>CM051634.1:15305779-16795850 GCA_028020825.1 Podargus strigoides | reverse complement strand
AGTTTAGAACCAACTGGAGGTTGCTTATTAACAAGACAGAAGGAGTGAGCAAACACCTCTTCTACAGCATTAACATCATCTCCCGTGAACCACCCTGAGTATTCCCAGCATTCTCCTTCTGTGCGGTTCCGGAAGCCCATCAGCCATGTCCTCTCTGCTCCCCAGTTGGTAGGTTGGACAAGACTGGTTTCCTTGGCATGTGAGCCCTCGTTTTACAGGTTGGGACAGCACAGAACAGTTTCTGGGATTGCCAATTTGAAAAGGCAGTCTGAACTACAAGAGCTTCTTTGGACAGGTTAAGAGCTGTTGCTTAAATTTTCATCCTTCCAATACTCACCAAACACTTTGAAACCTACCTCTTCAATTTTTTTTGTTTTTACCACTTCACAAATTTGACTGATGGCTCGTATCCTGTTGCTTAATCCACATTCTAAGCTCAGCTCCTGGAAAGAAACAGAAATACGCTAATGGTTTATCTTACTAGAAACACTTATCCGTTTCTCAAAGGGGATCGTGAACCACCAAAAAATCAATTCCACATTTGTCCATAATGATCTATTAGTCATCACTGGAGCTTTTCAAGAATTTCCCTAAAAACTTTTGTTCCATTAGCAAATGATTTCTCAAAACTAGAATTTTCACAGAATTGGAACCCAGCAGCTTTTCACCTCCAGGACAGTGTCTCATTTTCTTCAGGGAAGTTACTAACTCCCTGGCTGTGGCACTCACCCAGTTCATGGGAGAAGGGCAGAGAATGGAGGGATGTTAAGTCCCTCTCCCCAGCCTGCCAGCAGGTAAGAGCTTGGTTGCTCCAGCACCAACAGGAAGTGATTCTGCCCTTCTTCTCCCTTTTATGCATTTTCCTACATATGTGCCAACTACTCTGCTTACAGACTCGCTGTACCAACTCCTGGAATCAAATTACTTTTTTTTTTAATTTTCACAAAAATGTGAAGTTTTCATAAAATAGAAACAGTTTCCAGCTTGTGCTAACTGCCACCACATACACTTCATCAAGATCAGGCTCTAAAAAAAGAGCAACATGTTTTGAGGAGACACCCTGTAACCCAACATAAACCAACACTATCCTATCAAGTATCTCACAAGTATTCAAACACTGAATAACTAAAATGCTGTGACCTCAAAGTGAGTGAATTTTACATCGATTTCACTAGAGAATGAATTGAGAGATAAGGTAAAAAGGTGATCAGAGAGGGAATGAACATCAAAACTGAAAGGGGAACGAGCAAGCCCTCCTGATCCTCCCAGCTCAGGTGATCCACGCTCTATCCCCACCTGTCCTAGGGTCAGTTCTCACACCTTGAGTATTTCCGCAGTGATGATAAACTCTGTTTGCTTGCCCTCCGACGACTTTGAACTTCCTCGGGATGTTCCCAGCCCCAGGAGACTCCTGAACTTCTCCTTCAGCCCAGAATCCTTGCTCTGAGGCTTTGCCATTGCTGACAAGAAGCAGTGCTGAGGCCCTGCAAAGACAGAACAGGGTTTCTGTTAAGGGAGGCCCAAGGGGAATCTTTAAGCAGGAAAATACCAAAACCAGCTGTCACAGCGTGGACAGGAACAGCCTTCAGAAGCCATCTCCCCAGCAAGCCCCAACCTGCTGCTCCCCAGGGACCCCAGGACCCAGCTCAGAGCAGGACACTCACTCCTCGCACACTGCCACGGCCCCAACAGCCCCCCAGCTATGCCCCACGCCCCCCTGGACATGCCACAGCTATCCCCACACCCTGGACATGCCACAGCTATCCCCTGTGCTCCCCAGGGACACACCACAGGCCCTGTCCCAGCACCCCAGGGGACATGCCATGGTCCCCAACCCACCATCATCAGGGGACACACTGCAGACCACCGCCCTGGGGGACACAGCACAGTCCCCACACCACCACCCTGGGGGGACAACCACAGCCCGCCGCCAACCACCCTGGGGGGACACCACAGCCCCTAACACAGCCCAGTCCATGGCACAGTGTCCCCCCGTCCCACCCAGACACACCGGGGCCACACCACCCTCCCGGGACATGCCACAACCCCTTACGGACACACAACAGGGGACACGCCACACCCCGGCTCCCTGACAGGGGACACCGGGGGGACACCGGGGGGACCCCCCGCCCCGCCGGGGACAGCAGGCAGCCCCACACACCCCCTGAGCACGGCAAGGCCCCGCCTCCCGCTAGGCCCCGCCAGGCCCCCGCGCCCCCCGGCCTGGACAGCGCCTCCCGCCCGCCACCGCTTGCCCCCTCCCCCACTCCGTCACTCACCCGCGCCCCCGGCCCGGCCCCGCCGCCCCCGGCCCGCGCCCCGCTCGCGCCGGCCCCCCCGCGCCGCGCCCCGCCCCCTACCGGAAGTCCCGCCCGTTCCGGCGCCGGCGCCCGCCGCGGGGCATGCTGGGACGGGTAGTGCGTGGGGCCGCCGCCATGTGCGCGGCCGTGTCCGCCGGCGGTGGGCGGGCGGCGGCCCGGCGGCTCGGCAGGGCCAGGGGGACGGCCGGAGGTACGGCGGGGGGGGGGTTGATCGGTGCTTCCCGGGGCCGGCGGGGTTGTGTGCGGCCCGGCTTTGGCACGGGACGGGGGGCCTGGGGACCTGCGGGCAGCGGGAGTGAGCGTCCAGCCCGGCCGGGGGACAGGGGCGTGGGGTCCTTGTCCCGGAGCCTGAAGTGTGGCAGCACCCCGGCGGTTGTCCTGCCTGTGGCACTGGGTGAGGGCCTGGGCATTTGTCTTGCCCTGCATCAGCCTCCTGTGTGTTTGGGGCACGTCCCCGTGGTGTGACATGTTTCCCCAGCTGCTGTCACCTGTTTCCCAGGCCCTTCCCAGCCATTCCTCGCCCCGTGGATGGCTGCAGTTAGGGCTGGGAGGATGTGAAGTGTTGCTGCTGGGTTGGGGTGATGGAGAAGACGAGTTCAGCCCTCGGAAGGGTCCCCTGGGTGGTTGCTGGCACACGGGGTGACACTGGGCTCTGGTGGGAGATGGAGGCGCCTTTCCCCTGCCCTCTGGCCTGAAAATTCCTCTCCCACCTCTTGCAGTGAGCCATGCCCAGAGCACAGGCAGCGCCCCGAGGCGCAGCAGGAGGAGGAAGAGCGTTGCCATTGCCTATGAATCTGGGCAGGGGGATGGTGCCGAGCAGGGGACATCTGAGCCCCAGAGACCACGCTGGGAGCCCAGGGACTGGCGGCAGCAGCTGGAGCGCATCCAGGAAATGAGGAGGAATAGAGATGCTCCCGTGGATGAGATGGGAGTGGAGAAATGTTATGACAGCACTGCGCCTCCCCAGGTAACAACGCCCTGCTGTGAAAATACAGCCCCACTTCCACAGCCCTCCGGCCTCCCTCATCCTCGTGTTGCCCCTGGATATGTCCCACTTTGGTTTGGTGCCACAAGAGGTTACTGCGGACTCATACACGTGAGAGAAACCATTCATCCTGCTGGAGGAGGAGAGTCAGCCGCTGCCTCTCCGGTACCGCGCTCGTTGGCTCCAGACAGCCCTTGTGAAACAGCAGTGGGAGTTTTTGGAGATGTTCTCTGCTCAAATTCAGCCCAACAAACACAGCTGTGAAGGGCCCTTGTCCTCTGCAGAAACTTTCCAGGCTGCTTCTGTGCTCTTCAGAGCAGCACATAAGTGAAGGTCAGCTTCCTCCCCTCTCATGTCCCACTTTTAAGGGGATACTGGTTGAAAAGAAGGGCCATGCTGGGATGGCACTGTGTTCCCCGAGCCTGGGAACACAATCAAAGGCCCCAGATGACACCTCCCTCTGAGGGGACTATTTGCATCAGTACAGAAAACAAAGTGGAGTGAGGCCATGGCACAGCGATGGCACCCAGGGCTGCAGGCACGTGCTCTCTGTGCACGGTGCTGGGATGGGAATGTGGAGATAACCCACAGGCAGGCTCAGCAGGAGCCATGTGCTCCACAGCAACCTGCTGGGCTCCAGGGGAAGGGTCTCAAAGACACAGCTGCACAGCTTCAGCACGTGTAACACTGTCCTTATTGCTGGCATCGTGCCTCAGGCTCGGATCCCTGGGGAAAAGGGTTAGCTTTGATTCAGGATTCACACAGTCACATGCTCTGCAGCCATGTGGGCTGGCACCAAGCTCAGCTCTGGGGCCCTGGGGACCACGGTGCATGATACAGAAATAACTTCTCTTCCCTAGGGAAGCAGGGTTGTTGCTTCCAAGAAAAAGTGGACGTTGTAACCCTCAGCACACACCAGTGCTCCTCACACAACTCCCATGCACTCAGAAGTCTTTCCTGGTACACCTGAGGTTTTGTAAACTTTCTAAGAGAGCTGGAGGAAGGGTTGTGTCCCATGTTATCCTGGGTCAGTCCAGGTTAGCTGCATCATCCTCCTCACTCTGGTGGGGATGGAATTGCAACTGAGGAAAAATTGATTGAAAAATAGGAGGTGAATGGTCTGGGTTAAACCCAGCATGACAGCAGCAGAGGAATTCTGGGTCAGTTTCTGACACCCCAGTCCTTTAGATTTGGTTTCATAAGGAGCTCACTGGAGCCAGACACACAGTTCCTACTAGTGGGAAAGGGATGGGATTCTCAAAAGCTGCTTTAGAGCAGAAGTTGCATGAAAAATCATTGGGCGTTTGTACTTCTGCGTCCTGTGGGGTCTCGAGAATCCCATCATCAGGAAGAGCTTTGTCTGGCCCTTTGTGGCTAAGCACTGGCTGTGAGATCCCAGCAGAGAGTAGCTGCTCTCTGCCCTCTTATGCGTGCTGACTGCTTAGATTGAAGGTGTTTCTTTTCTCCCTTCGTTGTGTGGTAGAATTAAAAGGCTGCAGATTTTTTTCTGTTGCAGCCTTCCCATTCTTGTAGCTGGATACACTGAACCAGGGTAGGTCCACATCATACACTGGACTGAAGCTGGTGCTGGGTGGGAGAACCAAGCTCCAGAGGCTCCTGATCCTCTTGGAGATGTCCCACTGTCTCCCTTTCTCCTCAGGTTATGCGCTACCAAGTTCTGCTGTCGCTGATGCTCTCCAGCCAGACCAAGGACCAGGTGACATCCGCGGCCATGCTGCGCCTCAGGCAGCACGGCCTCACCGTCGACAGCGTTCTGGAGATGGATGATGCCACGCTTGGGCAGATCATTTACCCTGTAGGATTCTGGAGGGTGAGTGAGGCCTCACGTGTGACATATGCTCAGGAATGGTTTGGGTTTGGAGCTGTTTGTCTCTTGTCCCTGTATTGGAGGGCAGCTTGGATTTTCTGCCTTTCCCCTTGGTTTTCCAGAACAAGGTGAAGTACATAAAGCAGACGACAGCCATTCTGAAGCAGAAATATGGGGGTGACATACCAAGAACAGTGGAGGAGCTGGTGCAGCTGCCAGGAGTTGGGCCCAAAATGGCCTACTTGGCCATGAACATCGCCTGGGACAGTGTGTCTGGGATAGGTAGGTTGGACCATGTTTTCCCCATTCCTCCCCTAAATCCTGCCTGATCCATTCCCTGGGCAGAGGGGAAGCATTGCAGCTGGGTAACTGCCTGCCCCAGGAGCCTGGTAGCATCTCTTCAGTTTGGTCATCTGCAGAGTATTTGGGTGAGTGAAGGATGTGACCCTCAAGCGCTCACAGCGGATGAGCATGGATTTAAGCATGGATCCTGCTCCTGTTTTTCCCCACATTTGATGGCAGAAATCCCCATGGGCAGTCACTCCCCTCAGATGGTGGTCAGCAGTGCAAGTATTGCCCGATTGAGTAAGCATCCAAAAAGATATGCTAACAGAATAATGCTTTGAAATCTCTTTGGTGTCAAGTGAAAGAGAGGTGGGGGTAATTTGGTGATTTGGGGGTAGTTGTAGGATAGGGTGTTTTTTGCTTCTGTTTAAACAAATTTCATTTGGGATTTTTGTTTGGCAAGCTGTGAGAGGGCAGAAGCAGGGCTGAGTCAGAATTACCATTTGAAATCAGTAATCCATGATGGGTCGTAGAAAGAAATGGTCTCAGGCAATCTGCAGCTACACAATTTCTGAGCTGCTTTAGTTCCCGCAGCTGAGTGACCACAGGTACATTTGTTTGCTGTGCTTATTGAACAGTCAGTGCAGGAGAGCACACAGCTGTGCCCATGGAGCTGTGAGCTGCCGTGGAGATGGCCCAGGCCAGACCCAGGGCAGGTTGGCTCCTGCACACTTTGGGGACGGTGGCTGGCGGCCGAGCTGCCGGCAGATGGGGCTGGACCATCAGCTGCAGGGTCCCAGCAGGCTGAGGGCCCCTGGGGACAGGTTAATATTCCCAGTGTATTTGCTGCTTAACAGAGGAGCCCTGGGAAAGCTAGGAATGGTGCTGCCTGCTGCAGGGTGAGCACACAGCCCCACTGGTGACTGTCAGCTGCCCAAAGCACCGTGCTTGCGCTAAATTCAACAGCACTTGGGGTCTGTTGTTCCCTCCCTGCTGTGGGGGAGGGAAGTCTAGAGGGAGCCAAACTAGCCCAACTGTTTTCCAAATAATTGTGTGCTCAGTTTTGATTTAAGAGGCAAGACTTAGGCTTCCTGTTTACAGCAATTTCCTGGGTTTTGCCCAATTAGCCATAGAGACAGGTTTATCACCGCTGATCTAACAATAATATACTTTGCATTCAGAGCTTTTTAGCTCAAAGCACTTTATAAACATTTCGTTTAAGCCTCACAAACCCTCTTGTGTCGGTAGGTATTATGAAATGTGTTTTCCATCTGGGTAAACTTAAGGGGCAGAGATTGCAACTTGCGTAACGTCAGCTGAAACAGAGGGAGGAGGAGAGCCCGGGACAGGCTGCCCCGTGCCTGCTGGATCGGAGCACAGGAACCTTTGAAGGGAGGCTGGGTCGGACCGTGTGAGCGTGTCGTGAGGTTATCCATCCCCTCTTGCTTTTGGCTCTGGGCCTAAGCAGTACGTTTGTTCTGCTGGAGCCTCCCCTCCTGTTTCACCTGCCTGCTCCTGCCAGCCCGTGGAGGAAGCCCATGTGGGGCCCTGGATTTGATGTGCTGTGACAGGCAGCTCTTGGCTGTGCTCTCTCCGTTCAGGTCTGTCTGCCCCCACCTAAACTCTGGGCTCTCCCTTCCTAGCTGTGGACACCCACGTGCACAGGATCACAAACAGGCTGAAGTGGGTGAAGAAGGAGACCAGATACCCTGAGGAAACTCGGGTGGCACTGGAGGACTGGCTGCCCAGGTGAGGCCTGAGACCCCCAGCTGCCTTCCTCCACACCGAGCACTCAGGTAGCACAGGAGCCATGTCTGCACACAGTCCTGCTTAAAACATTTTCAGTGAGTTTCAGTTTGGGTCCCTCCTCTTTATGGGGGACTGGTCTGCAGGCATTTCTCCTCTTCCCAGGGAGCAGCAGCATCTCAGCTACTTGGTTGGTATCAGATATATTGATCACCACTAGTGCAGCTATGTACCTGGAGGTCTTGATGCTCAGTTCTTGCCTTGACAAGTTTACTTTCACAGAATCGTCTTGGTTGGAAGAGACCTCTAAGATCATCCAGTCCAACCATTAACCCAGCACTGCCAATTCCCCACTACACCATGTCCCCCATAAAGGGATGGGGACTCCCCCACTGCCCTGGGCAGCCTGTTCCAACACCTGACAACCCCTTCAGTGAAAATTTTTTTCCTAATATCTAATCTCAACCTCCCCTGGCACAACTTGAGGCTGTTCAAGCCAGGTGATTTTCTACACAGGACTTTGCTGAGCCTAATGGCCACAGCAATATCAGCCCATGGTTGGCTTTTGGCCTTCACTGATGCTTCATCTTCAGTATCAAACACCAGCTGACAGGTACTCTCTTGCATCTCCGCACCTGGCACATGCCTTAGCACAAGAGAACGACCACGGGCGCTTTTTGTGCCTGTCCTCTGCTCCCTACCCCAGTTCAGAGGGATCAGGAAAGGTCGGGAGGGCTTTTCTTAGCAGGAGGCTGGGACCCGCCTCCAGGCGCCGTGGGGAGCCAGGAGGAACAGGCAGTAGGCGAAAGGGATCCATTTGAAAGCACAGGCTGTTCTTTAACCCCTCCGAGCAGCTGTATCGGAAAGCTCATGTTTTTTCCTCTCGCTGCAGGGATCTCTGGAGGGAGATAAACTGGCTCTTGGTGGGCTTTGGCCAGCAGACCTGCCTGCCTGTGAATCCCCGCTGCAACGAGTGCCTCAATCAAGACATTTGCCCAGCTGCGAAGAGGTGCTGAGGGCTCATCCGGTCGTCACAGAGCAACAACGCTGCTTCGGCGCAGCAGCAGCCCGGAGCTGAGCCCTGGTAAAGCTGTTCTGTGCACGGGGCAGGCTGTGTGACTGCAGGGAAACAGGAGGCTGCTGCAGCCAGCTCAGCATTGCTGGGGAGGGAGCAACCGCTGGCAACGGCCGAGCTCTCCAGAGGAAAAAGGGTCTTTGAAAGCGCAGCAGTCCTGCTGTGTCAGTGCTAAAGGCTCCAGCCCCCGTGTGAATGCCTGAGCATGCCCTGGCGGAGCAGCAGGCTGTGCCACGTCAGGAGTAGCTGGAGAGAAATGCTTTGTCCTAGGGGACTTGCTGCTGCTTGTAAATACCCATTTAATAAAGGTGGTGGGTTGGTTTTTTTTTTTCCACTCATGGGGTTTCCTGGCATCCGTGCACCACAGGGCAAGGGGAGGAGAGCACGGATAACCTCAGCAAAGCCAGAGGACATGGCAACCAGCCCTGCCAGCTGAGAGCCCACAGCACACACCCTGCCAAGCCTGGGCAGCGAGGGGCACTGCCAGGAATAAGGTCCAACTGAAGACTTCACAAGCCACGATCAGAGGCCACCGCTGGGACAAGTGACCTTTGGGTCCTGGTAGCACAAGTGCAGGGGGTAACGCAGAGCAGGGGGGCAGGAGACAAGTCAGCATCATTCTTTGTTCTCTGTGTGCCAGCAAGGGTTACAGTGGCCACGGGAGCCAGGCTCGTGTGTGCCTTAGAAGCTGACAGAAGGGACACCACCACCGTCTGTGTTTTGTTCTTCAAAGAAAGGGCAGTGCTGACTTCATTGTAGAGCTTCAAAGGAATAATTTCAGCTACTCTTTAAACAGGCAAGGGAGGAAGCAAAGTTTATAATGTGCTAAAGAAGGCTGTAATTCCGCTCCGAAGCTCCCTACCAAACATGAGGAACGAGCAAATAAGTACTCAGTACATGGGAAAATGAAGTTTATTACTGACATTACAGTGTACTTTGTTTTTACAATGCAGCTGACAGCCTTACACTTTTTTTCCCCCCCCCCCCCAAGTTAAATGTACAGGAACTGAATGATTACTGCTGAGCTACAAGATGTCAGGAATACGATAAGTGCTTTAACCAGGAGCAGTTTCCATGGACTAAGCAGAGATTAAGATTTTAAAAATCTTATCAGTACAGCTTTGCACACCTGATTTCTTTTGATCTGCGTTCGAAACTACGTGTTCTTTTCTTCCCCCCTCAATGACAGTGATCCCATCTTGTATGAGAAATGTGGTATTTACAGACAGGTCTTTGCTCTCTGACATGCATCGGAGAGTGGGACACTGAGGTTGCTGTCATGGGGACGCTCTGCCCTGCGCAGCCCGGGGCACTGCCTGGGGTTTGGCGATGCAGGCACGGGAAGCAACGTGCACACTGTGAAAAAGAAGGGCTCCTTCAAAAGATTACTGATTTATAGATGCAAATCTTTCAGGGGCCAAACAGAGAGCAGGTAATTGTTTTTGAAGTGGGGTAGGGAAGAGGTGTCTTGTTAATGGCCAAGCCCTGGAGGGGAGGCAAACCTCTCTGCGTCCCAAGCACTCATCCCACTGCCAGCAGCAGCCAAACCCCTGCACCAGTTCCTCTCCAGAGTCATTATTTTCAACCTGTTCAGCCCATCAACATTCCTAAAAGATAACTTTCTTAAAAGAGAACTCACCTCCTTCACCCTGAGGCTTTCTGTGCTCTCCTGCCAGCCAGCTAACACCCATGGGCATCAGCTGCTCGCCACGGCGACACCAAATGTCCTGGCTCAGCTGCTGCTGCCCCCTGTCCCACACTGACCCCCAGCCCGCTGCCAAGGAGAGCAGTGAGTGTTATAAGGCACCTTTAGCTCAATACTTAGGAAATACACATGGAGCCATTACAATATCCACAGCATATGGACTAACCCAAAGGCCATAGGCTTGTGACAGCAGTGCTGGGGTAACACAGCCCTGTTTTACATGGGCAGTGGTGTCCAAGTGGTTGCTGCCATTTGCTTTTAGCTGTGGAAGGTGTTTTGTACTGGACTGTCCTGCTGTGCCCAGTCTCTTCCCAGTGCTGCCTTGGTGCTGGAGCTGAAGCACTGGGCTGCCCCCTGGCTGGGCTTGGGGAGCTGCTGGAGCATGGGAAGGAAGGGGGCAGCCCCATCACAGCCAGAATTCTGCCTTGGGAAAACACCTCTGCAACCTCTTGAGTGTTGTAATTCAGCTTAGTCATCTTCCCTCATTTACAGCCAAAGGCAAGTAATAAAGAGAGCTTAAATGAGCTTAATTTGTAATGCTTTAAAGATCCATTTTTGAGGCTCCCATACCAGGAGCAGGCTGTTTTCAAAGGAAAGCCCAAGCAGCTGCCCATCACATCACAGCCAGCCCCACCAAGACCCCACGGCTTTGGAGGATGCCCTCCCGATGGCCAGAGGCATCAAACACCAGCCCAGAAGTAACAAACCAGGTGGGACCTGGACCCTGCTCCAGGACCCAGCACCCAGCACAGCCCCAGCCGCATCCTGCCCTGGGCTGTGCTTGCCTTCAAGTCTGTCCAAAGAGGTCTTGTAGCATCTCATGGCTCTCATCTTCTTGCAAGGGTGCTGGAGCTGGGCTGGCAGCACTGCTCCTGGCACCCCAGGGCAGGACTGGCCCCGCTCCCTGCCTTCCCCCGCCGCTCAGCACTGCACTGACGGCTGCAGACGCTGGGCCCGGTGGCATTTGGGCTGTTGGGTTTGGGTGCTGTTTCCAATTCCTGCCCTCTCCCCTCTGCAGAGCTGTTGGGGATGAAAAAGGGGCGCTTTTTTTGCTGGGGCAGATGTCCCTGCTGGGGAGGGAGGTTTCTGAACTAACTGAAAACACATGGGACTTCATTAAAAAACCAACAAAACCAACGAAACAAACTTTTTCCTTGCAACAGCAAAGCCAACAAGAGCAATTTACAGCCACTGTCCGTTTTCCCATCTTGTGAGCAGTTAACGCTGCACACGGGGTGCTGGGGAGGGGGTGCCAGGTATACCCCACCCTGTGGGTCCCCACCACAGCAGGGACAGGAGGCCACAGAGCATCCCATGGGGCTCAGTCTGGGACACCCACAAACCCCCAAAAACACCCCAAATAATAATAATAAAAAGTAACAGGAGCCTAAATGATGCAGGTAAGAAACAAAGAGTTAAACTCTTCCAGTCCTTTCTCAGAGGAACGGGGGACGGCGGGCAGCCAGAGCCAGGCTGAAGAGCAAGCAAGAAAAGGAGCTTTGGTCACATTTGTCTTATGAGAATTGCTGGTGAGTAACAATAATAATAATAAAAAATAAAAATTAAAAAAAAAAAACTTTAAAATACGCCTCATAAAAGCAACCAGTGAAGAGCAGAGCACAAAGCATCTCACATGGACACCGCAGGACGGGGCGCAGGCACCCCCGAAACGTCCAAGCTGGGGCAGGCGGAGAGCGGCGGCCGGCAGCCACCAGCAAGGCTCAGAAATTGCTGAAAATCTCTCGCTTCTTGTTCCAGTCCATCTGCGGAGCTCTCTTCTTCACCCGCTTGGCCCGCACCTTCTCCTTGGCCTCGGCGGCCGTCGGGCTCAGGGTCAGCCCGCTCTCCTCGAAGGGATCTTTCTTCTCCACGTCTCCGTCCTGCGTGGAGCAGGGAGATGTCAGCCCCGGGCAGCATCCCCCCCGCCCCGCCACAAGCACGGCCGCGGTGTCCCGCAGCGTTCCACCCCGGAGAGGAGGTTCCTCCACTGTGCTTGGTAAGCAAACACGTGGGGATGGGGTGTTTTTGGAGCAGAAGGTCAAAGTCCCTCCTCTGTGCCTTCACTGGCAGGTGGCAGCATCCACATGGCCATGGAGTTAACCACTGCATTGCATTTTATGGGGTTCCCCCCCCCGAAGAACGTGAAGCTGCCATGGGTGGAAGTGGAAAAGCTGCTGCTGGGGGAAATGAGCTGCTCCGCTTGTCTGCTGGGAAAATGGAAAATAAGCCCCTGGTGGAGGCAGAAAGCAGGGCAGGGAGCAAGCTGGGTGAGCCTGGGGGCTCACAGGGAGGGGTTGTGGCAAGGCCCTCCCATGTTCACCTGCCCGGGCACCCGTGGGTAACCGAGGAGGGGAGGAGGGTGCGTGGGTGGGCAGCAGCACCTGCCTGTGTGCCCAGCTGGCCATGCCCAGCACGGCCACTGCGAGACTGTATTGAAATCAGCATCTTTCCATCTGCTTAATGAAAGTACTTCCATAATAAGAAAATGCATTTTCCCTTCTAAAGTCACTGCCACCACAGCAATGTGCCCTCAAGCCCCAGTGCCCCCCCACTAACCCTGACCCTCTTGTTCCTGCAGTAGGTGAAGGACGGCCACCATGTCCTCAGGGTACAACACCACCCTGGCCAAAGTGCTTTTATTCCATAGCATCCCTGCTGGGGACAGACCTTGGGTCACTGAGCCCCCTCAAACCCCACAGGGGTGGGAAGCATCGTCCCTGCCAGCACTTGGTTCAGCAGAGCTGGTTCCAGCACGCTCTGCAGTGGTCACAACCTGCAAGCACTGTGCTCCTGTCGATGGTGGGCAAACACACCAAATCGAGACCTTCCATTCTAAGGAACCATTTTAAAGCCTGCCCACTGACATCACTGCCCTGCCAGGCGTGCAAAACTCCCAAAATAATCATTTCACAGACCAGGTCCTTCCACCAGCACTGCAAGGTAACGGCTCCAGTTCTGCCCTGGCTGACGTATGCCAGCAGAACTGGGGGTGGCTTGAATGAGCAGACCAGGCTATGGGCTGGGGGTGACAGAGCCACAGCCACCCCCCTTCCACCCCTAGGGACTCTGCTCTCGTGCAGAGGTGGGACAGTGATCCTCAAACAGCCCAAAGGTGACTCCACGAGAGGAACCGCCGCGCTCAGGCACCCGGACACAGCCTGGCTTTCCAAAGGCAGCAGCCATTGGATCAGGACATGCATTATTTAATGCTCAGAGAGAAAGGGAGATGCCAGACTGCGGGCGCTCGGCCACAGCTCTCGCACGCAGCTGGCGATCGAGGCGCTCTCGAGGCTCTGGGTGCCCGCAGGAGGCTGGGTCAGCACCCTGCTCCCAGCCATCCCAAGGCACCCAGAAACAGGCATTCCTCTATTTGTAGCCTCATGCTAAAGATAATTTTTTCAGCACTTTAGAAATTCCCTATTTATTATTTTAAGAAAAAAAAACCTGAGAGAATACCAAGCCATGCCCTGTGTTTCCTGCTGCTCACCCATGCACCGTTCCCTTCGCTGCGGCGTTCAGCCAGGCTCCAGCAGAGAAACAGCCCTGGGGGTCACCAACCCCACACTCCTCCCATCTTCAGCAGCTCCTGTAAACCCTGTGATAAATTCACTGTGCCCCAAGCAAAAAGCGATTTGGCTTTTTTTAAATTCGAGCCTGCCTTGTTCCTGTTAGCAGCACTTGGACCTCACAGCTCGGCTCCTCCTGCTCTCCCAGCCTCACCTCCTGCTCTGCAGCTCCTCAGTATAATTACACTTCAAACTCTTGCAGACATCCTTTCATCTTACACCTCCTTTCAAACTATTGAGCACTCACTGCCCAACAAAGCACCAATTAACTTGCTGCTGTTAGTGCCACCTCCTCCCTGAGGTCACCATGCCTGAAGGGACGAGCACGAGGAGTCCTCCCAGAGCCAGGACAGAACACACCATCCAAACCCTTGCAAAACTCCTCCATTAATACGGGGTATCTGCTGTTGCTGGCAGAGACCACACGACTCCTGCAAGCGTTGCTGTCCCCCAAAGAGGGGAAAGAACATCTCTAGGACAGCAGCTCATGCTGTGACAGCACACATCACTCCGAGTGTCCCCAGCCCCTGAGCAGCCACCTGGAGGAGTTATGGATCCATCCCAGCAATGCAGCCACTTCTGCACTGGAACCAGTGCTGCTGACAGCTCACACCTCCATCTCACACACATCCATGGTGCAAGGGGTGAAAGTAAACTCTGCAGTTTGCTAGCTGGATGGCTACAAGGGCACCCAGGTCTGTGAGACAACACTGAAGGTGCACTGGAAGGCCCTATGACACAGTACCCAGTGTGTACCTGCAGCAGAATGCACAGGGGAGGGGGAAGGTCTGGGGTTTTTACCTCCGATTCCTTCCCAGGACTTTGAAGGTCACTGTGAGATGAAGATGTGGATCCTCCATTCAGCTAGTGGAAATTAAACCATTAGTCCAGTTTGCACAAAGCCAGGCACCCCAGCCCAGAGGGGACAGGCAGAGAGCAATGCCAGGCTCGTCCAGGGACAGAGCCCGAGGGGTGGTCCTGCCAAAGGGACCCAGCACACACGTGTGCACAGACAGCACCTCCTGGGATGTGCTGGCAGAGCCACTGCTCCCCCACATCCCGCGCGCCAGGCAGAGCAGGGGCTCATCATGTCAGTGCCTGGTGCTCACCTCCTCCCTCTGTCACTGGGAACTGTGATTAAATGGGGCTGAAATCAGCTCTGTTCAACCCCTAAATTAAAACTGCAGCAGGAAGCAATTAAACTCAGCCAGCAGCAGTTAAGCTGAGCTAAATGAGCCTTGGGGACATTATGAGCATTCCTCTCTGCTCTGCAGGCTGGCGAGTCATCCTAACAGGCTCCCGTGTCCCAGGTGGGAGCCAAGGACAGCCAGCACGCCAGGAGCTGGCCCCTTGTCCCCTCCAACACATCCCCCATGCTGAGCTGACCCGGGGAGTACTCACCTGAGTCTGTGCAGATCCGTTTGTCAGGGGCTGAGGAACCACACCTAGAGACCACAGGGGAAAAAATACACAGTTAGAGATGCTCAACTGGGATCACTGGGCTCAGGTCCTGGACAAACCCCCCCCAGCATCGCCCACCCTGAGCCCAACTTCTCCCCTGCCCACCCCACTGGCTCAGCGTGTCAGAGTCCATCCCCTCTATGCCTCTGGAACCAAATTCCTTTCAATTCCCCTGACTTTGTTTGATTTCACACTGTTTTCAGCAGAGGAAAATGCCTTCCAGGAAGGGGACCAAGTCACTTCCTTCAATGAGCACTAAATTCCACACACTCATTTTTTTGACTGTTGGGTAACTTTTCTTCAGAAGCTGTTTAATCAGAAAACTTAAACAACCCAAGGTTCTTTGCTGAAATCAGTGTCTCATTGTTGTCACAACAGCACGTGGCAAACAACCCCCTGGCACTGTTTGTTTTGCTCACTTCCAAGATTTGCCCTAACAATATTCCACACAATGGCAATTTTTACATTGCCAGTCACCACGATCAAGTCACTGCTAAAGGCACTACCATGCCTCATCAAACCATCATTTTGAGAGTGGGGTGGTGAAAAAAAAACAGTTCTGGTGGTGGATCCTGGAGTATTTTATCACACTGAACGTCAGACTCGTGTGCACAGTGTGACAGGCTCTGAGCAATGGGCACCAGAAGAAAGCTCATAGCAGGAATGATGCTAAAGCCTCTGGTAGCATAAAAAGCTAAAAGATGTTACTTCAATGAGAAGCAAGCTTCACAACCAATACTAAAGTGGAACTGGACTGAAAAAAAACAACGTAATTTCAAAATTTGGCATCTCTGGAAATATTTTCATATTTCCTTAACCCTGAAAGGTGCACAGCTCTGAAAATATATCTTGGCTAAAACCCTGAGGATCAGCTCTAAGACTCTGAAATTGTCAGCCTGAGGCCAGCACCGTCTGATTAAAGAGTGCAGTGATGATTTCCTCTTGTCCTGCAAACAGACTCTACCAGAGCACTTTGTCACCACCACACGCACCGTCACGGGCCAGGCAGACCCCATTCTCCATCTCTGACGAGCAGGTTGAGATGGCAGCGAGGGCTGCAGAGCCAAAGCAGAGGCTCGAGCCCCCCCCTGTGTCCACAGCCCTGGCTGTGTCCCCACCCCAGGGAACAAGGGGTCCTTTATTGCTGGTGCCAGCAGCCTGCTCTTGCCCCGGCTCCTCCTCGGACCCACGGGCAGCATCTGACACCGCTTTCGCCCCGTGCCCTTCTCAGCACTGTCAGACCCATTTCTTTGGGCAAATCTCCCCACTGAGCCCCGAGGGAGCCGGGGTGGGGAGCAGATAAGGAAGAGCTGTACTGGGAAACAGAGCTCCCCATTCAGGGGGCGGGGGGGCCCTGCTCCCTCCCCAGCCAGGAGCTGCAGCGTAACAGGTTGGGGAGTGGACAGGCAGCTTTCTCTGCCAGGTTTCAGCAGCGAGGAAAACGTTTCCTGCAAGAGCCAGCCCTGTGATCACCGCAGCGTGAAACCTTCCCCCTGCACACACGGCGTCTCATGAAGAGTGACAGGGCATTTCTCACACCCTCCCTCCCGAGACCCCAGCTCAGCACCCTGGGCAGAGTACTCTGCTCCCCCCCAGACACCCCAACACCTCCCAGGGTGCAGATGCTGCAGCCAGAATCAGAGGGGCCCAAGGAATGGCTTCCCAGCCCCACTGAGATGGACCCATCCCACCTGAGCATCCCTCTGCGTCCCGCCACGAGCCCCCAGCTCCCCCCACATCCCACTCTGCCTCGGCTGCTTCACAGCAGCAAGTTCCTAAGTTAATTACTCACCGTATAAAAATAACAACTTGTTTTTAGGCTGGGTTAGGAAGTGTTCTCCCTACTTATCAATGGCTGGGTGGTGCTCAGGAAACCACCGAGGGATGAGACAGAAGGGAAACGTGACTCTCCCTCCCTTCTGAAATCCCACCCGTGGCACCCCGAGTGCCGGGCACGGCACAGGGTCACACAGGGACAGTGAGGGCTCACCTCTGGTGTGCTCCTCCGTGGGAGTCACTCCCAGCTTCTTGAAGTACTCATCTGTTTCGGGGTCCACCACCAGGAGCCTGGCTTCATTCTCCCTGGCCTTGATGTGGGACACCACCTCCGAGTGCCGCAGACCTTCCACGTTGATCCCGTTCACCTGCAAAGCGACGGCATCACGACCCCAGCCTGTGCCCCCCTGCAGCAGAGATGCTGGTCCCAGCTCACCCCAGAGCAGCCCCCTCAGCCCCTAAGGGATGGGATTTTCCTTTTTTAATTTCCATGGGATAATAGGAAGGCTACAGGCTTTTTCCTTCCCCCTCCCAAGCCAGCCATGGCTTCCTACCACCCCCACCCACCTGGTGGCTCTGCCAGAGCATCCCACATGCCACTGCACACCTCTGCCTGCATCCCAAACATCCATCGGGAAGCACAGCCCCCAGGCTCTGCCATCACGTCACCCGCCCAGGTCCTGCCAAAATGCTCTGGCTGCCTCTTCAGTGATTCCAAACCCAGCCTTCACCTTGGATGTGCCCTGGGTACCTCAGGGTGCCTATGGGGTGCAACCATGTGCACGGGCAGCAGGCTGGGTGCCATCAGGGTGCCCTGCTCCCCTCACCACACCACTGTTCATCCCTCTGTAATGAAAAACCATGGCCCTCCCACATCCCCAGCGGGTGAGCCCCCACGCCTGCTGCACAGAGTCATTTCTCCCTTCCCTTCGAGCAGGGACAGACACTGGAACGTGACTCTCTGCTCCCAATTGTTCCCTGCAGCGAGGGGACAATGGTGACTTCAAGGCGTTGTTCGTGGTGGGGACTGAATCACCCTTTGTCCCGCAGGGGAAGGTCTCTGCACTGCCCGGCCCCTTGCTGCTGGACCCACTTTTGTGTGATAAACTCATTCCAATGCTCCAGCCCATCTGCAGCAAAAACCCAACCCACCCCTCCCCACCCGTCCTGCCCTTGGCACGTGAAGGCATCTGCCTGCGGGACAGCAGAGCGATGTGCCAGTTCAGCTTGGATGGAGAAGGGGAGAGAACGCTGGTGGTACAGAGTCACATCCTCCTCTTAAAAACAGCTGCTCGGTTACTACAACAGACAGCTGCCTCCTGCTGCACCAGACCCTGAAGCACACTGATGCCAGAGCCAGGGACAGCCTGCGAGCGGGGTAACCCCATCCCAACAGCGCCCCAGGAAGCTGCGCTCCACCAGTGTGGCACTGCCCCCAGCAGCCAGGATACAGCTGCAAGGGCTGGGATGGAAAGGGAACCCCCTTCCCCAGCAACCTCAGCTGCTGGCATGTAACCCCAGCAGCACCCTCCTGCCACTCCAGGTCACCCCGATCCCTGCCCAGTGCTCGGCCCTGGTTGAGCCTGGCCAGGCAGCACGGGGCTGCTCTCCCACAGCAGGGCTTGGGGGGCATCAAATATTTATTGAAGCCCTGAAGAGCGGGTGTGGAGGGGATTGGGTTTCTGAGCTCGCCAGCTCACCCTGTGCTGCTTTGTGTGTGCCAGGCGCTCCGCCAAGCACCGATAAATAAATAACAGAGCCCCTCGCCGTGACACCGTGCTGCCGGGAGCTGCTGCCACCAGCGTCCCACTGCCAGCCCCACACTGCTCCTGGCATTAAGCTTTCAGGTGCTGGGAAGAGGCAGCAGTTGGGGAGTGATTACTCACAGGGATAGAAAGCAGGCGAGTGCTTTGGTCTTAATATTCCCCGACTTGCCCAGCTCTGCAGGATGCAAATGTTTTCTTGCAGGAGCACAAACCCCTTTCCCCACCTGAGCTTGTGTTGTCCAGCACTCGGTGACCTGGAAGCTGCTTCCCAGAGCAGTTTCTCTCCATCTTTCACAATTTTCTGTCTTAAAATCTCTGCAAAGCTTTTCCCTCTCTCTTTCCAAACACTGGCCTGGCAGCACATCAGCTCGGCTGGGTGTCACCAACCTGTCCTTGCGCCTGCAGCAGGACACCAGACCAGCGAGTGGCTGGGTGGGAGGTCACCCCCTGCCCTCTGGGATGGGTCCCACGTGTCCCCACACCCCTTTTGCTGTAGCAGGCAGAGCCAGTTCCAGCACCAAGTGGCATCAGGCAATGCCACTGAGTACGGGGCTTGCTGTGCTGCAGTGGGGGAGATGGGCACCCATCAAGTACCCCATCCATGTGCTGCCACCCTGAAGCCACCCAGACTGGCACAGGGACAGCAATTCCCATCACTCCTCTGTCCCACCTGGAGCCAGCAGCACCGTGGAGATTTCAGCACTCACAGGTGCCCACTTTGAGCTGCCGAAGGACCACGAAGCCACTGCCTGAGCACCCACACCCACCTTATGGCTCCATATTATGGAGGGGTGCAGGGGGTCTGGTGGAAAAGGTCACGGGATGGGGGCTGGTTTCAGCTGCAGGCTTCCCAGGGGTCCCATCGCTTCTGCTGTCCCTCTCCCCACCGGCGAGACAGGGACAGGACCCGGCTGCTCCTGCCAGGCTGGGCAGGAGCGAACATCCCCGGGCAGCACGTGCAGAGGACACCCCGAGGGGCTCCCCGGGAAGGGAGGTGCCGAGCCCCCGCGCCGTTACCTCCACCAGCCGGTCCTGGGGCCGCAGCCCCGCTCTGGAGGCCGGCGAGTCGGGGTCCACCGAGCGGATGAACTGCCCCGGCCGGGACTTCTCACTGTGCAGGTTGAAGCCGTAGCCACTGGGGCCTTTCTTCAGGTGGCAGAGACGTGGGCAAAGCTCCTTCTGTCCGTTTAGATCCTGGGAAGCAGAGGAGGGGTTGGGGGGGGGGAGATAAAACATTTAATGTATAGGTTGGGTTTTGCTCTAAAGCAGATGCAATCATAAATAAAGCTACCAAGGAAGCATCATAGCTGCACCCCGTCCTCCCGCTCCCCTGAGCAGGGACAGGTTAACAAATGGATTTCCTCTCATTGAGTCTATTTTAGAGAATCAATTGTCCGAAACCATTCCAGAAAAAATTAAAACCAAACAAAAAAATGCATTTCCTTCACCAGAAGCAGCCCAGATCAAGTCATCCACACCCCCCCCAGCAGCCCCATGGCCACAACCCCAGGCAGGGAGGAACCAAACCCGAGAGCCTGGGCGAAACTCACCGAGACACTGGATTAACCTTAGTTATTTATTTAAGGCAGTGCTGTGCCCTTGGTCCTGGTGACACTGGCATTGTCTGTGGGTACAATCACAGCTCAGGGGGACAGGTGATGAACCCCATGCCTGGCAGCTCCCCACAGCACAGAAAGCTTGCTGGGGGATGAATGATACAGGAGCACGTGAGGAGTTCACTGCCTTCCCCCCATCCCGTGGAAAATGCTTTTTGGCTCCTCAGGACAGCCAGGGGAGCAATAAATACCAGTGTTCCTCCAGGTCTGCAGGACCCATTACATTCCCTTGGATGCTGCTCCCCCCACCAGCCCCTGCCAGCCCCCAAGAGCCGCCTGGGAGAGACGGGCGCTCATTTTCACCCATGGTTGGAAGGAAAACCTCCCCTGCGGCCGAGTTTTAATCTTTCATTAAAAGAAATGCTGCTCCCTCCTGCTAACAGACCTGATTTATTCACACAGCGTTTCTGGTGAAGGCTCCTACAGCCTTTTCAAACTCCGTTTCTCTCCACGTGCCTCCCTCAGCCAAAAGGTGCCACGGAACACCAAAACTGCACCCCCTCCCCTCCCACTGCACGCCCAGAGATGTCCTCCCCCCTCTGACAGGTCCAGGGCTCCTGCGTGCCATGCTGGCAGTGCCCGTGCTGGCAGTGCCCGTGCTGGCAGTGCCCGTGCTGGCAGCTCCTCAGCTCGCGGCGCCTCGGGGTTACTCCTGCAAAACACCCACGGTGCTGCTCAATAGCTGGTTCCTCTCTGGGAAGGGCTGTGGGAGCTGGGGACACCCCTGGCTGATGCCCAGGAGATCTGGCCTGGCCCCAGGGACAATGCCAAGGGGCTCCAGCTGCACGTGGACCCTGTGTGGCAAGGGCCAAACAAGCCAAAGGATGCTTGACCACAGCCTCCATCCCCTTGTTGGGAATACGAATGCAAATAAGCCACTTCTGCCCCATGCAGACCAGCGAGCCATGAGATCAGTCCCAGAGTCCTGGGGCAAAAAGCAGGGGGGATTTTGGCCGTAGCTGCGATGCCCAGGGAGCAGAGAGGTGGATTGGGACACAGCATGAGCTCAATCCCAGTGTCTGGGAAGAAACAGAGATGAGACAACCAACCCTCACTGGATGCCAGGTGAGAGCCAGTGGCGATGCCACTGCTCTGGCACAGGAGGGACACCTCAGCCACTGTGACTCCTTGGGGCCAGAGCACCAAATCCCTCAAAAAGCACTCTCAAACTGTCTGCAGCACCCGTCACAGGCACTGGGGTGTGCTCAGACCAGCTGCAAACTGTACCTGAACATGAACCTTTACAGAGATTAATTTGGCAATGAGGGGTTTATTACAAAAAGCATGGAGGGAGCTGCAAGAAAAGCCTGAACAACCACTCAGACCCATGCACTGGAGCTGAGCTTGTGGGGTGCATGGATGCTACCAGGACAAGTTTTGGAGGAAGAGACCCCCAGGTACCCGCTCAGGAGATGCTCTTGGAATCAACACCTCAATGCATAGACTGGATCTTAAAAGGGGAAAATCTTCAGTGCAGCATCGAGACTGATACTAATCAATCCACGGATCGATAAAACCCAGCTCCTGCCAAACCAGGGCAGGGCTCCCAGAGCACATCCTCTCCCTCCACAGAGTGAGCACGCCGGGATGTTTCCCATGGCCCTGGTGCAGCGAGTTCACCCTATCTGCAAACATTTCCAGCTCGCCTCCGAGCTCTTAAAAAACTGCAGAAAACAGGAAATGATTCAACCCGCCGAAGAGGGTCGGGTCCGCACGACCTTAAGGGATGCACGGGGCTCGGCACAGCTGGAAAAAGGGGGCACGTCTTGCAAGCAGAGGGGAACACATCTGGGATCACCTATTCGGGTTTAAAAAGTCCTTTTAAAAAACATTTTCCCCTTGCTGCGTTTTTAGTGTCAGAGCTCTGGCAGCAGCGTGAAAACACTGAGAAAATCACCCAAAAACCGCCACGCTGTGGCTGCTGTCCCAGTGTGGGGGGGATCCCCAGGGGGACACACAGGCAGGGCCAGTCCCTCCGCCTTCGGGGCATCCCCTGGGATCACCGCTGAAATCAAACCACTCAGTAAATCAAGCAGGGGAAGCTCTCTGCAGGATGCCTTTGGCTGCGAGGGAGGTAACGGGTACCACATCCCACGTGGGCTCACTCTGCTTTCCCCACAGAAACCTCGAACTCGAGGTTCTTCACTGAAATGAATCCAGGATCTTTGTTTTAAATAAATACATAAATAAATAAATAAAAATAAATCCCAATTCAGCATCTGTTCTGAACAGAAATCCTCGGGCAAAACTGCTGATGCTCCCACAGAGATGATCCGAGGTTTTCCCTGCGCTCTTCAGCCTCCAGACTGGAACAAAACAGGTCTGAGAGCACAGCTCTGCAAATCCCCCCTGGGGGATTTCAGCAAACACCGATGCTCCCCTCGCTTCTCCCAGCCCTGAGCACATGCTCCACCACTCCGCACTGACGTGCTGTGTTCACACGGAGCTGGGGCAGCTCTTGCCAGCTCTGCTATTTCTTTTCTTTTCGACCCGTGCCAGCGTTCCCCTGGCTGTGTTCTGGGAAGATATTTCCTAAGCTCCCGAGGGGAATTGGCCTTTGTGAAACCCCAGCGCTGCGACGAAGCGTTCCCTGTAAGGGTGGCACGTTACCTGGGCTGCCCAGAAACTCACCAGCACTCACCCTTGCAGAACCCCTCCAGTGCTGCTGCAGAGGAGCCCCTTCACTCGCCAAGAACATAAAAGCCACTTTGGATAAGTTAGATTCACACATATACTAAAAGCATCACAAATTAACTGTATTTTTTGCCTATTTGCATGCAAAAAAAAAAAATTGCTATTTTTTTTTCTAGGAATCCAGATAGAGTGGGCAGTAATTTAATGAATTGGATTAAGAAGCAATGGCATGGTGTGTCATACCCCACCTGTGAGCACCACTGTCTGTACCCATCCCCAGGTATGTGTGTGTGGGCAGGGAAATGCTACGTGGCCAATGAGCTGCACGGCCACAGCACCCCTGGAGCTGCCACTTGAGACAAATCACTGTCAGTTTAGAAGGAAAAAGGTTTCGGAAATGCTGTTCAAGCTGGTCCATTTAAAAATGCACAAACAAGACATTAAAGAACAATGAAATGCTTTCAATATAAAATAATTCCTGGTTGGGTGTTGCCAGCTCTCACAATCTCCCTGCACTTCTGATTTTTTTTCCCCTTAGAGTTTCCAGTGCTGCTGCTGGGAGCCAGGGACCCCCATGGACACTCCTTGGCTCACTGGGGTGCCCAATGGACACCCCTTAGCTCACCAAGGACCCCTTTTGCCCCCCCAACACCCCCAGGGACCCCCATGGACACCCCTTGGCTCTCCAGCCCCTCTGCTCTGCAGGTCCCTGCGCTGTGCAGGTGAACACACACCTCACAATGGGATAAAATGCCTTGAAAAGTCACAATTTAGGGGTTTATTCCAGGAATAAACCACCAGTGCCAGCATGGACACTCAGTTCTCCTGGGTCCTCCAGGAGAGGAAGAGGAGGAGGACTGAGCACACACAGACATAGAGCTAATGTAGTGGCCGAGGCCAGGTGGGTACCACGGGCACACCATGGGGCAGAACAGCTCCTGCAGACCAACACACCGAAGCCACGATGCTGCTGTGCACCTCAGCAAGGGGGTTCACCCCCTGAACGCCCCCCGAGGCTGCAGGGATGCTCGGCACAGGTGGGAAGCAGGCAGTGTCCCACAGCAGCGCTGCACCAGGAGTGGGAGCTCCAGCCCTGCTCACCCCCAGCACAGGGTTTGCTCAAACCGAGCTGAGCCCATCTGCCATGGGCATGACGGCCACCTCGGCTCCATCACCGTGTGTCACCACCAGACATCAGGGCTCGCCACCTAATCGGCTCAGTCCTGCCTGGGACCACCTCACCCGCAGCACTCTGCACCCTCCAGTGCTGTCAGGGCTGCTGGGAGCAGCCCCAGCCCGGTGGGCTCTGCTCTGCCCACCACCTTAGGGACAGCACCACCGGGATGCACTCCAGGCTCCAGATCACCCTGTCACACATCAAGCAGAGGCCAAGCTGGAGAAAACACAGGCAGGAGCATTCCTGCCTAATTTACATTGTTAACATACTTTCTTTTAAGTCAGCTCCTGTGGCGTTTCCTCTCCTTTCGCATGTGGTTTCGGTCAGAAAATGGTTCCTTTGCTCCCTGCAAAGAAAACCTCCACAGGCAGAGCCTGCCAGGGCTGGGCACCACTGGGCTCCCATCCTGCTCAGGACACTGAGATGTCCTGGAGGGACAAAGGACACTGCTCAGGGCCTCAGTGTCCATCCCCACTGCTTCACCTCCAGCCAGGACCTCTCCATCCCTGCACTTTGGCTGCTCTGCTGCAGTCAGCAAGCAGGGGGGATGCACGGGAGGGATGCACAGCCACCTCTGGGGGTCGTGGAGGAGCAGGGCAGCTCCTGCAGCGCGGGATCCTGCCCAAACCCCAAAGCGCAGCGAGGGGCGATGCCGGGAGCTGGGAAGGAGCTGAGGAGGGGGAGAAATCCACACAGGAAAGGGGCCTGGAACCACAGCACTGCCAGAACAAGGGGCCCATTTACACCCGCCCTGACACGGGCACCCGCCCTTGGCAGTAATGGTTATACTGGGAGCTGAGCTGGGCTGCGGGCAAGCTTTAATTGCCACAATTATTACTACAATTTTGTTGGAAGCTCAAAGGCTGCTGCCTTTGCTCAGATTCGGGGATGCACTTAACTTTAAGCAGATGTTTGTTGCCCTGATCTGGGAAGAGGAGGGGGGTCCTCACATCCCCACCATGCAAACCTGACGCCTTCCACGCTACGAAGACGAGGAAAGCTGGGAGGAGCGGGAGCCCTCACCGTGGCTCCTGGCAGCACCCACAGCCCTGCTCGCCGTGAGAACCAGGGAGGCTCTGGGCTGGTGCCACCACTGCCTCCACTCTCTGCTGTGCCAGGGATCCGCCGCCTGCCACGGCGGGGCTGGTTCTCATTCCCCTTCCCCCAGGAATGACTCAAATTTTCCCATTAGAGCAGCACCAGAAAGGGGACTATTGTAGCCCTGCATCCCCTGGGGCCAGGGGGACCTCGGTGACACTTTGCAGGGGGGGACAGTGCTGACTGCTGATGGCAAATGTCAAAGGAGCCTCAAAACCCTGCCAGAAAGGGGGGTGGGCAGCGCTGCGAGGGGGGAGGCAGAGCACCCCCAGGTCTGCTATAAAGGGTGAGGATGCAGCAGCTCTCCCACCACCATAAGTGGAGCAAAGATGCTCCCAGGGCTTCCCAAGCCCTGGACAGTCCTCAGCTCCGTACTGGGATGCTGTGGCCCCCCACATGCTGCTGGGAAGGGCTCAGGGGCTCCCCCCTCCCCGGCCGCACACGTTTCACCCAGCTCCATCCCCCGGCTCCGTGTCAGCCAGTGCCGAATCAGCTCAAACTCCAGATGTTGGTGAAACACTATAAATAAAGGAGGGGGAAGGGCAGACAGGGGCTGGTGGGGCGCCAGGAGCAGATGTTCCCCTTCCCCACAGTGCTGGGCTGCACCCACACACAGCCAGGGAGAGAGGTGGTGGTTCCAGCACCCAGAGGTGCCCTGGCTGGTGAGACCCCCCCCAGCACCCACAGGAGGGGGGTTATTCCAAGGTTTTCCACCACAGCCAGGCCAGGAATAAATTCTCAGGCAAGGACCAGCTCAGTAAACAACCTGATTCCATTTTTATACAGCCACAACTCTAATTACCACCCACCCTGTTAGCTGAGGTGGTAGTTAGAGGTGTTTCAGCTCTGACACCAGGGGTGAAAAGAGAAAACCTTTGCTTTGCTCTCCCAGTATGGACCAGACAGCCTGACACCCGCTCCTGAACCTTCACAGCATCTCCCAGGCAGCAGCAGCTGCTGCCCCACATCCCAACAGCCAGGAGAAAGTTTTGGGTGCTCCCCAGGGATGAACAGGGACCACAGCAGCACCCATAGCAATTGCTGCCCCGAGAGAAAAGGAGGGGCTCAACACAGCTGAGCTGCCACAAGATACCTCTGGGCAGAGCCTGCGAGCACCCCAAAATGAGCAGAGCTGTCTTTGGTGTGTGGGGAAGAACAAGGGGTGCTGCAGGTTCCTGCCAGCAGCGGCACAAACCGTGCCACGGTGCCATCGTCCCTCGCCTCGGTGTCAAAGCTTCGTGTCACCACCAACCTAAACTGCCAGGCACCTCACATGGGCTTTTGCAGCTTATTTAAATTGCTTCCATTATTCAAATTGCTCCAATTATTTAAATTGCTCCAGCTGGGTATGAGTGATACAAGCAGCAAATTATTATTTTTTTTTTTAAAAGGACAAAAGACAAAGATTCATGCTGTTCTCCCCAACAGCCACAGCACTGCTGCCCCAGCACCCCCACACCAGCCTGGGGGCTCAGCCAGGCGCTGTGTCCCTGCCCAGGGGGCTGGAGGAGCAGGGGCTGCACCAACACGCACACCCAGCAGCCTTTGGATGCGTCCCACCACTTCCTCTGCCAACGCGTGGCACAAAGGGAGGGAGGGAGGATGGCAGGGGAGCTGGGAGACAGCCCCACCATCCCAATCAGCCATGGAAAGTGTCCAGCTGCAGGTACTCAGCAGCACCCACAGCCAAACTGCAGCTGATAGAGGCATTTGGATACCTTCTGGGGGTGAGCCTCCAGGCCATGCCAGGTCTGCTGCAGCAGACAGAAGCACCAAGTCCAGGCTGGCTGTGCTGGGTCCCTGCTCTGCCCTCCGTCACAGCCCAGCAGTGGCCCCTGCGAAGAGGGGGATGAGCTGTGCAACAGAAACCCCATGGAAACCCCAATGGAAACCTCTTCCCCAGCAGTGGCAGGGAAGGACGATGCCCACAGATGGCCACAGTGGGTACCAAGCCTCAGCAGGGACCCACCATCCTCAGGGACACTCACCCTGAGCCCTGCAGCCATTCCAGACACAGTGGAGGGGACGATGTGGCATGTCACTGGTGACCCTCAGGCCCCAGCAGCCCTTTCCAGGGCAACGTAAAAGCAATTAGAAAAAATTAATGAGGTCCTTCACTGTCCCCTAGCACTGAGTCGCACAAAGAAGAGGTACACACCCCCCATGAGCCATGCACCAAAGCATCCTGGCCTCTCCCAAGCCTGTACACCCCAACCTGGTCCCTTCCAGGCATTATGGGATGCAAATCCCATGGGAGACTGGGGCAGCTGTGCCAGCACCCTGCCAGAGCTGGACCTCAGCCATGGCCCCAGACACAACAAAAGGTTATTAATCCCAAGAAACTGCCAGGCAGGAGAAAACAAGAGGAGGAAGGATGTGAAGGGTGGGGAGGACGCCTGATCTCCAGCCCACAGTGACAGTGCCTGCCAGGCTGGGCTGGGACAGTGCCTGCCAGGCTGGGCTGGGACAGTGCCTGCCAGGCTGGGCTGGGACAGTGCCTGCCAGGCTGGGCTGCCCCATGGGACAGCACAGCTCCCACCCCCCAGGCACCCCACATGGGACAAGCGTTTCACTTACTGCCTCCCACGAGTGTTTCACCTTTAAGCTGCCACAGAAATAAGAGCCCAACCTCTCCAGCTGCTGATGCCCGAAGGCCAGGGGGTAAGCCTGGATTTGCCCCGCTCCAAAATCCCCAGCACTGTGCCACAGCTCCAGTCGTGGCATTATGGAAATCCCTGAGCACAAAGAGGCTTCTCAGGAGAGGGGCTGCAGCCAGGGCCATGTCCCAGTGAGAACCACACATCCCCAGTGGGGACAACCCCAGGCGAGGGTGGCTGGTGCAGGGATGCCAGCCCTGCCCAGCTCCATGGGGTCCCTCTGATCCCCCCGGCAGCGACACCTCCAGCTGAGCTGTCCCTGCCATTCCTCAGCCACTCCACAGCTGGGGAACTGCTCAGCCACAAGCCAGGAGAAGCAGCTTTTTTTCCAACCCCCAGCTTTGCTGGCGTTCGAGCAGACTCTGACAGCAAAGGCACCCACACTCTCCCTGGGCAGGGCTGGAGCCAGGAGCAGCAGCAGAGGCTTGGCTGGGAGCAGACCGGGAGGGAGGGAGGATGGAGGAGACCAAAACCGCCACGTGCACATGTTTGCTTTAAGAGTGATGACTTTTCCAGCGCGATCTGCCAAGGGAACGCGCAGCCGGGATCCCGGCGAGCTCCCCTGCTCCAGGGGGATCAGCCCAGGGACAACGCAGGGCGACAGCACACGGGTCCTGGCAGGCTGGGATTTGTCCAAGAGGAGAAATATGGGATCTCCATTCTGGATGCAAAGGGATCTCACCAGATCCAGACAGATCTGGTGGGGAGGAGGGAAAGGAGGCCAGGAGCATCGGTCACACTGTGCAGGGCTCAGAGCATGGCTAAAGCTGCTGGAACAGGGGGAAAAGTCCTTCCCACGTTCACCACAAACTCCCTGGGGTGAGGGGAGGGATTGCTGCAGGAGATGCTGGGAATGAACTTCCCCACCTACACAGCGTGCAGGGGCTGTGCCACAGCCAACAGCTCACAGCCCCCTGGGGAGAGATGTGCCCTGCTCGCTGGCACCCCAAATCAGAGGCAGAACTGCCACCCATGGCAGCACGTCTCAGCATCCTCAGCACCACTCCAGGGACAGGTGATGGATCCCAAACAGAGCCTCCTGCCCCGGGCAAAACCCAAAGCAAACCCCACGTGCGAGCTCACGCTCGCTTGCAGCCCGGCCAGAGCCACACACCACAGAGCAGCTGACCACACCTGCCCTTTGGACTCCTCAGCTGCTCCCCCAGGCCAAACCTTGAGCAATCACCAAATCATTCCTTAATGCTGGCCCCATTCCTTCTCTTTAATAACCCCGGGTCGTTACAGGAATCCAGTCGTACCAGCTTGGCACCACCAGTGCAGAGGGAAACCCCCCTCGGGATGGTGGGGGCTCTGGTGCAACGTGCCAGGGAGCACCAGGGCATGCACAATGGACCGTGCAGAGCAGGGAGCACTGCTCCCTTCCCAGGAAAACCACACACTCCAGGACAGGCAGGGCCCTGGCAGCCACACACCCAGGGAAGGAAAGGTATTTTCTCAAGGGTTGAGGTTGCTCAGGCTCTTGACTCCTGGCTTGCACCCTGCGAGCTGCACGGCCACACTGCAGCATCCACACCAAGAGCTGCCCCCAGTTTTGGGGACACAGTGCATTCCCCTGCAGGTTAATAAATAACCTGCAGCCCTGCAGAAAGACAGCTGTTAGCTGAGGTGTCTAACAGGACAGGGAATCATAGAATCACAGAATAATTATGGTTGGAAGGGACCTCCAGGGTCATCAAGGCCAACCTTTATCCCATCATTTTCCTAACCACTAGACCATGGAGGATATTGGTTCCTGAGCCCCCCCAGCCACCCCCAGCTCTGGAGGAAGAGGCCACAGGTACTATATTTAGCCTTGAAGAGCCCAATAAAGCACCTGCAGGGTGGGAGAGAGACCACACAAGCCATCACAGTGGCCCTTCGGGGCCCCAACACCACCACCAAGCCCACTCCATGCCCAGACTGGGGCGAGGGTGGGATGGATGGAGGGCGGGATGGATGGAGGGCGGGATGGATGGAGGGCGGGATGGATGGAGGGCGGGATGGATGGGTGCAGCCCCACAGGTGCTTCAGCTCCATGGAGCACGCTGCACGCTCACTGCGTGCTCACCAGGCACCTCCTGCCACTGCACATCAGCATTTCACTGTCCCAGCTGTCCCCAGCACGGGGACACATCTGCACCTCCCCAGCCCGGCCCCTGCCCGGCGAAGGGGGAGAACAGGCACTGCTCTGTGAGCGCCGGGGAGCATCGGGACCAGGGAAGTTCAACAGTTTACTACCAATATTTGTCTTGGCCGGGCAGCAGGGCTCGCTGGAGGAAACGGGGCAGGGGGAGGGCTCCAAACATCCTCTGCATTCCTTGTAATGAAAGTAAGGCCAGCACTGTGGCACCCGCACTCGGGGTTAACCAAATGTGAGGGCTTTTGTATTTACAAATCCTGCAATAAAATATCCAGGGGTGCAATTTTCCGAAAAGCAGAAGGAGTAAGAGGCCTCACCATCAGCATGACACGTGACACCCCCTCCTCCCAAACACCCACAGCTCAAAGGTTTTGCACAAAATCTGATCTGGACACAGCACGCAAAGCCCTCAGCTCTGCCTGGGGCTCTCCTTAACCTCCCCCCCACCCAATTCTGCCCCCTTCCACAGCAACCACTGCAAAACACCAGCGCCAGCTCCATCCCACAACACTGCTGGAGAACACGGGGTCCAAGTGTGACCTGATGCAGTCAGGGAACACCAGGGCTCGCTCACTCAGCCCGTACCACTGCAATGCTCAGCTCAAAAATGACATTTTAGACTCAGCTCCTTCAAAACAAGAAGGCCACAGAAGATGCTCCTTGCTTGCTCGAGGGGCAGGGAGCTGAGCACCCTCCCGGCCGCTGCTCCTCAGGCGAGGGGCTGGGGTTTATCTCCAGCTGGGGCAGTCAGACAGCACCTCAGTGCTGGGGCTGATAAGGGGGCTCAGAGTGTCCCAAAGCCCCACGCAGCAGCGGGTGGTCCAGGACAACGTGTGTTTCCGATGCAGAGGCGGGGGGAACTCCTGCGATAACCTCCAGAGCCAGCGCCAGGCACCGGCTGCTCCCGCTGATAAAGCCCAGGGGAAGGCGGGCGGGCAGTGTCAGGCACAGTGCTGGTGGCTGTGGGGCTCTGAGCACACCGAGGCCACTGTCCCCTCCGCAAGCCGTGTCCATGGGAAGGGCTGAGGAGGACCAGAAAGCCACAGGGAAAGCATCCTCCCCAGGAGTGGCACTTGCAGAACTGAAATGCAGATCCAGGTGCCCAGCAAAACCCAGCAGCAGCTCCAGGGAGAATTTTTATCCCCACATTCGGGCTGCCCTGAGCACCTCCCCAGCACAACGTGGGATCCCCCATGTACCCCATCCCCAGGACGTCCCCGGTGTCAGTGGGAGCCCTGCGCTCATTCACAGCTGCCAGACAAGAGCAGGGAACTCTTCCAGGCAAAGCAGACTATTCACCTTGCTTAGAACTAATTAGGGTTTGTCTTAATTAAATCCTGCTAACCATGAACAGCCACAGGGCCAGAATTAACTGATTTACCTGGGATGGCCTTTGGCAGCTCCCAAGGGACTGCCAGCCAGTTCTGAGTGAGCCAGCCCTGTGCTGGCCACGGTGGCTGTGGATACAGCAGTGCAGGAGCTGTCAGGGCTTGGGAAAAGCCACTGGAGACCTGTCCCACAGCAGAGCATCACACGCCAGGGGATGCTGGTGCAGCTGGGTGGCACAGCCCCGTCCCCGAGGGCTGTGGGCAGAGCTGCCACAGCACACCCCAAGGTGGGAGCCCAGCCCACCAAGGCAGGAGCTGAGGGATTAGCGTTCTCGCTGCCTTTTGTGCTGCTCTTTAACGTGTTTCTTTAATGGGATTAGTCCCTGTAAGTCTGTAAGGGTTTCATCAGATAACACCAGGGGTGAGCAGCGGGGCTGCTGCCGGCAGCAAGCCTCACTTCACCGGGTTATCGGGGATGGAGGGGCCCAGGATGGCACCCAGACACCAACCCACTGCCACTCCCTGCCCCACTCCTGTCTTGAGCATCCTTGGCCGCAGGGCAACACCAGGGCTGGAGACCCCATCGAGGGAAGGACCCACTGCCCATCGCTGCCCAGGCAGTGGGAGCCCGAGACACCCACCAGTGATACCGGTACCCACGGGGAACCATCTCCCTTACCCATAAAGCTGCTTTGCCGTCTGGCTTTCACAGAGTCACAGCTAACAGACATCTACCGCCAGCTTATCGTACCTGGTAACAAACTCCTGCAAAGTTTCCATGGGAAAAGAGACATTTAGCCAACAAAAGCCAGGTCCAAGTCTGGTTACAGTTTGAACGTACGCAGCGGTGGAACCAAACCACTCGGGAGTGCAGGGAAAAGCTGTAATGAAATTAAATGGCGATATGGATCTTGCCAGAAATAATTATGTCGACAACTTGGGTTTTAACTCCTTATTTATAGAGACCTGCAGATCTGGAGAAACCCTTTGCTGATTACAAGTTTAATTTTCTCTCTCTCCTATCCCAAGCTGGAGTCTCCCAAGATCGCTGCCTGCAAAATCTCCACACCCAGAGACAAGGCCAAGGACTGGGAGCCAAAATCAGCTCGATTCAGACCTTCACTCATACACCGAGTTCTCCTAAGGTGTGGGTGAACATCTCCACTCTGCAGCCCTTCCCCAGCTGAAGGGCAGGGACAGAGCACGGAGAGGCGATGCCACGGCCACCACATCACACTCACATGCTCTTAGGGCTGCAAGCAGTAAAGGGATGTTGGTTTATGGATTAAAAGGAGCTCTTTAAAACCCCCTTTGGAAGTCAGTGTGCCCAGCTGGCAGTGGGATGCCCTGGACCCCTCCAGCTCAGGAATGCACACTGTGAGTCAGCGTACACATGGCACCACGTGTTCCCACTCCCCACGAGCAGTGCTGTAACGCTGTCACCGTCTCCCCCGGGTGGGAGCAGGGCAGGAGGAGGTGGCATTCACCCAAACCCACAGCATCTTCAGTTCCAGGGTCAAACCCCTGAGTATTTTACCCAGCCACACTGTATGGTGGCACCAGGGACGCTCCTGGATAAAGAGAGCTGTAAGCATGTGGTGTGCCCCCTCCTCCACAACTAATTTGGTCTTGAGAATCAGAGAATGCAAAACAAACCCACAATATTTTAAGGTTTCTTCCACTATGACAGGACCATGAGCCTGACCAGTCCAGAAAAACTCCAAGGGATGGAGCAGAGTCTCTGTGCAGCTGCCAGGGCACACACAGAAGGCCCTGATTCCACCAGGTTTTTAATTTCTTTGAAACCATTTAATATTTTAACTGCTGAACAGAACCATTAAACAGCTGGCGAGGAGCCCGCTGTAAGCAGGGCTGTTATTGAAACAGGCTGCTCGGGCGCATCCCTGCAAGTGGGATGGCACTGGAGCAAGCTGCTTTGAACAGTTTTGAGCAGTTCCTATTTAATATCAGTTTTCAAATCATTTGGAGGGAAAGCTTTTGATTACTCGAGGATGCAGAAGGGAACATCACCGGCTGGACCACACGCAGCATCTCAGTGTCAGCAGTGTCACTGCTCTGCACCCAATGGCCTGGGATGCAAACACCCACCCACACTCCTGCCCCCCTCCCAGGGAGGTGGCAGGTCCCAGAGGTGACTCCACTGCCCCATCACAGGACCGGGTGTCCCTTGGGAGCACGTGGCCCCAGGAACAAAGGCTCTTGGCAGGGCGCAGCTCCTCCTGATGCTAATCTGCCTCCTGCCTCCCGCTCCCTTCCACTTGCTTTGTGTTTCACTAAAAATATCGCAGCGGAGGAAGTTTCTGCTGCGGGGTGGATGCTCTCCTCCCCGGGAGGGGCTTCCTGAGCTGCCCCGGCACAAAAATAACCCCCCAGCCAAGCTCCTCCACAGGACCTGCTGCCCACACCGAGCCTGGGCAGGCAAGCTGTGGCCAGGGGATGCCCCCTCTGCCCCCTCCCTCTGTCCCCACAGCCCACCCGCAGCTGCTGAGTGGTTTGGGTGATGGGATGTAGCCACAGTCCACATGAGAGGAAGCATTTTGCAGCCAAACCCTCTTCTCACAGCACTGGGAGGTTGTAGGTGTGCGGGACCTGAGGGGTCAGGAGCCAGGGCTGACCCTGCCATGCCCCAGCACAGCGAGCATCACTGTTTTCTTCCCCTTACACCACTGTGGGTAAGTGTCCCATCTCGGGTCTGGATTGAATCCAGCCGGATGAGGCTCAGATCCCTGCCAGCACCTCCTCCGAGTGCTGCAGCAATACCAGCACACACCACTGCCCCGTGGGCTCATCACAGCCTGAGCTGAGGCTCCATCAAACCCCACTGCAGACAGCAGCACAGCCCCAAACCGATACCAAACCCAGCAAACAGACATCAGAAGAGCAGATGCACAAGGGGCGAGCAGACAGGCCACAGGGTGTAGAGCCCCCCCAGCCTGCCACCCCTCGAGCAGCACAGACCCCACTGCTCAAAGGGGCCCTGCAAAACAGGTCTTGTCCTTCTCCTTCTAACCAAGTGCCGAGTCGCTGGGCTGTCAGAGGGACCACTGGGCTGAAAAATCAGTTTTTATCCATAAAAATTGCTGCCTGCACAGGAAGGGGCAGCTCCCAGGAAAGCAAACCCCCCCACGCCCCTCTGAGCAAAGCCCCTGGTGTAGCAGCCTCCTGCAGTCTGGATCAGCATGGGCCACCACCAGGGGAGGGGGAAGCATCCCACCGCCATCCCTGGGGAGGGTCCCTCCGGCTGCCACATGTCCCAGCCTCCATCCCCAAGATGCTGTGAGCTGGAGCTGCTCCAGAGCCCACCTGCAGCCCCAGCCCCGGCTCTGCCAGCCCCGTGACACACGATGCCGGCGAGCCCGGCGTTATCAATAATGCAGCAGGGTCAGTGCCGGCACAGGCACGCCGGCTTCCCCACAGCTCCACCACACACCAGCCCAAATACTGCCTCTGGGTCAGGATTGAAGCCCTAATCCCAAAAGCAAGCCTGGCTTTGCTGCTGCTCCTGTGGTCACCAGACCCCTCGCCATCCCTGTGCAGCCCAGTGCCCACTGCAGTGCTGCCCTTTGCAGGGAGGCAGGGGGTCTCCAGCCCCACTCTTCTGCTTCCCAGCTCCCTGCAGGCATCTTCCCATCCCCTTCCCCAGCAGGGATGTGGGATGTTGTGCTCCCACCCCATGCCCTCAGCCGGGCACAGCAGAGCAGCAGCCCAAGCTCCTGGCAGCCTTGGTGCAGCTCCACATCATGGGTGCAGAAATAGCTTTGCAAAGTGTTTTTTAAGCAGAGAAATGTGGAGTACAGGCAGTGATGTACCTCTGCCCTGACAGGGCACACACACTGCTTCCCTTCTGCTTTGCCCCTTCAGATCCACAGCGAGCGGTGCCACAGAAATGGCTGCTGTGGGAAGGGCAGGGAATGCTGCAGGGACATGGCCACAGCTCCCTGCCATCCATGCTGGACGGTTCCCCCAAGCCTCTGCCTCCACAGCAGGACCCTCACCCAGGCTGTGTGAGGGATGAGCTTTGCTGTCCTCCCCAGTCACCTCCTCCCGCAGGTCTGAGCCTGCCACTGGGACCAGGGAAGCACAGGATGCTGCAGGGAAGTGCTTTAATTTAAACCATGCACTTATTTTAGGTTTTTTTTAATCGCATAATTACTGCAGACATTTCTGCTCATGTTAGGTTTTATTACATCTTTGTGGTTATTCTACAAGCCCTAAATTTTGGGCCTCAACTGAGCTGGCAAAGTTCTCCAAAAACATCTGTCCCCTGTTATTCCCCTTCCAGCGCTCCAGCACAAAGCTGGCGGCTGAAGATGTTGCAACAGTTTTATTTGCCACAGAAAAAGTCCTTATTCCTGACCCAAACAGAAGTGTAAATATTTACTGCCCTGATGTCAGCGCTGGCCCCACACCTGCGGGTCCCAACACGCACCCAGGCACTTGGCCATCCTCCTCCAGGCACGTCAGCTCCTCTCAAGCGTGGGCCAGTGGCACACAGGACACTCAGTGTCTGCTGGCTGTCACAGCAAAGACACAGCCACAGCCCGTGCTGGCAGAGGGACACCCATTCTCCTGTTTGCAGTTCTTGCCAGCAGCAACGCTAAGGTGACACCGTCCCTTCCTGAGCAGAGGCCAATTAACAACCAGCCGCTAATTCCCCTACATTGGACTTCCCAGCCCCGACAGGCTGCTCGAATCCAGCAGCTACAAGATGTGGGTTTGTTTTCCAAAAGGTAAACACCAGTTGTAAAGGTCCCACTCCCCATAGCCATGACCTGAGCAGCGATGGGGGGAATTGCTTCACCCCGGGTGCGTCACAGCAGCTTTGCTGTTCTTGTTTCCCCTACAAACACACCTGGGGAAAGCAGCGAGGCAGCCAGTCCCAAGGACACCGCTAACGTGGCTGGTGAAGCCTGCGTGGCTGTAACGGGGGTCCCAGTAACAGCACATCCCTCCCATGGCACAGCAGGGGTGGGGACAGCTCAGCTGCAGCCTCAGAGGCACTGCCAGTCCCCGGCCACACTGCCTACACACCAGCAACGCCTTGGGGACAGCCAGCAGCAGCCAGCAGCACCGCTCAGCACCAGCCCAGCCCTGCAGCACGCCTGCCTTTTACACCCCGTTAGCCCAGTAACTCAATTCATTTAATTAACAGCCACCACAGCTCACACCGCTGTCCCAAAGGCACCTTTGCAATAAAAGCAGCTCACCAGCCAACATCCAACACACCCGGAGCAGCCTCTGCCAGGCTGAGACCCCCATGCCCACTGCCACCCTGGGGACTCGATGGTGAGTGCCAGGCAGGGCAGAGCCAGGGAAAAGCAGAAAACAGCCCAGTGGCCACCAGAGCATGTTTGGGAGTGCATGGCATGGGGGCACGGGTCCTGCAGCATCCTCTCCCAGAGACCTGGGTGCAGCACTGCAGGACAGGACAATGCAGACCCTGCACCCCGTGCCACCACGGCCAGGCAGGGCAGGAGTCTGCAGGGTGGCAGGGATGGCAGTGCTGTGACAGGCACAGATGCTGGCAGCCAGCCCCGCTGACCCGCTCTCGGGGCAGGCAGCCTGATTTTAAATACGTGCTGAATTATTCATGGCATTACCGTGGCTCCCAAAGCACAAGGTCCTGGACACCAGGTCTCTGCTGGAGGGTGCATGCTGACCTCCCCACCCACCACAGCTCTCCGAGGGGTCATTCTGCTTGCGAAATAACACTGGGGCAGCCTTGGGGAGCTGGCAGGACCATGCCCACCCTCCCCACTGCTATGGCCACCCCGGGTGCACGATTTCCCTCCTCTTTGTTTCAGTTGCTCGTTGCTTCAGGCTGCACTGAACAACCCAGCCTCAAATGAAGACAAACCACAGCCTTTACATAAACAACTGCTGCTCAAAAGAATGCTGCTCAATGGGAGCAGCTCGAGCATCAGCACTGGTTCCCACAGGGGCAGGTTGGGGCTGGGGGGCTGCAGGGAGGAGGGAGCTGCCTTTTCTCCTCCTCCACTATACCCCTCCGGGGTGCTACACGAAAGACCCAAGCACTGCCAACCCAAGCCCAGCATCTCCCAGTGCCACCCAGCTCAGAGCCTGGTTCCCACCAGACCCAGTCATGGGCAAGTCTCTAACTGGACCTCATCTGCCATGGCCTCGCTGCAGGGACAGACATCTGTCCCAAACAGCCCCCACAGTACCCATGACCTGCAGGGTTGGGGTCAGGCTAGAACTGCCCCATGCAGGAACACTGTGCTGGAGGGCTGAGCACTGCAGGAACTGGGGTACACCATCTCTGTCCTGGCCTCTGGCTATTTCAGACACAGGAGGAGAGTCACATCACCCAGACCAAGAGCCCAGAGCAGGTATTACTGCCTTGAAGCAAGCAGGACTGCAAGGCACAAGAGCAGGATGCAAGTCCTGCTGCCTCAGCCACTCCTGACCTCATACCAGGGTCACTCGTGGCTCTGGCACAGAGAAGTGACCTTGGCCAGGAAAGCCTGCAGCACCCAGCTCTTCAAAGAGCTGCCGCCTGCAGAGGCAGGAGCAAACCAGCCTCTGAGCTGAGCCTCTGCAAGCACCTGGCATGCTCAGCACAGCCTGTCCCCAACCCCACACGCTGGGCATCGCCCCCAGAGTCAGCTCCCTTCGTCCAGCTCAGGCTCTGCCAAACACCATCCCCAGCTCTGGCACAGCAGGCACCAAACATCCTCACCACGCTGCCCCAGGCAGAGCCCCCAGCCCCTCCAAGGAGAAGCACGGGCACTTCTTCCCCCTCACACCCCAGCCCTGCCCAGCTCTCCCCATCCCACCCTCTCCTTGCAGGAGCCGAGACCCAAAGGCCGGAAAGGACCGTCCTGTTCCCCTCGCCTGACTTCCCGTCAGCACACGCTGTTGGATCACAACCAGCAAATGAAACAGAGACAGGAGAGGAAATCCCCAGCTTGGAAAGCCGCCCCCAGCCATGCCCAGCCACCCCCCCCAGGAACAGCTCCTCTCCCACCATCCCAGGGCTGACCAGTGCCCCACTGCCCTGACCCCATCACCATCACACACCTTCAAATCATGCAGTAAGTGATAAAAACAAAACCCTGCCCCTGCCAGCCCCAGGGCAGGGGGGTTCCTCCTCTGCAAGATGCCAAACAGCTCCAGAGGGCAGGACTGGAGGTGAGATCCCCTCCTTATCACTGGAGATGCACATCCCTCCTGCCTCATACCAGCATCACCTCTTATCTGCACTGAGGAATTTCTTCAGCTCTTGCTCTGTGGGGGCTCCTGAGGACATGAAGTTTTCCTGATTTTCCCACCAGGAGCCCCACAGCCACTTGTGGGCCAGTATCCAGCCACTCCCCCCCCTCCGAGGGGGCAGAGGCCAACCAAGCAGCCCCTGCAAGCTCCCTGAGGAAGAGGAGGAGGGAGCGTGCGCCCATGGATGCTCCACAATGGAGGGGGCAGTTGAGCACGAGCACTCCCTGCCCAGTGGCTCAGACCAGCATGCACAGAGGGGCTGCAGGGTGGGGACACAGAAGGGATGGGGACAGATGGCTGCAGAAAAGTGACAGAGCCACCGGCTCGGCCACGCGACACCCACAGCACCCCTGCCACGTTCACACCCCGAGCAAGGGCAGCGCGGGCGCGAAGGCTGCTATCGGCCGAGCCAGGCTGCGCCGTCCCCACCAGCCCAGCCCCAGCAGCCAGGCAGCCATGGAAATTGGATGTTTTCCACCCCAAATTCTTTCCTTTTTGGAAAGGAGTTTACCAATAAAAGGCACTTACTGCAGAACCACAGTCCAGACCCAGGCCACTTGAAAAAGAGCTAATTTCCTTCCTATTTAAGCAAAAAGCTGAGAACACATTCACCCCAGATGTTCCCTCCCTCCTGCAAATAATGGAGGGGAGAGCAGCTCATTCATGAGCTCCAGCTTCACCGCATCCCTGTTCCATGCAGTCTGTCCCCAGGCTGCGTCACCCATCCCCAGGGCGAACGCCCCCCACCAGCCCCCTCTGCCCCAGCCCCCCAGCAGCTCCCAGGGCTCACAAGACCCTCAAGGGGTGCAGGAGGGGAGGGCAGCACAGTCCCCAACAGCCGGTGCTGCTTTGAGCAATGGCAAACAAAGCCAAGGCGCAGCTCGCCCGCTGCTTGGGGACACAGCAGGGTCCCCAAAGCCGACAGCCACGTACAGAAGGTTCCTCTCCAGTGGGAAGCAAGTGGTGCTGGCAGAGGGAGGTGCTCCCAGCGTGTTCACACCTGCTGCCCAGCTCTGCACGGCTCTGCCCTCACCTTCCTGCTGCCCTGCGAGGAGAAGCTGTGCGAGTGCCGCTGGAGGCTGCCCCCGCTCAGATCCAGCTGCGGCTTCCAGACCTCCCCATTGTCGCTGCCCACCGACTTGGTGGGTGAGCTGCTGGAGTTCAGCAGGATCCCGCTGTGCACCATCTCCTCCGTGCACGTCAGGCGCAGGCTGCACAGGTACTCGTCCGTCTCCTTGTCCACCACAAGCAAGCGGGTCTCCGTCTCCACAGCTTTGATGCGCTGCACGACCTGGAAGGGAGAAGAAGAGCTGAGCAGAAACCCAGGGACCTCTGGGCTGCTGCAGGAGCTGGACCCAAGGACCATCAGCATCAGCTGTCTCCTGCAGCTGAAGTCTTGCTGCAGGGTGCAAGCTTGCTGTCACTTCCAGCCATCAGTGATGGGGGAGAAGGGCAGAGCATGGCTCTGGGGGACCTCCAGGACAGAGTGCCCATTGCCTGCAGCCCCAGTGATGATGGTGATGGCTCTTTCCACCCCATGCCCTGCAGCTCAGATGACAGTTCTGCCCAGACCACCCAGAATCACCCACTCTGCTCAGACAGCTTTCACAGAGGCTGCTTCATCGTCCCCTAAGTCGCAAAAGCCCTCCTGCGTGGTTTTGTCCCTTAGAGTAACATCATCTGTCCCACCAAGCAACCAGCCCCACACCCCCTCATTTCCTTGATCTGGGGTGTCTTCCTTCCCCCATACCCAGGGCAGGGTGGAGAGCCACCAAACACCCATGCATGCATTCAGTGGCTGGGCTGCCTTTGCTGGGTGCTCCCCACCACACCAGTGCATCAACTACCCCCCACCCTGGGCAGACTTAGGGAAGAAACAACCCAATCTGTGCTGGAGGCCAGCAGGGGTAAGGGAAGGCAGCTCTGGGAGCAGGAGATGGGCCTGATCCAGCTCCAGCAGTGCTGAATGGGACCATTGTCCCACCACTGCCTGGCTCTGCGGGAATCAGCGACTGGCAGCGGCTCTGAAAGGAGATCGCGGTGTCTGCACAGCACGGAGAGCCGGGAGGAGCTGATCCCAGCTGGGCAGGGGGGTAAATCACACCGGTGTGGACTGTGATGGAAACAGGGCAAACCCAGGACGTGCACGGGAGCAGGGTAAAGGGAAACCACCTCCAGACTCCCTGCCAGCAGCCGCAGAGGGCTGGCTCTGCTGGGCCACCTCCTCCCTGCACAGGCCTTCATCCCCAGGAGGAGGAGGAGGAGGGTGGTACGGCTGGAGATGCTGCTCAACAGCTATCCCCAGCCATGGGGTGGCCCTGAAGACCACAGACCCGTCCCCCCCAGGCACACTGGGAAACCCCCGAAGCAGCACTGGGCTTCCTTACAGGGCTCCCACTCTGATCTAGGTCACAGCAGCCAGACACGCTGCAGCCGCCAAGGTTATAAGTGACAAACGAGCCTAATGCACAATTAGCTAGCATTTATTTACTGCCCTGCAAGCGCCGCTCAAGGTCAGCAGAGCTGGTATCTGCAAATGAAAAAAAAAAAACCAAATACAACCAACAAGAAATTTATAGACTGCAGACAAGGCTGCTTGTCCTGAACCAAGGGATCTGCTGCAGGCTGCAGCCTCCGTCCCCACGCGCCGCAGCAGGCAGCAGCATGCCCAGGGCTCCCATCCGACACTGGCCCAGAGGGTGCTGCTCTGTCAAGACCCAGAAAATCCATCTGCTCCCTTTCAGATCTCTTTACATGCGACATCAGACTGTGCTGCTGATATCACCAAGGCAAGTCCAGCTCTCCCAGACAGCAGCTGGGAGCAGGCAGCCAACATGCGGTGGTTGGAGATGCAGACAGGCATCTCCTGCATGGAGTATGCAGGAGAAATACGCTGGGTCCCACACCGTGACATCCCACAGACCCCCAGTCTGGGTGCTCCAGGCAGCACAGTTAATCACTGGTAGGGAGCAAGGTCCTACAGACCATAAGGGAACACAAAGGGACCACCAAAGCACCCTGACCCACCACGGTGCTGCCCCAAAACAGCCGTGGGGATGGAGCAAGCATCCCCCAGCCCTGGGCGTGCAGGGGCTGAGCCAGGCAGGGATGGAGAGCGGGCACAGAGCAGCCCCTCTCCCTCTGCCCATCAGTGGGGACAAGCAGCAGGGCTCGCTGGGACAAACTCCCCAGGCAGCAGGGGGTGGAAGGCAAAGCAGCAGCCAGGCACACGGCGAGGTCCTGCCCGACGGGCAGAGCCTGGCACCCTACCCGTTTCCGAGCCATGATCACAGCCTCGAGTCCGCAGCTTTTCTGAAGACAACGCAGCCTCCCCTGCGCATCCGGCACCTCCTCAGCACCCGTCCCGGCCCCGTGATTTCCGCAGCCCCACCCAAACAGACTTTCACCCCTGGCTACACCAGCACCACCAGCCTGGACCCTTCCACCCTTGCCAAACAACAGCTGCCCAGGAAGGAGACTCACAGTGCCACCAGGAACAGCTCATTTCATCCCTCCTGCTGCGAAAGAGATGCCCATGCACCGTGCCACCAGCCTCAGCAAGGACCAGGAGGCTTTCCTTTGGGCACAGGGGGGGACAGGAGCCTGCTGCTCTGCCCTGCACACCCACTGCCCACCCGGGTGAGGAACCAGGATGCAATTTTGCATCCAAGACATGGAACACCCTGAGAACACGTTCTGCCTTCACTCCTTGGGCAAGGCCAGGAAAAAAAACAGGGAACAAAGACAAAAATGCCGCCAGCTTCAGCTCGAAACACAGTTCCACCCCGAAACACAGTTCCACCCAAACAGCACGACCTTGTTTGCTGCAGGCTCCATCCCACCACAGCTTCAGATGCACATGGAGAAGTGTTACTTATTCAAGGTCAGGGAACTCAGCAGCACAAGGAGAGGGCACGGGGAACCGACTGCTCACCCATCAGCAGGAGCCAGTGTCTGACCCACCACGGCACTGCCCTTCCCACAGACCATCCATCAGGGCTGGGTATTTTGGGGGGGGTAGAAGAGGTTCCTGCTGTTTTGAGGCAAGAGGTAACCTGGGGCAGGGCTGCTCCTCCTCGCACCACTCACACACTCTAATGCCACCACAGGACACAGCACAGCTGTGAGCCCCATGACACCCCAATGGGACACTGCCCCATTCACTGCGCTGCAGCAGGGAGCGAGGCTGAATCCTGCCTCCGCCAGCAGAAAATGGAAGACAGGAAAATTTCTCCCATTTCACTTGACCTACTGGAAAGCCCCCACACATTTCAAAGGCACAGCTGGCTGGCGGCTCCGCTATCGCCCAGCCCCAGCATCCCGGCTCCAGCAGGGAGCCCCGATGGCTTCCAGTACGACGCAGCTCCCTGCAGGCACACAGCCCTCCTGTCTGCCCAGCCAGATCAAAGATGTGCAGCCTCCTTCAAGGCTTTGGAAATCACATTCAAGACAAACATCAACTTGTGCACAGCTGGCTCAAATCTTCAAAATGGGCTCAGCTGGCCACAAAAACCCACTGAGGCCAGAGAGAGGGGTCCCCCAAGGCTTCATTGGAGCCACCTGCAAGGCTCTGCCTCACCTTGAGCACAGCAACATCCACCCCTGCCCTGGAACCTGCACCCCCCAAAATGCTGCCAGGTCCACAAGCAACCCAAGGCACATCCCTGCACTGCCCCAGTAAAGCACTGGCAGCAGGGGCCAGCATATGTTTGCAGTTACTGAAGCTCTAAACCTCACAGAGCCCCGCCAGCCGCTAAGCAAACGGGCACACTGGGCACCGTGCCCCCGCCAGGCTCCGGGTCCTCAGCAGGACAGGAGCAGCTCCAATCTCGTTGCTTGTTTTTTCGGATTAAAGTGTTTAACAAACACAAGTTGCAGTTTTATAAGCAGAAAGTGACACAGCCTGAAGCACACAGCTTCTGTCACAGGGCTTGTAGGGAAATAAAGGCTGTTCTTAGACTGTGGCTGGGGGGTCCAAATAGACCTATCTCCCCCACACCAGCCAAACTGCTCAACATCTGCAGGCCTTTATCAGTAGATTTTCAGGCATCCTCACACGCTCTGGGCTGCACAAGCAGGAGCAGCTCGCCCAAAGTGAACAGAAAAACCACAGAGCAGAGCCGGAAATAAAGCCCGGGTCTCCCCATTCCTTTCCACCACGGATTGCATAACGCAGCAGTGCCCTGCCCGTGCCCAAACACCTTCGGCTTTCCCACCTTGACACGATTACAACATCCTTCTCCCAGCAGCGAGACAGACCGCACCGCACCACCGTTCTCATGGGAACTCAGTGTCCCCGCACACAAAGCCCCCCCTTCGCAGCTCAGGCCTAAGGATTTGGGGGAGGGGGGGACACCCATCCCACCTCAGCGACCACCAACGCCAACCAGGCTAAGGATGCTCCAGCAGAGATATTTTGGGAGAAAACCACCCCTTTAGCCCACGCTGGGGGAGGATGGAGACGGGCAGAGCCGAGGCGGTGGGGAGGCACGGAGCTGGGGCACAGGGAGCCGGGGGTGCAGGGATGGGGGGTGCGGGGATGCGGGGGTGCCCACCCTGCCCATACCTGGTGGTGTGTCTCCTGCTCCACGTTGAGCCCGTTCACCTCCACGACGCGGTCCCCGGCGCGCAGCCCCGCCGCCTCGGCCGGGGAGCCGGGCTCCACTTTGCGGATGAACTGCCCGCTCTTGCCCTTCTCGCCGTGCAGGTGGAACCCGTACCCGCTCTCCCCCTTCAGCATGCGGCACAGCCGCGGCTTCAGCTGGTCCTTGGCCATGGCCGGAGCGCCCGGCGGGCGGCGGCGCGGAGCGGCGGGCGGGCGGGGGCGGGCGGACGCGGGGCCCCTTTTATGGGCGGCCCGGGGCGGGCGCGGAGCGGCGGGGCGCGGAGGGGCGGGACGGGGCCGGGGCCGGCGATGGGGATGGGGACGGGGATGGGGACGGGGCCGGGGCCCTGCACAGCGCGGCCATGCTGCGCGCTGCCCCGCGGCGCCGGGAGCGCGGCGGGCGGGGACGGGAACGGCGATGGGGACGGGGACGGGCGGAGCCGGGGCGGAGCGCAGCCCGGGACGGGGACGGCCGAGGGACGGGACGGGCAGAGCCGGGACCGGGACCGGGACTGACGTCGGCACCGGGACTGACGTCGGGACCGGCACCGCGACCGGGATCGACACCGGGAATGACACCGAGACTGACACCGGGACCGGCACTGACACCGGGACCGACACCGGGCGGACAGAGCCAATGGAGCCCCAGGGCCGATGGAGCGGGGATGCCCGAGGCTGATCACAGCTCGCAGATCGGGCTCAGCCCCGGCCCCCCCAGTGCAGCACAGAGCCCCCGGGGTGGGGGCAGCCCCAGAGCCCCCAGACCATGGCAGCGGGCACTCCCATGGGCAGCCAGTGGGAGCCCACCACCCTCCAGGCCAGCCTGGGGACCACTGCCGACACAACACTGCTGAGCCCGGTCCCCCTGCATCTGCGGGCCAGGCCCCCCATCCCCACTTCCCTTCGGAAAGGGGTACCCAGGCCAAGGCCCCCCATGGGGCAGCACAGCTCTCCAGGACAGGGGCAAGGACCACCCGGTGAAGGGGAGGTGATGGGGAGCAGGACCAGGAGCAGAGGCCACTCATCGCGAGAGAGTTCACCCTGAACTGGTGGGGTGTGCTGGGATGCCCTGGGATGTCCCCCACCTGAGAGGTGGGGACGCAGCCCAGCAGCTCCTCTGCCCACCCAGCCACAGCCCATGACCATGGGGACATGTGGAGCTGGCCTGGCACACACGGAGCTCCTGGGCTTCGTATGTTCATGGGAAGGAGCTCAGAAATGTTTTGTGTCCCCCCAACACCAGGCTGGGGATGGGGCTCTTCGCTCTGCCGTTCCCATCCCAGACATTCCTGGCTGGGAAAGGCTCCTGCTCCATCCCAGGTGCCCCTGTGGAGAGGTGTCCAGGTTCCACCTGGAATGAGCTTGTTTTGGTGGAACACACAGATCAGATCTTCACCTTTTTGTGTTCCTGGTCTTCATTTCCTTGAAATCTCCTACAAGGAGGAAATGACCCACAGGAGTTGTCACAGCGTTGGTGCTGCGTGTCGCGTTCCTGTGTCACAGGTTTGCTGTGACATTTCTCCTTCCTCAGCTGCTTTCCTACCGGATTTTTACAGAGCTGAAGCAAACGCAGTGGCCAGCTTGAGGCAGTAAATAAAAGACACCAGAAATTAATATTGATTCGCTTTTAATTTGTAGTCTGCTTTATAAAAAAAGACTTCCACTGCAGTTACAGATAAAGTCACTCTTGGAAGGAAAGATGCTTGAACCACAAAGGTGCTCAGTGACGTGTCGTGGAGGAGAGCCGCAGTTTGCAGCTGGCGAGGTCCCACCAGGACCACTCCGAGGCTCCAGTGGTGCTGCAGAAGCACCCAGCTCAGCACAAACCCTTGGGTGACACAAGGAGAGGCCATTGAGCCCGGCAATTCAGAGCCTGTTTTATTTGCTGTACGACATGAGTGCTCCCTGGAGCCTCTTTGTGGAGCCCCGAGGCTTTTTATCAGGCTAGAGGAGTGCGAATAATTGATTTTTCCACTCAGTGGCCAAACCGAAACACTGGAGGGAGGGGGGGAGGAGAAGGAATTGTTTCAAGTTTATTGGAACAAAAAAGTTTTTCTTTTTATTCAGCGCAATAAAAACACAAGGGAGAAAATCTTTTGGGTGGTCAGGCAGAATATTTTAACCCTTTTGAACGTCTTTTTTCACAGTGTTGGTAGTTTGGAATGTTACAAAAATGGAGAAAATATAATTTCAAAAACGTAAAAATGGGATGTTTGAATTTTTCCAAAGTGGTTTATTATTTTTGAGCATAAGCATTTTCTAGATTTGTTGATTTTTTTCAACCTCAGTGTCCCCAGAAGGCATTTTTTTCCCCCAAACCCAACTACTCCTTGTAGATAATTTAAGGAGAGCCAGGCACTGAGTGTCACCTGCCTGGCAAGGGGATGTACCCCAGCAGAGATGCTGGGATCTGCAAACTGCTCCTGGGAAGGCTTTGGTCTTCCAGCCCAAGCATCCCTGCCCGTATCTGCTGGGCACAGGAGGTGGCAGTGTCCCAGCACTTGCTCCCAGGGGGCATCAGGACCCCCTGACCGACCCTCTGCAAGGTCCCCTCTGCCGCAGGGACACGTAGGGGACTTGGTAGAGCCCTGCCTCAGCACTGGATTTTTCCCTGCTCCTGGTCACACACCTTGTGAGCCTAAAACAGGGCATTTATTCCATGATGCCACCACTCTGGGGACAGACAGGGCCATGCTGTGTTGTGGTGACCTGTGTGCTTAGTGGCTCGGAAGGGTTTGAAGCTCTTTTTTGTTTGACATCTGCTTCTGATCCCTTCACTGCACTTGGGTGAGCAGCAGCAGAGAATTACACCGGTGTCCTGAACCCTCTTGGCTCTCAGGCTGATCCTGTGGCATCACTAATGCAGATACAGATGCTGTGAAAAGCTTCATGATCACAGAAATGAGGCTGGGCTGGCGGGGTCCGGGTGTGTGGGAGGGAGGGGGGTTTGGAGCCCAGAAAGGCCGTTTTCATGGAGAAACTGGGAAATCCTGGGCTGACAGCCTGAGCCTGTTCAGGCTGGTCCCACCTTGCGCCTGCTGGATGGCTCCTGCACCGTCCTTGTCCCCTCTCTCCCGGGACACGTGTCACTCCCCTGTGCTTCTCCTGCTCGGGGTGGGAGCTTCACCGAAAGCTGGGAACAGCTGGGTGCTGCCGGACACCCCTCCCTTCAGCTTCCAGGAGACACCAGTTCCCATCTCAGCTGTGGGAGTAGCTGGCAGGGAGATGCTCTTCCTCCTGCGTCACCTCCTCCTCCTCCCCATCAGCGCCCTTTGGCGGGTGTTTATCTGCCCCCCGCTCCACACCCAGCTTTCCACCCTGGAGCTGGAGCTCGCTGGGCTGGTTGCAGCCATGCTCTGTGTCCCAGGAGACCTTGGCCACCCATGCCTGGGTGTGGAGGAAGACCTGGGTCCTTCTCCCCAAGCTCAGGGATGTCCCCTTGTCAGCAGCAGTGTTTGACGGTCCCTACTGGCAGCTGCAGAGAGCCACTGCTACTGCAATAATTAGCTCTGACTGTTAATAAATGAAGTCTCAGGCTTTCCTCCTGGTGTGGATGTGGTCGTGCTCATCACTCAGCGTGGGGCTGCTGGGTCCTGGCCGCTCTCGGAGGAGCAGTGGCTCTCGCAGAGCAGGGAAAGGGCACTGATTTATTTGTGCTGCTGGAGGAACTGGGAATGAAAGGAGAGCTCATAAAAAGCACCACCACATTTTCTCGAGGCCTCTGTGTGTGGCACTATTGAGCTGTAAACATTTTCCAAGTTAGATTTACAGAGATAGAAGGAGATTTGATCATTAGGAGGATTAATTACACACTTTGTGGGTTGTGCAAGTCCAGAAAGTTCAGTGACACTGCTGAGAGCTGGGAGATCCCTCTTGCACAAGCTGGTGGGTAGGAATCTGCCCAGCTCTGGTTTTATTTGCAAGCAGATAGGTACAGAGCCAGAGGGGGCCTGGCGGTGCTTGGTGCTGTGCAGGCGTGGAGCTGGCGATGGTCCCCGGCCAGGCTGGGTGCACCTGAGACCTCCCACACGCCAGCACACCCACAGATGAGCGTGCAAGCACTGATGCTGCTCCCACTCCCTGGCAGCGTGCAAGCTGCCCTGCTCCGTACCCACCTTGCCCCCATGGCACAGGCACACCACCACCTTTGTCCCCCAGGAGAGCTGAAATGTCTCTAGCAGCTACAGCCAAACCACAAGGACAATACAACTGCAGAGGGACTTGCTACAGGAGAGACTGGTGCTGGCACAGCTCATTTCCTGAGCCAGATGCCAGCCACACCAGATGCTGGTGCCACACCAGTATGCCATTGCGCCTGCTGCAGCAAGAACAGGGATGTAAGAGCAGCACTGAGCCCTCCAGCTGGCTCTGGGGACCCTGTTCCTGGGACCACTCATCCCTGGCAACAGCCATCCCTGGGAGCACCCATCCCTGGGAGCACCCATCCCTGGCAGTACCCATCCCAGCAGCATCCCATCTCCAGGAGCACCCATTCCCAGGAGCACTCATCCCTGGAGCACCCACCCCAGGAGAGGCTGGCAGTGGAGCAGTGCCAGTGAGCACACCCGTGGAAGAGCCAGTGTGGCAGAGGGGACCTCCCCGGGCAGGAATGCACCCGTGAGGTCCCTGCCCAAAGAGAACATCAGCGTTCATTCACACCGTGCTCCACCGCAGCCGCCTCCTCCTGCCAGGAACATCCACCAGAAAATAAGACAGGGGAAGTGCTCGAGCCTGGGAAAGTGCCATTGCCTCATCACCCAGGAGGGGGTGAGGGGGGCTGGAAGGGACCCTGAGGGGACATTTTATCTTTGGTGCACCACCAGCCACTCCTGTGCTGGACATAGCAGTGTGTGTGCATGTCCCTGGGAGCGGGGGGCTGTCCCTGTCAGGCACGGGGGTCCGGGAGGATGCCCAAGGAGCAGGCAGAGCCTGGCAGTGCAGGCAGGGCAGCTCCTGCATGGGTCACCTCCACTCCCAGTGGCACATGCCCACAGCAGGTGAGTTGCCCCAAGGAAGCAGTGTGGGCACTCCCCAAATACAGCCCTGTGTACAGTCAACACGGGGAGGCAGGAGCTGGCACAGCCCTTGGGATGCCTGGGGGGACACTGGAGGGTGGGAGCGTGGGGTGCACAGGAGGGTCCTGACCTGGTGTTTCCCCTCGGGCACCCCAGGAATAGCCCCAGGCTGCTGCAGGGGAGATCTGTGCCAGTGCCTCTAAGCTGCTGTCACCTTATCAGCGCTCCGGACAGCTTGGAAATAGGCAAAGCAGCCGGCACAGAGATACCCTTATCTCCTGCTCTCCACAGCTCCTGCCCCTTATCTCCACCTCGGTCGATTCCCTTGGGCAGCATCAGTGTGAAGGTGTGGACAGCCTGGCGGGATGGGGCAGGACCCCTGGCAGACCCCAGCTCAGTGCTGGGTCCCACAGCCAACCCTCCCCCCACAGGGACATCTGGGGCCATCACAGGGACCACCGGGGTACCCAGATCTCCCCAGGGGCTTTCCATCCCCAGCCACCACCGCACCCAACAGGGGCCACTTGCTGGAGAGGGGCTCGAACCTGGCTCAGCTCAGCCCCCACTGCAGCCGCCTGCATCCCGACGGATGAGGAACAGCTTCTGGGCAGAGCCGACGATGGAGGAAATTCCTCGGGGAGTTTTCTTCCTCCTGGTGCACACAGGAGCTCCGCATCCATTGTATGTGCATGGACCAGCCCTGGTGTGAGCTCACGCCAGCTCCCCCGGGCTGCCAGTTCCTGTCCCAGACACTGCCCTACCCAAAGCCCCCGTCCCCAGTGTGCCCAAGTGCCTTGGTGGATGCTGCTGGTCCCCTGGGAGAGGCCAGGGAGCCAGGAAGGAAAGGGAGCTGCCCTGGGCTCAGGCTGAGTCAGGGTGGGACGTCTTCCTGCCCGCCGCAGCCCCTGGGATTCGCCCTCCTCTTGGCCTGGAACAGAATGCACCCACTGGCACGGCAGGGTGGGTGACGGCGCGCCCCGTCCGGGAAAGCCTGGCTGTGTCAGCTGGGGCTGGATCTGCAGAGCTGCCAGGCGGCACCTTGGGGACAGAGCTGGACCAGGGGCAGGACCCAGGTCTAAACCCCAGATGTGCTGCACAGGGACCCAGAGCAGCCCCATCCCTGGGCTGCCCGAGGGCAGCAGGACAGGCTTCAGCCCAGCTCCCACCTCTCCCAGCCCCATGGACAGGGCTGTGCAGAGAGAGGGGCACCCATGGGAGCAGCTCCCCACCCTGCAAGGGTGCAGGGACAAGGACGTGGTGGCAGGGCTCATCCTCACCCCGGTTGAAGCTCCCCTGGCACCAGTATGGCCACAAGATGGCATGGCAAAGCCACCTGGGTGCCACTGCACTCACGGCACCCCTGGTGCCCCCACCCTGCCCACCACCCCACGGCCTCAGTGACCTGGTGGAACACGGTGGGAGGGAAGGGGTGATGTGTGCCACTGTCACCTGGGGGTTTCTGAGCCCCCCACGTCTCCCAAAGCCCAAAGAGGTGGCAGGAATCACCCTCCTCGGCCGCAGTTACCCCTCACAAAGCTGCTCCACGGGGACCAGTCTTTTAGAATGAATTGGATTAACGTCCATCAGGGACGGCTGGGTCCTGCCCCGAGGCCAGAGGGGTAATTAAACGCCTCCTTAAGCTGTCTTCCATTTCATTGTTGACCCCCAGGGAAGGCCCAGACATGGAGAGCTGGGAGCACAAAGGAAATATTTTTTCCAGCCCCGGAGGGGTGGAATCAGCTCATTCTCCTCAACAGCAAGAGGAAAAAATCATTTTACAAGGTGAGAAGTGAAGGGTTTGTGGTGAACCCAGTGTCTCGCTGGTTTTGCCCCAGTAATTGGCACGTACAAGTGTTTCTTTCCGAAGATGAGGGTGGAAGCTGGCACTCAAGTCGTGTCTCTCCTTCATATCCCTCTCTGTGTATCCTCCTGCACACAGCTGACCTTTCCTCTTTCTACCTCATTTTATCACCCACCTCCCTCAGGAATGGCCATCTGCCTCGCGGCCACTCCAGGGGCTGACGGGCACCCTGGCAGCTACGGCCCCTTTCCGCTGCAGCTGCCTAATGGGGCATTGGCAGTCGTGGCTCATTTGGCCCAGCCCAGCCCTGCACTGTGCTAATGAAGAGCAGAAATTGGAAAATCATTGCAGGGGGAAGGGAGAGGGGACACAGAGAAGAAACCAGTTGGGAAGAAATGGGGAGAAAACCATCCTTCAGTACCTGAAATCCTCCCTGAGAGCCAGTGAGGGGTGATGGAACCCCCCTGGGTGTGAGGGGCAGCGTGGTGGGCAGGGCTTGGTGTGTGCCTGGGCACTGTGAGGGGTTTTTCCCTTCAGACCCGAGCCAAAGGCAGCACCGACCCCGCTGTCCCTGCTCCACGGCCGCTGGGGGGACCTGGCAGGAGCAGGCGTGGAAACAGCTCTTTTTTGCCAGATTTCCTGCAAAATCCACCAGCGCTGGTGGGTGGGAGCTCAGCAGTCCCCAGGAGCCAGACTCAGCCCCCCAAACCCCAGTTTTCACCAGAGCCCAGGTCCCACCCGCTCCAGCACACCTTCACTGCACCGGCCCCGAGGCTCCTCCCTGCTCTCGTGGGGAATAACGTTGATTTTCATCAGCAGACACATATATAAAATTAAGCTCTAAGCAGGCAAAAAAAGCACTAGAGCAGTGAGGACTCACAGAGCTTTTGTTCAGTCCAGTCCAGGAAAGATTTCCAACTTTGTCATCTTAATTGACACTTAGCCTGGCAGTAACTCCCCGACGAGCAGTAAAAGAGATTTACTGTAAAGCTGCAGAAGAAATTGTGTCAAGGAGTTAAATCATGTCAGAAGAATCTGGGAGTGACCCAACGGCCGAAGCGGAGCCGTACCAGGTTTTGCTTTTAAAAACCAAGCACAGTACAACGAAGGCAAAGTTTCCTTTGATGGATTCTCATTTTAATGAGGGCAGGTTCCTAGGAAGCAAACAGGACACGTTTGGGTCATATTGCAAATGAGCTAGTACAGAAATCTACAAAAAAATAAACAAAAATAAATATCTTCCCTGGTTATTTCTCCCCCAGTTCATAGCACTAGGTTGACCTGAAAACAAGATGGACTGGCCACTGCCTCTGGACTGCGGCCATGAAGAATCAGATGGTTTGGAATGCAATTGTCTGTGTCAGAGAGGTCAGAGTACCCGGAGATGCACCCAGGAGCCTCTTCCCCGCCGGCCAGGGTGAACACTTCCCACCTCGGGCAGTGAACGCTCCTCCGGTGCCTGAAGCATCTCTGCCAGGCCCCTCTGGCGAGTCAGAGCAGGGTCTGCAAGTGGGAGAAGCTGAAAGGAGAAGAGGGGCTGGGTTACTTCAGAGCCTCACCTGAGCACCCATCTGCACACCCGAGCCCCACCGCCACTTCCCTCCTCACATGGGACCACATTTCCTTCACATGCTTACACCAACACCACATTGGTGATATTCCTGACATATTCTCCTCCGTGGGCTCAGATCCGACCTGCAGTGACTGCAGGCTCCCTTTCTGCATGCAGATAAACCCTGGGCAGACACCCAGACACTGGGCTTGGACCTGCCTGCGAGGCTCCCGTGGGAATTTTGCTGTGGAATCAGAAGGATGGGTGCACGTACACAGGTCCAGAGCCCCAGCTGTGGTCCCAGGACTGCTCTGCCCACGCACAGCCAGGCTGTGGGAGGTGACGGGACAGCACAGGGCTGAGCTGACCTGCCTGGGCTTTCCCAAAAAGACACTAATCCCAGATTTCCTCTAAAAAAGGGGGATGAGGAATACAGCTATGTGTTTCAGGGGCTGATCCAACAGCTAAAAGCCTCTGTGATTTCAGCTGGATGTTGGCTCCAGCTTTACATAAGAGGAAAGAGATGGAACGTCTGGAACAAGCCCCGAGCCAGCCCCACGCCGGCGAGCGGGCAGGGAGAGGGGTCCACGGAGGGGCCAGGCCTCAGCATCACCAGCCCCACGGACACCCCTCCTGGGACTGGCAGCTCTGTCCTGGGGGTGCAGGTTTATGAAGCACCAAACGGGGGACACAGAAATCACCCGGCTCCTTTCTCTGCCCTAAAGCCAAAGTGCAGCTCCTCCAAACACATCCCCTGGGGGAGGAACCACTGCCCCTCCTCCCGTCCTGCTTTGCTGGGTGCAGCAAACCCTGCGATTCAACTTCAGAAATGCAGCGGAGACTGAACGTGTGCAGCCACACTCACGCAGCGGTGATGGGGCTGTAAACCCCACCAGGACCCACGCTGTCCCACGGGGTCACGGCTCCCCTCGCTCCCCCACGCCCTCCCAGCCCAGCCAGGGCTGGGGTGCAATGCAGGTGCTGGGGGGGGCAGCTCCCCACATCTGGGTGATGCCATGGGGCAGCCCAGCTCTCTGCTTGGGATGGGAGCCCGCAGCAAAGCTCTGTGCACCCCCGTTACCCAGTGAGACCCCTCCAAAGCTCCGTGCACCCCCCGTTAACCCTCCAGCACCCCAGGGTGCTGCAGAGACACCGCAGCAAGCCTCCCGCACCGCAGGCACGGGTGACACCCCTCAAGCATCCCGGGGCGCTGCGGAGACACCGCACATCCCGGCCCCGGTGACACCCCCGGTGACACCCCCGGGCTGCACCGCTCCCCACCCCCGCCCGCCCCGTCGGTGGGACCGGGTTTACCTGAGCTCGGCGGGGCCCGGGCGGGGACCCCCCCATCCCCATTCCCGTCGGAGCAGGCGCTGCAGGAGGCGGCCGGGGCCGGGCGGCGGTGGCGGCGGGGTGTCCCCGGCGGGGTGTCCCGGAGGCGGCGGGGCAGCGGGGGGCTCTGCCGGCAGCTCCCGGCGCCAGAGGTAGGGGGAGCGGCGGACGCCCATCAGCAGCCCCGAGGCGCGCCCCACCGTATGGTACCGGGGGCTGGCGACGTGCTTGTACCAGGCACCCGCCGGTGCCGCCGGCAGCATCAGCCCCAGCAGCACCAGGGTCCCCCAGGCGCCCCCCGGCAGCTGCCCCCTCCCCATGGCGGCGGGCTGCGGGCAGGGCTGCACCCCGGCCCCGGCCGCCCCAGCGACGGCTGCCCCCCGCGCCCGCGCCCCGTCGGTTTATACCGCCGTCGGGAGGGGCACCCCGCGGCTCCGCCCCGGCAGCCCCCGGCCCCCCGCACCTCCCACCCGCCCTCCCCCTGCAACCTCCCCACGGCCCCGAGCATCCCACCCCTACCCCCCCCCCATCACTGAGCATCCCTCTGCATCCCCAAGCATCCTTGAGCATCCTCCTTGCATCCCTGAGCATCCTCCCCATGGTCCTGAGCACACACCCCCATCCTTGAGCATCCCCCCGTATCCCCGAGCATCCTCATTGCATCTCTGAGCATCCTCCCCATGGCCCAAACAACGTCCTCATGGTCCCCTTGGCAGCCCCGAGTGTCCTCTCTGTGGCCCTAAGCATCTTCCTTGCAGCCGTGAGCATCCCCCCTGCATCCCCACAAACCTCAGCATCCTCCCCACAGCCCCCCAGGACCTGCTCAGGTCAGACAGGGCACAGACAATCACACCGCATCCCTCCCTGGTCACTGCACCCCAGTTCACCACGGGACACAAGCTGCCAGGTTTATTTCACTCAATAAAAAGCCATTATAGTTCCTTCTCCCCCCAAGAGAAGGATCGATTCGGGACACCCTGGCACTCAGTGTGGAGAAGGCAGAGGCTTGTTCCTCGCTCTGCTCCCACTCCCAAGCAAAGGGGTGGTTTTAGCAGCTTGTTTTGCTGCAGCAGTGCCCCAACGTGGGCTCAACCTTCCCACCCAGGAGTGGAAGATTTTCTCATTCCTAGAGATCTGCCTGAAGTGTCTTTTACGTGTATTTTTGGCATAACTTGAATAACTCGTCACTCTCTGGGAACTGAACTGAACTCTTTCCTCCCAGTGCATGGAATGACTCCTGCTCACAGCCAGGCTGTTGTGTCTGCGAGGCACTCCGAGATCCTTCAGGCTGATAGAGTCAGGCTCCGGATCTCCAGCAGAGTGCACGTTTCCTCTCCCAAGAATTTTTATCTATCTTTCAAACGAAACAGCTGACAAGCAATTTGTCTTCTATTTATATTCTAAGGAGCTAAAATATAATTTCAGTATTCCTACTCCCCTGGCAGGAGCCGATGCTCCCGCAAAGGCTGTAGCATGTCAGCGGACACATCGCACCGTTGCTGCTCCGAGGCGGTCTTCGTGTCAGGAACTCCCCCAGAGGAACAAAGTCTTGGTTCTCTGTGGTGGATAAAAAGCTTTTGAACAAATCCTGGCTCCTACGGGAGTTTTCCACAGAATTCCATGAGATTAAGATTTCAGCCTTTTGGGTCACATCTGTAAGCTGCAGGTGCTTGGGTTCACCTGAGTGGAGTCCAGTTCATCTCAAGCCCTTTTGAAAACCCTGCTTTTATGTTTTCACTTAATAAACACAGCTATTAGCTCCAGCACCACGTTTACCAACCACACGGACACTGAGCTGAGACTTTGCTCAGCTGCCCCAGTGCTCGGACGAACCCTTGATGGTGTTATTCCACATTTCTCAAGGTGAAGGGCAATGGGATCTAACCATAAGGCTCTGCTGCTGAAAGGATTTAAGGTCTTTTTCTTTTATTTTGGAACAAAATCAATCTTTTTGAAGACTCTGCTGTTGGAAGGGTCCTGGCTCCCAAGGAGGCAGCTGCTGCAGCTCCCCATCCCACTGGATGCTCAGGCTCTCTGGGAAGTACCTCCCTTCTCTGCTGGACCAGCTCTACCACAGCTCTAAGCAGAGATACCAGAGCAGGAACTGGGATTTAATTGCCTGGCTGGGGGGTGAGAGGGGTGAGCAGCCAGAGGCTTCACATCTTAAACCCCTGCAATAAACCCAGCCAAGCTCTCTTAGAGCCCTGACACTCCACCTGATTTAATGCCTGCTGTGCTCTCGCCTCCCACCACACACATTACTGCACCCATTCAGGTTTTGTGGCTTTTGAGAATGATCTAAATGAATTTGATGTCCCAGAAAGGAGGCACTTGAAAAATAAACCGGTGCGGTTTAATGATAGCATTTTCCCCATTTTTATTATAATGACTCTGGTGTTTATTGGAAGGTTAGCAACTCAGCCGAGCATGAAAACAAAGCAATTGAAGAGGCCAGCCCTGTGACAGGGTCTCTGCCACGCTCAGTCATTAATGCTCATTCTATACATGACACTTCTTGGCCATTTGGTCTCTGTGGGAGTGTGATGAGAGGATGGAGGCAACATCATTTTGGATGAGGAGCATCACACAGTCTGGTACAGAGACTGCCTCCTCCTCCTCCTCCTCCTCCTCCTCTGGCTGCACAGCACTCACACCGCCTTTGTTAATTGCCATCGTCCTGGTTTGCAGGTTCAGGGAAACTGAGGCCCAGAGAATTCAAGTGAGTTGTCAACAAGCAAATGGCAGGGCTGGCCAAGTGACAGAGCCTCCTGCTCCAAGGTCCTTTGCCTGGAGTCTCTGCCTGGCTCTGCTGGGCACAGGTTTCTCTCGGAGAAACAGGTACAGAACAGCCAAAAGGCAAAAGAGACTGCACTGCCAGGAAATCAGCTGGAGGCACAAAAAAAGGCAAACGAGCTGAAATCGGAGGCTGCACCAGGGATGAGGTTTGCTGCCCATCCCCTGCGAGGCAGCACCCACGCTCATCCTGAGCCGGAGCAAAGCCCGGGGCTGCTGCAGGCTGTCGTCCTTCAGATAAGGTCCAAAGCTCAGCATCTGAGCGAGCTGGTGCTGAAGATCCCACCTGAAAACATGAACATGAGAAACACCCTGCGTGGCCACCCAGGAGGGCAGTGGCTGGGCTCCCCACTGCTCCATCTCTGCCTGCACACCAAATTCCTGCAGCTCACCCTTCCCAGACTCACATCCCTGCTGCCTCTTGCATTCCTTCAGCTCAGGAGTGAGTGAAGTCTTAATGGCAAGAAAAAAATATATTCTCAGTAAAGCCTGCTGCTTTCCAACACCCAACCCACCGCTGAGCCTTCCTGGTGAATCAGAACGGGTGTGCTTTGCTGAGCAGCGTGGATAAACCACTTAGCGAGTGGGACCCAAGCAGGCTTGGTCCCTCGGGTGCCACGGTGACAGCACCCCAGGCAGATACTCCCAGGAATAACAACCTTTGCCATTTTCTTGCATCTAGAGTGTGTCCTCGTGTAATAAATTCAGAGTAGGGAGCGATTCCTTTCACCAGTGATTCAGAACATGCTGATTAAATGCTATTTCTTTGTTCCTCTGAAATAAAGGAACTGGAGGTGATACAAACAAATCACGATTTCAAACTGCAAGGCAAAGAGCACCTTGACTCCACCATAAAGCTGCTGCATATTTTGGTGGCTCTGAAGAGAAAGAGGAAACAATAAGTTGCAGATCTTTGTACTGAAGTGTACTAAATTAATTATTTTACTCCTAAAAACTGACTGATTCCTCACTATTTTTAGACTCGTGCTCTTTCAAGAGATTTTTTTCCAGGGTCCAGTCACATGGAAGTTAAACAGCAAGCAATAAAGTCTCCAAAGGATAATAAACTATCTCAAATTACTTTGCTAATGGAACAAAGAGTACTGTAAATGTCACACACGATACAAGAAGAGCAGTGGAAACCTTTACATGAAACAATGGATCCATTAGCACTAAGTTAAAAAAAAACCCACCCTGGACTCACGATACTTTCACATAGTTTTGTGGAACTCGCTGCTCCGAGCCAAATGAACTTGTTTGTTGAATTCTGCAGCTGAGCTCACAACACAGCATCCAGCTTACTAATCACCTGCACTCTCAAGGCATTGATCATTTAGGATTTCCAAGCCCTTTACAGACAATAATTAAGCCCCATCACACCCTGCTGAGTCAGTGGAATTATTTCTGCTTAAAATTGAGGTATGAAGAGAGGATAACTGAATCACTGATTGGAGACCAAAACTGAACCGAGGTACGGAGCCAGGGCCTCTGTGCTGCCCATCAAACTCCACTAATGGATCCTTGCCTATCCAAGCTTAACAAAGCAGTCCCTCATCTTACAAACTTCAGGCATGATCCTTCACGTCTTATGTGACTCATCAACTTGAGAACCTGACTGTGATGAGGGTCCAAAAGTGGAAGGAGGAACTGGCAGGAACCACCCCATCACCCACCCATCCAGCCCTGTATTTTGCCTACAATGGCTGCAGCTGGCAGAATGTTAAGAGAGTCTCTAAATATCTCAAGGGCTGAAGCAATGTCATCATGGAGTGATTTGGGCATGATATAAAAAAATCATGATTAAAAAAATCACGAGGCTGTGGCATGACGGTGTTGCCTTAGACAAGCAGCAAGGAGGCAGCAGAGACAAAACTCTGAAAAGCAGGTAAAAGAGCAGGGGAAAAAAAGCTGCCATCAAAGGGCTGTCTCTAATGGCAGCAGATTTCTCAGCCCCCTCCAGCCCATGATTCAGTCTTTCTCCTGGAAGTCATTTACAGCAACGAAAGCGAGCTCATACCCAGATGTGTGAAGCGCAGAGTATATTTGGCTCTGATCTGGAGCATGTTTACTGTAAGGAGGCAGAGTTGTGAGATGAATCTTTGATTTGACAGCTCTGAGATCTCTTAACCAAATCCCACACAACCCCAAAGTGCTCTCCTATTTTCTTGAAATTTAATTAGGTGAAGGCATAGAGTACAAACAATTATATATGTGTAAGATAATTGGAGTCGAGGGCTCTAAGGCATGTAGATGAGAACAAAATTTGTCTTCAAGGAAATCTGCCCAGGTGGAGTTATATTTTGCTTGGCGTGCACACTTTGCTGGATTAAGAGATATATTTGGGAAACTCTCTGAGATATCAAAAAGGAGGCACCTTAACAGCCCTGTCCCTGGACCAGCACTACAACGAGAAGTAAGTATGCTACAATAAGAAGCCCAGTGCCCCACGCTGACCACACACAATTCTTACTGCTGTTTATGCAGTCCTTGTAGGTGTGAGATTGACACCCCCAAAAATCCAGCAACAGACCAAAAAATCGAGTTACTGAGAGAAGAGTGGTCGGGCTGGCAGGGCATCGAGGGGGGAGTCAGGAGCTCTGAGCTGCACTCCCAGAGTTGTCACTTATTTCCTATCTGACCTCTCCAACAGCATTCTGAGCCTTAGTTTTGCTGGATATAGAAATGGGGATGAAAGTGGATGTTGTTGTTTGAAAAGCATGTGCTGATCACCAGGCAGAACTTGTGTTTGTGGTGCTGGGCTGGGTTGGATTAAGCATGGTTAAGGTTTGGTCACAGCTCAGCTCCAGTCTCTGGAAGCTCCCAGCCTGCCCAAAGCATCACGAGCTCTCCTCCCCATTACAAAACCTGGGGCAGGAGCAGCGAGGGAGATCTTGCTGCTGAGCCGCTCTGCTTCTGCCCGCTGACGTTAGCTCCCGTAATGTTATTTGGGAACCGAGCTCTCTCGAGGTCCCTCATCCTGTTCTGGGAATCAGCACGTTGGCGCTTCCCCTTGAAAGCCTAATGCCATTTTTTTCCCCCTCTGTTCCTTTGAATTCCCATGTAGGTACTGTATTTTCTGTTAGCTGCACTTACCCTGCTCTCATTTGCCAACAAGCCGTTGCTAAAGAAAACTCTTCCACTAGACTAATGTTTATGAACGCCTTAAAACACAACTCTGCTTCCCAGCATGTGTCTCGTGTTAGACTTCAAGGATCCTGCCCCTCCCTGTTCCTCCTCCCCCTCTTTAAGGAATGGCTGTTTTTCAGAAGTGCATTTGTTTGCAAATAAAGAAAACAGGAAAATTCATCAAATCTGAAGCCGTGCATCGCGCAGAGCGCAGTGTGCCCTGCTGACAAATCAAAGGGCTGTGGTATGCGTGTGCCTCTCCACAAGGGAACTCTGAAATAGGAAAACATGTTTTGGTTAAAAAACAAAAGAGGAACAATTAATGTGATTAGGAATCACAGGCTGGGATATTCTTAAATGCAGGGAAATAACAGGCTACCCTCCTATGGCCCCACACACAGGGCTGTCGGTGTATTTGATCCACACCCTTGCAGGGTGCCACCCCGCAGTCTGAAATGCCACAAAGCCGTTGGGTTGCACACAGCAACAGGGAGGGAGGGCTCAGAGAAGGGCAGAGTGGGGACCTGGGACGAGCAATGTGGGGACACCACAACCCAAAACTGCTCCCAGTTTAGACAAAGCAGCTCCAGTCTCTACAGACTACGGAGGGACAGGGCTGTAAATTTACACCTGCCCTGAAGTGAGGAACCTGTGTGAAGCCACAGCTAATGAGTGCCTGAGACTTGTGAAAAAACAAAAAGCCCTGAGAAAATTACCACTTTTAACAGAAACTTTGTCAAACGAAAGCGAATCCCGGTATTCCACACTAAGTACCTTCGCTGCTAACGAACCGCAGCCGTGCCAAGCTGTGAATATGAAATTAATCTCAGGCATAACCTTTAGCTCGACACTTCGACAGTATTTTAGCGCTGAACTATAAATATTTGATCTGGTGCTCTTCAGAGTGAAATGGATTTGTTGTGCTCATCTGCAGAGTTATCAGTTATTCCGAAGTATATTTATTGCTGGTTAAATGACTTGAAAAGTGCCTTTTTCTTCTGGTGTTGTGATGTGATATTCAGCGAGTAAACATGGAGATGAACTATCCCTAACATCACTATTAACCCTTTATCTCAGGAAGAAAACATTTCCTGCCTGACAACACACAGAGCTAAGCACCAGCCAAGATATTTACAACACACACTTGGAGCCTAGTTAATTATATATGATTATATTTCTTTATGTTTCGGGGTCACACTTAGTGCTAAGATCCAGCTTCCATTTGCAATCGCCAGAGAAATAAAACTGCATCCTTCAAGTCATCAGCAAAGAGTGATTCAATCCATTGGAAGAGTATTAGAAAACCCTCTTTGCACCACGAAATAAACGAAGCCATGACTCACACACAGCAGCAGGATGGTTTTTCAGAAGGATGATGAGCTGAAAACAGGAGAAAAGTTGGAATATTGGCTTTTTAGCAATTCTTTGCAGGAGTATCGTGTGTGATGGTATCGCAGTGGCACAGAGGGGGACTTTTGGGGGGACTTTACACCTGTGTGAAGACCTGGCGTGGCGCTGGAAGAGACGTGTGACAGAGCGAGCTGTGGTCTGCAGGGCACGACACAGGAGGGCTCTTCAGACCTGTTACCTGTCACACCGTGGAGTGGGAACGCGAGGCAGGAGTTAAGGAAACCCAACCTTTGCTGAAGGCACCTCAGCAGCGTGCCAGGGGGGCTGGGTTGGTTTGGGTCCCTGTGTGGCTGCACGGAGGGGACATGGCTGGATCTGGCCTCCCAGCCTGTGCTGGAAGGATTGATAACCTTATGGGTTCTTTGTTCCAAAGAAACTCCCTGGATTTAGTTCAAAACAGGACTGGGTGAGAGTGAGAAATGTGACTGGTATGAGCTTTCACTGCTGATGGGACGTCAGCTGTGCCGTGAAGGGACACGAAACGTTCAGTGGTTTCTCCCCTCAGGCACAGATTATAAGCAGAAAATGCCCCGCTAATGAGTTGCCAGCAACGCTGCCTACCTGGAAAAGAGCCTGGAAAAATGCTTCCTCTCACCAGGAACATCACACAGAGAGTGGGAAAAACCCACTGGTGCAGACACATTTCACAGGATCGGGTCCTCAGTGCCACCAACCATCCCCTGCCCACACCACAGCGAAGTACAAACTCCAGTACTGCCCCATCGCTTTGTCACCACGTTCCTCGTGATGAGTAATGTCACTTTTAAGCCTAATTATGCAGGTATATTTATTATCCTCTGCTTGGCCATGGTGCTGGGGTACTGGCGTAATTTCACAGACGAGTGACACTTAAGACAGCACATTACTGTCAGCAGCCTCCAGCTCATTTCATGCTAATTGCTCTCCAAAATTGTGTGATGCAGTTTTGACACAAAAACATTTTCAACAGTATCGTTAATTCAAGGGGGGGAGGGAGGGGGAAACATTTCCTGAAGTAATTACAGCCAACATCCTCAGTCCTTCCTAATTATTTAATCCTGCCCCACCCAAATACACTTTCATGTTGATTACCAGAAGGACGTGTATTATCCACTCTGCTTTGAAGTGTGATAAAATGGGTCTCTTTAGGAGAAAGTAAATATTACCTGTGGGAGCCAAGGACCCACAATGTTAAAATACTTCATTTATCTGTTTTCCAAAATACTTATCTAACCTATTGCTTTATGAGTTTTGTGACACAGATGTAGTTAAATGCTGCTGGTGTCGGACTAGATAACATCATGGTACATTTTAATGAACTCACTCTGGTTTATAGGCTCCTTTGCCTAAAATGATCATTTATCCATCAAAGAAAACGAAGAGCATCTTTTAACTCAAATGACAAGGCATTTGGGGAAAAGAAAGCAGATCTGAACAACAGGGATGATGCACACGAGGAGATCCTAGGAATTTACCCTCCATTTTAATGTGGAATTTATAGTGGTTTGTCTCCATTTCCTTTCCTAGAAAATGTAGTTTATTTTGTATTTTGTTTTTAAGGGTTATCATATCGTGCCAGTGAGTAACCCAAGCATTGACCTGCTTCACCGAGTCATGGAATCATTCTTCTGTCATCCTCAGTACCAGCTCTGTGGGTCACCCACAAAAAAAAGGGCCGGTTTGTCATTGCTGGGACAGGTGGCAGCCCTTGACTCAGGGGACAGGACTGCAGGAATGTTTGCTAAGTGGAGTGACGTGGCCCTCAGCTGGTGACACACACGGTGATGTGGCAGGAGGAGTGCCTCATGCCAAGACCTTGGGGTTTCTTGAGACTTTTTGGGTAGGCCTAGAAGCAGAACTTTTGTGTTTAACAGGGATCCGCTCTGATTTTTCACACGGGGAAAGTGACCCCGCACAGGTCATTTTGTGGGAATCCAAGAGGAAAAAAAAAAGTGGGATAACCTAAAGTCTGAGAAAACATTTTTGCCTCTTCCTCTGTGCTGTCCCCAAACAAACTTCTGTGCTTTTCTGCTTTACTTCCAGAGGAACATGGCTGCTGAGCCCGCGTTCTCCATGCTCCTGGAGCACCCTCTTCTGTTTGAGGAGCTGCAGTTCTCATCTCCGAGCCCTAGCAACACAGAATCAGCTCTCAGAGGAGGCGCAGGAACCAACCAGCCATGTTGATGATTAACTCCAGTTCACCTCAGCTCGTTCTGAAAGCCAGGACAGCTGTCACACACTCAGACACTGAACCCGTGAGTCACGACCTGCAGCACAAACACAAAGAGGGTTTCTCGAACAGACTCTGCTCTTAACATCCCTGCGCTAACGGAGCCCATTTGTGCTGCTCTTCTAATGGATGCAAGGCCCCATTTTCTGGTGTTCCAAGTACACTTTTTAACAGGCTTTTTTTGCAGTCGCACATAGTTTGCCCAGACAATCAGACCGAGAGGCAGAGCCGCAGGTCTGATGCCTTCACTGAGGCGCTGTGTGCCCTGGCACAACCCCACACAAACCAGCCCCCTGCCACCTCCGCTGCTGGTGGCTGACCACGCTGCCACGTCCCCGGGACACCAACCCCACCGCACGCTGTGGCCAGGACACCTCACCCAGGGCAGAGCCAGCCACGTGCACCCCCACAGCCACGCGCTGCAGGGCCACGAAGGCGCAGGGCAGCACCATGGCGCTGGGGTCCCCCATGTCCCCACAGACAGAGGCTCCAGCTCCCCAGGGGTAGGCCCCGAGGTGACACAGCGCAGGCCACAGCCGCCCAGCACCGCTTCAGCCTCGCCCGGGGCCTGCTCAGCTGCCACCGGGCAAGGGGAGGCCAAAGGGCTCCCGCGGGCCGCTTCCACCTCCGGGGAAACCAGCGAGAGGCAGCTAGAGGGGCTCCGCCGTGGAGGCGCTCCGGACAGCGCTCCTCCATGGTCAGAAACCTGCGAACGGAAGGCTAGAGCGGCGCGGGGCGGTGCGGCGCTCTGGGCTGGTTCTCTATGGTCGGGCGCTGGAGGTCGCGGGGTGACGTCATGAGGAGTGGCGCACTAGCGGTCGTAAGGGGTAATTAGCGGCATGTGGCGCCACTCTAGGCGGAGACTCTATGGTCAGTCGGGCTGGCGCTGCGCCGGGGATCTGCGAGGGCGGATCTCTATGGTCGAAAGCCTGGCAGAGAGTCGCACGCTGGGCCACGCGGCGCTCTAGGCCTCCTCTCGATGGTTCGGGCGGTTGCTAGGCGGTGCGGGGCCTAGGCCGCGGCGGGTCGGCGCCGCCATGGCCGCCTCGGCCTCCGGCGCGGCGGCGGGGCCCGCGGACGGGTCGTGCGTGCTGTGCTGCGGGGAGCTGGAGGTGGTGGCGCTGGGCCGCTGCGACCACCCCATCTGCTACCGGTGCTCGGTGCGGATGCGGGCGCTGTGCGGCGTGCGGTACTGCGCGGTGTGCCGGGAGGAGCTGGGCCAGGTGAGGCCGGGACCGGCGCCCTCGCAGCCGGCGGGGCCAGGCCGCTCGCCGTGCCCGGTGCTGGGGCCTGTCAGCGCCCCGCGGGGCTGGGCTCGGGCCGGCTGCGGCGGCAGCGGGGCCGGGGCGGGGGGGGAGGCCTCGGGCTGGGCTGGGGCGGCGCTCGGGGCAGCCGGTGAGACCCGCGGCGTGGGGCCGGGCCGGGGGGACATCTCCTAGCGGGACCTTCCCGGGGGTGGTTGCCCCGGTGGTGCCACTGCCGTTCAGAGGAGACGGGAGGCACGTTGGAAACAAAACATGAAGAAAATGGAACTTAAAGGGAATATAGATATATTTTTAATCGTTAAGGTTTGCTCACCAGCGTTGGCGTGACGTGGTCTGGGGTGACTCTCTCATCCTGTCGAGTTCCTGGCTTGATTTTAAGCTGGGGGAGAGCACAGTTTGTGTTCTTCCAGGGCTTGCTCGTGCCTTGCGTTTGCCTCGAGGTCCTGTTAGCGGGAGCTCTCTCTTGGACGTGTGCTTAGAAAGTCATGTCCCCTCATTTAATTTTTCTGACACTTCTGTTTTCCTCCCTGTGCCGGTACCGTAGTGCGGGGCTGGGGCAGTCGCTCAGGTGCTGTGGAGGAGCTGAGGATTCGGTGCAGAGAGGAGCTGCGTGAAGAAAAGTTATTCAAGGATGGCTGTAAAAACACACCTTCATACGTGAATTTGTCTTTGTGGAACTGATGCAGAGATAAAACCCTTTGAGAAGAAAAAGAACCAGGAGTAGCACTGAAAAAAATACACTGAGATGGGTTAGGAAATGAAATAAAACAAATGTACCAGGGGGAGGAGATGCTCCTCTTGGTGGGAGCCCCCCTCCCACCCCAGCTGGTCTGTTTGCTTTGGCTCTTTTCATGTTTGAGTGGTTGGAGGGACTGAAGCTCTGGGGCTGCGTGCTGAAGAGCCTCAGACTTTGTGGAGGCCGGAAAGATCCGTGTGGTTTTTAGACTGGTCTTACTGGCAGATGAGGAGCCTCTGTATACAGAAAGAAGCTCTGGGAAAGTAATTTTATCCCTGATCATTCTCTGAGGAGCTGCTACTCCACTTCTGCCTTAGGAAGAAGCAAGCTGTGATGTTGCTCTTCATCCTTAAACCTGCTTGTTTTAGGGTTGCAGGTGGACTGTTAATCTGGAGAGCTTTTTAATTTTATAGTATTGCTGCATTATGCGGCCTGAACCTTGGTTCACTCAGCCATCTTTTCCCCTCACTTCTGAACTGTTTAAAATGGTCCTTTTATTATAATTGACTGAGAGGTAATTTTTAGTGGCTGTGCTCTTTTTTCCCTTCCCCTTAAGTGCCACTATAATACTGTTTTGTCTGTTCACTCATCTGCCCCAAAGGAAAAAAAAAATATATATTGGGGGGGCATAAATCACATCAAAACTGCCTTTGAATGAACTGAACTTGTATGTAGGACCTAAAACCGGGTCTCTTAAAACTGTGTCTCTTAATTTGCATAGTGTGTGGAATTAGCACAGGGAAGTACAACACCACCAAACCTCAGCTGGTGTGGTGTAAGGTAGTGCAGACTGAACTGGTAAGTGTCAGAGCAGAACACCCAGAGGAAATATAACTCTAAAGAAGAGTGGTAGCACAGGACATGATGGAGGAGAAAGCAGGATATACTTGTTATGGTAATACGTGCTTTCAGTGATGTATGATTGCCACAGTGAAGTTAGGAAGGATTACTTGTTGACCTGTAAACTAACCCTGATGTGTGCTTGGATCGGGCTGGGAGGATCAGTCAGTGTTTGTTGTATATGTGTGTGAGGTTGTTCTTGGAACTGTTGTAGGAAATTCTGTTGGTCTCCTGTGATAAGATCTGCTTTTCAGGAAGCCATTCCTCCTAAAACTCACTTTGGGCTGAAATAAAATGTCAGTACAATTTCACCGAAAAGAAATTTTTTAACTGATTGTTGTCATTTATCCAACAACCTTTATGTGTTTTTCTCTTTATTTTAAGCTTGATGTTTCAGCAAGTTGGGTGTATTCTTTTGTTTTGGATAACTTAAAAGTAGCCCAACTATAAAGAAAGCTTTAAGAAAAGGCCACAAAACCAGGCACAAAAGACTTATTCCATGGTATTTCACCCCAACAAGGGTAGAGGAGTGATTTAACAAGACTAAAGTACATGTCTGTTATATAACTGAATGCTTGATTAAGGTTGTAGATATTTGTGGATGTACAGTGGTTACTGTAAGGACTGAAGGACACTTACTCTGTGTGTGTGTCTCAGCCTTTCTGAGCTGGTGAGGGTAATTCCAGCTATTTCATAAATGTTACTGCTACCCCAGTGCTTCCCTAACGTGTGCTGGAGCAGACCAGTGGTAGGTGGCTTCTGAAGAAGGATGCAATATTGTAAATGGCTGCAGTGTGAGACCCAGCTGCTTGGAGGTCAGCGGGAGCAACTGTGAGCAAGCGGGTGCTGTTAGGAGGGGGATGTGATACAAATAATTTGAGGATTGATGTAGTATTTTGCTTTCTCACTTTCCTGGTAGTTAAGGAAAGAAGAAACAGTGGTTTCCCAGTCAGACTCTGAGTAATGTCACTTTTCACTTACAGACTGTAGGGTTTCTGTGCCATCTCCTGCCAGGAGAGAGGAGGGAGCTGAGTGCAGGGCTCCTGACAGGCATTCACTGCAGAGGGGGTTGAAGATATTTACTCTCAGCACGGCTGTGGTAGTAAAACATCCCATAAAAGAGTTTCCTAATCTAGTTCAAAATCCAAAGACCGGGGTAGTCCGACCCACCCTGTCTGAGCTGGCTCACTCACTGGAGGTTGATAAGGAGCAGTCACAGTGGCTTTGCTGACAGTTGTGGGGGCCATAACTGGGGGTGGTGGTGAGCAGCAGGGACTGACACAAAGCTCTGCAAGTGCTGTCCAAGCTTCAGGCTGTGGCCAGGTCCCTCACAAGCAGAGTTTGTGCTGAGGAGTTTATCTGGAATGCCAAGGACTTTGCAGCCTGAGCGTGCTCTCGCTGATTCTTGTGTGCTGTTGCCTGCAGGTTGTCTTCGGACGGAAGCTCACGTCTTTCTCGACGATAGCACTTAACCAGCTGCAGCATGAGAAGAAATACGACATTTATTTTACAGATGGAGAGGTTTATGCACTCTACAAGTAAGTCCTGGGATCCCTTCTGTAGCATATCCCTCCAGCAGCATGTTCTTATCTGCATTACGTGGCAGGGAACGTGTGCTGCAGGACAAACGTGCTGAAAGGCTTTTCATTCCTTGCATGGCTGCTGTGGGAACTGGTGAAGGCTGAATTACTATTGTATTTATTCTGTACTGCATAAGGACTAATGAAAAACAATTGTACCAAACATTAAAAGAGCAATGTTGTCTGCCTACAAAGATCTTCATTCTAAACGGGAGAGAAAAAGGGTGAAGTAAAAAACCAATGTGGTATCAGCATCATGTTCTAAGAATATTTTTCATAACATGCTTACAATTAAAAGCAGTTAAAAGGAAAGAAGAGTGGGAAAAAAGGTACCATGCAGGCAATGGTACCTTTTTCTTGGAGAATTATGCGTAAGATCCAGCCCAGTTCAGGTCCTGCGTGGAGCTTTGCTGGTACACTTACAGTTGTTCTGTATGACTTCATGTTTCTGGAATTGGGCAATGGGTTTAGTGAGCAGAATCAGCTGGAAGCACGTTCTGATTAATTATACACCAGCTCTGGGAATTGCTTTTGATGATTTTCTGGAGGGCTGCTGGGATTACAGCTCCGTGGGCAGCAACGGAGCACAAGGGAGTGGGGTCTCCCACTGCGACCAGTTCTCCCTCTTCAGCTCTTGTGGGGAATCATTAAGGGGTTGGTTTCTTTTTTTCCCTCCTTTTCTATTACAATTCTTTATCTCTCCTCACTGTATTCTTCAGTTTGTGGCAGTAGGAAGTGTAATTTAATTGGATGTGAATGTTGCATATACCAGGTGAATCTTCGATAAGCGAGGGCTTTGTTGCGTGGCCATGTTACAGTCCCCTCACAGTTTTATAGTGGTGGTGTATTATTTGCACTGTGACTGCTCAGCTCTTCCAGTTGAAGCCTCTGTGTAATTTGGTTCTGTTCCTGACAGATGAGAAAGTGTTCTTGGAATAAGCAGGACACTAACCTCACTCCACATTGCTGGGGGAGCTGTAAAAATGCAGCTTTCTGCCACTGATGGAACATTTGTTTTTTGATAAAGGTATGGGGCTGCTGAGAGGGAATCAGATCATTCTTAGGAAATCTTTCTCCTCCCTCAGGAAGCTGCTGCAGCACGAATGCTCTTTGTGTCCAGATGTGAAGCCGTTCAACACCTTCGCAGATCTGGAACAGCACATGAGGAAGCAGCATGAACTCTTCTGTTGCAAACTCTGTGTTAAACACTTAAAGGTGAGCTAGTTCTCTCTTTCAGTGTCTGAGAAGGAGGAGAGCTTCTTTATATCACCTGAAGAGTACTTGGGGAGGTGGGAAGGAAGGGGTGGCTGAACAGCACAAATTTATTTTTTAAGTTCCCTCTGTCTGCCTGCAGTGAGGCCACTTGCTTTTGTTTTAACTCTTTCTTCTTCCATAAGCTGATTAATGAAGAAGGCCTGAAGGTTCTCAGTGGATTCTATTTTAAATTAAGCCCAACCACAGTAACCTTCTGATGTAGGCTCCTCTGCCACAACGTGCGTAAATACCAAACCCTAATTGTCTGATAGGAAGTTATTCCTAAGTCGTAGGCAGACATCATTACAACTGTAATGGTAGAGATTTGATGTCTATTAAGACTTCTACTCGTAATGACTCTATGAGCTACAACTGTAACTTAAGAAAATATTTGGTGCCAGTTCAGAAAGCAAAATGCATCATGGAGTGATGGATTTATTTCTCAGATCAGAGTGAACGAGGTATTTGGAGTTGGACCACATACAGGATGAGAATCTGTCTTGCTGTTTTAACGAAATACAGTTATATTTCATTATCTTGTTTACTTGTTCAGAGCAAATTTCCTGTGTCATCTTGTCTGGATTGGAAAATGAAAGTCATTGGTGCTTGCAGTTAAGGTCTGCTGTGTTTGATGTACACATGGAGAACATGACCAGGGGCTGGTTTAAAGTGTACTTTACAGCCTGCTAAAGAGAAAATAGTTATGGGACAGCTGAGTTGTCTATGTCTGAAAAGGCTGTGTGTATTGAGCCTTAAAACTACTCCTCTTACCATCACCAGCATCAGCCTTCTTTATCTTTTTTAATCCCACCCAAATTTCCCCCAGAAGGGCTGGTGTTATGTCAGACAAAACCAGCAGCTACTGTTAAATGAACTCTAGGACTGCTAACCTCTGGGTCTAATAGTTGTCAGCATTCCTTATTGTTGTAGGAGGGAATTTAATGCATGAACGGGTGTTTTTGGAACTGGTTACACATGGGTTTGTACGTGTGTTTGTTTTCTCTGAAACCAGTTCAGTATCAGATTGGAGAAACACATTTCTCCCCTGGTGCTGCAGCTGGCTTATGTCACCTGAACTGTAGTTTACTGCTGACAGGGACAGGATCCAGAAGTGATCAGGTTGACCTGAATGAATGCTAATACATTAATTTTTCATTATTTTTTTCCTGGGTTAGCTTTCAGTAAACTGATTTGTCTCTTTCCTGTGGTCGTGCAGTCACTAGAGCTCATTCCAGGGAAGTGGCTGGGAAGGGCAAGACTGCTGCTTTCAGTTGCTGTGTCCTTTGAGCTCTGAAGAGGTGTTTCCACCGTCAGCCTGAGTAACCAGTGCTAAGGGAACTTGTTTGTCCTTGTCTCTCCCAGGGAATTCATGAACAAGCCAACAAGTTCCACTCTTTTAGTTTCACAATATTGCACAGATTTTTATTTTGCAGAGTTCCGTATTTCTAGTACCCACTGAAAATTAATTCTTAAATTCACAGGCTCTTCAGTCCATAAGCCCTAACTAAGCCAGATGAACCTTTCCCAGAACAAGTTAACACTCATCGTTTGGGTGAGAAATAAAGGATATTCTGCTCTCAAGGCTGTGTTGATCTTTCTGGCATCTTCAGAACCCTTCCTACCAAAATAGCTCACGTGTTAGTAGGGACAGGAGATTGGTTTATAAAACCAGATTGGCTCACTGAGCTGTACCCTTGGTATGTGGCTGTCTGGGGGCTGTTGTTATCTGAGGAGAGTAAAACAGCTCACTTGTGGTTTATGAGCTTTTTAGTTCGAGTATGCAAAATACTGGATGTTCATAAATGCATCTTTAGGATATTTTTCCCCACCAGAGATTGTAATTTAAAGTTTGGTTGCATTATGTGAATGCACAAAAAAAAAAAGGAAAGGGAAAAAGGTGAATTAGATCAGTTTCCACTGTTCAAACTGAGTGAAATGCGAGCTCGATTGAATTTGGATCCATCACTTGAATTTTGTTTCCTGTTCACTGAGAATTTTAGGGGTCAGTTGTGAAATTGCATTTTTCTGAAGCAAACCTTCCACCCCTACAGATGGACACGTGCACAGCCCAGCTTATTCCATTTTGTTCCCTGTTCCCACGAAGTGTGGTCAGCATACCTGTGTCTGTTTCTCCAGATTTTCACCTACGAACGGAAGTGGTATTCTCGTAAGGACCTGGCCCGCCATCGAATCCACGGAGACCCAGATGACACCTCTCACCGTGGGCACCCCCTCTGTAAATTCTGTGACGAGCGTTACTTGGATAATGACGAGTTACTGAAACACCTAAGACGAGATCATTATTTTTGCCATTTCTGTGACTCTGATGGTGCTCAGGAATACTATAGGTTTGTGCAAGCAGTTTATTCCTCTTTCTGTAGCTTAAATTCTGAGGGTCTGCTTTGCATTTTGGGGAAAGTAGTACTTGAAGGCATAGAGCAAGAATGTCAGCAGGTTTTTGTTCCTCAAACCAACAGCCAAGGTAATCGTTTTTCTGTCTAGTTCATGTTTCAAAGTTTTCTTCATTAATGTTAAACATTAGGAGTTACATTTTGCAGCGTGACAGCAGATGTCTGCAGCTGACTGGTGTGTTAACTGTAATACCCCAAAGTTCATGTGCAAAGCAGACAGAAGTACATTTTCTTTTATGAGATCTATGCCTTAGGTCCAGCTGGGTGTAACAAGTTTCAGCCAGTAGATTTAGTTTAACATCTGGGATCATCTATTAAGGTTGATGTCAACTGTACACAAAGGGTTTCAGCTGGAAAGCTTGCCTGGGGATAAAGAAAGAACCACCCACCTCAGCTTGTCTTTACTTCATCTTGTAAGAGCAGCCATGTGCCACCAGTAACACACCTTGGGGAGGTTGCAGCTCAGCCCCTTCTCTCTTTCCAGTGACTACGAATACCTTCGCGAACACTTCCGTGAAAAGCACTTCCTCTGTGAAGAGGGACGGTGCAGCACAGAGCAGTTTACCCACGCTTTCCGCACGGAAATCGATTACAAAGCACACAAAACAGCCTGCCACAGCAAGAACCGGGCAGAGGCCCGGCAGAACCGGCAGATAGACCTGCAGTTCAACTACGCTCCTCGGCACCCGAGGAGGAACGAGGGTAAGAGCAGCTGGGGGATGAGGTGGACAGAAACACGTTCATTCTTACTGCTTTGAGGGTTTTCAAGAACATCTGGTGAACATTTCCTAGCCAGGAAGAAATTCTTTACAGAGAGGGTGGGCAAGCCCTGGAACAGGACCCTGAGAGGTTGGCAGGGTTTGTCCTTAGAGACCTAATGTTGTTTCAGAGCTGGCCTTGCTTGGAGTGAGGGGATGGAGATGACATCCAGAGGTCTCCCCTACCTTCATTGTTTTACAATTTTTTCCCGTGTGTGGATTTAATGATGATAACATGATTTTAGGAAAATTGCTGACTTTCTTCTCCAATTTATAATTACCTGAATGACTTCTATTACAGTTAATACACAGTAGTGATGATCATGGACCATGAGACCACTTAGGAGTGCAGAGATCAACATATGTATGAACTTTTCTTCTCTGTGGAACTGTATGTAGAGAGATCTCTGCATAAAACCAAAATGACTCAAAACTCACATCATAGGTTATAATACACAGAGCCCATATACTGCAAAACATATTTGAATGCAGCAGTCCTGAAGGTTCTATAGACTGCTTAATCATCAGAAAGAGATCAAGATAGAATTGTCTGTACTAGGATATCTTTGCTTTTTTCAGGCATAATGTGATGCCCGGATTAGAGAACTAACTTTGATCAACCATCCCTCCTGTGTAGGTGTTATAGGTGGAGAGGACTATGAGGAAGTTGACAGGTATAACAGGCAAGGGAGGTCAAGCAGATCAGGTGGCCGAGGAAGTCAGCAAAACAGAAGAGGCAGCTGGAGATACAAGAGGTGAGTAGCACAGTGTGTGGATTTTTATTGCTGCTTAGTGTTGTTTTTTTTTACTTGCCAACTAACAAGGTCTTGGTGGACCAGTAGGAAGGAAGTGGGTGCAAAATTTGGAAGCCTCCATAGTTAATCCTTGAGAGTAGAACTAGTTTTCATTCTAAGCCTGTGTGCTGACCATGCTTTTCATTGAACTAACAGATCTCTGTGTGGCCAGACTGAGTGCTTTGGAAAAAGAAGAGGGTTAAGTATTGACATGAAATTTTGCATTTCTATGTCTCTTCATCCACACAAGACCCGAGTGCTTTATACATACTGCACATCTATTTTTCTTCTTTTTCTCACTGGACAGTCAGCTGGTTCATTACTGGTGATTTCACTGGGGGAAAAAGTCCATCTCTAAACACTCCTGTGTTCCTGTCGCATGTGGATCGTGCATGTGCTGAGAGTTCATAACAAGCCATGTATGAAAGAATTACTGTGGCCTACGAGTATGAATTCGTATGTTTGAAAATGAAAGGGAGAGACAGGTGTCCCCATGCATCCTTGGTACTGTCTCTCCCAGTTCCACCCCAGTTTCTCCTGGCCTGGATTGTTATTGCCAGATGTAGAACTTGCAGATCCAGGGGTGTATGTTGCCTGTCTCACCAGCTGGGTGTATGAGTGTGGGGTTTGTTTTAGCTGTCTCAGCAGGTGGCAGCACAAGATCCAGGGACTGTCATCGGAGAGCTGACACTCCTGGAGTGAGGCAAAGCTGCTCGGTAATTCTTACTGTTTGACCAAGAAAATCCACCTTTTCCTGTAGGGAAGAAGAAGACAGAGATGTTGCAGCAGCAGTCAGGGCTTCTGTGGCAGCTAAACGGCAAGAGGAGAAAAAACGGGTAGAAGACAAAGAGGACAGCAGCAGCAGAGGTAGAAAGGAGGACTTGAGGGACTCTGAAGTGCTCAGCACCAAACGTGTGCCAAAGCCTTCGAATGATGCTGCAGGTTAGTGTTGACCGTGTTCTGCAGCTGCAGGGAGGTGTGATGGGTCTGGAGATCAGCCTGGCAAAAGTGGGACTTGCCATGTGTTGTTCTCAAAAGCTGGTGGATGTGGAGAGAGCTGTGCAGAGCTGTAATCCCTCACAAAGCACTTAACATGAGCAAAACACTGGTTGATAAATATCATGAATTTCCCATATGCTGCAGCCAGTATACGATGATGTAATGGTGAATGCTGTTAATTGAAGGAAATAGTGATGCATGCATTTAAATTGTTCTTTTGGAATGTCACAGTTAATGACATCAGCAGGAGCTGAAAATAGGACTTGTTAATGCTGCTGTCATGTTCATTGATAGCTTCCACTCTGAAATGAATGGATTTTAGTTGAAAACATTTCTTTGCTCTCTTTGTCGATATTCCCAAAGAAGCAGCTGCTAATGGTGCTCTAAGCCAAGATGACTTCCCAACAATTGGTTCAGCAGTGGGACCTCTGCAAGGGTGAGTTCATGCAGGGCTGCAGCCGTGAGAAAGCAGATTTAGAGACTTCCTTATGTTCTGCATTTCCAGAGAAAATAATTTTACAGATCACCTAAACTACAACTGCTTCCCCCCTGCCCTGACCCCCTTCTGCCCCGAGCTGTTTCTGTGCTATGTGAATGGTATTGGTTGGTCCTTCAGTTCCTGGCTTGATCTTGCAAATTCTCAATATTTCCCATTCCAGCCATTTTTAACTTGATAGCTTATCTCGAAGGAGCTGTAGACTGTGAGTTTTAAAATTCATCATCTGACATTGGTGATGACTAGAATAGTGTCTTTGCAGGACGTGGCAGCTCTAACACATCTGTGTGTATGGCTCTGGTCAAGGTGAGGTGTATAGAGACAGTGCCAATCACACAGCCAGGCTGGTGTGACTTCTGTGAGGAGACTCCTTCCAGTCACAGTTTACAAGCCCGAGTGCATTTGTGTCCTGTTGAGTTAGGTCAGTTGTGCCAGCCCAAGTGATAGTTTGAGGAAGAGTGTAGTCAGGTGTGGAGCTCATTCTGCTGCAGCAGCACCAATGTGATGGGGTGTGCTTCTCCTTTCTCACAGCTCTGCCCAGCTCGCAGCAGTTAAGCTTAAAGAAGAAGATTTCCCAAGCTTGTCATCCTCTGCAGCTCCCACCATCTCTTCTGGGATGTCTTTGACGTACACAGCGACTGCAAAGAAAACGGCTTTCCAAGAGGAGGATTTCCCAGCTCTGGTGTCCAAAATGAGGCCTAACAATAAAACAGTGACGAACATCACATCTGCATGGAACAACGGTTCCAGTAAAAACGTGGTCAAAGCCATCAGCACCCCCTGTGTAAACCAGATAGCCAAAAAACCATCATCCTTGGGTAGCACTAAAGGAAGCAAGAAGAGCAATAAACTCTCTCAGTCAGACGATGAAGACAGTGGTAGTGGCTTGACAACCCAGGAGATCAGGAACACACCAACAATGTTTGATGTGTCGTCCTTGCTGGCAGCTTCTACCTCACAAACTTTTACGAAAGTGAGCAAGAAAAAGAAGATGGGGGTTGAGAAGCAGAGGCCACTGTCCCCACACCCGTTACAGGAGACGCCGTTCTCCAGGCCATCGACTGACAAGCTGCCAGAAGCTGAGCAGACACCAAACGCTGCCCCCTCTGCTCTCCACGTCCCCGAGAGAGCCACAGCTGTCACCAATGGCCATTTGGACAAACCAGTAGTGACCTGTAGTACACCCAAAGAGCCCCCCGGCCTTAAAAAGCCCACAGTGACTAACAAATGCCCTTTACCTCAGGAAGACTTCCCAGCCCTTGGGAGCTCAGGATCAGCTAGAATGCCCCCGCCACCAGGTAAGCACTGCAGGGCACGTGCCTTAGAGAAATAAACTGTCCCTTCTGGCACTCACAGTCCTGCCACCGTGTGCTAGGTTGGCCTTTGAAGTTACAAAAGGCACTTGGGGTGGCAAGGGTGGGCTTGAATGTCCTCTGTGAATCACGGTTGAAGCGGTGGCAGTGTTGGGACACCTCTGCTCCATGCAGCTGCAGGTGTTTGCTCTCTGGGGCTGGCTCATACATGAGCAGCTCATCCTTACCTGTCGCTGCTTTTCTGATGAGTCATGGCTGACACATCTCTGCTTTTAAGATGAGGTTGGAAGCCCCTGCAGGCACAGGGAATCTCTCTAGCTGTGACCTGTGCCTGCTGGTACTTATCTGTGGGCTTGCTTGGTCACTTTTGTCCTGTGTTTGCAGGGATTAAGTACCCTTGCTTTTAGCAGTGCCATAATCTTGTAAAACGGGAGTAGCATAGCAACAAATGTGACTTGCAGAGGTTTTAATGAGAGTGGAGGCACATCAGGAGGTGCTGGCACAGCGGTTTTGTGCTGTGCTGCTCTGCAGATACTGCTCAGTGGAGTGTGCTAGAACACACCACGCCTGGTGCTGGTGTGACTTCTGGAGTGATTTCTGTTCACTTCAATAATGTAAAAGTGTTTTTCATTGTGAGTTTGAAGCTTTTAAAAATCATTTTTTTTTTAATTGAAAAAGTAAATGGATAGTTCAAGTGCTTTCTTTGTAGAGTAACATCAGCCACTGTGAAGAGCTTCTTGACCTGACTGTTCAGGCAACAGATTCTCACCTCTCTGATCTTCAGTTTTTTCCCAGTGCAGTGATGCCTGTGCTGCTGACTCTGACTTAGTGCTTCCTGAGAGTACGTCAGAGCACGGGTGTTAACTTTAGGTGGTGGTATGTGGGTGCCACAGCTATGTGCTCTAACTTGCTGCCTGTTCTCTGCTTTCATATAGGCTTTAACACTGTGGTGCTATTAAAGAGTCCTCCTCCGCCTCCGGGACTGTCGGTGCCTGTTAGTAAACCCCCTCCAGGTTTTGCTGTTATTCCATCCACCAAAATCTCTGAACCAGTCACTACATCTCTGAAAGAGTAAGTAAAAGTCCTTTGAGTTGGAGATACTCTGCACATTACATCTCAGTCATGTCATATGGGCTTCAAACAAGGCATGAAATGCTCTGAGGGGATTATCTGGAACAGATGCTGCCACAGAGGGCAGCCACGGAGTGATTCCTGCTGGGGAGTCCCGTGGCCTTGTGGGTTGGACTGGGGAGAGTTCTGTAAAAGCAAGCACAAGCACTGGGTGGGTTCAGGTCTGAGGAGATGAAAACCTGTGCAGTGTGGCAGCTCAGGCTTTTGTCTTTTCTGGATTGATTTGGAAATCTGCAGCTTCAACGTATTTCTTAATCTTGCCATTGATTCTGAGCCCCTGAGGCAGTGCTGAAGCATGTTTTCCTTGCTGACCTCTAAATGCCATCACCCCTCTGACCCTTCCAGCAGCTGGTCCCTGGCCCTCCTGGGCTAGCCAGATACACAAGGATGCTGTGGCATAATGTGTTAACACAAAGCAATGTCCAAGTCACTTTTGGTCTTTCCAAATGCAGGCCAAAATCCTCTCATGGATCGTACTTGATACCTGAAAACTTCCAGCAAAGGAACATTCAGCTAATCCAGTCTATTAAAGAATTTCTTCAAAGTGATGAGTCCAAGTTCAATAAATTTAAAACTCATTCTGGGCAATTCAGACAGGTGAGTGGGCAAGAACCTTGGGGTTCCTGGAACCTCCCTCCCTGGGAGAAAGTGAATCCCAGTGGGATTTTTTTAATATATCTATGTATTCTTTTCTAATTCTTGCCCTTCTCACCGCAGGGTCTGATTTCTGCAGCACAGTATTACAAAAGCTGCCGAGAACTGCTCGGAGATAACTTCAAGAAAATTTTTAACGAGTTGTTGGTGTTGTTGCCGGACACGGGGAAGCAACAAGAACTGCTTGCTGCTCACAACGATTTCCGGATCAGAGAAAAACAAAGCTCAAACAAACCCAAAAAGAACAAAAAGAACGTTTGGCAGACGGACTCCAACTCCGACCTCGACTGCTGTATCTGCCCCACGTGTAAGCAAGTGCTGACTCAGCAGGACGTTGTCACCCATAAAGCTTTGCATATTGAGGATGAGGAGTTCCCCTCCCTCCAAGCCATCAGCAGGATCATCAGTTAGCTTTCCTGAACACCAATAAAAGTCACCATCTACGAATATGCACTTTTTGGAAGGAGGTTTGGCAGTGTCGTGTGGCTGAGGGCCGGTGCTGGTTGAGCAGTCGGGTACCTGTTAACGAGCCCTCTCAGTGCTGTTGCTAATTACTGTGTGAAGGGATCACTGGACTGCGCCGTAGCTAATTAACATCCAAAGTCTGAGCTTCCAAAATGCCTGAGTTAGGCTGCAGTGGCAGGGCGGGCAGGTGGGGGGCACCTCTCTCCTGTAACATGCAATAGCTGAGAAAATCCTTTCTGATCTTCAGACTGATGGGACACAATAGGGGATAAGCATCTGGTTTGGGGGTTTTTTTCTTTCTTTTTTTTTTGGGGGGGTGGGTGGGGGAAGATAATGAATCACTGAAATGAACAGAAGGAAAAGTGGCTTTCCTTATAATAGTCTGATTTATCTTTTTTTTTGTGTGTGTGTGTGCTATTTCTGTGACCACCAAGATCACAGTAGTCAGGGGTACAAAGGTGCAGGAAAGGAAGACACTACTGGGTGAGTAAAGCCATTGTGGGCTGTAACCATCGGGCTGCTCGTGCAGCACAGCATATTCCTGTCCAGAAGCAGAATTAATTCTACTACTTGAACTGGACTGATCTGTGCGATGAGTTGAACCTGAGATCTGAAGTTGCCTCTGACCCTTTTCTGTCACATGTTCTTTAAAGAAACTTATTTTGTAGCACTGCATGTAGATTATAAGGTTAAGGCTTTACTGTCTGTAAAGCACACTTCACAGGAATTTTATTTAATGACTGCCATGTTTCTAATTTCCTGGATGTATTAATGGTGGTAGCTCCAAACAACAGCATATCGGGACATTAAATGCTGCTGATCACTGACTCTGTTCATCTGCAGTGCCTTTAGGTGCATTTATCTGTTTACAGTGGTCTGCACTACGGAGGGTAACGTGCTCACCCTGTCCCTCCCCAGTGATACTGCTCACAAGTAGCTTTGCTTATGTTGCTTGGCACCTCTAAATTCCACCTCTGGGAGCCAAGAGAATCTGTTCACTCCTGGAAGGAACTCCTCCAGCAGCTGCTCTGATGTGATGGAGTGACAAGAGTCCTCCCTGCAGTGCACTGGCTGGTCCTCTCCCATCCTAGCAGACCAGGTTTAGTGATTTTTAACATGTTGAAATTAATTTATGTAATTTTTAGTGACAAAACACTGCTTTGATATAAGCATTGGTTCTATGAAATTGAGCTCGGAGTACTGCTGAAGAGCTGATCCTGGCTACAAGAACATTTTCCTTGCCTTACACTCTTTTATTTTTTGCTTGCTGTCAGGCTGCAAAGTGCTTTTGGTTTCTTTTCCCAAACAACTAAGACTGTTTTGAATACCTGAACATGTTTTATTCAGCACAGGGGCCAGGCTGAAACAGGGAGGGGGAGGATTACAGGGCTGCACGGCTGTTTATAAAACGCATGAATATGTGACAAGTAGTAACACTTCCATGGACCTGCTCAGAGTCTGGTTCCTCTGGAGCAGAGTGTGACACTGCCACCACCACTTCTAATCAGCTACAGCATCAGCTCTCCCTGTCTCTTCCTTCGGTTTGTAAGGTTCAGGGGAAATGAAATGCATATTTTCTGCAGGAGAATCTTACGTCTTCCCTTGATTCTCACTCTCTGTAGCAGCAGCTGTGTAGTTGCCAGCGGGTGCTGCTGGAAGTTTCCTCGAGGGGATCCATCTCTTTGGCCTGATGATGCAGTTTCCTTGTGCTCACCTAATTAAATAAAGTATTACCAAATTTTTATTTTATTTTATTTTTTTTTCTCCAGGCCCCTTTCTATTCATTTTTAACTCTTTATTGAAAATAAGTTGCAGTTGGTACACAGCCACTGAAAATACAGCATCACAGGTTGTTCTCTCAAAAGATATTTTTTATATATATAATATATACAAAAGTTGTAAACATTTTTTAACCGATTTCCATACACAGTCCACTTGCTACGACAACGCACGTGAGGTGAGTGACAACTGCAACTCGGAAGCGGTCTGCTTGGACAGAGGTATCTGCAAAAGAACTGACAGTTGCAAACCACGTTTGGTATCGGTTTGATATTAAAACTCTTAAAGAATCTGAGGTTTAAATGCATATTGCAACAAAACGCAGGCAGCTGAACTTGGGTTTCAAGTCGAGAGAGTGAGGGGGGGGGTGGGAGAGGGGCTCCTGCCATGACACCACCTGGGAAAGCACTGGGACGAAACAGGAGTGGGGCTGGACCCACCCATCCACTGTCCCACACACGCTTTGGGGAAACAAAGGTGGAAAGGAAGTCTGCAAATATCTACAGTAGCTTTTATGGAGAGAAATACTGTAATGATGTGATTTGCTAACGAAGAGACACTGACCACGGGTCGTTCTGGGGAGTCTCCATGCCCTCACAGCGGCCAGGAGTAAGGGGGAGCCAGCCCTGCACCATGTGTTTGGGGGGGCTGGATGGGGAGAGGAGGTCTGAGATACCCCGTAAGGAACTGCTGGGTGACACAAGTCACAGGGAAATGCCACAGTTGTCCCTTGCTGTTGTGGCATGAACTGATGGGGAACTCATCCTGCAATGTGTCCAGGTAGAACAGCTGGTGAAGCCCCCAACTGCTAGGAGGCAGGACAAGGGGAGGGGGCTGCTCAAATGGGGGGAGATCTTTTTACTGACTACCTTAAACAAAACTGCCACCTCGCTAGGAATAGCTTAAAATGTTAGGGGAAAAAATGCCAATTCCTTCAAATCTTTTAATACGCTTAAAATAAATATAGAACCCCCCTGCTGTGGTTAACTGGAGTGCTGAGGGGTATCTGTGTGGTCACAGCAGAACCTCCTGGAGCAGGGTGATGTGGAGAACACATCTCCAGGAGTGGCAGGGGATTGTTTAAATTCTATTCTTTATACCCCAGTCCAGTGCTAACACAAGGCAGAAGCTCCCGGCGTGCCAGCCTGAGAGCAGCACAGTCCTGCCCTCTGGGAGAGGAGGACGAAGGATGATGCTGGGAATACTCACACCCCAAAGAATCCCCTGCAGGTACCACAGGGGGGATCCTGCTCGCTAACCACAAGCCTGCAGGGCTGTGTTTGGTGACAGCACAGACCTGGGGACACTGAGGACAGTCACCGCCACACCGCCGTGCTCTGCGTCCCTGCACGGCTAGCGGGGAGGCTGCGGGGGCAAGCACAGGAGACAGGGGTTGTACAAGGGGCGGTGGCACTGCCCAGGCTGGAGGGCTGCTGCCACAGCAGGGACCTACGCAGCAAGGAACCACAAAAGGGGTTTGGTTCGAGGTGGGCAACGCTGTCCAGGCGTGTGTTTACGGTACCACGGGTGTCACAGCTCTGGGACGGCCTCGGCGGGGCCACCATGGCCACGAACTCATCACTACTGCCTGGAAAAAACAGCAATCATGGGCTGCCTGCCCATAGGTGCTGCCTCCTCTGCACACCCAACCCTTCCCTGTGCCACCCCCAAGGGGACGTCCTGCCTGCCACCCACGGGGACTACAGCAGGGCATCGGTGACGGACGGAGCAGGGTTAAGCTTCCTCGAGGTGCCTGCTGGTGTGGCTGGACATGTTGTTCCTGGCTTTGGTGTCTCAAGGAGCAAGCTGTCCTGCCTTCCCACTGCCAGGAAGCCTCTCAGGTGCCCAAGCCCTTCCTCCTCCTCCTCCTCCTCCTCTCCTGCCCAGCCAAAAGCAGCCAGGTCCTTACACGGTGCCGACTGCACGTTAAAGCTCACACAGACTTTTGGGGAGCTGTAAAAAGCTGCTGACCTCAAGGAGAAGAACAAGAGTGCCTCAGCTGGGGGCTGAAGCCGTGCTGAAGCCGTCCCCGTCTCACCGTGGCTGCTCCTGAGGTCAGTCCTGGCCCGAGAGCGTGCGTGGGGGCGCGTGGGCGCCCCGCTGTAGGAGGGTGGGGGGAAAGAAAGGCAAGGCAGGCCTCGGTGCGTACATTCAGATGTTGTAATATTCAGCACGGGTACACCAGGGGGGGACACGGCCCGCAGTCAGACAGAGCTTTAGTTCTTTACGGTTACAAGGAAACTCTGCAACAGTTATATAGTTAGAAAAAATACAACGTACCGAACGAACATTATCTCACGTACAATCAATTTAAACATTTAAATTGATTATAATTTTGCTAAAATATTAACACAAGTACTGTTTGTGCTGCTAAAATTTCAGTGTTCCCTCTAAGGAAAATATTGCTACAGTTCTACCATACCCTGTATCAAAACCCTTTGCCTTTGCTTTTCCCAGCAAGACTGACTCCAGAATGGTCACAAGGGTCATGTAATTAATTTCGGCTTATCCTGGGGTTGGGGTGTCCCTGCTCTACTTAATGCAAGGATGTCCCCTGCTCACTGCTGGCATGTGCCACCCTGGGTCGCCTCTTCCTCGCTCCTTGCATTAGCTGAGCCAGTGACACCTCTGATGAAGCACTGCATCGTCCTCCTGCTCATCCTCCTGCCTCTGCCGTGGGGCTGAGCCCCACCTGCCCCTCCACGGGGGTGCAGAGGTGTCCAGAGGGAGGGACATCACCTCTGCTGTCACTGTCAGGAAAACCCGTGGTGGGGACCAGGTCTTGGCTGCACGGGGAGGCTGCAGCGGCGCAGAAGTGTCCGAGGTGGGAAACACTGCCTGGAAAATCCCCCCGTGGCTCCGGTGCTGCCGGCAGGAGCTCGGTGCCAGCAAAGCCAGCCTGCACCACAAAGCACTTTTTAACCCGGCCTGAGTAGCGGGGGGACCCAAGTGACACACTCTGTCACTGATAACGACCGCTCCTGATGAGATCTGCTGCTCAGTAATTAATGCATTTATTTGCAATTCAGCAGCAGAAATGAGCTGTGCTAACGATGACAAAGAAAATTGCTGGGTGGTTTTGCTACAAGGAGAGCTGGGGCGGTCGGTCCCTATTGCTTGGCACGAGGTCAGAAGGCAGCACACGACTTTCGCCGGCGTGAAGCGGCGAGGTGAAACCCCCCCGGAGAGCCGGGGGTCTCGAGGACGGAGCTGCCACCGAGGCGGTCAGGAATTCAAGTTTCAGCTCCTCTGCATGGCCCTTAGTGACCAACAGTGACAGCCACCGCGCAGGCGGGTGGGGAAAGCGGGTAGGTCGCTGACAAGGATCTACTGGGTTTTGCACATCGAGTTGGTTTCTGAGAAGGCAGGAATTTTGCAGCTGGAAACCAAAGCTGAGCCTCTTCCCTGGGTGCTTTTCACCCACCCTTTTCTCGCCCTGTTTGCAAACACGGGGCCGTGAGCCCCCACACGATGGACCTCAGCATGGGACCTCAGCATGGGACCTCAGCATGGGACCTCAGCATGGGACCTCAGCAGCCTGTCAAGTTCTTCCTCATCCCTAGGGACCCCAGGTAAAACCTCGGTTCACCCCAAGGTTCTGCTGCAACAAAGCAGGAGTTCAACACCAGTCCTCCCTGAGCCAGACCCTGAGTCACTGGGACACCCACCCCTCCGTGCTGCCCCTCTGGGTTTGAGGGTGAGCGTTCATCGCTGCCAGCCTTAAACTATTTGTAAATTTGCAAACTGCCCCAACAGTGAAGAAGTGGAACTGCACCACGCCGTATTTCCCCCTGATAAAAGGCTCCTCCTAACCAGCAGCCAAGCACTGCTCAACTGGGTTCCAGTTCCAAACAGGACATTTCCACCCCCTCAACCAGAACCCTGTCTGAAGCACAGAAGCAGTTTGGATGCTCAGCCTGACCCCGACCCGCCGTGCCGCTTCCAACCTAAGCTAAGTTTGAAACACCTGCCTGGATTATTGTTTGTGTTTATACAGTAAATATATACAAATAAAAGTAACACAGACACCACTTTGTGAATTTGGCACTTCCCGTGGGACACCTACGGGGGGGCTCTGCAGCGGGAGCAGCACAGGGCCGCCCCCCCAGTGCCACCCCCCAGCCCTCACCACCACCACGCTGATTCTGTGTTAGCTCTGGAAGAACGAGATAAAGAACAACTCCTCAGCTACTGTGTTTTCTAACAGGAAAAGGTATTCTGGGCATTCCTGGGTGCTCAGCAGAGCCCGGTGCCAAGCCTCAGAGAGGGCATTTATTCATCTTTCGCCACGCGTCGGTGATGCGGTAGCAAACCTTCCTTCCTTCTGACTTAGAGGGAACACTGCTTTTATAAACCCCTCGGAGAGGGAAGACAAGAACCAATACCACTGTACAGAATTCACTGCACAACTAGCTAATAGTAAGGAACCCAGCACTGACTCACCACATTAAGGGAATGGGACTGAATACATTGGCAATCAACCGGTGAAGTGTACTGCACCTCAGGACTCGGTGTCCCACGGCCCTGGCCCCTCAGTACGCTGGCACTTGGTAACCTTTGGGGTTGGCCTCTAGGGTCTCGGTGAAGGGGGGGCTCTGGTAGGTGTCCGTGCTCTCGATGCCGCTGCCGGTGGGGTAGCCGGGGTACGCCGCGTTGGGGTCGGCGGCGAACTGGTCGGTGGCAAAGAGTGACATGTCCGTCCCCAGGCGGTATCTCTGCAGGGCCTTCACCGCCAGCACGACCTGCCGTGGGGTGGGCGAGGGTTAGGGGGGGATGGCAACGCCGTGGCCAGGTCCCTGCATCCCCCAAGGACCCTGCATCCCCCCAGGACTCCACATCCTCACAGGACACTGCATCCCCCCAGCACCCCACATCCTCACAGGACCCCGCATCCCCCCAGCACCCCACATCCTCACAGGACCCCGCATCCCCCCAGCACCCCACATCCTCACAGGACCCTGCATCCCCACAGAACCCCAGATCCTCACAGGACCCTGCATCCCCCCAGGACCCCACTGCAAAGCACCGAGCACATCGCAGCACCCCAGGTGGCTGCTGGCCCCACTCCATTATAGCCAAGAGCTAAACCAACCCCAAACCACAACTCTTATGCTAAAAAAAAAGCCATCTCTGTATGATGGGTTGACCCCTCAAAGCTCTTTCTGGATTGGAGGTCACAGCCTGGGCTCGGGTCCCCGGCCGTGCAGACCTGGCACCAATAAACCCATCTGCTGCGGGCAGGGAAAGCTGCCAAGTCCCAGGGCAGCAAAATGGGTCAGTTCTGCCGAGACTCCTTCGCCCTCTTCCCAGCTCCCAGTATTCAGGACACAATCCGTGGGAAACGCGGGCGGCAGAGCTGCGAGCGCACCACGCTCGCTCTTATTTCAGGAGCTTTCATTAACAATTCAATTAGTTTATAAATGACAGGCTCGGGGGGGGGGGGAGGAAGCAAAACCCACGCTGGCACCACGGCCCAGCGCCCGCTCCCTGGTGCTGGTTGTGGCCCATAAGCAGAGCACTGGAGGGGTTACTGGTGCCACCCCACAGCCCAGTCATGCTCTGTGCTGGTGGCAGGGGACCAGCGTCCCCTGGAGGGGAGCAGATGCTGATGGGCGGGGGGAGAGGCATCCCACCCAGCTCCCTTCCCCAGCAGTCTGGGAAAGAGTGATGGAGAAGAGCTGTGGGGGAGCTGGGATTAAAAGAGATTTATTGGGATAATAACAGAGTGGGGAGCAGTTAAACTGGTGAGCACTGGAGCCAGGGCTGTGGCTGGAACACCTCAGACTGCCTTTTGCCCCAGTGCTGTTAAGGCAATGTGGAATTAGGGCACACCTTGGGTGCCCTCTGCCCACATAAAGCCAGGGGTGGTGGTGGCGATGCAGGGGCCGTCCCTGCTCCTCCATGTGCAACCACTGGAGCAGGAGCCCCCTGAGTGGCACAGGCACCCCTGGGCATGTGTGGGGTCCAGCAGCCGTGGGCAAGGGGCTCTGTGGGGTTCTGCACATCCCTGGCAAATGCACCTCTGTCATTCATGTCCCTGGGGATGCACAGAGCCTAAAGCAGGAGCAAAGGGGGGGTCTGCAAGCCCCTGTCTCTGGGGCGGGCAGCAGAGGAGCCAGCTTGGCTTCCCCCCAGGGTGAGCTGATGAGCCTGAGAGCTCCCAAAATCCCCCTGCCATCCCGTGAGACCGGCTCATCGCAGAGATCTGCTCCTGGGGACTCGTTTGCTTCCCACCAAGCCACTCCCTGGGGTCTAACGAGGCCCTTGAAACGAGGGCAGCTCGTGGCTGGTGACACGTTTTCGACAGGAACACAACTTTCCAGCGCAGGAGAAGGGGAAGTCTGGAATTCCCCAGCGAGAGCGGACTGAGCTGACGCTTCCCGGGTAAGAAACAAGTTTCATTTCTATCTGGAGGGCCCGCAGGTTTCCTCAGAACAGCCCCTTGCTGCCCACCAGGGTTCACTTCTCCAAACTGTGCCCCACATTCCTCCTCCCCAGCTCGGTGCTGAGCCAGGAGCAGGTTTTGTTTCTCCTCTCCCCACCTCAGCTCCAAAGCTGAACTCACCCAGACGATGATGGAGAAGAAAGAGAAGGTGATTGCTGCCCGGGCAGCATTTGCTCCTTGTGAAACCCCTTTGCTCATCGTCGTCCGCTGCCACTGGTTTGCTAGGAAGCAGAAGGCTACAAACCACAGGAAGGACAAGAAACCTGAAAGAGAAGAGAGCTGGTCAGTGCTGTCCCTGCCCACCGCCTCCTCTGCTGCCAGGACCCCGTTTGCTGATGCTCAAACACGCTGCATTTAGGATTTTCAAACAGCAGCAGAGATCTTGGGTGCCTTGGTCTGTGGCATGGCCCAAAAGGAGTGATTTTAAAAGAGGCTGATTTGCAAGTGCCAGAAAAACAGGGATGGAAGGAACCTTGTAGGGTCACCCAGCGTGTTGCCTGCCTGAAGTTCAGCTCACCTACATCTCAACCTCATCTCAAAGACCTTTAATTCAGAATTTGCTCCTAACTGCAGGTTAAGCAGACACACTCCTCATCTCCTTCTCTTGCACGACTGGGCCAGGGGCTTCATGACCAGCGATGCTTTTATCAGCCTGGCTGTACTGAGACCTTCAACTGCCCTCACAGCACCACAACCTCCAGCCAGGGTCACCCAGGCTTTCCTTTTCCAAATGACAGACTAATACAACAGCCTCATTTCGCCAAATCCTGCCACCAAAACCACCCCAAATCTCTGAACATACATTTCCACTTCCCCTTAGGATGACCACTTGTCATCAAACGAGACCTCTGGGGCTTATTCCTCAGGGGTCACCCTTGGGGACAGAGCTGCTTTCTAGTTCCCCAGCTTAAAAACACACTCTCCTGGAGACAGCAGTGCTTGGAAGTTAAAACCCAGCAATGAAACCTAAGAGCAGCTCCCAACAGGTTAATTCAGGGCCACATCGTGGGGGGCAAAGCGATGCTCAGGGACAAGCTCTGGGGCCACACAGGGCTGGCACCAAGGGACACGGGGGCTCTCCAAGAGGACCAGGCTGTGTCACTGGTTTGCAGAGGGGTGAACCTGTTCAGGACTGTTCCTTTGTTTCATGCTCTCAGTTTGTCCTCCCTCGTTGGCTGCTGCAGGGCACGAGTCACAGCCGTGCCACGGGGGCTGCCCACCGACCCGTGGCACAAAGCCCCATCCATCGCTGGTGTCTTCTCAGGGTTTTCAGGAGTTAAAATGACATCATGCACATCTCCAAATGTGCACTGGCTGCGCTGGGTATTGCAGCTACTGACGTCCTCTGCAACACCAAGATGTGAGACACCGACCTCCCCAGTGCTAAAACCACCAGCTTCTTCACCCAGGAACGTCTCGCTGGGCTCCCTTCTGCTGCCACCCATGGGGACTTCCCGGAGGTTCCATGGTGCAGAGACAAGCCTTTCCCTGCACACCCAGCTCTGCCTGGATCCCTGAGGAGGAGGAGGGTTCCCTCCAGTGCCCAGGGGAAGCGGGAAGGGGTACAGCTGCCAGTGCAGTAAGTGGGTGCTTTGGAGGTGTCTGTTGGTACCCACGAGCTGTGGCACCTCACAGAGGGCTGAGCTGGCAGCGGGGTGGTGAGGTGACATGTGCCAGGCCCGATTCCAGCGGGGAACAGGCATGGCAGCAGCTCTGCACCCACCAGCGCGCTGGGGGAGAGAGGAACGCCAGGAGGCACCACAGGAGCCAGCAGATAATTATGGTTTTAGGCTCTGCAGACAACAGAGTGCAAACACCAGGAAAGATGCATTACAGCCATAATTACAGCCTGGTCCCAAGCAAGCGCACGTCTACGGGAGCAGCTGGGAGAGCAGATGGAAGAGAGTCACAAACGCCGTTTGCACAGCACGGTGGCCCTGCCTGCACCCTCCCTGTGCCCCAGCGCCACCTCCCAGCCCACTCACTGGCTCGAATCTGTCACTGACCCAAAGCACAAGTCCTCTTTCCTTCAAGCAAAAGCAAGCTGTGGGTTAAGATTTTCATCCACACCCCCCAGAGACAGCAAGTTGACATCTGCTTCGCTGGCAGCCAGCGTCAGGCTCTGGGGTGACCCAGCAAAGGGCCAGAAGTGACCTGCTTTTGTCACCCCCTAGTTTGCAATGCTCCCTCATACCTGAGCATGCTCCTCACCCCATTATTTCCCAGATGCATTTTTGGCTTTCATATCACAACCAGCAGTAATGCAGAGATCACACACGGAGAGAAAGGATGAAGCAGTTGCGAGGATGCAGGAGGAAACCAAGAGGGGTACAGTGGGCTGTGACCTCTGCAATTGCAGAGGCTTTATGTGCCAACAAAACCCTGCACTGCATCTCTGCTGTGGGATCTGCTCCTATCAACATCATTCTGTGGGCAACCAACTGCCCAGCATCTCCCTGTGAGTGGGGGCACAGGCCATGGCAGCAGGGCTGTAAGAACACTTTGCACACCAAGCATCCGTGCAGCTAACAGCCCGTGCCACTGCTTCAGTTGCTGCAGGATTTGGGTGGGAAGGGACCTCGGGGTGCCACATGTGCAACCCGCTGCTCCAAGAGGGGTCAGATGGGGAGGGGAAGGATCCCTGACTGATTCCTCCCACCAGAGCCCAGGGACCTGCATCCTCCCCTGGGAGCCAACAGCACTGCGCCAAATTTGGGCGCAGGAGATGCAAAAACCAGAACTAGGGGGAGGCTCAATACTGCAGCCTGTCCCCAGGGCAGAGCAGAGCCCCGGCAGGGCAGAAGCTTTGCAGGGCAGAACCCACCTCCTCCAGCTCGCTGCTGCAGCCCATGACACAAGTGCAAAAGAGAAACGAGGCAGGGACTGAGAGCGGTTCCGTGGCAGACGCACAGCAGCAGCCACAAGATGGATGGGATGCTCCCCTTCCATTTGAATCGAAGGGGAAGGGGCTGTAAATATCACCTAACAAGGGCTGGATGCTGGCGCTCTACCACCATGAAATAAGCTTTCCAGCAAGGAGAGAACATCCTTAAGAACAAGCAAGTGCAGGGAGGTGATGACGGATGTTTTCATTTAGGACCAGAGAGCCACCAGCGATGCTCGCACTGGGTAAATCACCTTCAGGCTTTGCTAACACCAGAGCTTGGAATTGGAAAACACTGGCTGCAAACTCAGCCAGGCAACTCCCCCAGCAGCCGAGCGGAGCACGGACTCCCCCGGCTCGGGGCATCCCACCTGCTCGGGTTGGCACGGATGAGCCTCAGGTCAAGGGGCTGCAGACAGCGCAGAAGAGCTGTGCCAGCCCTTGGGAGCCCCAGCGCCACCCCACAGCCCTGGAGGCAGCGGGGGATGGCAGCGGTGTGTAACAGCGTGCTCCTGCTTTGTTCCAAAACACACACACACAGAGGGAAAACAGACCCAGATGTAACCAGCGAAATGGTATTTGCTTGAGCCAGAAACAGGAGATGTGGGAGGGTAAAACACCCCGTCTGGTCTCTGAGATGCCATCACTTCTCTGGGTGGCCTCACTGAACCCACCTCAGCGAGCATCTCCACTTGCAGAAGTGACACAGACAAATGGGACACCCCACTGTCCCCAGGCTGCCACACACCAGCTTCCTCTGAGCTCACGGCTGGATGGGACAACCCACCTGCCACCCCTGTTCTCCCCGACTGGGGCACAGGAGTCGTGCCATGCCATGGGAGGAGAGGACTCCAGAGAGGAGCTGCAGGGCACAGCAGTGACCCCGTGCTGCCACGGAGCCAGCACTGACCTTCGTGAGCACAGCAAAGCCAGAGGCGTACCTGAAAAGCCGAGGTCCAGCAGGACAGCCCGTTTGCGGTCCTTCACGCTGCTGATCTGCTGGAAGTAGAGGTCCACGACAAAGAAGAAGATGCAGCCAAAGAAGGCAATGATGCCAACGGCGATGCCGTAGCTGCAGGCGCTCTCATTCTCGTTGAAGATGCAGAGCAGCTCGGTGTTCTGGCTGTCCTTGTTCACGTAGCACTCGTTCACGATGGAGCCAAACACCACGATGGAGAAGATCTGCAGAAGGAAGGAGAAAGCACAACTTGCTGCTGTTTACATTTAACTCTGTTTTCCAACAGCAACGTAATTGGATTCAATCCTGTCTTTGACTCCATGGCAACATGGCATTTGTTAGATGGATCCCGACGCGCGTCTGCTTGGTGGCCCTGAGCAACGGGTGGATGGTACCTACACCCTCCTTCGCTGCGAGCCTGTCTGCCTCTCAGCAGCTTGCTTTGCAGAGTATTTTAAGAGATGTTATTCTCCAGACAGGCTGGAGAGGGAAAGAATAAATAGATGGGCCAGGTCTCTGCACAGTCTCTCGGCTCGGGTTGCTCTCTGCTCTCAGGCTGTGCTCCATAAACCCTCTTGTCACGGGGGAGGAATGAAGTTACAGAGGATCATTCCCTGCTCACCCAGGGAAGGACTGGGTGCTTGGTGGAAGAGGATGGGACATGGCAGCACGGGGAGGTGGGGAGCAGCTCACCTGGGCGCTGTGGGGCAGGGGGAGAGGCTGCCCTGTGAGTGACAGGGCAATTTTTCACCTGGCTTAGCAGGGGTTGAAGGATGCAGCGCCTGCATCTATTATCCAGTGACCTGGTTTCAGCCCTGTGAGGGACAAAAGGGCTGAGGGATTGCTGGTGGCTGCCCAGGTTCCACTGCTGGGACCCAAGGGTGTTCCATGTCCCTGCAGGCAGGGAAGGAGCTGGATGGCAGCATGCAGCTGGCTGCCTAAATTAACACCATTCACGATGCTGCATGCTAAAGTAATTCCCTTATCCCTCTGACACCAGAGGCAGCGAGCAGAAGCTGCAGGACCAGCTGCATTATAATTTGCTCCATTAGAGCCTAGAAAGCACTGCACCACCATTCAGATTTCAAGGCAGGGAGGGAAGGCAGGCGTGCAGACACCCCTCCATCAAGCTGTGAACCTCTGATCTCATCCCCTGCTGCCAGCACCGCCTCCCCGCATCCCTGCACGCCTCCTCCATCCCTACATGCCTCCTCCATCCCTACACGCCTCCCCACATCCTTGTGTGCCTCCCCATACCCCTGCATGCCTCCCAGGACACAGCTGGAGGCCATGGATGCAGGTAGTGGGATAAGAGGCTCCCCCAGTACCCCCCAGCGTGGTGGCTGCCTGGGAGCAGCTGGGGTCTCGGGGTTCGGTGCAGCTCCCGCTCCTGACGCCCTGCTACGCCTTCTGCAGTAACACCACAACACAAAGTGCACGAGACCGAGACAGACGACAGACAGAGGCAGCAGATGAAGAGCCACATGACAAACTGCAGCCTGTGGCCTTTGCAAAGTCACCTGCATCTCACCCACGGAGCTGATGCCTGGCCATGGGCCACCTCCTACAGCCCCGCGCTCCGGGGACAACAGAGATGGATCTGCAAGGGACTGAATTCCTAAAATGTGAAAGACTGGTGAGGGATGTTTTCTTTTCTCTGTAGGACATCATCTGAAATAAATGATGAGCAGAAGCAGCAGAGCCTCTGGAGTACATCTGACCTGAGGTGTGCAGGAGCTCCTGCAAGCAGCTACCCCAGCACCCCAAGCCCAGGACTGTGCCACCAGCTTCTCATGCTGGGATCTGCAAGCACACGATGGACGAGCAGGCTGCACCGTGCTCCCACCTCCAGAAACCTGCCAGCAGGACAGCCGAGGGCAGGGCTCATCTTTAAACCCTTTCAGCCAGGAGCTCAGTTAGTGACAACAGACACCATTGCTTCTACACTTCAAATTCGGGTGCTGGAGATGCTCTGAGACCTGCTTGCTGATTTAGCTGGCATCCCTGAGCTACCCGACAACGTGCAGGAGGGACAACACATCCTATCCCACCTGGAGACCCCCACGCTGGGGTGTGACAAGGCTGCAGGGAATCACACAGCCAGGCTCCCCCAAAATGCTCCATCACTGCAAGGGAACAAAGCACAGGGGTCTCAGCACGGGGTGAGGAGAGCAGAGCTCCCCCCAGCACCCAGCACTGCAGACAGCAGCGGGTGGGGAGGGCGATGTCCTGCAAAATCTCCCAGGGGGTCACCTGCAGGTGTTTGGGGCTCTTTCCATCAGAACACCTCGTGTACCTCCATCACTGCCCTAGGCCCCCACCAGCTCTGCACTGGTCCATTCCCTCCACAGCCTGCTTGGCTGAGGGCATCACCAGCATCTCCACGCCGGCAGAGGTGAGCACACGTCCCTGTCCATGCAACTGGCAGCAGGAGTGGGTTCCTGCCCTGGAAACCCTCCTCAGCCCCAGGAATTAGGCTGTTCTTGAACAATGCCCTTCTAGAAACGTGGTTTCCAAATATGCATCTGCAAAATTCAGGCGCAACCTTTGATTTCCCCTGGAGCAGTAACAGGGGGTCCCACAGACATCTCCAGGTCTGGCACAGGGAGATAATCAGACCTTCCTCCTTGCTGAATTTAAACCCTGCCCGGGTCCTGCCCCCATCCATCCCCGGCTCAGCTCAGCTCCAAGCACCAGCCACAAGCTCCACAGCAACCCGAGTCACCCGCCTGCATTTGCAGCCTCTTCCTCGCTGCGCTTACGGAGCGCTGGGCTGTCACACCATCATCATGCAAGGAACAAGAGGGCTGCATTGTCAGAAAGAAACAACAACAAACAGTAATAATAATTTTCCCAGTGCTTTGGCAGCAGCTGTAATATCAGCAGTTGTAAAAATCTGTTCATAAATAATGCAAAATTGTTATTTACCATCAGAAATAGCAGCAGCATTTATAAAACAGACCCTGGAAGAAATAATGTGATTCTGGAAAACATGAATAATTGAGAACCTCTGATTCCACAGGATTATTTCTCTGGCAGACCAGCAAACTCATACTCAGCTTCTCCCCTAAGTGTTTTACTTGGTCCTCCCAGGATTACCAGCCTGGACTGCTTCTCCGTGCTGCTGGGTGCCAGTTGCAGTGGGTGAGGGAGGGCTCCCATAAACTCAATGATGGATATCACAGGGCAGGGTGTCTGGCTGCCTGTGGGCTGTCAATGGAGGAAGCCCCAGCAGTGCTTCTGGGATGGAGTTGGAAAGGACAGGCATTTCATTGCTTAACTTCAAACTTCCAGGGGGTTTTGCAAAGCAAAGCATCCTTCTTGCTGCTGTACGACCCGAGAGGTTCAGGCTGTGAGACCCCCTCGGCCGGGTGCTGCCCACAGCCGTTCAGTGCAGGCAACGTGGGACACGTGGCTTCTTCTTGGGAGGCCAAAGCAGGGACAAACTGCGAGCACACATTTGATGGATGCGCTCAAAACATCAGCACTGGCTGAAAAACTCCTCTCAAAACAGGCTTTACAGTGAACACAAGTCTTTCCATGGGTTTCCTCTCCCCGTGAGTGAAATTTTATAGTTTTTCTTTAAAAAATAACTGGTGCTGGTAAAACATTTTGATGAGAATAGATTTGGTGCTGTCTTTCTATGTACAGGTGAAAAAGAAAAGTCAAGAAAATGGGAGTCGATGGGGAAAATAAAACCTTTTTTAAAAAAAAGGTCATGCCAAACACGTGCCATTTTCCAATCACCTCCACAAACCACACTTGCTCAAGCCCACACCTGCTTCATCAGAGACTTGAAAGTGAAAATTCGAGGCCACATTTTCCACTGCAAGTGAGATTTTACGGGTCTGAGCGAGGACGCGGGGACCCTGCTCTCCGGAGATGCTCCTCCGACTCCCCCCTCCTCCTGCCTCTCAGGTGGGTCCCCAAACCCACAGTCCCTGTGGTCATGCAGGGCTGTGACAGCACCTGGGACCAAGTGCCAAGGTTGCTGGCACACACAGCACAGGGCATCTGCTGCGTGAGCTGCTGCATCCCAAAACCCAGCCACCTTCCTCCCAGGCTTTGGGAAGCAACCCGAGCATCCCCAGGACACTCCGTTTTCCAGCTGAACAACCCAACACAACCAGCAACAAATTTTGCTCTCGCTGGGTGAACTGGTGCAAGACCCAGTAAGAAAACTGGATTATGTATGAAATTGCATCCTCCCTGCCAAAGCCTTCTCATAAACCTGCCTGCAGCTCCGGGTTGCTCATCCCTGCTCTCCCCTGCACGCAGTGGCAGAGAGCGGCTGGGAGATCCCGGCACGTGGCCAGGACCATTAGTGCCTCTCTCTGCACTCAGCCTCAGCGAGGGATGGGAAGGAGGAAAGCTGCTGTCTCCCATCTTTTCCATTAAGACTTGCACTTCAGCCACACAAAGCAGCTTCTGTGCCTCAGTCCCACCCTGGGAGGGAGAACAACGGCGGTCGGGAAGATGCACAAAGTGCTTGGACCCAGGATCAGCCGCTTGTGCAAGGGCAAAGGGTTACACAGAACCAGGGAGATGCCAGGGACCTCAGCCCTTAAGGAAAGCCAGCTGCCCAGTCACCCCAGTTCAAAGCTTGCTTCCAAGCAAGAGGAGCCACCTTCCCAGGCCAACGAGCCCTTCTGCAACGCAGGACAAAGGGCCAGGTCTCGGCAGCGATCGGTGACGGGTCTGGGTATGCCGGCCACGACAGACTGCAAAAAGGCTGGTGCAAAGCTGAAACCAGAGGGGATTTGAGTACCACCCTAAACACCTGGGAGAGCACCCTGGGATGCTGCTTCCCCAGGGCTGGGGCTGGGCAGGAGCCTGCTGCCTTTGGCACCCAAAGGACCAGACCCAGATGTCACACACTTTCCTTGTGTGCTGCCCACCTCCCATTTCCCCACTCACCCAGTTATAAGCAAGACCTCTTTTGCCCTCCCTGGCCATGGCTGCCAGGTGCAGGGGACTGTGATGGAGTGGATGCCCCAGCAGAGGCAGGGAGGTGATGGCACACGGCGGGCAGGCTGCTGGCAGCACGGACACACAGGCAGCTCTGCACCAGGACACTGAGCAAAATCTCATCCTTTCCCCCCAGAAAAGGAAAGGAGGAGCCTGAGAGGGCAGGTTCCTTGCTCAGCCACTGCCAGCCCCTCACAGGAACCCAGGGTGATGGGGACACGTGTGCCCCACGATGGAGACACCTGCGGCTGCCTTCTCTGCACCAGATTTCTCCTCTCTGGAAGAAGGTGGCTGGCCAGGCTGCCTGGCTCCATCCTGTAATTACACTTTGCAGATCCGTGATCCCTCCTGGGGCTTGAGCTGGCTGGACCCCAGGACATGCACATTTTTCATCTACGTTGCTTTTAGCCCTCTGCAGCCCAAGCACCTCAAATGTGCTTCAGGAGACCTCGTGGTCTGAGCACAGCCATTGCAAGGGAAACAAAAAGCAAGTAACGCCAGAGAGCACAAGCTGAAAGCTTCAGTGTGTGAACTGTCAGCCATTTTAAGGTGAGATGTTTCCACTGCTGATGCGCTGTTCTTTGATTTGGGACCTATAAAAAACATGGCCAGAAGGTGTGGGGTTGTAGGAAACTGCAAAATGTTGATTACACATGCAAACAACCACTAATGTCAACACCAAGGAAATTTAATGCATGAAGAAAAATAATCCACTGCTAATTTACTCTGCTGTCGCTCACAATCAAGGGTGTCGGGCACACACTGCAGGTACAGAGAGCTGGTACCAAGGTCTGGGTGATCCTTAGATGCCACCCTACTCAGCACCCTCCCCTCCTCGAGCCACCACCCAGCAAGTGAAGGGTGGACTAGCAATTGAGAAGGGAAAACAATTAAGTAAGGTCAAATCAGCGCAGGCTAAATCCTGCCTAGCACTGAGGGGTTTCATAAGCCCCAGTAAAGCCCCTGACTGGAGTGCACACCTACCTCGTGCAGATACTCTGCTCAGGGATGAGTTGGACCCTTGGCAGAGGGCCAGTCGCCTTCAACACCCACCACGCTCACATTCTGGGGGAGCTGGGTCCCAGGTCACTCTCCAGTTTATCTTTACAGTTCCTGGCCATGGGGAAGCTTCCAGCACTGAGCTGTGTAATTTATTGGAGGGTGTGAAGACTAAAGGAGCACTCTAAGCACTGCCAAATCTCCCACAAGGACTATAGGTACGACCACAAAGGGAAGACCTGACACAGGCTGGTATGATGCTGGCCGTAAGAGGTTTAGGGACATGTCTACCAGGCTAATCAGCTTGCTATCAGGATGTGTCCTGATGACCACATGACCGATATTTACTGAATTACTTTAATGTGGCAAGAGACACTGGCTGAAACACAGCACCCATTCAAAGTTCCTCATCTAGCAAAGCAATCTGAGCACATGGCAAGCCAGCAGAGTCCTGAACCAGTGATGACAGGAAAATGACAATTGAGCAGCATTTTAAGCTCAGACACAGTGAAACTTCTGCATAATTCCATTACCAAAAATGTTAAATTTAACTTCTGCCTTTAATCTATAGCCCACGGAAAGAGAGAATTAAGACAGAAATCTGGTGACCCTACTGAAAAGCAGCCAAGAGCAGACAAAGCCCAGAGCAGCTAAGATCACACTAATGATTCTCAGCATCGCCGCGGGCTCCTTAAGCACCAGACCAGCCTCACAGCTCTTCTCTGAGACCCCAGTGCTCAAGAGACAGTGAAACCCCTGAAGGTGGTGAGAGCTATCGGAGCTTGCAGCACCAAATCGCTCCCACCTCACGTTTCTCATCGATGTCTCCTGGGGAGTTCTCAGCCCAGTGCTGGCTGTGCCAAGCAGTCACCCCCATCTCCATCTGCAGGGTGCTGGAGTGGGCAAGGTCTGCTCCAGCTCCAACCCTGCAAACCCAAACGCACGCCTCACAGCACCTCAAACCAGCACCCTGGGTGTGAAACTCCTCAAAGTGCTCTGTCCTGAGGGGGCAGGGCAGTGACAGTCCTGGAGCCATATTCTTTTCCATTTGCTGCCTGGCTCTTCTGCTCCTGAGCTTGTTTTTTTTTTTTCTCATAAAAATAACCACACCTTTTACCACGAACACAAATACTGCCCTTTCCATCCCAAACAAACCTGGAGCAGGACAGAATGGGTACGCTCCCTCCCTCCAAGAACCACCACCTATTCCTGGTACATCAAACCACCACCCAGCACATCCCTTGCCACAGTCACAGCTCACCAAAGCACATTTGCCTTTGCTGAAAGACAATGAGCAGCTGTATGATGGACTAAGACTGATATCAGTGCAAAGTCGAGCACGTTAAAACTTTGCTGGATCTGAGCCAAAGTAACCTCTGGTCATAAAAGTTCCTTATTGCATATCAAAGGCTACAGGAACTGCCACTTTGCTGCCATGCCTCTGCCTTGTAATCAGATTTGGCTGCCCTAGCACAGTCCCCTGACAAAGGGTTTGCTCTTCAAAGCATAAGACTTGCAAGGAAAAACCCCCCCAAAAAATACTGGGCCCAATGAGATAAAATACTGCACAGGAAAAGCTCTCCCCAGTGATCCAGGTGATGAACTACAAATGTATTCACCTTTAAGAAACAAGAGAAAAAGGCAGCAGATAGGGTGAGGCTGCACAAGGCTGTCCAGCTGTGCAGGTCGTGCCAGCAGCAATAGAGGCATCACTGCAGCAAGAAACAACCATTTTACAGGAAATACATCAGTGTTCCTCTAAGTTGTAGTAAAATCAGGACCTGAGCTCCTGCTGAGCTCCATGGAGCAGAGGGAATGGCTGGGTGGGTGGAGGGAGGTGTGAATGCCCCAGCCCTTCCAGCAGGCTGCACTGGTGGGACCAGGCACTGCCAGCTCCGACTCATCTTCTGTCCATGGGCATTTCCACTTAGAGCTGCTCTACCTCAAACCATCTGGGCTTCCAGCTCTTGTGGCAAAAAACCGAAACAGCAGGAAAAAAGGCTTTTACTATTGCTCTTATTGAAATTCACAGGAATTAATGAAAACATTTACTTTACTAGAATATTTTCCAGGACTGCTTTTAAAAGTCAAACCTAAACCTGTGTTAAATGAACAATGCCCCTGCAAAGCTGCCTGGCCACTTGAAAGCCTAGCTGGGGCTGGCAGTCACAGAGAAAGGAACTCATGATTCTGTGGGCATCCTTTGTGAACACTGAGTTTGTTTTGCTGTGCAAAAAAAAGTCTCAAAAGGAAACCGCAAGAGTGATCACATCTTCATCTGACAAACTGCATCAGGCAGAGGGGGAAGAGATGAATGAGGAACTGTTAAGTGGTTCTTTCCAGCTTTTGATTTTACAGCTCAAGCCAGGAGTGTTTTTTCCCTGTCAGATACTCAGAATTACACTGTCAGGGAGACGTTGCTGTGTGAGGCAGAACCAGGAATCCCCTTTTAGCATCACTTACACATGGGGATTTCTACATCGAAGTCCCTTAGATGTTTGCCAGCACAAAGGTCTGAACTCCCTGCCTCGAAGCAGCTACTGGGGTCATGAAATGGAGCTGGACCCTCCTTTGGTGGTGAAACCTCAGCGATGGCCATCAGCCAGACCAGCACCGCTGATGGTTCTCCATCGCTCGTACTCCCACCCAAACCAGCACATCCCAGCCAGCTCCCTCCTGTCCACACCAAAGGAACGTAAGGTCACATGCATAGCAAGGGTCTCCGAGGTTTGATCCAACTGCACAGCTTAAACATGTTTAAGAAGATGCAACAACAAAGCACAGGAAGGAAAAACACATAAGAGAACGCACCCCACCACCTAAACGCAGCCATCCTCCAGGCCTCAGGCTTTCTGAAGAACCACCCAGGGCTGTTTGGTGCAGGCACAGGCAGCTGTCCCCCCGTGACAGCAGGCAGGGGAAGCCTGGAAGGTTTCTGTGTGCTTTGTGAAGCAGGGAGCATCACGGTGAGATGTGGGTCCACGCCACCCACCCGGCCGCTGGCACGGTGCCATCAGGAGCAGACACTGCTATGTGCCACAGTGCTGCCACGCTCTCCCAGGGCAGAAATAACGAGTGTCAGGGCAGAAAGGCAGCAGAGACCTCCCAGGCAAACCCTTCTGGCTTCCTCCTCCACCCAGGCTCTCCATCTTGACATGGGTCCTGCCTGGCAAGAGCAGCAAAGCAACCACTCAGAAGGAGCCTGGGCACACACTGCTTTATAAAGCCCACAAGAAATAGCCATGGCCACGCAGGCAGGTGGGCAGGAAACCTCCACTCATGCCTCTGACCCAACCAATTGTTTTGCCAATCACTAGGCCCAGTACAAAGGTCACAGCCAGCAGAAAAACAATCCAGTAAGCAGATTCTATTGCACGTAAAGGGGTCAGTATATAGGGGATCACTGGGGGTACAAACAAGTCAGATCACAAATAATAGACATCAACCCCAGCAATGACACAGCATGACCCATAATGGATGGAACAAACAAAGGTACAAGGTAACCCATGGAGAAAATGGGAGACAACCAAGACAATAGGGTGATCACATACGACAGAGGTAACCCCATGTTGCCTCCCCACAAAGCCCACGTTTGTAAGTGCCAGACCTGACTGGGATCCAGTTGCATGAGGAGCCAGGAGGTCCTTCCCCAACAGGAACCTCTGCACAGTGCATCCACCTCACAGACAGACACTGCACCCTGCCTGCAAGTGGTCCCAGCTTTTATCCCCACAGCAGACACCTGGCACTCATTGACCCAATGGGGGCACCTGGGGCTTGTTCACCCAAGGGCTTTCCCTGCAAGGCTGCTGCACCTTGGAGGAAAGCCAAAAGGCAAACTCATCCCCTCCTCTTAAAGGACCATGGGGACCACCCATATGTCAACCTTAATTCAGGGCTTGGGGGGCAGACCCCAGCACTTCACCAATGTCCCTACTCGCACGGGAAAGGAGCTGGAAATGCAGAACGGGTTTAAGACGCAGGTAACTGGACTGCAACAGCCACACGAAGGCCAGCTGGGATGGAGAAGTGTCCCCAGCTGATGTGCCAGCAACTGTGAGACCTGGGAAAAGTGGCCCAAAGGACTTTTAACGTGAGCTCCCACAGCCTGATCCCCAGCTCACTGCAAACAGCAAAAAACTCCCTTTGAGCTCAGTGGGCTTTGGAGCTGACTCCAAACATTGCAAACATTTGCACTGGGGACAGCACGATGCACACCCCACGCTCAGCCACGTCCGTGGGGCCCTGCACTTGCTTGAAGTTAAGCTGATGAGTTTCTGTAGTTGTAAGCACTCGAGGCCCTGGGAACATGGAACCACTTTGCCACTGAATAAACCAGCCAGCGAATACATGCATGGATATTTTCAAAGCTAGGATGTTTATTTTATCTCTCTATTCCACATTTTGTCCCTGTTTCTCAGTCTCCTACTGCACAACAAGGATGGTGAGCTATCTGGGCACATGCTGGCAGATTTATTTTATGAGACTAACTCATTATCTGTGGGTCAACCAACGATTTATCTATCCGTGCCCCAAACCAACATCACTGCCAACACTTTGCCATGGCCACTCAAGGAAGATCAAGGAGGATCCATGTGGAGCCAGACCAAGTTTTCTGGACTGAGACAATGCTTCTAGGAAACAGATGCTGCCGCAAGCACCCCATCCACCCTGAGCTGGATGCTCCAGATCCATACCTGACCTCCCTTCTTCTCCAGTAATGGGGAAGCACACTGACTCCCAGCAAAACACTTGAGCATGTGGCTTAACTTTAAGCACGTGATTGCAGCTGGAATTGCTCATGTACTTAAAGACAAGCACAGGCTCCCATGTTGTGCTGTACGGGGCCTGGGCTGGAGCACCCCACAAACGCACCCACCGTGCAGGCTGGCAGGAGGGCAGCCGGGGGGGACAGCACCTCCTCATCACACCTCTCCTTCACTCACTGCCTGCGTTTGGCACTGCTGAAGGTGACACAGAGCCAGCACCAGCGGCCGAGGGCCGCCCTGCACAGCAGTGGCACATGAGCCCCCAGACCCCCCCCACCGGGGGCTTTTGGGAAGGGCTGGGCACTGCCCACCCCCCGGGGCCATGCGCACTCACAGAGCCTGGCAGGGCAAAGCCAGGCTGGGGGAGGAGAATTAGGGGCTGCCCTTACCCCTCGGGCAGGTGGGCACCATCGCTGTGCTCCCACCCTGCTCACGCGGGGAGCGGGGGTGCGTGGAGCCCCCCGAGCACCGCACGTTCCCCCCCCGCCGGCTGCTCCACTGGGGATGGGAGATGGGCAACAAACCTGACATCTTTTAGAAGAGGGGGAGCTGGGCAGAGCTGGCTGTCGGATTTCTTCTGTCTGGAGCACAGGAGGAAGGAAAATGTCCTCTGCCTCCTGATCTACGCCGCATCCCCTTGCCCCTTGCCCAGGGACATCCCGGGCAGGGCCACCTCGCCCCGTTCCCACGGAACGTCCCCGCACAGCAAGGGACAAGCAAAGCAAGCCCCGACAGCCCGGCTGGGACCCGGCCAGCCCCACGGCCGGGCACCACCCGCCACGGCCGCAGGGCACCGCGCACCGCAGCGGGCACCGCATGCTGCAGTGGGCACCGCACCGGGCACTGCCCGCGGCAGAGGCGCTGCCCGGCCCCGCTGAGCGCCGCGTTCCGCCTTACCCAGGTGGTCACCCGGAGGAGGGTCTGCGGCTGCTTCAGGAAATCCACGGGGTCGATGGCGCCCCCCGCCCGGCCCGCTCCGAAGGAGGCTCCTTCCATCTTCCGCCGCCCGCTCCGCTCCGCTCCGCGCCGAGCCCAGCCGCGCGCGCCTCCCGCGCCGGCCGCGCGCCTGCCCCCGCCCCCCCCCCGCGCTCCTCCCGCGTGGGCTCGTCCGCAGCGCCGCGTGCGGGCAGCGGCAGCAACCACCGGCGGGGCGCGGGGGGTGTTAGGCAGTGCTGGTGGTACCCGCTGCCCCCCAGCCGGAGGGCAGCGTCACGCTGTGGCCACTGTCACCTTGCTGTGGTTGGGGATACCATGCCACCAGGCCCCCCGGGCACCGTGCCATGGCTGGGGACAGCGTGCTGTGGTTGGGGACACTACGGTATGGCCCGGATACCTTGCCACAGCCAGGGTCACCGTGCTATTGCAAGGATTACCAGGCCGTGGTCACCACGTGCGATGGCCAGGGGTAGGGTGGTGTTGTGTGGGTCAGTGTCACCATGCAATGGCAAGGGCTACCTGTGCTTGGCCAGGGCAGGCCATGGGTCTGTAAAGACTCGGATGCCAGCAGGAGGGAGATGCCACAGCACAGGGAGGTCACCACGCTGCTCAGCCCACCTCTGCTGCAGACACACACCTTCTTTCACCTGAGATAAAGACCCTTCCAGCCCCACTGACAGCAGGGACAGGCAGATTTAACAGCAGAAAGGGAAGTGAAGGCTGATGAGGCTGAAGCTTCTCTCCTAGTGCAGGGAAGGAAGCACCCAGAGCTGCCGTGGGACAGAGGAGGCCAAGCACTGTCCCCCCTCCCTCCCCAGGGACAGCAGGAAGGAGGAAAAAGAGAGGAACCTTAGCGAGGGAAACCCTCAGTTGCTGCAAAGGGAGTTCCCCCCCGCGGCTCTAGGACCATCTCCCGAGTTAGTTTTCACAGCACCGTGATGATGATGCCAGTTCCATAGATACCGATGCCATGACAACTCTGACATCATCTCTGCTTCGGACGGGAACTGCAGGGAAAGGCGCAGGGAGGAGTACGCATGCACGGAGCAGGACTCTGCTTGGGGCTGGGGGGCTTCTCATGCCCCCCCCCCCCCCCCCCCCCCTCCTGTACAGCGCTGTGTCCCCGTGCAGGGACCGGTGCCACGGGATCACACGGGTGCACACGCAGCAGGCATGTTAAGCCCCTTACATGCAAAATGCTGTAACAAAGCAGAGGGTTCCTGTGTGCTGGGCCACGTCTCCACCTCGCCTCGGCCTTCCGCAGCTTTGTCAGTCTGTTCCTCCTGGCAGGTGGAATCGGGATTTAACTGTTAAAGCTCACGATGATGTCATTCAGTTTTTCTCAATTACAGGTGAGTCATCATCTCTCCAGATCTATTTCTGACTCTCAGCAGGAAAAGCAGAATTCAGCCTTGCGTTCCTCAATTCAAAACGTCTATATACAAAAAGTACATAGTAAAAAAACCTAAAATTACCAGCTCAGGAGAAATCGCGGTTTACTGTGCAAAAATGAAAGAGCTGTGAAGAGAATGCCAGGTTGGTCCCTCCTGCTTGCTGCTGGCAGGATGTCTCCTGGGGCTGGCCAGAGATTGCACTCCAGTGTCAAGAGCATCGCCAGCTTGGCCCTGAATTGCAGATTTAAGAAAAACGACCATATTTACTTGCAGGGGTTACCATAGGTGAGATTTTTCAAACAGTGTCAGCAGTTCAGAAGCAGCTGCTCCAATGTCCTCAAAATTCATGCTTTGAGAACAAACCATCCTGTACCTATCAGCCCGGAGTTAAGTACAGAGGCGAGGGCAGCCCTGCTCCCCCAGGGTGGTTGGGGAGGCTCCCTCCCCCTGTCTGCAATGTCTTGCCCAGCTCATCTGTCCTGACTGAGACAGACCTATTTCGGACAATGCAAAGCACAAGGGACCAAGATACCACCTGAACCTTTGAGATGCTGCCCTAGAACAAATCAGAACCGTTTCCATACAGATACATGGTTTACAGGCTTCAGGGCACGGCTGTGATGCAGCAGGTGAGACCCCCACAAAAATCCCTGCTTCTAAACATGTCCTTTTTCATCGAGGTTCATCTCTCCAGCTTCTGCTGAGTGCAGGATGTTCATACGGTCATTTATGTCCCCTGCCACAGTGCAGATAAAGCACAGCAGCTATCTCCAGCCTACACACAAACTGTATTTCTGTTTCACTTCCTATTGCTGCAAATAAGCTAACAGATACACAGAGCCAGCCAATGACAGGGAAGGATATTGCATCTCCAACATTTCCCCCAACAAACAGGGGAAAAGAACAGTGTTTGGAAATGGCACTTTGCAGAGCATTTGTTCAGTCTGAACAAGTTCTGCCTGCATTTACCATTCCCCCAGTGACCCAGAGCACAGAGCAGCACGCAGACAAGTGCCTGAGATCTGCCTGTGTTTTGATTTGACGTGAGTTTAACTAAGGGTGGTAGAAAATATGGGTTTGCCTCATGCTTGTAGCCATGCTGACTTCTTAATCTTTGTTGCCAACACAAAAAAGTGATCAGGTTTTCCCCCAGGGAAAAGTACATGGAGAAAGCCCCACATCTTGTCTCCTCAGGGTTGTTGTGTCCTTCTTCCAAGCCTGTCTGAGTGAGCCCTACCCACTGAGCTAAGGGCTGATTTCACCTAGCTCTAGGCAACTAGGAGTGGTGATGTTTTTCAAGGGCATATGGCTGAACATAACCCATTTATGAAAGCTTACCAAGTTACCTGTTGTCAGCTGAACGACTGGAAGTGATGCTAGCGTAGCTCTGTGAAGCAGAACTTATCTGTAAAAATTTCCAAGCAGATGGCTGAGGCTAACACACCCTGCTCACAACCCAGCACCGCCATCACTGGGATCAGGACCTGGCCCTGAGGAAGCCCAGTAAAGAACAGGATGAGTTAATACAATTTCTTTAGCAGGGTGGACCATATTTTCTCTGTGGCAGAGGGTAGCAGTGGGATGCTCCTGATTTGGCAGGCAAAACAATCAACCACACTCTCTACTTAACATCTCTACAATCAAATAGTGATGTGAAACTGCCCTGCTCTCAAAACAGCTTTGACAATGTATTTATAGTGAAGCTGCTTCAGCCAAAAAATCCAAATAAGCTGAAAGCAGGCACCTGCAGCACACAGCTCGAGGCAGCCAGCCTGGCTCCGGCTGTGGATTACAGCCCACCAATTTCAGCAGCTCCCAAGGTCCAGCACTGCCTTCTGCACGGGTGTGGGTGGTAGCACGGTGCGTCCTTCACATTCCCTGGGCAGCACGCCTGAAGCAGTACTTTGATGCACGTTCACTTACATGTTACTCCGAGATGCTTTGCTTGACATCCATTAGAGTTCAGCCAATATTGCTTTCAGCCATTAGCCTCCAGCTAAACAGAAGAGTTGATGGAAATATTGAGAGGTGCTTAGAACATAGTGTCCAGTAACAGAGAGAATGGATTCCTGATTAGCAATACCTTAGCACGCTATCACTAGAAAGCTACTTAATGCCTTTCACCCTAAGAGATCCAAAAATATCTGGAAGATCATATATTAGCTGGTCACTCATCCACTTCTGAAATGCAGCCATTTCTCAGGTGGGATTCAGCAGTTACTGTGCAAGTGTAAGCACCAGATAAGTATGCTATTAAAAAAGGGCAGAAAACTTTACTAACTGAAATTGCAAGGGGAAGGCATGGATAGAAGTATTCAATTAATTGAGATAGCATTTGTTTTGAACAGAAGAGTTAATATCTCAGTACTTGCATAAAAACCAAACTGAACAAAAAACCCCAAAGGGTTTCAAAACACTTTCCAGTGGTGCAATTGCAGGCTTGACGTCTCATCTAATTAACTTATTCTTTGCTGCTTCTCAAAATATTTCACAGTACAAAAAGTTTGGGGGTTTTGGCAAACCAGTAACCTAATCCAATTCTGTCACTGGGCTGAACTCTGCTACACAAAGGTGCACAACACCCTGGGAGCTAGATGGAAGGGAGATAAGATCCCTACCTGTTTTCCAAACCCATCTCCTTAGGGACCACAACAGCAAGTCACATCACATAGGGCCTGACCAACAAGTTGATTTCAGTGCTATTCATCTGCTCCCTGCTCGGTGTTGCAGCTAAGCAGGTTGGTAACACGAGCAGAGCTGACAGCTACAAGGACACAGGGCAGCCCAAGCCATGCACTGACATGCAGAGCTTCTACAATTCTCATTGGAGCTGCAGCAAGCTTTGCTGCCAGAGGAGCTCTCCCAGCTCAGTCCTTTTGTTATTATCATTTCTGCCTGGGTTACACCACAAAGCAAGAGCCACAACACAAGTTCTTGGGGAAACAAGGGCCACGATGTTTGCGTAATGAAAGTGGTATTTGGAGCCATACTCTGAAAATAAGCAGTGCTTCGTTTCCTAACTGAACACAGCAAACACTGAACAGGCCCTTGGATTCAAAAGAAAGACCTAACCCGACGTAAAGATCTGTGGGATGGATTGAGATGAGTGACTTTTTTATAGTGAACAATCCCAGGCCCAGGGCTGTGCAGGACGAGCACATTAAAATAACCTCCCTGAAAGAGACTGCCATCTAAATAGGAACTACAGGCAAAGGCTGGTGAAACCACTATTTTTATCCCCATTTTGCAGAAGTGAAAGTGTGGCTGCAAAAGACAGAGTGACTTACCTGGCATCTAGCAAGAAGCCTATGACTAAGAACTGAATTTTGATCTCTCAAGGCTCCAGCCACGTGCTTTGGCCATACAGGCCTTATCTTATCTACCTTGCAGATCTTTTACCCCATCCAAGAAGCATGACATGAGGCACAGTCACAGAATCCACCAGATTCTGGGACAGATGTCAAGGATGGAAGCTGCAGGGAAAGCCCAGCTTTGCCTGACTGTGCTCAGCATTTGAAAGGAAAATTCCCATCCTGTACTAGGACTTCAGATCTAAAGCTTGGTGTTCTTTGAGGGACTGTATGAAATAGCTGCCTGGTGTCTGCTGTGGGAAAGACACGAATTTAACTCATCTATTTTCTTCCTCACAGATCTGCTAATTCAAAGCAAGGCTCCCATGAAAAACTGTGGGATTTCTTCCTACCTCTCCCCAGGCTGAAAGGCTGGGTGGCATCCCTGTATCTCAAAAGGAACAGCTTTGCTGAAGTCATGACTGCCTTGTGATCTTCCTCCCAAATCCTCTTTTTCCTCCATCAAGCATCCAGAGCAGATGACAACTATGCCAAGTAAGTTTGATCCCTTCTCTGACTGAAAATTATTCCTGTTTTCATAACTACTGCTCCCCTTGCCCATGTCTGGTCTGTGCGTACAGTTGGACTCAATGATCTTAAAGGTCGTAATTTCTCCACATATGACCAGTTATGGGCTGAAGATCAGGTAGGAAACACACTAGAAATAGCATCCAGTGTTTTAGTATCCTTCCAAGAGCAGATTTTAGCTGCAGGCAGAGAAATAACACATCCCTCATTTAGGTAATTATACAAGAGGTATTGCACAGGAGTTGGAAAAGTAACTGAAGGCACCAAAATCTCCTCCCAAAACCACAGGAAAGGGACTAGCATGAGGTAAGATATCTGGAGCATGCAGCAGACAGGAAAGTCAACAAAATACATGCTTTGTTGCCCTCTACTGTTGGCTTGAGTAAGATGCAAAACAAATTTTTCTCCGTAGCTTCACACTTAGGAAGCACATTGCAGTTACAGACACCAGAAACCAAGAAGCAGGATGGTATATGACATATGGGAGGGAAAACCAGGGACCAGGAAGGGTCTTCTGCATTAGGAGTGCTCGAAAGGAAACGCAGCGGCTTGCACTGGCACAGCACACAGAAGCAGAGGGCACTGCTGTGCAGCAGATGCACGCTGCCTGCCAGTACCAACACCTCTCAGCTCCCTCCACTGTGAATTAATTGTGCACTGGTGCAGACACGCCTGAAGTGGCTGTGCCAGCCAGCTCAGAAGCATCAGACATTGCTCCCATACACTTCGCTGGGGGACTTGCCAATCCAGGTCAGTGCTCCAGGCAACCCCCTTGGACAGTCCTCTATGTTCTAACTGCTGATTTGCCCACACACTGTTAGCTATGGGTTTGCTTTACTTGCTTATAATTCCTATTAGCTGATAAAATCAAGAATTGGCTTCACACAACCTTGCTGGCAGTTTCTACTGAAGTGTTTATTCCTGACTACACAAAATACTGAGTAGCTCCTCTCCATCATTCAGACAAAAAACCCTGACAGCCATTCCAGAAATGGAGAACAAAATTCAATACTGGTAGGAAGGGGCAAAAAAACCCCAAACCAAAATCTAACCCCTACCCACTCCAAGCCTGTAAAACTCTAACAGGAAGAAATATCACACACTGCCTGTAACAGGCTGGAGCAAGAGACACACGCAAGCAAAGTGACTCTTGAGAATCCTACTGCAAACAGGAGACAGTATACATGACACACTGCAAAGGAACAGCTAATCCCTGGAAAAATATTAAAGGCATAGTGGTGCTTCTGCCAACATCTGCACTTGTTGCTTGCTCAAGCAACTCCGCCTCCCATTCATGAATCAGACAATTCTCTTGTGGCTCCCTGCTCTTTGCTTTTGGGGGGAAAAAAAAGAGGGGAGAAAAGTAAATTACAGTTAAGAAGGCAGACCAGTCCATGAAAACAGCAAGTCCTTTGTGAAACTGAAAGGTTAGCCAGGTGCCTACTACAGAGGAGCAGCTCTTGAGTAAGGTCCCACGAGCTCCTGCTCCTGACTCTGCTTTGTCTTGCTCCTCGTGTGGACAGGAAGCAGTTTCCTCTTTTGGGTAAATGTGATGGGATGTCCACCATCATGTGGTGAATGTGCAGATAACAAACACTGCCCTTCAGTGGCTGGCACCCTCCTCTGCCATCCTGCTCAGATTCAGCAAGATTTGAGCTACTCCCAACTGGAACACCACCCTTAATGCTGCTAGAAACATACAACAAAAAACCACAACAGTTTAACCCCATAAAATATCCCACTGATCCCCACATAAGAGGCCCAGTTGCAGCCTCACCTTGTCTGCTCAACACACACACACAGAATCACACCACCTGAGTTAGGCAGTCAAGCTCAGATAATAAATTGCCACGCGAAGGTTAGACACACCAGCACAACGTGATGCCTTTTCCTAAGGTCTCATGCAGCAGGTGAAGCCAGGAATGAACTCTGTTGCTTTATTATTTTCACATCAACAGGAAATATAATTTGAATACAGTTATTTTTAAAACTTGATTTAATCAAGTCCATTTAGAAGAGAATACACAATTTTCTGTACACAAATACAAGTATCTTCAAGAGAAATTCCTTACAGAAGATTAAAACGAGATATGGTACAAATGAGCAGCAAAAAAATCCTCCCCCCTTCAGTCAAGTCTACAAAGATGACAATATGCCTGAGAAATCAAAGTCAAAGCTCTTCTGCAAAGCCATAAACATAAGAGAACAGAGCACAAGCATTTATTTTACCAAATGGCCACTTAGCAAAGTTCCAAACTGCCCTAATAACACCCTAGCAGGCTCAGCTGGTGGCCTCATTATTAGGAAGCATTTGCTAAAGATGCTGGCTTCAGCTTTAAGGCTCTTCCCCCTACCCCTGCCCCACTGCCAGGACAGCACATGCTGGCAGAAGGGGCTTTTCCTTCTGCACACCATTATTTCCCTCTCCACACTGTTGAGATGAGGACAGATGCTGCAGCACGGTGGAAGGTTACCATGCACCTGCCCATCACCAACGACAGCAGCAGAGATCAAGTGCACTTACACAAGTGAGTGCAGCTCACTGACCTGCCCCTTTTTAGGATGAAAAAGGATGAGAGAGGTGTTTTACCAACCTGCTCATTTGTGCTGAAGCAAATGAGGAAGCAATCTCATCATCTGCTCCATGGGTGATAACACTGTCACAGAGAATAGTCAAGAGCAGACTGGAAAGGAAGAACAGTCAATTTGTCCTTTAGCACAACCAAGTGCAGAAGAAAATGCCTGTGCACACCCCCAGCTGCTAAAGCTGTCCTGACAGAACTGGACAATTTAGGTCATGGCTGGCAAAAGGGAAGGGCTACAGCCTTTTCCTTGGTCCTCTCCCCACGAGGGGATACCCATGTTCTTCATCTGGGGGAACTGAGTTTATCATTAAAAAAAATAATCAAAAAAAAGGGTTGGAATTTATTTGTTCCAAGAACCTCAACATGTTAATAGGGAAATTTTCTGAGCACTTGTAATAACCTGAATGGTACCTTCAAGCCCTAAGTCAGATTGCAGATTCTATGAAGTACCTTATCAACAGTTTTGTTGGGTTTGTGTTTAGGAATGTTATTACATAAAAAACTTCAAGAACAAGTAGTCCATAAAATTTGTCTCATACTCTTTTAACCAATCCAACTTGAAAGAACTTGAATATGCCATAAAACATTAAAATGTATTTCCAAAGTTCTTATTGCTTTTCTGAGCACTAAGCAGCCCCATGCTCACAGGTTGGGAGATCAAAGGTCTTCGACACAAGCCGTCATCACTCGAATACCATTATAAAAGTACCATTAACATTTCCAGGTAACACTCACCCTATCAGGAATAGTAAATTTACAAATGTGCTGTAGTGCATGAAATAAGGAAGCTCACTGAAACACGCAAGAAAAGCTCAGCAGGAAGTAGAGAAGGGAAAAAGCCTACTATTGTCATGGTTTGTGCAAACTCCTGCAAACTTTTCACAGCCAGAAATGCAATAAAGGCATGATACCACTATCTACTTTAAGAACTTGAAATTATTTTGACTTTTTTTTAAGATATGTCTTTTTATAAAGTATTTATATGCACTGTGGTGGAAATCATCTATGCTGCTGTTTCACTTGAATCTGAAATTCACATTTATGCTGCACTACACTGATGCAGTGTTGCTGACAGAGCACGGATTCTGAGCAGTTTCTACAGAGTCAATCTACCCTAGGGACTGCTTTGAGTCCTCTGTAAAGCTGACATCGCAGTCTTAAACAGGATTTAAATACTTCAGGGGGCTTGTAAAGAAAGTCCTTTTGTTCTAGAGAGATTTTTAGCCAGGGGATAACACCAGAATATCAGCTAGGTCAGCAAGTACCAATCAATAATTTCAAAACACAGTTGACATCTCAGAAATACTGTAGGCCAAACAAAGCTGAATATTCTGCATTACAGATACTAGTCTCGAGCTATTTTTACAACTGACAAAAATTCACAGCAGAAACAAGGAGGTTATCTGCTTTAAGAATAAGTAGTTCAGTAGAACTTACCATCATACCACTTTTGGGTCCGAAGAAAATTAGCAATCAAATTAAAACATTTGAATTTCACCCAGTTGATTCTTTGTTCCATTCATCAGATAAGGTGGCTTTTTTTTTTTCCCCCTGCTTTAGTTTCCCTTTCTACAATGTCCTCTTATATGGTGAAGTGAAATACAAAAAATTAGAAATCTGGGGTCCATGATTTTAGTATTGAAATTAAACATACCTGTCCTCAGGCCTTTTATCAAAGGAACTGGATCTAAGTTTAATAACAAGCATTGGAGATCTTAGAAAGAGAGATCCAAGGCTACAGACTTGGCACAAAACACACCATGAGTTTCCTCTATCAGAACAACGGAAATGTCAATTACAATCCATCAGACACATTTTCCAAAACATGGGGATAATGCCTGCAGATAAATGCCACAGGGCAGCCCTCTACAACTGTGTTCAGGGAAAAGGAATTCTAGTCACAGAAATCAGCAAATGCCCTTAAAATAAGGAAATGTCATAATGAAAATGTCTCCACTAGTTTGTCAGTGACTCAATTATACAGGTTTCTGGCAATTCCTGTGTAAAACGTAAGGCCTCAATCCCTCAGGTAATAATACATTTATGTAATCACTTCATAGAATCATAAAGTGGTTCTTAATCACTTATCAAAATACTATTAGGATAAGATTTTCAAATATACTTTTAGAATTGGTTTACCTTTGTTTCCACAAGCTGTATCAGTCACACACACAAGCACCCACACACAGTTACTGACTCGCACATCTCCCTCTAGTGACTCAACACCAGATTGGTCTGTTAAGATTTCCAAAGCAGTCTCTACGGATTAATCACAACTCCCATCTTTCCAACCATCTCGCCAGCGCTCATCCACACGAGAGCAGTCAAATTCAGACTTCCCCAGTTTCCTGTTCACTTCATTATGAAGAAGACACAACCATTGGGAGAAGTTATTTCTGTTGCTAGTATCAGGCTGATTTGTACGTAATCTGCAAACAGGGAAGAGGAAATAAATGTTACTTCTTTACAGTCACCAACTTCAGTACCCACAGCTAGAGCTGCCTCTTATGCTGGAGTCCCAACGAGAACCCAGGAGAGAATACACAGAGATCAGTAATTATCAGAGGCCAAACCTCCACTATAAAATACCAATGGCTGCAACGGGCTTGGTTTCATTCAGTGCCTGGTTTTGTCAACTGAAAGAGATGCAGAAGTCAAACAGCTTATCTATGATAAAAAGCAAGACATACTTGAGTTCATCAAAACACCAAATAGAAAAAAATAGTGCTATAATAAATGAAAAATATTGAGTTGGTTTGCCCTGTGATGCCTGCTAAGTCAATAATTAAGCTTAAAACTTTTTTCCTCCATGTTCATCATCCAGAAAAGAGGAGTTGAAACTTTTGAGAAACAAGTTGACAGTAATGGGAGTAGAAAACTTTATCAAACATCATAGCCCATTTTGGTCTTTGCCTCCACTGCTGAGGTTGCCAATAAAGGGGATTTTCTGGGGTAGAAGAACACTTGCCACCCGAAAGCCAAATTATTTCAAGTCCCAGTCTAATTCCACAACTGAGCACAAGTCCAGTTTGAACCAGAAAATCCCCAAATCACCTCAGGGAGACCTTGGAGGCAGCACATAACCTAACAGCACGAGAAAAGGGTTATTTGCTTTTTGAGTAAGTGTATCTCTGATTTATGCAACAGCGGAAGAAACCAGTTGAGGTAACTACAAACCCCAGCTGCAGGAAGAGCTGCTGATATGCAAACGCAGCCCTGCATTTCAGGCAGCAGCCACCAAAACCACCCGACGAAGGAACCCACCTTTCCGTCAGATCCTCAGCACAGTGCTCGCAGGGGTAAAACTTGGAGAAGAGGTTGATGAACTCCCTCATCTCCTTCTGCTGGGCACCGGTGGGGCGGTCGGGGTAGTACGCTGCCATGGTGTGCAGGAACGCCCAGGTGCTGCGGCCCAGCTGCTCGCTGTCCAGGGGACAGTCCGGCGGTGGCTCTTTCTCCTCTACGACTGTCAGGTCCTGCAACAGGAGAGAGGGATGTGAGGGGAGGATGGTGCTTGGTGGGGAAACAGCCCCTCTGCACTCACGTGGGAGGATGGGATGGGGGGACTGGCCATTCACACCCTCAGTGGGGGACAACAGCAGAACCCCCTTCACACCTGGGCGGGGAGAAGATGGAGCCCCCCTTCAGACCCAGTGGGGAGAAGATGGAGGTCCCCTTCACACCAGGGGGGTTGAAGATGGAGGTCCCCTTCACACCCCCACAGAGGGGAAACCGCCCCTGGCCCCTTCACACCCTGAGGAGGGGGCCACACAGCCCCAGCACACAGGACAGACGCCCACTTCACAGCTCTGCGGGGCTGGAGGTGCGGCAGCAGCCCGGGGGTGACAGGGGAGGCTCCTGCCGCCACCCTCCCTCCCTCCCTCCCTCCCTCCCGCCGCGGGAAGCCGCCGCCTCACCCCGCCGCCCGGGGCCGCTTGCTTCCTCTGCTGCCGGAGCCAGCTCTTGAAATCCGTGCAGGCTCGGCACGGCTTCTTGGAGGGCTCCTCCTGCCCGGAACCCGCGGCGCCGTGCGGGACGGCGAAGGGGAAAGCGAAAGGGCCGCTGTCGGTGCCCGGGAACGGCGAAGCGCCACGACCCGGCCGGCCCTCACTGGGCGCCGCCATCTTGGCGCCGCGGTGCACCATGGGCCGGGCCGGCCGCCGCGGGAGGCCGCCCTATAAATCGTCCCCGGTTCCCCTCGGGAGGGACCGGGACCGGGACCTCGGCCTCGGGGGATGCGGGAGGGCCTGGCTGTCCCCCCAGCCGGGCACTGGCTCAAGGGACGGGGCTTTTCCCGGGCCTGGCGAGGAGGCTCAGCCTGGGCGTTCGCCATTAAACGCCACACACCAAAGTGTGGGTTTCTGGTGTCTTATGCCCATACAGCAAAATAAAGGGTTTGAGTGTTGTGTTTGAGGAGAACTGGGCAGGTTTTCCTTCACACACCGCAGGGACATGAGCCTCCTGCCAGTGCTGTCCACCTTGCATCTGTGTACATGTGTATATATATTTAAATCCATACACACATATACACACGTGTATAGACACACACGGTGTGGCGTGGCTCGTGGCACGGAGCAGCTCTCCGATATGCCAACAGTGGCAAAGGGCACCTCAGCGTTATCTCCAGCACAGTGATACCACCAACAGTGGGATTTCAAGAACAAACAAACAGATAACTCAATTCCGACGCACGCACCTACAGCAGAACACGCCCGTGTCAAACTCTACGTGATTTAATGCCTGTCATGTGCTCGTAAAACTATATTGAGGAAGGATTTACTTGCCTCTTTCCGAGAGCGTCTGCAGGTGTCACACAAGGGCAGGTACCTCGAAGAAGCGAGCCCTTGCCCATGGGTGGGGTGACAACGAGCCCCGCCATCCCCCTGCTCTTCACTGAGCAGCTTTCCTTTCCCTCCTGCTGAGACACAGGCTTGCGAGCACCCGAGGATGGTGGCCCAGGTTTGGAGGGCACAGGAGAAGTCTCTCACTGTGGACAATAGACTCTAAAATGTGAATTTTGTATCCACTTCTACTTTGTACCTCTTCCTGTCCTGCAGGTCAAGTGGAAAATACGCTTATTTTGTGTAATGCAAAAAAAAAATACGGCTGGGGTGGAGGTGGACCAAAATATCATGACATCTTCACAGAATCACAGAATAACCATGGTTGGAAAAGGCCTCTAAGCTCACCCAGTCCAACCATTAACCCAGCATTCCCAGTCCCCACTGCCCCATGTCCCTCAGCACCACATCTCCACGGCTCTGACACCCCTCCAGGGATGGGGACTCCCCCACTGCCCTGGGCAGCCTGGGCCAGTGCTGGGGAACCCTTTGGGGGAGGAATTGTTCCCAATATCCAATCTAAACCCCCTCTGGCACAACTTGAGGCCATCATCCCTCATCCTGTCACTGTCACCTGGGAGAAGGAGCTGCAGAGAGCAATGAGGTCTCCCCTCAGCCTCCTCTGCTCCACACTGAACCCCCCCATTCCCTCAGCTGCTCCCCATCACACTTGTGCTCCAGACCCCCAGCTCTGGTGCCCTTCTCTGGACACGCTCCAGCACCTCAGTGTCCTTCTTGTAGTGAGGGGCCCAAAACTGAAGTCGTGGCCTGGAAGCTTTCTCCTTATCAGCTCCTGCCCCTGCAAAGAGCTGTACTTCACATCCCATTCCTTCCAGGCTCTCCCATAACCTATTTGAAAGGCATCTTGAGTCTTTTCCCTGATGTTAAGTGCTGTCGTGGCTCTGATTCTGCAAAGACACAATTTGTATGAAAGTTGCTGGAAAAATACTACTCATTTTCAGCTGTTATCCTCTGGTGTATTTAACACAGCATGTGTAAAATGTTTAGTAGGTAATGCATCGTTTTAGAGAAATGCTTCAAGATGTGCCTTCAAAAAGATCTTGAAACACAGTGTGCTTTACGTGGAAATGCCTGGTTTGTTTCCTGGTCTGTGTAGCACTGAGCTGGTGATCTGGATCTCCATCTTTAGGCCTTCTATTTACCCATGCTCTGTTTATTTTATTTGTTTTTTAATTTGCAATTTCGTGTGAACATTTCTTTGCTGATCTACATGAGGGAGGGAGAAGAGACATGAGATAGGAACTACTGAAAAGGCTTTGTCTAAAGTTACAGAGAACTGCATAAATTTCACACATGAAGGAAAGATCAAGTAGGGTAAAAGATATTCTTTGTGTTTGTTTTCCTTACCCACCAATAAAGATTTAAATTATGTTGATGACCTCATTCTTTTTTTTTTTAATTCAGGAAAAAAGGTATGCTGGTATCTGGAAGAGAGACCCAGGGAATTTCCTACAGTGCTTTATTGCTTAGCCTTCAAGCAATGAAATAGTTGCAGAGGAGTTTTTATGTCAAAGCCATCTCCTGGTTTGGCTGTTAACAGTCTGTTTGCTTAGTGATTTCATTCATTGAGTTAAAATATAAGCATGTTTTATTTTTATTTGAAAGAAAAAAATTCATGACCTGGAAAGAAGCTGTGGCTTATGGAAGGATTTGTGCTTCCATCCAAAGGAGGGAAGATGGTGCAGTGCAGAGGAATCACAGAATCACAGAACAGCCTTGGTTGGAAGGGACCTGTAAGATCACCCAGTCCAACCATTAACGCAGCACAGCCCTCCCTCCTGCTCTCCCTTGGCCAACCCTTCCATTATGTCCCAGCAGGAGCCCCATGGAGGGTCTTGATGGCTGACAGTGTTCAGCCGTACGTTCCTCACCAGGACTGTGTGACACTGGAGCATCCTTGTGTGTTCTTGCCCCACCGCTGCCCCGTCTGCTCTGAGCCTGCCTGAGGGTGCTCAGACCGGGCAGAGAAGCTGCAGCACGGTCGGGTGACACATGAGCTCGGCGGGGACAGAGCTCTGGGGTCGAAGGAACCCTCGGTGAGCTGGGGCAGGCCAGCATGGTGCATGCTCCCACCCAGCCCTCTGTTTCAAGCACCGTGGTTTAGGAGCTGTCACTGTGATAGAGCCTGGTCCCAAATAAGCTCCTACCAAAGACCCCTCCTAAGAGCAGCTGCTTCCCAGGGGCAGGGAGCAAAGCACGGCTCCATCCCACGCTGCCCGGCCGAGCATTTCTCGGTGCGTGGTCCAGGCGCCTGCTGACAGTGGCACCTTGCAATGCTCCTGGGCACCGGGTGCTGCCACAAAGCACCTGCTTTTCAATTACTTATGTCTGCGAGACCGAGCTCACTGAACAGGTGAAGTCTACTGAACTGGTGCCTCTGCCCAACAGCCGCTTAATGCGTGACCGCAATGGGAGGCTGGCGATGATGGTAATTACCAGGAAGCATTAGTAAAACCTGCGCTTGAGAAAATGCAGAGGGTGTGTTTGCCTTTCTCAGAGGAAGACTGCTGTTTGATGTTCTCCTCTTATCTTTGGCTCTTGATAAACAACAGCTTGGGAACTGGCAGCTGACAGCGGGTGCACGGGGGAGGAGGAAGAAGAAATGGGCTGGCAATGGGAGATGACCTGTATTTGAGGCCAGATACGCTTCCCTCTGCTTGCTGTCTAGCTCAGGGGCAGAAGCTGGGGTCAGAGGGGGCAGACCCCAAGGAGGCTCCACATAGCTCTTTTCCCAGCAGTGTTGCAGCAGGTTACAGCAGGATGCTCATTTATATATGGGTATGATTATATCTACAGAAAGGCTGCTAATTTTCAAAGATAACTGGCTTAACTAATAAAGAGAGGACAGAATTCTTGCTGCTGTCTGCACAGCTCACATTCTAGGATGCAATGGGATTGTATGGAAATGTAGTAGCCTGCAGAGCCCGTGAGCCCAGGCTGCCTGTTTCATTTCTCTCCATTTCTGCAATAAAAGGTTAGATTTTCACCAGAGAACAAAGAATAATATTCTCAAAGCCTTCTGCTTCATTTGGGAACCTAAACAGCACTGACTTTTCATTAACCTACATAAAATTCTTTGGAAAATTTTCCCCTATACCTCTCAGGTATAGCTAATCTCAGGATTCTTACCATGTTTTTGTGATGGTTTTGTAGATATTTCCTGTTGAATATAACTGTTGCCCTCTCCAGGGGAACACACCAACAGGAAGCTGAGTTGTATTTACATGTAAGGATGTGAGCCTGAAGTCCAACCAGTTACAAAGCCAGCATCAGAAATTAGTCATGCACTTGTTTCTGAAATTACAGTCAACTAGGAAATAGTAGCAGCAAAAAATGATGTGTATTTCCAGGTAAATGAATCATATTGAACAGTTTTGTTTGTATACAAGAAATGCATCACCTGCAAAATTTCCCAAGGCATAAATTTATCTCCCAATTATCAGGGAGGAGCCTGCTGCCATACTGACAGACTTCATTGCCAGTGGCTGAGACATCGATCTGCGTTCAGATCCATCCAGACCGATTAAAATCTGTTCAGAACAGTCTGAGGTGTGAGACTTTGCACAGAGTATAGCAAGACTCTGCCTTGCTCAGACCTGGGGGTCTGCACCCTGAGATTGCTGCATGTTATTTTAAAGTCCGTGCCATTTTTGCATGTGGATCCTCTTGCTAATTAAAATGAGAATTCAGAAGTAGCAGTGTATACATTTACAAGGGCAGGGACAGGGAGAAAATCGGATTATTTTCCATATGTTGGTACAGCCAGTGCTCCAACACTTGCATCATGCTCCAGTTTCTGTTTCCTACATCCCAGAGCCTCTCTGAGCATCCATGGGATCAGTTAATGCATTCTGAGCACAAACACGGTGAAATTGGGGTTTTCCTTTTGTGCTCTTGAAAAATAAGGCACAAAATCTTGAGCAAGTGGCTGCTGCTGTGGCAGAACCAACCGCACAATAGGAGCACCCTTTGTTTTAGTAAGAAGATGCTATTTGAAGTTCATTAAAAAATGTTGTAGCCTGCTGTTTCCCATGTGGATTTTGAGGGTCCTTCCCAACCAGAGATTCCCATTTTTTGTCTTCTAAAAATGAATGACCCTGTTGTTAGGAGAGCTGTGCTTTTACAATCACCTCTCCTGTCCAGGCATACCTGGAGGTTTCTCTTTTTCCTTATGCAGCTCTCCCTGATTTGGGGGTGATTCCTTTTTGCAGAAGTAGGTCAAAGCAAGTGGCCAATAATAAGTCTCAATCAGTGGCGGAGGAAGAGTTTTGTCAGAGAACAATTGCTATGAGAATGTGTTGGATCATTAAGAATTAAACATTAATACAGCAACGGATCTCCCTCCACGTCTCTCTTCTCCCTGCCAGCCTTTGGAGTGAAGATTAAATATCGTTTTCCCTGTTTTCTGAAGGGGGCAAGGAACTGAAAGAAAGGTGAGCTTTTAACGAGCTACCAGCACTGGTGGAAAGCCCAGGAGAGATAAGGCACTTTGCATATTCTGCTTATCGAGGGCAGTGGGGAATGAGGAAAGGGTAAGAATGGGATGAGCATTTCTCTGACTAATCTGGGAGGAATACCACGGTCTTCTCTCTGATCAGACTTTACCGTATTTAGCATGAAGTAAGAATTGATTTTGCCTGAGTGGAAGCAGCATTGATCCACATTCACTGGTGATGCTTTGCTTGCCATTGGCCATGCAGGTTGTGCTGGTGGGGTTTTCCCCCGATGGATTTCAGAGTGTGCGGGGCAGAGGCACAGCCTCCTCAAGGCTTGAAACCCCATGGAACCCCCACCCTGCCTCCTGTCTCCCTCCACATCCCCTGGCTGGGTCCCAGCACGTACACACGCTGCGTTGGCTTCGGACCACACAACACACTCATCACACCTTCCTTTATTTTTTTTTTTTTCTCTAGGAAATAATGCGGGAAACTTTCTCCTGCAGCAACTTAAGTTATGTTCTCATCCTTCCTGGAAGTTTTGTTCTTGAATCATGCTTTTGTCCTTTGCATAACCTTAGCAAAGCATGCTGCTTTTACAAAGGAGCTATGAAATTATTGCCTCAAGTGCTTGGTAAACAGGGGCCTGTCTGTCATGCCCTGGGCGGCGAGCAAAGCTCCCGTGAAAGGCTGCTTTCTCCCTGGGCTGGGCACCTGGACCCCAAGGGCATTTCAAAGAACATTTTCCCTGTTGCTTTCACCCCTCAGCTGGCCAGTATGAGATTGGAAGGGATTTGATGTGCTGTGATTTTATAGCAGCCATCTGGCTGTGGCCACACTGTCAGTGACCATGGGGACCCCTGTGTCCTGAGTCCTGGTCTCCTGCCTGGGGGCAATAACCAAGGATGCCCCAGGCACGAGCCCATCTCAGGAGGCTGCAGATTAAAAGGAGTGGGGCTGATGCTGAGGTGGGAGAGTGGCAGAGGAAAGCAGAAACAGGCACGGAGCAGAGGAGAACGAAAGTGCCCAAGGAAGCCAGCCCCTCGCCACATGCTGGCTCACAAAGCCACCGTGACCATGAGCAGTTTCCCTGTGGAAAAGATGGATCAAAGGCTTGTAGAAAATGAGCACTGTCTTTTCCCAGCACTGCTGCAGGAGGCCTTGCTGGTGGGGATTGGATCAAAAACAGTTCAGGCAGCAGCACTGCAAAATTACTTTTCCTTCCTTGCAGCAAGCGCTGCCTTACCAGCCCGAGCTGGTGGAGAACAGGGAAACAGCTTAACAGACCTATGTGCAGGGTCTGGAGCAGGTCTCTGGAGCAGGACTAAACTGTTAGAAGCTGCACTGTGATCCAAATAAAAACTCAGCTTGCGGGTATTGTAAAATCCATTCTCAGTGCTGTGCAGATCCTGCACATCCATCACCTGGGAAGTGAAGGTCCTACACACAGCCCTGACTGTCCAGCTCCCATTACTGGATGTACAGTGCCAGTTATCCCAGCTTTTCATCCTCGAGCCCTCTTTATCATGAGCTGAATCTGCCTGTGAGCAGTTAGTGAACCCTTGCACTGGAGATGGACGTGGATCTTCTGAAGCTCCTGCACGGCAGCTGCTGCAGGGGTGGAGAGGTGCCACGCTGCTGTGTGCACACAAAGCCTCTCGGAATCGGGTTCATGCGGCCACTGGAAACTGCCTTAGTGCCTGCAGCAGCTCCTGAAATTAGGAGGAAATGAAATACCTTCTTCTGGATTAGGTATTGCAAAAGCTCCCGTCCCAGCCTGTGTGAAAAAGTCCAACTGTTTCCTTTGGTTATAAGGGGAAGGATATTTTTGTCAACTCCTGCGTTTGATTTCTTTTTTTTTATTTTGAAATAAGGGTCTGTTTCTCTATTTATTGGAAGTCTAAAACCCCTTTGTACTCTTAAAATCAGCTTTTAGCAGCTGGGCTTTTCATTAAAGGTGCTGATAGGTCATGTGTTATCGCTGGTGACCTTCAAGAACAGTAAAGGGCAGGTTTTGATCCTGGAGGTGATGGTGGGAAAAGATGAATCTCTGCTACTGGCACTGTTCCAGGCGGGGGCCCCCCTCACTGTGCCCACAGCTCCTTTCCATATCTCTTGCTTGCAGCCGCAGTACCTGCAGGGTGGTTTGAGGACTTTGTCTCTCTTTGCCTTTCCCTGGTCAGGGAGTCTGACCAGCAGCTGTTCCTCCTGTGCTGGGCACAGAAAGAGAAATGCCAGGTTCAGAGTCCCACGCATCCACAGCCAGGAGATGTACGGGTCACTGACCAGCCCGGACCTGACTTCTGTTCGTGGGAAAGGATTGTCAGAACACAGCTCCTTCTCTTTCTGTATGTGTGTGCATTTGTGACAAGGCCATTGCTTGTTAGACTTGGAAAATGGCTGTGGTGGAGCTGCCTTTGGCTACCCCCAAGTGCTCAAAGTCTACTTCTGGCTCTCCTTGGATGCAGTGAGGGATCGGTCCAGGCACTTGTCCTGCTCGGGTTGCTCTCCTCTGGTTAAACACACCACATTCAGTTATTCCTCATCCATTCTGAAATGAAAAGAAAACCAGACCCTTGGTGTTTATTTGTCATGGATGTTTTACACTCAGTGGAGGGAAGCTGGTCTTGTGATGGAAATAGCAGAGGGGATAGCCCAAGTGGCCCAGGGGACTCCCTGAAACCCCTGGATGACCTACCCTGTCCTTCAGACCATGGGCTCTGTGGGGCAGGGACCCTGGTGTGATTCCCCATGAGTACCATAGTCACTTTCTGTGACCCAAACAGTATTTCCTACACCCAGAGCAGCTGGTTTATGGCTGTAGTGATGTTCCTTGAGTAGCAGGAGGCACCTTTGCTTGGTGTGTCTTTCTTGAAGAAGACTGCAAAACAACTGCAGTTATTATGGAGGACAACCTGTGTGTCCTCAGTCTTGTCAAAGCTGGACAGTCCCCTCCTAGGCATTACTTGTGAATTTATGATCTCTTTTGTACCTTGTAAAATGACTAAAGAAAAACATCCTCAAAAACTATGTGGATAAATACAGATGATGAAATCGCAGCACCCAGCAATACTTGCTGAGTTTTACTTTTTCCGGGCAGACCACTCCTACCCTTCAGTTAATAATTACACGTAAGGAGCTACCAATTTATGGCAGGATGATATGGAAGCAGGAGAAGATGCAAAGCAAACTTGGCAATGTCAGGAAAACTGTGGGGGTTTGGAGTTTTTAATAAGTGTGCTCAAATGTGTCCAGCAAAGAAGTGGAATTAGCGGTCTCTTCTAATGAGTTATCCATCCTTCCCCACAAAAATGGCCTGGACCCATCCGGGTTTTGCAAAGGAGGAGCAGCAAGGTTGTTGAGGAGCCCTTGTGCTGATCCAGAGGCAATCTGGCATGGCCCTGCCTTCAGTTTCACAGATAGCATCACTTTAGACTAATACAACGTGACTCATTAGATCAGTCTCGAGCAGACAATTTATTGACATCAAACTTGAGAACAACAAGCCAATGATGCTTGAAACTCCGTGCTAACAACCACAGCACCTTGAACAGAGCTCTCTGGGATGACACCAGAGTCTTGTGCTCAACCATTCCCCCCTCATACCTCTGTCCTGCATTGCAGTCCCCTTTGTTTCTGCAATACGCTTTCTCAAGAACTCATTATCGAGTTTTGAGTCGTTTTGCTCATATTTTGCTTCACCTGAGATCCCCCTCACCAGCCAGCTTAATTTAGTGATTCACCATCAGTATTTATTCACACAGTTTTTGAGGACAGCAGTTACTTTTTTGCTGGCCCCTCTGTGAACAGAGGGATGGAGGGTCCGATTCTGGGGCTGCTGAGGGCAGTGAGCTGCTGTGCATCACCCTTCTGCAGGGCAGCTCCTGTCTGGCTGTGTGAGCTGGGAAGTGCCCTGGAGATGCCATCGAAGGGGTTTTCCCACCAAACCTGCGCACGAGACTGAAGTGAGTAAGTTTCCCAATAGAGGACAGATATGCAGCAGCAATAGATGGAACTGTTTCCTTTGTCCCCAGAAACTGCCATCCTGCTGTGCAGGAGCAGCCTCACGTGCTTAAGAAACACAAACCAAGGCCCTACTCACTGTATTTTCTGGCCATCCAGAAGGAATCTTGCTTGGCTTGCTATTCCGATGCGGAGGGGGTTTTTCAGTAGATGAAAAATCACCCGTGGCTGTTGCTGAGGGTTTTGAGACACCAGGTGTAACTGGAAAATGAAAGGGAAGGCAGGGCTGAGCCTCTCAATTTGGGCTCCAATAATGATAATGATTCAGTTTAGGCTTCTTCAAAGAAAAGGGGGAGGGAGGACGGAGAAGGCGGTTTGATCACAGGGATGCCCATCGGCCAAGTCATAACCTGAGGCATGCTAAAGGCAGCAGTCAGTGAAAGGATGGGCTTCCCAGGGCTGCAATTACCGGTCCTGCAGTGCCTCGGGGCAGCAGAGCTGGTCCCTGGCAGGAGCTGCTGGTTGCCCTGGGGGGGTATGGACACCTGGCTTGGGGTGGGACAGAGCACGGGCGCTCAGAGCTGAGTCTCCATCGTGTATTTACACCTGAGAAGCATGGGGATTTTTTCAGTTACACCTCGGGGATGTGTTTGCTTATCCTTTGCTTTGGCAACATTGGCATCATCTACTAATTTCTGAGAGCAGGCAAATATTGGTCTGGCTGCCAGAAACCCCTTTGAAGTGAAGAGCAGCGGAGAAGAGAGGTTTTTAACACAGGTCAAGTTGTGCCTGATTTGTGCTTCACCACAAGCCATGCCCTTCATCACTTTTAAGGACTTGTGTGAGCGCAGCCGACTCCGGCAGCGCATCCCAGCAATGCAGCCATAACCACAACACATCCCCCCTGCAAACACACTTCAGTTCACACCACGAGCTGCTGCCCTGGGGACCGCCCCGACACCCGGGGACCCCAAACCGGCCCGGCCGCAGGGCCAGGCTGCCCCACCGGCCTCGTTCCAGTAAGGATGCGATAAGGTGCATCTCCTCCCCAGCTCTCTGAACTCTGCCCCGCCACCTGCACCCGGGAGTATTTACCTGTTAAAAGTGGGGGGGGGCAGGTAAAAAGGCACGCGGTAGTTTGCCAAATTACGGAATTTCTGCCAGCGTTGGTGGGCGGAGGAGGAAGCGTGGGACGCCTGCGCCCTGCCTCCCGCTCCAATATTTAACCACCCGCGTCGTGCCCGGAGCTGCATCTCTGCTCAGCTCTCCTGGGGAGGGAGAGGCAGCCTTGGGGAAGATGAGCTGCGCCAGGTACCCAGTGGATGTGAAAGCTGTAGGTTTGATGCAATGCAGAAAGCAAAAGGTACTTGAATGAGGGTTTTTTTTGGCTGGATTTCTTTTTTTTTTCTCCTTAAATATTTACAAATCAGGAAATTAGAGGGCTTTTTGAGTTACTCTTGCAGGGGTATACGTGCTCATTTCCCTGCAGTGCTGGGATTAGAGCCTTGTGATCCAGAACAGGGCTCTTAGATTGGTTTTTTAATTGTCTTAGTACCATAAGAAAATGGTTATCTTGGATTCTGCTGTCTGTCTGTTCACAGTGCCATGAATTTTTCCTGGTTTTAACAATTACCCATTTGGGGCCTGAAAATTAAGGAAATATTTTTGTAGGTTTCATGTTTAATTTAATTTTTTAACGTGATAAGTCTTGCAGGCTGAAGCCAGGACTAAACCACAGGTCCTGGCAAATGCTGATTGCTTGAAAGCATCCAATATCAAACACTGTAATTAAAAACTGCACTTTTCCCTTTTCTTCTTCCAGAACTATATGATGTTTGTGTCTTGGTCGGATCAGAACAACATTCTCATCTACCGGACATTTGAAGACTTTAAGAGATTCCATGTAAGTGAATATTTCCCTGACAATAGGATTCCTGTCCTAGGGAGGGAGAAGGATGTGTCAGGGCTGTGAAGCATCACTATTCTCTCCTCCTCCTCGCTTTTAGAAAGAGCTGAAGAGAAAATTCCCCATAGAGAGCGGCTCACTCAGGAGATCTGATCGGACAATTCCCAGGTTTAAAGGTAAGGAGAACAAATCCCTGATGGACCCACAAACAGTTGTAACCGGTGACAAACCTCAGCCTGGAACAGATCAGCTCCTGCTCAGTGGCACAGTGCTGCTGGGTGATACCAACGTGCTTAGCTCTGTCACTGACCCAAAACAACCCAGAGAGATGTTTTTATATAGATAATTGCACTTGGTAAATGAATATTACACTTTCAATACTGGCCCAGAGTTCCTTGCAATATTTACATGTGAACAAAGATATTTTAGATATTAAAAAAGTCTATCAGGAGCTATTAAAAATGACAGAGAGGCACAGGCAGCTGCTGTCTCAGCTTCTTACAGCTTGGGCTTGTGCAGGGCAAGGTGGGCAGCGAGGGCACCGCTGTGCTCAGGCAGAAGATGCTGCTCTCGAGACATCCAGACCCACTGATGTCTTACACCAACTTTATTTTAAAGATGCAAATGTGAAGCAGAGGATGAGTGGGAAGCTGAACAGGTGCCTGGAGATACTGAAACTGCTGGAAATTTACTCCCAGGAGCTGCTGAAAACACATGCTAAAATCTCCCAGGGTGAAGATGTGATTCAGTTTTTCAAGGCACAGACCCAAGACCTAGATCCCTCCTTTCCAGAGAACAGGTATGAAATCCTGTCTGTGTTTTTTGTTTGTACGTGTCTTCACGAAACAGAAATGTTCTAGAGTATGGGTAGAAGAGAAACAGTGGTTTTACACAGGGGCAGCAGAGCAGGGAAGTTCTACTGGATGCTTTAACGCATGTTTTGGTTGTTTCTCATGCACAAGCTTTTCTTAGCCTATTGCATAGATGATTTTACCAAAATTAATATAAAAAACCTTCCATGTGAGTTTTCAGTAAACTGATACTAAACTTTGCTTTTCAGCATTGTGATCATGCCCTCAGAAATTGGAGGGGAAAAGAAAAACCAGCCCCAGCAGCAGCTCTCCTCCATCACACACCCCCAGGCATCCCAGAGCTACAGGTGCATCGAAACCTTCGAAACCAAAGACACAAAGAACAAGACTTTCAAAGTCACCAAGAAGGAAATTGTGGAAGTGTTGATCAAGGACATGACTGGTAGGTGGGACAGGGATTGATGGCTGGTGTGGATTGATTCAGAGCCTGGCAAAGGCCGAGGCAGTGGGATCGTGGGGGTGGGTGGGTGTTTGTGCCTGTGGTGTGCTTACCTGGATTTACACAGGAGGAAAGAGCAAAGTGTCAGCACAGCCTCAGCCAAGCACTGAGCTGCTCTGCAGGATGTCCCTCCTGTGGCAGAGCAGCCCCCACCCAGGGATTATGGTCACCTCTCTACTTGCAGGCTGTTAAACCCCCCCTTTTTTGTTTTTTTGCTGCTTGCTGCAGGGTGGTGGCTAGTGGAAAACGCAGACAAGCAGATAGCCTGGTTCCCAGCCTCCTACCTGGAGGAGATTGACGTCCACAAGGACATCCAGAGTGCCCTGAGCTCAAAGGAGGAGGGTAAGTCTGCTTCTGGCTCCCTGGGACCCAAACAGCAGCTCTGGGTTCAGGACTACACCACATTCCTCCTTCAAAATACGAGTTCTGGAAAATATCCCCACCACTTTAACCACTGCTTGGATCTCGGGAGCTCTGACTCTTCTGAGCAGCTCTGCCCTCAGCAGTGGGTCCCTGAGCAGATCAGTCTCTCCCAGGGACATTTGCCCTGCAGCTCTTGCTTGCTCAGACACAGGGATGGAGGCATTTTCCTCCGCAAGGCAAAAACGACCTCCCCCTTCTCCCTGCAGGCAGCCTGTACTTCGTCGTGCAGGCCTACGAGTCTCAGAAGGCAGACGAGCTCTCGCTGAACAGCGGCGTGGTGGTGGAGGTGCTCAGGAGGTCTGACGATGGCTGGTGGCTGACCCGGTGAGCTTGCGTTCCCCAGGGGAGCAGTCACCTGCTGCAGGGTGCAGGGGAGCTCCCCTGGAGTTGTCTGCCCTTGGCTAGGGACAGTTTTCCCCTTCCTCACGCCGCGTGTACAGCACTGGGCTGAGTCCTTACCTGCTTCCCCCGGCTGCTCTGCTCCCTCCCCTCGGTCTGGGCTGGGAGAAGGGCTCTTCTCAGTGTTGCTTTCCCTTCTCCCCTCCAGATACAACGGCCGTACCGGCTACGTGCCCTCCGTGTACCTCCAGCCCTACAAGAATCCTCACCACAAGCTCCAGACCATCATGAGCTGTGGGCTCAACATCTCCACCCCAAACCTCTGCTCTTCCCTGATGGTTCCCCAGCGCCAGGGTGAGGCCAGGGGACAGCAAGGGGTGCAGGTTTGCTCTTCCCTTGAGCAGACTGAAGAGGAGGTGAACTCTCTGAGAAGCAGATCAAGATCTCTGCCCAGGGCCAGCTCTACCCCAGACCTGGAGTCAGACAGCTCGTCCCTCAGCTCAGGGAGCAGCAGCGAGCAGGACAGCCACCTGAGCTGGAAGCCTGACTTGTCAAGATCTCTGCCCGAAGTGGAGCAGGCCAGCAGCTCTCCCCTGGGCCACACCTTGGCCACGCACAGCAGCAAGTCTCCACGCCTCACCCACAAGGACAGGAACGATTCCGGCTTCGTGGAGTCATCTGCAGCTGATCTAAGTGACTCCCTCGCTGACCCAGACCTGGCCATGTGTGTCCCCAAGGTGCCCGCGCGCCCCTCAGCCCACGAGATCCTCCAGAGGTGCAGCACGGTCACCAAGCGGGCCGTGCAGCAGTCCTCCTCCCGGCCACCCCTCCAGAGCGTGCACTAGTGCTCCCAGGGGAGCACAGACCCAGCACCAGCACCCAGAGCCAGGCACCCTCCTCACCAATGTCCCACCAGTGCCACAGGGATTGTCAGGGCTGTCCAGGGACAGGGTTAGATCCTGACACACACACCCACAAACATCACCCCCCTGGGGAACACCAGTTCCTGCTGCAGCTTGCACAGGGCGGCCAGGGAGCCAGGAGGGGCTTTACTGGGGTTACTGGGAGAGGATGCAGTGGTTTAGCTTATCAGGGGAGTCATGCAGCTGCGGATGTGGCAGCTCCTGTGTAAGTTAGAGGTCACTTTGGATTCAGTTACTTCTCCCTCAGGCAGGTATTTATCCTGGATAATTTATACTGAAATTATCCATTTCCAGTATGTGAAAATTTCACCATTATTCCTGTGTTATCCCCCACCAGGGCTGGCTGGCAGAGCAATGCAGCCACCCCAGAGAGCAGCGGAGTGAAACCCACAGAAAGTGACTTGGAGTCACCCAAGACACCCAAAGCTACAGTTATCAGTATGGGGTAGGGATGGGATGATGCAGCCCTGTCAATGTCATTTATCTGAATCCCTTATTTTATAGATTTTTTTTAAACTCTGATTTTTGGTGTTTGGGGTTTTGGGGTGGGTTTTGGTGTTTTGGTTTTTTTTTAAGGTTAGATCAACTTGGGTAGTAGAGAACTGGCCGTCAAATATATGAATTGGCTGGATCTGCCAACTGGCTGTGAGAACAAATAAAACTGCTGGCGAGGAACCTCAGCTCTGACTGCTGCTCAGGGATGGCTGTGCAGGCACAGAACCAAACCTGGCTGTAGTACATCTTCTTTCCCAACCAGGCAAAGAGGCCAGAGCTCATTTTTATGAACAAAACATTCCCCTTTCAAGGGGGCCTGATAGTGACTGAAACAGCAATTCTCATCCTAAACTCATTTGCTAGAATTGAGTTAAAAAAAATAGGTATAGGAAAAATTTTTCTATAGTTTGCTACCTTTAATTTTAGTTATTCTTCCAGGTGTCTGTGAACTTTTTTTGAAACAAGCAATTTAACTGACTTGTGATGTGTTTATGTTGTTCTGAATTTTATACATTTTTATCTCTGAAATAAAATACTTGTAAATATCTATGAAGACTGCTTAGGTTTTTTTATACTTCAGAAATTTGCTGGGTGGGGAATTACAACTGTGCTTAGCACCTGGGAGGGAGCTCACACTTGGGGTGGGTACAGGGGAGAGACCTGCCTTGGCCCAGGCTGCATTTTGCCCAAAGAAAGAAAATATTCAATATACACACTGCTTAGCTGGGCTTTGGGATATGATACAACACTGCCAGCAGTGTCTCCCAGCTCTGTGAAACCCTTAAATCCCCAGTAAAGGCCAACTGCTTGTTCAGAGCCAGTTTGGAGAAAAGGCAGAACCTAAGTACTGGGTCTGAAAATTCAGGGTGTGAAAACACAAAGGGAAACCACGGCTTGGTTCAGGGAATGACCCCTTCCTCTCACTAAGCCCCGAGGGGACTGAATGCTGCACTTGGTTTAGAAATTCAAACTTTAAAAATTTATTATAAAATACAGAAATGGCCCAGTCTCCACACCTGGTGGGAAAGCAGCTCAGGCTCTCCCCTCCAGGCAGAGGGTCACAGAGTCACGTCTTCCTGCGGGGCTGCCTCGGCCAGCCGCATGTTTTGCCACATGAAATCGATGAACATGGAGGCTTGCAGCAACCGGCTCAGCCTCTGGAAGTGGCGCTCTGCAGAGAGAGAAACGCAGTGGTGAGTGTCCCAGGGGAGAAACAGGGAGCAAAAATCTCCCTTCCCTTTACACAGGGAATATTCCGAGCAGAGGAGGAGCCCCTGGCTCACAGCAGGACTCACCGGTGTAAGGCAGCAGGGACTCCACAGCAGATTTAATGCCCGCGTACTGCAGGAGGCTGTCTGGTGCTTCGTGCTTCAGGAGGGTTTCAATGACAGCCTGGGCCTCGTGGCAGTTGCGAGAGTTCGTATTCCACGTCACCAAGAACGTTAACACTGCCTCTGGGGACAAAGGACAGTTGGACACACCAGCTGTGCCACGGGCACTGGCACGCAGGAGATGCCAGGTCAGAAAGCATCTCTGCTGTCTTAGAGAGGTTCAGCTCCCACACACCATCACTGATGAGCCCAGAGGGGCACAAGTTTCTTGAGCTGTGACAAGGACATCCAAAACCAGGGGGTGGTCAAGGCCAGGTGTGTATTACAAGCAGCACCACAACAAAGAGGCTGGCCCTGGGCAGCAGTCCTGCTTGAGGGCAGTAGCCAATGCTGAGTCTAGAGAGACTCTTAATTTCAGTTAAGAAAACAAACCCCCAACCTGAAAGTTTTTAGCACATAAACCATGTTGCAACCAACCTTTCTGATCCTTCCGCAGCCGAACAATGTTCTCCTCCAAGTGTTTCCTCCCGTCAGTTTCCTTGAGGATGGCTGCAGGAAAGAGGAATGCAAGAGTCCATGGGAGAGTCCAGCCCATGCACCCATAGGCTGAGAGCAGGGAGACCCTTTGTTATCAGGAGGGAGTTCACTTAGGAAAACAGGAGTCCTAAGAGAAAGGGAAAACTGAGTCTTTCCAACAATTAAGACTATTTGTAGTCTTCGTCTACCTGGAAGAGATGCTCTGGAAAGCAGAGAGGGCAGAAAAATACCTCCAGAGCACAGCGTGGACTCACCTTTGACCACCATCAACACTGTGTGTGGACGATCCAGAGAGATTGCCAGCCCTAAAGCTTTGAGGTATCTTTTCTCATGGAGCAGGTTAGAAAGTTCTTGCTCTCTGGAAAAACAAATCAGGGTCAAAAGAATGAGATGAATATTTGGTTGGTGGAACAAAATGCTGTACAGAAAGCAGCAGATTTGGCAATAATAGTGTGTGGAGGTTTAATGCCAAGAAATTAATACAGCTTGCCAGTCAATGCCTCAGTGCCCTCATTGTGCAGATAATTACTCTGGCACGTTCAAGGGCTCCCTGAACTATTCAGTGCTGGCTAAAGCAGCAGAAAGTGAAAGTTGGTTTTGGTGGTTTGACTTTGCTTATCTTAGCTGTGCATAAACATCAAACTAATCAATTGTCAAGCTGACAGTATTATAGCGAGGCTTTGCAGGAACTAAAGATAAAACTACAAAGTAGAAGAGAGACTGCTGTGCCTTGACAGCCTCTAAATGGCCAAATGATGTAATACTCTGATTAGATGGAGCTGGATGGCCCTTGGTGTGGACAGTTTCACTGGATGGTTTGCCTTTTGCAGCTCATTATTGCACAGGATCAACTTACTTCATGATCTGCTCCTCCTGTTTAGCTTGTGCCTCTTCCTCTTCAATTTCAGTGACATCCTATAAAAAAAGACAGAATATAACTGTGTCAAATCTTGCTTTAATACAAATTAATTTTTATTTAGCCACCAAGTGAATGAGGAGATACAATATGGGCAAAAAAAACCCCCTCCAAGCCCCAAGATATGCCTCACTGACCCGATTTCAAAGTGCAGAAAACGAGGAGAGCCTGTGTCATGTGAGGAACATGCCACTGGGATCCTGAGCTCATTACTAACCCAGAGAGGAAACAGGCAGAGCCCACACTGTACCTTCCACAGCATGATGCAGGAGTCACTGGATGCTGTCACCACCATATCATCTTGCTTGTTAGAGTGAAGGCCCCAGATTTTATCTTCATGACCATCTAACGTTTTCACACACTCATTTGTTTTAATTGTCCAGAGTTTTAAGAGCCCATCAGAACCACTTTTGGAAGAAACACAACAAAAAGAATCACTGGATGGATCCATTCTCACTCTGCCCCACCTCAACTGTCAGATGAGCCTGTCCTATTCCAATGCCTTTTGAACAGGAGCAGAATTAACCCTTAGCTTTGCCAACTGTAGTGCATGTCACCAACCCAGCAGCTGATGAAAACCCACAGCATATCCAGGGAGGAAGTCAGCCCCTGCAGAAAGCTCAGCATAAACATGGCACCTTCCTATCAGTCTGTCTAAAACTAAATCCATTGCACAGCTCTTCCCTCCTGCTTCTGGTATCAGCTAAGAGATTTTGCTTCTGATTAGACTTGGCATCTTCCTCAAGACTCTTGGTGTAGGCACTTACCTGCTGAGCAGCTGCGTTCCTCGGCTTACAAAAATGATCTTCAGCACAGAGGCATCGTGACCTTCAAAGGTCTGGAAAACAGAAAGGAAGCTCAAAAGCATTAGAGTTGTTGTCAGGCCTTTTGAGACTCCTCTTTCAAGAGGATGGTATTTACTCTTAAAGCCCAAATGGGTAAGTTCCAAAAAGCAGCCTCTATCCTCAGGACTTTCTCCTGGTGTGGCAGTAGGAAATGACTCGTCCCCGTGCCATTTTTACAAACAACCTGCTTGCCTAAACTTGTTGCCCAAGGTCAAATTGCAAATGGTCTGAAAGGTGAGGCCAGCCCAAGGCTGACTCCCTGACACTGTGAGAAGGGAGGTAACAGCGCTGGGCGGAACGCAGCACAGAGTGAGCGACTGCCTTCGCACGGGCTGGGGGGCACCACTGGGCTGGAAAGAGTTCTCTGTGAAGAGTTAGTCTGAGATTTAAAGCTGTGTGTTCTTCCTTCATGGCCACAGCTGCCAGGCAAAGCCAGCTGGCTTTCAACAGTGCAAATGTGCTTTTCCCCTGTGACCAAGCACGTTGCTTGTTGGTTAGCTAGAAAAGGAAGATCACTTGGGCACTGGGTGGATGCTCTTGTCCTGGAGCTCTGTGTGCAGCTCACACATCCAAGATCCTGGATAATAAGGCTAGACCTGGGTAGCTCTTCCTTCAGCATGGCTTCAGTGCTACATTTCAGCTGCACTAATTAGCACATACTTCTGTAAAACAGCCTTAACCAATCCCCATAACATGCAAGGGTTGCTTAGAGCAAGTCTGAGCTCTCATTACCTTCAGACAGCTGAAGTCCCGAAGACCCCAAAGCTTCAGGGTCCCATCTGCTGAAGAGGTGGCCAAGACCTGATCCACTGGGGAGAACTGCACACACCAGATTCCACGTTTATGTCCAGTGAAGACACCCAGCAAAGAGCAATCAGAACAGGACCACAGCTTGGCCAGCCGATCCTGCGAGCCTGTGGCAATGAGCTTGTCGTTCGGAGAAACCACCACGCTGTTTATGTCCTAGAGGAGTCACAAGCACAGAGTGTGCAAAGCAGTTAAATTCTTTGCTCTTGCTGATGGATGGTAAATGTAGGGTACAACATGGGAGAGCAAGATGTAAGCACTAAAAGCATGTTCTAGTGTCAGGTAGAGCTTTACCTTGTTGTGACCTCTCTCAGTCACTTTTGCACGAAGAGTTTCTGGACTGGAGATCAAGGCTGCTTTTGCTTTAGAAGTGAGGGATTCCGGGATATTCCAGATCTTGATCGTGCAGTCCTGGCTGCTGGTAACTATGAAGCTTTCTTTCAGTCTGAAAGGAATAAAACCATCAAGTGTAAAGAAGCAAAACAGGGGCTTCCCCTGCACAGAAAAAGAGGCCTTCTCCTCCCCTACTGGGATCTATGCACTCAGTCACTCAGCTGGGATGTGAAACAGAGTGCTTTAATGTTTTTTCAAGCTGTCTCATTTCACTGAGGTCCCTGGGATAGCCTCCAGCAATTCAGACATTGGCCAGCAGCACTGCTAGCTCTCTGCATTTACAGACAAAGGTGTACTACAACTCTCCAACAGGCAGGCTGGGCTCCCAGACTGTCAGGCAGCATGAATAAAGGAGAAGAGCTGATAAATAGACATGCTATTCAAGCAAGGACCTTCAGAGACACATTCCCTTTGCTCCCCAACCCTCCTCTCCAGATCACTCAAGCTTTGTCTGGCAACTTATCCAGCTGCTGCTCTTTAAGGCAAACAGGAATTAGACTAAAAAGAAATGCAAACTTCACAACTTATGTGCACCCAAAAAACCCCTCCTTCCTTCAAGCTCAGAGCACCACGACAAGCTGGCACCAAAACTGAGGAATAGAATGGCTCAGAGACAGCATCCACCGAAACATTCACCCTGAGGATCAGCAGAGCAGCCACGACTCATGCTGGCAAAGGGAAAACCTTGTCCCATTTTTATTACCTTGAGCAAGAGACAGCGCCCACCGCGTGTGCATGACCCAGTCCTTGGGCAACACAGACCACCCTTCTGCCTTTGTTCATCCGCCAGACTCGAATGCTTTTGTCCTGGAAGGGCAGAGGACAACAACTGCTGTGCTTTTTTGACAAGCAATCAGTTCCCCATGTGTTCCTCACATCCATAAGCCTGACTATTCACTTATTTCCAAGCCTGAATCCTTGCCTGCCTTTGTCAGAGCGGGTGAGAGCAGACAGAGGCAAACACAGTGCACTGCAGTCTGGGATTCCAGCATGGAGGTTTATTTTGGGGGTATCAAGGCAATCAGCACCTTTTCTTCCAATGTTATTTTGCCCACAGCTCCCCATCAGTCTCACCATAATGACATCTCTGAACTCTGATGCAAGATCAAGATGATTGGAGAATGAGACCTCTCCTTTCAGGCTAATAAAATATAATCAATCACATTTCCCCAGGGACAACATTAAAAAGGGATAGTGGAAGAACCTTATATTTGGGGATGTAGGAGTCAGGAATTCCATCTGAACAAAAGCCCTTTCTGGATTGCCAAAAAGGAGTATAGCTCTGCCCATAAACACCATTAAATGAGGAAAGCTAACATACCTTAGCACAGCTGACAAACATCAGGCCTTTTCTGAAGACATCCAAAGCAAGAATTGTTTCTAAACAGAAGAAGAAAAACCAGCTGGATGCAAAGTAATATTGAAATCAGACAACAGAATGAATTAAAAGTCCTTTCTCCACACAACTCCAAAACCTGTTGTGATGCTGTTCCAGATAGAACTCAAAGACTCCAGTGTCCATGTCAGAGCTGTGAGAGAAGCTGGGTACAGAAACACTTGCCCACTTCCCACCCACCCACGTCAGAGCTGACCTGTGTGCCCATAGAGGATCTGGCAGTGTGATGTTGCCAGTTCAAACACTTTCAGCTGAGGGCTGTTGGTAGCCACAACGATGTGAGAATCATGGGGCCCAAGGAACTTCACATCCAGAACCTCATCGTTGTAACCTGCAAGCTGAAGAAGATCAGTTTAATGGGGAGAAGTCAGCTGGCTGGAGAAGTACTGAATGGCACCATGCTCAGTGAGGCTGCATTCCTGTCACCTTTCATGTAAAAATCATATTAGACATAAGCTGGAGCAGAGAAGGGATTTCTGGCTAGGCCTGTTCTGCTTTCCTTTTCCTGTTTGTCTCTGTGCAATACTCCTCCAAAACAACCCCACCAGAGAAACTGGCTTGTAATCAACTAAGAACAGTTCCAGCATTGGCAGGAGAGGGTGGCTTTCACCCAAAGGTTTCACCAGAAGCAGAACTGATCCTCCGGTGTGGATAAAGAGGGAGGCTGAGGGTTGTTACCTGCTTCCTGAGCTGAAGAGTTTGAGCATCATATAAAACAATGTTGTGTTCCACGGACACCGTGACAATCTCATTCCTCGCAGGCACAAGCATGCACTGGGTGAGGCTGTGCTCGCTGGCCTCCTCCTTCGACTCGAAGGGCACAGGCTGGGTATACACACAAGCAGCTGTGGCAACTTCCCAAACTTTCAGGATGCCTGATAAAAATGATGATACAGATTACCTGTCAGAGCCACTGTTTCAGACAGTGATTGTCCAAAGGATATAAAACAAACCCTGGCCTTGCCTGCTGGAAGAACTATGCAGCTTTAAGGCTGGACTGTGAAGAGATCCAGTCACAGTTTTCCTTCAGTCCAAATCAAACTTTGTTGCAGTTTGAAAACATACATAGTTAAAGCTCCACAGCATGCCTGATCAATCCTGCTCACCACTACTGCCAGAGGAACAGAGGAGGAGGCTCTGCTCCCCAGCCCTCTGCCACACAAAGAACACATCCCAGGAATAATGGCAATGCAGTGTCTTAAGTACTGTCCTTCCTCAGCTTCTAAATCTGGCAATGATATGCCAGGACACTCACCTTTGCTGCCAGCTGTGACAAAGTGCAGCCCTTGATTCTTCACACCCAGTTGAGAGAAATCTCCCTTTTCAGGTAACAAGACAGCAGCTTCCACACTCTGCAAGAGAGACACCAGCTGAGCACGAGGGATTCGAGTCCCATGTCAGTGACCAGAGCTGTGCAACAGCCCACGAGTGTCAACAGGCACACACACATCACACTCCCCTGTCCCAGCCTGCATGTGGCTGCTGAGGACAGGCAGGCAGATACTGTTCTTCCATGACTGTCCTTCCTTCCTCCTCCAGCACCAGTGCAGTGGAGGCATCTGTTTCCTCAAACTGCCCAGGCACAACCCCACCATCAAGGAGAGAAAGAAATTAAACAGCTTTAGACACAGAGTTTTAAGGCCTCTGGAAAGTATAAGGGAGAGAAACCCGATTTCACAATATATAGGAACCCAAAGAGGGAGAGGTACCATAGGAACTGTGACCTAGGAACTACAAAGGATCTCAAAGGAATAAATGAAATGCCATTTCACCTCATAGACAGGGACGGTTCTTTTACTTTCTCTGCTTTTCAGGTCCCACACCATGCAGATTTTATCACGGCCAGAACTGCAAGTTAAAAGAGCAGTTTCAGTGCTAAATCCATTCAACTCAGGCTCTGAGCGCAATTTGGAACTGTGGGAAGAGGCCCACGTGAAAAAAAAAAAAAGAACCAGCCTTCCACATTACAGCACAGGATACTGCCAAAAACACAAGTGCCAAGCCCATCAAGTCACTTGTTTGTATGGTCAGGCAGAGACTGAACACCTGTAGCAGCCTGTCCCCTCCCAGGAGAACCTTCCCAGGCTCTGGCAGGGCGAACAGGAGAGAAAGGCTCAGCCTCTGCAAGGCTTTACCTAATGAGTGTGTTTCCATCTGCGAACGCCAGCGAGGTGACGGCGCTGAAGTGGCCGTCCAGTGTGGCAATGCACTTGCTGGAATTGAGGTCCCAGATGCGGATTTTGTAGTCGATGGAGGAGGAGAAGAGTTGCAGGCGGGAGATATCAGGGTGGAACTCAACAAGGCTAGACAGAAGGAGAGGCAGTTGAACAGGACAGGAATAAACTGTCTGGCATGAGCTGAATATTTAAATAAGCATATATTCAACACACAGAATCAGAGCAGTTGATGTGAATTTATACCAGGACTTTCTCTGTAGGAGTTCACTCTTCTGCCACCCACCAGGAACATTTACAGCTGATCTCCATCAGATTTACACATTCTTGAAGTGCATCACTTAGCAAGCACAGGCATTCCAGTTAGATCCCAACAGATTTCTTGATCAAATTCTTTCCTCTCTGGGCTAAAGTCAGTCATAGCCCTGCTCCTTCACTAGACATCTCAAAACCCAGGAAACAGAAGAGCCCAGAACCTGCTCAGAATGTGCCTTTACATTCCAGTAACTCAACACCTTTCCCATCAGTCCCAGTGTCCCAGCATCACATTAACACCAGTGACTGACAGATGTGACTCATCCTTACTGTACAACTCCTGATGATCCTTTCAGGTTGTGCGTGCAGTACTGTTTGATCATATCCCAGATCTTAATGGTGCTGTCACAGCCACCTTGAAAAGAAGGGCATATAAGAATGGAGGAGAAACTCAGGAAGTCCAACACATCAGCAACTATAGAATTCTATAGGCAGCAGAAAGAAAAATGAATCTGATAACCACCCACACCAAGAGAAGCTCACAGAGCACCTTACACTTTCAGAGAGCTGGGCAAAACCTGACTGCTCACAGTCAAACCTGAAGTACAATTAAATCACAGGTCATGCCTGCCCTCCTCCATCTCCAAGACTCCCAGTTCTACACTAGGATAACTGTACCACACTGCCTCATAGCTGCCTGATATTTATCAGCATTTGACTCAGTGCATTTTAGATAGAACGTGGACAGGATCTCTTTTCATCTGCCAAGACATCACTTCTCTTTATGTAAAACCTCTTCTGATTATGTCTGAATTCAGGAGGTCACCACACCTCAGGCTGGGTCCAGCTGAGTTAAATCATTCCAGAGCAGAAGGACCAATATTGTTCCCCTCGTGTGACAGTGAAATAGTGTCATACCCGTGGCTAGCAATGTTGAAGTAGAGTCAAAGGCCATGGTGGCAACGGGAGCTACATGCACGGCTTTCCACGTGCGAACACACTTGTTCTCCCGCCAGTTCCACTGCTTCAGCAACAGGGCTCGGCTCCCCGTCACGAGGATCTATGCAGAAAGAACACGAAAGAAAGCACAATTAACTACTAATTAGATTTTCATTTCTTTTGGTGCCCACACACGAAGCACAGAAGTGTCAGTTGCTATAACACTCCTGACTCTCAGCATTCCTCTGTCTGACTTAGACAGAAGTGCCTGAGAAGACTCTGCAGAGCTCTCTGGAAAGAGGGCGCTTCCAGGCAGAGCAGCCTTCAGCATTCACTGGCTTTATCAGGAGGCCTGAAGAGCAGCACAGAAAACCACAAAGCAAACGCATACCTCATCATCAGGGCTAAGAACAAACGAACTGATATCCTCTTCGTCATCCTACAGAAACAAAATGAAAATAAAACAGTTAAACCACCCATGAAGTGCTCTCAGAGCTCCCCTCTCTACATGCTTCTGCTGACACTGAGTGCAGCCACCAGCTCCCAGTTGTGCTTATGGACAACACAACTAACACGTGGCTGTGTTTAGAACTGTCCTCATCCTCCCCTCCACTTCTCCCTCTTGGCAGCTTTAGATCAGCAGCCAGCGATGGGGGTAAAGCGCTCCAGGAGCCGTGGAAACCCCTCAGCGGCTCCATCCCAGTCACCAGAGGGATCTCCTCACCTGCTGGAGGCTGTGCAGGGCTCCTGTTTCTACATCGATGATGTTCAGCTTGGTCCCACAGGGGCAAAACATGAACTTCCCATCCTGACTTATCTGGAGAAAAGGGAATGGAAAGCAGGAATGTTAAAAAGATGGGAGAAGGGTGTTCCCAAACCTGCCCCTCGCTGCCTCAGGTCAGGCATTACCTGGACTCGCCCCCCTTTGTAGAAAGGCTCGATTTTCCGCATCACGGCATAGCTGGAAGAAAAAGACACACACAGACCAGGGGGTAAAACAAAACTGCAGCGGCCTGACAGCTCCCAGCCGTGAAGCCCCGGAGCAGCCCCGCCACCCGTGCCCAGCCCCGCCGCTCCTCACTTGCTCTTGAAGCGCAGGGGGGTGCCGGCCGCCTCCTCCATGTCTGCCTCCGCGTGCCGGCCGCTTCCGGCGCTCCTGGTTGCTACGGGCGAAGCGCGCCACTTCCGGCGCATGCGATGACGCCACGGCCGCCATCTTTGATGTGGGCAGAAGGCGGTCCCGCGACTACAGCCCCACGCCGCCTCACCCCAGCACACCTCCGAGACAGCGGGGAAGAAACACCCGGTACAGCCGTACCGGCGGGGATGGCCGGGCCCAGAGCAGCCCCGTACCGTGGCCCAGCGCTTCGAAGCGTTCCCACGCCAAGGGAGAGACTCCGTACCCCCAGCCACAGGGAAAAGGGGGTCTTTTAGACAAAAGGAAGGACAAAGAAACTTGACAAACAAGCTTTCAAATAATTCATCTTTTATTACACATAATAATACATAACCGAGTCACTTCCAAGCGTTCCAGCTGCGAGTACTCTGTCACCGTTCATGAGAGCACCCCCTCTGCTCCGCACAGCTCCCCTGCCCAGCAGCACAGTCCCTCCGACGGTGTGGCTCTTCCTCGGGAGGCAGGGACAGGTTCCACAGCCCGGGCAGACCAGCCCCTGTCCGCCCAGGACTCCTGGGCCGCGGTCAGCACCTGCCAGGAGAGGGAAAGAGCTCTGAGGAACAGCCATGACCTCAACAGGAGTTACTCCGCGACAGCTCCTCAGCACAGCGGTTATGGGAACATGGGTTTCACTCCCCACGCATTGCCGTGGGCAATAAGCTTAACGTTCCCTATGCTATCGGCACAGTTATCTCACCAGGCGCCACAGGAGACACCAAGTGATTTTCAGACTGTGCCTGGCGACCCCCGAAGCGCCTCCCAGGCCATTCACAGAGGCCCTTCTCGCCACACCTCATCTGACAACGGCTCAGACAGCACCACAACCACGCCATAACTTGTTTTTCTTTAAAAGCTCGAGGAACACAGGAGATACACACTACACTCCCCTGCACAAGCACACCCACACCACACTTACCCTCGGCGCCCCTCAGACTGAGCACTCTGCGCCTGCGCTCCCTTTATATACCAGGCGCGCACGCATGCGCACGGCTGCCGATTGGTCCACTGCCCCGCACCCTGTATAAGTGAGAGGAAGGCCCCGCCCTACACAGCAGTGTATTCCCTATTCATCGCGCGGGGCTGGCACCGCCGGGCTGTGCTCTCGCGAGACCTCCGAGTATAAATAGCCAGTGGGCGAGCAGCGCGGCCTTCTACTCTGAGAGATCACGTAAGTGTGGTGGGGAGGAGGATGGCGCTGGTAGAGTGGCCTGTGCCTCATCCGCGCCCATCGGAGTCACCGGCGGCTCGGGGCGGCTGCGCCTGGCCACACTGGCTGCCTCTGGGCCCTGCTGCTTCCCGCCGGCGGCCGTATCCCGGCTAACGCGTCTTTCTTTTATGTATAGCAAATGGCGGACGACGCCGGTGCTGCGGGAGGTGCAGGAGCAGCCCGAGGGGGCTTCCGCGGCGGCTTCGGGACCGGGCTGCGGGGCCGTGGGCGCGGCCGTGGTAGGGGCCGAGGGAGAGGCCGCGGAGCTCGTGGAGGCAAGGCCGAAGATAAGGAAGTAAGTGGTTCGTGGGGGTGTCCCGGGGGGCTGTGGGGGACTGTCTGCTGCCACCCTGGAAGCTGGAGCAGAAACCGAGCTGGCTGCCGTGGGGTGCTGGTAGCTGGTGTTGCCGGTGACTCATTCCCACGAATTTCTTTTCTTAGTGGATTCCTGTCACAAAGCTTGGTCGCCTGGTCAAGGATATGAAGATCAAGTCTCTTGAAGAGATCTATCTCTTCTCCCTTCCAATCAAGGTAAGATTCTGTGAATACTGAAGTAATGTGCACCAGAATCTTCATCTGCACTGCAAAGTTGGCAGCAGTTGGTGCGTTTGCTGTTTGGGATGTTGAGGTTAAGTGTGTCGAGTTGAAGCCATGAATGAGGAGCCGCTGAGAACTGATGCAGTCGCTTGGAGTGAAGCGTGGTGGCTTTTGTGTGTGGTTCTGCCTGGGCAGCATGGTGCTCGAGTGTTCTTGTAACAGTTGTGCTCAGTGATGGAAAAAAAGACGCTTTAACGTGTTATGTCGGACTGCTGAGCATGTATTTGTTACTTAAAATACCCACGTCATAGGATTGTTGAACTTGAATTGTAGGAGCCTTAGTAGGTGTGTTGTGTGTGTTTGTAAGTGTGGCCTTGTGTGACTGATGAAGTGACTGGCTCTTGCAGGAGTCAGAGATCATCGATTTCTTCCTGGGGTCTTCTCTGAAAGATGAGGTTTTGAAGATCATGCCTGTTCAGAAGCAGACTCGTGCTGGGCAGCGTACCAGGTTTAAGGTAGCCTTTTTCTTCCCTTTTCTCACGTTGAAAACTTTGCATTTGTTGTCTGCTGCTTTTCTGGTATCATATTAATACATTAATTCAAATACCTTTGTCCTTCTATGGTATCTAGTAAACATTTTCATATGGGCATGAGCCTGCATAGGTTACAAATTTATTGTATTAGCTTTAAGACTCTAGTAATATGTTAAACTGTTATTTGAAACAGCCCTAGCACAAGATTAAGTTGCACTTGTGCAGTGATGTTGGCTTTTCAGGGGCTGTGGCAGAGAGAGAAGTCTTAGGTGTAAAGAAGGAATGCTGCTTAAAAATAATTAAGACTTTGGACCAGTATGAGGCTGTAACAGGGAGCTGAATCCCAGTTTTTGGCCTTAGCTGGTTTTGATTGAAGAACAAGCTCAAAGTGGAAAAATGGCTTTTGTGAGCTGTGGTTGCTGAGGACACACCTCAGGTTATCCCTGTGAGGCCCTGACAGACTGTGCTCTGCTGAGGGTGTTCCTGTGCAGTGCAGCCCCCACTGAGAACTTCTCTTCCCATCCTAGGCTTTTGTTGCTATCGGAGACTACAACGGCCACGTTGGTCTTGGTGTTAAATGCTCTAAAGAAGTTGCCACTGCTATTCGTGGGGCAATTATTTTGGCCAAGCTATCCATCGTCCCTGTACGACGAGGCTACTGGGGGAACAAGATCGGCAAGCCCCACACCGTGCCTTGCAAGGTGAGAGTGATGAGCTGGGCCTGCTCTGGGGGGGTGAGGGTGCTGCAGGATGTGTGTGGGGAGCTGTAACCCCTTGTGTTTGCGCAGGTCACTGGCCGCTGTGGATCTGTCCTGGTGCGTCTGATCCCGGCCCCGCGTGGTACAGGGATTGTGTCTGCCCCTGTCCCCAAGAAGCTGCTGATGATGGCTGGTATCGATGACTGTTACACCTCAGCCAGGGGCTGCACTGCCACCCTCGGCAACTTCGGTAAGCTTTCAATTTTCCTGCGTGTATTGCCATTTACATACCCATTTCTAGGGTGTTTTTAATCTGTGTTGAATCGAAAGCTGCTAGCAGTCAAGCAGAAGCAAAGACTTCTGGTACTTCCTAAAATGCAGCTTAGTCCTGCTGCAGGTGATGCTGGAGTTCTGTAAAAGTTAATTACAATAAATTGTTCTTTTATGCGTGCGTTGATATTAAAAAATCTCCCAATCTGCGCGATTGCACTTGTGTGAAGTAGTGTAATTGTCGTAAATGGAGAGAGAAAGAAACTTGAGTTTTGTGTGTATATCAGAGAGACCCTGCTGTGGTTTCCCTGTTCCTTCCCAAACCCTACACTTGTGGAGCTGTGTGGGCGGGTGCTGGCGAGCGGGTTTCTCTGACTGTGCTTTGCAATCTTTGACTGTTCTCTGTAGCTAAAGCCACCTTCGATGCCATCTCCAAGACCTACAGTTATCTGACCCCAGACCTCTGGAAAGAGACTGTGTTCACGAAGTCTCCTTACCAGGTAAGAGTAGTTTGCAGCTCAGACCTTCACCTTCCTGCCCTGCAAAGTTCTGATGCTATACCCAAAGGATTTACAGGTTAATAATGGGGAGAGTAGAGGTGCAGTCAGAGCTGACTGCCAGGTAGAGTGCAATTTTTCAGCACAAGGTTTTGAGTAATACTTGAAAATGGTGTTTCATGGACAAAGGAAATAGGAAGAGGAAAGCTTTGCACTATTTAACAGTAAAAATAAAGTTCTTCTATCTCAACTACCCCCCCATATGCACCCCTAGTGGGAAGGGATGCAGTGCTGAGAAACCCATGATAGTGGCTTAAAATAATAAACCACTATTTTTCTTTTGCAGGAGTTCACTGATCATCTGGCAAAGACCCACACCAGAGTCTCAGTGCAGAGAACCCAGGCGGCTGCTGTGGCAACGACTTAAGTGGGTTTTCCACAAGACAATAAAGTGATCAGTGAACAAGGAACTGTGATTGGTTTGCTGGGATGGTTTAATGCATCAGGCAGGTGGATTAAATCTCTGCTGGGGATTTAAGAAGGTTCATGTCTGTGGGCCAGAGCTGGGACATCTGTTGAATGAAATAGTATGTTAGGTTACACTGATCCTTGTTAATCATGTATTGGTACTAGACCCCACTTTAACTCTGAAGATTATGAGCTGTCCTATAGCACGTAGTCTTTGCCCTAACTGAGGGAATTCTCTGCCAGGGCTGGGCAGAGCAGCACAGTGAGCTTCTGTTGGTTCTTGGAGATGGGGGAGAGGTCCAGAGGGGAAACCCCAGCTAAGGTACACAGGGGTGAGGGGCTGAGTTCCTCTGCCGTGGTTCAGAGGATGGCAGCAACCACTGGAATTCAGAGGTGAATGCAGAGCTGAAAAGGGAAGAATTCTGTGTTTTCAGATCTCTTCCAAGAATGAGTCTAGACTCAGGTTGTATGGCAGATGTCTGGGCTGCACGTTTATTGTAGGTCAACAGCATCAAAATTCAGAGAGGCAACATGCAGTATTTGACACAGGCACCACAGAGGGAGGTGCTTGACCGTTCAGATCTACTCAGATGCGTTTGCTTGTGCCTTCCTCTCCTCCATCATCCTGTGCTTCTGCTTCATCAGGCACGTCCTGGCATTTCCATGGACACCAATATCACCATCTAAAAAAGTAAATGTATGAAGAGCCCCTTGGCAGATAAACAGAACTAAGCCCCTGTTCCCTGTGAAGTCTGGGATGTGGCTTAAAACCCCCTCCCACAGCTGCAGCAGATGTGCAGGCTGCTGCCATACTCACATCTGTCCTGGTAGGCCTTGGTGACCTGCATCAGCAGCTCCACCTCCTTGGCACAGTTCTGGAACTCGTTGGGTCCTTCCCTCTGCTTGCACGCTCCTAGCCTCTCCCGGATTATCTCCACAATTTCCATATCAACCAGCCTGTGGGAACGATGATGATTAATGCAGCACAAAAAGAGATGATAGAAAAGCTGAACCCAAGGGGTGGTGACGCTGTGTGGAAGGTCAGTTCTGGGTTTTACAGGATCCTGCTCTGTCCAGCAGTGCTGTAGGAACCAGGCAGTGCAGGAGGATGTCCTAATGCCACCCAGCAGGGGACAGCAGCACTATGAAATGGATGTTCTGGAATGGGGTGGGCAGCAGGTGCTGCCTCAAAGCCCCAAACTCCATGAAAATACTGTGAATTCAAGCCAACAGCTGTGGCTCCCAGGGCTGGCTAACCAGAGCAGCGTTCAGCTGGGGACACCCCGTGACAGCCATACCTGTCCCTCCTCCACTGCGCTTCGGCCTCGAAGAAGCAGAGGTAGTCGCCCTCCAGACACTCGCTCAGGTCGGGCACACGGCGGAACTTCTGGTGGTAATAATAGAACTTGTTCTTGGCTTGCTGGCGCTCGATCCACTCTGCAAGAGACCTGCGTCAGTCACCCCCAGCCCACAACGGGTGAGCAGACCCCGTGTCTGTCCCTCTGTGTCCCATGTCCCTGTGTATGTCCTGCTGTGCTGGGTTCCTGTCTGTGTCCCATGTCCCTGTGTCTGTCCTAGTGTCTGTACTGTGTCCCGTATCCCTCTGTCCGTGCTGTGTCCTTGTCTGTGTCCCACATCCCTGTGTCCTCGTGTAACCCATCTCCCTGTGCCCGTATCGGTGCCCCAGTCCCCATTCCCCCTCTGCCATGCCGGGGCCCGATTCCCGAGGCCGCCCTGCACCGCGGAGCGGCGCTAGTGAGGGGGCCCGGGCCGCCCCGGGACGGCGGCGGGAAGCGGCTCGGCCCGCCGGTACCTCGGACGAAGGTGACGGGCGCGTCGACGACATAGTTGAAGACGGTCTCGATTAAGGTGGCGGGGTTGGGCACCGACGTGGCCCTCTCGGAGACGGGGGTGCGGGTCGGGGGAACCTTGTACGCCTCCCAGTCCGAGTCCTTCGACATGACGGCGGCAGCGCCGGGCAGTGCGGACAAGATGGCGGCGCCCTACGCACGGCGGAGAGGTCAGAGGGCACCGCTCTGCGCATGCTCCGCTGCGCCCGGTGCATGCTGGGAGTTGTAGTCCCCTCCCCCCCCGGGCCCAGCTCGGGCGGCCTCAGGCCCCGGCCTGCAGCAGCAGCGCACCCCGCTCTCATAACCGGGTCTGTTGCCTCGATCTCTTTTCCGGTCAGAACCACAAAGTCTCTCTTTCCGGGCCGATGGAGGGTTTGTCTCTACCCAGGGCAGCCGGCTGCGGTGTGCTGGGGGTGCCCACAGGGGTGTCCCCCGCTCTGGGGGTGCAGTGCCCCGTTAGGGAGCCGTCCTCAGCGCTGCCGTTTGTGTTCAAGTTGTTCAGGAGGGTGAGGTGTAAACTGAGACACCAGCGACTGACCTTTACCACGTCATGCCCAACCTGCCAGCTTGGCCGACCACAAGGTGGATATAGCAGCGGGTGAAGCTAGTGGCTAAATTTGTGTCCAGACCCACAACCATCTTAAGTATTAGACGAGGGAGGCACTCGCTGACGGCCTCTTTCTGCGGCTGAGCTGGGCTGAAGACGTCCCATGGTTTGTAAAGCTCGGCACTGCTGCCTTTCGGTTGTGTGCAGAGGGGCAGTGAGCAGGGCTGGGTTTATTGGTGATGTCAGAGCGGCTGAAATGGGGGCGACCTCGCCATAGCTTCACTTGGGCTGGAAAAGCAGCTTGGTGGGAAGTGCAACCAGGTGCCAGGACTGATCTTAGCAAGGAGGGAGATGCAGTGGATGTAGATCTAACCCTTTGCTGCTTGGGCAGACCCCCAGTTCCCCTGCCTTGAAGCCAGTTGGGTGAGAACTTGCCCACGTCTCTAAAGCGCTGTTGCTTTTCTCTGCCTGGCTCAGCATGACCGTGCGATTTGGTTTATATATTTAGTTCTTCTAATTCAGTTTTCAAGGTGCGTATTTAACCTGCATGTGTTTTTGTTACCAAGAACTTGGGCATTCTTTCCTGTTTCTTCTGATCGTTAGCTGTGCCTGTTTGGTGCCGTTTGCCTTGACAACACGAAGCCCATCAATTCTGAGCAGGCCCTTTTGGTGCTACAGAATACACAAGAAGTCATTATAATTAACACCATAGTTGGGCAGACCTATTAAAGAACATATTTCTCCTTCAAAGTCCTCAAGCAGAAGGAGGGAGCTCATGTTCAAGTTTTTTTTAGTCAATCAGCATAATTTGTCCAGAAACTTACTAAATTCTTCAATGCACATGTTAGAAGCTTAAACAAAATCCCTTCCTTTCAGGAGTTCTTTTTCTCGTGTTGGAGTTGAGGAAGAGCCCAGAATCCCTCCAGCATTCACTGATGTTAAAGGGGAGAATTCCCATTGTGCTTTAGGTCCTGACATCTTCTGGGACCTGAAAGTGAAGCTGATCTTTTTTTGTTCTTCTCTGCAGTCCCACCGCAAGTTCTCTGCTCCCAGGCACGGCCACCTGGGCTTCCTCCCTCACAAGAGAAGCCGTCGCCACCGAGGGAAGGTGAAGACGTGGCCTAAGGATGATCCCAGCAAACCAGTCCACTTGACAGCTTTCCTGGGCTACAAAGCTGGCATGACACACACTGTGCGGGAGGTGCACAGGCCTGGGCTCAGTAAGGCTCAGCTGATGGCAGTGGGGAGCCACATCTAGGAGGGAAACAAGGGAATAGACTTGGTGGTGGAGTGGGAATGGGTGGTGGAGCACATCACTTCCAGGCTATCTCCTGTAATGCCACCCTGATCTCTGATGGCCAGAGGCCACCTCACAGCCAGCGTGAGCTGTGCCTGGGGGTTCCAGGAAGTCCCCACACTGGTGTGGTGTCTGGTGGTTGGATCCTGCTGACAGAAGGACCCTGCAGGGTAACTACCTGACAAATCCTGGGCTTGGAGCATCTTGCTGGGGAAGTTTATAGCATTAAGTTCTGGGATGCCCAGGGGACTGGAGCAGAGTGCGACCTTGCCCCCAGCATGCTGCTTCCTTGCTGTAAAGGCACAGGCTATGAGTGGCTCCAGGGAATGATCTGATCCCAGATGATGCTGAGCTCCGTTTCCTTTTGCTCTCTTGCAGAGGTCTCCAAAAGAGAGGAAGTGGAGGCTGTGACCATCATTGAGACCCCCCCGATGGTAGTGGTGGGAGTCGTGGGGTACATAGAAACACCGAAGGGCTTGAGGAATTTCAAGACTGTTTTTGCTGAGCACATCAGTGATGAGTGCAGACGGCGCTTCTACAAGAACTGGTACGTGTGTCTGTGGCTGGGGAGGGTCCCTGGGACACTGCAAGGGGGAGCCCCTGGCAGGTCTTCCCCGCAGGCTCCCGGTGATGCCCAGCCATTGGAAACAGCTCAGCTACAGGCAGCTGGTTCTGGGTTGGAGTGAAACTGCTATTCATTTAGTCATGCACAGAGATACTGCAAACAGCTTGATGCTGGGAATCAGCATATGCATATGTAAATTTATTCTACTAGTTGAACTAAGCTCTCTCCACACTATCATATGGCAGTGCATGCTGCAAGTTGATTTTCCTTTGTGTAGGATGGGCCCATCTACTCTCCATTAAACTGGAATACTTGAGCTGAGGCACCAAATGGAAGGAGTGAAACCAGATTTGTCAGGGGAAAAATTGATGCAGAATGTGACCCCTGGCCCTTGTAAAATTCAACACTCCAAGTCCCACACCAGTGGAGGGGAAAATGGAAACATGAATTTAGGAATCATGTCTCCTGCAAAAGTGCCATTTAGATCCACCCACCACATGCCTCTGATCCCTGTCGGAGGCTGTTTTCTCCTTTCTCCACTTAGCTCTGATTTTGTGCTTGTATTTTGGTGGCACTCAGCCAATCAGTGGGAGACAACTGGATTCCTCATGCAGAAAGGTTTGAATTACCAGCCCTTTTCACAGCTCATTATTCACTTTCCTCTTCCCACCTCAAAGCCCTGTGTCATGGCCCTGACAGGCAAATGAAGTTTGGGTACCCACAGGTACCTTGTGCCTCTGGGGAGGTGCCTGGCAAGGTGACCTGTCCCCCCATGCTGCGCTGTCTCAGGGCACAGCAAAGTGCAGAAGCACTTCACCATTCAGCTCTGCTGGATGTTAAACTCTTTTGTCGTAGGCACAAGAGCAAGAAGAAGGCGTTCACCAAGTACTGCAAAAAATGGCAGGATGAGGATGGCAAAAAGCAGCTCGAGAAGGATTTTGCAGCTATGAAAAAGTACTGCAAGGTCATTCGTGTCATTGTGCACACACAGGTCAGAGCCCCACCCCCAGGGGTGGCTAAGGGGGGCTCGGGGTCTTCATCAGCTTGGGAACGTGATGAGGGCCTGGGAGTTGGGATCATGGGGGTGTCTTGATAGGATCAGAGCAGGCTGAGGAGGCAGACACCAGTCAGAGGGTGTGGGACAGGGTGTGCAGGCGATGGGAGGTGCTGGCTGACCTTTCCAGCCGCCTCCTGACATCAGCCCTGTCCCTTTGAGCTGGGCTCAGCAGAACTCCCCGCTGGGGGATTGCTGGATGGGGCTGTGGCTCTGGCACACGCTGGAGCCCTCACATGCCACAGACTTTCCCAGAGCCTCAGCAGGTGGTGAGCCCTGTGTCAGCAAAGGACCTTAGGCCCTGTGATTACCTCAAATTAGCAACTGGTGTCAAGTGTTTGGTCAAAAATAACCCAAGGCAGGCACAGTGTTGCCAGATGCTGATTGCTGGATACACAGGGCCTATTTGCATGCTGATCCCTGGAGTTAAGGGTGCCTTGGAGCCTGGGGCAGAGCTAAGCTGGCTCAAGGCTTCACTTGTGGCTGGCACAAAGTCCTGCTGTGATGATTTGGCAGGGGCTTTGCACAGGGAGATGGGACTGGGAGAGAGCAAAAGCACCTCTTGGTGACAACTAGAAATAACTGCTCAGGGGCTCTGACTGGCTCGGAGCATGAGCACGGAGCTGCATCCTGGCTGGTCACAGCGTTCAGCCTCAGATGGTGCTCTGCTGATGGGCTCCTCTGAGGCAGTTACCATGGCTGTTACTACTCTTGGGGTAGAATGAGGCCGTGCTCTCCCTGAGAGAGTGTCCATCAGCTCCTACCTGGAATGGGAGCACTGGGAGATGGGGTGGTTGAGCTCAAGGACAAGGAGTGGGTGATGCGGCCCTGCCTTCATGCCTGGGAGGTGAGGGACAATGTTTTGCCCTAACACACTGTCTGATGCAGATGAAGCTGCTCCCGCTGCGGCAGAAGAAGGCCCATGTGATGGAGATCCAGCTGAATGGTGGGACGGTGGCTGAAAAGGTTGACTGGGTTCGTGAGAGGCTGGAGAAGCAGGTCTCTGTGCACAATGTCTTCAGCCAGAACGAGATGATTGATGTCATTGGTGTGACCAAGGGGCATGGGATGAAAGGTACAGAGCAGGGACACCCTTGCCAAGGGCTTGGTTCTGTCCTTCTCCCATGACACTGCCCATAAGGTAGTGTTGGGGGAAGAGAACCCACCAACTCATTGCATAGGGAGTGGCAAAGAGCCTCTGGACCTCAACCACGACATGCAGTTCCATTTTGCAGAGCTTGGTTTCCTTAATCTCAGTAAAGGCCATGCTGTCTGCTGTGTCCAGAGTCCTCCCAGGAGGCTCAGAGGCACTTTGGGTACATCAAGCCATTGCTCTTCTCACAAACCCCATGTGTGTGGAGGTGTGGGTGTTCCTGTGTGTGTGTGTGTAGATGTGCTCAGCAGTAACATATCACAGTCTGATCAGATCCATGGGAAGTGAGAACAATTCTGTGCTCTGGCCTCTCACAGTGGTGACAGCTCTTGGTCTGCTTCCAACACGGTGTCTTCTGAGAACTTCAGAAAAATGAGGAGACTTTCCCCTCCCCAGCCCTGAATCTCCCTGCTGTTCTCACCGCCCTGTCTGGTCACACTTCCAGGGGTGACGAGCCGTTGGCACACCAAGAAGCTCCCCAGGAAGACACATAAGGGCTTGCGTAAAGTTGCCTGCATCGGAGCCTGGCACCCGGCCAGGGTTGGCTACTCCATTGCTCGGGCTGGCCAGAAGGGCTACCACCACCGCACGGAGCTCAACAAGAAGGTATGGCCCAGGTGGGCTCCCTCAGAGCACCACCCTGCCCCCAGCCTTCCTTCCTCCCACACCATCAACATCCTTCTACGCACGGTGGCCTCTGCTCCCCCCAGCTTCTCAGATGTTTCCCTGGAGATCTGTTGTTCTCCATGTCTCTCCTGGTGCTTGTTCCCTGCTCAAGGGACACATCACAAGGGGCACATCTTAATTGAAAACCACATCATCCCTGTGGCATCCCTCACCAAGGGGGTGGGAAAGTCCCCATCTCAGTTTCCTTTCCGTTCCTAGATTTACCGCGTTGGCCGTGGGATCCACGTGGAGGATGGCAAAGTGGTGAAGAACAACGCCTCCACGCACTACGATGTCACGGAGAAGACCATTACACCTCTGGTAATGGCTGAGGGGGTAACAGGGCTGTGTCTGGCTCTGGCTACAGGAATCTGTGCCAGGGTTGTAAATCCTTGGCTGGAGACAGCTGATTTGAAGGAAATTCACTGAAAGAAATGCAGTGATTCCTTTCCTCATGTTTTGAACATGGAAAACCATCTCTGTGAGGTGATTTTTTAGGCCCAGTGGTAAACCCAAATATTTCATTTTTAGGTGGTAACCTGGGCAGGAACTGACAACTTTGTTTAAAAAGGAAAAGAAGTGTAAATGACATTAAAAATCTGATACTTAACAGATAAATGTGTGTCACTTGGTTTAAAAAATCACTTTTGCTCATTAAAAGCTGTTAACTTGGGAGTCTAGCCAGCTCTGCTCCCTCTTCACCCACAGCCTCCAGGGAAAGAAGCAGGGTTGCTGGTTCCCCAGCTCTTAGGGGGTGCTCCTTAGCTGGGATCGTGCAGTCCATGGGGCTGGCATGCTCTGGTGGTCCTGAGCAGGCAACCTGAAGGGTGCAGAGTGCTGTTAGCTGGGAGGACTCAGTCACCACCTTCTCCTCCCCTAGAAGATGCCACCTGTGGACATGTCTGCTCCCACCCAGCTCTCCTGCCTGCCAACCTTCTCTCTGCCTCTCCCCACAGGGTGGCTTTCCTCACTATGGGGAAGTCAACAACGATTTCCTCATGCTGAAAGGCTGCGTCGTGGGCACGAGGAAGCGTGTACTCACCCTCCGGAAGGTGAGAGCGCAGCCGGTGCTGGGGAGGGATGGGCTATAGCAATCCACAAACAGAGTCACCACGTGGAGAGTGCCACTGCCTCCAAATGCTGGGCAGGGAGACTGGTTGAGACCTTGACGCTGTGTTGCAGAGCGTGTGTGGCACAGGAGTGTGGTGCTCAGTGAAGACCATTCACAAATTGTTTGTGGCAGTGTTTGGATGGATGAACTCTCCAGAGACAGAAGCTGCAAGCCTGTATGGTTGTGATAGGAAACCTTGGCCATGAACAGATTGTGAGGAAATGAAATGCTAAGGGAAGAGCAGGCTCCTTTCAGAGCTGCCCTGCAATCCAAGGCGTCACCTGCCACCTGAGCACCAGGGTGTTTCTCTGAGAAGACAAATTTTCACAGAGATATTTGCCTAATGGATGCACCTAGGATCTTTCAGCCCCACTTCCACCAGAGCAGATGTCCAGCTTTTCTGTAATGATAAGCCTGATGCATTGTGGCTTTTCTCTTCCAGTCCCTTCTGGTGCATACGAGCCGCCGGGCTCAGGAAGCCACTGAACTCAAATTCATTGATACCACTTCCAAGTTTGGCCACGGCCGCTTCCAGACAGCTCAGGAGAAGCGGGCTTTCATGGTGAGTTACACTCCCTGCAGGCTCCAGCTCCTGGGCCATGCTCCCAGCTGGGGCTAAAGCAACTGCTTAACTCCAACCAGGCATCTGCTTCTCGATGTACCACCAGCCAAATGAGTGATCGGGATGGTCTTGCATAAAAGACAGGCAGGAATTCAATTCACACAGCAGATAGTATGCTAAGGAAGAACATGATGGTTGTGTGAGTGATCCAAGACAACCCAACTAGCAAATAATATACCATATGGCCAACCAGTTTCCATTCACCACGGGATGTTTTAAAGAAGCAGTTAACTTGGCAGGCACTGCTTTGGACATATGGTCCCTTTCACCCGTAATTGTGCACTTCTTTGATTTGTTTGGAATGATTTATCACTTTAGTGTTCTTGAGAGGAAAAGGTTGGGTCAAATTCAGACACAAATTTGCAATTCTTTTGTCAGGAAGCTTTCAAAAAGGCCAAGCAGTATATTTTTCTTAAAAAGAAAAAACCCCAAACAACCCAAACCAGAGTTTCTTGAATAGTTTGGCAGCCTACACCGGGTTGGTGCCTAAGCCTGAATGTGAAATTGAGGAAGCATTAAGTAAGCCAGGCCTTCAGGCTGCAGGAATGAAAGAAACAACTGCCTGGATACCACGCAGACGTAAACCATGTGGGAATCCAGCCTGTCAGCTAGAAATCCCATGTGAAACTGGCTAAGCCTCCTTAGCCCTGGGAGGGGGATTGGCTACGCAGTGCCTTTGCAGAGCTCTTTAGAGGTTAAGCTGTTTTCCTTTATCTCAGTGTTAGGAGCTTGTTCTGTGTTCTGCTCTTGCTGTCGCTGCAAGTCCTGAGTAGCTGTGACGTGGATCTTGGTGACGGGAGGTGGTTTTACTGGGTTGCAGATATTTTCTTTGCCATTTTCTACTGTGGGGTGAGAATTTCCCCCCTGTATACTGTGGTAAAACTTTATGTCTGGCTAGAAGTATGGGTGCATCAGTAATTCTTGCAACCTGCTCCCATAAGACTTACTTGGTCCAGGACAATGCCATTTCTTAGCAGGTGGAAAGCCCTCAGGCTCTGTGGAGTTGGCTGATAAGAATCCCTTTGGCTGTGGGAGGCCTTGCCTCCTCCAGGGCTGGGGCAGCAGCTCTGCAGCCACTCCAACACAGCGGGCTCCTGGTAGCATTCATCAGCACAATTCCTGCTCCCCTCCACATCCCCTGACTGCAGACCTGCCTGGCTCACAGCAGGTCACTCATTGCCACTCTCTGGCTGCTTTTGTGCTATCCAGAGAAACAAACCCTTTGTGCAAGGGCAATGATGTTCCCCTCCTGGCTTCTGATTCCTGCAGGGCTGGGGAAGCCCTGGGGGCAGCTGGTGAATGGTGGCACAGAGCTGGGGAGCAGACACCAGGAGCAGCCTTGCCCAGCTGAAAGGAGCCAGGGCTGCAGTTCTGCTCCCTGCAGCTCAGATGCAGCCTTGTAGGCCAGGTTTGTCTGCTGCTAACACTGACACCTCTCCTCTCTGCTCTCTTCCAGGGCCCTCAGAAGAAACACTTGGTGAAAGGGAAGCCAGGAGTGCAGGAAGAGCTGTAAAGACTGAGATGTGCAAGGCTACCTAACTAGGTACCTTCAATAAAGGGGCTTTGAGCCGTGCCTGCTGCCTGTCTTCCCTCTGCAGGGGTGTCTGGCCTGTATTCCACGCTGCCTCTGGGCAGCAATGTGTCCTCGAGGTCCCTCAGCAGGTGGGGACAGGACAAGTGGCACTTGAGACTGGCCCATATGGACAGGGATTAACTGGGCAGCCAAATGTCTGCTCTGTCCTCTGGATGCTCCCTTTCCTTTGCCCAGGGAATTTTTTCCCACTGCCTGCATTCACCCCAGCCATGGTGAAGACTCCTTCCTCTTTTCCAGAGGAGAGCAGAGCAGGTACCAGCACTCCTGCCCCAGTTTCCACTGGGAATACCGGGCCTCCCCATTCCCTGCCCAGTCTCACTGAGCAGCAGTGCCCTCGCAGTCTCTCACACGCACACCCAGGCACTCCTTTTGCTGAGCTGAAATTACAACCCATGGATTTCTCTCTGCACAAAGCCCCACGATCCCATCCAGCATCCTCAGGAGATGTGGGAACTCATGTACAAGAAGGTGGCTGCTTGGTAAGACTGGGCAGTGATGGATTTATTCATATTTGGGACTCATTTCCCACCCATGGTTTCCTTGCAGTCCAGCTGCCTGCGGGCAGGGTGTGATGTGTCTTGGAGCTGTGATGTCTTGGATCAGTGGTGATCACAACTCCTTCAGTGCAGAACTGGTCTGGGCGTCCTGCACCCTCTGGGAACCAGGCAGTGGAAAGCCCAGCCCTCTGCTGGTCCAGAGCTGCCTCCTTAACCAGGAGTCCTGGGAACCTGGCAGGGGGTGCATGAAGTTCATGGGTCTCCAGCAAACCCCTTGCCCTGGGGTCTGGTTCTGCTCTGAACATGTGCTTGCAGTATTTAAGGAGAAGGCTCCTCTACAAAAGTGCTGAGGATGAGATGAATCGAGAAGCTCAGACCCCACAGCATAGCCCTGGGTGGCTCTGTGTCCCAGCGAGGTCCCTGAGCTCTCTGCAGGTCTCAGAGCCTCTTGTCTCCCTTGGCTGGAGGGTCCCTGGGCAGTTCCCCAGTGGGTGGCTGAGGATCCAGGCCAGAGCGCATGATGGGAATGATGAGATCGTCCATATTTGGCATCACCAAAATTTTCTGAAAAGAAGAATCCAGAATAACAAGTAAGTGGTTTTGAATGCCACTACCTGCTTTTCCTCAAGCACTCTGTGCTCAGAGCACCAGCCCTCAGAGCTGGTTACTCAGGTTGTGTTTCTGGACTCTCCAAAGCTGGACAGACCAGAGCAGATGCTGCTTTTTGTAGAGATCACCCTGGCCCAAGCAGAGGTCTGATTACCCCTGGTCGCAGCAATGCCCACACTTCCCTAGGGTTTGCTGAGCCCTTTAACAGAAAAGGCACCTGAAATTCATGCTTCAGCTTCTTCTCAATCCACTCGGTGACATGGAGGAACGTCACCTCCCTCTCGCCCAGCTTCGGGCGCACCTTCAGCTCCAGCTGAGGCGGGACTCGGAAGCTGTACCTGTGAGGGGAACAAGAGGCAGAAAGCATCATGTCCCAAACACACAGCACAGCCCATGTGGCCCCGCTGCTGGGTGTTAGGGACCTGCCTCCTGGGAGGAGGTGGCTGGGCTGCAGCAGGAGCTCCGGGTCCCCAGGGCCTGTCTTGGCCTGGGTGGACACTAGGAGGAATGAGTCTGAGGTCTGTGAGTCCCTTTGGGAGGACAGCCCTGCCTTGCTGGTGCCCCAGGTGACCTCAGAGCTGGCTCCTCGGCTGGGCTGCAGGTACCAGGGGAGCCAGAGGGGGAGGAAGGAGAGCTGGTACCAGACGCGGTCCGTCGGCGGCGGGGGGACGTTCACGGCCAAGGTGCCTGCCAGCTCCTGCACCTCCACCGTCAGCAGCAGCGGCGTGTTGGAAACCTCCTCGATCTTCTTCTTGATGAACTCGTTCTCTGTGGCCTTCTGGAAGTACTTGGACTTGGCGATCTTGTCCACAAAGCGCAGGATCTTCCGGCTCGTGCTGTTGCTGCTGATGTGGCTAAAGCGAGGGGAGCCACAGCTCAGCAGCGGGGTGAGACCCAGAGCTGTGCTGGGTTTCAGCATCCCCCAGCATCTCCCCACACACCCCATGGCCCAGCCCCCAAACTGCCCCTTACCCCTCAGCGCCGGGCGGTGGGACCCGCTCCCCCAGGGCTCCTGCGGGCTCTGCAGTGGCAACGTCTTCTTCGTCAGAGGAGCCAGCGCTGGAGGACTCCGCGTCGCTGTCTGCCAGCAGGATCAGCCGTGGCCTGGCCCTGCGAGCCCCGGGGAGCATCACAGGGGTGCCCTGGGGCCAGCACCCTCTCGCCTCACTTGGGCAAGAGAAGGATGAAGCCCACCCGTGCACAGACTCCTTACCCCTCTCTGCCCGCCTCTGCCAGCCCGCTCTCCTCTGCAGCGCTCTCCTTGCCCAGCTTGCAGAGGTTCATCTTTGTTTCAAGTGTCATCTGCAAGGAGCCGCTGTAGGTGACCTCCATGTCCACCCAGAGCCCTGCCAGGGAGAGGGACGGGGTGAGCCCCCGTCAGCACCGCAGGGGCCGAGGGCTGCTTGAGCTTGCCAAAACCTCCCTGCTTTGGGGACCGGGCTGGCACCTCGATACAGCTGCTGTGGAGCCAGCACTGGGGTCCCTGCGGCTCTGCAGGGCTCTTACCTCGGTCATTGATGGTGGGGCTGGAGGCACTGAGGACCGAGGGGATGGATGTGCCCATGTCCAGCTCGGTCAGCGTCAGCTCGTTCATGAAATATGGAAGCTGATGGAGGGAAACCACACGGAGATGGTCACTGCAGCCACACTGGGACCTCAGGGATGGGACAGGGCTCCTGGAGGTGCTGTGACTCTCCTGCCTCTCACCTTGATCTTGCTCAACTTCTTCTGGATCTTGCTGGACACCTGCTCAGCCCAGTATCTCTCCCGGAGGAAGTCCCAGAAGATGCGCCCCACCAGCGCGTTCATCCAGGCCATGCACACCTCGCTGTGTCCGTCCTCGCCGAGCTGCGGAGGGACAGAAGCCACGAGCCCCTGGAGCGAGGTGTCCCCGTGACCCGCTGGCTGTGAGCTCCCCTGCACCACGGCTTGGCTGCTCAAACCATGGCACCGGGAGGGAGGGGAGGAACCACAGGACTGGAAGGGGCAGCACGCAGGGTCTGTCAGCCTGCGCTCAGCACTCCTGTCCCGCTCCCACTGCAGGATTTGTCCCACTCACCTTTGTGGGCGTGGGGCTGCCCAGTGCTCCGTGAGAGGGGCTCGGGTCCGGGCTGCCCCCCGCCTGCGCTGGCACGAATTGGGCCATGTAGGTGCTGTAATCCAGGAAAATCTGTCGGACACTGCCCGCCAGGTCCTTGGGTGGGACGGTGGAGGGGATGTCCTCAGCGCTCCCTGCGCTGCTGCTGCTGCTGCTCTGCAGAGCCGGTCCCACGCCTGGGGACGTGGGGACATGAGCGGGTCAGGATGGCATGAGAGGTGACATGCTGCCTGTCTGTGATGCCAGCGACATGTCACCCACCCTATGCTGGCGAGGGGGATCCTCCAGCCTCTCCCTGCTGCTGCAAATGCCCTTGGCTCTGTACTCCTCCACCTCTCCCCACGCTCACTGCTGCCACTGCAGCTCCCACCCCGCGTCAGTCCCGGCGCAGAGCAGAGGCCACAACAGCCACATCTCACCTGCCCTGGCTTCGCCGCCGTGGCTGCTGCTGGCTGTCCCACGGGAGGCTCGCACGAGGTGCTGGTACCACTCCTCCTTCTCCCTCCCCGTCCGCCCAAAGAGATACAGGCACCTCTCCCTGCAGTCCCCCGGGATGTCCTGCCCTGGCACCAGCACCTTCTTTGTCCCTTCCTCCCTCTGCAGCTCCGTGTCGTGCTCCTCACTGCTCCTGCACTCCACCTCCGCTGGGCCGGGGAGGAGGATGCAGATGGGGTATTTCTTGTTCCACGTCCGCTTTCGGGCCAGGTTGGGGGGGCAGAGGAAGACCTGCAACACCGAGAGTGGCGGTGAGGTCGAGGTGCCTGGGGTTCCTGCAAGGGGAGAGCCCCCTGGCTCCCGTGGGAGGGTCCTTGGCACCCCCAGACTCACCTTGGCATCGGTCAGGTCGTAGCAGCGGTGGCTGATAAAGACGGCGTCGAGGATTTCCTCCTCGAAGGTGGCTCGGCGCGGGACGTTGCTCTTGGGGTAGGAGAGCTTGAGGGTGGCCCCATCCAGCACGGCGAGCACCGAGTGTGTGAGCGAGGGGTGGAAAAGCTCGGGGTCATAGACGTGCAGCTGATTCATCCAGCCCTGGGTGGGGGGAGAGGGAGCTGGCTGCTTCCCGCTGTGTGTATGGGGTGGCAGCCTGCACCCACCGTGGGCTCGGGCACCCCCTCGGTGCTGCACTGCCAGCCCCGGGCTCCTCTAACCCAGCACCCCATCCCCAACCACCCCTCTCCTACCTGGAGGCGCTGGGTTTCCTGTGGCTCCCCCGGGAGCAGCGTGGGGCGCAGGTGGCCCTGCAGTCCCCGTGCTGCTGGCGGAGCCTTCGGCACGAGGAGGAGGACGGCGAGGAAGCCCAGCACCAGCCCGCAGACGAGCCCCAGGCAGAGGCCAGCGGCGTAGGGCGGCAGTGGCAGGATGAAGTAGCCGTAGGCGAGGAGGGTGATGGAGGCAAGGGCTCTGCCTGGCACTGTGCCCCCCGGCCGTGCCGCTGGGGGCTCCTTGGGGGGTGGCAGCCGGGGTTCGGCGTCCGGCTGTGCCACCTCCACCACCTGGATCACGTCCCCGTAGGAGCAGATCTCGTAGCGGCAGTTCAGGGTGGGCTCCCAGGGGCTCCAGTCCCGCACTCGGCGTCCCCCAGCCCCACGGCCACCCCCTGCCTGCCCGGGGCTGCCCCCCACCTCCTGCCCGCCAGCACCCCCCTTCGCCCGGGCCGTGGGGACGCTCTCCTCGGCCATGAGCCGGCTGAGCCTGCTGAGGGGCTCCTGCACGGCCTCCGACAGCCGCCTCCTGGTGTCCTCCAGCCTGGCCTCCCGCAGCCGGAGCAGGGCGGTGCGGGTCTCTGATGGGGAAACGCTGGGGGAGGACGGGGCCGTGCGGGACTTGGCCGGGCTCAGCCGGGGCTGGGGGACCCGCGGGAGGTCAGCCAGGAGCATCCCCCCAGGCTGGGGCGAGCGTGGAGCCTTCGTGTCCCTGTCCAGGGTGCAAACGAGCCCGCAGCCATCCCGGCCGCTGCCATCCTCCCTGCTGTCGGCGGGATGGGGCGTTAGCCCGTCCGTGTCCCCGCACCGAGGTGAGCCCGGGGACGGTGCCAGGGTTGGCAAGGCGTCTGCCGCCACCACAGCCTGGTCTGCCATCGCTCGCATCGCCGACGGCGCCGGTGCTGCCGAGGGAATGGGAGGAAGCAGCTCAGCTTTGTGTCACCTCAAGGCACAGCGCGTCCCTGCCCTGGTCCTGCCTTCCCCGTCAGCACTGCCACGAGCCATCGAGCAGGAGTGGGGTGTCCCTGGGGACCCCGTCACTGTGAGCTGGGTCCCTTCCAGCCTGTTCTGGGATGGCCTTGGGGCCGTGGAGCTGCCAGCGGGCAGGAGGCTCATGGCTCTCCCTGCAGGGAATGGGGATGGATGGGCTGGGATGGAGGAGGCACCGCAGTGCGATGGGTTCAGTGACGGTGTGTGGGGAACCGCTTGTACAACGAGGATAAACCCCAGCCAGGCAATCAGCAATGGGGCTGCCGAGAACCCGGAGCCACGAGCCAGGTCTGCAGCCAAACAAGGGGGGTTTTTCCACACCAGGACATTAGGCTGGTCCCAGGGCAGGTGTGGGGCCATGAGGAGGGCTGCAATGCCAGCAGGCAGGATGCTCTGACTCCCCTAAATGTTTCTCACTCAATCAACAGTGGTTTGGCCCTTCCTTAATGCACCAAATAAACCTGAAAAGAAACTGTGGCCCCAGTTCAGCGGGAGGATGCTCTGGGAGCAGGGGGGTGGGAATCTGTTTTTACTGGAGAGGCACAAAAGTTTTCCTAACACAGAAAGTTTCTGTAGCCCTGAGGGTGTTCCCAGCCATGGCAAAGTGTTGTCCCGTCCCCAGCAGCCACCGTGACCCCTCTGTCACTGCACTCCTGCCAAAGCAACGGGGCTGGCCCCACTCCCGAGCTGTGCCCCGGGCTGGGTGCTGGGGGGAGGCTGGAGGCTGCAGGATGGGGCCATCGTGGGGAGGGTTCGTGGGATGCTGGGGGGGGGACACTGTCCCGTGGGAGCTGGGCTGTCCCTCGGGCTGCCTCACACCCACCATCCGCGTCGCCCTGGATCGTCAAAGCCCTTTACTGCCACCAATTAATTACAGGCTGTGCCGCAGCTGCCTCCAGCCCTGTTTACATAATCTCACGCTTTGTGGCTTTTGCTTTGCTTCTGATTTACAGGAGCCACTTGTTAACCCCAAATAATCCACGGGTGATTACCCCGGTGATGCTCAGCATGCCACAGATACCGTGGCACCACCCAGCCTGTGGGCACCACCAGCACCCTCCGGCAGGTCTGGGGCACCGTGCAGGGCACCGAAGCACCAAAACAAGAAGTGGCAGAGCTGGGCCTGAGAGGGGACCCCATCCCCAGCACCGTGGAGCCCCATACACCTCCCACCCAAGTGTGGCAGGTGGCCCTGTGCCACAGCCATCCCCAGTGTCCCCAGTGCTCCCCGTTGCCTTTCCCTACCAGAAAGCCCCGGGGCTGGTCCTCGGCCGGTCCTTCCTGGCCACCGCTCCCTGTCCCCGCTGGGTTAGGGGGACACCGGCTCCGCGGAGCTTCGTGAGGGCTCAGCTCTGCTGTGCTTTTCCTCACCACTGCTCTGGTAGTCGTGGGTTTTAAAAGCTAAAAAAAAAAAAAAAAGAAAAAAAGAAGACTGTTTCCTGAGAGACCATTAGCACAGTGGAAGACGGAGATAATAATAGCCTGGGTTTGTATGAGAGTTCTCATCTGGCAGGGACGTCAAGTACAGCGGGGGCTACGGGTACGCTGCTGGAACAGCCACCTCTGGGGAGCGTGGGAGGGCGGGGGCACCAGCCATGGACCCCGCTGGGTGCAGTGGCTGGACCACAGCACCCCGAGATGGAGGGTGCACACAGAGCAGCCCTGGTGAGGGCTTTGCTGCTGCCTCAGGCTTCAGAGAGCAAATATTGAGCCCAGAGGTGGCCCTGGAGCTGGGTCCTTGGTGCCAACGCTAACCCATGCCCGAGGCAGCAGGAGCCTCCGTGGCACGGCACGGCATGGCATGGCACACCCTGGCCCTGGCTCACCCCAGGGTGCAATACCTACAAACCACTCGTAATGAGGAGGTTTCCCCACGCTCGGGTCTGCCCATCAGTGCCCTGAGCCAGTGCCAGGCGGGCACTGCCCGACTGGTGTCTGCATTTGTTGTAAAATCAGGGAGAGTTAATTGGAAAATGAATTTCCAGCAGTTAATTCGAGGTGCTGGTGGCGGGGGTGGAGGGCTGGCGCTGCTGGCGGTGGCACAGCTCTGCCTGGGCACAGAGGAGGCTTTCGTCACCCAGCCAAACGAGCTGGAAATCCCTCATCTAATTATCTCCACAATACACCGCTGGAGAACCCAAACTGCTGTGGTTATTGGCGCCGTAACTGGGGAGCTCTCTGCTTCCTTCTGGGATGAGGGAGCACGGTGCTTTGAAGAAAGTCTCACTGCAGCCCCAGGACATCACTTTGGGCACTGGGTAGGGCAGCGCGGGATCCCAGCTCTGTCTGCTGCTCCTGCTTCCACATCACATCACTCCTTCGCAGGGGGTTTACTGGTGGATACTGGAGCGGCCAGCCAGCCCCAGCACCCGGTCTGGTCCCCCAGTGACCTGCACCCAAAGCCTCCCCACCACCCTTTGCTGTCCCAAGGTTGAGCTCAGCCTTTCCACCACTTCGAACTGTGCTGTGCCCCCATGTCTCAGCTGTCCCCATCCCCTGCCCGTCCTCCCAAGACCTTCGTGTCCCTCCTGGCGTGGCCCTTGCAGCTCATCAGAGAGCTCCCAGCCATGGTTTCACCAGGACACAGCCCTGGGGAAGGACTCAGATGGTTCACCCATCTCTCTCATTAGCACCTTTGGAACTCTGGTTAGCAGCAGACGTCTGGGTGGACAATGCTGCCGAGACAGAGGGTCCCACCATTGCTGGGGCTCCTTCCTCTGGCTGTAAATCTGCACCCCAAAGGTGGACACAGCCCTTGAGTCTGTTTGGAGCCTTTCCTGACACCTCACTCATCTGATCTCCACAGATCATAAAGGAGGTGCTTTCAAAAGAGCATGTCACCTGTTCTCCGTGCGGTGACAGTGTGTCCTCAGCTCCCTGCCACCCCACGGTGCTCCTCCCCTGCCCGGGCGCCTGCCAGGAATCATCAGTCTCCGGGGCTGGAGCGGGGAGCTCAGCCGGAGACGAGAGCCTGACCTAATTCGAACCGGCAGGAGCACCACCAGCACTGCCCCACGCAGGGTACCCACGCGGGAACAGCCCCGGGGCGAGCTCCTGCCTGATGGACACTGTCTGGTGGCATTAGGGAGCAGGGACCGCTTGGCTGCGGGGCTCTGGTGGCAGGGCCGGCTCCTCGGGACAGTCCCTGGCTCCTGTCCATTATTGCTCCTGCACCACGGAAGGTGCAGTTTCCGTGGGAGCCCACTGGATGTGGACTCATCCCAAGGTGCTCAGGCAGAGGCTGTGGTGCCCGGTGCTTTGGAAGAGCTGCATGCAGCTCACCCCCTCCCGGAGCCTGCCAAACAGCGGCTGCCTGCGGTTCACCTTCAAGGCCCTCACCTTGCCGCATCCTCCTCCAGGAGCCCCACGCACCCATGGAGGGACACAGCTCACCCCCTCATGCTGCCCTGTGTGGGGAGGGTCCCCACGGGTGACCCCGACTCCGTGCTCCTGGCACGGTGGGACAGTGGTTCCCATCCACTGAGACCCCGGTGTGTGCACGGTGGAGACCCCTCAGGTCACCCCAAGAGCTGCCCAGCCTCCATCACTCGGAGGTGCTGGGGGGGTTGGGGATGCCCCGGCCCTCTCCCCGTGGGTCCCCCACTGCCGCAGCACCAGTACCTGGGGCAGACTGGAGGTCCTGGGGAGACGGGAAAGGGTCGGTCCTGGTGCTGCAGGAGGATGAGCGGTCCCGGTGCCGCTGGACAGACGGGCTGGTCCCGGTGCCGGGGGAGGAGCGGACCCTGTGCCGGGGAAGAAGAGCCGGTGCCGGTGCTGAAGCAGGCCGGCCGGTGCCGGTGCCGATGTCCAAGGACTGATGCCGGTGCCGGGAGAGGAGGGTGGGTGCCGGTGCCGGTGCCGGTGCCGGTGCGGGGGTTGCAGAGCCGGTGCTGGAGTCGCAGGGTCCGTCCCGGTCCCGGTCCCGGGTGTGGATGACCGGTACCGGGCTGGATCTCGCCCCGCTCCCACCGGCGGTGCCGGAGCATCCGCAGGACCGCGCCGTGTCCCCGCTCCGCCCCGCGCGGCTCCGCACCGCCCCGCGCCCCCCCGCGCATCCCCGCCGCGGGGGGGCCACCGCCCCCTCCTCACCCGCGGGGGCTGCGGGGCCCGGAACGGGGAGGGGGGGGCGCGGAGCGGGGACCCCCCCCCGGTTACCGGGGACCCCCCGGTACCGCCTGCCCCCAGCGCCCCCTATCGGCCGCGGGGCGGCGCTGCGGGGGGGGCGGGCCCTGGGCGGGGAGGGGGGGGCTGGGCGGGGGGGGCTGGGCGGGAAGGGGCGGAGCCCCGGTGGAGCCGGGGCGAGCGGAACCGGGCCGGGGCGGCGGGCACAGCCATGTCCTTCTGCTCCTTTCTCGGGGGCGAGGTGTTCAAGGACCACTTCCAGCCCGGTGAGCGGGGCCGGGGGCGCTGGGGGGGCTGTGGGTCCCCCGCGGGGCCGGGTTGGGGTCTGGGGGTCCCCCCCATGGGACCGGAGGGGGGGGACGGGGGGTGTCCGCCGCAGGGGCTGCGGTCCCCGGGGTGGGGAGGTGGGGGCATCCCGTGGGGCATCCTCCGCCCGTGGGGACTGGGTTCGGGGTCCCCTCTCTGGGGTCCGTGTTGGGGGATCCCCGCATGGGGTGGGGGGTGATGCGGGGATGCTGCTGGGGGGTCCCTGTGGGGCTAGCTTGGAGGGGACCCCTCCCGCAGAGGAGCCCCTATAGGGGATGTGGGTCCTGCCCCGCGTCCCTGGGGTCTGGCAGCGGGAGCTGGCAGTGACCCACGCGGGCAAAGTCCAGTGGGTGTCCCGTGTCACCCTGCTGACGTGTCCCCACCACTGCTCCCCACCCCATCCCCCCCTGGGGCTGCCCCCCAGCACTGACCCCTCTCCTCCTGCCCTCCCCAGGGATCTACGTCTGTGCCAGGTGTGGCCATGAGCTCTTCTCCAGCCGCTCCAAGTACGAGCACTCGTCCCCGTGGCCAGCCTTCACCGAGACCCTCGGCCCCAACAGCGTGTCCAAGCGCGAGGAGCGGCCGGGGGCTTTAAAGGTGCCGATCCCCAAACCCTTGGGAAACAGCAAAAAAAAAAAAACCCACGGGCTTGTTTTATTTTCCGTGAGCCCATCTGCTGCGTGTGACCGCCCGGTGTCAAACCCTCCTTGCTTTCCCAGGTGTCCTGTGGCAAGTGTGGCAACGGGCTCGGCCACGAGTTCCTCAACGACGGGCCGAGCAGGGGACAGTCCCGCTTCTGAATATTCAGCAGCTCGCTGAAGTTTGTCCCCAAAGGTAAAGGCAGCTCCCTCAGCCCACGTGGTTATTTTTTGGGGGTGCTGCTGCTGGCTGTGCCGTGCTGTGGGTGATGCGCTGGCCCCTCTGCTCAGCCAAGGAGCCCCTGGCGTCCTCCACAAACCCCACCCGTGTCTGGTGGCTCAGGTGGTGGCTCCGCGGGGGCTCCCTGAGATGCTCCTGGATGCGGTGCAGGTCTCTGTGTGTCCGAGGGGCAGCTGAGCACGGGGGGGTCTCTGCGAAGTGAGGGCAGGGAGCTCCTGGGGGGGCACAGACAGGGCTGGGGGAGCTCACTGCTCTGCTCCTGGGGGAGTCAGGTGGGAGCTCTGGGTATTGCAGCCACCCCGTGGGTAGAAGGAAGTGCAGGGCGTCTTGCTGCTGTGGTTAGCGTGTTGTTTCCTTCCCCCTGAGTCAGAAAAAGGCTTTGGGAGGCCAAGGTCAGGGCAGCACCCCGGCCAGGACCTGCTGTCCCGCATGTCGGACCACGGTGGCTGTGGGACATCACGTAGCGAAGGAACCACGTAAGAGGGGCTGGTGGTTCTGCAGCAGAGAACACAAACCCTGATTTTTTTCTCCCCTCTTCCAGGCAAAGCAGACAAGGACCTGAAGGAGAAGTAAGCGAGCTGCTCTCGTCGGCACACGGCTCTTGGGCTCATCCTGCGCTCACACCTCGGGGTGCACCATCTGGTCCAGGGGGCACCAGGAGGGGGAGGATCCCCAAAGCAGCTCCTGGTTTCCCCAGGCTGGTTGCCTCTAGGGGCTGCTCTGGTTTGGGGTGCTGGGAGGAGCAGGGGAGGGGTGGGGGGGAAATGGGATTGCTGAAGCTCTGCACTGGTGGGGTGGCAGGTTGTATGAACTGTGCTGGAGGGTGTTCCACACAAATCAGGGTGATGCAAAGGCTACAGCTCCTCATTTTACCTGCCCTTACCCCTTCCCAGCCATCTGCTCTCCCCATGCCCTCGCTCTGCTGGTGCCCCCCACGACCGATGGGCTCTGTCTATCTCTGCTCAGCCCTGGGGCTGCTTTGCTCTTGGCTTCAGCTGAGTTGGGGATGCTCACCAGGTCACAGCCAGGAGGGGCTGAGTCCCCCTGCTGACATTCCCGGGGAGTAACGCTGGGTTAGCTGAGGTCAGAGCCTGGGTTAATCCCTGGTGCTATTCTGGGCTGTGATCATGGTATGAATTGTCCTATATAAACCCGTCCAGGATGCTAGGGCAAGGATGATTTTATGATCCTGCTGGACAGCATCCAGGTATTTCACCCCTCTGCCCGTTTTGCACACCGCAGAGACAGTTTTAGGTTTCCCACGCCCTCTGGGCTCGATCCCACCTTGGCCTTACACCAGACCCTCACTGTGCTGCAGACCCCAGCGGGCTGGTGACGGTTCCTCCTGGCTGCACACTGGTGGGAGGGGGCCAGTGTCGGGCTCACGGGCTGCACTTTGCACATCTCAGCCTTTAGGAATGGCGTTTGCATTCCTGCTGTGCTCCAAAGGGCTGTCACACTGATTTCCCCTTAATTCACCATCCCATTCGTGGCCTTCCCTCCCTGTCCCAGACACCAAATCATCCCAGAATCACAGAAATCCTCTGGGATCGACACGTGAAGATGTATGAAGAGAACTCACCTTTTGCTGCCCCGTGGGTCCGGCGGTGCAGCTCAGGGGCCACGTGTGGGTGGTGTGGTGAGATGTTACGGTGCAGCTGCACTCAGGGGCACATCAGAGGCATTGCTCTGCGTGCATTCTGCCTCAATCCCACCATTATAAGGGCACCGATAAAAAGTGCCACCCACCAGCTCATTACCTGGAGCTCACTGCTGGTCTTGTACCTCTCTCAATGCTGAAAATAAAGCACTGATTCACTGTGGTGGAGAAATAACCTCTTTTTTCAAAGAAGCACAGGTGGTGGCACCCTGGTGCATCTGCTGTGGGATTCCTTCCCTGCTGGGTTTGCCCGGTGATGGTGGCAAGGCCGGGGATGCTGTGCCAGTGGTGGGATGCATGTGAGGCAGGCAGGAACACGGGTACCAATGCAGGGACGAAGCCCTGGCCAGAATGCTGAGAGCAGATTTCATCTGGAGTCTCTGTCCAGCTGCAGGCGTGGTGACCCTGACACGTTGTGTCACATCCAGCGTGGTCTCACAACCTGCTGGGTCAGTCTGGGGCTGATGGGTGGGATTTTTATCCTGTACCTGTTAGTGTTCCCCTAGGTTTTGCTGTGTGAAGGGGCACACTGATGCATTGGAGCCTTCGGGCATTCCTGCAATCAAAACCTTAATTGGGGAAGGTTTCCTTTTCGCTCCAGTTAGCATTTTTTCCCAATTGAAGCTGATTTTATCTTGTTCCATGTTGTGTTCTTGATACCTTCTGGGCTGGCAGGATTTTCTGGGCAGAGGGTTATGAGTTCTAGTGGTGTCTCATGATAGTTTCCCCATGCAAAGCTGCCTGCAAGACTGGAAGCTGCGACCCTTCCCTGCCTCCCGGGGGTCTTCACCCTGGCACGGTTGGATACCGGGTTCGTGGAGGCTGGAGACTTGAGCTGAGCTTTGCCTGGTTCCAGTTCCCTTCTCCGAGGGGGCAAAGTCTGCTCTGGGGCACGGGAGTCAGTGCCACATCTCACTCATGCCCCATGGCATCGCCCTCACCAACTTCCCCGTCTGTGGGACAACCTCTGGCTCTAATTATTAATCAGGTTCCAGCCCGAAGGTTCACGCTGCTTTTTGAATGATTAATCCCCCGTTCTGCTGCTTTGCCCCTGGTCTGGAGACCTCCCCACCGTGGGACCATCCACCCCTGGGACACCTCCCGCCCCGCTGCCCCCCGCCCCTGGCGCTGCGAAGGAAGGGGTCCTATTGGGGGGGGTTTCCCCTGAGATGCTGCAGTGGAAGGAAACCTCCTGGGAATGCTGGTGTCGAGGGGATGGTGATGATTCCTCCCACTCGTGGGGTGTGGGTGTGTGCTGTGGGGGACCCAGCCGTGCTTCCACGCTGCCCTGCAGTTCGTGGACGCAGGCACGGGAGGGTGCAAGTGCTTTTCCTAACCCGTTCCCAGGGGCTGTGGGGAGGGAAAGATGCTGCTGGGGTGAGCTCGGCAGTGGTCTCGCCTTCCTGGGGACCCAGCCTTGCAGCAGCGGGAAGGAACATTACCCAGAGCCAAAAAAATTGGGGATGGTTTAAATAGGGATGGGATGTTTTCCTGGAAATCTGGCCCGAGCCACCAATGCCAGCAGGAATTTTGGCCAGGGGTCTTGGCAGCGCCTGGTGCTGTGGTCGTTGGACCGATGCTCGATGCCACCCCAGGCATTGCAGGGTTCCTCCTCCCCTGGACCACGGCGGGTGCCCCAGGCATTCCCATCGCCTCCGCCAGGCCGTGGCAGCCCTTCCCCTCTGCCATTCATCCTCATTTTATTATTACACTAATGACAATTCAGGCTTAATAAGAGGATTTTGCTTAGTTGGGCAAAAGCGGCCCCACATCAGCGACGCGGGGTTAATGACAGAAATTGAATTACATTACCAGGCCGACGCAAACTTCCCTCATTGTTTAGAAAATCATTAATTTCCTCTGCCGTAGCCTCCAGCTGACCTCCCTTTTTAATTTTTTACATTTTTTTAATTTGCATGCCATGAAGAGGACCTGCCTCTTTGACCCTCCTTGGGCTGGCTCCGGCGGACGGCAAAGCAGCCAGAGCACAGGGAGATTTAGATTAATTCTCCTAATAAAGACAACAAGCCCTATAGAAATCATGTTACACAAGGAAAAAAGCAAATGACCTGGAGGCATTAGGAAGCTCTAATTACCATTATTCCTCGGAGCCAGCGCTGCGGGAGGAGCAGTCCTCTGCCTGCACCCAGCTGCTTCTACCTGAGATGGTCACTTGGATTTCAAAGGGGCTGCTCGACCTTGCAGGGATCATGGAATCATGGAATGGGTTGGGTTGGAAGGGACCTCAAAGCTCATCCCATTCCAACCCCCTGCCATGGCAGGGACACCTCCCACCAGCCCAGGTTGCTCCAAGCCCCATCCAACCTGGCCTGGAACACTGCCAGGGAGGGGGCAGCCACAGCTTCCCTGGGCACCCTGATCCTTTCTATTTGTGTCATTTGGGGGGTTATGAGTTGGGGCATCCCTTGGGGCAGGGAGTGTGGCCCTGCTCGGGTGCCCTTGCACAGTCTGGTCCCAGTGATCAATTAGCAAACTTATTAATCAAAGGGATTATTTGTAGTCTTTTTGGGGCTATGAAAATGCAGTAAGGGCCAGAGCTGGTTTTGTGTCCATTACAGAAAATAAAGCCGTGGTAATTAAAAACACCCTCCACCCCTCTGATTGCCCTGAGATGCAGGGGGGTGTCAGGAGGAGAGGTGTCTCCCCACCTCGTCTGCTCCATCCTGGGGGGCTCACCTGTCCCTCAGCACATCCAGCAGCAGATGGAGGAAATGAAAGGCTTATTCCCCTTCATTCACTGATAATAACCTCAGCTCTCCCTATTCCGGGCTGCCACCCACCCCGAGATGCTGCTCATGGGTGGGGGGGCAGTCGCTGACCCCTTCCTGAGGATTCTTCAATCCGATTGAGCCTCCCAGAGCCACGAGGTGGGGAAATTTGTATTCAGTTTGTGGTGTGTGCTAATTAGGGACATAATGACTGGAAACATACAGAGCAAGTCTGAGCGCGCCAGAAAAATGTTTAGCCCAGAGGAAATTTTAAATTTATTTTTTTTTCCCCTTCCCTGGCTGCTGAGATCTGACTTTTTAAGGCAATTAGTGAGGGTTTGTTTGTTAATGAGTCATACGCTTGCTTTGGGGTCTTCTGTCATGCTCTCAAGTGCACATCGCTTCTAATCATGATCTTCATTGTTGATGTGGGAGATACCTGTCCTGGGATGGCTGTGCCAGGACACAGTGTGGGCTCATGGTGGTGCGGTGCCCAAAGGCTCCATCCTCAGCCTAAGCGTATCCCAAGTTTTCGGGGGTGCCTTTCCCTGCATGGGTGTCCCAGAGTCTGCCCAGGGTGGGACAAATTTCCCCCAGCCAAAACCCCATCCCATGCTGTGGGCACAGCCAGAGCTGGTGCCAGCCTCCAGAACAGCAGTGCGGGCACAGGGGTGCCCAGAGCACTCCTGCCCTCCCCACACCCCAGCATGGAGCTGGATGAACCCTCCCCAAAACACATCACCCCTGTGGTCCTGGGGAAAGGCCCCTCCAGGTAAAGCTGCTGTGGGCTGTGCCAGCACCACTCCAGCCCTGGGAGCACTGGTCCAGCTCCATGGCTGCTCCCATGGCCACCCCGATGGACCATGACCCAAAAACCCACTGGTGGTGGGTGATGCTCAGCCAGGGCTCTCCTCTCTGTGATCCTTGTGGCACACACTTTTAAGTGATACGCTTTACTGTCCACAATAATGATTTGTTGCTTGTAAAACCACCATGATTAACTACAGTTTAGCCTCCTGGTTTCATGTCTTATCACGTTTCATCTCACACAAAAGACATTTACAGTCTATTTTCAACTTCAAAGCAAATGCTTCTTGCGTGAGCATTAAGGAGGGCAAATATTTAAGCAGAACCTGTATGGTATTAGCGTCTCTTGATGTTCCCTGCTGAGTGAGGATTGATGGCTGCCTGAGAAGGCAGGTTTTTCCTATTGTTTTATGCACCAGTGATTAATATTTCATGTTCCCACTGTTATATATTTGCTGGCTGGCACTGGCCTACCCTGACAGTGCTTTCTTCATGTCTTACATGTCCTGCTTTTATGCACTTCAGTCTAGGGAGTGTGACTCTTGGCAGGGTCCTTTGCTCTTATTGAAGCCTCCTGCTGAGTTTTTTGGATTAAGTTCATCTTGATGGCGCTAGGATGGATGGCAGACTCTCCTTCTGCACCAGTACCTCTGTCCTGGTGCTTCACAGTGCTCTGCCCCAGCCTGGACCCCTTCACTGCCCCAGCTTTTGGGTGGGTGCTGCAGACTGTGCACCCACTGGGATGGGGACAGTGGGGACATCACCGTGGGGACCAGATCCTGCAGCAGCGAGAGGCTGAGGCTGGATCCTCCCCTACCACAGCCCTGCTGAGATGGGGGATGTGGACTGGTGTGAGAAGCTGCTCCTATCCCTGGTACCACCCTCTGCACCAGCATCACCCCGAGCCCATCATCACCCTCCAGTACCACCCGTGCTGCCCTGGGGGGTTTCTACTCCCCAGTGCTGGAGGGAGAAACGCAGTGTTTGCACTGGACTGACCAGTGCTTCCACACTGCAGTCCCCAAAAATACCCTGAGTTCCTCAGCCAGCCATGTCAGGGCAGGCTGAAAATAGCCCAGGCCCAAATTCCTCTGCTTTGAACACGATGACACACTGGCGTGCATTTGTCTGAACACTAAACATATTAAAACCAGGAACTGCATGGGACGACTCTGCTTATCATCCAGCCTGGAGTTAATATAATTCAATTAGCATGAACAGTAAATAGAGCTCGTTTTAATTTAGATGGAGGGGCTGCTGCGGCTCGATCCTTTCATTTCAGGAGTAGGGAAGCTGTGGGAGGACTGCCAAGAATTCCTGCAAACCCCACTTTTTCTCCAGGACCGTGAGCTCTCGCTCCGGGTGCTCTGCAGCGGTGACACGGAGCAGCCCTTGTGCTTGGCGAGCAGCACCCGGTGAGGGGCTTCCCCGAGGGGCCAGGAGTAGGTGATGGGTTTGAACTGCATTGTTAGTAGATGCAAAATAAAGAGTGGAAAGCCACCAGGAGGGAATAAGCAGCGCTGTCTATTTAAAGAGGAAGAGATGAGCTGGGGAGGGCTGCTGGAGCCATGTGTCTGCATGGCTGCACTGCGTTTTTGGGGGATTATTTTAAATGCGTGCATCTTTTCTGCATCCCGGTCTATCTTTGGTCCCCTCTGACGTCTGGAGTCAGGGTTGGTGGTTTATGCCTGTGGCTGTGCCTGCCAGCAGCACCACAGCTTTGCTGGAAATTAACTTCTCTGCACTTAAAAAAAAAATAAAATTTAAATCTCACAGGCGTAAAATTCAAAGGAAGAGATCAAACTGGTTAATCTCGGGTTAATTTAAACCGCTGGCTGCAGCGAGCAAAGCGTGGAGGCTCTGACAGGGGTGTGATGCAGGAGGGAGGTGCTGCCTCTCCCAGCCATGTCCCGTGTCTGTCTGTCTGTCTGTCTGTCCTAGCTGGCTGATGAAGCTCAGGGAATCCATCCCTCTCTGCCAGCTAGGCCAGGCTGAGTGTTTTCTGTCGTCTCTCCTGACGTTACCGCATAACTTAGATTGCACTTAATTAAAATAGCTCATTTAACTGATGGCTCCTAAGATGTGATACTGGAGATTGTCCCTTTTCCTGTCCAGCCCACGCACAGCAGAGGGATGGCAACACCCAGGCACGGCCACTTCGGGATGCTGGGGACACTGGCAGGGATCTATGCCACTGCGGCTCAGACAATGCTCAGATGGAAACGCGCCCAGGGATCGTGTGCTTGGTGCTCAAAGAGCTGTTGGACCTCCTGGGCTGTCCAGTACCCGGGGACTCTGACCCTCCCCATCCCCCAGCTCATCCACAAAGCGAGGTGCAGCCCAGCAGCCCCTGTGGAGCTGGTCTGGATTGTCCCATCACTGGTCTGGATTGTCCCATTGCCCCACACCACTGTGGGATGGGAGCTGGAGTGGGAGCCTCCACCATGCTTCCCTGTGTGCCTCCAAGGCAGTGAGACACCCACTTCTGTTGCATTGCCAAAAAGCTCTTATCTTTATCTTTATATCTTTATCTTTATCCACTTCTCAGGGGCCACAGGTGCCCCAGGGGCTGGTTCATCAAGCTGGCTGTGTCCTCCTGCCTCTCTAAAGCTCCCTGTAATTAACGACCTGCTAAAAAGCAGCCTCAGTTTGAGGAACAATGAGCAAGTATGTCCTTTCCTAGCCCAGAAGCACCAGCTGATGGGCATGGAGAGCTCAGCCCAGCTTGCCCCATTGCTTTGCAGAGCTGGATGCACCAGTTGAGGATGTGCCCAGCTCACTGGTGCATGGACCCATACTGGACCTGGGCGTGAGCCTGCTGAGAGCCCTGCAGAAACAAGGCAGTGAGAGGCCCTTGTTGTCACCGTGGGCTTGATCCTGCCTGCAGAGCTGATGGGTGAGCGGAGGATGCAGGGCTGAGGGCACTGTCAGGGCTGAGCTGCTCCACCTGGGCTCAGGCACCACCCAGAGCAGGGCTTAAAGGAGGGAGCAGCCACTCCTGGCCCCTCCTGGGCTGAGCTGAGCTGTGGTTTGGGGCAGAGGCTGCTTAGGGGTCTGTGTCAGTGCTGCAGCCCCAAACCCTTAATGTGGAGGTGGCTGGAGTCAGCAGGAGCAAACCCTCTGCGTGACGGCCCCGTTCGGTGAGTGGATGCTTCAGCTGAACACAGCAAAGCCCCAAAACCTGACTTAAACATAAACCCTGAGCTGCATCCTCATCTTAATGCACTTCATTGTGTGTATTTAAAAAACTGAACAATAGATGTCGCATAGATGCTGGTGGACATGGTGGTGAAATGTTGGCTGCGGGGTGGGAGCTGCGGTGTGGAGCACTTGATCTGGGTGGGGGACTGTGGGGTGCTGCTCAGCAGGGTGCTCCCCCCCTGCCATGAATGCACCCACAACCCCTCACAAACACTCTGTTTTGTGGGTGCACGAGTCTTCCAGAGAATTTTTTGGAGGGAAACTATTACTGGAGCTCATGTCCATCCTTGGTGGGACCCAACCTGGCAATGGGCTGCCAGGGAGGCTGTGGAAAGGGGGGGCTGCAGTTCCCCTCTGGTTTCCCATGGGAAATAAGCTGCTGTGGTCCCCCTTTGAGAGGGGGTTTCTCTGCAGAGCGCAGTGGTTGGTGCAGTCCAGGCTACCTCTGGGACACGTCCCCAAGCTCTTGTGCTCCCTGGGGCTGAAGGATGCTCCTGGCAATGCTGGGTCACTGCTGGGGCTCCTGTGCCACACAGGGCTGTGGTTTGCTGAGACCTCTCTGCAGCACATCCTGGCTGTGCCAAGCACTGGGGGCACAGACGTGCTGGAACACCTGCCTGGAGCTGGGGCAGCCACCCACGTGTGCACTGGGATTCCTCAGCACTGGTGTTTGTGTGATGGGTGATGATAAGCCCGGAGTGTTTCTCGTTTCTGAGGGGTTTGTGGGGAGCTGGGCTCCCTGCGAGGGGCGAGTGTCTCCACCTCGCTGCAGATTGAACCTGGGGAAGTAAGGAAAGGCAGTGATTTGCCAATACATGCTGCAGGGTGAGACAGAGCATGTCTTCACTTACAGCTGCTCACGTGCCTGAGTTGCCAAAATATGCAAGGTATTCGTTTAATTCCTCCATTTGAGGCCGGCGCAGTACCCTGATGCTTATCAAACCCGTGGTGAGGGTGTAGACTCTGGGGAGGAAACGTGCTCCTGCAGAGGGCCCGTGTTGATCCCAGGCACTGCTTGTATCTCCAAAACTGGTCCCAAATTGAAATGTGGGTCCCTGGTGGAGCAGGGTCATATTTACCCAGTATTGTGCAGGATCAGAATTTCTGCTTTGCATGACAGCAGGGGGGAGATATTTCAGATCAGAGAGTCCCAGGTAGGTGGGAGCACCCGAGGGGAGCTGTGACCGCCCCAAGTTCAGCCTCAGCCAGGCTGCAAGTGTCTCTTGATGCTTCCCGGGCTGTCCCGAAGATCCTGGGGACAGGGCTGGGGACAGGGTCCTGCTCCACCACCAGGGCTGGTGCCAGGGTCCTGCTCCACCACCAGCACTGCTGCCCTGGTCTCCCCAGGGAGCTGCTGCAGAGCCATCCTGGTCCCTGCTGGGAGAGCTCAGGCTGCAGGGCTCTGGCCCATGGGAAAGGTTAAATGACTGCAAACCATAAAGAAGTCTGTAAAATTAGCAGTTAATTAGCAGTGATTGCAGTGTACATCATACCACACATGCAGGGTGCATGTGAGATGCTGTTTTGCTCCCCAGCCTGAGGCATTTGTGTTTGCTTGTAGCCCAGAGCTACCACCTTGTAATCGCAAAATTAGGGCAAAACAAGGGATTTGTTGCTACAAATGATGGAAGGTGTTTCCATTTGCTCTTATCAAGGCTCTGGCAAGGCAGGCATCTGCCTCCTGATGCTGTGGTCTGCAGGAGGAGAAGGGATGTACAGCGAGAGCCCGGCTGTGCCTGCACCTCCCAGGCAGGACTGGCACCACTTGGTCCAGGTCTTGGCAAAAATGGGCCAAAGCTCAGGACCCTGCTGTGTGTGTGGGGCACGGCACGCAGCGATGGATGGACGTGGGCTGGAACTGGGAGCAGTGCACAGCCTGGGGTCCCCCGCCACAAAATCTGTTGTCCCCTGCTGCTGCGTGGAGGGATGGGCTGGCATGACCCCTGATAAAGGCTCCCACTGCCTCTGCATGGTGATGCTGGTGGGGTGTGGGTTATTTGTTGGTGATTTTGTGGGGTTGGTGTTTTCCCTTCCCTCTGCTCCAGTTGCAGCAGCCCCGAGCCCGGCAGCCGAGGCGCGCTGAGCTGAGCACTGCAAAGCATTTGCCGTAGAATCTGAAGAATTTGGAGTGAAACCCCCAAAGAAATTAAGGACAGATGGGTTACAAGGGAAAAAAGAAGCCCAAATTCCTTCTGCTGCTCAGTGCCTGCCTCCGAGGCAGCCCCTCATCCCTGCTGTGGCTCTGTGCTGGGCACCCTCCTGCATGCTGGGTGAGCCACCACAGGGACACCAACACCTCTGCCCTGGGGGTGATGTCAAGTGGGGACGATGCCCCCGCAGCAGCCAGGGCCATCCCCGCTCTCTGCCTGTGCCCATCCCTGGCCCAGGAGGAGAGACCCCACGTTTCCATCCTGCAGCAGAGCAAAGCGCCCAGTGAAGCATCAGCTCCTCAAGAGGAGCAAAGCCCCACGAGAGACACACAGCAAGAATTAACCTCCTCTCTTCTAATTAACAGCTCCCAGAGAGGCTCCGGGGCAGAGCCAAACCCACCCACTACAGTGGCTGGTGCTGCCCGGGGGGTGTTGGGGTGTGAACCCCATCCCCACACCCGCATTTATGGGCTGTAATCTCCAGGATTAGGAGCTTTCTGCTTGGGCTGGGGCTGGCACGCTGCCTCAGCCCCAACACCTGCCTGCTGACTTCAGCACCTCAGATATTTCTGATGCAATTATTTTTTTTCCCCCCCATCTTAAAGCAAGCTCAGCGCTGCTGAATGTGTTAATGGGTAGAAACGAAGCATAATTGTTCCTTTGTGTAAAATCAGTCGGGAGAACAGCAGCAGCTTGGCTGCAAAAGTGGGATTGCAAACAGGTTGTGGTGTGATCCACCTGGGCTTTGCTCCGTGCTTGCTGCGAGAGCAAACCTCCTCCTGGGAGAGCTGCTGGTGGGAGGAAAATCAGCAGGTTCCTCTCACACAAACGGGCAGAGGAAGAAGGGTTGGGACATGGTGCATCCTTTCCTCTCTGAAGGTGCTGTGGAGCTGTTGGAGCGGGTCCAGAGGAGGCCATGGAGATGATCTGAGGGCTGGAGCACCTCTGCTCTGGGGACAGGCTGAGGGAGTTGGGGTGTTCAGCCTGGAGAAGAGAAGGCTCTGGGGAGACCTTAGAGCACCTTCCAGTGCCTGGGGGGGTACAAGAAAGCTGGGGAGGGACTTTTGACAAGGGCATGGAGTGATAGGATGAGGGGGAACTGTTTTAAACTGGAAGAGGGGAGACTGAGATGAGATTCTAGGAAGAAATTCTTTCCTGTGAGGGTGGTGAGACACTGGCCCAGGGTGCCCAGAGAAGCTGTGGCTGCCCCCTCCCTGGCAGTGTTCCAGGCCAGGTTGGATGGGGCTTGGAGCAACCTGGGCTGGTGGGAGGTGTCCCTGCCCATGGCAGGGGGGTTGGAATGGGATGAGCTTTGAGGTCCCTTTCAACCCAAACCATTCCATGATTCTATAACTGCTGTTGTGTAGGGCTAATTTTATTATGGTGTGTTTGATACGTTCCCATACGCCAAGCCATGGTAAATGACATCCAGATGAAGCCAACGCTGGCGCAGCCGGGCTGAGGAGGAGGAGGAGGAGGCAGGAGGAGTGTGTACGGATGCAGCACTCCAGATGCAAACAATAAGGCCAATGGATCTTGATTTCATCTGTCAAGTAATTGGGCTGGAAGTCTGTGCATGCTAATGACTCCACATCAAGCGGCTGGGGGCTCAGATGTGACCCATCCCGCTCTGCGGGGAGAGCGGGGGGCTGCAGCCCGCGGTGGCCGTGATGAATATCCCCCAGATGTTATCCCACAGGGGAAGCGAGACTCACATGTATGTTATTAATAATGCCAAAGATCTGAGGTTAAAAATGACCACGGGGCATTCACATGAGCCCCGGGATGGCGGGTCCTGCGGGTTGGTCCTGCTGCGGGGGGGCTGGCCACATGTCCCAGCTCTGTGCCTGCTGCTGCATGGGGTAGGTGAGCACCACTGGGGCTCCCAGCACGGAGGTGCCCCCCAGCACCTTGTCAGGCAGTCCTGGCTGTTTTGGGGAGGCAGAGGGTGCTCTGAGGTGGGGCTGACAGGAGGGAGAGGGATGCAGGGGGTGCCCTGGGAGGCATGGCCACACATGTCGCTGTTCAGAGGGCTGTGGGCAGCTGGCCCCTGTGTCTGAGCTGCCCTGGCTGCCCTTGGTGTGTCCTCTGTCCCACTCTCTGGCCTCATCCTGGCAGCTTGGGATGGAAAAGCCTGGCTGTGGCTGTGCGAGACCCCCAGTGTGAGGAGGTGTCAGGAGAATGTGCTGGTCCCCTGCGCTGGGCTGCTCCAGTCCCCTCCTGGTACTGCAGCAAGGACCCGAGCCCCAGTGCAGGAGGGATGTGTGGTACAGACAGGTGTCTGTCTGGGTTTCACCCCCAAGGGTGTGATCCTAAAGCCTGTAACCAGCATTTTAGATTCATGGGCTCTCTTGTTTTCACCTGTGCTCTGGAGCTGGGTCAGTGTTGGGTGAGACCCAAGGTGGGGACGTACATCACCTCACACCCGTGGATGTGGGGAGGGAGCTGCAGCCCAGGGGGATGCTCCTGTGCTCCCTCCAGCGAGGGCTGTTGGCTCTCCCCTTCTCTGGAGGTTTATCCGTGAAGTTCACACGGGGACAGGGGCTGGTGCTGTTGGGGTGTGTTTGGCAGAGCATCCCCAGTGGATGAGCCAGGGCTGGAGACAGGGGATTGTGCCACTCTGCTGCTGACCCCATGGGTGTGCGTGGGGAGTGACAGAGTCCTGGAGCACGAGTACCCAAATATTTGGATGAATCTTTGAGCCGTGGGATGCCAGTGGGTGCCATGAGCCTGTGGGGACCGACGCCAGTCCGAGGGCCCCGGGGCAGCTCTCCCTGCGGAGCAGAGCTCTCGACTCACCAGCCTCAGGTTACCTGCAGTGTCAGTCCTGGCTCCATCTCTCCCCGACGCAGCAGAGCCCGGGTGATCTCCCTGAAAGCTCCTGTCGTCAGCCCAGCTCCACACAAAGCCCTGGCTCCTTCCCGCAGAGCCGGCGAGCGCTGACCTCCCTTTTTTGGGAGCCCATGGGGTCACACAGCACATGTGGGTGCCTGTGCTATAGGAACCAGATGCCTGCTGTCCCCGGGAAAGGGGATCCTCACCACCAAGAGCCTTTTGTCTCTAAATGGGGCTTTTTCCCCCAATGTGCGTGAGCCGAGGAGGGGGTGGGTACCAGGAAGCAGGATCCAAATGCTATTGAAGCGTGTGGGCAAGTGCTTGCAACCCCCCCAGCACCTGCAGTTTATTGGTGTGGGAGGCACTGCAGCCCCGGGGCTGCGGGAACGCGAGCGTACCCTGCGCCCTCGCCCGTTTTGGAGGCTTTCCAGCCTTCCCCCACCGATTGCTTCAGCACGTGCGTCGCAGATGATGAGAGATGAGCACGATCAGCCCTCGCCTGCCCGGTGAGGCATGGCAGCCAGGGCCAGACCCTGCCCTCGTGCTGGTGGGAGCTCCTGGCAGGCAGCGGTGCTCCCTGCAGCTCTGTTTCACTCACCTCTCCTTGCTCCCAGGTGAGACTCGAGGTCTTGCTGGAAACTGAGTGTTTTTCACCCGGAAAGTGGGGTCATGGCATGCTTGGCACACGCAGCTCGGGCGTGACCCGTTGGCTTGGATTTCAGCAGCAGTAATTCATGAGCACATGTGATACATGTCACTATTTGGGAGAACGAGGGTATTAGCTCCTTATGTTCATTACCCGATTCATTATCCGTTCATTAGCTCTTCTTAATGGTGCAATATTTTGCTGCCGTAGGGGGTTTCACAGAGTTAAGACTGGAATAGACAATGAAAACAGACAAAGAAAATGCATTACCCCTATATATGACTTAAATATGTTGGCAGAGCTGCTTGGGAAATGGAGCCTGTGTGATGCCAGGGCACCTGCGGGCGCTGTCCTGTGCCCAGCATCAGCCCTGGGATGCAGGGAGAGCTCTGGGACCATCCCTGGCTCGTGGGGGCTAAAAGTCAGGATTCTGACCCAAAGTCACAGCCTGATCCCTCTGCTGCTACTGAAAACATTCAGGTTTTATCGCATTAAGCTGTGGAATCTGTGTTGCCTGCAGTGGAGGCGTGGGTTTGGCTGGGGGTGCAGCTGGCCAAGGTTTAATCCAGGGGGTTTGCCCCCCCCCCCTTTGGCACCCTGTTTTCCCAAACCCAAATGCCTGCCAGAAGGGCACTCGGGAGCTGCCTCCCTCCTCACTGGCAGCAGGGAGCCCTTTGAACTCTGCTTCTTCCCTCCATCCGTTCGAGATCTTTTCTTTAAAACTTTCCCGTCCCGTTATTGCTTGGCTCTGCTCCAGATCTTCCAGTTCTTGATCCCACACCTTCCCTCTCCCTTGGGCCACGGAATATTGGGCTGAACTTGAGCCAAATGAAAGCTACCCCCAACCTGTGCAAGGAATTAGCAGCCAGCATGCCAGAGCTTCGTAGACTCATAAATGTGGCCATCTGTGCCTGGTGACATTATTTTTTTAAAGGCAAACAAGCAAAACACTCCCCTACCCCCAAATGGGTTTGGGTTTTGTATTTTTTTTTTGGGGGGGGGGAAGAGTAAATTTAAACTGATTTGCTTTTTTCAGGATGGCCACATTTATGCAAGCGAGCAGTGAGGATGTGCCCCAGCTGCTCCGGCTCGCTGCTTGGTTGGGAACACCTCTGTGCACTTACTGGCTGGTTTTGGGAGCATTTAGGATGTAATTCTCCAGCTCTGCCCTCCAGGGTGATGAGCTGTGCTTGTTTTTTATGGCACGGTGCATCGGAGAGCTCGGCCGGGCTCCAGCCCTCCCGGTGAGCTTAGCACTGCAGTGCTGGATGAGCAGGCTCAGGGCTGGTGTCCCTCCCTCATCATCATCATTTCATGGGATGGTGGTGCACCTTCCTGCCTCCCCAGTCCCACACCAGTGCTGTCCCAGTGCCTTTGGTAGACCTGGCAGCCCCCAGCCCGGCAGCCGTGGGGAAATACAATGGGGGCACGACCCAAATGGGGTCACCTCCATTTTTAGGCTAAAAAAGCAGGATTAAACCATGCAGTGCCCCTTTTACTAGCCTGTTGTAGATGCATTTTCAAAAAAGAAATGAGGAACTTAAGCTTGGCATGGTATTTTACCTGCCAGACTGGCCCTACCTGAGCCACACTGCTGCCAGAGCTGATGGGTTTGGGGCTGACCCTGGTGCCAGTGCTGCCATGGGTTGGGTCTCACCTGCTGTGACCAGGAGAGGTTCCCCTGTATTCACCTTTTCCCTCAGAACTGAACTGGTGCTGCATCTCCCCAACACCCCCTGACCCAAATGGGTGATGCTGTTGATTTAGACCTGCAAATAAGCCCCCAGCAGAAACTGTTTCTGCATTCACGGGTGTATTGATGGGCTGCTCGGGGCCTTTATTGGGCATGTACATTAGAGAGATGTCTATTTGGCATGTAATTAACTCTAAATAAGGTCAGCAATGAATGTATAATTATAGTTCCACTGAGTTCCTAAGCTTGTAAAGAGCAGGTAAACAGTTGTCACGTACTCCTGGCTGGTCAGTCAACCCCTGGTCCTGCAGACTGACGGGCAGAAATAACTGCAGGGGATGTGAGGGGTGTTGGAGAGGCTGATGACGAGGGGCTGAGGTGGGACCTGAGACCTTGTTCCCCCCCTGTCCAAGAAAGGCAGAGGTGCCACGAGCTCGCCCTGGCCATCGGCCACCTGCAAACAGTGATGTTTCAGTGTGTGGCTGCGTGGCATCACCTGGCTTCTTCAAGAGGTGACTTTCCCAGCTGGAAATGGCCTTGTCACCCCATAGCTCTAACCAGGGTAAAGAAATCCCTCTGCTTCCACAGACCTGTGTGGCCAGATACCAGGTAACAGCAAATTAAACAACAGCAGCAAAAAAAAGCACCTTTGCTTTTGTGCCTCCTCCCTGTCCCAGGATTTTTCACCCCCAGGATGATGTGAAACCATTGTCACTCTTGCACCTTCTCCCAGGAGGGCACCAGAAATGCAGTGATTGCAGCCAGCCCTGAGCTTGCATGGGAAATGAGAAGGGAAGCGGGGCCAAGGCAGAGCTGGGTGGAGGATGTCTGCACGCTCTGCATGGCACAGTTAATAGCTGGAGTCCCAGGGACAGAGCTCTGGTTAGTGAAGGGCTGTCTCTGATACTCTGCAGCTCTACCTATTCTGATAAAAATGGCACTTTTCATGTATATTTTTTAAATTGAAGCTTAGGGGAAAAAAAAAATAAAAATCAGTGGGTTTTGGCTGCTTTATCTCCTTATTGGGATTCTTGAAATCAAAAGCAGCAATAGGGGGAAGGAAGGCTCCTTTTGTAACTCTGGTTGGGAGCCAGCAGTCTGTGCTGCCGTGAGCAGGCTGTGCTCCCCGGGCTGGTGCGGGGCAGCGGGGTGGCCGGGGGAGCTGCTGCCCCAAAATGCTGTGATGAGAATAAGGTGAGGCTGTCGACCCCATGTCACTGCTGGGCTGATGGAGGGAGCGGAGACCTGCAAGGGCCAAGGGTCTGGCTAAAGCTGTGTCCTCCCTTTGGTGCTGCCAGCACCTGCTTTTACCCTCTGTGAGATGCTGTCACTGCTCGGTCCCTGCACCGCCGTGGGAAGGTGCATCGTGCCATGCAGCCGTGTCCTGCTGTCCCACGGGGAGTTCTGCAAGGCCAGTGCCATGTTGGGGGCATCGCTTCCCCTGCCCACACCCTCACTCCTGGGATGCTGCTCCCGTCCCTGCTCCACGCAGCCTCCGCATGGCTCAGCCCCAAATCCCAGCGGAGACCGGGCTGGAGCAGGGCGCTGAGGTGGCCGAACGTCCCTGGCGGTGGCAGGGGACAGCAGATTTGTAGGGGTTGGTGGGTGTTTTTGTTGTGCAACTGCCTCACCTCCTCCCCGAGCCCGAGCAGGGCTGTCTCCAGCACTGGTACTGTTACAGCTACGGGCGATTTTCTGTGCTCGAGTTTTGCGAAACCATATTAAGAAAACTCTCGCCCTGGTGCTGCTGGCTCTGCTCCAGGCTGGAAATTGCATTCCCCTGCTCGAAATTCCTCCTGGAGTTTCAGATGGAGAACGTACAACTTCACTTTCCATCTCGAGCTGCCGTCGCACATTTTAATAATGGGGGCTGTGCTACGCCCCGGAGGTGGCCGCACGCCAGGGTTTTCCAGTGAACCCGTCGGAGCGGCTGCAGTGAGGGTGCGGATGGCTGGGAAGGTGCTGGAGCTGCAGCTCAGCCCCAGCCCTGGCCCAGCCTCTAGGACCAAGGATGGAGTTTGTGGGTTAATTTCTCATCCTCTGCATGAGCGCAGTGATGAGTTTGCTGGTGTCTCCTTTGCCCCAGGTGTGGGACCCCCTGGGTCTGCAGGGGATTGGCTCTGTTGGCTGCACTGCAGTGCCCACGATCCCATTTAGGGGAGACATGATCCATCCCAGCAGGGCTGGTCCTGGTGAGCTCGGGCAAAGCCCTGATGGTCCTGTCTGGGTTTCTCCCTCCAAAACCTGCCTCTGCCCACTGGTGGGATCAGGGCAGCCCCCCTGCAATGGTACATTGAAGGTGGGGGTGGTTTTGGGGTTTTTTTTCCTTCAATACCCAGTGGGTAAACCTCAAAGCTTGCCAGGTCTCTGGGGAAAGGTCAGTTCATGTCACAAGCCAGCTGAGCTGGGTGACAAGGAGTGGCCTTTGTTTGGAGGAGACTTTAGAGGGGTGGCACTGACAAAGACCCTGGTGGCATCACCCATCTGGATGAGCCCAGGGTCCATCTCCTGGTGGGGACCAGAGCTCAGAGATCCTGTCTCTGTAGCTGGTGGGGCTGTGCTGCCTTAGGGACAATCAGGGAGCTGTTCTTCCAGTGACTGTCACCATGTCATCCCATCCCCTGTGGTACCCACATCCCTAGGGACAGGGACACTTCAGGACGGGCTTTCCCTCCCCTGGCTGCGGGCGCTGGCTTGCCTCTTTCCGAGCTCCTTTTTATGGCTTGCTCTTTGAACCCGGGGAGTTGTGCTGTATTTGTAAAACACCCGCTGTAATCAGGGAAACAGCTTTCCTAATTGGATTTGGACAGCCCCGAGTAATTGGCTGCTTGGGAGCAGCCGTTTCGAATCAAGCTGTGCGCGCCTTAATAAGTTTGCTTGCCTTTATCAGCTTGGCAAACTCGGCTGTGGAGGTGACCTGTTAAATGATCTCCTGTGTTTCCAAAGCATTTTTCATCCCCACTGATCCCTTGAGCCCTTTTCTTTCTTTCTTTGTAATAACAAACTTTGGGAAATCCTGGAGTGCCCAGGCTGCAGCTCCTGCCGCTGCGGTGGGCTGAGGGGAGGGCCCTGCAGGAGAGGCTGGGTCACGGTGCTGGGGTGGCCACTGGTTATCCGGGGTCCCAACCTGCCTGGACCCGCTGGGTTTGGGGTGGGGGGAGAGGATGGATGAGAGCATTGAGCTCACGTGGTGCCACGCTGGTGTTGCTCTGTTTTGCTTGTCACTTGGCTGTTCCAGATCAGGCACGAACCTCAGCTCTTTGGGATCCAGCCCCCAGCCCTGCAGGGGGTGCAGCCTGGCTGGGAAGCTGTGCCCCCCACTGTTGCCAACTGGGAGCCCTGGCTGCCCACCCCACACCAGTGAGGAGGGGGATGCTGGGACCAAGTGCAGTGGCCAGCTCTATGGGACAGGGATAGACCCCCCGGAGTGGCACTTCCCCACGTGTCCCCATGCTGTGTGGGGGTCTCTGCTCACCCCCTCAGATGCCACAGAGACAGAGCCTGGGTGGTTTGGGGGGAGAGGTCATGTCACCACTGACCCAGCCAAGGTGGCAGCCTGCAGCCATCCCAGCCCTGGGGACCACTTGTGCAGGTGGCCCCCAGCAGCACGGGGACCCCCACAGCCAGCTGGGTCAGCCTGTCACCAACGAAAGGTGGCCCTCAGGCAAACTGCAGATCTGGTGGTGGGTCTTTGCAGGGATGGAGCATTGCCATGGCTGAGCACCCCGCAGCTCGGATGGGTCTCGCCTCTTCCCCTTGGCAGCCACGGCTGGCTCCTTTGCCCACACTCCAGCCCCTCCGCGGAGCATCTTCCTCCGTGTGGCCGCAGTGACCCGGCTGTCCCCGGGCTGCCGGACACCCCAGTCCGGAGGGCTGAGCCACCGGTGATGCAGTACGTGAAACAACCGGCACTTGCATCTCATCAATCAGGGGTCGGAAGCGCGGAGGCTCCCTCCACATCCGCAGTGTCTGCGTGCTGCTCCCCACCGGCACTCGCAGCCCATCCATAACGCCCGTGACAGCCCCAAACACTTTCATCTGCCTCTGCTGGAGCAGCCTGCTGGCTCCTGCCTGCTTCAGTGGCCCTGGGGACCGGCCATGCCCCCCCAAGGGGCCACTGCTGCCAGTCCCCTGGGGCTGTGGGTGCCACCTGAGGGTGCAGAGCCCTGATGCCAGGGCTAATACAGCCCCATGGTGTGCACCAGCCTTGGGAGCAAGCCTGCTTGCTGAGGTGTTGGGGTAGGGCAGCGCGGGTCCACGTCCCATGTCACGCAAAGCCATCCTTGGGTGGCCACGGAGATGTGAGGGTGGCCACTGGCTGGCAAGGGCACTGAGCACGGGGAGCATCAGGGCTACTCTTTTCAGAAGTCCTATTTTCCAAACCAAATCTTTTAGTTTTGCTAAAAAATCACACCAGAGTACTTCTTGTCCTCAATTGCCCGAGCTGCTGGCAGAGGAAGGAGCCGATCCCTGTCCAGTGGGGTCTTGGCTGAAGCTGGGGACCCTCTGCAGGGCCACCTGCTGGCTCATCCAAACACGGGGCTGGGGAAGCCTTGGGCACAGCCCAAGCACCCATGGGTGCTCAGTGCTTCCCCTCCTCGCCGCAGCGTGCCTGGCCGCACCAGAAAGCCCCAAACTCACGTTTTAAACCTTTTTCCCCCAATTGTGAAGGTGAGGAAGTAAAAGGTGCTGCTCTTCCACCCGTGCCTGAGCCACGGCAGTGCCCACAGCACACAGGGGAGCTGGCAGTGTCCCCCCCCCACGGGAGCTGGAGTGCTTCCCACCCCCTCTCGCCCAGAGTGAAACAGTTCCCATTTGTGATCGCTGACGTAAGCCCAACAAGAGCTGGCAAGTGCCGCACGGCAGAGTTTGGACGCGTTTTTATTTATCACACTGCTCCCAATAACAGATTCACTTCCTCGTCACAATCTTTCCTCCCTGTTTTTCCCTGAGGAGCCCTCGTGATGGGAGCTGGAAGGGATCTCCAGTTATTTCCTCTCGTTGGGATGCTGCCGTGCAGGACGGGCCGGGGAGCTGCGGCGCAGCGGCCACGAGAGGGCACAAAGCTGCGTCCTGCTGCAGCCCTGCAGCCATGTCACCCTGCAGCCTTGCCATCCTGCAGCGATGCCACCCTGCAGCTGTGCTGTCATACAGCCCTGCCATCATACAGCCCTGCCACCTTGCAGCCCGGCTGTCACACAGCTCCACTGTCATGCAACTGGGCAGTCTTGCAATCATGCCACCTTGCAGCCGTGCCGCTGGACAAGCACGCAGTGGCACAGCTGTGACACCACGCAGCCATGCGGGAGCATCGCTGCCTCCCAGTGCAGCCGTGTTAGCGCTGCCCTGCACCCCCTGCACCCTGCTCCTGTCTCTGGCCACGGATCTCCCCCTCCCCACCATGCTCTAGCTCTTGGAAGACTCGGGGGATCTAATTATAAAAAGAGCTAATTATATTAATAGGTTAATTAAGACACTGCTGATTTCAGATACAAAAAAAGCCTTTGGAGCACAAGACTGGAGATGGGGCTCAGTGTTTCGAGGCGGGCAGTGGGGCGGACCCCGGGAGCATTTCAATGAAGCTGCAGGGGGTTCCAGGCGCGATGGCCCCATGGGGACCACCAGACATGGGCACCCCCGGGCTGGGTCTTGGCTACTTTGTGTTTCGTGGTGGCACCCGCTGCTTGGAGGGCAGGAGCCAGTCGGGATGGTGACACTGCTGCACGTGGAGCCCAGGCCTGGCCAGTGGCACCTGAGGATGCTGCAGCCACTCACCACCTGGTCCAGCTCCCACGTGTCACCGACGCTGCAGGGATTTCTCCAGCACCCAGGATGCACGTGGCTTTGGGCCACAATGGGAACTGGGAATGGGGTTTCCCCAGCAGCACCAGGAAAACCACTTCATCCCACCCCAGCATCCCTTACCCCCCCCCCCCCCCCCTTTTTAAATCCCAACCCCCACACTGCTGCCTTCGGGCTTATTTCGGAAGGTGCAGGAGCACGAGTGGGAACCCCCGGGCTGTCCTTCCCATCCCCAACACTACTACACGTTATTGGGCTGTGTTTCCACGCCTGCAGCAGGAGCTCGTGCAGCCTAATTAGCGCTGCCTTTCCTCACTAATTGCCTGGCACTGGGCTCCCACGGCGGTCGTGGCTCTGCATTCCCAGCCTGGCATCCCACGCCGCGCCTGGCGGGGTGAGGGTCCCTGAAAACACCCGTGGCAGCCCCAGAAATTATAAAAAGAGGAGGAAAAAAAAAAAAAAAAAAGAGAAAGTGATGGGGAAATGCAGGAAAATGCATCCACCCGGTGCGGTGGGGCCGGGAGCGTTTCCCTCCGCCGCGGCTCCTCGGAGGGGGCGGGTGGGCACCGGGGCTGCCCCGGGCCAGGCTGGTACCCACGCGGGGGCTGCCCACGGGGGCTGGGGGGTGTCCCGCTGCCGCGGGGGGCTCCCGGCGGTGCCCCACGCGTGTGCCGCGCTGCCTCCCCCGCCCCGCGGGTGGGCGTGGGGGGCGGTGCGCGAGGGGAGGGGTCGGGGCGGGTGTGCGCGGAGGGGGATCGCGGAGGGAGGGAGCGGGGATGCGGGGGGCTCGGCGGCGGTGCGGGATGCGGTGGCCGGCGGGGCCGGGAGCGGCCCCCGATGGGATGTAGCGGGCGGTTGGTGGGACCCGTCGGGGGTCGCCGCGCCTCGCTGCTCCTCACCATGATCCTCTTCTTCACCTACTTCTTCTCCTGCCTGCCCGGGCCCTGCCAGCCGCTGCCGCCCGCCCTGCTGCCGCCGCCGCCCGCCGCGCTCCCCGCCGTGCCCGGGGGACCGGGAGCTGCGGAGGGGCCGGGGGGGGGCAGCCGGCGGTTCCCGCAAGCCATCATCGTGGGCGTGAAGAAAGGGGGAACACGGGCACTGCTGGAGTTCCTGCGGGCGCACCCCGGCGTGAGAGCGGTGGGTGCCGAACCCCACTTCTTCGACAGGTGCTACGAGAAGGGGATGCGCTGGTACAGGTAACGGCAAGGGGCGTCCGGAGATCGCTAATGAGGCGCTGAGCCGCGGTTAATTACATCCCCGTGCTGGGATGGAGTGGCTCTGCAACAGGCTGGTCCCTCCCGGGATTAACGGGGGTTCGAGGGGATGGGATGGGAGAGAATGGGGGGGATGCGAGTCCCAGGCAGGGATGCGAAGGGATCTGACCTGTGGGTTCACAGGGAGGGTGGCAGCCTGAGAGCCTGTCCCCATATGTGTCCCCATGTCCCCATCCTGCAGCCCAGCCGGCTGGGGACAGGTGGCCAACAGCAGAAATTAGCTTTTTTAATTATCCAGGCTTTGTGGTTTTAACCTTTAACACTTTATTCTAGCTGTCCCACCGGGTTCCTTTAGGAATTATTTTATTCGAGTGGCTTATAAAAATAAAGGGAGCAAGGACTGGGCTTGATCCAGGCTGTGCATGGGAACAGTGAAGGGTGGAGGAAGGGGACAGGGACAGTGGCATCACCGGAGTTCCTTGGCGGTGTGGAAGGGCAGAGCTGTATGGATTCCAGGGAGCTGTTTAGTTTGGAGGGTTTCAACGGGGTTGAACTCTTGAGGCGATAAAGCCTTGGGAAGAGCAGCTACTGTGCATGTGGTGTCTATTAAACTCCCATCTCCCGGCCAGCTCCGGGACGGCCGGGCCAAGCAGAGCCGAGCACCGAGTCCCTTGAAGGCAGGCAAAGAATCCGGGCCGTTATTTTGAAGAGTGGCCAAATGTGGAGATTTATAAAAGCACCGCGGTGTTCTCGGGGAAACATCTGAAAATAATAAAAGGAGTAGCTCTCCCTGTCCTTCCTGCCACTCCATCCTCTTCTCCCCAAACCCCGCGGGAACGCTCCGTTTCTTACGTCCTCTTAACGTTCCTCGATGGTTTTGGGGGGAGGTTGCAATTTACCAGTCCTCGCCACAGGCGTAACCCGTGAAAATCGGCGTGTTGAATGGGAAGCGTAATTTTAGTGGTAATTTTACCCGCAGAGTTTCAGCTCTGTGAGACCACATCTGGACTGTAAAGTTATTGCCTTAACACACCTTCAAACGCAGTAAGTAGCCCACTTATTTTTATGGCTGTATTAATATCGCCGTGATTTATTAGCTCGCGTCTCCGTTCCACTTGTATCTGCGCTGCTCTAGAAACAATAATGATGATAACTAATCTTTGGGGTGAGGATTACAAGATAGATCTCGCTTGGTGGAACGGGAGTTTAATGACTGTGAGCACGTAATTAAAGCCTTGGAAGATGGAATGCCTTCATATCGCTTCGCCGTGGTCCGGCGGGATGGGCCGCGGCGAGAGGAGGGGAAATAAATCTGAGTTTTGGGTTGCTGTGTGGTGAGTTTGTAGTGGTGTGAGCGGTGGCAGGGAGGCTGGCCTGGTACCAGGGGGATGCTTTAAGATGCTCCTGGTCATGGTGGATTTGGAGGAGCAGAGCAGGGAGGTTTGGGGCGCGGGCAGATGCCTACGCTGTGCTGGGAAGAAGCTGCATCCTTTCCAGTGAGGAAAAACGCAGGAGATGTTTTGCTTTAACTCTGCGTACAGCAAGTGTGTTTCCAATCACACACACAACTATTTGCCTTCGTTTCCTCTTCTCTTTGCCTCTCTTGTTTTGTCTTCTCACCAGAACTTGCTCTGCTGAGGGGTTTTTATCCCCGGGAAAGCCAGACAGAGCTAAATGTTTTAAGCTGGGGTGTGTTTGGAGAGGAGTTGGACAGAAGTTGAGGTTTTTCCAATGAATATCTCAAAGTGGTGCAAACATTTTTAAAATACTTGAACTTGCTTGGAAACCAAAATGACACCAAGTGCTTCTCGTGCCAAGATATTTGGCCCGCAGGCACCTGTAGGTCGTTGCTTGTCTTAAGTAATTGTGAAAAAAAAAAAAAATTCTCTCGGAAATATCGCTGTAGAATTATTTTATTCTTTCTTGGTAGTTCAGTCCCGTAGTGATTTCACTCCTGTGGAGCTGGCTGTGGGTGCTGAGTAGTTTACATTATAACGTAAGTTACTGACAGAAGTAATTTGTTAACACTGGAGTGTTTTATTTTATTTAAAGTTGAAATAGCTCAAAGTCTTTTTTTTTTTTTTTTTTTTTTTTGTTTTTGAGTAGTTCTTTTTGCTCATCCAGAATTCCTGGAGTTGTGGTAGGTTTAGCTAATTATAAGAAGATTAAGCACCTTTTCTAGACGGCAGCAGAAATTACCTAATGGATAATCCGAGCATGACGTGACGTTTTATCCTAAAGCAAAACACTCGCTTAAATTTTTTTTGGCACTCGGCGCTGCTTAAAGTAAACCTAAATAAGAAAAAGAAGCGACGTTGGCGTGTCTCACGCCGGGGTCCTGTTTGGGAACTTGTCTGTCTGTCTGTCTGTCTGCTCTCTGGGAGTGTAGGCGAGGGCAAACGTAGGAATTGAACTGGAGATGTTTGCCAGCGATATTTTAAAACTTATAGTAAAAATTAGAAGAGATGCTCAGGGTGATGGCACGGGGCTGAATCCTGCCCTGGAATGGAGGGAGATGGGTGGGCCAGGTGGCTGGGAGCTCCCTGGGTGAAGGGTGCAGAGTCAGGGTCCCGGGCAGCGTTTGGGGGGGCTGCAGTTCACGCGATGCCCGTGCAAGTGGGGCTCTGTGCTGCAGCGGGCTCTGCAGCGGGCACTGCTCCGCTCCACTGGCGATGTTTTGGGGGCGTAGCTGAGATGTTTGCACAGGATTGTTCCCTTTTCAGATGCCAGAGCCGGGCTGGGCTCAGTCTTGGCAGTTCTGGTGCCGTGGGGAAAGGGCAGGAGGAGTGGGGGTCGTGGTGAGGCTGGGGCATGAAGGTGGTGCAGGGGAGGGAGTTCTGGGGAGTTCAGCCTGATGTTGCTTGTACAAAGAGCAGTTTCCTTGTTGCTATCCACCAAAACATTGCAGCGACATCAACTCAGTACAAGTTTTCTCCTGTCTGGTATTTCCCCATATGTTCTATGATCCGAGTCCATCTTCTCTGTCCCCTCTTCCTGTGGTTTCCCAGTAGCCACAGTGTCACACAGGCACGGGGCTGGGACAAGCCCCAAGGACCCTCCGTGTCCCCGAGCGAAGCACAGATAAGAAGTGGCCATGGGGGTGTGCTCTTTGAACCTGTGCCCTGGATGATGGCACACACTGGATTTCATAGGAATTGTAAAGACTTCCTTATTTTCTTACCCTGTATTTCTTACACAGTATTATGGGATGGCTAGTCATGGTTGGCCAATGCTTTACGGTGAGCGGGCATCGCCACCGAGCATCCTCTGGCTCTGCAGAGCCATCCCAGAGCTCTGACTCTTGTCAGCTGAATTTAACTTTTAATTATCATTTCCCCTTTTGGTCAGACTCAGCACATGCAGGTTTGCATGTGGGGAGAGGAACCTTTCCTGTGGCTCACCAGGCGTTACGCTGTGCTTCTGTGCACGCATTGAGCAGTGCTGGGGGTGTCCCCCGTGTGTGTGCCCAGGGGAGGTGGATGGTTAGCAGAGAGCTGCTCCATGCGATGTGGCTTTTTATTTTCCCCTCCTTCCAACCCATTCATGGGAGCTAATAACGTTCTTGAAAAGCCTCCAGGATTTCTTGAGCCAGACTTTGTTATCTCCGAACCTTGCAACCCTGAAGCCTTTGAGCGGCGGGGAAAGGACGCGGCTCCAGCGCTGCTCTTTTGACTTTTGCTGGGAGTGTTATTGGCAGTTGAAAAGTAGAGCTAAGTAGGTGCCTTGAGGGGGTTTTTGTGCGTGTTGTGATTGTACAGACAGATCAAGACACTCTATAGCGCGAGCTGTTGAATAAAATCCGACGGTTTCGGCTGCTGTGGAGCCACCAGGCTTCGTTTTGGCACCGAGCTTGTATCCCCTTCCAGGGAGAGCTTTTCACAGGCACTTTTAAGAAATACATAGGTGGGAAGGGACAAAAGGCTCTAGCGAGGAGTCAGATGGCGATGCACTGAGAGCTGCTCCGGGACATTATCTTTATTCATTGACACCAGCTAATCTCTCCTCCTGATGGACTCGCGTTTCAGCGCTCTGCGCCTCAGAGCAGCCCTTGTTTTTCTTGGTGCCTTTGCAGACACTCAGCCCTGCAGCAAGCTGCTTGACTTTGTCACTTCAACAGCTCTTCTTTCTTTCTTTTTTTTATTTAACTTTCGTTACAAAAATAGGGCTTTTCTGCATCAGCTGCCCCTATCCTCATCCCCATGTTTGGAAAATAAATCCTAACATGCAAAGGAAAAAATGCAGGAAACCTGAGAAAAAGCTGTGATTTTTGCAACTACGAAGATATTCGGATGTTTTTACTTAATGCCCAATACTTTGGATTTGCTGTTAGACAGAAAAAATGTGTCTGTGTAGAGGGGCTCTGTCTCCCTTTTATATTGTTGGCTGTTTATACAAGGTTTTAGTCCCAGCTTTACACTTTTAGGATGGGGCTTAAGCACTGTGTGTGTCCCTGCCAGCCGGACAGGTCTCCCTGTGATGGTGTACCCCTATTTTACTGCTCCCTAACACACAGCACTGCCTGGATTTGGGAAGCAATCTGGAGTACGTGCAAAGTTTGCTCTTCTGCAAACTGCTTTCACGTGGGATTAAAAATAGCTTTTACTGCCACGATGAGGAATTAACATTTGAAACTGTTTAAAGGGATCCTAGGCAGAGATTATTGAGGGCAGGCGAGAGGGGCTGTGCCTGCCTTGTTTAGGGGGGTCTTTCCCACTGGCACTGAGTCAGCGATGGGGTAAGGAGCATGCCTTGGCCCCCTGCTCCCCACTTCCACGCTGATGTTATTCCCTTGCTTTCACACAGCAGCTCCCGAGTTTTGCTCCCAATCCAAAGCCCACGAAGTGCTTCTTGCTGATACAAGCAGGTTTGTGAGCCTGAATTTGAGGCTGGCTCAGCTGCAAGGCAAAAGGAAGGCGGGTTATTCCATGTGGTGTTACGTAGAGAGCGTCAGGCTAAAGTGATTAAAGCTGGGTGTTGGTGTTGGCTGGGATGTTTCGGGTAAAAGCTGTGACTTGCAGAGCGGAACGAGTCGTGGTCTTCCCGGCTGAGGAATGCTTTCTGTGTCGCTGTCTCTTTTAAATAAATGGGGGTTTTATATACAGCCTGGGCAGTGGGGTGTGCAGAAGTAACCTGAGTTTCTAAAGGATTTCAAGTCTGTCCCAGACTGCTTCAGTAAATATATAAAGCTGGGCACCTCGAAATCATGGGGCTGGTTTAAAAAGAATCAATATTATGTGCATCAGTACCTTTAGAAAACACTTCTTCATTCATGCCCTTTTTCTTGTGCTCCCCTGGTTACTCTTTTCTAACCTCAGGGGCTGGAAATGTGAAGGTATAAACCTGGATGGGTTTTTTTTATCAGCTACGTGGAACTCCAGAGGACTTCCGAAAAGATGTCAAATATCAGGTGAAGTTCACCAACAGCAGTGAAAGCTGGAGGGTTTCTGTCAGTTGAATTATTGAGGCTGGGGAAATAGTCATCACAGAGTAAGGAGAGTTTCTGAGAGTTTCTGCTTAAAAAGTATTATGGGATTTTTTTTTTTTCCTAGATTATTTTTAGATCCAGACAGTGACAGAAGGTGGAAAAGGGCAGTGGATTTAGAGGGTGCTTTTATGCAAGGAGAGACTATTACTTAAGAGAGTTCAAAGCTTGTTTATAAAACAGTAATTACCATCCCCTGAGACGGAAGCGGGCAGCTCGTGTGGAGTGGAGGAGGAGGTTACAATAGTTAATTGGCAAATATGCTTAAAAGCTTCTTCCTGACCTTTTAAAAAAACTTTTGCTGGAACAGGCTCGGGCAGAGATTGAGAACCTGACTAATGAAAGGCCAGGTTTAATACCAGGACTTAGCTCTAAATGGCTTTTCAAAGGGCTTTGGAAATCCGCCTGCTTCGGGAGGCGGCCGGCGGAGGGGGGATGCTCCACGTCCCGCAGGACCCGAGGCAAGAGCCGATGGGGCTCCAGGCACCAGGTGGGACCTCAGCTTGGTGGCTCCTTCCCCACGTCCCAGCTCTTGGGATGGCTGAAGGGGCTCCTCGGGGTGGTCTGCTCTCCCCTAGGCAGGTCCTGCGAGGTGCCCCCCACTGCTGCCCTCCTCCACGGAGCATCTCAGGCAGCTCAGTTTAACTCCTAAGCCCTCCAGCAAGGACCAAGCCATGTGATGTGGGGGAGACCAAGATGCTCAGAGCCCCCCAGCAGTGAGGACGTGCAGTGTGCCCGGCTGGCCCACCAGTGAGAGCTGTGCCAGGACCTCTGCCAGCTGTGCCCTCCATGCCCTGCTAAAAAATCATCAGCCCATCTCCTGGGGGGAACAGCAGCAGAGCTCTCGGGTCTCTCTCTGCGCCTCCCACATCATTTTTCTGGTGGGTTTGTTTAGAAAGTTATCAAGTGAGGGGCAGAGGGATGTCCTGGACGGCCTTCTCCAGGTTTTTGAGAAGCCCTTGGCTGGAAGCCTGGCCTGTGGCTGGGAGGTGCAGGGTGGAGGCAGGCAGACCCGATCTGGTCCAGCCCGGGCACTGCCGGGGCTGTGGGTGAAGATGAGGTTTTTCTTGTGAGAGGATGTACGGGCTGGAGGTGGGAATAGGTGGTGTGAAGCATGGTCCTTGCTCTCCAGCAGCTCGCTGGCATTGCAGTGGGAATTGTGTGTCCTGAGCTGGGGGAGTCTCGTTCAGGCTGTGCCACCCTGGGTTTCCCCTTGGCAGGGGCTGAGTTCCCGACACGGTGGTGCTCAGGGCACGGTGTGCGTGTGGCTGCTCGGGTTTTACACCCTCAGCTCTGGTGGAAATGGTCCTGGGTGGAAAATTCACAGCATCTCATTTGATTTCTCCGCCTTCTCCCTCTGCGCAGAGACAGCTCGAGGATCACAGAAGTCTTAAACGTCTTCAGAATTATTCATGCATCTCTTAAGTGAGTCGCTCTTGAGCCCAAGAGCCGTTTGAAATGCAAATGCAGAACACTGCTGTCAGCTGGGCCACTGGGGCAGTGACCAGGGCACGGAGGCAACGAGCCCAGCTAACAAATTTGAACCTGCAAGTGATCGTGGGGCTGTGCCTGTCCCACCCTGCTGGGGTTTGCAGGGACGACTCTGCCTGCAGACACCCAGGCTTTGCAGGGCTGAGGTGCTCTAGAGCCTCGGACCAAAAAGAGCATCCCTGCTCCAGCACGTGCTGCTGCTGGTGACACGAATCAGTGACACTGACCCAGAGCAGCACTTTGGGAGTGGGATGTGCTGCTGGGCTCCTCTTGGGAGTGACACAGGGGGACACAAAGGGAATAAACCCCCTCTCTGCCAGTGCAACCAGCAGCCCCACAGTGCTGGGGGTGGCACAAGCATCCCAGACTGTGCATTTTAACACACAAAATTGATCACAAGCAGGAGAGAATTACATTAATATAGTCACTTGTCACTGAGGTCTTATTAGTAATCTCCACTCATTAGTCTGGAGAGAATAAGGATGTGACCTTGTCAAGCATCCTTGTTGAGGGAGCAGCTGACCACTTTGCTATTGATTTATTACTTAGCCCTTAAACAGCGCCTGTGTGCGTGGCTGTGGCTGTGTGCACCCCTGCCCGTGAGCACGTGGGGGTGCCTGGGGGGTGTTTCTGCAGTTGGAATGAAGAATTTGACAGCTCCTCACTGGCCCCCTCCCACACCCCCTGGGCTGGCTCTGCTGGTGCATTAGCGGCCGCTTTCGGCGGGCACCGTATTGTGCCAAATTAAAAAGAAAGACAAGACCTGCGGGTGATTGATGGGAAGGGACAAGAAAAGTGACAGGTCATGTCCTCAGAGGCCACATCATGCTTCTGCCTCCAGCCCAGAGCTGGTGGTGCTGCTCGGCGGGGGCTGGAGGGTCCCTCCTGTGCTGCCCGACTTCCCAGCTGCTCCGGAGCCCGCAGCATCCCAAACCCCCATCCCGGGGCCCTGGGGGTCCTGGGCCATGGGCAGGGCTGGCTGCCTGTACCTGCTGCCTGTCCCCTCTGCTCCCTGCGCCAGCGCCCGGCTCAGGGCAGGACTTCAGAGCACACAGACTCTCTCCTTGCTGCAGGTGAGTGAACCCCCCGAAGCAAAGGGCAGCAGAGTGAGGAGGGGTCCTGGGGGCAGAGTCCTGAGCGCGGTGCCCGAGTGGCAGTGCTGTGCACCGTGGGCAGGACCCATGAAATGATCCCAAATGCCTCTCCCACCTCAGCAGTCCTACGTCAGGTTATTTTATTTTATTTTTTCCTCTCTCGAGGCTGACTGTGCCTCCAAGGTTCCCCTGCCTCTCCCCCCCGATGCCTTGCACCCCGTGCCGTTGTTCCTGCTCAGCTCCCCTGTAATGCCAAGTGACAACGTCCCCCCACGGCCACCCTGCCAGGGAGGAAACGTCGATACGAGTGGAAGCCAAAGAAACCCTCCAATTACCAGGAGCACAGAGGGGGCTCCTGAAGTGCCATTGATCAGGTGCTCGTCACTGCAGTCCCCCATCACTGCCACTTGTCAATAGATGCTGTGGAGAGGGAGGGGGCTGCTGGCTGTCCCTCCTGTCCCCAGCTGATGCAGCCCCGCCATGGTGGTGGCTCTGGGGGGCTGGGTGGGTTACTGATGGGCCCTCCATCCCTGCGAGTGACAGCCCAGCAGGGCACATAGCTGGGGCTTGAGGGGGGGTTTATAATTCAACAAGAGCATCGGCTGCTTCCTCCGGCTGCTTTTATATTTCAGAAAGTGATGTTCCTCAGCCACACAAGCCATGAGAAAAATTTCAAGGGGCTGCTGCCAAGAACTTCCAGCTAAGAATTTAGGTTTTGTTGAGGGAAGGGATCGTTTGTCTCCATGAAAAGCCTGCTTTGGGGGAGGGAGGGAGTTGAACGTCCTCCCCGCGGTGTCAGAGACCCGAGTGTGACAACCTGCATCCGCTCTGCTGCCACCCGGGCGGCGCGGAGCTGCTGCTGGTGCTTCTCCTTCACAAAGGAGCCGTCAGGCAGGGGAAGGGAGAAAAGTGTCCCCAAGGGCCCGATCCTGCCGCGTGGGGACAGCGCGTGCTGCTGCTGGATCAGCGCACGTGTTGGAGGTGCGGGTCTGACTGCGGTGGTGGGAGCATCTGGGGAAGGGGCCATGTGCAGTGGGTGGTGCTGAGCAGCCATGGCACTGTCCTGCCATCACCCACCAGGTTTTCCTGGGCTCCAGGCTGTGGCTGGCTGACTCTGCAGCTCAGCTCCTGCTTTGTGTTCTTTGGTTTGAGTTTGTGTGGAGAGGGAGGTTTGCTGAAAGGTTGGAGGTGCTCTGCATCTGCAGGGTTCAAAGCTCAGATCCTGTCTTAGGTGGGGTGTATTAGATGGGAGGGCAATGGGTTATGGTTTTGTTGGAGGGTGCTAGCCTGGTGCCAGCCCTGACAGATGACTTCAGGTCACTCGTGTCCCCCAGCTTTGTGGCTGGGGCTCTCCAGGTGCCTGCACCACATCCCTCACTTCCTTCCAGTCCATGATGAAGGGTGTGCCCAGCCCCCTCCAGCTCTCCTGCAGGTCCCTGTCTCTGCAGCATGCCTGGGCTGTTTTAGGAGACCACCAGGGACAACCACTGCTGCAATCACCCAAACCTGGGGTGTGATGGCATGGCAGGAATTGCCTTGGTCTGAGTGTCGGAGCTCATCTCTGGGGCTTCAGCCACATCCCATGGGGGAGTGGAGGCAGCACCAGAACCCATCAGCCCCAGGGAGGGGATGGGGCTGCTGAGCCCAGTACAGCCCATGCAGGTCCCAGCAGGTCACTGCAATTAGCCTGGGCTGCGAGCATGGCGTGCCAGCTGATCACCCGTGGTGCACGTGTGCAGTGCTGGTGTAACCCAGCTCGGTTTGATCCTGATCTTATTCTAACAAGGGGTAACCTCGTTCAGTCCTGATCTTGTTATGTGTATTAAAAATTAATATTTCTGTTTTTCAGAGTGTACTGGGAAGCACGTGAGGGCTTGCACAGGACTTACCAGGGATCACATCGCAGTTAGGAGGAGTTCAGTGTAGTATGGCGTGATGTCCTGTAGAGACCCAATTTCTGCAGAAATCCCTTTTCCTCCAGGGTATGGATGAGGATCTGGGGCAGAAGAAGGTGGAAAGACACTGAGGCAGTGGCTGGGTGTCCCCACCAGCACGTAGGCAGGTCCTGTGCCAGCTAGGTCACCTCGTCCCTGGACGGCCGGTGCACGTGCTGCGCGTCCGTTCCCTGAGTCACTGTGCAGGACGTAGGAGAACAACTTTAAAGAACAAGTAAAACTGTTGCCACTTCAAAACTAGTCTCAGAATTGATGCCAGGACTCCAACAGACTGATGCTCCTTTATTCTCCTTTTAATTAATTCCTTTGCCTCCAGTGAATTTCCATCTTTTATTTCTGCTGCAATCAAAGGACTGTGAGCAGCAAGGCTCGCATTAGGAACAGACCGATCCAACCTTTTTTTCATCTCCCTGTATCAGTTACTTGTCTTTTCCTTGTGCTGCCACGATGCATCTGAAGCACATATGCCAAGAGATGACTTGTTGAGGGAGAGATGGGGCACGCAAAACCCTGGGGTTTGCTCTCAACAGGCCTCCTTTTGTATGGCAGCAAAGAGTAAGAGTCCAGATAAGCTTGCTCAGATACACAAATGGGCAATTTCGTGGTCACCTGAGAAGTGCCTGGTGATTTATGGTGTTATTAAAAGGTGACGGTAAGAGTAGAAAAGATTTGTAACATCTGCACTGAAAACCCCGGCTCTGACCCTCACACCCCAGATACCAACATATTAAATATCCAAACAGGCATTCAAGCCTGCGGATGGCTTTGACAGAGATCCTGCACATCTGGTAATGCTTGGCCTGATACTTAAGACCCTGGACAGTGTGTAATTAAAGGTAATTCACTCCTTGCCCTGTTGTGGACTCCAAGAGACTGTTCCTGCCTGAAGGGCGATCTTTGGAGGAGTCTCGTGGAAGAGGGACGTGCAGTTAAAGGTGGTGTGAAGGTGAAGAGGTGCTTTGCTGCAGGCTGCTGAGGGATGAAAGTCATAGTGTGGGAAAGCTGTCATCTCCAGGGGCAAAAAAGCCAGGGCTGCAGTTTTCGTGCTTGGTGGATCTCAACCAATAACTCTGTCTTCTTGTTAGTGATGGTAGCAGCTCCAAAGCAGCCTCCATGGCTGGCAGGTCTCTTCCCATGACTGACACCAGTGTGACAGCATCCGCCATCCCTGGACAGACTGTTGGATCTTCTCGTTCTCTTGCCCTCTGAAGACCATAGAGATCCAGGGTGATGCTGTTGGCTCAGGCGGTGGAAGCCTCTGTTTCTAGAGCAGTGCAGCATTCCTCTTTCTCCTTTTCTATCCATTATTTGCAGTTCTGGCTTCTGGTCCTCCTGGATGGATGTTCTGCTCATTAGAGGGATGAAATAGTAGCTGGAAATGAAAGGTGTGAAGAGTGGGCTGATCAGAGAAGATGGTTTGTGGTGCTACACCTTGGCAGGGGTAGCCTGGACGCGTTATTGCACGTGTGTACAGCAGAGCTTGCAAGTTGTAGGGCTTAAGAGCAGCGTGGAGTTGGTTTCTTCACTTTGGCCTTTGGTCTTGTGATGCCTCCAGAGAGAAACAGTCCTTGTGGACTCTGTTCTTCCACACCTTCATGGCTGGAGGAGATCCAGACCCTGGATCTCTCTTTCCTGATGCTGTTGGCTTTGGTGGAGTGATGCTGCTTTGCATCAGGTGGGTTCCCAGCTCAAAATCACATCTCAGTCTGCCAAAGCTGCCTTGTTTTGTGCAAACACTGCTTTTTAGGTGCAAGTTGGAGAAGTCTGTTGGTGGAAGTGGCTCTAGTGGGCACGTTCACTTGTTAGAAATCCGCAGTGTGCCGAACTCGCAGCCTCTGCTTTGTGCTGAGCTGCAAATGAGCAGAGCGCGGAGGATGCACGGGTTTTCGGAGAACAGGGGAGAGCTGGCAGTGGTGGGGATAAAAGCAACATATGTCTGATTGAATAAATGCAGAAATGCAGGCCAGATGGCTGGAAATACTAAGAACTGTTTAATAATTTCTAAACTCTTTGCTCTCTGGAGCAAGCTTACGGGGACTTGCAATCTTTCCCTCTCAGTTTGCCTCCTGTGTTGGCTGCATTGCTCTTGGCTTCAGGTAGAGCTCTGAATGTTGTTTGTGACCTTCATGAATTTGTGAAATTATTATCTGGGGTGTAAGCATTGAACACCTTTCAGGCAGCAGCCAGTGATTTGTAAGGATGATCCCTCCATCCTGAACAAGTGGGGCTTTGGAAGTGCCTCTGTGGCTGTCCCAGCCCCACAGGTGTGATGGGGTCTCAGCAGCCCCACAGCAGCTGGGGTAGGTCCAGGGGTGAGGGGGCTTCTTGGTATAATTCACACTGACCTGGCTGGGCCAGTTTGCAAACAGGAGGATCTGTGCCAAATGCATCTTCCAAGTGAAATCTTGGATTTGGTTGGTGTTGGGGTTTCAAACCTGGGGAGGTTTTGAGCAGAAAACAGATATTTGTGTTTTAGGGGAAAGGCTGATCTTTCTGCTACTTCAGAACTTCCTAATCAGCTGTCGAGTTTCTCTGTGGATAGTTGTAAAAACAGATACTGTTATATTTGCTCTAAAATATTTGTTGTTTTGCACCAGACATTGAATTCAGGGCTGTTGTGTGGTTATATCAGGGACAGGGACCCCTGTGCAGGTACTGTAGATTTGAGAAGAGCTAGAAGAGCTGTTGTGCTCTTCCCCAAGGTGGGGACAACTCAGAAATTAAAAAAAAATATGGGGTTTGGGTGATCTGTATTTATTTATTTATTATTAAAAGGTGTCCTTAGAGGGAAAGGGGATGGTAGGAGCAGAAATTACAGTTACATTAAGTTGGAAATCCTAAATAATCCAAAAATAATGCAGGTGGCACTTCTTGAAGTTGTTTTTTTTTCCTTGCACAATGGGAGGGAGAAAAAAAAATATAATCTGTGTCTGTACCCTGTTTCCAGGAAAATGAATTGCAAATACGAAAAACAAGTTCTAGTTAATTCTTTTTTTCCAAGCACAGCTCCATTCAATGTTTTAAAAAGTCAAGGGATTTAGGGATCTGGAGATAGTGTCAGTGTTTTTTGGTAACAAGTACAAACTGCAGTGGGTTTTAAGGCTTCAGGAGCTGTTTCTGATTAGTATCTTTTCTTTTGACAACTTTTTTTTCTTTTCAGGGGAAAAAAAAAAGGGGAAAGGGCTTTTTGTAACACAGTTGGGTGAGAGATGGGGAGAAATCTGTTTGAAATATGCAGGGACCTGAAAGAAAATCTTGAGAGAATAATAAGTTTAACTGACCTTAAAATATCCCATTGCCACGAGGGATTTGAGAGTAACACTTCAAATGGATTTTTGATGAGGCTCTCCAGGCTGTGGGGAATTGAATATTTTACCCAACACGTTTTCTGATCTAAATTTTCACAATAACTTGGAAAAACTATACTGAAATGCCTAAAGAAGTTTTGGGTTTGGTTTTGTGTCTTTTACTTGAAAGCTCCTGCTGCGCAAGGAGAAATCAATTTACTGGAAAGTGACTTTTCAGAACTATTTTCTTTTTCCCCCTAATGTTAAATTTCATCCTGCTGTGTCCACGGCTGTGGTCTCCCTGGTACTTTTCCTCACCAGTGCCTGTTCATGAAGCTCTTTCACAGCAGGACCATCAGCCGCCGCGAGCCTCGATGTTACCACTCCATCAAACACAGCCTCTCTTACTGGTTCCATCCCCCAGTGTGGGCTTGGGTCCGCGTGTCCTCAGGCTCTGCAGCCCCAGCTCACCATCCAGACCTCCGCTGCGGACCCCAGCCCTTGCAAAGCCCCCGGCTGCTCCCTGCCTCGGGGTGGGTTATTGGGAGCAGCTGCCAGGGATGCAGGGATCGATCTGTCCATCTAGCTGCACGCTCCCATCCATCATCCCTCCAGCCATCCATCATCACCCGGGTATCGGAGTGTCTGGGTAAGGATGCTGACGCAGTGATGCTGTAGGAGATGAGGAATAGATTCAGACTCTTGGTGGGTGGGATTGCTGCTTTCCTTCTCAGCTGGGTACACTAAACACAGTGGGTAAGTGAGTGTCCCCGTGGTGCTGTGCTGGGCTCTGGGGTAGCAAGGAGCCCATGGGAACATGGTTCTGGGTTTTCCATATCTCCAGAGTGCCAGGTGGCTGTGGTCCTCCCACGGGTCGCAGCCAGGTCTGACTCCCTTTGGACCAAGAGAGTTTTGTGCTGTAGCAATTAGCCTGCAGGTCGTTAATGGAGGTGGATGAGGTGGTGCCACAGGGGAGATGGTGTCAGTCCCAGGCAGCCTGGGTCTCTGCTGCCACAGCATCACTCTCTGTGCCTTGCTCCCTCCCTGCTCTGCCAGGCTCTGTGGCAGGAGGGCCTCTGGTGCTTATGGAAAGATTTTACTGCTGATAAATTTAGGGGCAAAACTTACAGGCTGTGAGTAAACAGCTGGGGTGGTGGGGGGCACACATAGGGACCCCTGCTAGTGCCTGTGCCCCTCCAGTCCTGTCCTGGGCAGATGCCCTCCCAGGAGGGGCTGCACCTGGAGCACAGCCGTGTTATTAGACACCAGAGAATCCTCAGTATGCGCTCACTCGTGTTACGAGATGTGAGGAGCCCACATCAGAGGGTTGGCTGCTGTGACGCTGCGGGGCTGCCTGTGCTTCTGGCCCTAAATTAATCCCCAGGGACGAGGGGCAGCGGTGCTTGGGGGTCGGTGGCTTTTGGAGGAGCAGTGGCTGGGAGCTGCCGGCGTTTCCAGCCCCGGGCTCCTGCTCCCACAGCAAAACGTGGCTTGAGGGCAGACAAGCATTTCCTCCTGCCCTGCCTTGGTGGTCTCGGCAGAGACACGGTGGTCTCAGGCTCCTGAGGAGCTTCTGCTCTTGCAAAAGTGAGGCAGGGTCTTGTCTGGCTTTACAGGGGCAGCTCGATGGATTCCCCAGCATCCCTGTGGGGCAGAACCTCGGCAAACACCGGTGGGAGGGTCCGGGTGACCTGGCAGCCCTGGGGGAGCAGCCCTGGGGTCTCTGATGCCCAGCCTTGGTCTGGACCACGCTCAGGGATGGAGGCACTGCTCTGTTTGCTGTGAGCCAGGAGAGGGGCTGGAGGGCTGGGTGCCCCTCGCTCTGCCGCCGCCGAGGGCTGGGCAGCACCTGAGGGACTTGGAGGTGAGCCATGGAGGTGGCAGAGCTGGCACAGCTCTTTGGGGAGCATTCCCTTGGCTGGTCAATGACTTCCCACTTTTTAAACATAGAAATGACAATCAACCTATTGCTTCCTGGCAGTACCTAAAAACTGATGACTGGAAGCAGCACAAATTCAATAAAGTACATATTATCATCACTGCATCAGTGGAAAAGGCAGTGCAGGATCCACTCCCCTCCTCCACAGGCTACAGGGGCAAAATGAAGAGCAGCTTTCTGCTTCAACCTCTGCTCCTCTGCTGTCATTAGCTCCTGAGAGCTTAAGACTGTCTTGAATACATACAATGACACATAATAACTTGGGAGCAAATAACATAGGCTTTGAATTCCTCTTTCCGAAGCACCGAGCCTGGGGTTTTGCAGAAATGCCCTTTTTTTGCTGCATTCTCTGCCCTGCTGTGCCAGGGCTGGGTGAATCCCTCCTGTGCTGCCCTGCCTGCTGTGGAGGAAGAGCTTTGCCTGACCTGAGTGTCCTTTTCTGATCAGGAAGAGAGGTGATGGCAATGAGACACGCTAAGGTTGTGGGGCCGGGGTGTGCTGGGATGTTTGCTCATGTTTTTCCTTACGAAAAAGGCAATTTGGGGACAAGCCAGCAGCAGGTTGCCCCCAAAGGCTGGCATTGCTCTGGGGTGTGGAGTCAGGACTGTGACCCTTAGGACATCTGGTCTGGCTGCTGTTATTAAGTGATGCCCAAGACCCAGCAGAGCCCAGTCCCTTGCTCCAGGGAGGACATTCCTGCTTGTGGGCACAGCTCTGCCCAGCGTGGTGGGCAGGGACATGTGAGGTGGTGGGCTGCTTCATGAGAAGGTTAGTTGGAGTCTTTCCAACTTGTGCAAGTGAGTGCTGGTTGCAAGGAGCGTATTTCTCCTTCCTCCGCAGCCCTGGTACTGAGCAGGACCCGGGGAGCCTGAAGCCCAGCAAAGGAGCATCCCAGGGGAATCTGGTGTGGATGGAGCTGCTGGGTTGGAATTGTGCAAACTTCCTATTTTTGATCCTTGTCCTCCATTGAATCCGGCTGGAGTGGGCCGGTGGGATCAGACGTGGCTGGGGAAGACAGACAGGCAGACAGCTGGGCGGACGGGCAGCCAGACCGTGTGATTGCTTAAGCCACATTTCCTTAGGAAACCAGGCTAAAAATAATCAAAATCCAGTCCTTTCCCACAAACAGCTCTGATTGCCACAAACCAATGCTTTTCCAGTGAAGAAATGTTCTGTTAGAGAATTCCCAGTTGTTCCTGATGGAGGGAGCACCGCCACAGGGGTGCGAGACCCGAACCTGCCGGGCTGCAGAGCCCCTCCACCTCTGCCCGGGCACCTCGGGCTCACCCAGCACTGGTGGTGGGGAGCTGGGAGCTGCCAGCCGTGCAGCCTGGGCATGGGGCTGGAACCCTCTGAGCCTTCCTGCTGCCCCCATGGCCCCTTTCTCTCGAGCTGGAGAAACAGCTTCTTTTTTTCAGCAGCAGCAAAGTGTGTAATCCACCCACATCTCCCTCCCCAGTGGGGGATTTCCTTTGCCTGGGGACCAGCTGAACTGCAGTGTGGGGGGCTGGGGGGGCAGGCTGCTGCCCCACTGAGCACCCAGCAGCATCCCCCAGCCTTGTTGTCTGGGCTTGGCTGCATTTCTGAGGCTTCTCCCTTATCTACAGAGGAAACAGTTATTGGTTTCCATGTGATGGGCTGCAGAGTGGGGGGAGAAGAACCCCCACACGCGTGGAGGTGGCGGAGCAGGTTGTCAGGGGGAAGAACCATTTGGCTCCCTGATGTGCCCTGTGCCTCAGGGCTCCTCTCCCAGTTCCCTTTGCCCAGCTCCTGCTGGTGTTTCAGCTCAGGCCATGGGATGGCACGGAGCAGCTCAGGCTGTGGGAGTGGTGGTGGCTCATGTCACCATCATGCTCTGGGGCAAGGCTCAGCTCTGCTCTTCACCAGGAAATGGGGATTTTTCTGATAGCAAAAAAAAAAAGAAGAGCTAAATTTGTTTCCCATCTTCCCCCAGGCTGTATTACAAATTTGACCCAGATGGGGAATCTTTTTTGTTTCTGTGGAAAACTGGATGCATTTCCCATCCCAACAAGAGCAGCGTGACAGCACTCGACCCGAGACCAACACCAACCAACCCCTATCTCTGGGTTTTGTCGTGGCCAGAGGTGGGGAGGGCGGATGAGCTCCTCCAGCCCAGAGCCATCGTGAGCTGTAGCACACGTAGCACGTGGTTTGCAGAGCGCTGGGAGCTGCTCCTGGTGGCCACTACAAGGGGGTTGAGTTGAAGTTCACCCCATTGACCCCCAAAGCCATGGAGGGAGGGTGCAAATGGGGGGACACAGGGGTTTGGGGTGATGGATGCTGTCAAAACCTCTGCTCTAGGGAAGGAGGAGACAAGGGGATGGTTTGCTCTTGCCCAGGAGCTGTTGGGCACTGTCTGGGCTTCACTCTGCAGCCACAGGATGAAACCTCTCTCCTTTTAGCTGCAGTTACGGCTCCCCTGCCCTGCACAGTGGGGAAGGTGGTGAGGAGGAGGGCTGGGCAGCCCTGGCTCCATCCCTGCCTCCTTGCAGGCAGCTGCCTCGAGGGGTTGGGGGGAAACTGTCACCTTGGGATGGGTTAACCTGAGGGTAACCTGCTGCTCTGCAGAGCTGCTGCCTGCTCCAGGCCATCAGGCAGGCAGGGTGCAGCCATGCCTCCTGCCAGGGCCAGGTGGGCAGCAGCCCAGCCATCGCCCGCTCGAGCTGTCAAGGGCATCACAGCACTGCTGGGGAGATGGGAAGGGCCAGATCCTGCCCGCAGCCCAGCCAGGGCTGGGGATAGGGGGTCTGCCATCGCAGCACTGCTGCCTCAGCACATTTCTGCCCCTCCTGCCTCCCTGTCCCCCCTCCACACAGCCCTCCTGCCCCACCGGGTCCCAGCACATCTGCTCCCTGCCCCGAGCCCCCCGGGAGCCCCGCGGAGGGTCCCTGTGCCCCAGCCAAGAGCTGATGCTGCAGATGCTGCTGCTCATCTGCCAGCCCCTGGACCCAGCCCAGGCACCCACCGTGGTTTGTCTAAACTCAGGTAATTGCACCAGTATGGTGCTTTTCCTCCCTTGGGCCAAACCCTCCAGCTCGTGCATGGCTGTGGGCTGTTTGCTGGAGCTGCTGCTTGCTCGGAGCAGAGCTGGGCTGGTCCAGAGCCATGCAGCGAGGGGAGGAGTGGTGCTGCTGGCTCCTGTCACCTTCTTGTCCCCCTTCCTGTCCCCACTCGCTGCGGGCAGCCCAGGGCACCCTCCTGCTCAGCCCCCGGCGCTGGTGGCAGCTGCTGGCCATGGGTTTTGCTGCTGTGGGGCAGAGGGGCCCTGGTACAGGGGGATGTGTGGGGGGATGCTCCCGGCAGCTGAGGCGGCGTCAGGCTGGGATGGAGGGGGGGGGCAGCTGGGGAAGAGCCAGGCACCAGCTCGGTGTTTCGGAGGAGCGGGGTTCCCCTGCACAGGGAAACTGAGGCGCGCGGTCTCCGGTGATTTCCATGAGCATTGGGTTCCCAACTACCTTTGTGGATCCGTCCAAAAGAGCTTAAAACTGTCACTGGAAACTGTGCTGATGGATCCCCACGGCTTCGTTGCCGACCTCAGACCTGGCTCTGGTTCAGGAGCGAGGGCTGATTTATGTTTTCTTAGGTAGAAATGAGACAGTTTTGGATGCGTTTCAGAACGGCTCGTGGTTAGTCTGGAGCTGCGAGCAGGACTCGGTGCTTGTCCAGCAGGGAAGAGCCAGACTGGGAAAGCATTTTTGTGGAAGCCTCCATGAAATGGAGTCCACACGGTGATGGGGGGGGGCATTACTCCAATGGCAGGGGTCGGGCTCTTGCATCTTTGGTTCCTAAGGTATCACATCCAACCAGTGCAGTTTTAAACTGGAAGGTGCTGCAGACAGGAGAATTACATTGAAATGGCTTGTGCTGAATTTGCTTGGTTTAAAATAGGGAAATAGGGACTGTGTGTGTAGCTTTTACTGCTTGATTCACCTACTGGAGTAGGACCTGGGGTCCTCGGTCAGGGAGATGCAGGGAAACCCCTGGCAGCATCATGGCAAGGGTTGTGTCTGCTGAGCGTGGTCCTGGGTCTTCTTCTCCCAAAGCCACCCCAGCTCTTGCCCTGGGCTCAGTCCCCCTTTCTTCAGCCCTGGCTGGATCTGTGTGCCATCATGTTCATCCCTTCTGCTGGCAGCATTTTCCAGTTTGGAGCCTGGGCCAGCTCTCCCTTCCCAGTTCCCCTTGATCACAGGGGAGACCTGATACCTGGTGTGGTGTTTGGGTCCTCTGGTTCAGAGGTAACGTCTGGTGGGTTTATGTGTTGGACCATGGGGGCTTATGGCCAATTCGTTACTCTGAAATGCATTAATTGCTTTCTAATGAGCACCGACCCTTGGTGATGCCAGCAGGACCTGGTAGCCCTGGCACGTAGCTTCTGCTCCCAGCTCTGGTCTGGGGACCACAAAGTTCAAAGTACCTGCTTTTAAAAGAGGAGAAACTAAAAAGACCTGAAACCATTGGAATGAGTTCTGTTAAAAGCCGTGAGGCTGGGGGGAGCTTTTCTACACCCTGAAAGCTGCTGGGGGGTCCCTTCACCCCCCAGCCCAGTGGGATGGCTGTGCAGGAGCTGGGGATGGAGGAGAGCGCAGCAAAGGGTTCTCTCCTCCCTGGAGCAGGACCCGGAGGGGGACAGCCAACCCTGGCGGCGGTGGCCATGGAGCGGCCATCTGGAGAGCCCAGCATCCCCTTCCCCACGGCTCTGCGAGGGTCCGGGCTGGGGCTGGGCCAGGCGGTGTGGCCAGCCCCGTACCGAGATCAAATAAACACAAATACACTGAAATTATTCATGGCTCTGGGGACTTGTCTCGATGCCTCGTCAGCATCTGCTGATGGAATCAAAGCAGCTGTCACTGCGCCGGCCAGCGGGAAGGTCTCGCTCTGGCAGACATGTGTGGATTCCTCCTTTCTTCCTCCGCTCTTCCTCCGCTCTTCCTCCCTCGCGCCAGCTCCCGCTGCTCCTGCACCTGCGGCGGGGCTGGGACCGGGGTGTCCCACGTGGGGGTCCTGCCCACGCACCCTCCCCAGGCCAGCCCTGGGGATACCATCACCTGCACCCCGTGATGGAGGCACGGAGGGATCCCAGGGACCCAGCGCCGTGCATGTCCTGCCGCCCACACTGCGCCCTGGCTGATTAGTCTGAGTTAATTAGCTGAGAGCCTGTGGCTTGGGCTGGCACTGCTTGTGGGCTGGGGCAGCCTGCAGCCACTGTCCCCCAGGACCTGGCACCGCGTGGCTGCAGGGGGATGGATGCAGTCAAAATTTTGCCTCCAATTTAAATATTGCAGCTCCGTGGCACGGTGGGCACATGCAGCAGCCCAAGGCCCTGCAGGCAACTGCAAAATTATAGATAACCCCCTTTTTTTAATGTCCCCTCCCAAAAGCAGTCAGAGATGGCTCATGCTGTGACCTGTGAGACCTCCATGCCTTTGTGCTTTCTCATTTGTCTTTTAGGAACTGCTTTTTAGCTAGAATTGTTTTCCTTTTGCCCACTGGAGCATCGGGAAGGGGAGGAATTCCCATCTCTGCTGGCCACGTAACTTTAAACCTGAAAAAAATGAGATTTTGTGGGTTTTTAAAGTCCTTCCTGCGCTCTCCTCTGTCTAGGTAGGAAACTGGGAATGATCAGCCCGTTGCTGCAAGAGGGTAATTTAGTGAAAACCAATATGTGTATTTTTTATTTGTAATTGAAAGCAAAGACTTTGGAAATACTTACAGTGATCTTGGGGATTTTTTTTTTCTAGTTTTTTTTTTAAAAAAGCCATAAATTTTGCATCTGAGGGGCCTGCCAGAAGCACATGAGCTTGCCTGGTGTGCTCGGGCTGGGGACAACTGCTCTGTACAAAATAGCTGGCCATGAGAAGCGTATAAGGATGTGTTAATCGTGTTATGCCCGTCCGAGCGGCGTGTGCCTCCTCCTGGGTCAGCGGGGTCCCCTCCCAGAGCAGCAGCAGGGCTCTGTCCCCTCCCCAGCCTGTCGTGCCGCAGTGCCTGGCAGCCCCATGCAGCTTTAAGAGCAAATTTTCCTTATTTATTGGAGCACCCATTGATCCCAGTCAGCAGAGGTATCCAATTTGTCACCAGTGCCTCTCCTCTGGTTGCAGAAGAGCGTAATTTGTGTTTCCCTGTGCTCAGACAGCGAGTCAGGCCATAAAACACAAGATGCATGGTGAGGGGAGAGCGTATTTAAAGGCTGATCCTGCTGAAAGGTGTAATAATCTGCTGGATTACTTGCTGGGGGAGCTGCAGGAAAATTTACTGCCTTGGAAAGGGATTATCAGCAGCCTCTGCTGCCAGCAGATTTCTTCCTTTTCTTTTCTAAGAGGAAGGAAGCTTTTCATTGAGTTCCTGCTGCTCGCCGCCAGCGACGCTCCCCCTCGGCAGCCAAACCACCACATCAGCTCGCACAGCTCGGAAGGGGAAAAAATTATCCGGGCGATGCCAATTCTTATCTCCCCTCTCGGGTGTGAGAGGGAAATTCAAGCCTGTGTTTGAACTATGCTGGTGTGAGCTTACACACGACCAGCACCTTCCCTGCTTGGAGCCTGAAGGTGTTGAGCTGGCAGAGAGGGGTTGGGTCTTGCTCTGGAGGCACAGAGAGGAGAGGGGGTTTGTACCTGGGCAGCCCTATGCCTTGGTCCCAGGCAGCCAATGCCTCCCTCCTCAGCCCAGGGCTCCAGGAGCATCTCACCAAGCCCCAGCTGCAGGAAAGGGCTTTGCATGGCTGGCACTGGGGGTGCCAAGCAGAGACCCCGACCCTGAGCATCCCCTCCTGTGAGGGGGGGCGTCTGCATCCCCCTCATCCTGGGCAGAGCCGAGCTGGTCCCTGGCAGAGAATGGAGCTGGAGCAGCTTCCCAGGCTGGAGCTCAGGGCCACTCACGCACCGAGTTTGTAAGTCCTTCTGCAGTGCCCCCAGCCATACATTGGAGGGACCGGACTGGGGCTTGGCGGGGGCATGTGGGGGGGTTGGTTTTGTTTGATTTCATTCCCTTGGAAGGGAGGAGGGCTGCGGCAGGCTGGGGCAGCTAACCCCTTTAATTGTGTGCAATGAAGGCTGACAGTGCCGAGGCGCTGCCTTTAAAAGGGGTACTGAACCTTTAATTCCTGAATAAATTATCTCCAGTCTGCTGCTCCTTCATCTGCAAGCTGTTTGAGTGCGGGTACATATTCACTGCTGGGAAGGGTCATTTGGAGATCAGAGCCCTCGATTGACCCGGGTCACAGGCAAGACACCTGCCACAGGCTGTCCCCGCGCCCCGGGGCCGTCGGGATTGGGGACTCAAAGGGACACGGGGGAGCGAGTCAGGAGAAGAGGATTTCTAATTGCTGCCGTGCAGGCACTCCATTCCAGAGGGATGGAGAGGGCTGTGAGTGCCCACTGCATCCCTGTCCTTGCCTTACCCGGCCCCAGTCCAGCATCCCACCGAGGCCAGGCATGGGTCAGCCCACCCTCTCTGTAGGGCTTTTGGGGATACACGTAGCTATTCTGTTTCTCCTGTTTTAAGCAGAGGGTTCAGCTGCTTTTTCATTACTGGTTCTTCAAAATACATCTCTGCTTGTTGCAGGCAAAATACTGCTCCTGGGAACACGTGGCTTTGCTTTTGATTCCCCTCCTGCAGTTGAGGGCTGCAGGTGGCACTGTCCTGCTGTTATTCTGTCTCTGGGTGAGCTCTAGAGGCAGCAAATGTCCCCAATGGACTGTGGGGTGCCCAGTGCTCACTGCTGCAGCCATGGGCGATGACTCCAGCGGCAAGCAGGAGTCCCAGGGCCACTGTGGCTGTGTGCCTTGACCAAGGGGCACCACCTTCAGCAACCTGAGCTGTGCTGGGTCCCTGGCAGGTATCAATGAGTTCAGCTGCTCTGCATTTTTGGGGTGACCCCATGCATCACAGCAGAGAAGGGCAAGGAGGGACCATCTCTGAATGCCCTGGATGCTGACAGCGTCCTCCAGCACTGTCGTTCCCGAGCAGGGAAGGAGCTGTGCCCTTATTAACTCTGGTTTCTGCTCTTCATAATCTTATGCTGTTATGTGCATTCATCGGGAGCCCTTTGGCCTTAACAACCCCACTGGAATAACCATGTGAAGAAAAAACCTTCAGGGCCTTGAGCTGCCCATAATTGCAACCCCCAGCCATAAACATGAGCGCGATCGCGATGCAAATGCTGGATGGTGGAGGGGAGAGGGTCTGGGTCTGCGTGGGAGCAGGAGCAGGGGGCTGCAGCTGCCCCATGGTGTTGGGGGGAGGGACATAGCCTTTTTCTCACCTTCCTGCCAGGGCTCAGGAGTTGGGGTGCACAGAGCTTTGGGGAGATGGACAAAGCAGCCATGGTTTCCCAAATGGCCCCAGTTCTTATCAGGGTCAGTAACTGGGTGCTGGGTGACTTGTGAAAGTAGTTACTCCATTAGAAATGCTAATGAGCTTCTCCCCTTTCCCTGCTTCACATCCCAGAGCTCTTGATGCTAAGATAGGTCGGAAGCCGAACACAAAGTCCTTGGCTCCTGGTCCTTCCTGGAGCCTCCTGACAGACCCCACTGCTGCCTCCCTCTTGCTTTGCAGCCCATGCCCTTGACAGGACCAAGCAGCCAGGCTCTGCAGCTGCTGAGAAGTCCCGTGGGAAGGGACTGCAGGGGCTCAGACCCCCATGGCATCTTCCTTCTCCTCTGAGCCTTTTCTACACCCTGACCTGTCCGGATCCCAGCCCAGGGACCTCGTCCCCCGTAGTGTGGTGGCGGTGGGAGAGCTGTGGGGTCCTTTGCATTGGCTGGAGACCCTCCAGTCATGGCCCTGATGCTCTGCCTGGGAGCAGGACTGGCCAAACTTCTGCCATGTTTCATGTATCAAACTGTAATTAGGAGCAAAGGGCAGAGGGGTGCAAAGGAGCATTAATAAATTATCTTCCTTGTTGTTAATTGACGTGTCTCAGAGTCAGCGATCGTTGAGCCCAGGGCTTGGCTCCCCTTCCAGGCGCATCACAGGCTCGTTACTGCCATCATTAGCATATTCAGGTTTCCCTGCTTAAAGCCAATTAGTTCCTGGCCAGGCCTGATTGGGAAGACTTGGCCTCATTTGCACATTTTTGAATCAGTGAAAGAATCAAAAATAATGGGGGCCTGGGATGGAAAGTGCCCGGGGGGGCTCTGCCTGCTCGGGGAGGTGCTGGCAGGACCCGCTGCCTCCTCTGAAGGGCCAGCGGGGAAGAGGAGGGGGAAGATCACAGTAATTAGGAATAAAAAGGAACATGGCCTAATTTGCTCCCGGGCGGCATGCGGTGAGTTCAGCCTTCCGTGCCTCAAACTGAGGTTCAACAGATGCCCTGGTGCTTCCTGCAGGAAGAGGAGGTGATGGAGGGGACTGAGGTGGGGGGCAAGCACGGCTGCCCACGTGTGCCCTCCATCCCACTTTGGGGAATAGGGGGTCCAGCATGCCCCCCCCCCCCCAGCAGCTGGGGTCTCCTTGGCAGAGCTGTGAGCAGCAGCACCAGGCTGGGTCTGTCCCTCCTCACACCCCATGCCTCTCACTGCTTCCCAGCAAAGGTGCTGCTATTTTAGTTGCCTCGGAGGAAAAAAGCTGATATCTTAAAGTCTATGTAACTGGTTCCAGTTTAACAACTTCATAGGCGCTGTGCAGCCACAAAGGCAGCCTTGTCCCTCCCGGGTGAGATAAGCCTGTTGGGGCGATTCATATGCAGATCTGGGTGGTACTGGGTGTCTGCTGGGAGAGGATAAATCTGTCCCAAGCCTCGTCCCCCTCTCCTGGTTCCAAACTATTTTACATTTACACAAAAAAGGTTCTGTCCCCCATTGAGCCTGGTCCTGTCACCCTGCCTTTGAGAGAGGAGGTCCCCAGGAGCCGCGGCCGGACGCCACTGGGTGCCCAGACAGGGCTGGGCTGGGCTGGGCGAGCGGAGCCGTCACCAGTTTTGTCCCCCACGTCATCCCATCGCCCATCTTATCGCCTTGAAAGAGTCACTTTCTTTGGCCTCGAAGAAAGCTCTCAACCATATCCCCTCCGGCAGAAATCCCCTCGCCTTTGTCCGGGGCTTTTTTGTCAGCACTCGTTTTTTTTAATAATAATGGAGTGGGGCTTTTCCCCCCTTTTCTCTTCCACTTTTGGTTAGAATATAGAACTGTGAACCCTGATCCAGACTGCACCCATCACCCACACTTTATCTGGGATTTGGGGGCCTCCCATCACGCTCCTGGCACAGCCTGGACCTGCCTCTGTGCTGAAGATACTGCCTGGCATTTTTGGGGGGGATGAATTGTGGGCAGAGCCTGTCCCGCACAGGAAGCTGCAGGGATGCTCTCGGGCTGGAGATGTATTTAGCAGCGAGGTTCTCCTCCGACAGGCACATCCATTACTTTATGCTCTCAGTACCGGGAGGAATCCTCCTTCATCTGCAACAAAATCATCCAAGAGTCGAGGAATCATGAACCAATTAACCCTGCAAAGTTATGTCAAGCCAGTTTTTTGAAGCCTGCTTTGATTACCTGCCTGCTAGGGCTGTTAATCTGCTTTTAATGCAGCTTTCTGCATTTTTATCAGGGCTGGAAGTTAGTGCACATTGCTACCTCAACAGAGGAGGTAATTAATCAAAAGGAGGGCCCCTGGGAGCACAGCCATAATCTGCAATTTCCCATTGCCTATAATAGAGGGAAAGTCCTGCAGAGGTCCAGCAGCCCTTGGAAATCACCTCAGCTGAGAGCTGTTAGGGGATGTCACAGCCGTGAGCTCCATGAGCAGGGCAGTGAGCACGCAGCCTCTGAGCAGCCAGGTACCACAGCCTGGAGGGTGAGAGGAGGATGGGTGGGAAGGAAAACTTGGTGAAATGATGAGCAAAACGTCTCTGGGGAGGCTCTGAAGTAGACAGTGGCATTTTCCATCCCTCTCCATGATTTTCTCCATGGAAATCCCATCTCTGATGCCTCTCAAATGCGTATTAAAAATGGGAATTTCTCAGCTTAATAGAAAGGTAAAAGAGTTTTATCCCCTTTCCTTGGCACACGGTCTCCTCTTGAAGCGCAAATTCCCTCTGAGGCTGCCAGGGTGCTCCCTCCTTGCGGTGTCACAGACCTGCGTAGCATTCCCGAGGCGTGTTCTTAAGGTTAATGAGAATTAACTGTATATTTAATTAAAGTTTCCAATGCTTGTGCTAAAGTGGAGTGTAACAGAAGCCTGGTCTGCTCTTTGCCAGTTTAAGCCAGATCTGGAGGGAGACAGGAGTTATCAATAATTAACTGGGGTAATTTAGGGGAAGTATTAGGGAGTTAATGAAAATGTAAAATAGTCTAATTATCTTGCAAGGAGGTGGGAGTGATTGAGGTGCTGAGGAAGAGGAGGTGTTGCACAATTAACTGCTTGGAGGCAGCTGTTCCCTGGGATGACGTTGGGATCCAGCTCCTCCACCACCCCCCTGACCCCGTGGCTGGTGGCTCTGCATTAACCAAGTGTGGGACTGAGGGTTTCAAACCAGGGCAGTGGCATCCAGCCCATGTGTGCCTTTAGTCCCCACTGGAAACAAGGCTGTAGATGTGTTGGAGACTGTCAGAGGGTCTGTTTTGCGTGGGATGTCACTGCCCCATTGCTGTCCCCAGTGGAGGGGACCAAGTGTGTGGCCGTGCTGGCAGGGGAAGGTCTCTGCACCCCATCACACGCTCCATGGGCGCAGGAGCTGCTTGCTGTTGCTCCAGCAGTACCTGTGCAAACAGAGTTGGGAATGCCTGCCCTAACATGGGCTTTTATTAAAAGTTTTATTTTAATTACATTTTAATTAAGCCTAGGATGGTGTGGTTGGCTTTAATTAAGGTTGATGCTGCTCCTGTGTGCTGTGGAGCTGTTGATCAGCAGGATGAGTGCGGGGAAGGTGCTGGTACTGCTGGGTGTGGGTCTCCTGGGTCAGTGGGAGACCTGGGGGTCCCTCTGCAAAAACAAAGAGGGGACATCAAATGGCTTTTATTAAAATATTGCAGCAAAACCTTTGCTGGGGCATCCTGACTCATGTTTGTGGTCGCTGCGTCAGCGCTCTGAGGGGGCACTGCTGTGGCAGGGGTAGCTCACGGGTTTTCTCTCTGGTTTATGTCCTTGGGAACACTGTGATGGCAACTGCAGCAAACCCAAAGCGTTTGTTTTACTGATGGATTCCTGAGACCGGGTCTACTCGGTGCGGGTTTGGGGAGGACAGGCTGAGAAGAGCGGTGTGTTGGTTTAATTGGGCTCTCCAGCCTCGCAGATCACATCATCCAATGTGTTTGCTGTTTGATAATTTTATTGCCCACTGAGGAGAGGGACTGGTTTAGGTGTTAAGCCCATGTTTGCTGAGAGAGGGTGTTGGGTGGGTGAGTAGCATGAGGAAGGAGCTGTTTTGCTGGGCAGAAATCCCGGTGGCATCCGGGGAAGCGCTGCAGAAATGCTTCCACGAGTCACCCAGCGCTGGGTGAAGCAGCCTGGCAAACCCTGTGCCCTTTATCTGAGCATAATTCGAGTTAAATGTGCTTTGCTGGCTTGGCTTGGGGGCGAAGTCCAAGCAGCAGCTTGGAGGGGTGCTGCCAGCAGTGTTAAGAGATGTGTGGCTGGTTTTTGGTTGGCTCCAGGCAAGCGTGGCAGGGAGGGGATGGTGCACAGGGCCTGATCCTGGTTTGGGAAGGTGCTTCCCAGTGGGAATGCTGCTAGTCAGCCCCTCCAGTGAGCACAGTTATTTGAGGGGGCTTTGGAAAGGTGCTGCAAAGGTTGGGGAAACCACCCATTGCTGTCCCAGGATGTGTGTACCCCCAAAAAGCATTTGGCTGCTGGGCAGTGATGCTGGTGATGAGAAGCGGCTCTGAAAACGCTGACACTGTCCAAAAAGAGAAAAAAAGGGGGGAGAAAAGCCACAAGTGGCTTTTGCCTCTTGTTTGGAGGAGGGAGTTGTGCGGGGCCCAGCGTCGCTCACAAATGCTTTTAATAAAGTGTTCTTTCCTGAGTCCAGGGGAAAAAAAAACAGAAACCTCAAGCCTTTTCCCATTACATAAGGAACAGATGCTGCTGGGCAGAGCCCCACAGCACAGCCCCACTGCTGCCTGCCCCGTCGCCTCCCGCTGGGGGGACCCAGCTGGGTCTGAGCAGCGGGATGGGGATCCCAGAAACACCCCGTCCCACCCCAAAGTGCTGCTGCCAAGAGCTGGCCCTGCTGCGGCACCCAGCTCCAACCTCATCCTGCAGGGATCCCCCGAGCAGGGTTTTGGAGCAATCCCTGCCCTTGCGTGGGTTGGCTTGGCCTCAGACGAGCCATGTTAAAATGAAACAATCCTGCCCCTGCCTGGGTGAGGGGGGAGAGGCATATGGGACAAGTGGGGGGATGCTCCTCTGCTTTCCAGCAAGCCCCAGGGATGCAGGAGAGACCCCAGGGGCAACCTTGAGTTTTAAAACCAGAATTCTTCTAAGTTCAGGCAAAATGGAAAGTCCTTGCAGGAAAACGACTATCCAGTCCCAGCTCTCTCCTTTTGGTTAAGTGAAGTCTCAATTAGATTTGATGTTTTTGCTTTATTTTATCCCTTGTCACAGTTAATACTTGAGTATTGGTGCTTTTTCCAAGAGGATTCCAGATCCCTGGCAGTTGTCCTGGGATGCCTCTGGGTGTGGAGCAGCTCTGGTTGGAACCCCATGTGGTTGCTGACACATACAAGTGTTTTTGTGTTGGGATGGTAGAAATGAAGCTGTTTCAATCCCAGATGAGCCCTATGAAGAGAGGGCTCCATCTCTGTGTCCATGTGGGTTCCATCAGTGAGGGCTCTGCTGCTGGCGAAACTAAGTCTCCTCTTCACCAGGACAGCCAGAGAGGACCTGTCCACCCCCAGGATGAAGGGGGACATGAGGGGCTCTGGGGGACATGAGGGGCTCTGGGGCAGGTGCCTGTGCTGGTTGCAGTGGGGACCCACTCTGCAGCCCCTGGCTCTCCTCACAGGGTGACATGCCTGGGTAATTTCTCCGGCAATTAATGCCTAATTAAAGTGCACAAGGGAACAATCAGAGCAGTGAATTTTACACAGCACAATGGCTGAGCCCTGAGAGGTTTTCTGTCTTTTTTTTTATTTTTAAAAGGAAAGTGTCTTTTTGTGGCCTTAACTGCTTGCTATCTGGTGGCCAAGAAGGTTGGAGCCTCCATGGGTTTCTCCATCCCCAGCTGCTGCATGGGCTTAGCCCCCATGGCTGCACACCCCCGTGATGAGATTTTCCTCTTTGCCACCCTGTGTGAGGAGTCTGCACCCCCAGGACATGCAGTCAGTCTGGAGGTTGGGATGAAACCCAGCTCCATCCCAAAATGTGGGTGTTGAGATGCCAGTCACCACCACTGGAACTCCCTGGGGTGGAGGAGGAGGGGGCAGGAGAGATTTTCAGGGCTGGAAAGGGGGTTGTGGGGGACATCCAAGGGGGACTGACAGCCTGCAGTGTCTGCTGGATGGTGCTGCTCGTGGGGCAGAGTGACAGCAAGCCCCTTCCTGGGGACAGACGGTGCCTCGAGCCCTGACCGTGTGCCTTCCTCTCCCCAGGAGCCTGATGCCACGGACACTGGAGGGGCAGATCACCATGGAGAAGACCCCCAGTTACTTCGTCACCAAGGAGGCTCCCCGGCGCATCTACAACATGTCCCGGGACACCAAGCTGATTGTGGTGGTGCGCAACCCCGTCACCCGCGCCATCTCGGACTACACGCAGACGCTCTCCAAAAACCCCACCATCCCCAGCTTCCAGGCCCTGGCCTTCAAAAACATCAGCACGGGACTGATCGACACGAGCTGGAGCGCGGTGAGGATCGGGATCTACGCCAAGCACCTGGACAACTGGCTGCAGTACTTTCCCCTCTCCAAGTTCCTCTTTGTTAGCGGGGAGAGGCTCGTCAGTGACCCCGCCGGGGAGATGGGACGTGTCCAGGACTTTCTGGGTCTTAAGAGGGTGGTGACAGACAAACATTTCTATTTTAATGAGACCAAGGGCTTTCCCTGCCTGAAGAAGCCGGAGGGTGGCAGCAAGCCCCGCTGCCTGGGGAAATCCAAGGGGCGGCCGCACCCCAAAATCGACGTGCAGGTGGTCCAGCGCCTGCGGGAGTTTTACAGACCCTTCAACATGAAGTTTTATCAGATGACAGGGCAGGACTTTGGGTGGGACTGAGCCATCCGCATGCTGGGACCTGCTCTGCCCAGCAGTGTGTGGAGCCAGGACCGTGGTCCAGGGATGCCCGTTGGCCACCCCACCAGCAACCTCCTCCCTTCGTTCTAATTTATATGGGACCTTTTCTGGCAAGAAACAGACTCTTGTGGAGTAGAGAGAAATATTTAAGAAATAAAACCCCAGATGACCCCTCTCCCCTCCCTGACCAGATTAAATATTCTTCCATATACATGTTGCTAATCTATATTAACCGTGGGTGGCGAGTGGGAGCGTGTGAGTGTGTGGGTGGGTGGGTGCGTGGGTGGGGACGATGGCTCTGCCATCTATGATAAAAGCTATGGAAGCCAGTCGGCCTCTGGGGTGTGCAGCCAGTGGGTTTTTGCTAAATGAAATGTTCTCTGGGTAACCCAGATGGTAAAGCAGGGCATTTCTAACCCTTGGGGTGACAGTCCCTCCTTCCCTCCAACTCACCCGAACAGAACAGACAAAAGCCCCAAACTCTGACCTTTCAGCTCAATAATCTCCATAGATTTTCAAATCTGCAGCCATAGAAGGCCATCATGGGAGGCTGCAGAAATTAGTTTAATCCAAATTAACTAGTTTTCCCTTAATTAAAGATGGGGAAAGCATTTAATTAACCTCTAATATCTTATTAGTGACTTGTATTTGTCTCTTTAATGAGCTAATTATGTGTTTTCAAGGCCTTCAGGCCCTGCATTGTTTGCAAATATCCTTTGGCTCTGGTTTCTTCCATGGAGCAGCATCCCAAAGCTGACAGTCCTGCCAGGGATGCCATCCCCTCCCTTCCTCGCTGCTGTCCCACCTCGCTGCTGTCCTGGGGTGATGGAGGTGGCTGGTGCCGCTTCTCCTGGGATGCTCACCGGGCACTGGCCCCCTTCATCCCAGCTCTGGGGTGACTTTACACCAGGACATTGTGCTTTGTGCCTTATAGCTCTTCCTGCTCCCATGTCCCAGCCACTGGCACCTCCTTTGTGCCCCTTGGAGGTGACAAGTATTTTCTGTACCAATGCTCGGGGCTGTAGCTGAGCATGTTTGCCCCATTCAGCCCTTGGGCTCATCTGGTCACTGAGGGACAAGTGACACGTGCATGGATGGGCTTAACGTGGTGTTGGAGTTAAATAACAAACAGCTGCCTGTTTCTGCACGGTGGGCATCACCAGTGTGGATGTGTGAGTGGCCCTGGGGACAGCCGCAGATGCCATCGGTGCGGTGCCAACGCCTGGGGCGTTACGGCCGGTATTAAAAAGCTAGGATATTGTAAAAGAACAGTGAGAAGAGATGAAATCAGGCCTGGTTTTCTTCTGGTTAAAATCCCCCAGCCCTGCGAGCGATGTGGCCATTGCTGGGTGGGACTCGGCACCCTGTGCTCAGTGCAGGGTCCCCCCCAGGACCCCAGTGCCCCGCTGCCAGCCCGCGGGGGGCTGATGTCGAGCGGCTGGGGGCTGTTGTCCGCCCCGCTGGCAGCTCCGCGTGATGGACTGCGCTCTGCTTGTTTAGGTTTTGTTTCCAGCCACGACATTCGACCAAATTATTCTCCGCAAAGGGCTTTAAAGTTTCCCAAGTGCCTGTGAAAGCCTGGAAACGCTGTTAGTGATCCTATTTCTCAGCTGAGTGACTGCATTCAGCCCCAGCCATATTGATATGCAAAACGTTAAGGGTCCCGGCTCTAAAGATGGTTTCTGTCTGCCCTGTGAAAGGGACCTATACTTTTTTAAAGCCCGGGCCTTTCTAAAGCCACACAATACCATATAGACTATGCCATTTAAAGCATCTGAAGCGACCCAAAATGTATTGAAAGCTTGCTTTGCAGACTCATTAAGACTACTCAATAGGTTCTGGCAAATACCGTGCCAGGGCTGACCGCACGGATTAAGACTTTTGAAGTGTTACACAAACCCCCTGCTTAAACTAATTGCTGCCCCGCAGCTCATGAGGTCAAGTATTTGTATTCATTGCCTCCGAGAGGAGCCACTTCTGGGTCTGTCCAGGTGAAGTCTGCACTTCATTAGATCAAGACAATAAAAGCAGCTTCGGGTAGGAAGGGGGACGGTCCCCAGGATGAAATCTCCTGGCTCTTGCTCTGAGCGTGAGCACAGGCTCATGTCCACCACGGCAGCATTTTGGGTCCTTTCTGTTGATTTCAAGAGCCCCAGCGGAGCGATGTGCTTCCAACCAAAGCTGCTGGGTGCAGGGTGGCAGCTGGGCTGGTGGCTCTGCTGGCATCTGCATCGAGGTGCTCCCCAGTCACCTGCAGCACGTGGGGTGTCCATGTCCCACTTGTGCTGTCCTGTGGTGTGGGTCCACTCAGCATCATGGGGAGGGTGAGCATCACTTGAGCAGTGGTTGCTTGAAATTCTGTGTGCTCCCCCGTGATGTTCCATTCGTTCTCCAGGGTCAGGTGGGTTCCCTGCACCGGCAGGATGGGGATCCCATCATGAGCTACTGCAATGTGTTTCTCCTGTCAATCCAGAGGAAAAAACACCTTTGTCATCGCTGCCTCATCCCCTAGTGAGCTTTGGGGCTCCTGCTCAGGCAGGGGCTGGGGGGGAGCACCGGCGCAGAGGCTCCAGCCACTCACCCCCCGTGCAATGTGCTCCCTGCACGGGAGGTGCTGTGGGGTCAGGAACTGATCAGGAACACCTCCAGGAAACTCCCACAGAGGCTCAGGGAGAGGTGTCACTGCTGTACCTTTCTGCACAAGACCTCTGGAAATAAAAGTTATACAAAGATAATGCCGAGCTGTGCTGGTGTCTTCTGTGTGCCTGCTGCTGCGCACGTTGGGGTGGGCTGGGGGGGACACAGTCCCACGTGGTGGCTTTTATGACTTTTTTCCCTTTCTTGTGTCTATCTCAGATTGCTAAAAATCCAGAAACCTGGAAGGTCGTGTTTTCCCCCAGGACAGCACATGCTGGGAGAAGGTGACTGAAAAGTTGGATGAGCAGCTGACATCTGTCCCCTCCCAAGTGTCTCAGTGAGCTCCCAAGAGTGTGGGCAGTGGTGTGTCCACCTCTGCTTGCTCAGAGGACCATGGCAAGATCCCCCGTGCTGCCAGAGCATCGTGGGGGGTTACGATTGCAGGTTAAATATGGGAAGTGCCAGAGCAAGAGGGTGATCCAGCAAGAGGAGATCCAGCTTTTGCTGCCAAGTGTGAAATGAAGTTTTCATGCCCGTCTCAGTTAACCAAAGTTTCCATTTCTAAGCCCATTTTTGTTTGGAAAATCCAGCTATCCAAAGTGTTGTGGTTCCTGTGTCCTGGGCCTTCCCTTCCATCCCAACCATTCCCTAAGCCAGGAAAAGCAGGGTTGCAAGAGCTTTCCAAAATATTATTTATTTTTCTTTTATACCAAAGCCAGAAAGAACAAAAATAAGGGAAATAAATAAAAAAAGCTTCAAAAGGAAGAAATTAAAACTTTTTTGCTTTTGTGAAGGTCTGGAGATGCAGGAGAGCAGCAAGGCTGGTTTGCAATTACACATTTCATCTTGACACGCTCTGCTTTGTAATCTGTAACAAGGAAACCCATACTTTTACCCCCAAACACCCCATTCATCCCCATTCCCTGTGTTCTTCAGTGTGTGCAGCCATGCTGGCTCCACACCACCTTCCCCAGGTGGGGCTCGTGCTGCCGGGGCCATGGGGCACCTGCAGGCTATAAATCGGGGGGGGGGGGGGGGGGGGGGGCTGGATCCTCACTGCAGGACTGTCCCAGCCGTGGGAGCTGCAGAGGGATGTCCCAGCTTGAGGAGCAGGATCTGGCTGGTAAGCAGGGGCTGTTGCTGGGGAGGTTGGGTGGCCTCCATGCTGGTTGTGGGGGATGTAGGGCAGTGTGGTCACACAGGGCAGTGCTCAAGGAGCATCTGTGCATCTCAAGATTTCCAGTGTTTGTGCTTGGGGTTTCCAAGAGCTTTGTCTGTCCCATGGTGCAGCCCCGTATCTCCCTGGGCATTTTAGTGCTCGCCCTAGGGACACTGGTGCTTCTTTGGTGTGTGATGGGGTTGCAGTGGCTCCGTGGGAGCAGGGCAGGGGCTGTCCCCACAGGACACAGCTGTGCTTCCCAGTGAAATGAGCTGCAGTGCGGATGGCATCGCCTGCAGACCTCAGCCTCGTCCCGTGCTCGAGGCTGTCCAGGGCTGTGGTGTGTCCTGCTGCAGGGTTCTTTGGTGGCTTCCCTTCCTGGCTGGCACAGGGGAGAGTTCCAGGGAGGAACATGCGTGTCTTTAGTGTCCTGCCTTGCCACAAAGCCCCCCAGCACTGCACGCAGCCCTTGAGCAGCATCCAGGGCTGCCAGCTCCGTCGGCTTCTGCTCTGGTTTTGATCTTGACATGATCTTAATACACAGAATAAACTCATGCCATATTCCCCAACAGAGAAGAAAATGCCCACGCTAAGGGAGAGGCCACTGTAATTGCAACCAGTTGCCCGGCAGTGGCTTCCAAGTCATGTAGAGCGTGGGCTGGATCCCACATGTGGGCACAAATAAGCACCATCAGGTGTAGGCAGTGCTGTGGTATGCAAATACAATGAAGAAAATGGAGTACATGGTGATTGTGCCTAATCCCAGAGCTGGGCTGCCTTGGTTCAATCTGTGCACTGATGCTGGGTGAGGTTATTCACTGGTTTAACTGGAGCTGGGGCGAGATGAGCACAGCCCATGTGCTCAGCCCCTCTGGATGGCTGTGAGCAGGCAGTGAGATGCTTCTAGGAAAATAGTAGTTAGTTACTGAAATAATTAACCAAATGACTTATTTGTGAGCAACCTGCTGGGATTAGTGGCTGTCCGAAGTGGGATGGGGCACGCTGCTGGCATGTCCCCACCGTGAGGCTGTCTGTGGGGCCCTGTGGCAGGTGAGGGCCAGGGCTGGAGGTGAGCAATGGCACTAGATGGTCTGATTCAGCCCCGTGGGTGGTGCAGACCACAGCCAGAAGATGAAGCTCATGCTCCCAGTGCCCAGGCAGGAGCAGGCTCCATGGCTGTGCCAGCTTTGCCCCAGTGCCAGCATCCACGCAGGCAGCTTCTGCCTCCAACCACGCCTGAAACTCAACAGGGAGAGAATTTTTCACTTTTTTTTTTTTTAAACTTTTGCTGAAAATGCAAACTTCCCTCTGATGGCAGGGGCTGATTGCTGGAGAGGCGCCCTGTGGCAGCCGCAGCATGCTGCTGGCAGATGCCAGCGGGAAGGAAAGTGTGAGGGATGGAGGGCAGCAGGGGAGAGGCCGGGAAACTGAGAGATTCTTCTGGTGGGGATGGGAAAGGGGCTTGTGCAACAGGCAGCCTTTAATTAAGGGGCTTTAAAGCCTTTCCCCAGCTGGTTAGCATTGCCTTGCCATATTGGAGTGGTTTAGAAGCAATGCTCCTCAGGAATGACTCCCTTCCTGTCAGCCCTGTGCGTGGGTGACGGGTCCCCACCCCGCTGCTCCTGGCCCCCCATGCTTTCTGAAAAATGGGGCAGAGAGAAACAGGGCTGTGCCTGGGTGGAGAGAATGGGGAGCCCTGTGTGCTTGCAGAGGGGTGAGGCAGGGAAGAAGCCCATTTCTCTGACCTGGTTGCAGCACTCAGGTATTTGTGATGCAGCTACTGCAGCACCCAGAGGGGTCTGTGGGGGAAGTGACTGATGGCATCCCTGGGTGCTCAGGGGGCACAGCATGGTCTTGCACCTAGTGCACAAACACTGGGAGTATCCAGCTCTGGGGTGGATATTGGTGCTAGGAACCAGTACTGGGGCTGTGGCTGGGTTGTGGGGAGGTCTGAGGACAGGTACAGGAGATTGTGTCTGGCAAGGTGGGCAGGGTGAAGGTAGGTGAATCCTGTCCCAGTTGAAGTGGGCAAACCCTGCTGCCCTGTGCTGGACCTGTGGCTGCCCTGATGCTTTTAGTATTGCCTCTAGGGGAAAAAAAACACCCCACAACAAAACAGAACACACAAAACCTCCTGACTTGGGAGAAGGGTCAGTCTGGAGCAAGCTCCATGTGCACGTGGCTGAGCCAGTGCTGCTGTGTCACACTTCATGCTGGCATTACTGGGGTGGTCTGCTCTGGTGGGCACAGGTGGCTGCAGGGGTGTCCCTGCCTCTCCTCTTGCGTTAGGGTCACACTTCTGGTAGCAGGGGTCAGGGGTGCAGGCAGTGGGTGCTGTGTCACCCTTCCTCCCCGAGACCAGGGCTGCTGCGAGGGCAGGCGGTGTGTTTGCAGATGGAGGTTATTCCCTCTGCTCCCACTCCCCCGTGGGCTGGGATTTCCCAGTGTTTCCAGGCTCAGCGGAAATCTGTGGGTGCCAAACCCTGCTGCGGAGCTGGCTGTGTTCAAAAGCCATTTTGTGTGTTTGTCTGTAACCCTAAATATCTATCTCGAAACGAGTGCAAACTGACAGCTGTCCCCTGTCTGGGATTTTTCCTCCTCCTGCTGAGGTTTCAGCCAGAAGCTGGATTTGATGAGGAGGAGGTGAAGCAAACCCAGCTGTGAGCTGGCTGAGGGTGTTTTGCTCAGAAAGGGGAAAATTCCCCTTTTACAGCAAAGTACCCCCTGACTGCTGGAGTGGGCAGTGTCACTGCATTCTGCTCTCCTGGCCCCTTCACCAGAGCTGGGCTTGAGTGATGGGATGGCTGAGCATCATCCTCCTCCTCTCTGCACACCGGCCTCACTGCAGGGGTCCCAGCTTGAAGTTCCCCACTCCAGTGACATGGTTAGTGCTTAGGGTCCCTCTGCTCTTTTTTCTATGGAAAAACATCACAATAAAAGCTAAAAGGCAACTTTAATAGTGTAATATTAGAGAAGGCTGGAAGAGAAGTGCTGGGAGGAAAGGGCTCCTGCCTGGGGCTGGGACCATGGCACAGCTGGGGCTCCCAAGCCACTCAGGGATGCAGAAGTGGGGAAAAACATCAACATTTTCTAGGCTTGGCTGATGTGTGCTGATGCACCGTGCTCAGACAGGGGGAGGACAGGCATACCCTGAGGCTGGCACAGCTCAGACTCCTATTGCCTTTAGGACAGACACTGGGGTTATTTAGACCTGACTGAGCTAAACGTCAGTCGTGTATCTGCTTGTGGAGGGTGGGACCCTGGTGTGGTCTGCCCAGGGACCAGCACCCATCGGTGTGCACAACCAGGCAGCAAAATGTAGGCAGAGGCTGAAGCGCTGCCCAGAGCAAGCGCGTGTAACCAGCAGAAAACGTTCCAAGTCCGGAGAGGCTTCGCAATAATTTCCACATTCTGTAATTTTTCTCAAGAGGGGAAGAGAGGCAAGCCTGAAATAATTACCCACACAAGCAGCCATTGAAATGTTCTTTACTGAGAGCACTGATCACTTACTGTATTTAACAAGACAATTTTGGCTCTCGGCGCATAAAAGCAAGCAATGATTAAAGCTCTTGTTTTCAGGATCCCTGAGCCAAAGCACAAAAGTCTATTGCTAGATCCAAGTCTGAGCTTGGCAACCAGCTCCTACCCAGGGAGTGGGCCAAGGTGAAGTAGCTCTGCTCAGTGTCAGAGTTTGGGGTGCTGGGGAGTGCAGCGGGTGCTGGTCCTCCCACCCTGCTGATGCTGGGGGCATGGGGGCATCTCTGGCAGTGAGGACTTGTGCCTTCAGCCCTGGAAGTGGGTTGGGGTATTTTGCAGGAGGTGGAAGATGTCACAGCTCCCTGGGGCTGTGAAAGGTTCCTTGGTGGTGGAAAGGAGCAGGCGCTGAGCTCAAGGGCAGCTTGGGAAATGGGGACAGCTTATGCTGCCTGGATTTGGGGATCCTACTTTGGTCTCCAGGCTGCTCACCCCATTTGCAGCAGGCATCAGCTAAATTGGAAGGAGCTGTACCCTGGCAAGAGGCCGTCACTCGCCCCAGGGTAAAAATGAGCAGAGCTGATGAAAGCACCCTTTTGTGCTGTGCTGTGTACCACCCTGCTCAGAAACACTGCCCCGAGATAACCTGGGATCAGCATGGCCAGAGCTCCCAATGTTGCTGGAGATGTTACTGCAGCAGCCCTGTCGCTGCTGTCGTGTATCAGAGCAGGGGGGGATGCTGCAAGGTGCAGCGCCCCTGTGTCAGCAGAGGACGTGGGGACACTGCAGGTGCCACAAAATCCACTCCTGACCCCCAGGTTTGCACAGCTCCACTGCTCCCCTGTAACCTGCTCTGGTCCCTGATCAGGGACCTTCTTCGAGACTGGCTTCATGGCTGAGACATGAGTCTGATGCAGGATTATCTTCTCTGGGAAGTGATATTTTTGCAGCAAAGCCAAGAGGAGTTGCCTGTGAGTGCCCATTGGGACAGTCCCATAGGTGCCATTGTGGTGCTGAGGGTCTCTCCTGAACCCAGGCTGTGTTTAAGGTGCACCGCACCCTGTGGTGATGGGCAGCAGTGCGAAACCCAGAGGAGAGTCTGCTGCAGAACATCCCCTTCTGAGGGTCTTTTTTACCCCGAGTCTTAAGGCTGCTGCTGAGGTCAGTGGTGCAGTGTCATGGTGTGAGTGTCCCATGGAGTCTGAGTGTTGGTGTCACATCATGGCTCTGTACTGTGCTGCTGGCAGAGCTGGCATTAGCAAGGTGAGCTTTGCCTGGGGCAGCTCCAGTGATGCTGGTGGCAGTAGAAGCTGGGCATGAATCTGAGCCCTCTTGCTGGCATAAATCAGCCTTGTTTGGTTCAGTGCAGCTGCATGATTGAGACCAGGTCAAGATCTGGTTCAGCTCTTCCTACTTTGCTTGTTAAGCTCCTGTCCTTGAGGATGGTGTCAGTTCACCTTTGCAATAGATAAATGAGTCCCATTGTAGCAACACTAAATCTATCCAGCCTAGTGCTTGGCTTTCCCGGGTTTTTTCTCGCTGCAGGACAGGGAGGACTTCCAGGGAAATACTTGGGACAGCTGAGGGAGACAGTTCTGCATGGACAGAATTATGCAGAGTCCCTTGTTGCCTTTCCCCTGGAAAAAGTGCAAGAATTCAGACACTGAATAAATTCCACAGACATTAACTATGCTAATCAAGCAACTGCTTATACACAGGGCTGTTATGTACTGCCTTCCTCTTCTCCCCAAGCGTGGTGAAATGAAACCAGGGGGGGGAAAAAAAAACCAACACGCTTGTAGAGAGCTTTTATTTCTCACAGTGGCCTCCTGGCTCTCCTGGAGTGTGTGGTGGTGAGGGTGCTGTGGGGATCCAGTTCCTGGCATGGCTGTGTGTCCCTCGAGTGCCTCCACTCCAGCTTGGATGCAGTTGAGCAGTTGCTTTTTGTTTGTCACTGCCTTTCTGGCATTAACTGAGAGCATCCCATGTTGGGCACAGGGCTGCATCCCGTGTCCCCAGGGATTTCCCCACAGCACTGACCATCCTGGCTGGGGGCCCTGTGCCAGCTCAGGGCACAGCTGCCATTGGGTCCCACCTGGGAGCTGTACTGGCTCTCTTGGCTTCATTTTGGATGAAAAAGAGCATTTCATGAGCGGCTCCGTCAGTCCTGGGCTGCTGGTGTAATTCTGCCAGCCCCGGAAGGGATGTGCGTCAGGCCCTGGCAGATGGGCAGCCTTTGGTCGTGTCCTCTGCTCGCTCAGATGAGTTGTGCTTGTTGGAATTATTTACTGCACTGATCAATAAATACTGTGGGCAGTGGGCTGTATTTCATGCACACAACGCCATACACATGCCTACTCCTATATTTCAAGAGTATAAATAACACTGGGGCATCAGCAGAAATTAAAACCAAACAGGTATAACTTAGAACAATTTACACCCAGCAGTTTTCCAGCATGGGGGGAAGGAAGGAAGGATGGAAAGAAACAACAGCTTCAGACAGTGCTCCTGGGCTGTGCCCCTCACTTGATGAAGCCTTTCTCCTGCCTTTCCCAGAGTGCTAGGCTGGCTGCCCATGGCTCTGGCTTTGCTCCTGCCTCCAGCCAAGGTGATATTGGCTGTTTCCCACCAGCGTGGGCAAGCCACCTGCTTTCCCCACGTCCCTTGCACTTGGGGACACAGTCCCAGGCCAGCTGCTGCCATGTGCAGCTCCAGAGCTGCCTTTGGCACATCCCACTGGCCAGTCCCGGCGGTGGCACGCCGGTGTTTGTTTTGCTAGCGAGCATATAACCCAGCAGCATGTGCTGCAGTCGCTAGGTTGTTTGTTTTCCTTGAAAATGCAATATAGATCTAATTATACAAAAACAAGCAATGATAAACAGAGGGGTTATTCGGTGCAACCCCTTCAGCGCAGGCAGCGAGCGCTCGATTCCCTCTGGTAGCGTTTCAGCATTTCCCCGGCATCGGTGACGCAGACGTTCTTCATAAATCAGCGGAGGTAGGAGCACATTTGCTCCCTCGTCTTTGAAGAGGCGTCAGATCTCTGAACAGAGGCTTCTTGCTGGGTGATCCTCCGAGGCTGGTTCTCATTTCCTTGTAGGAGGTGGGTCTGGAGCCCATTTTGTGCATTTGGGAAGGCTTGTGGGGGGAAGGGGGAGGAAAACGAATGACTTTGCTTCGTTGACAAAAAAAAAAAAAAAAAAAAAAAGCCTTGACACCACGAGCACTGTGCACCATTAACATCCCACTGACACAATTATTTACCAGGAAGACGCACATATTGATTTGGCAGTAACCGCACACGCCGTGGCAGGGCTGAGGCTGTGGGGATGCTGACAGGCTCCATCAGCATAACCTGGGCTCAGTGCTAGCCTTGGTGTGGGCCTGATCCTGCCCCGGTGCTCAGCTGACCCTGGCTAGGTTAAGCCTGCATTATGTTAGGCACTGCGGTGGCTTTTGCCCCTCTGGTGTCACTGGTGGCTTTGCTGTATGCCCAGACTCGACAGAGGGCGATGGCACTGAGGAGGTGGGGAAGCAGCTGGTGGTGGTGAGGGATGTGAGATGGCCACGCTTCCCATCGACTGCTGCCAGTCCTTGCTGGCAGCTACATCTCCTAAGTGCTGTGCTCAGCATCTTCTTAGACCTTTGTGAAATGTCAGCTCCTGTTACAGATCTTTGCTAGGAATTGCATGTGTGGCCCCTCAGAAGAAGGGATGGAGGCAGCATGGGATGCACGTGGGACCCTGGATGGGCAGCTGCTGCTCCCTGCTGCAGGGTCCCCAAAGTGCCTGGAAGGGTCCTCATGGCTGGTGCAGCTGGCACTGGGGCTGGCAAGGGCCTTGCACTGCCATGGCAAGGGGTTTCTTGCTGTGGTTGCTGCTGAGAGCTCTCGGGGAGAACCTCTGGGTGCACCCAGCCTTTAGGTGCAGTAACTCCCAGGTGGATGGGGATGGATGGGCAAAGGCAGCACCTGTGGCTGAAGGGGATTGTATCTTCCCTTGTGCGTTTTAATGGAAGGAAAACTACCACGGTGAGGCACTGAGAGCCCCCAGCTTCTGGGAGCAAGCTGCAAGGGAGGTCAGTGAGGAGGGAGATCTGTTCAGCTCTGCCCAGTTTTGACTGTCTTGGAGCAAGGGTGTTAATGCACAACAGCTGCATCGTGGCACAAGGCATCCATCTCTGTACCCAACCGCTCTCATACCCCTCCTAAAGCTTTCCTGTGCGTGCATTAACTGGGAAGGGCTACTGGGGATGTGTCCCTGCACAAACTTAAGCTCCATGTTAGGGCCAGGTTACCTGAAGAGAAGTGTAAGGGCTTCTCCTGCTAGTCCATCACCTCTGTGGCAGCTTTGGGATGTTCCAGGCCTCCAAGGAGCTAGGAACTAAGGATGGGTACCCTTTGGACATGCCCTGGGAGATGTCTTCAGCTGAGAACGACTCGGGTGCTGCCCTGAGAGAGCATTGGTGGCCACAGCCAGGGCTGCCACAGTCATACAGGCAGCCACAGCAGAAAGAAACTCCCTGGAAGACTTTTTAGGAATTTATCTGGCAGTTTTTTAAAGGTAATTGTAACACTAAGATTGAGTTGGAACGTTTCTGCCTCGCTGAGCCATTTCCACTGAGGAGCTGGCAGCAGGCAAGCTGCTGAGTGAAGAGTTGGCGTTGCCATATGGAGCTCTGCTCAGGCTGCTTGCTAAAGAAAAAATCATCCAGGGCCAGGACTTGGCAGCCCTTCTCCGCAGAGACCCCTTGTGTGAATAAATGTTACTCATCGGCGTTACTCAGTGCTACAGGATCTGGCCTGCATTCATAAAGAACAACTGCATTTTGGCCTGGGTTCAGCAAAGCACTCACATATGTGCTCAGTGCGAAGCACACAAGCGGTCCTGGTGACTCCCTGGGAGAAGTTTTGTGCTTAAATGCATTCTTTGCTGGATCTGCGCTTTCATCTGAGTTGACTTTTGTGCCTTGACTCTCCCTTGGCTTTCCTGGTCGAGGCAGCAGTCCTCCTTCCACGTCTCCATCGAGTCTGGCTGAGATGGGAGCCTTATAAACGGGGAGCTGGGGATTTGCTAAAGAAGGTTGCAGTGGGGTGGCTGAAGCAGGCTGGCAGGGCTACATCTTATTTCTGTTGTTAAGAGTAGGGAAGGCAGGAAGAAATTCACTGAAATTGGAAGACTGGGCATTAAGAATGATACAGAAAAAAAATCCCCAAACCAGCCAAAACCATTTTTGTGTGTTAGGTGTAAATCGTCCATGGGAGTTTGTAGCCACAAGGTCCTTGAGAATCTGAGCACAGGAGATGAGATGCACAAAGTGTGACGTGCAGGTAATGAAGTCATCCCTGTTGCTATTAGGTGGGAGCTGTGCTGGAAGGGAGTCAGACTTAAGGCTGGAAGTCACACACCCATCTCTCCCAGCCCAGCCCAGTTCTCTGCAGGCTCCCTCCTGCCGCTTTGAAGCCATGGGTTTATCCACGAGACACAAGATCCCGAGTTAGACGGGCTTTCATCTGCGCAGCCATGGCTGCTCCTCTGTTCCTGCGCTCATCGTGAATCGAACTCAGCCGGCGGAGTTACATCAGGGACACATTTGGCCTCCAGTATTTACACACACAAGTGCCAATTTCCCCTTTCATTTAATAAATGAGTAGTTAAGTAGATTAGTGAGCCCCGTGAATCGGGACAGCGATCATAGGGGTGAGCTCCAGAAAAGGAAATACTCATGTACAGCAAGACAAGAACAAATTCAAAATAATAGAAGTAACTCTTGTTAGATACGAAGCGCCTTGCCAAGCCAGTGAATCTGGATGTAGTTAGAGAGGTGTACAGTACACAGAAGAAGTCTGTAATATTTTATTCCAGGGATATATACGTCTGGGACAAGTTGTTAGATTGACCTCTAGTGTTCATTTTCTTAAGGGAAAATTTCTTGATAAAGTCCTGTTGTGATCAGGTCTTGTACCTTTGCACTCCGCAGGCTTTGGAGGGAGGTTTTGGGGTTTTTTTTAATGGATAAAACCTGAAAATGTCAGTGTCAGGCTGCAGGAGTTTGCTAACGAGCTGGCTGACAGGCAGCCAGGCGGACCCTGGAGATGTTGACACATGATTACCTAGGAAGGGGCTGGATGTGGTCCTGGCTCTCGGAGGCAATGGGAGGTTTGCCACCGCCACGCCAGGGGCAAGCGCTCAGCCAGCAGATCAAAGGTACATCTTTTGCTGGAAAGTTTAACTTGGACTGGTCGTTTGGATTTCACTGGTGCTCTGTTCACTGAATCATGTGGTAAGGGAAAAAATTGTATTTACTCTAGAATCCCGCTTCTCTCTTGCAGCCAGCCCCAACTGTCTTGGAGAATTATATCCCAAGTTTTCCTCTTTATGAACTGCTCAGTCAGGGATTGAATTTTAGACTTGGTTGGAAACTGGAGCAACTGAAGGCTGGAAGGGTTTTCCCCACTTCTGTCGCTGGAAGACGGCTCATCCCATGTGCCCTAATTGGTATTGTTCAGTGTCGTGTGTCTCAAACTGAAACCCAGATATAATTTATTTGGGTTTGGTTTCATTGATTTAAATAGCTGAAAATGTTTGAATGGCAGCCAACCAATGCTAAATATCTTCTTTTTTTTTTCCTCCCAAAGCATTCTTCCCCAGTGTCAGGAAACTGTCACTAAAACTATTTTTAATTGTATTTTTTTAATTCATGATGTTTTGTTGGAAAATATTCATCGTTTATTTGCTCATAGAGGGAGGAGAAAATTCTGGTCTTGGGGAAAGTGATGAAAATTGAAGTAATTTCACTGACCTCACTTAATTTATTTTGAAATGATGTGCGGGAGAAGTTCTCCTTTGTAGCCTGAATGCTCTCACACTGCTCAGAGGCTCTAAAAAGAAGCAATTCCCACCTCTGTGGTTTCAGACAAGCTGCAGGCTGGGGGCTTTAAAATCCTGGGCAATCAAAGCCTGGTCTTCAAAAAAGCAAGGTAGGTTATCACTGCGCAGACAAAGGGAAATGAAGAAAAAAGACCTCAGTCAGTATTTTCAAGCAGTGAATTCCCATAGGAACATCTTATTCTGACTCTTTGCTCTAAAAATGATACAGAAGGATTAGTTCTGGGATATGTTTATTTGCAAACTATTCACCGAAAATATGCCAGCTACTTTGTGACTATCCAGAAAGTCTTGGATTTCAGTCGTGGTGTTTATTTTTTGCTAAAATTCTGCACTGGCCGCTTGGCATGAGCTGATTTCAGTGTCTGGGTTGGCGCCGACGGCTCGCTTTCCTCTCCGGGCTGTGCCGGCTCGCCTGCCTTGCGTGACGTTTCTGCTCCACCCTTGTATGAATGCTGCAGAAGGGATTAATTAGTGTGGAAATAGTTATGAATTGAGCTTGCTGATGAACGAGCATCCCAATCCTGCCTTGGAGAGCGAGGACACTGCTTTCCCCCAGCACGGACCGCTGCAGAAATGCAGCGCTTGCTACGTTCAGGCCCTGCAGATGCCATTTGCTCCGTGCCCGTGGGGAAGGTTGGGTCTGGTTTTAAGCAGTTTCATGAGAATTCATCAGAGAGAACAGAGGGACTTTGTCTTGAGAACAGCTGCTGTTTCCAAACGCTGTCCTTCCTGGACAGCTGGACAGAGTAGCGCTTACATGTCCCACGTAGCTTTACACCTGAAAGAAGGCTTTTTTCTTTTCTGCCAGCAGTGGGGTTTTTCTCATGCAGAAGAGAGCTGTTGGCATCCCCACTCGTGCCTGTGGCACGTGGCTCCATCTGCTCACGCACACGTTTGGCATCGGATCTGCCTGCAGGCACACAAGCACTGCTCACGCTGCTGCCGTGTGGATGCACCAGCCTCAGGTCTTGGCATCTTCCCTGGACCAAAGAAGCCAGAATTAGCACAGGTTAGGTGGGAATCTGCCATGGTTCATGTTCATTTTCATTTAAAAATAGAACTCCAGGTTGCTGCGTTTTCCTGTGCTGCAGGAGGTCGTGGTGCTGCTCAGAGAAAGGAAATCCCACTGAAATAGCACCAGATGACTCCAGTGCTGGGGAGCAGGAGGGGGGGACATGGGGCAAGGTGAGATGAACAATGACTCACTGCGGTGATGAGGAGAAATTTAGATTAAATATCCCTCAACACACTGAGCACCTGTTGGCTGCATCAGCACCTGCATTACTCCTGCTAAAGGTGTCCATCATTACTCCATCAGCACTCCCGATTCGCAGCCAGTTCAGGTATCAGCCAAAGCCGCTGAACAGGGAATACCTTTAATAATTTGCTGCTTTTAATGCATCCAGTCAGACCAATTACATAAAATTACAGGTCTGCCCTATTCATTTGACCGATTCTTTTTGTCCTAAGAATGTATAAATGTTCAATGAGCCCACTCAGTAAACACCGTGAGCAGCATAAAACTCAGAGAGCAAATATTTTTATATTGCTCTAGCTTTGAAAATCCTTTTGAAGATGATTTCTGAAAGGTCCCTGCTATTGCTGGACAGAAACTAGCTTCCCCTGCACGCAGACAGTACTGGCTGTCACGTAACAAATTGCTAAGTGAATTACTGAATGGCATTTGCACTCCTTGACCATGCCAATGAGAGTGATTTAAATAAATCCATTCGTGAAGGCCTAATTAGCAGCCACCGTGCAATTTGCAGCCCTGCATGGGAAGTGTCTGCTAATCACAAATTGAATCCGGCAGAGTGCTAAGTACCACTGAAGTGCTGGAGAGTTAAAATCGCTCAGACATTTCAGGCATCAATCAAGCACTAGATCAGAGAAATACTGAGTTAATATTGTTGCCCTCCCGCTGGGGCTGGTACTGGAGAGGGGAGCAGGTCCTCGTGTGGTGCATGGCCTTCAGGAAACTGCTTCTGGTCTTTCTCTTGCCTCTGTTTTTCCAGCTGTCAAAGGCAAATAACAATGCTGATTTCTTTTAGAGACCACTTTGAGGTCAATTGAGGAGGAAAGATTGAGTAAAGCTGAGTACAAGTTGAGTAACTTTTGGTTTTGCAGGCTCTCTTCAATGTTTGTATTAAAAATTCCTAACTTGGAGAATCAGCTGACATTATAAATTAGCAGGAGAGATTCCATTTAGACATTTGTTTATTATAAGCACCAATAAAGATGTTCTTTGTTTACAGGAACCTACAGGATTCTGAACTGTTGACTGTCCCGGTGTGCCATGTGCTGTACAAATGGCAGAAGTCACAGGGTCACTGTGAGACAGGTATGTCAATTGAATGAATTCTTGTCTCTGTATCTGCAAGTTAGAAATTCAGCATCTAATCACATCTTCCAGGGAAATAACTCTGGTCTCATGTCTGCTGCCTCTGTGCCTGAGACCTGATCGGTTCATCCCTTCGTGATGGCCCTGATAACATCTTCCTAGTAGGAGCTATCATGGGAAAGTAAAAAGCAGGTTTTTTCCAAAACATAGGTGCAGTGAAAATGGGAGTGGAACTAAACCACAAAGCAAAATCACCTGATCATTAGACAACTGCTGAGGCTGTGGGGGCTCGGAGGAGTGGTGCACAACAGCATCCTTGTTCTGGTGGCTTTGAAATGAAACAAAGCCTGCAGCCCTGGGCTGGGGACACCAGCAGGGTTGGGTTTCACCTGCCCTTTGTGCTGTGGGACAAAAGCAGCTCAACCTGGACAAAACCGAAGGGAAGTGGTAACTGTGCTGGGCAGCTGGGCAGGATCCCAGCTTGGTTCAGCAAGGTTCCATTTAAGCAGCTGTTTATGTCCCACCAAAACCTTGCTGAGATACTAGACAAGCTCAATGTCTGCAAGCCTGTGGGCTGAGATCCTGCTTTTATTGCTCTTTCCAGCCATGGAGACCTCTCAGATCCTATTTTTTTTCCTGGTTTACCTTGCAGCCATGGTAAGAATGAGACCTGTATCAGCATTTTCCAGCTACTATACAAGTTCCTTCCCATTTGATTAGGATCCCATCACCACATTCATTATTTTCTGCTTATTCATTAGCTTGAGATAATTAAACCAATAGAACTAACAAAAAAAAATGACCTCATTCTGTTTACTGGAGACTTCAAAACTATGGAACAAAGTTAGATTCGTGGATCATACTGTATAAAAGGTGACCTAAAAAACCCCACCGCCCAGGCTGTCAGTTCTCTGGCATGCCGTTTGTCATCAGCACGGTGTAATTATCATGGACTTTAGTGACACAATAAATATGAGAGCACAGGTGGTATCCATTTTCAGCTGTTTAATTGAAGAAATGAAAGATCCTGTAATACAGAGTCAACACAGAGAATTTGTCAGGCTACACTAAAAACTTCAATAGCCATGGCCTTGAGGTCATAAAATTACACATCAGGAGTAAAATTTTTTATGATCCAGAAGTGAAGAGTATCGATTTTATAAAAAATAATTTTATAGGCAATATAAATGGACAAAATGGCTCACTCCAGCCTTCTGCAGGGCCTGAAAACCCAGGAGTACTGTGTATGAATCAATACAAATAATATCTTAAACCATAAATTTTAATTCATTTATAAAATACAGGCTGCAGTATAGTTTTTTTTTTTTCCTTAGAGCTACCACAAAAGAAAAATACAGAACTGGGGAATGGTTTGTCCAAAGCTTTCTCAAATTTGCATTGTCTTGCTGGTGTGTTGTGCATTTATTATTGTAGCAGATTCCTGGGCTGGTGCTTCGTTGGCTTTAAATCCAGGGAGTTGGGATCCTGTTGAGTGTTTGCTCAGGGAAAAAAATCATCCAGGGGCTGCTGTGGAATGGCACTGCAAGGAAACAGAGAAATTTTATTAGAACAACAAGCAAAAGATGCAACCAGGTGCCTGAAATTCATATCCTACCTGGGAAACCTGGCGTATCTCGGGGTGAAGCCGCTGCCTCAGCGGGAGTGACGGGGCAGGAATGTGTGGGTGAAGCCCACAGATCAGAGAACTCCCCAAAAGTGAAACCCAGACTCTGACCCCTCAGCTCAGGACCCGACCCAGAACTCGCTGGCTGAAGCCGATGGTGCCATGCTCTGAGCTGAGCCCTCTGTGCTGAGCGCCCTTCCTCAGGTATGTGAAAGCCCCAGGGTCCCAAATTTTGGGTGGTTTTTCTTTTTTTTGGCAGCCGTTCTCCGAGCCCCAGGGCTGTGTGTGGAGCCGCCCTCACACTGCTCCCCCTCACGCCCTGAAGGAAGGCTGCGAGCGGCGAGAGGGCGCGACGCCATTTTCCCGCCCGTGGCGCTGGCCGCCATTTTGTGTCTCAGCCTCGAGCACCTCACTCCTTCCTTCCAGGGTGCTCTCGTCCCTTCCCGCTGGTCTGTGTGTCCCCTGAGGTTCCTTGGTGGGCTTGTGGTAAGTGATCCTGCTCGCCCAGTCCCTAAGCTGACATTGTCCCTGGGACAATGGGACAGCCGCCATGTGTCCGGCGGGGGAAGGAATGAGGATGATGATGGCCCTGTGCAAGAAAAATCTTGGCCTGGCTTTGGGTCTTTTGGTGACAAACACCGTTTTGGGATAGGGTGGTAGTACCAAAGGCTTTATGCTTTTATTTATTGTGATTTCTGTGGTGTCCTCTCTCTCAGAAGAAGGTCTGATGCTGGGTGGTGCTGAGAGGAAGCTCCCTCGGCTCAGCCCCTGCCTCTGAGGGGTGAGTGAGGGGCGCCATCGCCTGCAGAGCCCCGTCAGCGCCTGAGGCACTGCAGCTCCTCAGTTCCCTCCCTGATCTTCCTTTACACTTGTGTTCCCAGGGCTGTTCCCTTTAACCTGATCAGCTGTGGTGTGAGGGATGTGGTTTAACAATATTTAACTTCTTTTGAGGCAAGAATATTAACGTGCCTTGGAAGGATAGTTGAGGTGACTTCCCTACAGAAGTGAAGGTGAATTCTTCCCTAAAATAGGATGGGAATAGGTTTTTGTAAGGTAAATTTGGGATATCTTTCTGTGAGAGTTTAGTTTGAAATGCTCTTCTAGAGAAATCACTTTGTTCTCAGACAACTGCTTACTTTTTAAAAAGTGTAGACAGTCTGTTCCTTTTCTAGTGTGCTCAACAGATCGTTAGACTAATGCCCAAGGAAATGGTTAACGATTCTCACACAAGGTGCCAGGTACAAAGACTGCAAAAGCCATTCAGGACTTTTGTTATAAGGTTTGAACAAGCATCCTCTGAAAAAGATGTCAGCAGTTCTCTCATATTAAAGGTTATTAAGTTTTGGACAACTTGATGGTTCCTTTTACAAAAGAAAAAATAAAGAATCTCACAACTATTTGCTAAATATCAATAATGTCTCTGAGGGTCCCCATGAAATAATAAGAGGCATTCAGGCGGGCTAACAAAGCATCCATGCCCGACTTTGGCATCAATAGAGAGGACTTGAGTGTGCAGTAGCTCACAGGAATGGGCACTAATGCTCCGTTGGAAGCCTGAAAATAACTGATTTTTAACAATTTTTATTGTAATAAATTTGAAACTTTTCTCTTTTGAGGAAGGAATGAACTCCCATTTTAAAGTAGTTTAACATTAAGTCCAAAACCTCAATTAAGGTGGTTTGCAACCCAACACTTTTTTTTCTTCCAATATAAGTGGCCTTTTATATATGAACTGCTTCATTAAATTCAGTTGGACTTCCCAGGCAGGAGAAGGATGGTAAATATTTTTCAGAGGCTTGTGCTAATGGAGTCATTTAGTGCTGAATAAATAAATAAAAGTTACAGACCTTTGTTTGAGAAACATAGGTAGTTACAATAAAATTCGTAACTTACATGGCCAAATACAAACAATGAAGAATTGTCTACTTCAGATGGCTTGGAACGTTTCTTATAGAAGACAGCTGCTACTTAGGTCAAAACATTTGTGTTAAAAAATAACTGGTTATTCTCACTATGAATAGCTTTAAGTAATTTGTTTAGATTTTTAAAAAATCTAAATTAGTTTTCTCAAGTTACAGATAAAGAATGGCTTATTCTGGTTCAGCACGGGACTTTGTTGCACTTTCAGATCTGCATCCAAATCTTGCTCGTCCTGTAAGTCTCATAGACATAGTACTGTTGTTCTCAAATGAAATTGTATATGACTGTATTATATTACTGCAAAATTATGTAATTGACGTGTATTTAGGTACTATTAGCATTAGTATAATTGTTAGATACAAAGTACCTTACCTTCTTTGTGTATAAACCAGCAAAATGAAAATTGATGCTGTTGTTGTCCATAATATGTGGATACCACAACTATAGATATTGATTGGACAATTCAAGGTCTGGAAGTATCAGAGGCTTCTTTGTAATGTTTTAAATGGATGCTGAATTAGTAAAGCCATGTACAGAGTCAGCATTATGTAGTCACAATACATCTGTAACCTACAATAGTCTTTCACTCCCAGCTATGAACGTAAGGGCCGATCCTGCAGGATTTATTTGTGTGCTCAGTCCCTCAGAGCTAAATAACAGTCCTGAATTATTCAAACAAAACTCTTGTTGAATGGTATGGTGTTTTAACCGGATAAAAATCTCACAGTTACATGTCAGATAGGATTGGTTTTGTTTCTTTAGAACAAAAAGCAGGTTTTGTGGTTGTCTGTTTATGAGGAGCGAGGAATTTTGCTTGTGGGAGTAGAGGAGAGTAGGATGAACCAAAAAGTAAACTCAATGACCAGCAACACTCTGTGGTTGGTAAATTCATACAGATGCTCGAGTGTGATTTTTTTGTTTTGTTTTGTTTTCCTGATAGGAGTGAGGACCATCATCACCAGAGTATTTTTCTCTTTTGGGTTTTAGATGGTTGAATAAAAAATAGGAAGTTTGGGGCAGCACAGTTTGTCATTCTTTGCTCTCTAAGATGATGTTATAATACGGGAGGGAGAAGGCTACATTATTCTCTGTTGCAGTATTTCCCACCCTTCGCTGTGCAGCCCACCAGCGATAAGGTGTCCCTGAGTGCCCAGAGCTGTCAGGAATTGGAGCCTGGAGCCCAGAAGAGAGCGGCAGCATTTCCCCACAGCTGCACTGGGAGCTGTGGTGCGGTGTTACAGCCCTAGCTCTCCGTGCAGCTTAAAGCAGATGCACATCTACAGAGCTGGATGTATGCCCTGTGGAAGCCCTGATGCTTCTGAAGAGAGGGAAAACAAGGAGTTTTCCTGTTCCCACAGTTTATTTGGGAGGGGCACAATTCAGCCTTTTTTCCCCTCATTTTAAACAAATGGAAGAGAAATCACAGAAAAGGGATGAACTAGAGAGGGAGTTTTATATGCCCTCACAGTGGTATTGTTTATTCTTTCCAACATTTTATAAACTCCTGATCTCCAGTAAAGTTAATGTAATCTGTAATTCATATTTACTCTCAAATAGAGTGATCCACTCAGTTAAAAGCTTTTATTTTGCAGATAAAACTAATGTTGAGTATTTCATTTAGAAATATACAGTAAAGAAAGTATTTTTATAGAAAAAGTAATTGACTAGGATCTCAGAATGATCAGTTTGTGTTTAGGACTATAAAACAGTTGAGTGCACATCGTTCAAAGTCACCTTTTTTTACTTTGCTGTTTATTTTTAAGAAGCGAAAGAGACCAAAGTCAGAGAAACTCACCGTGCGTTACTGCTGTAGTCTCACGATTGGGTTGAGCAGCCTGAAGCAGGGCTCTGCCAAAGAAGGCAGCATGGCCCGTGTGCTCATCGCAGGCACGCTCCCCTCCTCCTCTTCTGGTGAAACTAGTGCTTGTGTCGCTGCACAATAAGCTGAGCAAGGAAATGATCTCTGGAAGTTTTTCTACCCTTTTTCTCCTACCCACCTTCCCCCAAAATAGTTTCCAGCCACATCACTTGCTTCTGCCAGCTTGCTGTGCAGGCTGAGTGCTAACACAGGAGAGGTGGATGTATCTGCAGCAGGGACAGGGGAGATCTCTCTTGGAAAATGCAGTTTTCCATTAGTTTAATTCATGTGAAGAGTCATCCTAAACATTAGTTCTTTTGACTGGTGGTGAGATATAGGGTATGTTGCACTCTGATGTAATTGAAATTGACTGTTTGTTTGTATTAAGAAACAAAACCAAAAATAGACAAATAAAATCCTAATCTAAATCACTACATGTTGTGAACAGACAGAAGGTTTTCTGTTAGATTGGAAGAACCAGGATATTACACATACATCCTCTTAATGATTTATCCATCACTGTAGGATAAGGCAGCTACCTTGCTCCATCTAGTGATTTCAAGTAAACTGGGGACAGGAGACCTGATTTTTGAGCAGATGTCAATATTGTCAGAGTGAAGTCAGTCAGGCTGCACTCCTTTGTGAATAGGTGCAAAATTCAGCCTGTGTGGGTTATTAAATTGCTTTTGCACAATAAATACAAGCTTAGCAAAGCAGAGCAAGATTGATTTTGTTTTGAATCATCAAAAAAGTTCATTGCTTAAGCTCCCTTTGTAGTCAGTTGAGAGACAGCAAGAAAGAGGCACCTGTAGAAATTTATGTTGCTTAGATGAGGGCAGGATAAATGGCCCTCCCTGTGGATGTATGTGTGTGTATCAGTGCTGACAGGAGGGAAACCTTGGGTGCTTAACAGTAAAATAAATCCATGCCCAGACTTTTCATGGTACATTTAAGGAGATCTGAGACCTGTGCAGAGAGCGTGAAACAACAGTATTGCTGCCCACCTGAGGAGAGATTGCTGTAGAACAGCCAAAACTGTGAATGCTTTGGGTGAACTGTTGTCCTCCCGTTGTCTTTGCAAACAGAAACAGATGTATTTCTTTTAATATTTTTATCAGTCACTCTTTTTCTTGAAGTGAAATTGTATGTTTATGTTTTACTCTCTAGTTCATATGGTACTGTGGAATAAACAGATTAAAATGATTACCAGTCAGAAATATGTTTATTATCATCAGTACAGTACAAGTCCGTGAAATCTAATTCATCATATACATCTGTGTTTAATACTTGTATTCTATAATCTCTTTATTTTTTAGAATGTAATCGGTGTGGTTATTTGGAAAACAGATGTCAGAGGCTTTCCAGACAGAAGAAGTACAGTCCCTTTTAACTGTTTTTACTTCGTTTTCTTATACAGTATAATTTGGCATATGTGACTGAAATCAATATTTAAATGACAAACAGATTTTTTTTTTAGTGTAAAATGTATAGAATAGAAATGCACAAAAAATATTTGTGTGTGTTTGAGAACCAAGATGAAAGAGCAGCGTTAGTCTGGCTCAACCTTATCAATTAGAATTGGTTTGGAAAAACTCCGCCACGGAAGTGTTTCAGGATCTGAGGATGATGGTGCTGACATGAACCCATTATGACATAAACACTTCTAGAATTGAGCTGATCCCTTCATACCTGTTCTCTCTTAAAACAGAAATGTTAAGGAGACGTCTTGAGGAGTGAAACAAGTAATTTTTGGTCTGAGTAGCACCAGCTTCATCTTACCGTATACTCCTACAGAAAAATGGGAACCACACTTTAATACAGCATTAGTTGGAAACTGGAATAACATATCTAGAGCTTAGGGATGGTACAGACACTGTTTGGAAGCACCCCCAGTCCTCAAGAGCCATTCCAGCTCTGTGCAAGGTGCTCAGCTGTTCTGTTGGCATTGTCATCGCACTGAGCTGCTCTAGTGGTGGAGTTTTAGAAAACCATCGTTGTCCCTGAAATGTGGTGTCCATATTTATGCCTCATGGACCTCCAGTCAGATTATACTCTATGCAGATCATTATACAGCTTTCATTGATAATTTAACAATAACATATTGCATAATGCTGTATGATCCATGTGAAGCTTTGTTAATCAGCTGAAAGAGAAAAGGGAGTGCAGGGTTTCTGACACCCTCTTGAGCATGAACTTTCCACAGAGCTGGAAACACTTTGCTCTATTCAGTTAAACCCCTTTGTACTCTCTGGACAGCGATACTGTAAAGGTGTACATGGATGGGATGGCCACAGCATGAGTTGTAGCCATCCCCAGTCCTCAACACCAACGTGTTTACTGAGCAGTCTGCTGACCTCTAGTGGTACTCACCAGACTGCGGCTAGTAAATTCATGCCAAAATCTAGGAAAGCCTGGAAATCAAAGTTTTGATACATGCATTCTCTGAAATCAAGCTGTGCTAATGAATTGTAATTAGTGCTGTTTATTTTTGCAGACATTGGCTCCGAAAGATACACCTTCGGGTTTACTATTCGTGATTCACCCACTTATTTTATAAATGTAAATTCTTGGGGCGGAGAAGAGTACATTAAATCACTTTCCGAAAGCTTTAGAGTTGGTGACTGTGGTAAGCTGGAGTTTATTCTTAACATGTTTCTGTCTGAATCTGTGTTTTTTTCCCCAGTAAATCAGTGTTATGTGTTTGTGGTTTTGCTATATTTTTCTCTGAGGACTCAGAAAACAGTCTAATTGGAAACAAATTGTTCAGTTATGTTAAGTATAAAGAGGAAAGGAATAAGATTTCAAGGATTTAAATTCAAAACCAGTAAATATGTCAACAAAAAGACTAGATACAAACCCACTGAATGCAACCACCCAGAACTTACCTATAATTAATGGATGTAAATTCTTACAGTATATTCAGTTCTTATAAATTATGAAAAATAAACTCTGTAAAGTAGTTTGGTGGTTTTCTTTGTCTCCATTTAGTTGTAGACATTACTATGATTGTTCATAAAAACACAACAAAAACCTTGTATTTATTTATGGTATGTGCTTTTCTCTTGTTAAATTAATAGACTTTGCCAATGATTGCTAGATCAGAGTATTTGGATAAAACTTGTGACCATGAAGAGTATACACACGAGAACTCAGTGTCCTTTTGTTTCCATTAAGTGTCTTGAGGACTCCTGGGGGATTTTGGCTATAATGTGAGCTGTCTGGACAGATAGCAGTAGATACTCCATGTATCTTTTCCTTTCCATATCAGCCTTGAAAACAACCATTTTAAAGACATCACTCTTTACGTGTATCTATATTCAATTTCCTAACGTTGCTTCTCAATGTTTTATTTTAGTTACAATTGAAAATCCTTTAGTTCAGTCAAAGGAAGCAGAAAAGGAAGAAAAATTCAATCCTGTAACTCCTAGGTAAATTCAAAGCATAGACTGGTAGTTCTTTCCAGAAAGACCACAGTTAATAGTTGCTGTAGTGCCAGCTGATTTGCAGCAGCATGCAACTGGTAGAAGTATCTGGGGTTTGTCTTCTTATACAACTGTACATTCTTCCCTGTGTTCAACCACGTGTCGTCAAATAATCTCAAAAAAGAATATATTTCTCAGTATATAGCACTTGTCAGAAAGTAATAATGCTCTTTGTAACTAAAAAGAGTAAATTCATTCTTTAAATGTGCTGAAATTATTTGAAATTGATTTGATTTTGCCAAAGTGTTTTATCAGACGTAACCATTTTATAGAAGGTATATCCTTATTAAACTCCATGTTTGTCTAGAAGGTATTTTAATACACTGTAATTAATGCTATTTGTTACTTATTTGGTAAGACATTGCAAGTCATAATTTAGATATGTTTTAACTTCTCTTAGATATATGTAGATGTTAGACTAATACACCTCTTTAATTAGGGTTTCTTTCCTAATTGGTCATATTTTAATATCTTTAGTCATATGGCAGTCCTAAGCATATTGCGTATATGCACATTAAATTGGCAATAGAGGAATAAATCAGCAGTTATTTTCTCATGTGAATTGAACTAACATTTTACACTGTTAATATATCAGTGAGTGAAATGCTGATGAATGTGATTTGTTTTGTGCCTGCTATCTAGTCGCTACAAACTATTGCTCAGTGAAAATCATTCCATGGTCAAAACTTCTTCACGTTATGAAATGGACACCAAACTACTTTCTCTGTTGCACCTGCCTGTCAAGGACCCTCAGGATTATTATTCACTGGGAGATATCATTGCAAATGGACAGAGCCTCGATGGAAGAATCCTCAATGTGCTTGCAGCTGTAATGTCAGTAAGTTAAGAAGCCACAACAGAGTAGTCTTTTTGTGCTGTACCATGGGTAACTTAACTGATTTAAGTGTGAATATGGATTTTGGGACACACAGTGGACAGGAATCACTGGTTTTGTTTGTTTGCTTAGGTTGGCAGTCACTTCAGCTGAGTTACAGGAACCATACAAGCAACTGGAGATTTTCATCAACATGGGGGGGGGAAATTAAGGGAGTGAAAATGTCCTTCATCAGTTGTCTTTTTGAAATCATGCATGTGCAAACAGTAGATAACTTGAAAATATGCAAACTGCAGATTTTTATAAAACAAAATGCATCTCTTTGTCTTTAAGTAAAATCATTGTTGTTAAACTTTTAGTGGTGTACGTGAGGGGGGTTTTTGTTTTGTTTTGTTGGGGTTTTTTAGTAGTCTACAGATTTTTCCCCTCCTTTTTTAACTCTTCTGTTTTTTTAGGTTATCAGTTTTACTCCCCTAAACACTTAGCAGAGGAAAAGTGACTGCTTCTCTTTCTCCTTAAAGGTTGGGGAGCCAAGGTATTTTATGACTTCAGACAAAAGAAAAGGTCAGAGGTGTGAAGTAAAGCTGTATGATGAAACTGAGATGTCGTTTCCAATAGTATGGTAAAATGTTTTTTAATTCACTACAACACACAAACAAATGCAAGAGCAGGTTAATTTCTTTACTATAATGCACACTGTTATAATACTATCATTTAATTCTATTGTTATTTGAGTGGAAATTGTGATGAGGGAGCAATGTATGTTTAACAGAGGCTTAAAAAAGAGATTAATAAGAGTGACCTTGAATGCATTGTCTGGTTTTATGGCTTGCTGGCAGACTGTTAGCTCATGAACGGCAAAATGGAACTTAGTTCCAAATAGTTATGGTTTTTAATGTGGAAATTTGAACGAATTCAGGAAACAGCATTTAAAAACAGTTGCAAAGGCAGTACGTTTCTTCCGCAAAGTAACGGAGGAAAAAAGAGGAGTGTGCTTCATTTTTAAAGCCAAGCAGAATTAACAAGTGGAATGGAAATAGGCTGAAATATTTTTAAAATGTTTAAAATAGTGCAGGGACATTTTGATACTACTTTGGCCGTATTTTCAAACTGTTTCCCATTTACAGACATGACTACCTCCATGCCATTTATGCATGTAAACAGTGATTTGTTTACACAGGAACCTTTGCATTTTGCCCATAGTTTGTTCAATGAACTCATGGCTTATCTATGTGCAAGGGTATGTGGGTATTCATTTGCCCGGGGTTTGCTGTCTGTTGGTTGAAATGACCTTTGTTCCCTAGATAGCAGTAGCAAGATAGCATCACGCTCTGTGCCTGAGTTAGAAACTGTATTATCATTCCATGTAATGTTTAACACAGTTAATGACACAAACACTAATAAGCATCTAGGCTGTGAAGCTTTCCAGCCCTTGAGCTGCCATCAACGTTAATCTGCAGCAGCACTTCTGACAGTCTTGTTTCAGTGCAGTGATACAGAGCTGTACACGATGGGAGTCCTCAGAAGTAGAGAGTAGGTGGTGTTACTGTGGTCACCCTCAACTCTGCCTTTTGGAGCCATAGGTAGAGACAAAGATTCAGGAATTTCTTGAGCAGCAGCATTGTAGTGAAGATGTTTCAGAGGCCATCAGTGAAGAGGTAGCTGAGCAATGCTAGATGAAAAGTAAACATCTTAAATCTTTTCCCAAAGATTAAGGAAAAAAACCCACCAGAACAAAACTCTGCTTTGGCAGTGTTCCTGCCACTGAGATTTTATCAAGGGACATAACCATCAAATTATCATTTTGAAGGATACCACTGACCTCACTCTAGTCTCATCATCCACAGTTACAAGGATTCCAGTGCTGGAAAGCTGGCTGAACATCTGGCCTAGTGATGTGAGCAATCAATTTGTTCCCACAGAAAAGGCTCAGCTGATAAGCAGTTATTTTAACTGTGATTTGCTTTAGTTAGAAATTCCTTTTGTAAAAGTTCTGAAATACATGCAGTATTTTTTCAGGTATATTCTGCATTTAATCATTTTGAACAATCAAATAGCCCTTTATTTTATCCTATTTGGCATGGGATAAATAGGGACTGTATCAGACTGTACATAAGGCATCCCAGCTGGCTGCAAATGAGACACCTGTGGATATACATGGCACTTTATTTGCGTGTGCATGTAACAGGAGTTGTGTCTCCCTGGACAAATTTAATAACTGTACTATTTAGTAGTTTAGTGCTAAACAGTTTGACTGCTGTTCCAAAACTGTTTTGATGCATTATCTCTTTTAAATTTAGTTGGGATAATGAATCTATCCAGCTTGCACAGACTTGGATCCCACGAGAAACAGGTATAATAGTCTGGGGTTTATGGGTTTTTTAATAGTAGTTCTTAACATGATACTTATTCTACAGTAACAATTTTGTTGGTTTTTTTTTGTGCACAGTAATATTTGCATCAGATGTGAGAATAAATTTTGACAAATTTAGGAACTGTATGACTGCAACTGTGATATCAAAAACCATCATTACAACTAATCCAGGTAAGAGCTGTTGAAGTATTGCTTTGGTATTAATTATTTTTTATAGACTTTGACCTGCTTGGCTCAGAAAGCTCCCTGCTTCTTGTCTGTTACATAGTAAGCAATGCTTTTGGCTTCCAGCTTTTTTTTTTTACTTTATTTTTTAATTACTATTATTTTATCTAAGCAGCCTTCATATATTCTACGTAGGACTAACAGTTAAAATAAAATTTAAAAAAAGCATCTCTTGGCTAATTCCAAGAGTCAACATGTTGGTGCTACCAGAATAAAAAATTGTAAGATATAATTATGCTGTTATTTTTTACACATGCTGCATATATTAATAACTTTTTAAAATACATTTTCAAGAATCAGCAGAAGCAAATATTCTCTTCAGCTTCATAAAAGAGAACGCACAATCAGGAGCTTTGCATGAGAAAATGGAGGAGCAGTTAAAAGAACCCATCAACTGTAAGAATGGATCCAAACACTTTGATTTTAGTTAACTATATAGTATAATTTCACAGTTGAAATTTCAAGTTCATGCTCTGTGTGTTCACAGAAACAAAACTAAGGTGTAGCCCGGCTGAATATCTGATGTTTGGACTGGTGTTACTGGGGCTATCCCTTATAATATCAGTTATGCATCTTCAGAGCTGCAGCCTGCCTGGCATGTTCTTTCTGTCTTGAATAAGTAGAAAAAATAAAGAGGGAAAGTTTTTGTCAAAAACCCATTTGGGGGGATATAAAGATTAAATATTTGACTCCCCTTTTGTTTGATTTTTTTTGGCCTCAAATGATAAGCCTGCTTCAAAAGGAAGGGGGGGGCCTTTGCTGCTGCTTTAGATTAAATCCTCTCCTTTTTACTACCTTAAGGCCTTTTTTGTTGTTGCTCTTCTGTGCTGTTTCTTTCTCAGACACATTTAACGTGTCTTTTAAACTTTTAGTGGAGACCGTAGTTGATGTTTATACTGTGGAACAGCTGAAGGAAAAAGCTTTACAGAGTGATGCAAAACTTGAACCAGACTATGGCATAATTTATGGCTACATTTCTACACTGAACATTGACGATAACGCAGCTAAAGTTACTCGCAACAGATGGTGAGCAACTGCCTGTTTTAAATTTGTATTAAAAAGTGCTTATCCTTCTTCCCCTGACCCAAATTAGACAGAACAATATTTCAGTCAAGTTCTAGACAAGAAATAAAACTCCTCTGGAGGATGCCATGTGAATTTCTGTTGTGTAGAATTCCAGGGGTAGCAAAGAAGAGGAGCTGGCTTTATGAAGGACTTGCTCTTTCTGGTCCTAGAGGAGAGAAGAAAGAGGCCTTTTGGTCTCAGACAGACTTAATAGTTTAGAAGATGAAGAATTTTTTTTAAAGAGGAAAAGTCTCTTGGGAAATCTCAGTCTAGAAAACAGTTTCCAACATGGAGGAATTGCATATATGCATTAATTATCTTCTTATGTTTCAGTTCAATATGCCGTTTTATAGTGAATGAAATGTCAAACACATGCACTTTCTGCAGTGACGTCTCTTCGGATTCAAAGTCAACTTTTGTAAGCTTTGACATACTGGTTGATCTGACAGATCACACAGGCACTCTTTATTCCTGTTACCTGTCTGACTGTGTAGCTGAGGAAACATTAGGCTGCACAGTAAGTAGAAATGAATTAGGTTGTTCTTCTTTGATCTGAGCTGTGAAGCCTGATGAAAGTTACAAATATATGTAAATGTCCTTCATATATGTGCGTGTGTACATCCATTTAAAAAAAGTGTGTGTACATATGGATATACACATGGCTTTTTAACAAGTCAAAAGTTAAAGTCAGTAGCTGCTAATAAGAAAAAAATGTGTTAAATGTAAGAGTGAAAACCCTATTTGGAATATCACTTTATTTTAATCAATTCACACTTTTCTGTGAACATGGTTGGAATTCCCTGACTCAAACACCCTGCAATTTATTCTGATTAATCTGACTGTCTTGGTACATATATCACACCAAACCCTATGTTAAAATAGAAAAATACAGCTAAGAAATGTATAAAAATGTGTAAGATGCTCTTTTTGTCATCATTTTGTGGTGTGGAGATGTTGTTATAACTATATGCTGAAGAAATGTTCTGTGATGTCCTGTTATTAACAGGTCCATGAGTTCCTCAACCTAACAGAAGACAAGAAGACTGCATTGAAATGGCAACTTCTTCTGGAACGAAGCAAGATTTATTTTAAAGTAAGTATTTAATGTTAATTTAAAACAGTGGCTGCTTCCCACTCAGTAGTATATTTAGTACTGAAAAATTCCTTGTCAGTTCCGATGAACTTTTAAAAATAAGGATTAGTTTTTGTACATATTCTTAATATTCCAAGGAAATAGTCTCTGTCATCATTTCAACATTAGGGGATATCCCTGCAGGATCAGATATATGTAGGCCTCTTTCAGGCAAACTTTGGAAGACACAAACTGCTCTCAGCCCATACAGTGTTGGATTCATACACCTGCAGCCACTGCTAAAAGATCGGTTATTAATTACAATATCCTTTACTTTTTTAATTGCCTGCTGTATACTGGACTGGGTTTCATTTTCATAGCACTGCCTGGTTTAGGACAACTCTCAACTGACTCTCTTTTTCAACTCTAAACTGACTCTCTTTTTCAAACTTGCCCTTCTTAGCAAAATTGTTCTTACTCTCCCATCTCCCCCACCCTCTGCCCCTATTTCCAGGAAAAAATGAAAGTGTTTTACTTTGGTAGTGACATGTATATAGCATAAAATGTGTGTACTTATACATAAAATAGTGCAAAATACATATAACCAAATCCATCAATTAAACATGGTACCTGAAAATAATATATTTCCAAGCGCTCTACAGCAGTAAAACCAAAGACCCTTAATTCTTTTTACAGGTTACTTTATCACCCAGTTGGAGAAACGGATTGAAAGTGAACATCCTTTCGTGCAAACTGGCAGACCCCATAGAGGCGAGTCAGAGCTTGTTGAGAGAAGACATTGGAAATAAAAAACCACGCTATTAATAGCAGCTAGGAAAAAAGACTGTTTCTTCATGGGATTATTAGAGGTAGAATGCTCCTGCTGTTGTCTTTTTCTAAGTATGTTCTGATGGTAAAGAAGGAGTATGCATTACTAATACCTGTAGTGGGCTTCTGTGTTGGTCTTTTTCAGGTGATTGTACTTTAAAAAGTGCACTAGGGCCTCAGGTTAAGAAAAGTTATTTCTACTGAATTCAACTCCTTACCAGGGGGATGGAAGCTTCCTTCCCTCAGTTTAGAATATATTTGAAAAAAAATCAGAAATAACAAATAGTACAAAAGAGATCTGTTGAGCTTCTGTGGTTTTAACTGCCTTGCTACTTTTGTGCTCCTTTTGTATCAGTTCAAAAAAATAAAGACCCACTTTGAAATACTGCCTGGGTTTGTGGTGCACGTTGGTGAGTCCAAACACAGAACTTTGGGCAACTCTAGAGCCTGGAAACGCTTTTCTGTAGGGCAGACTCAGTGTTATTAGAACAGACTAATCAATTACCAGGGACTGACAACCAACTAACCAAGCCAAGACTATAAACTGCAGAGGAGAAAGGACTCTTCTTCACCAGGACAGTTGTTCTCAGCTGGATGTAAAGAACCCAGGTATGTATATTTTGCCATTCTCCATGCATTTTCCCCTGTTTTTAATCTATTTCTGTCCTTTGCTTCCCCTGCAGCTGGTGTATTTGCTACATTCACCAGTCCCTACCTTCAAGCCCTTTTAGGAGTTGGTCTATTTCAAATGATGGGAAGATACCATGGCCCTTCTCTTGTAAAGTATTTGTTAGGCTAGAATGCCCTGAGGAACTCAGATCACCCCTGGCGCACTACCTCCTCGTTAAAGCGACACGGCAGAGAGGAAACAACTACAGAAACAGGAGATTTTGACAAGCAATCCACCAAGATTGCATCCCCACACTCATGTGAGTGGGAACAAGGGACTAAGCACACAAAAAAATGTCACCAGTGTTGGGTCACTGCATCTCTCCTATTGTAGCAATAAACGACTTTGACATTTTCCAGCCATAATAGATAATATTCTGAAATGAATGTTTCCAGTCATTCTAATCACACCTCAGCTCACACCTCAGCTCAGCAGTCAACACAGTGCTTAGGACTAAACTGTAAATGATGCATTGTTGCTGTTGCCATAGATAGTAATGTTTGACAAGCTGGACTCATGCAGCTGGGGAAGCAAGGTGACAAAAAAATATCTATTATTCTTCTGCAACACATTCTGCTTTCTTTTCACTGTGTGATTTGCAGCACCCTGGACCACGCTGCTTTTTCTCAGAGGTGTCTGTCTTTGGGCTACAGCAATTTTCTCTGTGAGACTCTCCAAACACACTTTTAAAAACCAAAGTAGTTATTACGATCTGGCTCCAATAAATGGAAGCATTTCACTTTGGTGCTTGCATGTATGTAAAAAAAAAAAATAATCCATCTGTTTTCTGAAATTAGTTCTGTGCAACCTTTGAAAGTGGTGCGTTTTGATGTCTGAGGGGGGAGGGCTTTTTTAATTATATTTTACAACTTTGTCACTCCGTTGAATTGAAAGAGAACTCGCTCTTGTGCAATCTGGGAGACAGTGTTAGATCAGCTGGAGTTTGGAAATGGGAAAAGTTACACAGCATGGCTTTGTAACAGCTGGAAATATTTAACAGCTCCAACTGTTGCACTGCATTGTACAAGTAATGGCAATTGTTGCATTAGATTTTTATTAAAACTATATTTAAATCAGTAAAAGACAAGTTAACTGGTGATGTTTAGCAATGAGCTTCTTTATTCTTCTGTATTATTTTACTTCTAGAAGCATTTTTAGGAAAAAAACCTGCTGAGCATCTGGCACACTCCCTGCTGCATTACACCCCTTGGAGCGGGAGGGAAAACAATCCTCACTTCATTTCTACATTTGAAAAATGCACTGAGGAATCATGAAACTAATCAAAAAAGCAAACATCTTTTTATTGCAGAATGCCCCAAGGAGAGAAATTCTTTCTGGAGCTGTAACTCCTCACTTCCCGTCACACATACATTTCTGATTTTCTATAGCACGGGTGAGCTTTAGCTCCTACATCACCGTTTTAATGGCTTAATTTATAATTTTTATTTCAAGGCAATACGTCGGCAAAGCTGTAAGCATCAGCAGAACAGCAGAGTGCACTCGGTGCCAGCCAGCCCAGCTCCCCTCCCCAGCTGTCCGGCACGCCGTCTCCATCCACAGCTCCAAGGTAGGGTTGAGTTTGGGTATGAACCATCTGCCCCAAGCTGGGTTGGACTCCAGGTTCAGCCTCAGAGGAGGCTGAAGCCCCCATGGAAATGGGGCTGTTTTAGTCAAAAGCCTTTCAAGCTCATGGGTTACATGTCTTTGATGCACGACAGTCCATTAGATGCTTGGGCCATGTAAGTGTTTCAGGTACAGGACAGCTTGTGTGTCTCTTTGTTCACTAGATGTTCCCAAAGGAGCCTCCTCCCATGCAGATGGGGTCCCAGCCCAGCTCCTGGTTAGGACCCACGCGTTTGCTGTGCCACCTTGAACCGCATGGAGAGGACATCACTTATCCCAGCCTCTATCTCATCGTTGGCCTGCACAGATCCGACTCCTTCAGGAGTTCCCGTCAGAATCAAGTCGCCTTCTTCCAGGGTGAATATTTCACTGATGTAACTGATCAGGTAAGGGATGGAGAAGATCATCGAGGAGGTCTCTCCCTCCTGTCTCAGCTTTCCGTTCACTTTGAGCCAAATCTTTAGCTTGTGAGGATCTGGGATCTTCTCCTTGGGGACAAAGTCACTGACCGGGCACGAGGAACTGAATCCCTTGGCCAAGGTCCAGGGCAGACCCTTCTTCTTGCACTCCTCCTGGGTGTCCCTGGCCGTCATGTCCAAGCAGAGGGCATAACCCGCCACGTGCTCCATGGCGGCCTCCTGGGACACGGCCTGGGCTCTCTTCCCGATCACCACCCCCAGCTCCACTTCGTGGTGCAGGCTGTGGCAGTAGTAGGGTCGCACGATGGGGGACCCTTCCCGCACGTAGGCCGAGGAGGGCTTGAGGAAGAAGAGGGGCTCCCGGGGCAGCGCGCTCCCCATCTCCTTGGCGTGCTCGGCGTAGTTGCGCCCCACGCACACGATGTTCCTGCCCCACTCCCAGAAGCGGGACAGGGGTTTGGAGGAGGCCATGGCCGCCGCGGGTCTCCTTTCCCCCGGGCACCGCGGGCGCCCTTGGGCCGTCCTTGCGGAGCCGCAGCCGCGCTGCCGCCGCTTCTCCACCCCCCTCCGCTCTGCCCGCTCCGTGCCCGCCGCGGATCGCTCCCCGCAGCCCTCTGCCCCCCGCCTCCTTACCCGGGTTAGCAAATCGCCCGGCCCGGGCGGGCCGAGAGGCAGCGGCGAGGGAAGGAGGGGGCCGGGCGGGCGCAGCGCCGCCCCCGCTGCACGCCGGGCCGGGGCCGTGGGCCGTGCCCGGGCCGTGCCGGCCGCCGCTGCCCGCCTCCCCGGGGAGCAAAGGTAACCGGGCCGGGCCTGGGCACCGGGCGGGGCGAGCAGCACTATGCTCGGCGTGGGCTGGCGGGGCCTCGGCACCGCCCTGGCGGCCCTAGGAGCTGGGGCCCTGCTCCGAGCCGGTACGTGGGGCGGGCGGGGCGGCTCGCCCGGCGCGGGGGATGCACCCGGTAGGACACGCGGGGCCGGGCAGCGCCTCCCCTGCGGCCGGGGCGGGACGGGGGCGCGGGGGGCTATCCCCTTGCAAGGGGGCTGAGGTCTGTGCGATGTCCCCCCTGCAGCTGGGACCGGGGAGGGGGCGTGCTGTGCCCCCGTGCCACCGGGACCTGGGCGGCTGCAGGCTGACAGCGGGTCCCCGGCAAGCTCGGAAGTTTGATGGTGTTTTTTCTCTTCTCGTTTCCCGGTGAGGGGTGCGCCGAGGTTTTTAAGCTGACTCACAGCCCCAAGTAGGTCAGTATCGGCTCGGCTGGAGCCTGCTCTGTCGGTGGCTTTAACCCATCCGTGAAGCTCCTGCGGAGTTCTTGTGCTGCCCAAGCGCTGGTTAGTGCTCTGGGAGGAGGGCTTGGGGATGGGGGCTGGCACTGGAACTGCATTTGATGGATGGTAGAGCGTATTGGCAATGTAAACAGAAAACAAAACCAAAACCGTCTTAAATCTCTGCATTGAAATTTAGGGCCTAAATTCTGAAAGTGTCTCCTTGGACTAGAGCTTGGGGTTTAGCTTCACAGCATCTCTGCGAGGTCTTGTTAGAGGCCTCTTGCATCACTCCAGCATTAAGACCTGGCCTTAACGAGTGAGAATCCCTTGGAGTTAACTGCCAGCCTTGGAAAACCTGGTACTATCTTGGGAACAAGTACATCAAACTGACTGTCAGCTCCTGGGTTCTGCAGGTTGCAGGGTGGGTGCTGCGCCCTCCACTCAGGCTTTGCTCCACCAGTGGGTGGGTGCCCTGCCCACGCTGGCTGCACCTGGCAGTGCCACTGGCAGCGTGTCCCAGGGGGTCAGGTCAGACTGGGAGTTAGATGGGGTTTGGGGAGCCACAAACTTGCTGAGTATCCCCGAAATATCCATGTGCAGAGTATGAAAGAAGTGAATGTGGTGTTTCTTCTTATGAGGCAGCGCAGGGATGTTCATCTGGGTACGTGCAGTAGTCATTTTTGAGTGACAGCCATATTTGAAATAGGAGTTTTTCACGCTTTCCTGCAGTAAAAAGAATAAAACAAAATGCTACAGAGAAAATGTATGAACACCCCTCTTCTGAGGGAGTCTGCTGTTCAACCGTGCTGCTGCCTGCTTGCCTTCAGTCTCCAGCGTGTATGCATTTGTGTGATAACATTAACCCTTCCCAGCTGCCAACCCTTTCCTCTCGGCGACTCAGCCTGCACTAACAAACCGTTTCAGAAAGCCGAGGTGTTCTGCTGTCCCCATCCTCTCTGCTTCAGGCATGAAGTCAGGAGGGATACGTTACAAAACTGAGTGAAAATGAAGTCATTGGGTATTAATTTTGGAGCAGACCTTCATGCATTACAGTTATGCTGTAGGGATCTGTGGCAGAGCTCAGCCAGGGCAGGAGTTATGTATTGCTTGTGGACCTTGAGCAGAGCTGGGTCTGAGAGTGTGCCCTTCTCGTGCGAGCAGCTTCGGGGCTGCTCGCCGAGCAGGCAGGCTGGAGAGGTGCAGCTTAGCTGCAGATGGGAATTTGGAATGAGTTTCATACTTCGTGGATGTTTTCTCATTCCTTTGTTTAAATAACATCTTGAAAAACGTTTCCTTATGCGGTGTAGCTTGTTTGTTTGTTTTGCAAGAATTGTGAATTAAACATGCAAAGATACTTTGGGATCATGGCCAAGGTTAGAAATGGTTTGTAGGAAGAAAGCATGTGAAGTATGGGAATCATTCCTTTGACTTGAAGTTAAGGTTGTGTTTTCTCTTATGGCTTCTGTTTGTTTATTTTTACAGTTAGTGTCTCGCATGCAAACAAACACGCAGTATTTGTAGCTGTTGTGACTGTTGGCATCCAAAAGCCCTTCATGTTAGGGAGCAGTTAAAGAGCAATGGATTTTAGCTTTTTTTTACCTGTCAAGGAATAGTAAGGGGTTTTTTTTGTTTTGTTCTTTTTTTGAAAGGACTCCTCTGCTCCAGGGGAACACTCAGCAGGTATGGATGCTTTTCTCAATACTACATGCCTTCACCATCAAATACCCATTCCATGCCTGCACTGTCGTGTCTTGGGGTATTCTTTGCAGCACTGAGTTTAATTTTACTACCATCTCCCCTCCTTACCTCCCTTCCCTCATAAGCAAGTGAGATGGTGGAAGTAGTGGGGGAGAAGTTCTGGGCAAGACAGTTGCACTAGAGGGGCCTTACAGCTCCCGATGCCGCAGGGCTGGGTTTGCAGCACCTCCCTGCCCCTGTCAGAACTTGGATCTCAGTTTTCCAGCCTTGTTGTCCCCATCTGTCTGTGGAGCTGCAGGGGAGGCTGTCAGTATTGGCTGCAGCCAGGCTGTGGGGCCTCTTCTCTCCAAAACAGGCTCTTATCAGGCGTGGACAGGACTGACCTGTTTTGGGAGAGTGGGGCAGATTGATTAGGAGCGTGGGGACCCCTCCCTTTGCCACTGATGGAGGTGATGACCAAGCACCGAGCATTGGGAGCCTTAGGGAGAGAGTCACTGGTGCAAAATGAAACAGCAGCTGAGGCAGCCTAGCTCAGACCAACGCAGACATCTTCAGTGGTGTCTGAGGGCCTTGGGTGTGTTAAGACAACTGATCTGTGCCTTGCAGAGACTGACCTCTCTTTCCCTGCATGTGTGTGGACCCAGGCCTGTGTTGCAGGGCCCCAGCAATGGAAGACCTTGTCCTCTTTGTTTCCCTTCCTTGTTTTTATGGCAGAGCCACTTAGGGCTTGATTGTTTCTTGAAGAACTGTGTATCTCTGAGTTGAACTGTGGAGCCTGGGTTATTTGCATCTGGAATTAGATTTGCTTCTTGGATCTGATTAAACATTTAACCAAAAGCAAATAGAGAAGCATTGCTGTTGCATCAAGGTAGGCTGGGAGCAAGAAACCTGCCCACAGTATGTGCCTGGTACCTGGCCAGGCAGGGAGCCTCACCTGTCACACAGAGAGTGTGTCCTCTCCATGCACTGTGCAGGATGTGATTTCCCCAAGTAACAAGACAGATATTTCTGTTGTAGCAGTGTGTCTGTGTGTCTGTATTTCTCTCTTTTTTTTTTTTTTTTCCCCCTTTTTGTCTTTTGACTCTAACATGACCTTTTGTGCTTTTTTTGCAAAGTCACTGTCCCAGGCTGACCTTTGTCCAGCTGTTCCCTCTCTGTTCTGCTTTCCTGCCCCTTGAAATCTTCTCTGCAGTCTCTGGGAGCAGTGTCCCATCCCTCTTTGGTGCAGCTGCAGGGCACCAAGAGCTTCCTTGGGGCACAAGGTGACGCAGCCAGGCACTAGGGCTTTGTTCTGTGGTGATCTCTCTCCTCTTCCGCTGAAGGAGGCAGGTTGGGCTGTCCATACCCTTACTTCTCTGGGGCCATGGGCTGCAGGACCTGCTGTGCTCTGTCCTGCTTGTTCCCCTCCCTGGGTTAACCTGTTTGACTGTTTTGGGGTCCCCAGGTCCAGCGCAGCTGCGAGCTCTCTTCCTGCACACAGAGCACGAGCAGAGGAAGTCGAAGACAGTCATACAAGCCAACATGAAGGTGGAATTACTCCCAGCCCTTACAGACAACTACATGTACCTCCTCATCGATGAGGAGACGAAGGAGGCTGCAATAGTTGATCCTGTGCAACCTCAGAAGGTAATGCTGTCTGCTGCCCTTGTGAGCAGGGTGCTCACTGCTGTGAGCCTGGGAGATCCTTCCAGGTTGCCACATCCACCAGGGAATTAGTCACATGCTGACTCAGGCATGGGGGAAAGGCAGGGAATACTGGCCATGCATAGGTACAGGCAGGGTTTTGCAGGCAGTCTGCTTCTGGGCTTGGGCAGCTTGTCCCTGACTTCAAGGATTATTGATCTGATTTTGGTTTTTGCCTTTAGTTTGGTGTCATGCAGAAAAGAGGAAATGGGACTGAGGGCTTAGTCATGACTAGCTGGATGAGAGACCACATGTCCTGATGTGTAACTATGACTTGGAGAGGGCTGAGCTCTCTGCAGAGTTGCTGGTGTGGCTCTTTCAAACCTTGGAGCAGTTGTGTGCAGGTTATGCCAGGCACCAGATGTGCTGTTAAGTCATTTCATGTGAGTTGTAATGCTCTTGCTGTGCTCTGTCCCTGCAGGTTTTGGATGCAGTCAAAAAGCACGGTGTGAAGCTGACCACTGTCCTGACCACACATCATCACTGGTAACTATCTGCTGTGGTGGGATCCCTCTTCTCTCTGCGTAGAAGCAGTCAAGAATTGTTGCTTTTCTGTATCAAGTCGGTTTTTAAGCAGGAGCTGAGGTGTGAGGAGAAGGATCTGAGCTCAGGCAGTGTTCCCTTGGACTTGCTATGACCAGATGCATTGTCTAGATTGCAAGCTCTGTGTGTCAGTGCCTTTAACCTTTAAAATGTGGAGTTTTTCCAGGTGGCCAGTGAAATAAATGTGTGTGAAGGCAGTTGTGGAGTGCAGGAGGGAACACACTCGCACTGAGGTGTTAGGACATGCCTGTGAGGCATGCTACTCGCAGTCAGCACTTGTTGGAGGATTACCTGGGTTGCAGATTAACTCTGCCAGGGATGTAAAGATGAATGTTAGCAGTTTTGCAGCACTGAACCTGAGTAACCTCTCCCATGGATCATAGTGGAGCTGCCTCTGTGGCTGGAGAGCCAGCCCTGATTTGGCAGGACTAGCTGGAGAAGTTGTCTCTACTCATGTTGATGTGGCATACGAGGGCAGTGTTAGATACTGGGAGAACACTTGATGAGAAATGATCACCTGGAGGTTACCACTGCAGTACGAGTTACGATACATTTGTCTTCATCCCTGCCCAAATCCATTTTTCTGACCTTCCAGGGACCATGCTGGAGGAAACGAGAAGCTTGTAAAGATGGAGGCGGGGTTGCACGTGTATGGGGGAGACAGCAGAGTCGGAGCACTGACACAGAAAGTGTCTCACCTTACATCACTCAAGGTAAAGGGAGTGAGCTGCAGGACTCTGCTGGGGGCATCTCCTGTTTGTGTCACCCTTTTAGAGCTGGACCGGTGTGGTCAAACTTGAGTTAATACTGTGGTCCCATCTCTTTTACCTATTAACATCTCTTGGATGTGGTTGATAGTTTAAGTACAGCTTTCACCCTTTTCCAGCCCTGTGAACCATAACCCCTCTGACTAGTTTTGGCTGGTGAGAGTCAGTGGATGAGAACACTGGCTCAGACACCTGCATTGCCTGGGACGTGCTGGGTGGCTCTGTGCTCCTTGGCCTTAGCTGGGGTGGTCAGAACCGACGTGTGAAAGGACAGGGCTTTTGCTCTGCTTAGAGCCCAGTTAGCACTGAACAAATGCAAGTGGTCCTCTCTGAACCAAGGCTGGAATAGAGCGTGAAGAGAAAGTGGGCCAGCAGTTGCTTTTCCAGAGCTAAAGCAGCAAACCTTGTTGGAACCTAGCTGTTTATTTACAGATGAGCTGGCAGATGACATAAACTGCTGTGAAATGTGCAGGCTGGCATGAATGTCACTGCCAGTCTTGCAGTGCACCTTTGGAGGGGGGGGCAGCAGCAAAGAAGGGAGCACAGAAATACATGGGAAGGTGTGCAAATTAGGGCTGTGGAGGAAACATCACCTTGGCCTTGTGGATGTGTTTACTCCTTCCCTTGATGTGAATGTCATCCGCTTCTTCCCTTTGGCTTCATTTTTGTTTGAAGCTTTTTACACTTGATTAACTTTGTTTAGGATTTTGTGTTGCTCTGGATCTGTTGGCTCTTGCTGCCAACCAGACGCTGAGTCACTCTGCATGTAAATGAAAGAATCTGGCAGCTCTCTTTGTCACAACACCTGCTAGGAGGAAACAGCTCCCTTCCAAGTCCCTGCCATAACTCTCTTGCTGGACTCTCCCAGGAGCAGAGCTGATGTTTACTGGCCAGCTATGTGAGAATTTGCCTGTAGGGCTACTAGCCCTTTGTAAGAGTTGCAATTCTTTTCTAACCGTACAAATGCAAGCAAACACTAGCTTAAGCTCTAGTCTTCTGCCTTCTTCTCAGGTGGGATCTCTTAATGTGAAATGCCTCTGTACGCCGTGTCACACTTCTGGACACATCTGTTATTATGTGACTAAGCCAAATAGCTCCGAGCCACCTGCTGTTTTTACAGGTGAGGAGTTGGGAGGTTACATTGCTGGCAGTCTGTATTGCAAAGAAATAAGCTACGCCGCTGCCTGTGTGCTCCTGACTCTGGCTGTGCGTTCATCCCTTACTGCCAGTGCAGCTGGTTAACATCTGCATCTTGCCCCTTTACCGAGTAGTAATTGTAGGTGAAACTGGTGAAACCCCTCTGGGTTTGTAAACCATTGCTGGACACCCTGCAAGCAACATCAAGAGTGAGCCCTGGATGAGTCCTACATCTAGCATTTTCTTCCTTGAAACAAGAGCTGTTGGTTTACTGTCTCAGGCCAAGCTGTGGCTGATTTTCCAAACCTATTGCTTTTCCATATGTCTGTCCTCATGTCTGTAACAAAACTGAGAGAAGAGAAAATCAAAGAGTAAGAGAGGGCTAGTGCTCTGTCTCTGGTAGCCAGGTTCTGGATCCTGTTTTGGAGAGCAGGGTTTCCCCTTCCCTGAGACTGTGCCCAGTCTCCCCAGACTGCCATGTCATCCCTCTCCTGATGGGTGTTCTCCAGAGCTTGCACCAGCTGCTGCATGGAAGAAGTAACAGCTTAAGCAAGATTTTAGGGAGCCCTGGGGAGAAAATGCAGAGGCGACTCATGTTTGTTCAACGTCATAGCAAAGAGAAAAGTGTTCCTTGTCCACCCTAGAAAGGACAAGAGGGGACAGCAGACTGCCCACAGGTAGGGAAGTGCTGGCATGGTTTGTCTGGCGAGGCTGTGGGCTTTCCTGCATTAGAAGTTGCATTTTCCACATGGGTTTATGTAGCACTGAGCCTGTGTGGGGCAGCAGCATAGCCTGGCTCTCCCCATGTCTTCTGCTGAGCTGCAGTGAGGACAGCAGTGGCAGGACTGAGCCCTCAGGGACCATGTGCTCACACTTTGGTGTGAGGAGCCTTGTCTGGCCCTGATACTGTTTCACCTCCCTTGCAGGTGACACGCTGTTCGTGGCTGGTTGTGGGAAATTCTTCGAGGGAACCCCGGAGGAGATGTACAGAGCACTGATTGAGATTTTGGGCAGGTTGGACCCCGAAACGGTACGAACCCCTGCTTTGGTGCTAGTAAGTTAACCAGCCAGAAACTGCTCCAGACATCAAAGAAACCGTCTGCCTAATAATAGTGGTGTTCAAAGAGAGAATTCCTCATGTGTGGAAGGAATGAATGCTTACGTCAGAATTGTCTTTGATGCTGAATAGCTGGAGCCCTCTGGGAAGGAAATACCTACCCCAAATATGTTTGTGCTTTGCGGGGGAAGAGTAGGGGCTGCTTATTAAAGCAAAGGCTGGGACACCTGGGCTCTTTGATCAGGCTTGTCCTCAAATTGGCAGGTAGCATGGCTGATAACTCCTGGCACTTCTTGGGTGCACATCTCCAGTGGAGCGTGTCCTGGAGGGCTGACTCTGTTGTTCCTGCTGTACCATAACACAGATGATGGTACCTGGCACTCCTCCTTCGTGCCTTCAGAGTTACCTGGTGTCACTCTGCCTTTCTCTTCCTAGAGAGTTTACTGCGGTCACGAATACACGATCAACAACCTCAAGTTTGCTCGACACGTTGAACCCAATAATGTTGCTATCCAGGAAAAGCTTGCTTGGGCCAAGGTAACCTGGTTCCTTTCTCTAGACGATGCTTTCACGGAGGCAGATCCTCTCTGAGGAGGCAGAGAAGACAATATTGGGGAGAAAGAGAGGCTGAGGGAAGGGAGTTAAGAGCCAGGAGCCTCCAGTGTGTTTTGCCTCCAGGGGAGCAACCTGTTGGGGAGCAGGGTTTGTGTGTGGCCCAAAGAACATGGTTTGCTGTCTGGTGGGGATGTGACCCTCCCTGGAAACATCTCAGTATAATTACAGGCTGTTGTCCAGGTCTGTCTGGGAGGGTCAGCTCTGTCCCAGGTCTGTGTGTCACCTCAGTGCCTGTCTGTCTGGCTGTGTGTGTGGCCCTGGGAAGGGCCTGGCCTGAGGAGCAGCTTGGGCAGTTTGGTGCAGCTCGAACCCTGCATGGTTAACACACAGGCCATTTCTTGTCCACCAAAACATTCCTCATTAAGCAGAAATTTCTCCTTTTTTACAGGCAAAGTATGACAGCGGTGAGCCAACCATACCCTCCACCATCGCAGAAGAGTTTACCTACAACCCCTTCATGCGAGTGAGGTATGGAGGAGATGTGGGTGTGTGAATGGTCCTTGTGTTTGAGGGGGGATGTGGGAAGGAGGAAGTGTGAAAAAGAGCTGCAAGCAGGAATTACTCTCCTGCTCTTCTGCCTTACACATTCCTGTTGCGATGCCTTGAAGATTCTCTGCCCTCCAAGAACAGTGCTGTCCTGGCAGAAGGCTGCTGCGGTGAAATTTGAAGGGTTGTGGTGAGCATCCCTGCCAGTGCTAAAGTCCCTCACTCAGGAGACAGAACAAGTTTCATTGTGTAATTACGTTCCTTCATCAAGCAGCGTTTGGCAGATGGACACAGCACAAGATGCTGTTCAAGGCAGAAGAGTGCTTGCAATTTCCTCTCACCCATGAGCGTTTAAACCGAGGGAGCTGATAAGCCTGTGCCAAAGCCTTGAGCCTTTGATCTTTAAGTGCAACATTTCCCCTTGATGCAAGCGAAATGTGATAGCAGTGACTTCATAGATGAGATTTTTATCTTGCAGTCTCTGCATTTGCTGTCCCTGGTGTTCCCTCCTGGCAGGGAGAAGACGGTTCAGCAGCACGCCGGGGAGAGCGACCCCATCCGAACCATGGGGGCCATCAGGAAGGAGAAGGATAACTTCCGAGTCCCGAAGGACTGAGCACTCTGCCTGGATCACTTTAATGTCAGTTTAAGTGTAATTTAGGCTAGTCAGATGTTTTAGGAGTTGAACCCTCTGTTGTGGTTGACACAGTAATATTTTGTTTTTCATTTTGTTTTAATTAAGGAAAAGAAAAAAAGCACTTTGCCCTTGTTGAGATGTTCTACAGCATATTTATATTATGATGAAGAATATTTATCCTTCTGTTGCTGGCTCTAAAACTGTCACATGTGTCACATGCAGATCATTTTACAAACGTTGGTACATGGCTCAGAGTCTGGGGTGGGGAAGGGTCAAACCTTGAGGTGTAGGAAAAAGATACTGTGATTTTTGTGAGAGCCTGATGCAGATGCAGACAGTGGGACTGGGCCCAAGGTGTCTCCATTTAAAACAGACAAAATGCAGTAACTACATGGCCAGATTTGAACTTTTCTTCCGTGCTGCTCTTTAAATCTTCTGAGTCTGTCGTTTCTGGCTCCACTAAAACCAGTTCTCAGTGACAGACCTGCTCTGCCACTGCCAGTTCCAGGGCGTACTTTGTGAGATACGGGGATGGCCTGGCTCTGGGAGTGGCACGTGGGGACTGTCTGGCTTTTCTCCCTGGCATTCCCTCTCGTGGACTGCAGTAACTTTTCGGGGCAGCATGCTGGCTCAGAGATTGCACTGTTGTATACCCTTCCACTTAAGCCTGTTTGCATGTACCTGCTTACTGCTCTTCAGTGTGATCTGTATCTTACTTGTACTAGTACCACACGAACAGAGAAGGGATTTGTTTGCTGCTTCCACATCCTGAGAAGAACTTACCTAGTGACTAACTACCTAAGAGCTGAGCAGCGATGAGACCCTCCAGCAGATGCCAGACAGCCACAAGAGCTGCTTTGTACCTTGCTGTGAGTAACGTGGCACAAGAGCAGCTGTTGTGGGGAGCACTGGCAGTACCTGTGCAGGGCTGGGGAGATGGGGAGACCCCAGCTTATGGGCCTGACTTAGAGCAGCTGCTGTGTGCTGCTGGGATCCATCACCCACCCTGCAGCCTCTGCCTGGTCCAGTCTCTCTGCTGGACAGGCCACAGAGGGGGTGTTGTAAATGGTGGGGGTGTCCACATATTGCCACATTAAACAGGGCTCTGATCTCAGACCCCCCGAGAACCACCTTAGAGTGGCACATTTCTTTTTCCTGGCTGGTCCGTGGGGTTTAAAAGCTCTTTGTCCTTGGAACAGTGCTGTATGACCCCCATCTGCAGCCAGCTTGGGAACCCCAGGGAGGGAACTTCCCCCCAGGCTCTTTTTTGGACAGGGAATAGAGTGCTGGAAGTGGATGAATAGGATAAACTTTGGGGGAAAATAACTCCAGATTTTGTGAGTTGGTCACCCCCCCTCCTGCACTGCCCACTCTCCTCGATGTCCTTAAACAGAAGAGGTGTGAGGGGGGTGTAGGACCCAGCCTTGTGGGCTTGGCATCTGCCTCTTTAGTGCATCTTCCTCCTAATTATATTTCCTTCCTTGTTTCTTGGTCTCGGCTGCACACTGCAGGTCTGCTCAAGTACAAGAGGTTTCCAAACACATGTTTTGATGCTGAAACTAATGAAGTATTAAAAATGTGTTGGTTCCAGTTTCTCCTCCCCTTCCCAGTGCCTGTTGGAGTCTGTAACCACTGTCACCAGTGTCACTTTACTCTGCTGTCCCAACCAACATGCTGCATGGCAGTGGGTGAGCTGGTGGACCACCGTTTACCTTATTTGCTTTAAAAAACGAGTACATTGTATGTAATTTGGAAACAAACAAAAAAAGTGGTACCTAAACCTTACCTGCCTCCTGTGCTGCTACATCGGAGCGTGGCTGTGCTGATGGCCCTTTGACAAGTGAGCAAATAAACACCGGGTGTAACGGCGTGGTGGGGGGGTGGGCAGGAAGGAGGGCGTTTCTTTCACTCGGGATTCTATTTCTTTGTATTTTTTTGTACTAGCAATTGAAGTCAAACAACGGGATGCATCTTCCTACCTCCCCCTGGGGGGGAGTGGGTGGCATTTGGGGAGCCTTCCTCTGTGCCGGGCTCCCCTGCACCTTCATTCTCACAAGCCTGGGTGCTGGTGGGACCCCACGGGTGGCAGGATGAGCTTGCGTGGGGCCCCGCAAGTGGGCACGTAGATGTGGGGGTCCACGGTGAATTACCGAGTTGGGTGCTTCATCCCTCTGCCCCTCACCGGCTGCGGGAGGGACTCACCGCCGGGAGCCGCATTGCACCGGGGGAAGGAGGGAGGGAGGCAGGGAAGCCCCACGCACCGCCGCGGCCGTGCGGGATGTCAGCCCGCCCCACGCAGCGTGATCCGCCCCGCACTGCACCGGCGGGGGCGGGACGTGCCCGCCCGCTGCGGGGAGGGGCCGAGCCGCGGCTCCCGGCCGTGCCGACCGCAGGTACCGCCCGCGTCACGCGTGGGCTCCGCCGGGGGTCGCTTAGAGGGGGACACAGGGCACCGCACACCCCCTCCTGTTCTCGCCCCGCGGCTGCGTGGAGCTGGGGCTGCCCCCCCTGTTTTGCTGCGTGGAGCCGCCTCCCCTCCGCGTTTTGCTGCGTGGGTCCGATCCCCCCCCGTGTCCCACGGCGGCGCTGGTGGGGGACCATGAAGGTGAAGGTGATTTCTGTCCTGGAGGACAACTACATGTACCTGGTCATCGAGGAGAGCACCCGGGACGCCATCGCGGTGGATGCTGCTGTCCCCAAAAGGGTGAGAGGCTCTTTGCCCCCCCCCGCGAGTGACTGCAGCCCTGCCACGTCCCGGGTGGGCTGCGGGGTCCCACTCGGGGGACGTGCCTGTGGTGGTGGCCGACACGGAGCTGGCATGCAGGGTCTTTGTGTGCAGCGGGGTGCATCCGTGTGCGTGAAGAGCATCCCACTGGCACCCCACGGAGTGGGGGGATGTGTGCCAGACCCCGCTCTCACCCACCGTGGGCTGTGGGGGATTTCCACTCGTGACCTCCCAGCCCACCCTGTGCCTGAGCTGGAAGCATTGCAGACCCCAAAGCAAGTGAAAATAACCCAAAACAAGGCTTTGGAGCGTGTCTCCCAAGCGTGAAGCCCAGTTCTGCAGGAGCCAGGGCAGTGCCAGTGTCACCCCTCGCCGCCGTGACCCCCGTGGTCCCCCCGCCTGGTGACCTCTTTGTGCCACCCTCGAACGCTGTCGCGGTTTTTAAGCGTTTGTTGCTGACTCGGACTTTGTTTCCTTCCTCTCTGAGGAGCGCGGCCGGGAGCAGCCCGCAGGGTTTGTCGGTCGCAGGGAATTTGAGGTTGGCATTAAACACCTCCTGGCAGCTCTGCTCGGCCCCTCGCCGCAGTGGGGGAGCTGGGGTGGGTCACACCTCTGTGCTCACGCGGTGAAAGCGATGGCCGTGAAATGCCACTGTCCCTGTGGGAGCAGCGTGTGATGGGGTCAGCCGTGGGGAGCTGAGCCCTCATCTCACCCTCTCATTGCTCAGCAGGTGCTTTAGACTGATTTCCCAGCCCTGGTCTGCAGTGCCGTGCGGGACAGATCCTGTGCTGGGACGGGCATGATGGGTGGCAGCTGCTCACAGCTGTGCTGCGTGGCTGTGTCACCTCCTCTCCCTGCGCTCACTTCCTTCTGCTCTGGGTCTGTTTCAGTTGCTGGAAATCATCAGGAAGGAGGATGTGGTGCTCAGAGCCATCCTCACCACCCACCACCACTGGTAAGTGCTGCTGGCGCGCGCTGGGTTCCGGGGACAGCCGTGCCTAGCGTGGGACCGGGTGCCCATTCCTTCTCTGCTGGCGCAGGGACCACGCGAGAGGCAACGAGGAGCTGGCGAGGCTCTGTCCCGGCCTGCGGGTGTACGGTGCCGACGAGCGGATCGGGGCACTGACGCACAAGGTGACCCACGGCCAGGAGCTGACGGTGCGTGGCCGTGGCTGGCGCGGTGTCAGGCTGGTGGGGTGACGGCTGGGTGACGGCGCAGTCCCCAGCGCTGTGGCACCGTGCTGGGAGCCAGCAGGGTTGGTGACTGACTGGGGCTGTGCTCGGGCTCCCTGTGACCCGGGGAGGTTGCAGATGTGGCAGCATGGATTTGGGGTGGGAAGGAGCTCTGGACTGGGGGAGAAAGCCCGTCCCATTCCCAGCCTGTTTGGGGCTGTCCCCAACCCTCTCCTGGGGCCCCGGTGCTAAATGCCATCTGAGCAGACACGTGCAGCCTGGGACTCACCCAAACCGCTGTCCCCCAGCGTGTCTGTGACCTGCTGAGCCCTGGGCAGGTGATGCTGTGGGGCTTGGGGGTGTCTGGGGTGGGTCTGGCTGCCTGTCAGGACCTGAGTGACCCCAGTGGGGTGCTGACCCTCTCTCCCTGCAGTTTGGGGCCATCCGGGTGAGGTGCCTCTTCACCCCCTGCCACACCTCGGGCCACATGTGCTACTTCATGTGGGAGGACGGCTCCCCGGACGCTCCGGCTCTCTTCTCAGGTATCCCAGCCTGCACCCTATTGCTACGGGGACAGGGGGCGTGCTGCCTGTGCCCCCACGCTTGGTGCTCACACATGGGGGCTCCCACCTGCTCCCTGGGAGCGGGGCCAGGGTCCCCTCTGTGCCCAGACCCCTTTCCCTGCAGGTGACACCCTGTTCGTGGGAGGCTGTGGGAAGTTCTTTGAGGGGACAGCAGAGCAAATGTACAACAACCTCACCCAGATCTTGGGGACTTTGCCAAAGGAGACGGTGAGTGCCTGGAATGTCAGCCCCGGCCCAGGGAGGGACCCCAGAATTGGGAGGGGGGGGCTCAAGGCTGGCACCACTTAGGAGGCAGCACCCAAGGGCTGCAGTGGGACTGGGATTGGTTGGACGCAGCACTGGGCACATATGTGACACTGGGTGCCTCCCACTGATGTTGCAGATGGTGTTTTGTGGCCATGAGTGCACTGTCCGAAACCTCAAGTTTGCCCTCAAAGTGGAACCAGAGAATGAAATAGTGAAGAAGAAACTTGCGTGGGCCAAAGTAAGTGGCTGTGCCCCTGGCTGGGTGGGGACGGAGGGGGTTGTTGGATGCCAGCTGGTTTGTGGATGTCTCTGGTTCCTCGGCAGCAGCGAGATGACGAGGACCTGCCCACGGTGCCCTCCACGCTGCAGGAGGAGTTCCTCTACAACCCCTTCCTGCGGGTCACGTAAGCAGCACCGGTGCCTGGGGGGCGCGAAGGGCCCCGCTGCCATCGACCCCAAACCCAGCTGGGGCGGGCAGGCTGCTCCTGCCCTCAAACTCTGCTCCCCTTTTCCCTCCAGTGTCACCCCTTCTCCCAATGGCTTCACGATCCGGTGGGCGATCCAACCCCCGAGGCAGGAGAGGGTGCCTGGGTGTGGGGTCCTGCACTGCCCAGCACCCGCAGACAAGCCCCATGTGCCCCCAGCAGCCCCCCAGCACAAGGATGTGACTCCCCCATTGTCCATCCTGGTGTGCACTGGGCTTCCAGCAGGGTGGGAGGTCCCCATTCTGTCCCCTGTGGTCACAGCAGAGCTGATGTCCTTGCAGGGAGGAGCCTTTGCAGAAGTTCACAGGCAAGTCGGACCCGGTGGAGGTGCTGAGGACGCTCCGCACCGAGAAGGATAACTTCAAGAAGCCCAAGGAGCGCCCCAACCCCCAGGCCATGCTCGCCTTCGACTGGGGGCTTTTCAGCCCCTTCCTGGAGAAGAAGTGAGCGGCTGGGGTGGTGGCTCCCGACACGCAGCGTCCCCGTCGCGACGGGGGCTTCCTCTGGGGCTGGGTCCCTCTGGCTCCCACGCCCTCCCTCCCGTCACACTCTGCAGCTGGGAAGTGCTTTCTGTCTTTAACTCTGCTTCACTCCAGTGCCGTGCCCGCCTCTCCCGGCCCGCGGGAGCCAGCAGTGAAGCCCCCCCGGCTGCTGGGCTGCTGGTCAGGGGGGGTTTGGAGGGGACACCCACACTTACAGCGCTGGGGAGCTGCCACCCATCCTGCCACCCTCGTCCTGCAGGAGCCAGGAGAGAGTGTGGACTAGGGGGGGACTCTGGGGACACCGTGGTGCTGTACCCCTGGCCTGGCATGGGGATTTGTGACGCAGTCACTGACTTAGGGCAGCCATCCAAACCACTTCAGGCCTGCAGAGGATGCTCAGGAGTTCAGGCCTGGAGGGAAGCGTGCTCTGACCCACTGGCTTTGTAAAATCCTTCCCAAGGTGTGAGAGTCTTTAGGCAGCAGACACCACCGTGCTGCTGCGCACCCGTTGCTGCTTTCTTGATTTTTCCAAGATAAAAAACTGGAAACCACTTGGCTGCAACCTACATTGTCTTCAGAACAAGAGCGAGGGAGCAGCTGCGTCTCTTAAAGCTCTTCAGCCTTCAGCTTGTGCCAAATCAGTACTGTATTTTTTTTTTAAAGCCTGATAAATGTGTAAAGCTTTGATTTGCAGGTGGTGGGGAGGTGCAGTGCACACCAGGAAAGTAGTTTTCTGAGGAAAATAAATCGGATGGTAGGTCTGGAAATAAATAGCTGTGACAATCCCGAGGGTCCGGGCACGGGTGGGACACTCACACCTCTCTGGTTTGGTCTTTACCTCGTGGTGCAGAGTGTGTGACTGTCTTGGAGCTGCTGAGTTTACACCCAGTGCTCAGAGGAGGAGCAGAGGAGTTGGTCCTGTAACCCTTTAGCATATATTGTCATTTTAAAGTGCTGAGTATCAATTTTACAGCTCCTAACACTGGAATAGTCGACTGCAGAATCTCATGTGCAGACTGTGAACTGCCTCCATTACCACTGGTTTGTGGCTGTTTCTTCCCTTGCTAGAAACTAGACTGAAGTCTTTTTTTTCCCCTTTTATTAAGTTACAGTGTTAGAATTGACTCCCCCCCAGGGGAGAATTCATCCCACTGCACAGGTTGCCTCGGAGTCACTGAGTTGAGATGGAATGGTCCAGTTTGTAGATGTGAGCTGGGTGTTCCTCGGGGAGTTAATTTATCCTGGGAGCAGAGATGTGCCCATGGGTGTTCGTGGAGTGTGGGAGAAACTCAAACTGTTCTCAGGACCATAGCAAGGACACCCAGGAGTGCCCGTGGGGGTGCTCTGAGCAGTCCCCTGACAGCTGAGAGTCACTTGGTAACGGGAGAGGACACGAAATACAGACCCCAAATTGTTTAATCTAATTTAGCTTTATTTATTTGTGTACTTCTGGCCTTGACGTGCATGTTCTCACCAGGCAGAGAATGTGTTCCTGTTGCACTGATGTACAGAGTGCACGGTGTCAGCACTGAGCTGCCATTACCAGTGGTTATCTCGTGCTGTAGGTATAAATTTTATGGTTTATCCTAACTGGGTGTTACCGATCCGTGGGGGGAGAAGGGCATTCCCTGCAACTGCCAACTGGTTTGTACAGGGCATAGGGTGGGCAGGGGGAAGCAGTGGGAGGTTCCTGCCTTACAACACTGTGAATTCACTAAGTGATCAGCAACACCAGGAAAAATGTAAAGCTTTTAATTAAAAACATTTAAAAAAAAAAGTCTTTTACACTGTTGGCTTACTTTGAATAGAGAGTGGGGGAGGCTTTGAGAAGGACACGGGCAAACACAGCCAGGGGAGCCGTGACACGAGGTCATGGCCCGACAGCTCAAGCTGGGTGAGGGTTCTCTGGAGAGGTTCCAGGCAGGGTTTTAGCCTGGGCTGGGTGCAGTCATCACCTCCTGTGTCTGCATTTACCCTGAAGGAACAAAGCTGTGGCAGCTTTGTTTTCAGTTTTCATCCACTAATCTCCTTCTGCACAGTCCTTCCTCCCACAGCAGGAACTGGGGAAGGGAGGAACACTGAAGTGATTGGATAACGCAGTTCTCAAGTTCAGGTTCACTTGCAGCTGCAGCAGGCAGAAGGAGAGATTCCACATCTGCTGGTGTCCCATCCCCTCCAGGTCAGGTACAGCTGCAAATCCTCCCACTGCCACCTTACCCTCCCCACTGCAGCTCCAGAAAAACTGATCTTCACATGGAACAGACCAGAACAGAGTCACTCACTCAGTTGTGTTCCTGTCAATAGCTCTGCAAACACCCACACGTAGAAACACAGTGAGCCCAGCCCAAATCCTCTCCAGTAAGGAAAGACCAGGTCTGTTCCACATCCCTCTGTCTTCTGGCGAGGCATCATAAGATGCTGCATTAAACCAGATGTGTTTTTACCAACCTGTGGATTGTTCTGGTAAACTACTCCTTGTAATGATTTCATCTCACAGCCGCCTTCTCTCAACCTTTGTAACGCAGCACCTTGCTGAGAGACTCTGGCCTTCCTTGGGAAGAAAGCTGGCAATAAATTCTTACTTAAAAACACTATAAAAATTATGGTTTTTTTCTGAATTTAAGGATGTTATCCCTCAGTAACTGGCTGTTGAGGATGGGACAAGTCTGAGACACTTTACTGTGTATTTAGGGAGGGAAAGAGAGATGTGATTGCCCACAGTTATAGACATTTGTTATAATTAAATGGAAAAAAAAAAAACCTCTAACTTTTTCTCCTTAAACATTCATTCAGGTCACGTTTCAGCAGGCAATAAAACAGCCCCAGAGATGCTGCTGCTCACAGGGCAGAGATACTGCAGCAAGGGCAGGCAGTCAGCAGCAGGGAAACACACACACACACACACAACCCATGGTCTAATTAGACCATTTATAATTAAAGAAGGATGTCCCAATAGAGACAGCCACACGCCTTAGTGCTGTGACAATACAGCACAGCCTGGGTGAGGAATGCTGTCATAAAGCTGATCTTGGTGAGGCTACAGCCCACTGCAAGCCAAATCCTTCAGCACCACAGATGCACCAGCTGTGGTGGAACAGGGCTGTGCAGCGGCCGGGACGCACTACTGCTGCTTTTGGGGTGTGGTGTGTGTCAGCCTTGGGTTTTATTTACATCACTTTGATAATTACAGTGCTGTAGGACTCAGTATTCCCTGCCCACACGCACATTACCTCCTCATCCCTAACGGGAGTCAGGAACTGCAGGCTCCCAGTGGTGGCACAGAACTTTGTCTGTTAAGAATCTTAAATAGAAGTGAGTTCAAAAGGCACCGAGTGTCTGTATCGGGGCTCCACAGCGTCAGCCTTCACCATTTGATGTTAAATCCAGTGCTCGTTTTCTCCACTGCGTGGTACTCTGTGTGCAAAGCTCTGGCAGCCTTTCCTGACTCCACACCCCCCAGCCACCGCTCGTAGAGCTCGTTCACAGTCCTGTTCTCCTCTGGAATTTCAGTCTGAAGGGACTCGTACAACCTCTCCACTTGCTGAAGCTGGTCCTTGCTGGATTCACCATCTAACTTGATCTGACCACCTCCATTTAAACAGCCTGTGTGCAACAAAGCGAGAGAACGTCACTGAGTTTAGAAAGCACTCCAGCTTTATCAGGAAAAAAAAAAACAGACCCAACTGCAGTTAATTTACTCTGCACCTGCAGCCAGTTACAGAAATGAAAACACCATTGTAACTGTGGTTTACTCCCCAGTTATCTAACAGCAGCAGGGCAGGCTGCAGCTCTCCAGGGGAGACCACTGGCCTGGTGTGCCCTGGTGCTAATCCAGCTTTGAGAGCTGCCAGGGCAGGCTGGGACGTGCCAGGGAGGTCAGGAGCAGGGAGCTTGTGCCCCTAGAAAGGGCCAGAACATGATCCAGGTGAGAACAGCCTCGGAGTCTCCACTGAAGGTAAGACAAACAGGCCTGGGAGGTGGTCTGGGTTTGCTGAGTTGTGCTGTGGGTTGAGTGAGGCAGTGTGTGGTGGCCCTAAGCGGTGTCCTGGTGCAGAGCAGTGGCTCAGAGAGCCCAGAGCAGCAGCTCAGCACCACCTCAGGCTGGGTTCCAGCTGCCCATGCCTTCTGCTCAGAGAGAACAGGGAGGGAGAAACATGAGGGTCTGCACAAAGTGAAAAAGGGAATAACACAGGCAGAAAGACTTTCTTCCCCTGCCAGAGCAAGTGTTCTCTGAAAGCCTGACAGTCAGTTTTGTGCAATTTTAGAGGAAGAATCTCCTCATGTACCAAAGAGCTCAGAAAACCACGAGGGCCTCCTTAAAAGCACTGATTCTGCCACTTCTGTGCAATGGAATTTAACTGGTAATTACTTAAATCTTGAAGGCAGGAAAATACACACGCAAACAACTCTGAAACTCCCGTGCTGTGACTGTCACATCTCAAGAGTTTGGAGGCTTTGCCACAATACTCGGGATGTAAGAATTGTTCTATTTTTGGTTATGGTTTCATACAGCTTCTCACAGCTACAGATCCCAGCAGTGACACCCCTGAGCAGCCTTACCTGACGGGCAGGCCATGACTTCCACGTAGTGGTAGGGTGACTTCCCTCGTTTCAGCTTTTGCACCAAGTTCTGTATGTTTCGAAAGCCGTATGCCAGAGCAAACTGGAGCAGAACTACTCCCTCCTTCTCCAGTGTCACCTCCTGGAAGTCCTTGTTTCTGAGGAACAAGAGCAGAGGCAATGTCTTATCCAAATTAACTTCTATTTTAAACTTCAAAGAGCCCTGTCCTAGAACAAAGTTCTTGGTGAAATCCTACTCGAGGAAGCTGTCCCAGTTCTTTGCCATGCACCCAAACCAGATGAAGGAACTAGATTACAGATCCTTCTCCAGTCTTGTTTGAGGACCTGCCACCTAAACTGAGTTTGCTGAAGAACACCCGTGTTGAGTAAATCCTTTAAAAGCCCAGCAAATGGAGCCTCGACAAAAGTTTCATTGTCAGAGGCCTTCTGAGCTGGCTTCAGCCAACGTACACATAGTGAGGCCAGGGAGGAGACTTTTAACTTGTAGTGGCTCATAAAACCAGGGAGTGAACTGTTATTGAAGGCTTCCAGACTCCTAAGGTCAATGGAAATACCTGCTCCTGATAAAACAATAAATAATTTGATTCATATTGAGACTCTAAGGGGCTGTTCCTTCTGCTTCCCAGACCAGAGAATCCTAAACATGAGTATTGCTAATCAGGGATATAATTCATTCCAAAGAGCAAACTAATATTCTAACTGGGAAGTGAGCAGGAATCTCAGCTGAATGAGTCTCCAGACTTGTTTTCTGTCTTGCCACAACACCATTAAAACAGAGCCCCAAAGCCCTGACACACGATTTTCTGTTCTGTGATTGCTAGATCAGTAACAAATCTACTTCACTGGGCTGACTGCAGGTGAGGAAGCCCAGATCCATGCAAGCTCTGCCTTCTAAATTGCTCTAAAAATTGTCTGCAACTTAATACTGGGAAAATCCATCAGGCCAGAATAAAGTGTGTGGGTGGCAAAAGGGCCAGAAGTCTCCCAGGGAAAGGCTGCAGGGAGCGCTGCCTGATTTACTGCCCAGCAACTGTGGGAGTGAGACACCAATTCCCATGCCTTGAAGAAAAATGTTTAACATTGCAGAGAGAGTCTCAGCCCATCAACAAGATAACAGCAGGAACGGAATTGCAATAAAAATACTGCTTTCTGTAGGACTTTCAACTTCTTACTTCAAAGGTTTGTACTGAATTGTATCCACTTGGATCCCAAAGAGCTCCTTGGCTGCGTACTTGTAGATGTGCTCCAGATAGCCACCAGAGCCACCTCCTGCGTGGCTGGTGAGCTCCTCCTCTGCAGCACTGCTAAACCTGGGGGGAGAAGGAAGCAGTTTTAGGGGAATCTTTGCTAAAACAGAACAGCCAGCACAAATGCAAAGGTCTGGGGGACTCAAAAGCAACAGGAGAAGCCACAGATCGGCTCCCTTTGAGCTCCAACCTTTTCCCTTTCTCCTGGGAACCAACTATCATCAACTCATGGGTGCTGAAGCTTTTCTGCAACGTCAGCAAAAGCAGAGTTTGTTATTGAAAGCTCTCGTTCTGTGTTACAACATGTTTTCTGAGAGCAGCTCCTTGAGATGTGGTTGCTGGGATGTGAGGGAACACTTCTGGGGGGTACCAGTGCCATGATCACAGGCACAGAGAGATGAAATCTCTGTGGCTGTGGTTTCACATGCTTAGGGTTTATGTAAGAAAGGTGATCAAACCTAAGGATGCTCTCCTCAACAGGATCCTGCTTTAAGTTCACCACTTTTTTTGGTGTTGAACCACTATGTTAACATAAGCTGTGTAATTAATTCTAGTTCTGCACACGTGATTCCATCTCACTGACATGCCAAAACGCAGCCAGCTACTCCGAGGTCAAGATAACGTTGCTTGAGAATAGCTCACCAGATGGGAGCCACAACAATAGCTTTTGTTAGGAGAGAATAACAAGAGGAGGGATGTGCTGTGAGTGCTCGTCAGGCGCTGACACTCGCCTTCTCCCACTCACAGCTGCACAAGGGAAAACACTTGAGCTCGGGCCAAACGGTTTCAAGTGGAATGGAAGATGTTGCCTCTTGCAGATAAAAATCTTTGCTTTGGAAGAGCTGCAGAAGGCAATGCTTTAGCCTGCGATCGCCCTCGGAAACTATTTTTAATTTGATGATGTTTACAGGAACTGAGCTTCGTTACCAAAACGTTTCAGTGTGTCTGGCCTCACGTACCGCTCCGCTCGTAAAACCGCGCTGCCAGGAAAGCCTCAGCGCCGGCCCGGAGCAAACGGTTGGACCAGCAAATGTCCTGGGACTTCTGGCACTTTAGCTCATTCTTGCTGCCAGATGTAATAACCTCTTAATGGGCTTTTCCACGTGCTGGGGGATAAAGCGGAACAACAGCCACTGGGCTGCTGCTGCAGCCGCTCCGCGTTCCCAGGAATACGTGCTGTTTGTAAGCAGGCAATTCAGCGAGGAGGTTAAAGCTGTGAGAGGTTAGAGAGGGGCTTTATCGCGCCCAGCGTGAGGCCCAGAGCTCAGAATGCACTCCTGAGAAGCTGGCCAGAGATTTTTATCGAGTAATTACACACTGGGTTCTCTGTTATAACTCACACTTCCATAATGTCATTTCCTAAGGGAACCCAGATGCATCTCACATTCTCCTGCTTTTCAGAAGCACAGGAGTGACCAATGTTTATAACAAAACTGACCTAGGAAATAAGCCTTATGTAAGGACACTTCCCTTTGTAGCTCTGTCAGCATACACGTGCTGATCAGGCAGCTCTCGAGCCAAGGCTGCCAGTGGCACTCGGGTGTACTAGAAAGACTTGAAGCCTATTTAGAAACCAAATTTCCAAACAAGAGCATCACATCTGCAAGGGGTACAGCTGAAAACAGGCCAGTGCCACATTCCACTTGTGTGCTAGATGCTGCAGATTTGGGGTATCAAAATCTCTCCTAAAAACCTAAGGAGTCTGAGCAGTAAATGCTGGAATCATCAACTCAGTCATCTTTTATAACTCTCAAACGTTTAAATTCTTAAAGGCACATGTAGCCTTTCTGCTTATTAATGTGCAAAGTGCTACAAAGACATTTCTTCTACAGTGAAGAAGAGAATGCTTTGATTTGGTGCAGAACCAGTCAGTTCAGAGGAGTAAAATGGGATTTTAACGTCTCTGCAGTCACTCAGATCTCTGTGCAGTTGTCACTTAACCAGATGTTACGTTTCAGCTGAAGCAGCCAAAGTCTCCTCTGGTTCACACATGTTTTAGATCTTTTTTTACAAGTAAAGACTCCTAAAGATTAGCTGCATGACCTAAATACTTCTTATTTATGCTTTAATTCTGGGATCCTTACAGTAGCTCTGATAACTCAGAACAGAAATGAGCAAACTGAGTACAGTGCAGCACCAGACTTTCTTTTAGCAAACTCTTCTATCACTGATGTAGATTCTTTCACTTTTCAAAGTCCCCAGGTAGATTTCTGTGTGATTCCACCAGCTATGCTGTGAGTAACAGTAACTGAAGTACATGACTATGCAATTTGCATTTCTCTGCACAATTATTTTGCCATTATACTCCTACTGAGCTAATTCTAGCAATCCTGCTGATTTACAGCAAGACCTGCTAATCTGTGGACTACTAAAATCTATGTCCAAAAGTGGAAATCCATTATATTCTGTAGATTAAGTATTTTCATGCACAATTGTACTGATTCAAGTGACACAAGAGAACGAATCAAATGCAGACACATGCAGCCTTGTGTAGAACAGCAGTGGAAAGGGAAATTATATTGAAGAACTCTATAAATACTGGATGAAAAAGAACACGTCTGAAGATGCAAATGAGATTTTATTCTTACACAGTATCCAATGGAGCAGGATCTACATCCGATAGAGATACGCCTTCTTGTTCCAACAACTTTAGCACTTCTCCTATAACAGAACCACAGGCATAAGTTCTTATTTTGGGGATAAAGGAAAACAAAATCCACAGATCAGTACATAAGGCTGCATCTGCCACCTTTACCAGGACATGATTTGCATTATTACAGTGTAATTATACAGCAATATCTGTATAACTGCTGTCAGAGACAAAGGGTTATTAAAGGGTTATTAAAACTAGCTCTGAGGCTCACAGAAATTAGCTGGGCTACCTCTGGCTTTGCTTACCTGTGGTGATCACACAGTCCACATCACGAGTCTGGTACTCTTGGTTGAAAAAGTCTGGCCTTGAAGCCTCCAGCTTTTTGTCGTAACAGGGCATTACGGTGACGTGGTATATCTGGGCAGGTGTTAAGTGCTGGAAGAAAGACAGAGCTGTGGAGCTGGATGGGCCAACAGCAAACCTATCCTGAGGGAGGTATTTTCCAGGGAAAAATGAGACTGATGAAATTAATGCCACTATACCTCTGGAAACACTCTCCACTATTGCACACTAAATTATTTCTCTCATAGAACTTGATTTTAGTTGGTAGCAAGAGTCAGCACTGTGGTCTCTCACAGGTTCCCCCCTTCTCCTTTTGCTAGTGCAGACAAACTCCTCATTATGTATTTGGAGAATATGCTTCCTCCATGCTACTAAAACCCAGGGCCTGCATCAGCAACTATGAAATGATCCAGCATTGGACAAAAACCTCTTGACCATCCAAGAAATGAGTACAGGCTGAGGAAATAAGTCATTGACTCAAGGCCGTTTCAGTGTCTTGTGCCAAATATTCTCAGTAGCTGCCAATTTTTGTGAGAAGTATGCAGATGTCAGCATGTGCTTAATGCAAGTGTTAAACCACGGCTCATTAAGGGACAATAAATCATAAAATCAAGAAATGGTGCTTAAGTTTCTTGCTGGACAAATCTAGGCTATCAGTATAACTCTAGTCTTTAAATATCAAATTTCTATCTGGAAAGATTCCAAAGGTTAAAGACTGAGAACAGAACTAAGTCAAACTGAAAGAGAACATTAAGTTGGGAACAAGCAAGTAATTTTTAGACAAGACATGATCTGCACGTATGCACTGACTGAAGTTTTGTCTTAGGATAATTTATTTTAAGTACTTCACCAACTCTAAACAAAGTGGAGATCCCACACACAGACATGATGGGAGCACAAGGACACTGAAAAATGTTTCCCTTGCCTTCCCAAATAACACACAGAGGTTTTAAGATCTCCATGCAGCGTATGCTTGGTGTTACTGCCCTAGATGCTAATGTCTCATTAGCTAAAGTAGAAGTGAGAAAGATGCTGCCTTTGTTGGCTTTTGGAAGATGATTTCTACCTTTAATCTCTAATGTATAACAGGTAGCAAAATAAAAAAATATCAGCTTCAAGTGCTCAATTTTAGCAGTTTGCTGTTAACTGTAGTTTATGTCAGACCCTTACCTGCTGCTCTGCAAAACAGCCTTTGATCAGGGAGCCCATGACCTGCTGTGGAGACTTGGCAGTACTGATATAAGGAATGATGAAACTGCCGTGGGTTTTCTCTGCGTAGCAGATCCAACCTGATAAGGGTGTAATTAGCAAATTAAATTAAAAAAATAACAGACACTCCTTCCCTCTGCCCACCTTTCCCCCAGCCCCAGACTTAGTACCCTTTAATAGTCATTTGCAGTCTCACTTCAGCCCAGAAAGCAAGGGAAGTGTAACATAAGATTCAATTTGCAGAGCTCATTAGGTAACTGTACAGACTGTTACTGCTATTAACACCAAAACCTCTCTGTATTGGGAAGACAGAAATCCTCTGAGTAAATGCATCCATTTCAACTTTTCTAACTAGCTTCCTGAATTGTTCTTCTAGTGTACTATCAGTATGCTATTTTATTATTTCCATAACTAGTTTAAAACTATACCTGGACAGGCAGAAGCCAGCATTGGCAAAGCCTTTTTGTCTTCAGCTTGCTTTCGAAAGCGTTTTACAAACTCCCGTTGGCTCTCCAGGAGGCTGAAGTTCCTTGAGAAAGTTGTGTCAAACACGTAGTGCACACCTAGGCAGTACAGCATCTGCGTTAAAATTCACAAGATACAGCAAACCACAACAAAAAGACTTCAGCAAAAACTCATTCCAACTTATTTACATCTTATTTACAGGTATCAACCCCTGCAGTTGAGGGTGAACCCTTTCCCTTAGCACATCAGCACAGTATGATGAGCAACAGCAACAGGAGGACTGCAAATCTAACCTTTAAAGTTCCTTCCTCCCATCACTCCCAAGTTTATGATGCCACTGAAGCTGCAGACACTTTGCATTTTAGTTAATGCCAATTATGAAGCAGGGAGGTTAAATCACATCATGCACTGAGAACAGTTAACAGACCCCCCAGAGCCCCCTCTGTGATGAACACAATACCACACTCACCTAAACTCTTTAAGAATGCAGTCAACTTCTTCGCTGTTTCCAGAACTCCCATTTTACATCTTGCAGCCAGTGAAGCTCTGGATTGTGGTGAAACAGAAACCACCACCAACTTCTGTTCATTGGGAGCAGCAGTCTTTGAACGAAACAAACACCACCACTGTTCAGACAATACTGGCATGGCACACGCAGAACTTCCAGCACACTGGAACATCAGAAGTATCTCCCAGCCTAACTCTGAAGTCAGTAACTTGCTCCATTAAAGGTCCTTTCCAAACTCACCCTTACTTTTTAAAAATCTGAAAAAAACCCACAACAGTGCACTGAGAGTGTCCTCAGATCTCTGAAACTAAATTTTGTGTGCGCTGTTTCCACGTGTGCTTCTGCAGATGCATCACACCAACCCTCAAACTCTGCAGCCTCCCCAGTCATGGCTTCTCACCTACCTTGTTAAAGGTCAGCATTTTGCAGAGCTCTTCGTGGCTCTGCTGAGTGATTAAAACACTCTCTGCTGATGTAATGCAGCCACTGCAAGCTAAACAGTCGTTCAGGGTAATTTTCGCCTTTTCCAGTTTTTGTGCTCCTCCATCCTATAAAGAAACAGATTAGACTCAGTGCTGATCCCAGTGTACAATTAGGTAGCAATTTTCCCACCTTTCCTCTATCTAGTAACAATGATGCTGCCCTTTTTATGCTCTTGCTTTATCATTTTTTTAAAAAAAGTATCTTTTATTAAGTATCTTTGAAGTTTGCTGCTTTCAATAGGATTATTTGGCCCAAAGATGCAAATATACTGAGGGACTATAGAAAATTTTAGCAAGACCAAGAACACAACTTTCATCAAACAGAACAGTTGCTTAGGCCACAATTATTTGTGCTATCTGGAAGGCTGAGATTGCTCCAAAACACTGAAGTTACACTATCCCAGAAGCAAACAGGGTCTGTCTTGTTTGTTTTTTTTAACCTGTGGGTGATAGCAGCTGCTGTTTTAACCCATAGACCAGAGATCCTAAGCCTTTAAGCACCATCTCCAGTGTGCACTGAAATTACCCTGGAGGAAGTGTGCCAGCTTTGTCACCTTTATCAGATGCTGCTCACATTATTGAACAGTACCGGAGCTGTTTCTTCAACAGGAACTTGAATTTTACTCCTTCTAAATAGCTGGTGTAACCAGACTACAGGCTCACTAACATTTTTAATTGACACTGAGTGTTCTGCAATCTTTCTGAATGCAAAACTCAGAGACACTGACAGGGGAACTGTATGGCAGCACATCACAGGCAGCGTGTGGCTTGCCACTGGAAGGAAATAGTTTGTGTAATATTTGACCTGAATAAGTCAGTTTTCCCACGAGACTCTCCTCTTAAACTTCACTTCTCAATGAAGCCAGAAACAGAGCGAGCAATTAGGTACGACTAAATTAAAATTTTAAAATAAGAAACCAGGCTTCTTTGGAAGTGCTGTAGCCTCCTTTTTTTTTTAAGTCAAAAGGTCATCATCTGCTTCAAGTTAAAATTATCATTTCTAGATGAATTCCCAGCTTGATTAGCTAAGAAACGTTAACCTTTTCTGTGTAAACAGGAAAATAACTCTCCAAAACACGGCATTAATTTTGTAAGCAGGAGGTTTATGCATTCTGCAGAGCATTTAACGAATTATTTGAAATACTATTAAAAAATCAGAACAAAATTTAAGAGTGCCTATTTGAATCTCTTTGTGAATCAGCACTCTGCTGCATGACACAATGCAATAAGAAAAGACAGTCTCAAATCACCTAGGAATTGGTAATACTTAAGTATTGATGGCAAAATACACTCTCAGCTTACCTGCTCTTACACTGAAAATCATTGCTAATTAATGTCAGTGTTTCAGAGCATAAAAAGTTGACATAAAATTAGAATTACTGCTTATAAAACCAGGTAATTAAAAAGTTGGTCTTTGGAAAAAAGGTAAGTGAATACTGGTGGCAACATTGACACTTTTCTAACATCTTGGTTCCCTTTGAGGCATTAAAAAGCCGTAGACTATTCAAATACTTAACAATACACTCACGTTTTCTGGATATTTTACACAATAAGGAAGCAAAATCCCACATACCTGATTGATCTGAAAATAGCTTCCATCTGCTTCGATTCTGATCTTAGCTGCTGCTTTTCCAGGCTTTTTTTCCACTTTTACAGGTTTGATACATTCCTGAAAGAGAAACAAAGCCCAAAAAGCGAGGAGGTAAGCAACAAAGTCTGGAAGAGTTAGATTTAACAGAAACTAGAATGATTGAACCCAAACACTAGCTCTGGAGTGAATACCTTAAGCTATGCTTATACTTACAGAGTCTATAACCACCGAGGGAAAGCATAAAAGCAAAAGCCACCTACCCCTTTTTTACAGAAGGAACACTTTTCCAGCATCATACCAAAACCAGAGGATGATTTTGGTGTTCTTTCAAGAACACAGCTGCACTTTGCAGAGCCTTGACAGGAGCAGAGGCTTGCCTGCACACTCCTCCCCTCTCAAATCTCACAGACGAGCGTGCATTCTTCATTGCAAATTTTAACCGACGGAGGCGTGGCCGCTACAGTCAACATGTGGCTAGTGCCAAGGAAGTTCCATTTAAAGTCGAAAGGGCTCTGAGGACCTCACATGGATCACTGCCAGTTTTCTGTACTGTTCTGTGGTGAAGTCTCAAGGGTGTTTTTGCATTTTGTGTGGTTTTTACTGTTTAGGCACCTTACGGCTCCTTGTCCTACTTCTACAGCTATGATTCTCTTCACCTTGCTCTGCCAACATTGTCAGCCCCCCTCCCCCTCCCAGATTAATCCATCTTTACTACATTTTGCAAGATTCAGAGACTACCAGGAACAAGTCATTACGATTCTTCAGTTATGCCCACTGAATAAAACAATGACCTCTACTTGAAAGAGAAAAGCGGGCTGCATTATTAACATGGAAGACTCAACTGGGAAACCCAAGTGCTGCAAGAAGAGTTATAGAGTCACAGAACAGCCTTGGTTGTTGGAAAAGACCTCTAAGCTCACCCAGTCCACCCATTAACCCAGCATTCCCAGTCCCCACTGCCCCATGTCCCTCAGCACCACATCTCCACGGCTCTCCCTCCAGGGATGGGGACTCCACAAGTTAACAGGGTTTGCTGTGCCCCACTCCACTGATCTCCTTTCGGGATAGTCTGTCTGCTCTACTTGTCAGCAAATTACTGTTAATTTTGTCTTTTTTGCTAGTGCTTGAAGACCCTGAAAGGAGATGTCTTGACCCATCCCTGCTCTCACCAGCTCCTGTAGGCTGACACGAGCATCTGAGTGGTGTGCCAGGAAACTTGTTCAGGTTTAAGTATTTTCTGGGAGAGGTCTGGATTAACATTAATCGGGCAGTTTCCAGGTCGGGGCGGGAATGACCCTGACAGCTAGGCCAAGGTTTCCCCTCGCTGTTCCCTGTGCACTGGCTGGAGGAGACAGCGAGGGATCTCTGTGTGTTTTTTCCGTTTATCACTTTATTTACCAGCGCCAGAAAGCCCTTTGCCCCCGAGCTGTGCCGCCCCCCGCCGCTGCCGGCCCCACGGGTCGTGCCCAGGCCGTGAGCTGCTGTCACACCCCCTCCCCTCAGAGCCATCTTCTCGCCCTCCCCAGGCGGCGCTGGCAGGGCCCACCCCGCGGCTCCCGGGGCTGCCCGTCACAGGCCCGCGGCCTCTCCCCGGCCCTGGCCGCCCCCGGCCCGCACCCACCTGGGAGGGCCCGATGTAATCGTCCAGGTCCGTCAGCTGCAGCACGCCGCTGAACGGAGACGCCATCCCGGCCGCGCCGCAGCCGAGCGCGGCAGCCAGCCAGGGGGGCGGGGCCTGCCACACTGTCGTAAAAGGGGAAGAGCGACACTGCCGGAAAGGAAGGCAGAGGCGGAAGTGCGCGTGCGCGGGGCCGTAATGGCGGCTGGGATGGCTCAGGCAGGTCCTGCTGGAAGGGCAGAGCGCCCAGCAGAGAGGCTGCCTGCGGGAGTTTGTTGGTTTATAGGCTGCGGTGAAAAGTGTGTTAAGCTGAGGTAAGGTGTAGGCACGATAGGGAGGGAGGTGACATGGCTCTTGGCCGTACAAACAGTGTGAAGCCTGTGCTGGGCTCTTGTTCTTGCAGAGTAGGTCCTCAAAGCCCTTGACCTGAACACCCATCACCCTTCGTGGGACTGCTCTCCCACCAGGGTGGCAGCTGATGGGGTTCCTGCCTACGTGTTGTAGGGATTTAAAACTATAAATCCTCCCTGAACAGCTTCCTGTCTTCTTGCAAACGCATGATGTTTCATAGGTTCCAAGCTCAGTGTGAGAAGTGATTAGTTCTTTGAAGGAAACGATTTTATTTACACGAGGAGCAGTGGAGAAAGTGGTGTAACAATTTTTGAAGGTTGCTGGTAAGGGTGTAATGCTGTCTAGGTGAGAACTTGGCATCTTCTTGTTTGCAGGCCCTGCTTGGAGATTTCCCTGTGCCAGTGGTGTTCCATGGAAAGCCTTGCAAATTTGAGCTCTTACAGAATGCGGCCTAATGTGTGTTAACGGGAGCTTTATTTAACAAAGAAATGTCTGTGCACTGTCTGTAGAAGTACCCTGAGGTGCATAGTTGGGAAGTGAAGTGTGCTGTTAAGCAGAGCTGCATGTCATTTCCAACCACAGTTGCAGGCAGAATGCAAGGAGGAACTGGTAGTGTCTAGGGTCTGATCTTGAAAAGACTGTTGGGTTTTTAGGTTGCAGCTCCAAAACCTCTGGTTAAGGTGTGAAGATGAGGCTCCAGACAACATAATTTACCAACAAATGCACCAAACTGCAGATTTCTGTATGACTGTAACACCCTGCAATTGCACCTCTAAATTATTGTTAAGAACCACTGAAGCAAGTAAATGCCCTTGTTGATTGAAGTGTTGTGTGGCTTTCTCTGTGCTAGAGTACCTTATCATTTAGGGATAAAATACAATCTTACAGAACAGTGTTTAGTAGCCAGAGGGGGTGAACAGAGTAGAAAGTCTGAAACGTGTGGTTTTTCATATATGTTGTTCCTCTTCAGGTTACAGGAGGTGCTGAAATAAATATTGGGACACCTAATTAGTTCTGAATCCGCAGAGATTGTCCACAGAGACAACAATCTGTTCAACAGTCTGGAATAACTGCTCTACCTCCTGATAGCTTTCCCATAAGCCCATTTGGAAATGTTTTACTTGTGGAGTAGACTCCCAAGGGAAGGAGTGAAAGTCATCTGTGGAGTCAGTTACAGTGAGGTTGTGCAGAGTGCTGGGGAACATGCTGTGTGCAGCATTCCTGCTGCTCCTTCACAGTGAGCCCAGTGTGACTTTCCAGGCAACTCCATATGTGGGGTTCTGTGCAGGGATACTGAGTTTACAGCAGAGTGTATGCCAGGAGATCCCACTGCAAAATCCAGCACATCCTTCCTTTCATGTGCTAAGCTACTATTTCCTATACAGTTTGAGAGGATCTGCCCTCAGGCAGGCAGAGAGTAACCTTTTTTGTGTAGTTTTGCTATGCAGATAGAAGCCTTTTGGAATTTGTTTGCATTCTAAACAAATAGGAGGTTGTCAGGGAAAACTTGATGATTCCTCCTAGGTCCTCTTTCCCTCGGCTACTGATGGCTGTTGAGAATATCCAGCTCCAAGGTGAAACCCCAAATTAGGTCCTAGCAAATCTCTCAGGCTCTGAACACTTAGTTCCTACACAGGAAAAATAATAATACAAGATATGTGTACATTCATACATGGGTCACGTAATTTATGGTGTGCTTGAGAGTAAGGATTAATATTTGGTATCCATCTACAAGAAAAGGCTCCTTTCAGAGCAGAGTCATTGACTGGTTTTGGTTATACCCAATGATAAACATGAAGGTAAAAAGCAGCTCTTGCCTGATCGATAACTAGTAATAGAGTGATTGCTCTTGTGGCAGCACAAAGGTAAAGCAGCTGCAGCCCTGCAGGTATGCACTTACCAAGCTTGGTGGTACAGGTAGGGCATGCTACTGGGCAGAACGTGCAGTCTGTGCAGCCACATAGCTGTATCTTCCAGGGACGTGCCAGTGATGTGGGGGAAGATGATCCCAGCTGACATCAGCAGCATTGTGTCTTGAACCTTAGTGCTTCCTAGGAAATCGGAGCCCTGAAGAAGGAGGAAGAAATTGAGGCAGGTGCTGAGCAGCATTGTTAGAAAGTCTGGAATATCGAAGCTAAGCAGAAAAAGTGGTGAAGGAAAAATTGGCAAAATAACCACAATTTCCCTTCTTTGCTGCTCTCCTCCCCTTCCTTCCTCTCCTATTTAACAATAAAAGTTGGAAATATGACCTGACTGTGGCCTTGTTGGGGAGTTGACCTTGGCTATCCAGGTTTTCTTTTGTCAGCAGAGTTGGACAGCAAAGCAAGCCAGGTGCTCACATTTCCTCTCCCTTACACCCCCACAGCCACTGCTTTTGTTAGGACAGTCAGCAAAGTGCTCACACTGTGCACGAAGCGAGGCTGGGCATACTCAGGCTTCCCAACTTGGCTTGTTGTTAGTTTATCCTCAGCCCAGCAGGACTAGGGCAAGCAGAAAGTCTCTCTTGCTCACTTACACACAAATGTTGTAATGGATGTTAGCAATTTTAGGAACCTGGTCTAGAACCTCTCGTGTCATTAGACTGCCATAGATGAGCAGTAGAGGAACTCTTGCTGTTCATATCCTAGCTCTAGGGGGTTGCAGGTTTGGGACTCAAGTGGTCTCTTCCCTGCTTTGCAATGCATTATTGTGCTATAGCAAAATTATGCTGCTGTGGGGTTAAGTCTTCCTTCTCTTACCCTGCAGAGCAGGTCACACTGAGAGGGGCAGGACAAGGCTGGGTGCTGTGAGCTGGAGTAAATCCCTTGCAGGTGCCTGGCATGGCAAGGTGCTGGAGAAGGTACTTAGGAGTGTTTAGGGCTGGCAGCCTTTGACTGATGGGGGGTTAGGGAGAGCAAGAGACAGGTCCAGTCATGCTAGGAATTGAGTTAGGCTTTCCAGTTCATAAAACTGGACTCTGACTATCATAACATGGGCTCTGTCTTCCCCTCCCCTTCTTTCTTAGGGATCTGTGTGATGTGTCACCCACTACTGGTGACACTGTGCACGTGTGTGTGTATATATTTGTATATAAAGGAGAGGGCAGGTTGGGCTGCTCTGTTGCATCGCAAGGTGTCAGCCTTGCTGTAAGGAGAAGCAACTGAGAACACACAAAGTTTCTTAGCAGGTGTCTGACTCGTACAGGAGACCTTTTTCTATAAAATACAGAGGCTGAGCTTCTTTGTACTTGAGAATAAGGAGTGCCTGTCAATTATAGCTATATTTTGCTGCACTTCAGCGTGTGGTAGAGGTGACCAAGTGCTGACAATACTCACAGCAGAGCTGGAAGAGGCAGGAGCGTTGCTGGGTGCCCACAGCACCTCACCCTTTCTTGCCTGGCTCTCTTCTAATGCTGTTGGCACGATGGTACAGCCAGAACTGATGATAGCTGAGGGGCTGGTGTCGTGGTGGACTGGTTCTTCCTGAGCAGCCTTTCGAGGCTGGACTGTGCTTCTGGGGGCATATGTCAGCTCTGAGCCTCCTTCTGCTGAAAACTGGTCTTCCAGTCGTGTAAGTAACCTTAAAACTGATCACGTTTCTTACTCCTGGCTGCTGCTGTGTCACAAGTGTCTCCAACAGGTCTAGCCTCATGACCCTGCCCTGGTAGGTAGCTAAATGGGTAGGGTTAGGACATTGCCAAGCAACACTTCTGCTCTCTAGTGCAGCCAGTGGGTCACTGGCATGAATAGAAACCTTGCCAAGAGAGCTTGGTTGGGTTTATAATTCAGGACAAGGTTTGAGTGTTAGATACTATGTGGTTTTTGGCTTTGTGCAACACAAACATTACAGAGGAGATTACAGAGGAGAGAGTGGGGTCGGAAGCAAGCAAAGTCTCTTGTGTAAACCTCTGGCAAGGTGTAATGTGGCGGTTGGGTTTTACTTCCAGCTATGAACTGATATGTGATGCTGTTTGGCTTTTTCTTCCTGTCTTAATCATCTCCACTGCCTTTGTGTTAGTCTTCATGACGCTTCCTTTAGCAATGTGCAGAGAATAGCTTTGGGAATGTGGTATGGCCAGAGCAGGGCTTGCTCTGGAGTTACTCTAATGGGATAAATCAGGATTGGGTTTCAGTCCCGAGGTGGCTGAGAATTCGGTGTGTTTGATGGTTGGCAGGTCTCTGAGACCCTTGGCTTTCTTCTCCTCCTTTGCAATGTAGGAGCAGCCTCAAGTGAAGGCCTGTTAGCACAGGCAGGTGAGGACAGCTGGCCTTGCATGAGCTGTAAAACACAAACCTTCACTGTCAGGTTCTGGTGACCCCAGTGGCAGTTGTAGGTGTGGGCACAGTAACATCTCAAAGCAAATAGCAGGGAATACGTGAAAAGAAACACTAGCAGCTGAATGCTTGAGCAAACAGAGGTGAGACAAGCTCCTTATTGAACCAAGTATTGCCTTGTTTATAAAAATCTAGCTGACATTTAACAAGCAGGCAAGTAATACCGTGCAGTCACATAGCTGAGTGTGACCTGTGTGCCTATGCATTCTTTCAGACGTCTACGCTGAGATAAGAATCAATCCTGTCAGTTTGGAACTATACTTGCATTGGTAGTAAATCTGAGGGTATAATTTTTGTTCAGTCACTTTCTGAACCAATGGCAGCTTCTAGTGTCTGCCCCTCCTTGAGACAGAGCTGTGCATTTTAATTGCCTGTGTGAAGAGTCAGCTCCTTTTCTTCTATGAACTGTCCCTTCTGCCTGGTCCCTGTGAAGCCATTGGTTGCAGAGAAAGGTGGCAACACAGCTAAAACAGGCCAAAATGCTCTGTGCTGCGAAGGCTATGATGCCAGACATCGCAGCTGCCTGTTCATGCCAGCGCTCTGCTGTTCCCACCACTGAGCACAGCAGTGTGTTCAAGAGGAAAAACCTTATTTATAAGTTACCTGCACTATGAGGCTTTCCAAAAACACATCTTCTGCCTTAACCCAGAACCTTTCAGGCTGCCAACCCAGAACGTGGCTCCAGGCAAAGTGGTTGTAAGACTGATCTACTCTTAAGCTGGGAGATGTTGTGATGAATCGTGGAGAGCCCTCCTTATTCTGCAGGTAAGTGTCAGGGGTTTTGGTCCAGAGCTGCAAGGGCAGCACTGCTGTGCAGAGGAAGCAGGGAGCCATGGGGTGATGCTAGTTGGTTCATTGCCACTGAAATCACAGCTATCACATGTAGGCATTATTTTATCAGTGCTTCCTTGTTGGTGTTTTTGGAGAGATAAGGAGGGTGAGAGGGGTTGGTTATTGGGGGGGGTGGGGGGGGGAATGTGTGTCTTTTGTGTGCCAAGTCCCAGTAAGCCTTGCATACAGGAAGGATAAAAGAATAGCTAATTGCAAGTGATAACTGCATCATAATACTATTTTTGTGGGCTTGGAGCTGTTCATACCTTAGAGCACAGATTTTGCATCACTTCTGTCTTTATCTTTTTCTGCCAGCTCTAGAAGCAGCCTTTTGCAGGGGGCTCACACAGCTCACTAGCAGACTCTAGCAGCAAACCTATCTGTTCCTTGCTGCACCAGAAAGGTTTGTTTTAGGCTGAGACTTGACCTTCATGTCTCTCCCTTGCTGTTTTTTTCTCCAGTCTCCTTTGGAGATCTTCCTAAAAATTGCTGTTGTGTCTATCACCTTCTGACCTGTGGTACAAAGGGTAATTCAAGCGAAGGGTTGGACACTGCAGCTTGTCACCTTGTGTTCCCCTGGGACTCTGATGTAGCCCACTGTGGGAATTTAGATGTGATTTTGGTTTGTAACCTCTTCTGTCAGTGTGTACATGTGAGATTCATCCTTAGATGTGCTCCTGTGATGAAGGCATCTGGTGTGGTGGATGTGAGTACAAAGAATGAATTTAGTTTCCATTCCATTGTATGTCTCCAGATCCTGTTTTTATAACTGGATCATGTCCCAGCAGGCAACTAATGATTCCATAAGAAACAGCAAAATAACATCAAGTTTCTGAAAGATACCTTCTTGCTTCCTGTGTCTTTCTGCTCAGTTATGACAGTGTGATTTTCTTTGCTAGGTGGTACATGTTTGCTGTCAGTGTGCCTTTATATAATTTCCTGCAACATTTTAGCCTTTTAACTGCCCCTTTTTGGTTTCTTTTCAGCAAGCTTTCTCATTTTGTGCTTGATTGTGCCTGTCCTTAAACCTCTCCAGCTCTGGGTCAGGCAGTGTGTTTGGGGTTAATGAAGGAGTGCACTGGTGGGGCTGTCCAGTCTGACTTACATGAGCCCCATCCTGTAATGGTGCTTTGCTGAGCTAATTTGGGACCTGACGTTTCTGAGAGAGCACAAAGCCCCTTTTGTTCTGGATGAAAACCGTGGGGAACTACGATGACCTTGGGCTGAGCAGGGCGTGTGGTGGAGATGGGACAGGGAAGGAATTATTGTCTGTAGCCACACCTGGCTTACCATGGCAGGAACACCTTGGCAATCAATTATACAATTGAGTGTTATTGAAGAGCACTTGAGCTGTTACACACGCACAGTCAGGTTGGGTGGGAATAGGATTATTAAGGTGCTGACTCATTTTCCTGTGGTACAAACCACGTCTCAGACCTGTCCCACTCCTGCCCACCCACTGTGGAATTCATTGCCTCCCCTCCTGCCCTAGCCTCTGTGTGTGTGTTAGAGATCATGATGCAGAATTAAAACTTCACGGACAGATTTCAGAGGGCTGAGCCTCCTGTGGTGACATGGCTGTGTCCCTGGGCTGGGATCTGGGGAGTGCAGGAAAACCTGCCCCAGCCCAAACTGCTCTTCGCAGCTTTCAGTGCTACCAAGTGGTGAAGCTGGATGTGGCATCACATCCAGAAGGTGAAAATCCTCTAGCTGGAGGCCTGTTCAGGGAGCTGTAACTCTCTTAGGCTTACTCAAGCAGATGCAATACCACGAGTCAGCTCCAGCCTTATTCTGTGTAGTTATCAGAGTTTTGCTTTGGTATGAAGAGTGCAAAAATGTGACAGAGGGTATTGCTGTGTTGAAATCATTGTCCACCTTCCCATCTTTGAGCTCCTCTGTCAGTCTTCATCTCCTCAACTCTGTGCTCTTTGAGACTTTCTTGTTCATACTACACCTAGCACTCTTGGGTCTGTGCTCGTGGTGCCAAAGGATGAATACAGGTGCCAGGTACTGGATGCTTCTGCTCAGCTGCCCTGCGAACAGACCTAGGGAAATTCTGGGTTTGTTTACAGAAGAAAGTTCCTCTGTGAGCTCTGGTTTCTCCCCCCATAAAGGGGGTGCTCTGCACACCCTTTAGGTATGCAGGACTTCCTGGCTGACGCAAGCAGAAAATCCTGACGCTCTGCTTGCCCCCTGTTGTTGTTTCCTCATCTGTGGCTGAAGCTCAGGGTTGTTTTTTCTGCTTTTCAGATCTCTCCTGTTCCTGCATTTCACCTCCCAATGATCTGGGGAGGAGCCATGGGTCTTGCTACAGATGGCAGTGCCTGCTGTGCCACACGATCTGTGTTGCTTTCTTGATTGACCCTTACGTGGACCCCAGTTCATCCAGCAGCATGTCCAGGGCTCCCCAGCACCACATGCCCGTCTCACCCTCCATCGTGTGCAGCCAGCTCGCAACGTCGAATTTCCAGAAGGTGCAAGGCACTGAAATCTTTGGTATTTTAAACCTGATTGAAGGCTCTCCCATCCTTCTCGAGGAGACTTCACTTGGATTTCCTGGAGAAGAGGCTTCTTGCTTTGAACTAGGAGTCTGTGAGTCTGTTTACAAAATGATGCATTTCAAGTTTAGATTTGGGGAGCTTAGGATGGGTGTTGATGAGAGGCACTTTCACGTTGGGCATCCTATGCACATCTGAGTCAGACTACGTTTATGAATCAGTGTTGCAGTAGTCCTAAAATAGCTGATACACGTGTTAAGTGTGGTAAGAAAACTGGGAGTGTGGAGAGAGCTGAGGTTTGGCTCTCGTCATGGGTACGTGGTGATGGTGTGAGTCAACACTGGTTTTTCTCGGTGTTGCCAAGAACATGAGTTATAGGTGGGCATGATGGGGCAAGCCTAAGCCTGGGACACAACTGATTTATGGAAACATTTGTCTTGAAAAGCATCAATCAAGTGACCAAAGATATTTTTTTTTTTTTTTTCAAATCTGAGGATGCAAAATTACTCCACTGCATCCAGAGACATTGAGAGAGTTTCCGTGGGGAATTTCTTACTGACCTGGGGGATCAGATCCAAGGGGCTGTGAAAAGAAGTCTGAAATGAGTGGAATTTAATATCCATTCCTTGTCAGAATCTGCACCAGGACTCATTTGTATTTTTGCAGATTGTGCTTGCCAAGTTTTCCTTTCTGAAGGGCTTACAAGGTGACAGCTTGAGGAGAACACAAGTTCAGGTCTGGGGAGATCACGGGGAGCAACACCACGTATGACTCAGCTGAAGGAGCAGAACAAACCCATTCCTCAGCTCCTGCAGCATTGCATTACTGCATAAAGACCCCTTAAAACCAAATGTAGTCTCTGTATTAAGAACCTTGTTTAGCTTTTAAAATAGAGCAGCCTGCAGGAATTGGAAAGCCCGTAAAGTTATGCCCTAGAATCTTTTAAGCAAGGAAATAAATGAAGTTTTGTTGAGGGAAAGGCCACTTCTGGTGACAGGGAGACAGGGATCTCTGGGACTGCAATTCTGGAGCTGTTGGGTAATATCATCCCTGCTCAGTGAGCTCGTTGCTGTGGTGCCTGTGAGCACTAACTAGCTGCTGCAGTGGGTGCTGATGCAGGAGCCCACATGGCACTTGGGTGCAGATGCTGGGCACCTCTGAGTACCTCAGCCAGCAAGTGTTCATCAAGGAAATGAGACAGATGGCCATGCTATGGGTTATGACTGCACCAGTCCTAGCCTTTTATCCTATTGCAGGGCTGCATTTTTCTATTTCAGCTATCCTGATCCCTTTGCCATGGCTGGGGAGAGCTCTGTTTCAGTTGATTTATGTTGCTGAGCTTGGAGCAGAGTTCCCAGTTCAACATCCCAGTGACCTGAAAATGGCCTGGCTGACCAGCAGGGGAGCTGCCATGTATTTCCCTTTGGAGTTTCCCAGGTGGAGATGTCTGGGGTAAGCAGAAATTTCAAGAAAAGAGCCAAATATTTCAAGCACCACTGAAGCAAAATTTCCTGATGACAAAAATTTCTTTAGTAACTGGAGGAAGGTGGTCCTAGAGCAGCTCTGTGCTGGGAGTGCAGCTTTATTTTTGTTGCCTCCTGCAAATGGCAGACACTCACTGCTCTCCTGCTCACTCTATGCACCCTCGTGTCAGGCTCAGTGTTTCCTACTGTATCCTAGGAATGACAAGCACTAACAAATCACACACATTTATTTGTGCTGCCAAACGTTTGTATTCTCAAGAACTTAGAGGTGTGTCCAGTGCTCCAAATCCATCCTGTAATTTCAGATGTAGTTTTGAGAAGCCAAGACACGCCCTGGGGTTTTTTTTCAGTGAAAAGCAGCCCTCTGCAATCAGAGCCCTGCACACCGAGTGCCCGGTGGAGGTAAGTGCCAGTGAACCATCTGAGGGGGGTTGTGTAACCTCCTCTGCCAGAGAGGAGCCTGACTTCAGGGCATTGATAGCATTGAATCTGGCTTAACAAACCCTGAATTCTCTGCAGGCAACTCCCTGCTTTTCCAGGCAGAGCAGACCCTCAATAGTTTTTTGTGTGCTTGGGGTCTAGTTTCACACAGGTTTGGTGAAGAGTGTTGGCATGTGTCAGTTCACTTGCAAGACAGTCACCTTTTAACTTTCCTACCCTGAGTTTGGTTTTGTAACTAAGTATTATTTGGTTTTTCTTGGCTGAAATAAGGTGATTCCTTGTGTGTATGGGTGCTCTGAAGACCTTTGCAGAAATGCTGCCTTTACTCCCAAGGCTGGGCTTCCTCCTTGTGGTCGGTGAGTATTACCCTGAGGGTCATGGGTGTCCTGGGAGGATTTTTCCTTACCAGCAGCTGCAGTTGAGATAATCCTCAAAAGAGAAAATGGTGCTGAAAGACCATTGAACATTTCTTTGTGGTTGCTCTGAATCCCCAGCTTTTAGTTACGCTTGTTTATTATTGTGTCTGGGGACCCAAATATATTAGTTTTGTAATAAACAGCATGGAGAGACAAAACTGGAATTCATTCTCCTCTTGTCATTGCAGAGCTGTCTGTTCACTCCTTTCGTTGGAGTATCCAGGTGTCTTTGGGAAAGCACTAAAGAAATAATCTTAGCTGAATCACATCACCTCTGTATTCCCCTACTTTCCCTCTTTCTGGTTTGTTTTTTTTGGTAGTAAGGGATTCCAGAGCAGGATCTTTGTTTCTTTTAGAAAGTGTCAGCACTTTATTCTTCCTTCCTCATCAGACTTGAGATCATGTTTGCAGTGAATGTTGATGACAATAAAACATGAACTTGTAATGTTATGAAGAAGCTAATGAGCCATCAGCTGGTGAGCAGCTACGTGAAGAGACTGTCATTTTCTCTGCAGTAGGCTTAGTTATCAGTACTGTGGGCAGGAAAACAAACAGATAACTACTTTATTTTCTTTAATTAAGCATTTGTTGCTGTTCAAAACTGACCAATGTATTGTGGACACCCTGATAAAAATGTGATCTTTCCAATTTTCTATTAACATCCTGTCCAAGGAGGGATGTGTGTGTCCAGCAGAAGTGCAGTTTGCTTTTAAAAGTTGGTTGCTTTTAAGTCTGGCAGGTCAGTAATATTTGGTGGTATGTTCATATTGGCCACTGGCTCAACATGCAGCCAAGGGAAATCATTGTGTTTCTTTGGGCAGTGCTTGCCCCTATCCATCTTCTGTAAGTGCCCCAGATAACTGGAGGTGGAGGAAAGGCAGAGTATCAGAGATGTGCTGAGCTTGTAGAGAATTTTCATCCAGCAGCTTGGTGTGCCTGTGCCCTTACTGCCTTCGTGCCCAGGCTTTGTGTTTTGGAAGGTTGTTGCTCCCAGGTGGTTCATGGCACAAGCAGAGTCCATAGCCTTTGTTGTGGTGTTGAGATGAAGGATTTCTTGCCATACAATGAGGATTTTTGTGATAGGAGGTTGGGGTCCTCTCTTCCTCCTCCTCCCTGCGTGGGTGTTTCTGAACGCTGCTCTTGGTTCAATGGGATTATTTGCATGCTTAAAGTTAAACAAGAGCTTTCCAAGAGTGGGGCCAAAGGGCTTAGCTGTATGTCTCCAAGTTCCTGTCCTGAGGTAAGCAGGAAGTGATTTGCACGGTGGGAACAGCCCCTCTTTGTCTGTAAGCAGGGAAGCATGGCCTCAGGGCCAGCCTCCAGTACTGAGCTCTTGGGTATGATTTTGGTAACTCTTTCAAGACTTTCTCTAGGGGTAAAGCTAATACCTGTTAGGGCTAGAGGAAAGCACTGCATTCGCCCTGCTATGGGTGTGTTTCCTTTGCCTGTTACTTACTGACAGTTCTCTATTAATTAAATGATTAAAAAGGTGTAGCAGCTAGTAATCAAAAAAAGCTGTTGTACTAAGTAGGGACTCCTCTCATCCATACCTACAAGCTGTTTTATAATTCCCTTCCTAATGCAGGTTCACACTGGGCTTGTGAACATGTCCACACTCAGGAGTGCCACTGCCTTCCTCCTCCTCCTCTTCCCCATCACAGTTCTGTGATAAGGGTCTCCTGTCCTGTTGATTTCTGTGCCCAGATATCACCGTGGGTTTGACTGACAGTGCCCTGGGCCAGCTCAGCCTGGTCTCTTAGCTGTATGGTGTTGAGGAACCACAGGAGGTTGCTTCTGTGTTTTGGTTTTGGGGCTCAGCTCCTCCACTTTCCACCTGTGAGTCCCTTCTGACCAAGTGTTTGTAGACAGCACCAGTACTGACCATGCTTTCCCCTGGAGGGCTGGGTATGAGGGCTGGGATTCACTGGTGCTTTAGAGCCATGGAGCAGTTGTGCTGAACCTGAGCTCTGCCACACCTCTGGCTGCTTGCTGGGCACTACTTATCTCGCATTGAGCACTTGTTCTGTCCTGTCAGAAACTAGTGGGAAGTCTCTACCTTCCCTTTTTTTTTCCTGTACACAGGGGGTGCTGAACTGGCAAGTTCCTAACCCGAAGTAAATAATACTAATGCCAGGGAGATTTAAGCCTGTGTATGTTATTACTGGTTTCCTAAGCTTGTATTTCACCACCTTTCCAGCTTCGTGGCATTGGCAGGGGAGGTGTAAGTTGCCATCAGGAACAATGTAAAAGTTGGGAAACAAGGAACAGACAAGTGGAGGGTTTGTACAGACCTGCCAGGAGCCAGCAGTGGCAGGTCAACTTCTTTCAGGACGTTGTTGTCACGCTCTCAGGCAGGACTGGTGTGAGGGCTGTCGTACCCTGGTGTTACCTGTGTCCTGTGCAGTTCTGCAGCATAAGGTGATTTTAAACTCATTGAGGACTTTGGAGGAAAAATGTATTTTGTGGGGACACTGTAAGAGATGAGTAGAAGATGCAAAGCTAAAAGCAACGTGGAAGTATAAGCGTGGTGAGCCTGGTCTCACAGGTGCTGACCATGGGCTGGCCATGGTGCACAAGGGATACTGGGCAAGGAAATCCTGGAGAGAAGGTCTGTCCCCAGAGTGTTCTTTCTGCCCCTTTCCATGCCTTTTCCTCTTTGGGGACAGAGATGCATGTGCCTAATCGCTCAGGTCACTAAGACACTGCACTTCTGTCCTCTGCCAGACTGACCTGGGGTGGCAGAGGAGTACCTCACCCAGTCAGCTCTCACAAAGTCAAAGGAAAAAAGAGCAGAAAGGTCTGACAGAGATGATTCTGTGAAATACTCTGTCAAGAATGAGGAATAAAATAATATACTGAGATGAGTAATGTTCCAGGGTATGTTAAGCCAGACGGGCTGGACTGCGGGAATGAGCTTTGTCCTGGGTTTGCTGCTAAAATCACTTTGTCTTCCAGGTTGGCAGGTAGCTGCTGCAGCTTCTCCTGGGACATATCTGGTAAGGCAAACTCATGTTTAAAATACATCTATCTCATCCATGTCTTTACTTGCAAAGTGTGTGTGGTCAGTGTGGGCCCCTTCCTGATAACAATGAGTTGATGGAATCAATTGCTACAAGCCAGATGCAGGGCAGTGAGCCTGGGGGTGGGTGGTAAGGAGCCTTTCCCTTCCTGTCTCCTAAGCAGTGAGTGGAGTGGGGATGGCTTTTCAGGTCTTTGCAGGGCTTCAGTGCAAGCACATCACCAGACAGTTCAATGAGAGTGACACCCATTGACCACACTCAGATCATCAGGAGAACTGTCCATTCTGTTGGCCCCCATGCCTGAGTGATGGGAGGACTCGTGTAACCCTGACCTTTCCAGCTGTTTCAAGAACAGAGCCAATACTGGCAGGAATTTCACTGATGGCAGCTATCTAGGATGGCAAGATTGGAGCTCTGGATCTGTGTGTTTTCAGGCCAGATCCAGGTACAAATGGTTGCAGCTAACGTGCTTGTCTGTATGCAATGATCATAAATAATGTTGAGCTACTGTTGTAAATGCATGATAAATTAATCTCTCTTCTCTCTTTCTCCTGGTGCAGTGCTCCAACTCCCCTGTCAATGGTGAGTTTCTTACCAAGTAATCTCCATAAGGAAGATTTGGACATGGTTCTGTATACACATTCCTATCCCAGTTCCTTTATCTTTCTTTCTTTCTCTTTTTTTGGGAATCAGAATCTGCCGTGTGTGCTTCAGTGAAAAGGTATGTGAGCCATCAGCAAATTATCTTGGCAGCAATCTCCTTGGGAGTGATACTGGTTTGTTGGGGATTTACTGTTCCAAGAGCCTTGGCATTGGTGCTTAGCTTAGCTTAGCTATCAGTGGGGCCTAAGACTCAAACAGGTCTGCTTCAAGCCTTCATTGAACTTGATTTCTGCCGGAGGGTCAACAATTTACAAGTCCCCTCTCCCTGCTCCCAGATGGTGCCAGCAAATAATTCTCATGATCTGGGTTGGTTTGTTCTTGTGTATTTGTTATGTGACCTGTGCCTCTTGCTCTTGCTCCTTATTGGGTGGGCCAGACCCTTTACACAGGGGTGGCTGATAGCTGTCTCTGCTGCAGATGAATGAAACTTCAGTATGTGGTGTGAGGGGCATTCAGGTGCCTTTGACTGCCTGGAATCGGGGCTCTGGCAGCCGTGCCCCATGCCTGCCTTTGGAGATGTGTTGCTCCCAGCTGGTTCTGCCCCTGGCTGCTGCAGGTCTGGGGCAGCTGGCACAGAGGTGATATCTTTGCTTTTTCCCCCCAGTGTCAGCCAAGAGATGCTTCTTGAGATAGCCCGTGGCCAAGCCTCTGCTTGCAGCCTCACTTTTGGTCAATACGCCTGTGCACAGGTAATGGCAGTCCCCTTCTTGTCATGGGCTAGGGTGGTTTGTTTTCCTTGATAATAGTGCCATTTCTGTCTTAAAATCAATCCTACTGTCAGCTGTGAATGGAGTGGCTGAAGCTTTGTGCAGGCTCAGGGTCTGGGTTGCCAAGGTTTCCCCCACAAGACTGACAGAAGGGATGGGGTCAAACACACAGGGACCATCCAGAGCACCGAGCTGTGGCAATGTCACCTTCCCAGGCCACACATGCTCTGTGTCCTGAGGCTCAGGAGTAGCTACACCACCATGGAGACCTTTCTGGGGCTGTCTGTGGAAGTGGGGGATGCTTTCTTTTCCAAACCTCTCGAGTGAGAAGGTGAGACAAAGGAGGTTTCCAAAACAAATTGACTCTTGGAAACTGGCATCGCAGCATTGAAACAAATCTCTGCGTGAGAGCAATCCTGGTCTGTTGGGGTAAACCACAGTAAAAAGTGGTAAAAGCACAGTAAAAAGTGGTTGCAGTGTGGAAAATGTCATCTGGAATATTTCAGGTTTACTTCCTCTCCTGCTTATGTCGTTGTCTCTAAGTTGCTGTGCTGTCAGTAATTGCAATTGAATTGACAACAATTTGTATTTTCCCACAAATATTTCTAATGAAAAGATGTCATTTCTTCAAATATTGTTGGTGTGTTTTTTTTTTAACTGAAAAACGTTCATGGAATGAGAAAGTTTCCTATTGGCAGTCCACCCTTTGCTTGGGGGGAGCACCCATTAGGTACCAGAAGGATCCGGCATTTGGAACTGGGTAAGTTTAGACTTGCTTCGAGTCAGTGTAAGTTGGACTTTCTCCTGACTCTCCTGCCAACAGATTTCATCACCTTGGAGTGCGTACAGCAGCTTCTCTAAATATGACACACCTTTTATTATCTCTGTACAGATTTCCCTTTTGTTTTTCAGAGTGCTTGGCTCCAGGACCTTCAGGATGATTTCCTCATATCCTTATATTCTTGCCTTATCACTAAACCTGCCCATCCTATGGATCCAGAATACTCCATTCTGTTCTTTTCCAAATATGATGCCAAGAAGCTTGTAGCTGCTCTGACTATGTTCAGCCAGCGGGTGGGTATCACATGTCCAACTATTTGTTCACCCTTAACATTAATGCCAGTGGAAGGCTTTAATTAATGTTACTTTAACCTTAACATTGCCTTTTTAAAGTAAGGGCACCATTTCAATCAACAGATGTCTACCAACACAAGCATTTTATACTCTTAAAAATAGCTGGGAATTCAGAAATAACAGCCATGAGTTCATGTAGGCTGCTAATTGCAGTGGCAACACAGACCTGGGGTTCCAGTGTGAATTACAGGCTGCCTGTGCTTGAATTGCACAAATATGGCTATGGTGTAAGAGTCGTAATGTTCAGATTCACATGGATTTGTGTTAATGTTTGTTTAGAAGTCCATGTTCACTTGTATTCGTGTGTTTCTTCTCATCTCTTGCCTTCAGTTTTATAATGTGCCTCTTTCTCTCGAGTGGAGCATGATCTTCATTAATGGCCTGTGGGAGAAGATGTTGCAGGTCCCAGATATTGGCAGCCCACCTGTATTGTCTCAGTGGGTCCATGAGGGACTTCAGCCATTCCTGGTCGAGCCCAAGGTCTTTGCTTGCCTCCATGCCAAAAACGTGTTGTGTGAGACATTTCAGATGATGTAAGTGCTGATGTAAGTTGTCTCAGTCCTGTGTTTCTCAGATGGGAAAGGGGCCCTTACTCCAGCCTCCCAAAACAAGGGGCTAAACCCTGTAGACTGTGAACTGACGGAGGCCCAGGTGGGGTTGTCCTCTGCATCAGTCAATGTGCATATACTGACCCTGCTAGCACTGCATTTCCAAAGCAGGATTGCTGGACTGGCAGTTCAGTCCCCAGGTGATTGTGGGGGCTGTTGTGATGGAGAAGTCACATTGGTGGCTTTGAAAAGGGATGTGATTGATAGTATCAGTCTTCAAGTGACATCTGTTCCTGTGAGAATCCAGCCCTTTGTCTGTGTTTGAGATGTCTGCCTTTCTTACCCATCTGTAGAGTCGCTGCCCTGAATGGCATATATTCTGACCTTCCAGTGGGAGAACAGAGGAATCTTTACACTGGGATCAAATACTATCTTGTCCAGGATGGTAAATGACTTTATTTTCTTTAAGAAACACCAGAACACTTTAAGCCACTGATGTAAGCTACAACATTAGCTGTGATCTGTTACAGGGCTGAGGCTTCACAGGTTTTTTATGTGAATATATATTGTCTCTTCAGTGGAAATAGGCTGGGAGTATTACAGTGGTAAGAGGTAACAGGAATCATTTCCCTGCCTGAAGGCTTTATTAATCCAGGATTTTATAAATCAGCACAGTCAGTGCTGTGCTGGCACACGTCCCATGCAAATGGCACTTACTGCTTTTGTTGTGAAAGAATGGTGCAGGGTTTGGTTCTGAGAGCTAAAGGATTCAGCTCAGAGGTAGCTCAGAAAGGGGACTTGGGTAAGACACTCCCCTGTCTCCAGGCAGCAGCTTGCATGCAAAAATTTGATGTCCTGCAAAAAGTTTTTGGTAGATTTGAAGGGGGGAAGAAAGACACTGGTGATGAAATGTTTGGAGGGCTGTGCAAGAATGAGGCATCTGTCCTGTCTCACGTGCATTTGTAATCTGAATGCACAAACATGGGGATTTGAGCATAATTTGTAACCAGAGGCACTTGGGGAGCACTCTGCTGACTGAGTTCTCTGGTAGACTGAAGCCTGCTCTCCATTCAGAAATCTCCAATCTCTACTGATTTCCTGATGCAGTGCAAGTCTGTAATGTTATGGTGTCTGCTTGCTTGCAGAATCAAACCAGAAGTGCTACAGTGCAGACGTTCCAGGCCTGAATTCCACTGCTTGGTTTGCAAATTATCTTGGATCCTTTTTGGAGCATGCTACTGTTGCAGACCTGCAGCTTTTTGCTGATGAACCAACAGTAAGTGCAGGTTCATTGTGGTGATGAAGAAAGTATATTGTGCAAAATCCTCTGTGCCTGGGAAGTGTCATTCATGGAGATGCTGCTCATAGGAACATCTTTGTTCTTTATTCATGGTGAACAGTTACTTCAGTGCTTATTTTTTCCCCTGTCATGATTTTTTTATGATAAGAGACTTGCACAGAAGTTGGTTTCACATAGGTAATTCTGCAGAAAACAAACTGGAGTTGGTGAGAGGAGCAAACCCAAGCTTCATCTCAAGACAGGGCTGATGTGTGGGCCTGGTTTAGTGAATGACTGTACCAGGCTTGTGTGTGTGAGTGGTGCTGTAGGGGCAGGGCTGTGTCCTTCAGCAGCTCTCCCACCTTTGTGCCTTATAGCTGTCATGGAGTGAAGCTTACCATGCCTTTGGAGTGCAAAGATAAATAAAACAAGGTCCCAGTGTGTTAATTGAAAACAAAATATAAACTTCCTCACAACTTTCAAGCCAGGTGAAAAAACCCTAACTGCTTGAAGTGAGGTTTGTTCAAACTGTCCCAAGTGACTGTCAGCATTAAAGTATCCATCTAAATTAATTTTTTTTGCATGTCTACATCCTCAGCTTCAGAGATTTGCCAGGGATCCAGTCAATATCCAGATGATCAGCAGTCTCACCTTGCTCCGGGAGACGGCTGTGTACTACACCTCGCTGCTGACCTCTGGGCCTGGTTTTCCCTTATCCAGGTACAGGACCTGACCCCACTTCCTACCTGACTTAGGGTTTAGCATGGTACTGTGACTTAGCCAAAGTTTGCTGAGTGGTGATTCTGATGGCTGCTGCCATAAAACCTTTAAAGCTTTTTTTTTCAGTTCCTCAAATAATTAGATTGCACTTGATTTTGGAGAGGGACAGAGTTTCCCAGGTTCCAAATCTTGGAAATAACTTCCATGCAGTGCCAGGAAATCTCTGACAGAGCCACTCTCTATCATACTGACAACCTCTCCTCCTTGTTTCCCACCTGCAGTCTCCCAAACAGATTCGTTTGCTACCTGAGCCCCTCTGCAGTGAGCAACCTGAGCAGAGAGGATGCTTTGAGCTTGGCCCAGAGGATCAGTAAGAACTGCCCATTGAATGTGACACACAGAGGAAAAGCTAGAGAGAGAGCTCCCTCCCTGACAACAGAGGAACTGCAGGTAATCTGTGGCCTTGTGACTCAGTTCTTCATTCACCTGGACACCATTTGTGAGGCTGAGGTTCACCTCTCATGCCTCCTCTCACATACGCTCCTGTAGGTCATCTTGCTTTATTGTGGCATCTGGCTGGTGTTTCATGGCCTGTGAAATCTCAGTGAGAGGAGGCAGTCCATCAGCAGGCTTCATCATACAAGTTTGAGGCAGAAAGTCCAGTGATTTAAGACTTCCAAAGGCTGTAGGATCCAATAGGCTCATCTCATTGCTACTCTGACTTTTTTTTTTTTCTATCTGTGTGGGACCTTTTCAGGTTGCATCCTCTTTGGTGAGAAAGTTTGAACATTTTCCTCCTGCAATCCTGCATGCATTGGGCCAGGCTGCAGTTGGGCTGTCCATATCTGACATTGAAAACAGCATCAGTGATGAAGACCTTGAAGCATCTATTCCTGCCCTGGGTGAAGTTCGTGGCTGGAGTGCTGAGCAGTCCAGTGCTATTATCAATAAACTGCTCAGCTCTGGCTACCAGGTACAAAGGATAAGGTCCACAAGTGCAGTTCACACCTGATGTAGCTATGATGTTTGACCCTTCATGTACTCATGCCAGTGTGCATTACCTTTCAGATCCAGGATGGACAGAGCTTGGCAAAGCTCGGGAGCTTGGTGGCTGGCCTCAACAGCAGCACACTTCGAAGTCTGCCTCCAGAAGTGATCTTGGAAGCCATTAAGCTGCCTGAGTTTGTTCAGCAAATGGTGACCCTGCCATCTGCTCTGAAAATGACATTTGTGGAAAAGGTGAAGTTGTTTTTTTTCTCTTCAGGCGTCATAAATTAGGAAAGCTCCAGTGACTCACAGCTGAGAACACTGGTTACCTGGGGGCAGGTGTTGACACACACCTGCACACCCAGACAGCATTCCCTTGAGGGTATTTGTCATTGCTAAACAGAAGGTGCAGCAGGACATGCCTCTCAAGCCCCTATCACTGTACCTGGCTGCCAGCCAGCGTGTCCTGCTGGGCCTCTGGGGCATGAGGGCAGAAGAGACAGTCATTTTATGGGGTGGTCTTAGATACTATTCCCCACTGACTTGAAAAGATGCTCTCAGAGAAGGGATATTGTGATAGTTTGAAATGAGAATGTGTGAGGAGTGAAGGTATCTTAGGAAGTCCCTTTTAGGATTGACTGGTCCTTCAGCAGTGCACTATTTCACTCCCACATGTGGTTGTGTGGGACTTGGACACCTCTGCCTTTTTCCTTGCCATGACTTGAAGGTTAAAGTTGCATGTATAGCATTAAGTTTGTTGTTATCCTCCCTCAGGCAGGAAAGCCCTTGATGTGTGTTTGGCACCAACACACGCTGGTGTTGCCTATAGCATGTCCTGGGGCAAAGGGGCAGCCAGGCTCTGTGAGAGGGAAATAGCGTTCACCACAGGATTATTCTGCAACATTGCTTTGGCAAGTTGAGACATTGTTTGTGTTGACAGAGAGGAAAGATGTGTCCCTTTCTGGCCAGCTAAATGTTTTTAGGGCATAAAGCCAGGAAGCTGATAAGCGACTGAATTGTTCCCATTCATAGGACCCCAGGTATTAGCTCCAAGCAGCTCTCCTAGTCTGATGAATGTGTCAAACAGGAAATAGTTCATAGTCTTAGGTCTCCAAGAAATGCCCAGATGATCAGCAGAAGACTTTGCCTGGCTTCTTTCCAGTTCATCATTTCTTTTCCAGCAATTGTTTATTTTAGCCACAGTGTTTGAATGATACGTTGTTGGGTTTTGTTTGTTTGTTTTTTTTTAAAGATTTCCTCCAGTGTAGGCCACCCTGCTGACCTGGTTAAATATACCCCTGATGCTCTGGCCAGTTACATTCCAAAATCATTGCTTGTTTTTGGGGAAGAGAAGCCAAATATTCAGGATCTCAATAGTAAACCGTGGACCCGAGAACAGGTAATACACTGACAGCTTGTGTCCTTCTTACCCCTCAGTGTCCACCTTGGACTGCAGAGCTGTGAGTCTGCTCTGCAAATCTGTCTGGAAATACTGGTGAATGTTGCAGAAGAGCATGGTAAACCATTGTCACTCTGGCTTTGTTTCACAGGCTGCCATGTTTTTCAGTGATGTGATAAAGACAGAGCCTGACTTCAGCAGGTAGTGTTTGCCTCCTCTGCTGCCATTTTCCATGGTTATGTTTGCTTTGATTGCAATTTCTGTTTCCTTTGGTGCCTATGGCAGAACCACCATATTCAATCCATAGCAACAGATGGGAAATATCATGCAAACCAAACACAGGCATGTAGTGTCAAGATTTACCAGGGTGTCAGCTGTGAAATATACCCATAAACCTCACTTCTTTCTAAAATGATGCTGCTGGCTCAGACTGCACCTGGACCTTGCTTCTGACTGCCTCTGTGCAAGGCATTTCTAATACAGAGCACTGGCACAGGCTGCCCAGAGAGGTGTGGAGTCTCCTTCTCTGGAGAGTTTCAAGACTCACCTGGATGCAGCCCTGAGTGATGTGCTCTAGGGGATCCTGCTTTTAAGCAGGGGAGTTGGACTGGATGGTCTCTGGAGGTCCCTTCCAACTCTGAATATTCTGTGATTCCATAATTGGAGAGTAAGTCAGTCTTCCACAGTGCTATCCCAGGGATTAAATTTAGCAGGCCTGATAGGTGTCTTTTGTCAGCTCCTGTATCTGAGATGAAAAATTATGAAAACAATTATATATATCTGGAAAAACAATGGAGTTGACATCAGTGTCCTGTTGAATTCACAATAGAAGCTTTTCCGTGTAGAAAGCAATTAAAGTTTTAAGGACTTCTCCCTGAGCTCTCCCAGGCTGTGCAAACTATGTTCAGTGATGAGGATCTGCACAACTCCATTTCACTTTCAACATGTGTGTGCTGAAAGCACAGGGAGGAGACTGATCTTGTAAATCAGGATACAGCAGTACTACTTGGGGTGGAGGTCCCTGGGTTTCTGCCTCCAGTATGAGTCTCTAGATTGTTTGTTTGACCAGTGATGGCTTCATCTCCCACATAAGACTAGAAAATCTGAGGGGATGGAGTTTGGAGAGCATTAAGCTTTGAGAATGGGGGAGGTTTATGCTTGCTGTTTGTCATTATATATGTGAGAGATCTGATTTGCCTTCTGTGAATGTTCAGGCTTTCCCAGTCAGTCCTCCAAGGCTTCACATGTGCAGCTGCCAATGAGATGGGAACAGAAAGATCTCAGGAGCTGGCCAAAATAATGAAGGAGAAGAATGTCAAGCTAGGAGAAGAGCAGGTCAGTTCCCATATTTCAACATGCCATGTTTGATGTCATGAAGAAAGCAATGAGGTTTGTTCAGCAAGAACAAAAACACTTTCAGCTTAAGGGAGCAGAACAAATATAATGGGTTCTGGGTCTCCAGCCCACAGCTCTGAATTTCCTCAAAGAGAGGAGAAGTCAGAACCCAGTTGGCCAGGTTTCTCAGGGACCAAACCCTCTGATTTCTGTGGGGTTTTTTTTCCTTATTTGGAGCAGAGTAAAATATTTGTTTTATTTTTTTCTTATATTTCCATGCCAATTTCTTTCTTTAATACAAACTGTGGTGTCATTTCAGCTGAGTTGCTTAGTGAAGCTGGTGAAGCTGCATGGGATTCCCAAGGATCTAGATAGCTATCCTAAAGACCTCTTGCTCTTTCTAAGGTAACTGTGCTGTGGTTTTCATGTTGTTGCTTTAATATTCAGTGGGAAAAAGACGTTTTGCTATATAACCTAGCTGGTAATGACTAGTTAATGTTTATATATTTCAAACTTGTTCAGGCCTCCTTACAGGGGGGGAAAAAAAAAATCAGATTGCAGAAAGCTTTCAAAAGAGTTTTAAGGTCCTTTCACATTCAACCAGTCATTGTATTAATATAAACACTATGAAAGTCTTTTGAAATATATCTGTTTGGTTATGAAACCAGTGTGTGGTTTTAGAACTTTCTGGCCTCTGTGAATGTGCTTTTCCCTTACAACATCAGAGAAAACAGACAGCAGAGTGGATTTCTTTGTTCCAGTAGCTACCTGCTGTGGTTCTGTATCCAAATCTTGAATAATTCTAAGCTGAGTCTCACAAGAGATTCCTCAAAGTGCAAATGGATTTTTAAAACTTGTGGACTAGGATCTTTGGGAATCACAGCTGCACAGAGTTGAGTCTGTGGATGTCGAAGATGTTTTAGTGGACAAAGTATATGTTGAATAGCCTTGAACCTGACCAACTGTTTGATGTCATTCACTAGAATTCAAGGAGTATTTGTCTTTCTAGTCCTTCAGACTACGCAGCCACAGGAAGCTGTAGGCAGTACTTCACTACTATTGGGGAAGCAAATCTTGATGTTCTGCAAAGAGAGTCGTCTCAGCGGGAACAGCTGCTCTTGGAGGCTTTGGCATGTTTGGTATGTGGTGAGGAGACAGCTCTGCACAAGGCTGGGGAGAACTTGGGGCAGTCAGCTGTTGGCAGGAACAAGAATGCTCTTCTACAGTGGCATCCAGTTCTATTTAATGCCTCTGTCTTGTATTATTTCAGAAAATTCCTGGCACACAAGTAAGCGAGGAAGAGGCAGAGATACTGGGACGCCTGGTCTGTGACCTGGGTGGAGAATATATTAGAAGTTCTGGTGGGAATTTGCTGAAGCAATTAAGCCAGTGTGAATCTTTCCTGCCTGATCAAGAAGAGGCCATTAGGAGCATCATCAGCAGTGGTAACACTACATTTGGGTATGAATTTTTCTTCTGGGCATCAGCAAACCAGTTCTCTTAAACAAACCCATTGTTCTGTTAGGACCTGAGTGAACTCCAGCCAACCAGCTTGATCAAAAACTTGAATAATTCCTTGCTTTTCAGTTTCACATTGGGCCTTTTACATATATTTATTTGAACTTCTTTCAGCTGAAATGTTTGTCTGGAATTCTGCTGAAAAATACATTGTAATTTCTGTCTCACTTGCCCTAGTTAAAAAAGCCTTTGCTCTGTTTGTCATTACCCAAACTTCTCTGAGGCTGTCCTGATGAACACAGGTGGGTTCTGGCTATTTGTCAGCCACTGACTTTCAGAAAACATTCTGTTTTTACCTGTCAAACTGACAGATGCTTGATAAATCCCTGACATTGTCCAGGGAGGCAAACTATTTTCCCTTCCTGTGTCAGATGCCCTGAGATCTTGGCACTGAACTGGGTGATAGTAAGCAATAGATATTGAGTTTCATGCTTAGAAAAATAATGTATTTGTTAAATGCTGTTTTCCCATCCAGCTGCCCTTATTCATGTAACTAAAATTGCTCCTGCTTTGCTGGAATGAAGTTTTGTGTAACAGGCATTGATCGAGAAGTTTTAGGATTTAAATCTTGTATTTTCTTGACTTCACATCTTACAAGGACACAATCCTAGCAGTTTTAAAGGTGTCTGCTCTTCCTTGAAAGCTAATCCCTGCTAATTATTGTATGCAGGCCTCCTGTAGCGTGGTCAGCTTTTACCTTGAATGAGCTCAGTGGATTGATTCCTGTATTTGATCACAGCATCTTGCAGAAGATCCCCAAGGTGGGTTATTCAGAGGTGTGGGGAGTTTGGGAAGCACTCCTAGGTCCTGCAGTATGGAAAAAGTATGATGGGGGTTCTTCAGCCAGTATGTTTTCAGTAGTGTCTTCATCTAGAAGTGTGGTGCCAAAGGGGATGGATGGTCTGTGAGAAGTGAGGGTTGGTCGAGCTGACAGCCTGGAACCCCATGTCTAGATTGCTGTCATCCTCTTCCTGTGACTGTTGGAAGAGTACCAGAGGTGGAAAGCAGTAGTAACTATGTACAGTGCTTTGTGAGGAGGTGAAATACTTTATGGGGTGTGGGATATGATGGAGTTTAAGCACGTAGAAGTTTCCTTTGGCTCACCAAGGCGAGGTCTCTAGGCTTATAGCAGCAGATCTGTATTTTAACAATGAAGTTTATTGTCTGTGTGAGCAGCAACTTGTTATGCTGGTGGTACACCCAAGATTTCAATATCCCCCTGATGAAACATTTCTCTTTGCAGAAAGCTTTAACTCTTTGGCTGAAAAACTTTGCCTGCGATTCGGCTCTGTCGAGGGAAGAGCTGGCCACTGTTGTGGAAGAACTCCTGCCTACGAGGCATAAACGTGCTGATGGTATGGGAGCTTCCTCTGATCTGTAATGGCAATGTTCCTCTGGTATCAGGGTTCACCCTAGTGCTTTTGGGTCTTCCTAAATGTCTCTGAGTTGAACTATGAAACCCTTGGTGACAGGTCACCCGGGAGGAGGGTTGTACCCTGACTGCATACCTGTCCATCTCCAGCAAGGGAACATTCAGAACTTGAAGCGAAAGGCTTTAACACTGAGCACATTTGATAATTGTTTCAACAGGTTGCCCAGCTGACAAGCAGATAACAGAGATGGTTCTTAATGATGACTTGATGCCTACGTACTACACCCCGGAGGAGTTGCAGGCTTGCCTGAAGAACGTGTCTCTGGAGAATCACCTCTCTCAGATACTGACCTATGCCTTCAGTATTCCACAATTAGCTGTGCTGAAAAAGCATCTGGATGAGGTAATGCCAGGCTGAAGAATGTTAGATTATCTACTCATGAGATTGCTCAGGGACTTGTCCAGTTGAGTTTAAGTATCTCCAAGGACTGAGACTCACCATCTCCCTGGGCTCCTCTTCCAATGTTTAACCACCTTTACTGTGAAAATATGTATTTCTTAATATCTAATCAGAATTTTCATTGCCTGTTGGCCCTTATCCTTTCACTATGCACCTCTGAGAAGAGTGTGGCTCCATCCTTCCTATAATAACTCATTAGATAATTGAAGACAGTAATAAAATTCTTGCCTAGTCTTTTTTTCTTCAGACTGAAAAACCCAGCTCCCTCAGTCCCACTGCCCCACTTTGTTTGCTGTGTGCTTCTGACCCCTCCACCATGGCCCTCTGCTAGACTTGCTGGTCTTTGATAGATTTTGGACTCGTGGAATCTCACTTTCTTTGGTTTCTTAGTCCTTGCAGACCTTTTGGGCTTTTCCACATTAATTTTGTAAAGAGCATGGATTCATAAGCAAGCACATGATAATGAGTGTCCATAGAATCATAGAATTGTTTTGGTTGGAAAGGAGCTCTAAGATGATCAAGTCCAGCCATTAACCCAGCACTGCCCAGTCACCACTAAACCTGAGCTCCACATCTCCACGTCTTTTAAATCCCTCCAGGGATGGGGACTCCCCCACTCCCCTGGGCAGCCTGGGCCAGTGCTGGGGAACCCTTTCAGTAAAGAAATTATTCCTAATATCCAATCTAAACCTCCCATGGCATGACTTGAGGCCATTTCCTTTTGTCCTATCATTTGCTACTTGGGAGAAGAGACTGACCCCCACCTCATTATAACCTCCTTTCCATTAGGTGTAGAGAGTGATAAGGTTTAATAACAATGGTCTTTCCACAGACATATCCTGATGGGTATCCTGAAAGTCTGCTCTCCAAACTGGGCCCTCTCATTGCTTTCTTCACCCCTGAGGACATTTCCAAATGGAAGATAACTTCAGCTGACACGCTGGCTGCCTTGCTTGCAAATCAGCCCTCTAATGATCAGGTAGGGATTTGTGTTTGTTTTCCTGCCACTGTTTGCTTCCTGGTTTGGGAGCTGCTGGTTTAGGACTAGCTTAGAGTGTTCAGAGGTGATTGGCCAGTCCTTGAGTTCCAAATAAATAGATTTGAAAGGATTCAATTTTATTTTTTTGTAATTATCGCATATGTTTTGAGGGTGAAAAGGATAAATTCTGATTCGAGTTAACTTTTGGAAAAATTCAATGTGTTTCTAGGCTGCTGCACTCATTAAACGCTATGTTGGCTTGGGAAATCCCTTGAATGCCACTGCACTGAACGCCTTTGGTACGAGATACGTGTGCCTTCTCAATGCAACGGAGCTGAATATGATAGATCCCAGCAGCTTGAAGTGAGTCAAATATTGTGATGGTCTTGGCTTCTTGCAAAAGCACTTTCCCATCAGCAAGTGCAGTTTCCTTTCCTCTCCACTCAAAGGAAATCTAGCAAGCAGCTTAGTACCTTCTCTGTGTCCAGGTTTAAAAGCCTGCTCTTCTCCATCTTGCCAGGAAGGGCTCAGATGTGCAGTCAAACTCTTTATCACATCTCAGCTGATGACAGATGTGGTCTGCATGCTTGCTTTTACCTAGAGGCAAAAGAGAGTTAATTAAATTTAATTTAAATTCCTTTGAAAGGCTGCTAAATGAAATTAATTAACCAGTTATGTCTTTGCAAATACATAAACTTATCGTGCACCATCAGAGACATCATAACTTAGACATAGCATTTTGAGCAGGAGACTGAGCCAGTATTTTTAGCTCCTCTCCATACCTCTGCTGTCTACTGGGGAGAGTGGGTAACCTGTCTTATGTAAAGAATCCCAGAGAGAGACACTCATAATAGTTCAAAATTTGTTCAGGTTGAAGATAATAAAAGCTTTATTTAAATCTTTGTTTCTCTGCAGACTGGCATCTCTGAATCCTTCAGCCTGTTCACAGACTACGAAAGACACTTTATATTCTAAAGCAAAACAGGCTTTCTCAGACCAGAAATTCCCTGCTTACTATAAACTTATTGAACCATATCTAGGTATGTAAAAGAACAGTATGTCACGGGGAAAGAGAGAGGTCGTAGCCAGGCATTGTCACAGATTAGTTTTATGGCCAACAAAATGAAGTAGCATCCATATATTTTGCAGTTGGATCTCATTCTGTTAGCAACCTCAGCCTAATAAATTTTGGAGGCATCATTATATCTCCAGCTTATACAGATACACAATACTGCTCACTTGAGGGCTGTCCCCCATGCATTGATGTACTTTATCTTTTTGGTCCCAGGGGGTGCTCCTAGTGAGGATCTCAAAGCCCTAAGCAGGGACAACGTGAACATGCAAGTTACTACTTTGGTGACGTTAAAAAGAGACTCTTTGATGGTGAGCTAAGTCTTGAAATTGTTTGATTCCTTGCATTTGTATCATGCTAAGTTGTTGGTTTTGGTCACATTGTCCATTGGGTAAATCAGGAGTCACTCTGTCAAGTTCAGAATGATGCTAGACCAGTGGAAAATGGAGAACCAGCCTGAAACTTCTTAAAAAATGTAATTTGGAGTCATACATGGATGCTAAGCCAGTCTTCCTGGGGGATTTCTTTAGAGCAGGCTCTCACAGCAGGAGTGGCAGGAGCAGGGGATGGGCATCCACTAGGTTACAGTCCACAGCTATGTGACAAATCTTCTCACAAGGGTATTAGCAGCAACATCATCAATTTGGAAGAAAGCCCTGTGCTTTGGGCAGGGACTGGGGCCCCCACTTGGGTGTAGGAGATTTGTCATTAGAGGACAACAGAAATAGTCTTTGAGGAACCATTGTGTTTGTTCCCCTGACCTAAGGCAAGAGTGTCCCATCTGAAACCACTCACCAGAAATTTGTCTTGTTCTTCACACTTCTGCTCACAGAAACTGTATCAGTTCCTTGCTTAGAGGTTTTGTTTCCATTCCTGCACTTATATCCATAATTCCTGCTCTCTGATTTCTCCTAGACCCTGACACCTTCTGAGGTCAAGGGCTTGCTGGGGGTAAATCTTGCTGATCTGGGGAAATGGCAGAACAAGTCTCCCATCTGGGAGTGGATCCAAACCCAGAAACAATCAGAACTGGATAAACTGCACATTGGGCTCACTGGAGGAACACAGGAAGGCTACATTAACATCATAACACCCAAATTCCCAGGTATGTAGTATGTTAGGACCTCTAACTGTTGTGCTTTAAATATTTATTTTGGGGGTTAGAAGTGGAAAAACTGCCTCATGAAAAAGCAAAGTGCTTTCAGTTGTCTGTAAAAGAGAGGTGAGTGCACCAAGCTCAAGCAAGCAGTGGCTTTGGGCAGAGCTGCCAAACAGCTGGGAACTCCTGCTGGCTGCTGTCATGCCAGAGAGCAGCGACTGTTAATCTGGGCTACTGTGGCCCCCTTGCAGAGGCACTTGTCACTACCCATCCACTGAGCCCCGTTAAGGCACACTGGGCAGTGCTCACCTCTTCCCTTCACCTGCTGGCATTGAGGGGCAGCAAGGCCAAGGAGCTTTAAGCCTTGCAGAGGGAATTCCAGGTCCAAGATAAGAAGCAATCCTGTCATCCTGTTGAGAGCATCCTTGCTGGCTGAACATTTCAACTGAGTGAGCACTTCCAGAGCTTCCTCCTCTGCTGTGTTGGATTTTGGGCTATGACTTGGTGGCCCTGTTAGGGGTGGCTGTTTACCAGTCAGAAAGCCAAAGATCTTCCCTGGATGTGGCATAAAGAGATGTTCTCCTCCATGGGGGAACGGTTCAGTCACTGATTTCTTTGCACTGATGCTCCCTCTTTTTCTTCCAGCAGCATCCTCAGCCTCTCTGGGTACAGTGGCCATGACACTCCACCTCCTCCCTGCTCTGCTTATCAGTTTCCTGATGATGTCTGTCTCATATTGAAAAATCTTTCCTTTCAAGCAAGCTGAGGGGGACCAGCCTGTGACCTGCTATGAGGCCTGGCAGGGACAGCCACGCCTGGGGGGTGAGGAGTGCTCAGTGCTAGCAGGCAACTGTTATGCACCCCAGGGTTCACTTTTTGGTAATTTTCTCTTTGACATCTCTCTCTCAAAAAAAAAAAAAAAAATCAGTGTTCTGTCTGAAGGGAAAATTTTGACTCTTCAGGATCTGTACAGACCAAGCCTGGGTAAGCCCCAACCAGATTACTGCAATACAAATATTACTGGTATTTTACTGCACAACCCTGGTGGGTTTAAGGGTGAGCAAATTGGCTGTTGTGTGTGTTAGTGATTACATTTCTCCAAGAGCCTGATCTCCTGACACTGCCAAGACCTCAGAGTGTAAATACATAAATAAATAATGGAACTAAGTTAAAAATGCCAGAAGCAAACTGATGAGTTGCTGTTGTATTCTCTTCCTTCCCACTGCCCTGACCTTCCTGGCTGCAGGTGTCAGTCCAAAATCAACAGTGAGGAACCCCAGATGTGCCTGGTACTTTAGTGGTGATACTCAAGTCTAAGTCTCAGAACCTTGTGTAAGATTCTCAACACTTTTTTTCACTCATTGGGAATTTCTGTACAAAAAAGCCTCATTGTCACCTGTATCCAGCCCCTGAAATCCCCTTTCCCCCCAGGAGCAGAGCCTGCTTGCAAGGACTGTAAATGTTTGTTGTCCATGCTTTACAGAGGGAGAACAAGATGATCTGGTCTGTCCTTCATTGCACATTTCTGGGTGGCAAGAGACAAGTCCCCTCTGCCTGCATCCCGTGGGGCTAGGTGTGGAGAGAGCCCAGTGTAAGACAGTCTGCATTTTTAACAGCACTGATCCCCCATAGACATCTTGGTGTGTTTCTTTGTGCCTTGACTTGCTCTCAGCCAACGACATGGGACGTGGAGAATGAAACTAGGAGGTGAAAGCTCTGCAAGTTGGAGAGAGAAGCATTCTCTTGTAGTAGAGCTATTGGAGGAAGAGACTAGATAATGAAGAAAGAGCAAAAGAAGTGGAAACTGTTCAGATTCCAGCTAGCCAGAAAAACTCCAAAGCATTAAATGCAGCAAAGGAGACATTTGATTAGGAAAAAAAGTTGATTGATGTTTTATTGTATAGTAATCAAGATAAACTGTCATCAGTGACTCCCTTTAAATAGGCTTTGTGTAGTTTGAACAAACTTCTATCAAAAATCTCATGAATTCATGAAACAAATGCAATTTAGTGATCTCAGCTTTCAGGCTGTGTTGCTGGGCTGTGCTCTGCTGCTTTAGCAACAGCCAGGGACTCAGATCCCTGAGTTACTCCACTCTTCGAGCAGATCCCAGTGAGACTGCTTAGAAGTAAAATACCACTTGGTGTGGGTAAAGCTGGGCCCACTGTCAGCATTAAAGCACTGTCAGAGCAGTCACTAGTGCTGGTAATTGTATTAGAGCAGCTAGCTAGGAAATACCTGCTGGGCTTCTTTGGGCTGGGAAAACACCCGTCCTCCTTTCACTGCCCAGCCTCAAAAACAATCAGCAAATTCTGTGCTGGTGTCAAATGGACAAACTCCATTCCGTTCCTGGGTTTCTGCTTTTCAGCAGGGAATTTGCCAGCACTGTTACTTTGCAGGCTGGGGACAATTCAAGGAGAGATCCAGCGAGGTGGCAGTGTCAGAGGAGCCCTCGCAGCAGGGAGCTTCCCACAGCCAGTGTCAGGATGTGCACTAGGCAGGAGGAGAGTCTGGATCCTGCTCCTGGAGGGGGGAGAGAAATGGGAAAGAACTGGATTAGACAAGTAGCATCCGTGGGCTGCTTTGGGGTTCAGGTACCCAGAGGACTGCACGTGTCGGGACACTTCTCTGCCTGTTGTGGCATTCCCCATACCTGCACCCCAGCTATAAATGTCACCTGGCTGGGAATATTCCACAGGATTGGGTCTTTCCCTGCTTTCACCAGTGTAAAACAGGAGTAAATCTGAGTTATTGAAGCTATGGATGTCAGGTTAAATGAGTCAGATTTTAGGGCTTTTACAGCGATGCCTGTTCAGAAGCAGTGTGCAATGTAAGGCCATATCCTTGCCTTGTGACAAATACAGTGTGTTGGCATTCATGGAGGTACTCCAGCTTTCTGCAGGGCAGGGGTGCTGTGTGTGACACCTTAAGGTGCACCTTGCCTGGCTTGAGAGCACAGGGGATCTGAAGGCAGCGTGCTCCAGATCCAGGGGCTGTAATACCCTGGAGGGACCTGTCACTGCCCCCAGGAACTACTTGAAGTTTCCTGTGGGACAGCAGCACACCCCAGGGATGAATGTGACAAGAAGCAAAGTGGATCAACTATTGCTTGTTGGCAGAGGCTCCTGCCTTGCCATCAGTTCCTGAGCCTTCCCCAGCTCTGAACATTCACACCTTACCAGCCTCAGGCTGCAGGTTGATGTACCCCCCTGGGGTTGGTCTTGGTGGCTCTGGCACACCTGTGGGTGGGTTTTTGGTTGTCTCACTGCTGGTGGTGGTGGCAGAGGGGCCAAGAAATGCTGGGGGGGTACCAGTCTGGCAATCCAGTGTTGTGGTCTCGACCGTTGAGGAGATGACACTCTTTTGGGTGGAGATGGTGGAGTTGGGGATGGGGGTGGGCTTGTGGGGAGGGAGGTTTGTTTCTGTGGCTGCGGTGGCAGTGGGTGCAGAGGTGGAGTGAGGGACAAGGGTGCTGGGAGCGTTGTGGGTGCTCGGGGTGACAGTGTTAAGGGTGGCAGGACAAGGGTTGGTGGTACCCTCAGATGCTGGGGGGTTCGTGGACACCAGTGGGGTGGTAACAGCTGGGTTAGTAATGATGCTGGTGGGGGTGGTGGCCCCGGGTGTGAGAGCAGGGGGTGGGACAGAGAGGGGAGAGGTGGCGTTGGGGGTGACAGTGGTGAGGAGGGTGGCAGCAGGGGGGGTGGTCTTATTTGAGGTGGCAGACTGGTGGATGGAGCACGGGATGACAGATGCAGTGGTCAGAGCAGGTTGGGCAGTGGAGGTGGCAGGGGGACTCCCAGCAGCACTGGGGGCAGTGGGGTAAGTGCTTGGGGGAGTGCTGTTAGGGGGGGTCAGGCTGACAGTGCTTGGGGTGGGGGTCTGGGGGGGGCTCGTACTTGAATCAGTGGTGGGGAGGCTCCTAGGGGCAACAGGGGTGGGGACAGTGGGGAGGGTGGTGGGCACAGGGACTGTGGCTGTGGGGGTGATACTGGCTGAGGTGGTGGGGTGCGGAGGGGTGGCCGTCCCGGTGGGGCTGGGGTCTGCCATCCCCCCTTGCAGGCCGATTCCCAGGATACAGTCCAGTTCCTGCTGGGACTGCCTCTTCACCCAGCGCATCACCGAGGTCTCGTTTTCTGCTTCCTTCAGGTAAGGGAGGTTTTCCCCAAGCAAATTTTTCACATCTGTGACACTGAGTTCCTGCAATACACAAACAACATCACCCATGGTCATCCTCACCACCCGTGGTCATCCTCACCACCCGTGGTCATCCTCACTGCCCACCCCGCCGCTCAGTGCTTTTCCAACAGGACTGCAGAGCAAGTAATAACTTCCAAAAGACAGCTTAAAAACGTAAATAAAAATAAGGCTTGATGATCTGATGGGGCTGTGGCCTCAAACCCCACTGCTCAGCCTCGCCTGGCCCTGCCCTGCAGCGGGGACGTACCTGCAGCGCGTCGGGATTCAGGGCAAGGAAGGTGTCCAGGTCCATGTCTATGGCAACGCCGGCTTCAGCCAAGTCTTTCAGGTCCTTTGCTGGAGCTCCACCTTAAAGAAAGCATATGGGGCTCCTAGACATGTGCAAACACTTCCAACACTTCGGGAGGGGTTCTGGTGGCTGCTAGATGTGTCTCCAATGTGGCTGAGCCCCTCTGGCCAAGGAAGAGGTGTCCAACCTCCATCACCGTGGGAAGGAGGAGTGAAACACCTACCCAGGTACGGCCAAATCCAGCAATAATACATCCTGGTGGTGGCAGCCTGGCCAGCAAAGGCCTCCTGGGCTTTCCTGTAGAGTTGGTCCTTCTTGGTTTGAGAGCAAGAAGAGATGTTTAAGTGTCCAGCAGTCCTGGGGAGAGGGAAGATCACAGGTTAGAGCTGGGGACGCCACCCCAAACCACAGCTAAAGCCCTTTTTGCTGGGGGAGGTGAGTGGTCTGTCCCTGCCTGTGGTGCTGGTGGCTCAGGCAGGAGCTGGGAGCAGGACATGGCCATCCCTCCGTGCTGCTTGCGAGCGGGCAGAGCCACAGTGGGGGTGGGAGTCTGCCATCCCACCACCCGCTTCCCCTGTGCTCCCAGGGGCCTCACAGGGCTGAAAAGCACCCCGAAACGTGGCTTACCTAATTGCTTCTGGAGGTATTTGCTCCATCTGCTCCTCCTGCAGGTTGCACAGGTTTCTCCCCCCCATTTTCCGAAGCAAGGGCCCGGTCAAGGTGCCCCCCAGGGCCAGGTACCTGCTGAGCAGCTGCTGGACCTGGGAAACACAGCTCATGTGGTTCTACACAGGGAAGGAAGATGCTCCTGGCAGAGATGTGTGTGCTGCACAACTGCCACACCACCCTCGGGCAACGCCGTCACCCCGAGCTGGGCTCGGGCACTGAGCAGTCCTGGTCTGTGTTCACCAGCACCCATCCCCTGCAGCTGCCCGGGGGTTACCTGCAGAGCCCCCCACTTGCCATCCGAGGGGTCGAGCAGGGCTGACAGCGTGTCACTGGATGTCACGTGCCACAGGCTGATCTCTTCCGCGGTGTACTGGCGGGACAGTGGCCCCAGCAGCTTCAGCTGCTCCTCCGGGATCCCCGATGGGTAAATCTGTGGGGCCAGGCCAGCGGGGGGAAAAGGGGTGAGGGAAGGGGAAGGAAGGCAGAAGGGCACCAAGGACCCACTTGGGTGCCTTCATCCCCGCAGTCAGTGATGCCCGTGCTAACGGGGGCTGTGTGGGGGCTCCTGCCCTGTGCCACCCATCACCTGCTCCAGCTTCTTTTTCACGACCCGAAGGAACTGCTTGGGCAGTGGCTGTTCCAGCAGAGGCTTCAGGTTTGCTTTTAGAACCTCATTGCTCAGGCAGAGGTCAAACTGCTCGCTGCTGTCGTAGTTGATGAATAAGAAGGGGTCGGAGATGGTGCTGGCTGTGATGGGCATGGAGGGGCAGCCTGCAGGCAGGGAGGGCACATCAGGGCATGGCATTTCCCCCCTCCCCACCTGGCCTTGCTCCTGCCACAGACCCCAGAGCCCTTTGGAAAACCCCCAGTGAATGAGCAGGGCATTGCAATAACCCGAATCACCCTCCCATCATCCCTGGGTCCCCCCCCCCCAAAGGTGCCTTTATTCACTTTTGATCCTTCAAATTATTCCCAAAGAACCTGCTGATGTTTCATGTGCTTTGATCTGTTAAAGGCAACTGAAATACTCCAGCAAGGCGAACCCTTTCCTATGTCACCCACACGAGCATCCTCTGCTCTTGTAGCATCCTCCCCTGGCACTGCCTGTGCCAGCTCCAGGAGTTTTCTGCCCCCACCAGCCCCTTCCCGGCTGTTGCTGCCACGTTCCCAGGTAAGAGCAGACACCCCAGTGTGCTGTAAGGATATTTCCCCCTTCTCCCCAGGTACTTCACAGGAATCCTGCAGCTTTCTGCCCCATCCTGTGACCCATCCTCCATGGTGTCACACAGATGCCAGCCATCCCAGGGGCATTTCCCCCCCAGGAGCTCTGAACTGGTCTGGACTGGGAGCAGTGAAACACTCACGGTCTGCACTCCGCTTCAGCCTGGGATGAGATGAAGCCGACGCTGCTGCGAAGGCCCTGAGGAGGGTCAGGGACTTCTCCCTCTGGGGACGCCCCTGGCTGCCGTAGGTGGCCACGATGCTCCTGCTGAAAGCCTCCCGTGCTGCCTGCGGGGGGCAGAGGGTGCTGGGTGCTACTGGCCTGGCTTCAGGGGCGATTCACCCCGAGGTCTCGAGGAGGGGGCTCACCTCGGCCACCAGGCTCAGCGTGGTCTGGTTCAAAGCCATCACCAGCGGCCCCAAACTTTGCAGAGTCTGTAAATCCCAGCTGGAAGGATCCCTGTGGCCAGCGGGAGAAGGTCAGGTGCTGGTCCAGCTCGTGGGTGCACGTCACCCACCCCGTGAGAGCAGGAGGAGGCTCCTTACCCATACACCGTGCCACCCCCGAGGAGCACGGCATTGAGGGCGTCCCTCTGGGTCCCCGTCAGCGCTGGGCAGAGCTTCAGGTTCTCCAGGATGCCGGGGTCCGAGGCCGTGATGCTCTCTGGCTCCATGTCACACACCAGCGCCCCGAGGCTGCCGAGCTGCTCTGGGCTCAGGTGGCTGCTCCTCACCCCCTGGGAGAGAGACCCCAGCCCTTGTACAAACACCCGGTGTGGGGGACCCTGGCTGCCCCCCCAGCTCAGTCCCCACTCACCAGGCAGGCCAGCGCCCCCCGGAGCAGCCCCGTCCGCCGGGCTGAGCCCCTGGGCAGCAGCTCCAGGTTCCCACGGGACGCCTGGGTGTAGAATGCTCTGCAGGTCCCATTCTGCACCTCGGCTGTGCTGTGGGGAGCACGAGTCAGCGTGGGGGAGGGATGGGGTGAAGGGCTCGTTGTGTCTGAGCAGGAGGTCTTTAATGTTCCTTTTGGGGGGGTATGGGGGGAGTTGTTTTAAATGGTCACTGCCTTCTGAGCAACGAGCTGGAGGGTCTCCTCCTCCCCTGGGTGGGACATCCCATGCATGGGATGGGGGCTCCCAACCCCACGCACCCCACACCATGACCAGTGTGGCCCCAGCCTCGCAGGGGAGTGGGGTGGGGAGGGGACCAGGGGGTCTGCAGGGCTGGAAATGCCCCGCGTGGGTCTGAAGATGCCCACAGACACCAGGCTGTTTTTGTAACACTTCTCCCACGCAGAGCACCCGTGTGCCCCGGGGTGTGCCAGGGCCACGCTGGCAAGCACGGGGTGGCGTGGTTTGTCCCTCGATACTCACTCGAAGAAGAGCAGCAGGTCCGGTGGGTACCTGCTGGAATCGGCCGTCAGGTTCTTGGCAGCGAGCAGCCTGGCCAGGCAGGAGAGCTGGGCAGAGAGAGGCTTGTCGTGTCCACGCCAAGGTGGTGAGTGCCCCTTCACCCCCGTGCCCCCCTCAGCCCCCAGCCCTGCCCACCTGGGCACCGCTCAGCTCCGCCGTCTGGTTTTGCAGCCCCTGGGCAAAGGCGAGGATGTCGGCAGCAGGGACATCACTGGCTGGGATGCACAGCAATCCTTGCAGCACCGAGGTGGACAGGCTGTGGTGGGGAGGCACGGCTGCGTTTCACCATCGCTTCAGCTCCCCAGCACCCCTGGAGGATGAACCCACTCCTTCCCCTGGGAAAGGTCCCTGCCCACAGCTGTGGGGTGCCATGGTGCTGGGGCGGTGGTGAAGGGATGCCCTGCAGGCATGAGGGTGCCCATCCCCATGGCTGGGGTGGTACAGAGGTGCCCACCACACCCCAGGGTCTGGGTGAGGGGGAAAGCAGCAGAGCTGGATTTCAGCTTGGGGGAGGCTCCCGTTGTGTCTGCGTCAGCCCCGTAAAGGGAAGGAAATTCTTGGTGTGTTTGTGCTACAACAGAAGTCAAAGCAGCTGAAATCCCATCCCGGGCACTGGCACCAGAACCGGCTGTGCAAGGCTCTAAATCCTCTCCAGCCCATGTCACCTGTCACAGCGGCCGTGACACGGGTGTGGGGAGAACTGCGACACCCGCCCGTGCCTGCACTGCCACCGTGCCCCCCCAAACCCCCCACTCCTCAGAGACCCCTGCTGGGGCTGGTACTCACTCAGCGTGTTGCTCGGTGGCAGACAGGACAGCTCCGATGATCAGGGTGGCCTGGGGGGAGGAGGACAGGGGACACTCAACCACAGCACGGAGCAAAGGGCTTTGAAACCCAGGGACCCAGCGGGGAATGGGATGTGACCTGGCTGCTGCACCCAGCGCGGGGGCTGCTGCCCTGGGTTACACACGGGGACAAAAGCCACCACGGCTGCTCCCAGGAGTGGGGACCCTTCAACAGTGTCTCTGCTTCCCCAGAGCTGGGGGTGCCCGTCAGGTTTAGGTCCCAGCCCTTGGTGTGGAAGCAGGGAAGGAAAACTGCTGGGCAGCGAGTGAGGGACGGGATAGGACAGGGACGGGGCCATGGGCTGCACAGGGGCCAAGGCAATGGCTTTGCCTCCCTGGAGCTGAGCACTGGGGGATCCATGGCAGCTCTGCCACTCCTGGCACCAGCTGTGAGGTTTTGGCAAAGCCCTGGTGTGTTGGGAGCAGCGGGGGGTGACTCACCGCAGCCGCTTTCATGAGGTCTGTGGAGAAACCTGTGGTGAAGCAGGAGCAGGTTAGAAACCATCCATGTTATAAACCATCCATGTTATAAACCATCCATGTTATAAACCATCCATGCTATAAACCACCCATGCTATAAACCATCCATGTTATAAACCATCCATGCTATAAACCACCCATGCTATAAACCACCCATGCTATAAACCATCCATGTTATAAACCATCCATGCTATAAACCATCCATGCTATAAACCATCCATGCTATAAACCACCCATGCTATAAACCACCCATGTCATAAACCATCCATGCTATAAACCATCCATGCTATAAACTACCCATGTTATATAAACCATCCATGACCTTATGTACAGGCAGCTGGGGGCTGTTCTAAAGCAGCTCCAGGTTTAAAGTCTGGGAAGGGTCTTGTCTTTGTTAATTTAATATTTAGTAAATGCTGGTGAGCAGCACCCTGTAGCCAGCGCCAGCCCAGGTGACCCCAGGGGGGGGCTTTGGGGTGGGATTAGATGACAAAAAGTGATAAATCTGTCTGTGCAGATTTCTGATGCAGCTGGGACAAACTCCCACTGCCTGTGGATGCTGATGGGAGCAGGAGGGAGAGCGCAAAGCCAAGAGGGCTGGGGATGATAAGGATCGTGGACCGGAGCGTTCCCAGTGCCGGGAGGTGGAAGGGGGTCCTGGGGCAGGGTCAGCTTTAGGGGGAGAAGACAGAACTCACGGAGGCAGAGAGCAACGGCTGCCGGGGCTGCCCGCACCATGCTGCCTGTGCCGGGGCTTCGTCCTCGGCGTGCGCTGGGCGAGGGCAGAGCGGAGATGGGGAGCAGGTCCCTCACCCCAGGACGGTGCTGGCTGGGCTGGGAATGGTCCTGCAGCCGACTCCCTTGTCCAGTGCTGGGGCTGGAGGTGTGGAGCACAGCAGGTCAGCAAGCCCCCTGCACAACTGCCCCGCAACCAAGGGAGAGATTTTAAATCCTATAGAACCCAGAGCCCTGTGGAAACCAGAATGTCATTCTCCATCCATCATTATAAGGAACTCCACAATACCGACACCCAGAGCCCTGCTCCCACCTGTCCCCTGCAGGGACAGCATCCCCCTCCATCCCCTGGCTCCACACGGGACCACACCAGCGCAGACTGGGAGAAATCCAGTACAACCCAGTGGAGGAGCACCAGCCAGCACTGCACCCCACTCCACCCCCCTCAGCCAGAACCCCCCAACAGAAAAACCCCCGCTCTGGCAACGCATCCACGGGCTGCCCAGCTCATTGCCCTTCCGACTGGATGCAGGTCATTTTTCCACTGCCGGGATGCTCCCCGAGTCCCACCGCTGGCCTGGCCGTGCCGCTCCCTCGGCGCTGGTGAGGACCCGGTGCCGCGGAGCCGGGGCCGGTGCTCTGCCCCTGCAGCAGCCGGGGATGGGCAGTGCCGGGGATGGCTCCGCACTTATGTGCTGCGGGGTGGGGATGTTGCTCTGCAAACGGGGTGTGACGGGGCAGTTTCCCAACAGTGTTTTGTAAAGCTGCTTTCTCTCCTGGGTTTGGTTTTGGGGGTTGTTTTGGTTTTTTTTCTTTGTAAAGGGTCACTTTGAACTTCGGGGTCAATGAGTTAAATCCTCTGGGTTGGTGGTTTCTGGGCTCCTGTTGGGGACAGAGGTGCTCTGTTAGTGAAAAGCCTTTGAGCTGCTCAGGGGTGTATTTTATAGGGCAGCCGGGGTGCAGAAGAGCCGAGTGCTCAGTGCTGGGCTCAGCACCCCTCCAGGAGCTTCACACCCACCCTTCTGCCCTCGACCGTGGACAATCCCATGCCCTTTTTTTACAGCTTTCTCCCCTTTCTGATCCCACCATCCCATGAAGAAGGAGACCAAAAAGAAAGGAAGCGAAGCCATTCCGAGGCCGTGTGATGGAAACCCAGAGCAGCCCCACGCTGTGTGGCAGCAAACGCGTTATCCCTGCGTTTATCCCGGCAAAGGGAAAGGTGAGAGCAGCTGGCAGTGGTCGACTGAGCTCACCCCAGCCAGGTGTGGGGGCATCAGCCCTCACAAAGGGTCCCTGGAGCTGCTGGGGTGGCACAGAGTGGGGTTTGCCACCCCCTGGTGCTCCCGGCCGGTGTCCCCATCCCTGTCCCCCGCCGAGCAACCGGTCCCGCAGCACCAGGGCTGGGGCAGCACCCACGGGTTGTTCTGGTTTCTATTTTGGAAGGATTTGCTGTAAAAATAGCTTTTGGTGGAGTGGTAAAATTACAGAAACTCGTTTGCTATGAGGCTGCTGGTGGGACACGGCCCCTGCCGCGGGCGTGCTGGCCAGAGGTGGCTGAGTGGGAGGGACACATCGGGGCCCCTTTGCAGGTCACCACGTCCACCATGTCCCCATGGAGCTGAAACAACCCCAGGGGCTGTGGAGGAGCAGGCATAGGAGCACCCACTCCAAACCCGAATGTGCCAGGAAGCACCTGCCAAAGCCCTGTCCCCTGAGGCCTTGGTGGGTCGGTGGTGGGCTCCGACCACATCTCACCTCTGCTTAACCACCTGCTTCTCTGCCTTCACCAGGTTATAACCTTAAAAATCTCACAACCTGAAGACTGAGAATTATTCCTTTGGGTCCTCTCTCCCTTTTCCAGCTGCCCCAACCCAAGGATGTACAAGAGTTATACAGAATCATGCATGGCAGCAGCTTTCCCTCTGCACCCCCTAAACAGCAGCAGCCCCAGGGCTGCTCCCCCATTCCCCCGCCAGGGAATGATGCAGTGTTTTGAAATTAGGAGTTTTTCTTCCGCCTCTGCTTTTTGGCTCGGGACAATCCCAGCCACTGGTGTTGGCTGGGATGGGCAGGGGAAGGGCCAGCGCAGTGGCATCTGCCCCAGCCACCTCAGACATCCTTGGCCATCTGTGTCAGAGTTACTAAATCCGGGAAGGCTTTCGGGTAGATACTCCTGGTGGTTTCACCTGGGTGAGGATGAGCACTGGTGCTCACACAACGAGTTGGCTGGGCTGGAGCCCTGGGGCTGTCCCGCTGGGCTGGTCCGGGCTCATTCCTGGAACCCTGGGCTCATTCCCGACAGCGGCCACGCTGCAGAACGCCTGCACAGTGTGGGCTGAGAGACCAGAGGATGAACTGCAGGGCAGGTAGGTAATGGTTTACTGCAGTGCAACAAGAAATAAGGGTCATTGCAAGGTGTACAGAACGTCACGAGACACACACCCGATCACAACCCCCCCGGACCCAGTCCCCCACGAGTGGATTCGCAGACAACACAGCAAATGGCCCCACGGCAGCGATGGCAGAAAGGGGGCAGCTGGGGAAGGGCGCCTGGAGAACACATCTCTACAGGGTAAGGAAAAGATATATTTATCTCTGCTTGCTGCAACGTGCAAGGTGTGAGGTGGTGCAGGGTGCGGGGGCTCCTCAGCACAGACCACAGGGTGAGCACTGGGTGCCAGGCCCCAGCACTGACAGTCCATCACTGTCCCCTTGTCTGTGGGCACCGGCGTGTCCCCATGTACCACCCCCGGTGACCACCAGCCCCACGGCATCCTGGATGTGTCCCCCGTTGTGCAGCAGGGACCGTTCCCACCCTGGGCTCCGTGGGAAGGGCAGGCTGTGTCCTGCCTCTGATGCTGCAAATCTCACCCGTAACCTTTCTGGGTGTCCTGTGCACGTCACCCACATTCATTCTTTGGCAAACAGGTTCATGGCATTAATTTACAGCTTTGGGACCTGCCTGTGGCTGGCTCTCCCCTCCCCAGCCACTCCTAGGAGATAGGATGGGCAGGGACAGGCCCTGGGAGGAAGGAGATGGATTTCCTGCTCCTCCAAATCCCTGCCACCAGCTCACAAGTCCCTGCTTGGTGCCCAGGGCTGGTGTGCACAGAGCCACGTGCCTGTCCCCCACTTTGTGCCAAGCCACGAAAGCAAGGTGATGGCCACCTCATCCCCAGCCACACACCACAGCTTGCACCCACCAGCACCCAGGGATGCAAGGGACAGGTGCTGCAATGCCCCGTGGGGTTTCGGTACCTGCATGGTGTGTTCACCCACGAGGAGAGGGCTGTGCTGTTCCATTCCCCCTCGGGAGAGGAACATGAGTTGGGTGAAACCACTGTCAGGTGCATTTTAAGTGGGACAGGGCTGGCAGGGTGACGATAACTCAGGTCATGTGCTGATGTGGAAAGGACCTGCGCCTCCTGACCTCTCCCCAGGGGTGACACCCACACCCAGGGTAAAAGTGGGTGCCAGGGAAAAGCAGTGCTAGTAGAAGGAATAATAAGATCTATTAAAAAAGCTTTGGGCTGCTGGCTATCTGACCACAGTAAAAATACACTCAGTTCTCAGACCACCTGTATTTCAGGACTGCTAAAAGACTAGATTCTTCTCGTAGAAATCTGAAAAAAGTTTAAAATCCATTCGTATCAACTCAACAAACCTTTAAAAAAACCCACAGGTGGCAGGAAAGCACAAGGGCAGGGATGGGCAGGCAGCACCTCCTCGGGGGCAGGCAGGGACCTCTCCTGCACCCACCACACAGCCCAGATCCACGGGCTCCAGGACTGGGGGGACTGGGGGTGCCCCCAAGCTGCACTTCAGCCTCCTGAGCTCCCACCTCCTGCACGAGGCGTGTGCCAGTGGGCACAGAGGGCTGGAGAGGAGGGAACTGGGGACACTGACTGCTGCATGTTCTCCTCTCCCTTTGCTGGGCTGCATCTTAGCATCCCAGCGCTGCGGGTTTGCTCGTGGCAAAGGCAGTGTTGGTGCTGCCCTGGCTGTGCCTGAGCCCTGGGACAGGGATGTAAAACTTTGGGGTCACTCTAAGCTGGTACGTGACACACTGACTCTGCTGCAGGGGCATGCAGTGGCCAGATGGATGATGTGTACATTAAAAAAATAAACCCATCCTTAGCGTTGCTAAAATCTCTCTGCTCCCAGCCCCGGAAGTGAAGGAAGCCACGGCATACAGAAAGTGCAGATGTGGAGTCAGCGCTGGGCTCGGCGGGGACCCACCAGGACACAAATGGAGCGTTGGGTGGAAAAGCAGAGACGTGGTTTGTGCTCACTCCAAAGCCCACTCGGCCAACCACTGCTCACACCGGGCTCGCTGCTCCTCCGTCTCCAGGCTCTCGGCTTTGCTCGGTGCCTCCTCTCCTCCATCACCAAGCACAGCTTCCTGGCTCTCCTCCTCTTCCCCCTTCTGTGTCACCTTGTCCTTCAGCTCCTGGATGGTCTCATCCAGCCGGTGAGTGATGTGGTGGGGCACCCAGTTGCTGTCCATGGCAGTGACGAAGGGGTCGGGCGCGCAGACCTCGATGAGCTCCTTGCCGGTGGGGATGCGCAGGTAGTAGGCGTGGAGCATCATCCTGTAGGGACCGCTGTCCTTCTTGTGGCTGTAGGTGAAGTCCCCTACGATGGGGTGGCCGATGGCACTGCAGTGAACCCGCAGCTGATGAGTCCGCCCTAGGGAGAGGAATTTGGGACACAGGTTATCCCTGAAACCTTCCTCGAGGGCATGGTGGTGTGAGGTGACAACACACCAAATGGTATTTGTCCTCCTAGCCAGAGAACCGGGTCCTTTGGAAGCTGAGCGTGGCTCTCAGCTCTGCTCAGCCCTTTCTAGGCTTCGCTTTGCACCACGTGCAGCATCTTGTGCCGTTGGGGACAGGCACTGCGCCGTGCCCGGCCCCATGGACCACGTCAGAGCTCTGGGGGCTGCAGCCCTCCCTGCCTGCCATGCCCCAGCCCTGAGCTCCCACCTGTCAGTGGCTGCAGCAGCACTTTGGTCACGGGGTCTCCGCTGTAGGACCCATGCTCGAGCACGATCAGCTCCGACTGGCAAGGCTTGGGATTTTCACAGCCTGCAACGAGATCCGGAGCGGGGTCAGCTCCCCCCAGCACGGCCTGGGTGGTCCAGGCAGGGTGTGGGAGCCACTCACCCTCTGTCCCATCGATGCACATCATGTGGGTCATGCCCTCGGTGGTGTTCTTCCCTATGGCGTAGCGGATCGTCATTCGGCTCTGGCTGACGTGGCCCCTGACCTGCAGGGTGCAAAGATGGTTTGCAGACAGACCGGGCACTCACTCCTCACCGACGCCGGGATGATGAGAAGCAGAGGCCAAGCTCAGAAGATAGATCCAGGCACAGGACCTGGCAGGGTGGGCTTACCAGGGCGAGATAAGCTTTGGTCACCAACCGGTCCTTAAAGCACTTGTAGGCGCTCCCCGCCGCCGCCTTGTTGAGCGCGACGCACAGGGCCCCGCTGGTGGAGAAGTCGAGCTGGTGGCAGAACCTGGGGAGGGGACGGGAGGCGGAGGAGCATCCCGGGCGGTGTGCGGGAGGCAGGGCAGAGCCCGCGGCGGCCCCCGGCTGCTCACCTGAAGCCGTAGTAGGTGTCGGGGTCGGCCAGCTCGGGGAAGCGGTACTTGAGCTGGCTCTGCAGCGTCAGCGTCTCGTACCACATCTTGCTGTCGATGCGGATGTCCCAGTGCTTGTTGACCACGATGAAGTCGGAGCTCTGGTACAGGATGGACAGGTTGTCGATGGTGCCCGGCTCCATGGCCAGCGCCCTGCGGGGAGCGTGGGGAGGAACCGAGTGAGCAGGGAGGGAAGAGCCAACAGCCTGTGCCCCCCGGGGGTGGGGACGGCACCCCCCAGGGATGGGGACAGCACCCCCGGGGAGCAACGGGACCCCGTGAGAGCCGGCAGGGAGCAAGGCCCGGGAGTGGGGTAACCCCAGCAGGACTGGAGATGTACCGGTGCTGCAGCGGTAACGGTGTCACGCTGTAGCGGAGCTGCAGCCCTGCCGGTGTCACACCGTACAGCTCTGCCACTATCCCGGTGTCACGCGTGGAGGCCCCATCCGTCCCGGTGTCACGCGTGGAGGCCCCGCAGCCGCACGGTGCCGGGCTGATCCAGCCCAATGGTGATGTTCGGCGTCCCCCTGCTCCCACCGTCCCCCAGCCCCAGTCCCGCCGCTCCGCGCGCTCTCAGCCGGGGTCGGGCCGAGATCTCGGCAGCTCCGGCCAGCACCGCACGCCGTGGCTGCCCCACCGGGGACACGCACGGAGAGGACACGGGACACGGAGTAGGGGACACGCACGGCGGAGGGGACGGCACCGACCCGGCCCCGATCCCCGTTCCCCCCCGTCCCGACCTGCAGCGACGTCCCCGGGCCGGGGGCGCGGCGAGGGGCTACATGGCATCCACCGGCGGCCCCGGGCTCCGCGTCGCGTCCAATCAGCGCCGCCGCCGCCGCCGCGTCCGGCATCGCGTCACATCCAATCAGCGCCGCCGCCGCCGCGTCCAGCATCGCGTCACATCCAATCAGCGCCGCCGCCGCCGCGTCCAGCATCGCGTCACATCCAATCAGCGCCTCCGCCGCCGAGTCCGGCATCGCGTCACATCCAATCAGCGCCGCCGCGTCCGGCATCGCGTCACATCCAATCAGCTCCGCCGCGACCGAGTCCTGCATCGCGTCACATCCAATCAGCGCCGCCAGCGCTTCCGGCCGGCGCGGCTCGTCCAATCAGCGTCGGCCCGGCTGCGGCGCGGCGGCCGGAAGCGCGGGGCGGGCGGGCGTGGGGACCGGTGGCGGCGCGGGTCATGGCGGACCCCGAGGAGGGTCCCGAGGACGGCTTCTACGAGCGGTTCGCGGACGAGCTGGAGGTGCTGGCCGAGCTGGGAGGTGGGCGCTGCTGGGACGCCGCGTTCGGTACCGGAGGCGGCGGCGGTGGAGGGAGGGAGCGAGCGGGCGGTCAGGACCGGGGTGATACGGAGCCGCGTGTGCTCTCCCCACCGTGGGTCCCCACCGGTGACCGGCACCGCGTGCAACACCTCTTGCAGATGACCCATCACCACGCGCTGGCCCTAAAATCTCCCAGTTCCGCAGCAGGAGGCAGCCGCCGGAGGAGCCCGACCCTCCCGGGGACCCCCTCGGTGACCCCGCTGGGGACCCCAACCCCAGGAAGAGGGACCGGGACTGCATCCCCCCCATCTCCCCACCACCCCTCACAGCTCGCAGTAGGTTTGACCCATGTTGGCACCCCCAGTGGCTCCCTGGGTGCTGCAGACCCCTGTCCCCCCACCCCGAGCAGTGCAGGGTGCTGCTGGGTACCACCCCTCGGTCAGTGATGCTTCTCCTCTTCCCTTGGTGTCACTTCCAGCCCCGAAGGCGAAGCGACAGCGCCTGGAAGCTGTTAAGAAGCTCAACTTTGGTGCAGATGATGAGCTGGCTCCTGATGTCCCCTGGGATGCTGGCCCAGAGGCTCCCCAGGTTGCCAGGTTGGCCACCTTGAACCTCGCTTTTAGCAGAGGCGAGGGAAAGAGGCCTTGAACGTGGGGTTCAAGGCTTCTCTCCTTCACCCCTGCTGAAGGAACCTGGTGTTCCCCAGCTTGGACCAGCTGGAGGTGAGCGGCATGGTGCCTCTGCAAACCACACCGCCCTCCGAGAAGAAGCATGTCCTCAAGCGACCCCCCATCCTGGAGGACTACATCAACGTGACATCCACTGAGGGCACCAGGGTCTTCATGGTCGTGAGGGATGATCCTTCCAGGACAGGGGTGGAGGTATGAAGAGATCTAAAGGTTGGGTTTGCTTCTTTGGGACCTGCAGTTGAGGAGGGGCCTGTGATGAAGTGTGAAGTGTTTGTGTTGAAGGTGGGTGTGTGTGCTCTGCTCCTCACAGCTCCCACATTCCCTGGGCTGGAATGCACGGAGACCGCTGCACTTGCTGGGAGTGCCTTTCTCCTACCTGAAGGAACAAGTGGATGAAGAGGTACCACATCTAATACCAACCTTCCCCTGCCACCCAGCTCTGGCTCCTGAATCCCAGTTCCCTCCAGTTGTGGGTTAGCGAGGCACCTCTGACCCCCCCTTCTCACCCTCCTTACGCTCAAGCGTCGAAGGCGTGTTCTGGAGGCGTCGCAGCAGCTGACGGAGATAATAAACAGGTGAGATGATGGGGTGAGATCCCACTCCTGTCCCTGCCATGCTGGGAGATGCTCTGGTGGGATCCAAGTTTTGGGGACCTGCAAGCAGAGGAACCTCCTTGCCCTCAGCATCCCCAACTTGGGAAGTCTGGGGGTGTTTCCCAGCCCTGCCCCGACTCCCTGGGTGGGTTTGAGCCAAGTTAATTCTTTCTCACAGTTGCCTCGAGAGCGAGACCAGTGCCAAGAGCCCGGAGCCGAGCGGGGAAGCAGAGATGGTGGATGAGGAGGAGGAATCTGCTCTGCATTGCCTCTGGGTGGACAAGTTCACTCCCCGGCGCTACATAGAGCTGCTCAGTGATGATGTGAGGCACTTGGATAAGTGGGGGCTCGGGGCTGAGCGGGTTTATTGCTTTTATAACTCTCCTTAATGCTGTGGGATCATGGTTTGATGGTGCTCATGGGGCTTTGGGAAGCACTGGAAGTTTTGTAGGGAATTAGAAGTTATGGAAGAGGCTGAGAAGTGCTGGGTTGAGCTGAGACAGACGAGGGATGGCAGGGATGGGACTGAGGTGACTTGTCCTCCGTTGTCCTGCGGGGTGGTGGCCAGGCTGGGAAGGGAAACCATGATCCCAGCCTGTCCCAGAAGGGTGGCAGGTGGAAACGTGGGCAGCCTGTCCCACAGTGGGAGGTGACATGCGGCACGCTCGAGGTCTGTCTGGGCAGACACCCTTGTGCTGCTTCCCCAGGCTCAGCTCCTTCCTCTGCAAAGCCACGAAGGAGAGGCCATCCCCTGTCCTTGGCCAGGTCCTTCTGAGGTTTGATGGGGTTTGCTTCCTTTCTTGCCCGACGTGCAGTACACGAACCGCTGCCTTCTGAAGTGGCTCAAGCTCTGGGACACGGTGGTGTTTGGGAAGGAGAAGGCTGTAAAGAAGGCCAAGCCCAGTGCTGAGGCTCATCCTCCCTTCAACCAGCCCAAGGAGCAGCAGAGTAAGTGGAAAACGAAGGCCCAGCTCACAGAGGAGATTCTGGAGGCTGAGCTGGACCAGCACAAGAGACCCAAATACAAGGTGAGCAGGACAGGATGCTGCTGGGGTGGGTCTCCTCTGCCATCCCCTTCATCCCACCACCGTGGTGAGGATCAGGGTCTTCCCTTTCTCTTCTCTTCCAGTACAGCTCCAGGAGAAACTGGATTCCTTGTTTCTCCTTAGCAGCTCTGGGGTTTTCCCTTTTCTTCTTCTGCTTTGGCTTGAGTAATATGATAACAAGGGGAGAGGAACAGACTTTCTCCTGCCAAATTAAATGGGCCAGCTGAGGAAAGACTCATTTTATCAGAGGTTGGTCTTGACTTTAATTGTTCAGGGCAGACATGACAAGCCTTTGAGCAAGAGTTCCTGCATCTGGGAGAAGCAGTGTTGCTGAAACACTAAAGAGAGCAGAGATAACATACCCAGACCAGTGTACCAGCTTCAGCCTGTCCAGTGAGAGGATGTAAAAATGGGGGAAAATAGATACTAACAGCATGGCTTCTTCTTGGGAGGGGATTTTTTTCCAGCTGTTTCTATCTATTGCCCTGCAAACTGAAACTCCCTCGCTGCCTGCTGGGCTGACGTTGCCTCTCTGCCGCAGGTCGCCCTGCTCTGTGGCCCCCCTGGCTTGGGGAAGACCACGCTGGCCCACGTCATCGCAAAGCACGCGGGGTACAACGCCGTGGAGATGAATGCCAGGTGAGCACACGCTGGCTGCCCGGCCCGGCCATGCCCCAGAAGCTGGCGGCAGTGGCGCCGTGCCCCAGAAGCTGGCGGCGGTGGTGCCGTGCCCCAGAAGCTGGTGGCAGTGGTGCCATGCCCCAGAAGCTGGTGGCAGTGGTGGCTGTCGCCTTGTCTCGCAGCGATGACCGCAGCCCCGAGGTGTTCAGAACCCGCATCGAAGCTGCCACCCAGATGAGGTCCGTGCTGGGCGCCAACGAGAAGCCCAACTGCCTGATCATCGACGAGATCGACGGCGCGCCCGCGGTGAGCCCAGCCCGGGGCTGCCCACCTCTTGCATTAATTAATTATTGCCCTCGTAGCAGCTCATCCGTTTTAGAAGCCGTTTCTTGCCTCTGAACAGCAAGAATTCACCCCTTCTGTCCCTGATTTTATTTTTCCCAAGGCGTCTATCAACGTGCTGCTAAACATCATCCACCATAAGGACGCGGAGGGTGACGCCGGCGGTGGCGCGGGCCGGAGGAGGCGGCGGGAGGGCGGGCTGCTGCTCAGACCCATCATCTGCATCTGCAACGACCAGTTAGTGTCACCTGCGTGTGTGGGGAGGGCTGGGAGCTGAGCCCTCCGCCCCAAGCCAGGAGGTGGCTGCTGTTGGCTCCAGCCAAAGCCCTCCTGTGCCAAGTTCCCTGCCACCAGACCCACAGTACAGCTCCAACGTGCTCAGCTTGGCTGTCCCCCCTGGTTCTGTGTCTGCGGGGGTGACTCGGAGCTCGGCGTGAGCACACGGTTGTGTTTGTGCATCCCCAAGTGTGCGGTGGTGCGGGGGCAGCTGTGAAATAACACATCTGCCTCTGAGCAGGGCATTAATGCCTGGCTTTCCTCCTCACCTGGGGTCACCCAGAGACCCCCGTGCTTCCCTCCGCCAGGTACGTCCCTGCCCTCCGGCCGCTGCGGCAGCAGTCCTTCCTGCTGAGCTTCCCTCGCACGGCGCCGTCCCGGCTCGCCCAGCGCCTCTGCGAGGTGTGGCACAGCCCAGGGCTCCCCTCGCCCCCCCCCGGCCAGCGAAGCCCCCCGCTGACCCCCCCTCTCGTGCAGATCGCCCTGCGGCAGGGCATGCGGGCAGACACGGGCGCGCTGCTGGCGCTGTGTGAGAAGACGGAGAACGACATCCGCTCCTGCATAAACACCCTGCAGGTACTGGTGTCACCGGGGGGGGCTTGGGGGGACACGGGCTTGCTGCAGCTCTTGGCTTGATCTGGGCTCAGATGGGGATGGAGGGGAAAAACTGTCCCAGGCAGGTCCCTAAAATGCCCGCCCTGTCCCCTGTGTTGTTTTTAACCGTGATTCCCTGTCCCTGGCTGTCCCCTGTGGGTGTCCCCTCCCTCCCCACACTGCCCCTTGCTTGTGTTGCAGTTCCTGCATGGCCGAGGCCAGAAGGAGCTGAGCGTGCAGATGGTGCAGACGATGAAGATCGGTTTGAAGGACCAAAACAAGGGGCTCTTCTCCATCTGGCAAGAGATCTTCCAGCTCCCAAGGGTCCAAAGGTAAAAGAGAGGGATTTATTAAGTCTGCTGTCTGCTTGGGGCACGCTGCTTTGTGTGACCTGCAGTGGAGAAACTGGGAAGGTTGTGGAGAGCTGGTTTGCCCTGCAGCAGACCCAGCTCTGCCAGCAGTTTTGTGTGCCCAGGTGTCCTTTGGCCACTCTCTTCAGTGCCCAATAATTTGGCATCAGTATTGCCTTCAGTTCAGTTTGCAAAGGTCCAGATAGTCCTTGCTGGTCCGTTTAGCGCCGGGGCATGCTGAGCTCTTCCCTTTGGGCTCCCCCCAGGCACAGGGTAGGAATGGACCCTGCTTTGCCAGCCCAGCTGCTGGTGGGCGATGAGGACCTGTCACACCTTGGGGGGACGACTGGCTTCAACACATCCTCTCAGCGCTTCCACCACATCCTGCACCTCGCCGTCTCCTCGGGAGAGCAGGAGAAGCTGGCCCAGGTAGGGCAGGTGGCTCCTGATCCAGGGGGCTGTGGCTGGTGGGAAATCCCTCCCTGCAGTAGGATTGTGCTGATTTGGGATGGAGTGTGAGGTGGGGTGCTCTGGTGGGGCTGTCTGCCCGGCCTCGAGCTGTCTCTGATCCTGTGTCTGCTTCCAGGGTCTGTATGACAATTTCCTGAACATGAAGCTGCGGGACTCCAGTCTCGGCTCGGTGTGCTTGGCCCTGGAGTGGCTGGGCTTCTCCGACCTGCTGAGCCGGGCCGTGCTGCACGGGCAGAGCTTCCAGCTGCTGCGGTACCTGCCCTTCCTGCCCGTGGCTTTCCACATGCTCTTCGCAGCCACCAGCATCCCCCGGCTCGCTTATCCCAGCAGCCAGCACGAGGCACGTACCGGGGAGGGCACGGTGGCTCCAGCTCCGTCACCCATGGGGACACCTCTGGTTGCAGCTGTGGCTGAGCCATCCCTGCCCTCTCCACGCAGGCCCTGGCCAAGCTGACCCACATGCAGAACCTCGTGGTGTCCATGGTGTCAGGGATAACGCCCAGCGCCCGCAGCCGCGCGGGGCAGCAGTCTCTGGTCTTGGAGGTGCTCTGTCTGCTGCTGGACATCATCTGCCCCAAGCTCCGACCCGTGAGTGCCCACCAGCCCCTTCTCACTGCAGTGGCAGGAGTCCTGACTGGGTGACACATCCCCTCTGCAAACCCCCCTGTGAGGGTTGGGTTGTGTCCCCTGCATGGCATCACCCAGGCTGGGCTAACCCAGAGCTCAGTCCCACGTTCAGGGTCGGTTTGACATCGCAGCTCACGCAGAGGGTGGAGGGAAGGCAGGGATGCAGCACTGTGATACCCAGCTGCTGGGTGTGCAAGGTGGTGTCCTCCTGCACCCCTGCACTGAGGGGGGGCTTGGCCTGAGAAGGGGGTTGGGGGCTGTTGCAGGCTCCATCCAGCAGCTTGTTCGCCTGCACGTGTGGTTGTGTTGGGTGCCTTTACCCTTTGGGCCATCAGAGGGGTCTGACCCTGCTCTATGAAGTATGTGTGTCCCCAACAACAAACTAAACTTGCTCTGAACCTCGTGGGTATTAACTGTCCTTGCTCATATAGAGACAAACCCCATGCTTTGGGTTATTTTTACGTTTAGAAGCCGTTACAAGTGATGCTTTCCCTTTGCTGGGCTCTGCTTCCCTCCCCAGGTGAACACGCAGCTCTACAGCCTGAAGGAGAAGCAGCAGCTGGCAGAGCTCATCAGCACCATGCTGGCCTACAACCTCACCTACCTCCAGGACCGCCTGCCCGAGGGCCAGTACGTCTACAAGCTCGACCCGTGAGTCCCGAGGGCAGGGAGAGGGTGCAGGGGACCAAAATGACAGTGGAGAGTTGAGGATGGAGTTGGAGCCTGAAGGCATCGTGGCGTGGAGTTGGTTTCTTGCAGGCAGAGGTTTCTCTGGCAGCTGGGTTGGTGCTGGGGTGGCTGCAGGGACCCCACTCTCTCCAAGGGTGGCTCTGCAGGGATTATCTGCTTTTTTGCCTTGTTTATTTAAAGGAGGAGCCCGGGAGCCTGAAGTGGGGCTGGTTTTGCTGTGATGGGATTAAAGGAAAGGAAGCAGCTGGCTCGTGCCTGTTACCAGAGACAGCAAAGGAGGGACTGGAGCTGCCAGGGGCTGGTGGCAGCAGTGGGGGCAGCAGGTCTGCATGCCAGAGGTGACCACAGGAGTGGTCATATCCATGGTTGGAGTATGTTGTCTGAGGCAGAGTTGTGCTTCGCCGGGAAGAAGCAGGAGGAAGAGGAAGGAAAAAGCCCCGGGCAGTGTTGTCACTCTGCAAAGTGGGACACTGCTGTGCTGAGGATGTGTCCTGGTTCCAGTGAGTGACAGGGCAGTCAGGGCTGGGGACAGGAGGAGTTTTTGTGGGTTCACACATTAACAATGAGTAGTGCAGCATCTCCCCTCCCTGCATTGCTGCTTGCCCAATGAACGTGGAGGGGCACAGCCAGCTCATGCCAAGGCTGGAGCTATGCCTGGAGATGATTTTGTTGTCAAAAAGCTTGTGGAGGGACTGCTTAGTGTGTTGTGAGTGATGTCCCCGTTCCCGTGTGCTTGCCAGGTCCTCACCTGTGCTGGATGGGAGCTTGTGGGTGCTGCATCAGGGTGGGAGGATGTATTTGTATATTCATAGCCAGCCATTGCTCAGCTCGAATCTCGCTGTGATTTAAGTGTAGATGGAGCCCTAAACGCTCCCGAGGCTTCGGTGAAGCCACACAGACCCGACCACAGCTTGGAGCAACACTAATGTCTTCCTGGTGCAAAGTTAATTACAAAAATTAGCCTCTGTTAAATCAAGCAGCCGTATCTAATTACAGTGAAGGGCTTTATTATTTTTTTTTTCTGATGGAAAGACCTGTGGGGGCTGCAGGGATCTGTGGGGAAACCATGGGGCCTTGGGAGCCACCTGGCACAATTGCTTTGCTTTGCTTCACTTTTTTTTTTTTTTGTAAGGTCTGAGCCCATTTCCAGGCCTTGCACAGCGATGATGGGGACCACAGGGGTGTCATAGCCCAGTGGCACCTCTGAGTCACACCCCAGCATCTCTCTGGCTAACAAAGCTGTTGAAGAGAGGAAAACCTGTGTTTTCACTTTAAAACTTGTAAAATTTGACAGCTGATTTCTAAATGACTGCAAAACCATCTGACATGGACTTTTCTCCCTTTATTTTAAGGGGAATAATAATGTGACTAAAGCATGAAATCCTTATAGCTGGAAGTGACACCAGCCTGGCTGGCTGCTTGGAGCTGGGGCTTTGCTGTACTGAAACAGGCTGAACTGCTGACCTGGTGCACCAACCTCCTTAAGACTAAAACTGCTCTGATGAGCCAGAATTACTGTTCATGACCATATCTTAATTAAATGGCTCCCCACAGGCACCTTGGGGTTGGCTCAAAGGGGAGAGCATCACTCATGCCCAAGCTGTGATGTGACCGGGGCTTTTTCAGGGCAATCTGTTCAGCCTGCAGTCTCCTCTTCTTCCATTAAAACCAAGATTAAAAAGCACATAATCCCTGCAGAGTTCCCATCCAGCTGAGATGTGCAGACAGAGAGGGGGCAGTGATGGGGAAACTGAGGCACAGGGGCCAGGATCATACTGATCATATGTCCTGGTGGGTCTGTGTCAGGCTGCAGGCTGCATGATGCTGGTTTTATTTTCACTGTTGATGTGTTTGCTCTGGTCCCCTGCTCCGTGGTGCAGGAACGTGGAGGATGTCTGCCGCTTCCCCGACCTGCCAGCTCGCAGGCAGCTGAGTTACCAGGCCAAGCAGCTCATTGCCAGGGAGATCGAGCTGGAGAAGATGAGGAGGACGGAGGCTTTGCTGCAGGCACGAAACGTGGGCGAGGTAGGGAGTGTTTTCACTGTGTTTTCCAGGGGTGGTGGGTCCCAGGGTGGGGATAATGTCCTTTAGGGCTGGCTGGGGGACTTGGTCTTTCCAAAGCAGCTGGTGCTGCACTCTGCAAGTGGAAATCCAGGATTAACACCCACCCCCCCCGAGTGGCATCCGTCTGCCTGCACATCTGTGCCAGGGTGACGTGAAGGGCTCATCTTTTTGCAGGAATTCTGGAAAGAAAGGCTCACTGGGAGTTAAAGCTTTTTAAACCCTTCAGCTCCCTAACGAGGGAGGCATGAGATGGGAATTTGAGTTTGTCTGCTGCGATTGGTCCATGTCCAGGGGGGAGCTGACCTGCTCTCTTCTGCCTGCATGGTCCCTTGCTGCTTCACTTCAGTCCCCCCCAAAGGTCCCAAAGCCCCCAGGAGGAGCAGAGCTACTCTGCCCATCTCTGAAACCCTCTGGAGTGGAGCAGCAGGCAGGAGAGGGTAGAAAAGGCTGAGAAACAGCTCAGGTGTAGCTGATACCTGCCCTGCCCTGGTGCCAGAGGGATAATTAATCCCTGAGAGCCCCTTTTTGCAGCAGAAGGGCTTTCTCGGGGGATGTGTGGGGCAAAGAGGTGCTGCAAAACCACCTCTGAAGGCTCCTTGTTTACTGGGTGCTGGTTCTGAAGGCCCAGGGAGAGGGGCTGCGCTCCTGGGGCTAATCCTGTGTGAGCTGGGAGGCAGAGAATGATGAGAAAACCCTCACCAGGTCCTTTGGGTGTTCTCCTCTAACCTGGCAGCAACCAGAGGAGGGGTGTGGGATGGGTGACAAAGCACCCTTGGGCTCTGCATCACCTGGAGGGGGGGGGTCTCCCAAATTTTGAGCCCCAAGGGGACCCTCACTCAGGGCTTTTCTCCCTGCAGGAGCCCAGGAATGGCCTCAGCGAGGTGGGGGAGCAGGGGGACAGAGGGCTGGCAGCGCCCCCCAACCACCAGCAGCGCCTGGAGCACATCGTGCGGAGGGCGGCGGTGGAGGACAAGGTGAGGGGGGGGCTGCAATTTCTACCTCGTTCCTTGGCTGCTGGAGACTGGCTGTCTCCACTGGAGTTTGTTTATTTTTAGTACAGTTTCTTTTAATAGAACAAGGCGGCGCCAGGCGTCCCGTCCCGTAAGTGCATCGCTGGGTTTGTGGCACGGGGCTCAGTTAGAGCTGGGGGACAATTCTGGATGTGCCCCCCCCCCCAAAGCTTTCAGGGATGGGGAAGGAAAGGGATGTGGAGATTTGGGTTAAAATAGCTGAATTCTAGCTCTGTGGGATGCTTGTGGGGGGTGCAGGGGGAGCCCAGTGGGTGAGCTGGGTTGGTACCACCCTGGGCACCCCCTCCTCCACAGGCTCAGCTTGGCCAGCCATAAACCCCTGCTCAAGCACGATGAACCTTCAAGTTTGTCTTTCCCACCGGATTTTGAATGCAATTTGCATTTTACTCAGGCTACTGGCCCTTTGTGCAGGATTTGCATCCAGCTCCTGCTCAGGAGCTTCCCCCTGCGAGGGGAGAAGGGGCTGGTGCAGCCCTGAGGGTGGGGTGATGGCCCCAGCGAGGGGCTCCTGACCTCCCTCAGGTGCTCTCTGGGGCTGATTTAGCTCAAAATGGGGCAGAGCTGAGTGGTGCCACTGGGATCTACCTTGCACCGAGCTGCCAGAGAGAAACTGGGTTTGGTTTTGGCCATCCTGGACTGCTGCACTCACCTCCTGCTGTTTGCTTTTCGCAGCCTGAGACCGACTTCTTCGGGCGGCCGCTGCGGCGGCAGCGGGTGGCTGTGGCCCCAGGTGGGTGACACAGGGACAGGGTGACCCCAGCCCCTGGTGGGTGACAGAGGGACAGGGTGGCTGTGGGTGACCCCAGCCCCTGGTGGGTGGCAGAGGGACAGGGTGGCTGTGGGTGACCCCAGCCCCTGGCGGGTGACAGAGGGAGAGGGTGGCTGTGGGTGACCCCAGCCCCTGGTGGGTGACAGAGGGACGGGGTGGCTGTGGGTTCTGCTGGGGGGGGGTCCCTCTGTTCTCGGTGCCTGGACCCCATACAGGTGCCCAAACAGAGGCTCTGTCCCTAAGCATTGTGCCCTGGGGGACATCAGTGTTTGTGGGGGGGTTATTGAGTAAGGGGATGTCTGTGGGTGGGTTGATGGGTTCTGGCAGCATCCAAAGGGCCACCAAGGACACTGAGGTGGGGAGCACAGTGGTGGGTGCTGGGAGTGTTTGCAGGATCCAGGATGTGGGAGCATCAGCTCTGCCTGGTGACACCTCCCCGGCCCCCCCACCCCGCACAGCCCCAGGTACAGGCTCTAACTTCACAGAGAAGAGGTTTCTGCAAGTTTTTGACACGGCTCTTCCCTCCCCCCAGCCCCTCAGGCCTCCGAGGAGGAGTCGCTCGAGAACCTGATGGGAAAGGCTGTGGGGAAGAGCGACGTCTGGTTCCGGTTCAACGAAGGGGTTTCCAACGCTGTCAGGAGGAACATCTACATCAAGGACCTGCTCTAGCAGGGAAACCCAGGGAGTCAGAGGGACCCGAAGGGATAAGCTGGCTTTTGGCTTTCTAAACCATGTGTGAATGAGCCCCATTTGTCTTTTTTTTCTTTTTTTTTTTTAGTACCCACTTTGTTTAAAAAAAAAACATTAAAATATATATATATAAAAATTAACTGTGAAGTATTGTTCTGTTTATTGCATTTATAAACCCTCAGTTGTATTTTTGCCTGTTTCGCTGCAAAAGGGGATCCTGCAGTATACAAAAAGCGTTTTTTTAAAAATCACTGGAAATGTTTTATAAAAGTTTTGTTCCTTTACAAGTTGAAAAAAACCTGCCAGCTGTGACGGCGATGGCGGCAGAGGTGAGTGGGGGGCTGAGAAACCCCCACTGCCCACCCCCAGGAGCTCCATGACCCCCCCCATATGAAAAAGCAACACTTCTACTGCTAAAAAAAAAATAATTAGACCAGATGAGGGCAGGGTTTTTGTTCAGGTAGTCATATTAGGAAGCTAACTAATAAAAAAGTGTACATTCAGTGTGGGGGGAGCAAGGGGTGGTGGGGACCAGCAGTGGTGGGGGGGCTGCCCCCTCAGAGGATGCTGCATTTGCCTTTTTCCACCCAGGGGTTGTTTTTCATCAGCTCGGGGTTGAGGAAGGGATCTTCTGGGATGCCGTCCTCGATCCACTTCACAAACCTGCAGAGAGGGGAGCGAGGGGTGGGCACAGACCCTGCCTTGTCACCCTCAGCAAGGGACATGGGGCAGGGGCTGTGTGGTGGGGTCCAGGCAGCAGCAAAAGTGGGGGGGGGGACTAGAGGGATAAATCCTGCTCTGGGGTGGACCCTGCTCTAGGGTGCAGGGATGTCGAGGTGCACTCTGTCACACTGGGATATTGGGGTGCACCCTGCTCTGGCAGAATGGGCTGTAGCAGTGCACAAGCCCCTGTGCACCCATCTATTTTATTATATTTGTGCTTGCCCCCCCCCAAAAAAAAAGCCTTTTGTCCCCCACGTCTGTGGCTGTCCATGTGCAGGCTCTTGCATTGCATTTTAAAATATATTTCCTAAAGTCACTCCTTTTCTATCCCTCCCTTCTAAGAAGGCAGAGGGCAATGGGGCCAAGGGCTGGGTTAACTGGTGGGGTGCCCCATAACCCTTCCTTGGGGACTGAGGTACAAACTGGGGTGGGGGGAGGAAATACCTTTCCATGACTTTGTTGTCCAGGTTTAAGTCTTTTGAGCTCAGCTGGGGCTGGTGTGGTTTCTGTCACTGGGACCAAAAATCTCTAAACTTGCCTTGTTTTGGGAACCCCTGGTTGCTCCGGAGGGGGACATGGGGTGGAGGAGAGCCAGACTCTGCTCCTGGCTGTGCAAAGCCATGTCCTGCTGCTGGGCTGGGGGCACGGGGTGGGATGGATGGGGAGGGATGGATGGGGAGGGATGGATGGGGAGGGATGGATGGGGAGGGATGGATGGGGAGGGATGGATGGGGAGGGATGGATGGGGAAGGATGGATGGGGAAGGATGGATGGGGAAGGATGGATGGGGAAGGATGGATGGGGAAGGATGGATGGGGAGGGTGAGGACCCACTCACTCAGGTATTGTCTTGGAGGACATCTCCCTCTTGTAGGCCAGCTGGTACTTCAGGCTTTCCACCTCCTTCTTCCACTGTGGGAGGTCCCACTCATCCATGGCGGCTGCTGGGGGCTCTGTGGGGCTGAAAATGGGGACGTTGGTGCCATTTCCCACGGCTGCATCCTGCCCTGATCCCCCCCCCCCCCCCCCCCCCCCCCAGCTCTGCATCCCCCAAAGTGGGGTCCCCCAGGATGGAGACAGCACCCTGCCATGCTCCAGGGCTGGTTTCCACCCCACGGCAGAGCAGCCCGTGGCTCTGGGAGCTTTTGGGGTTGTTTTTGCAAGGCAAAGGCTGTGCTTACCTGTGGGGGGTGAGGCCAGCCTGGCACAGGGTGGGTGCCCAGCGCTGCCCTCTTATAGCTGCACCGTGCCCGTGGGCACATGCAAAACCTGAGGACCTGGCCAGATTTGACTGTGATTTGGGTGTTGGTATTACATGGGGTGGGAAACAGCAATCACAGCCTGTTTGGGGTGTGTGGGGGGGGGATCTGTCCTTCTTCTGCCTGGCTGTGGATCCTGGAGGGATTTGGGGTGTTTGCATGGGCATCCCCCCCACTCCCCCTGCAGCTGTGGCCCTGGGTGCCAGCTAACAGTGCGGATGTGCGTGATGGGGAAACTGAGGCACAGCAGCTGTGACCATAATTGTATGAGACTCTCTACGAGCACCTGGCTCCCTGTGTCACCCCAAAAACCAGTGGCACAAGGGGACTGTCCCCTGCTCGTGGCCTGCTGTGACCTCAGACCCTCCAGCATGCAGCAGCACAGAGCAGAACCCAGCAGCGCTGCTTGGCACCCGGGGTGGCTGAACCCCAGTGGTGCCCACACACCCCATCACGCACCCCAGCCCAGGCTGCAGCCCCCAGCACAAGGGCAGGCAAGGGCTGGGGGTGCTGCACGCTGGGATATGAAATCCAGCCACGCACCGGCACAGCTCGGCAGCTGCATGGGCTGCTCCAGCCTGGCTTCCCCGCAGAGCATCCCTGGAAAAATAGCCAGGCACGGGAGGAGGGCGAGCACCCAGAGCCCAGCATCCCCCTGCACCCCCAGCCCGGCCTCCCTGGAGCTCCCGGTCCCCGCTGGCAGCTCTTCCAGTGGCAGATGGGGACCAGCATCCCCATCCCCACTCCAGCCAACCCAACAGCATCCCAGTGCCATGGGTGAGCCCTGCACCTACCTCTGCTGCAAAAGGTGTCAGTGGGGAGCAGGGGCTGCGTCCGTCCCCGCCGGCACGCCAAGCCGCCCTGGCCTTGCCCGCGCTGCCTCCCGCGAGCGCTCCCCTCGCTGCCGGCGAGCCCAAATCCTCTGTGTAATCTATTAATGCACGGCTGGTCCAGCTGCCTCCGACACGGCAGGAGCCGGATAATGGGAGCGTCCTCCCCCCGCTGCTCCCGGGGGATTTGGCTCCGCTGAACGTGAGTGCCCGGGATGGAGGCAGCGTCCTGGTACCCAGCGGCCGAGCTGCTCAAGTGGGGTTACCCGGGGCCCTAAGGGATGGAAGGGCCACAAGGAGAGGGGGTAAGGTGGTGGGACACAGTGGTACCCCAAGGAGGCCCTTACTCCTGCCAGCATCCCTGCTCACATCCCTCCTGCATCCCTGCCCCATACCTGCCATGGCTTTCCCCTGCTGCTCCTGCTGTGCTGCTCCTGGATTGTGTGTTCCGTTGGTACTGGGGGCCAGGAGAAGCTGGGGTGCACCTGGGGAAGGGTTAGTTAAAAATATAAGGGGGAAAAAAAAGGAGATAAATACCAAAAGTGAGCAGTGGGAGATGAAACATCTGGTGGGTGAAGGGGCAGGGTCAGCACAGGGGGAAAATGCAGCAACATTAAATAAAAATAATGCATGACTTGGGAGAAAAAGCACACTAACAGTTTTTACCTGGTTAAGGGCGATATGTAATTGATGCAAAAGCAAAAACACAAAGTGAAGCACACACCCACACCCACACACCCATTAAACAAACAATTAAATAAAAACTTTTGGTAATTATGGTGACAACAGATTTATGCTCTAAAAAAACAACAAAAAAGCAAGGTCTCCATGAAGAAAAACTGCCCAAGTCCTGTCCCAAGAGCCCCCCAGTATACACACACACACACACACACTTACACATACATATATATTCATATATCTATATCTCATATGTATGGAGGCTGAGCAGATAAATTAATTTTATGTGTATGTGTATATTTGTAATTTATCATTATAATTTATATGATATTATTTTAGTTGTATAAGATACTATATATTATTTAACATACCTAAATATACATACATACTATATATATGTATTTAAATAGTGTATGTATATAGTACTATATAGTATAATATATTATATATAGGTAATATAGTATATAATAGATAGTCGATAGTATATTGTGTATATAGATTAGAATATAGAACATAGAATATAATTTTATAGAGAGAGCTGAGGTTGGGAAGCATAACATGGGCAGAAGCAGCCTGTCTGAGGATGGCCCTGTGCATCACCCTCCGTGCTGCTGATGCTGTGGCTATATATGTGTCTGTGTGTATATATATATAAATATATATATATGTAAAATATAATGTAATATATAATGTAATAATATAATACAATGCAATACTTTAGATTTAGATGCCTCTCCAAGTAGGCAGAAGCCTTTACAGCATCCAAGCACTGAGCAGGAGGCCACTGGCTGCAACACTGACTCAGGCAGAGTTAAATCCACAGCAGCCCTTGCACCCAGAGCACCCAGAGCAGGATGGTGCTGAGCTCATGGGGCCAGGGCCGAGCCAGGCTCCCCTCCCAGCCCTCAGCCTCCGTGGGCGATCGATGGCAGTGAGAGCCTCCCTGGCAGCCGCCTGGAGCCACCAGCCCTTCTCCAAGGGAGGATGCTGGAGCCTGGGGCTTGGCCAGGGATCGATGGAGCTGCTTGGGGCTGAACCCTAAACCCGCAGCAGCTGCAGCACGAGGGTTTTCACCCAAAGGAAATCATTAATATATTTGTTTAATTGCAACACCAATGCTGGGCTTTTCTTTGTTGCAAACAGCCACGTGGTGCGAGGCTCCTTCGGGGACACCCCCACGCTCCAAATGCCACCGGTGCCTATGAACGAGGTCAGCGATGCGAGCGCTGGACCGCAGCTTATCGGGCTGTTGACATCAGCCATAATCCCCCCACGCTGCCTCCAAACAATTAGGGGAAAGGCTTGGGTTTAACGACGAAACGACACTGGGGATGGGTACTGGGTTTCCACGGATTTCCTGCAATCTGGGGGCAGCGAGGGCTGAGTGGGGCCAGAGAATTCGAGCTACCACTGACACCAGTGGTGAGCCCAGGGGGGTTCATCAAGCTCATCCCTCCTGCAGCAAGTGACTGGGATGCAGACAGGGAGCTGTGCCTTGGCAAGGCTGGCAGGACCAAGGCAACACCTGCCCACCCGCTGGGGGGCCCAGGACAGACCTGGCCGTGGGGGGGGGGGTGGCAGCCCCAGCACAGCAGAGTGCAGGGCTGGCATGAACTACCCCCACAGGCTTTGTAGATTAAAGAATTATGAGCTCCTGAAGTTCTGCAATATTAATGATGGTAGCCATCTGTTAATCTGGCAGCCAGCAACGAGCTGGCTTTTTACTTTGCTTAGTCCAGTTATTAAAACAGAGTATTTTGGGTCTGGCAGGCAGCTGGAGGAGTGTGACTTCTCTGCTGTCCTCGCTCCCCTTGGGAGGTTCCAGGAGGAACCTGCCAGCAAGCAGTAAAGGGGATGCTGTGTGTGACAAACACAGGCTGGTGCTATGTTGTACACGGCCCCAGGGATGGTGGCTGGGGGCGAGGGATGCCACCAGCCCCCATCCCCTTGCAAAGCCATCCCTGGGAAGCACAGGGTCTGGCTGCACTGACACTGCTAATTATGGCTCTCTTTGGGATGGAGTGTTAGGTAACTCAGTTCTCTGCTGTGTACTCTGAAGGGAGGAACTCATTTAGCAGGTTAATTAGTGTCCTTGGTAGGAACGGTCTCAGCACTCTCCCAGCCCCTGCAGTCACCGAGGTTGGGAAGCGTAACGTGGGCAGAGGCAGCGTGTTTGGGGTGGGCCCTGATGCTGTGGCTCTGAACTCACCCCCTGATGCTTTTGATGTATAAATCCACCCTTGCCTGTGTGGTAGAGTCAGTAAAGCTGCCCCCTTCCCATCCTCTGTTCAGCTCCAGAGCCATCCCTGCTGGGATGTGCACCACCCCTCACTGCCCCTGGAGCAGAGCTGGAAGAGCCACCTGGGTTTACTGGCAGCACTGGACAGAGGGGGTGTTTATTTCTTCTTAAATATTCCCCTCTGCCCTGGAAGCAATTAGTTGATTAGCAATGCATCTCAGAAACCCCACCTGGCATCAAGGGCGATGCACACACCAGGTCTGCCAACTGCTGAGCACAACCAAGCAGCTCCTTGGCTAGATGATGGCATTCCCATTCCAAACTTTAAGATCCTAAAGATGACCACTTCATTCTTTTCAGAGGAAATTCTATTTTCAATACAAATGCTCTATTTAGCATTTGGCAGGACCAGCTGTACACACACTTGCTAAACCAGCAAAGTTCTCTTTGCTAAAACACACTATTTGGATGAGAGAGCTCTAGGTGCCCATTTCCCTCTCCAAACTATGCATTTCAATTTTTAATGAGTTCTGTTCATCTCAATTATACCTGGAGCAAAGCAGATGAGATCAGCCTTCAGCTTACCTTTGGGGTTACACTGGCTGGAGTCTCAGGGTACCAGGAAGATGTTTTCTGCTGTGGTTGATTGCAATGACTACTCCAATGACTGTACCTGTGCAGAACTTCAGAAAATCTTTTGCTTGTACATAAAAGACTATATCATTATCTATAGTATAATCCACACTATAAGGGCTGCTAGAATTCATTAAAATTCAGAAGTAGATAAATAATGAATAGATGTGCTCTTTACTTACAGTAAATAAGCAGCTCCTAGCTTTGCCTTGTGATGGTAAATCCAGGCTTGAAGTGGTAAGAACACACCTGCCCTCCCTGCTCCCTCTCCCTCCTGTGCCCAATGCCACACGAGGCACAAACAGGGTGACACTGGGGTCTCCACCCAGCCCAAGTCCAGCCTGGTATTAGGGAATTATTTTTTGCTGTTGTCTCTTTACATCCACAGCAACAGGACAAAGCACGATGTAACACTCCCCTGTTAGCCTGCCCAGGGACTAACAGAATTTGGAGAGCTGAGAACAGGAGCCTTCAGGGCAGTCAGCTGCCAAACCCCTGCTGTGCTGGGAGAGCACCCAGAGGCCAGGCTGCAGGTCGAGAAAGGAAAGCTCTTGCTCTTACACCAGGGCAAAGGAAAGAACACAGATGCAGTGCCCACCAAGATTAGTGCTTGCAGCCTGCTTCCCCCTCAGCCATAACAGGCACAAGGACCTCCTACTACTCAGGTAGCTGAGAAAGATCATTAGGAACATGCAAGGAACACCCTTCTTGGAAACAGGGGTGAGAGACCACAGGAGCACAGAGCAGAACGAGACACGGCATGGCCAGCCCTGCTGACCATCAGAAGAACCAGGTTCCCAGTACCAGGGGACTTCACTGACCTCTGCTTGTCCTGGCTGAACTGGGAGAGCACGAGATAAAGGTACAGCAACCGTTTTAAAACAAAATACCAACAAAACAACCAACACCAACACAAAAAAAACCCCAAAAGAACTGACAACGTAACAGAATTCCCTTTACTTAACACTGCATTCATTCAGATACATGTACACTTTTGTAGAAAACTTGAATAACAGCATAGCTTATTTAGGATAACAAAAGCTGTAAACACCACAGAAAGCCTTAAATGTGCAAAATACAGTTGTTCACATATTAAGATTTGTTTTTTCCCCCGACTGCCAAACCAAAGCAGACAGGTATCACGGCAGGGCAAAGAGGAATACAAACCAGGCTATAAAACTATTTCTCTATTCAAAAGTTAACTCAAACTTACCACCAAAATAAGGATTTGAGAAACCCAGAGAGCCATCAGCACCAGTCTAAACAAGTCACCTATCGTAGGAAATAAAAACAAAGCCCCACAACTGGACCCCCCCCTGCAGAATGAGGTTTAATTTACAAACCAACCAAGCTATTTACTGCATTAGGCCTTCCTGAATCTGGTTTCTTGGAGCAAGTAAGAAAGCTTCAAGGTAATGTCCTTTGGTTCAGGAGTGGTTTATTTTTTACAATTATACACTGAAGGTGTGTGGGTAGCAGTTCACCACATGGTGGTACACCTGTGGACAGGCATTTTTCCTTCATTAAAGTGTTGCTCTCTCAGCAGTTCTGCTGCTGACACCTTGCCCACACCACGTCTGCACAACGCAACAGCAGGGAAGACTCGTGGTGCTTTCTACTTTGCCCGTGTTTCTTTCCCCTTATCAGCAAGGGAAAACCTGTAGACCAGCTTTTTTTAAAAAAAAAAAACAAAAAACCAACAAAACAACCCACAACCAATTTAAATCTGCTACCTCCTTAAACAACTGCTTAATCCATGGACCTGCAAGTAGAGGTTTCCAAAACACTTCTGCTGAAACACAGCCACTGTTCACCACCTTCACCTAGGACTGCATTTACTGGGTTGGTCTGAAGTCAGTTCTTAGCTGAGAGGTTTTGGAGATGACAACCAGAGCAGAACACAAGGGACTTCAGGAAGAGAGTTCTCAAGATACATTGGAAAATATTCCTGAAGGTTTTGCCAAATTACAGCTTCTCAAAAATGGTCATGAACTTCGAGACTTCATGATGAGCTGTGGTGCCGAGGGGCAAGTGTCTTAATCCCTGGGCAGAGAGAAAAATTAGTCAGTATACTCCAGTAATTTTTATAATAATGTTATAATAAACAGTGACATATGATCTATTTGATCTATGATATATATTTAAATGCTTAATTGATAAGTAATATTTGTTATTGATACGCTTTGCTGCTAAATTCTAAAATACAGAGATACTCACTGTGTTGTGAAAGAAGTTGCAAAGATTCTTTGCCCATGGACACCTGAAAAACAGACAGAGTCTTAATCCAGTTTCTCACCTGGACAGCTCTGCCCCACCCCATCTCAGCAACTGAGTTTTGCATTACTCAAAGCTTTACAAAAAAGCAAATCCAGCAATTCCCTGCAACTTCCAAATGGGGATGGTTTCAGCATCAGACGTACAGTAAAACAATCAAGACAAAGACAGACCATAAGGATTTCATCAGCTTCTCCTGGATCACTGCTAGAGCATGCTGTAAAGCCTCACAACCCAAAAAAAGATAATTATTGGAACTGAAAATTTGTTCAGTACAGCCTAGCTCATTCACAACTGAGTGAAATTAGGTATTTTATTTTCTCAGTTACACACAGCAAAAGCTGGAGAGAAGAAACAGACAGAAGCATTTCACAAAGATCAACTTACACGTCCGTGATTTCCACTTGAGACAGTTACTAAGAGGTAAATTCTCAACATTACTCTGCTGCCATCAGCTACGTGTGAACTGAAAGTGCCAGAGCAGGCAATTACTCTGCCTGCCACTACACAACCACAGAGTCAATTCATTTAAAAACTATTATGTCAATACATTAAAGTCAAGCACTCTAAAGCTTACCATGCTTTACATAACAGAGGGGAGCAAGGCTGATACCTAAACAGCTAGTTGCTTCAGAAGTGACACATCAGTGTTTTATTATCATTTCTAATCTAAATAAAGTACTCTGACTTTTTCAGAACCGCTCTCCTCACCCACTGAAGCTTTGTGCTGCTGCACAGCAAGTGGTCTCTCTTCTTTTTAAAAGAGGGTAAGAATGACAGGCACAAACCTAATGCTGTCCTCAGTTTGCATTACAGTGCATGTACCTCCCTGAACCTTTAGTTTTTGGTGGGGATCTACTCCCTCACCACCATGTAAAGTATTTCATACAAGTTAAAAGAAATGTTGACATCTGTACACTCAGTGTATTCTTGTATAAATATTGAACAGTAGTTTCACTATTTTCTCTAAAGTTTTATGCAGTATTATGCCTTCTTCAAGTCCAGTAAATACTTTTCTGCGAGTCTTAATTCAAATCTACCCAAAACCTCATGCTCAGTATCTTTACCACTACTAACAACAAGGAAGAATAAAAAACAAGAATGAATTAAGACTCTTAATTCAGAGAAAAACACCAGTGTTCCAACAAATAAAGGTTTTGTATTTGGCTATGACAAAGATTCACACTTACATATGCAGGTTCTCCATAATAATATTCAGAGTGAACAGGCCAACGGACTGCATCTTTTTATGTCTGCATGTCAGGAACAGGCACAGGAACTGTCCCACATACTGGGCACCAAGGTTTTGCCACCTAAGCAACAGAAAACCAGAAAACAACACAGCTGCTCAACAACAGAGGTGACTTTCCCATTGATCCCTAGCATCATATTTGCATTCTTGTCTTACCCAAAGCACTGGGCTGGATGGTTTCAAAGAGCTAAGGATTATATCTCTAAACATTACCACTGCAGGACTGCTCTTATGGTTTCCATAAACCAGCAGACAGACTTCATGGAGCAAGTGTTTACTCACAGTTTTAGCATCATTGCTTTCTGACGATTTAGGTCTCTCAAAATCAGGTTGACAGTGCCATGGAGAACGTGTTCTTCATAGGAAAGGTGGTCCAATAACAGCCTCAGAGCCCAAAAGTTGTTCTAGGAAGAGACAAAATAAGACCAGTGATTTATCTAATTGCCAATCATTAAAAAAAAGTAATAAATTAAAGGTCAGCAAAGCTAAAGGGGAACAAAACCAAGTTAAATGTGTCTAAAATCCCTCAGCTGGTGTTACACATATTTTCAATATAATTTGCTTTAATCTCTTATAACAGAAATCAGTATCTAGGACTCACCCCAAAAGCCAGAGCTATCTCTAAGAAGGAAGTCAAGTATGGAAGATCACAAAACAGCATCTGTTGTACTGCTTGCACTGCGAGAATGAGACAAGCCTCACGCTGCAGCTACAGGAAGAGAAATCAGTAAGAGACATATATGTAAAAGCCCACTTTCTCACTACTTGTATACCATATCCAGTCAAATCAGCATTAAATCACTACCATTCCAGACAGACAGGCTGGATGTCAGACATCCACAAGAATCTTATGAAGACCAAAAAAAAAGGGGGGGAAAGAACAGGTGCTTCTGTTTATATAGCATGTTTCACCTGGGGCTCACAGTTTTCTCACCTTCAGATATCTGCTCTAGCCTTTAGACTGTGCTAAGAACAGCCTTATGCTGATTCCCCAAAAAATCTTCAAGTCCCCTCTTAAAAGCTTTTCACAATAATAATCCAATTTTAAGTGCTGCCATATCTTCAAGCACAGTAAACCAAATTTCTTTATTGCCACATGCACACTTACTTGAGGAGAAAAAATAGAAGGTGGTAAAGAAACATTCATTTTTGCCTTCAGTTCCTCCAAAAGGCCACCACTGGCAGCAAGCACCCCCTGCAATAGAAGTAATGAGCCATGAGTTAAGGGGAAGGATGTCCAGATACTCTACAGACATCAAACAATACCCAAGATGGTTCTTTAACATGCTTTTACTTATTTTTTCAGCATATTTACAGATGAGGTTGACTGTTCAACACCATGCTCAAGGAAAGTTAAGGCTTAGCACCAACCAAACCATATCACATAACCTCTTGATTTTAACCTGCTATGCTTAGCAGACAGCTATTTCCATTCTCGTGAAGGAAATACCCAGATACCAACTCTTTAGGACTATCTAAACACTTTTTTCTTAAACTGCTTTCCTATCAATTTTGTTACCTGATCCATCTAACATCAAAAAATATAGAACATCAGGCATTGAGCCAGAAGCAGAGTTAATCCATTTACTGTTGCATCTAACACTCCTGAGTCATAACATTTTGCAAAAAGTGTTACTTTTGGCACATACCACAGGAGTATTTGAGGAGCCACTGTACAATTAACCTTAGTATTTAGAAGAATCAGGCAATGCCCACATCAAATGAAGCCCAGATAACAGATTCCCCCATTTCACACTACTGTTTCAGTTACCTTTTGGAAGTCAAGCGGTGGCTCTTTCAGGGATAGGGGATGTAGGTGCCCACTTTTTCCCAGAAAATTGCTGCTACCCAAGATCATGATGAGGGAACTCCAGCATTTAGGCTGAAACACAGCAGAGCAGTTGTTTTACAAAGTCAAATTCGTTCAGAAGTGTAAACTACTCAGAGAGAAAAGGGCTCTGATAAGAAATTCTTCCATTAGAAAAGTAACTGGACAAAACAAGTAATATATAGAAACACCCAATGGGCCACAAACACAGTTTTAACAGACTCACATTCCTGTATAGTGACACGTTGCTGTAAAGGAGTTTGAGCGCCTGCTTAATAAGAACTGCATCTTTCAGTGGAGACCCTGCAAGAAGAAAAAATCCAAATCACATCTTATATTCCCTGAATAACTCTAGAGTGTGAACACAAGCAAGATATTAACTTAGTTACAGATAGGTTTCTACAGAAATCTAACAAACGAGTGCCTACAGCTATTTTACAATATTTACAAAATTGTAGGTTCTGAAGAGAGAAACAACATCAACTGTAAAACACTGTTCTGGAAAGCTGCAAAGAACTGAATACAATTTAGATTAAGCCATCCCAGAACAGCCTTCATTACATACATCACACCACAGAACAGTGTGATACACGCTGTCGGTACCTCACATGTCAAAGAACATCTCCAAAATAAATCTTTCATGTCAAAGCATATTCTGAAAAGCAGCACGTGCCAAGACAGATGATGACAGTTATCAGTGGCTAAACTAATGGCAGAATGTAGTACACAGACCATAAAACCCTTTCCACCAGGAAGCTTTTATCCTCAAGGTCAAGGCTGAGACATACCATGATGCTAACCTACACACTGCCATTGGTAATGCCACCATGTAAGAGTCCTGCATTTTCTTTTAATAGGTTGCTTTCAGCAAAACAACTTCACAAAACTAGCAGTTTGTATGAAGTGTACTAAATTCATGCTCAAAGATATTCTTCCTGCCTAGTGTTATGCACCATGCTTTAGTCCAGATCATTTATAGTTGGGCTCAGAGTCCCTCAGAATGTTACTAGACTTAATGAAAAACAGTAAAAGGTGTAACAAAATAACACATAAGCAAGAAATCACACTTGCCAACTGCAAACCAGGGCGCAGGGTCCAGAATACCCCTTCCAGTGGGGACACTGGCTGTTCTGAACATCTTCAGGTAAGCCTCAAACTGAAAAGGGGTGATGCGACAGGCAGTACAGCAGGCCAGGCTATTGACAGGAAACAGCAGGGAATGGGCAGCATCCAGGAAGTCTCCAGTTTTACACAAATAGAAGGGGATTTTATCTCGAAGGTCTCTTAACCTAAAAAGGAAAAAAATGAGTATTTGATTTTCACTAACGTGGAAGTTTTACAACAGGTGTGTACAGTTCTGATTGTGCTTGACCTCTGGTCACATCTAATATGGCAGAAGTTAGTTGCAATGCAGCATTGCTCCCACTTAGCAAACCCTACTGCTTCTCATTCTGCCAGTTTACCACACATTGAAGAAACACAGACTGGGGCACAACCTTACAGCAAGAAAAAACTGGGGAAAAAAACGTAAAAAAAGCCATTTACCCTGTGGTATCATTGCATTTCACAGCTCTCAGGTAGCGAACAACTTCTCTATAGCTGGAGAGGAGAAAAAAAGGAAGGTGAGTAGGATGAGGAAGGAAGTGCAAAGCTGTATAAAGGTCAATCAAATATTACTACAATGAATGGAGCAAAACAGTAGGTCTTCCCACACAAGAGACATTGCACAATAGGATAGAAATACAACTGGTAGAATGAGACAGCTGGAAATAAGTTCCAAGAAGCCACCCACAGATTATCTCTGTGCTCTGGCAAAACTAAACAGGAGGCTTGCCTTTCAATTTAACTCTTTAAGTGGACTGTGTTCTTTTGAACCCAGAGATCAGAATGAATTTTTTTGCTGTCTTCCACCTGGGTCAGCCTTTGATGAACAGGATTTGTTTTAAAAATCTAAAACCTACTGGGTTTTATGGAATCAAAACCTATCCACTCCAACATTCTCTTCTGGCCCTGAAGTGTTCAAAGGGCTTGATTCTGCTTTGGAAAACTTCAAAAAGCTACTGGCCTTGTTGAAAGGAAGAAATGGGCATAAACAGCTTCAAATGTGTCTTCGTTTTGGATGTTTCCCCATTATACAAACCTCCTGCAGACCTGAGGAACACACTGTCCTGCAGTCAACACCATGCAAAATGTAAAAGCTGAGTTCATAAAGTAAAAAATCCAGAACAAGACCAAACCAATCTTACTTCTTGTTGTCTACCAGTTTCTCCACTCGAGCCTCTATAACAGGGAGTGTTTCCCACAGAAATACTTTTCTTCCTTTCTGTGTTCTCTGACCAGTGGTGTTCTGGCCTTTTAAAACAGTGGTCAGTAATACATGGTCCCATTGCACAACATTCAAGCTGCAAATACAAGCAGAAAGTAATTTTTAACCACGTTTTCTTTGTACACCACAATTTATTTCCCTTAAGTAACGTGAAGATTTACCAGTAAAACATTTTGAGGTTTAAAACTCACTTCTAGTATCAAACAACAGCTTTTCCTGTAAGGACAGGACAAATACAGAGCACCCAATGCTGACATCTTCCTATAAAATGCTCATCTTGAACACTATCAGTGAAAGAAGCATTCTGTATAGCTGTTTTCAAATCAGGCAACTGTATAAAAATGTATTCTGTGAACAAAAAAAAAACCAAAACAAAGAACATACCTATTTGCGAAGCCAAAACAATGACATGGAAGTGAGATGGACTGAAAAAAGCTAACAAACTTTTCATACAAAGTTTTTGGGAAGTCACACAACACCAGCATCCTCTGAAGTTGTGTTGTGATCCTATGTTTTGAAAAGAAAAAAAAAAGAAAAATCAAAGTAACTTAAAATTGGATGAATTAATATTAAGTTGTTGGGGTTTTTTTTAGTCCTATGGGGAACTATTCTACAGAAGTTTGGGTGTTTTTGGTTACATGTCAGACACTTTGGATCTGTATTTAAATTTGTGCTTTAAGATTTGTCCTGAAGAACAATATTGCTCTTGTTATTATTTTTAAACGCCAGTGAAACCAAGGTTCTGTGGTCTTAAGTTTTAAAATAAAGATCCCCAGTGAGTACATGTGAGAAACACTGCAGAAACACATGATGAGCCCAATACACAACCTGACCAACCTGAGCTCCTGGCAGCTTCACAGCTACTGAAACCATTTTTGTCTTAACTGAAAACTGGAGACAACACAGTGACACAAAGAAGAGTTTAAGCCTTTAAAATTGGGGGAGGGAGGCAAAAAAATTCCTTTTCCTGTTCTTTTAAAGCAAGAAATTAAAAAAAAATTTCAAGAATAGTAATTTAAAATGAAAATTGACCTAGGATTTAGGTTATACCTGTCATTAGTTTCAAATAAGAGGTGAGAATATATAATGGTTTTTGAGGGCTCCTGAAAAAAGTTAATTCTGAATTCATTAACCTTCTGTTGCAAGTGCATTTTGGGTTAAAGGTGAAATACAAAGCTAAAATGAGAAAGGAATTAAGCCAAGTGAGTGAGATGTCCTCATTCATCAGCCTCTGGGGGAACTTTACTATGTTACATCCCTGGCTACTCCATCCCAGCGGAGTACTACAAGGCTGCTGTTTTGATCTTTAACAGACACTATCTACTCTTTGGCTTAATAACCACAAGCAGCTACCTGACACCACCTCCTGGTCTGGCCTTAAACGACACTCCTGGACTACAGTCCAAAAGTAACCCATCTTCCTGGCTTTTTCTTCCCTATCGAGTTATTCTTTGATGCAAAGAAGAGTTTCAGTGTTTATGTGGCTCTAAAGTATTGCCCTTGTTCTTCACAGAAAGGGACTAATACTCAACAGAGCTTCTAAAAATCCTGATTTGTAGTGTACAACTGTAGAACCTGATGGCATGCTGAAGTCCCTGCTCATTAGGCTGACTGATGCATGTTATTGTTTATATTCCTCTGCCTGGCCCTCCCCATTTGCAGCCTACTCTTGTTCTGCTCAAACAGTACCTAAGACAGCACAGTGGGGTTGTGTTCACTGATAAGGAGTTCCCAAGGCTGCAGAACCATAAGATTATACACCTCTGCAAGCTTACTTTTGGCTGTTAAGAGCATCCACTTCTTTGGTCATGCCTTTGAACAGAAGTCATTTTAAATGCCAGCAGGGAATTTGCAGCCAGCAACCACCCCCATTGCCATCTCATCATATGATATGACAGGTCTTACCTTTGCAACAGACAAGGGACAGCAATCTTTAATGAAGCAGTATGACCAAGGTTCTGCCAGCTTCTAAGAAAGGAGGAAAAAAAGCACTAATTAATGTTTGGCTGGTTTTACTGCCTTTTCCCCTTCTCTATGCTTAACTGTTTAAGAAAACACTTTAAGAAAAAAGTTCTTGGGAACTATCATCTTAATAAAAGTTATTCCAAACAGATAAAATAATGTTTAAAGTATAAAACACCTTTGTATCCAGTCTGGTCCTTGCAAGCCTTGACAGTTTCTCAGAAAGAATTGCAGAGGAGCTGCTGTATATGGACTGATGAACCAACCTAGATCACATTTACTTCTCCTTTATAAAAAGCCTTGAATTTAAGCCCCCAAGGATTTATTTAAGCAAAGCTCTGGGAACTTGCTTAAGCTCGACAGTAAGCAAGCATGAAACAGCCATGACATAAACAAGAAAATAACCAGCACAAGTAGTAAAGACTGAAGTCTTTAAAGTCTGGTTTTATTTATTTACTATGCAGTCCTCCCAGCTGACAGGTCAGCCTCCAGACTTATGTGAGGCACCTAAAACTTATTACCCAAGCAACATCATATCCTCCTTTCCTTCCAGTTCAGAGGCAGATGTTTCTTCACACAGTGCAGCTTGCACATTCTGTCTCAGGAAAGCTCCCCTGCCCCTGTACCTGCCATCACTGCTGTCTGCCACCCTCCCTCCTCCCATCTCAAATTTCTTCCCCTTGTTGGAGATCATGTCCCCTCCTCATGACTCAATCCCACTTAACTTCTGCTCTCATCCAGCCTCTAACCTTCTCTTTTCCCCAGAATCCCTCCCTGTAACCAATCTCCTTTCTCCCTCAGGTGTACTCATTTTCCTCTCATTGTGCTGCAGCCAGGGCTGTGATCTTTACACTGGCCTTACTCTTAATAAATGGAAAACCAGAGCTCTCTCACTTAGTCTCCTCCCTTTGAGAAGCAAACGAAGGTAACACACTAGATGTGGAACTGGATACTTACGAAGCAGGGTCTTTATGAAGTGCTACCTCTTTAGCTGCTCCCAGAAACATGACAGCAGCAGCTTTAGGGCTCTCTTTCTCTGCCTGATTTAAAAATCTTGTTACCAGCGCAAAAACTCCAGAATACCTAAGAAAGTTAAGTAGTCTATAAGATAAAGTGTCTGCAATGATGTACTTTATAAACAAATGGCAATCATGACCGTTCTACAGTTTGGAAGCAAATTGCCTTGCCTTTCCTTGAAAAGCATCTGTAAGATAGTGACAGGGTATTTGCACAACCATTACTTTAAGCATTTTAAAGGCACATACCATTGAGTAAAAGCTGAACCCCATCCTAAAAACACAAACTTGTAAAAGCATGGGCTTTGCTTTCATGCTCTCCCAGGTTATAATAATGAGGGCTATTATCAAGTGTCTTAGAATAGCACAAGAGATGTATTTAAATCAGTATTTAAGATGTACTTAAAGATGTCCCTGCCCATGGCAGAGGGGCTAGATTTAGATGATTTATAAGGTCCTTGCCAATCCAAACCATTCTATATATTTAAGGGGGTGTTTAAACTGCACCCAAGTGTAATTTAGTTGCTCACTGGCCGAGTAAACTCTCTCAATATATTTCTGCAGTATCAAGTGCCATGATTCTGATTATCCCTTTCCCAAAGGAAAGCAAACCTGTACTGACCATAATGTACTGCTAGTAACCAAGTTCTGTTGTCACTTACTTGTATACAACCTCCATGTTGCGTGATCTGCAGATATTGCATTGCCCAGGAGGAAGTTTTGGGAGGCAAAAGCACTCATGTTGTGTGGTAGGCATTCTTTCTCCAAGCAGATACTTACTATATTCCACAGAAAGTTCCTGGATAAATTTTATTAGAAGGCTTCCTAAGAGAGCAGACAGATGTGAAACTGTTAGTGTAAACCTTAAAAATCCACCAAGCCTTTGCAGGGAGAGTTGTGGACCAGACAAGCCATCCATCAATCCACAGATCTCCCAGGAAAGTGGGAGCATAACACTTACCACCGTGCCGAAGGTCTGTGTCTATATCCGTGAGCTCCAAATTGAACATCACAAGCACACCAGCCAAGGAAAAGTCACGCTGGTCCTTCCAGAACTTGCTTTTGTTGTGTGCATTGCAGTGACAGAGGGAAGGGGTTGCCCAATTTTGGCACTGTTTCATAAAAAGTGAAAAAACAGGGAAAGGTTTTGTGTCTTTTGGGTTTGTTTTGTCTGGTTTTTACTATCCAGTTGAGCAAATTAAAAGCTAGTTCCTCTCGCTGAGTGATGGACTACAATTTATTTTGTCCTGTGCAAACCTAGGCAAAGTCACAGGGAAGTATTTTGACAGTCAGGGCAAGAGGACAATATGGCAATAATTCATGGCTTAAAAAAGCAAAAGCCCACAGTAATTTACCATCAGCCCCAGTACTTTACAGGGACACTTCAGGCTGGCACCCTCCCCACTGTAAATTGGTAACAGAGCACTGGCTTTGCATGTTCATTTTAACTGCTCACAGATCAAAGTTCTCTGAATTCTAATAAAAAACCCAAACAACTAACCCCACACAATTGTGGCAACTCAGCTACTCCCTCACTCTAGGCTGGAACAGTCTAAAAGTCTGACATTTTTCTAGTGCAGTGAGCAGCAGTCTGCTTTAGCAATCTCACTCCATGAAACACTGTGCACCTGAAGTAAACAGGAGGTACATTTGCTGAAAGCAAGTGAATGTCTCCTCCAACAGCCAGCAGAAATAAACCCAGACAGGGATCACATTTTAGTAGGACTGTGAAAGAGACAGATATCAACATTTAGGAGAGGAACTGAATGAAATTTCATGCATCATTTATTCTTTTGGTGTGCTTACGAGTGATTTCTTTTAAAAAGATGGAGCAATTTCATTTACTCAGAGTTGTGCATTCCTTGACTACAGCTCTTCTTACCTCAGAAGCCAGTTTATCACATATGTAGCAGTAGCACTGATCACAAATATCAGCATTTTTCCCAAGGGGTGAGCACGTATCACTATCTGTTCGCCTACAAAAGTGAAAAACAGGAGGTTATTTACAAAACAAGTTACATACTCCTCCAACTCTACTTTTGCTTTCAGCTGTTAAAAAAAGCTAACAAGGTCACTTGACAAGACAGACTAAATGTGGAAAATGAAACCCCCATATTAACCTCCACATCACTGAACATACTCAAATGGGTGCATTGTACAGTCATATCTTGCATGAGGCATCACTTTGGCTTGTTTACAAAAAGTAACCATTAAGTCACATTCCTCATCCACAACTTCTTCAGTTTTCTTCTCTTCCAGCGCAGATTGCTCTGAAAAGTGGACATGCAGTGTAAATCAGTATATAGGTAAACACAACTTCATTAAAATTCTGCCAGCTGTTGACATTTACTTTATAAAGTGTTTATAAAAACACTTCATGGCACAAATTATTTTATAATTTCATATGTGGCCTGGGACAAAAAACTTCCACACACTATGAAAACAGAGGTAATTTAATCAAAAAGGATCCAATGGATATTGAAAAGGCTCGGTCTCAGCTAAGCCTGCAGTATTTTGAAACTAACAGCAGTATAAGATAGTTCGTGCTATCTTGTACTTTAAGATAGTTAGTACTATCAAAAAAATCCCAAAAGTTATGAGATAATGGCAGTTCCTTCTGGTTTTATTTATTTTTGAAGTACTTTGTTTCCCTAGCACCAGAAAGATATGTTTCAAGCATATCACATAACATTTTACATCAGTTTACTTCAACAGTTCTGTAAAGAACTCATTGACTGTGAGGGTGGTGAGACACTGGCCCAGGTTGCCCAGAGAAGCTGTGGCTGTCCCCTCCTTGGCAGTGTTCCAGGCCAGGTTGGATGGGGCTTGGAGCAACCTGGGCTGGTGGGAGGTGTCCCTGCCATGGCAGGGGGGTTGGAACCAGATGGGCTTTAAGGTCCCTTCACACCCAAACCATTTCATGATTCCATGATACTTACCCAATGGGTCTACCAACACAACTGAATTCCCGAGCGTGCTCTCGGCTTCATCATCACTGATCAGGATAACACTCTGCTCTTCCTCTTGTTTCATTGGTCCCATGGTTACTGAACTCCAAAGGAAAGGAACTACTTGGCAGCAAACAGGACACAGAGATAGCTCCCACTTTGTAGGTTCTTTCCTCAAGAAGGGAAGAAAAAGACTTCTCCAAGCCTCAAACTCTTCATCTATGTTGAGTAAGTTACGTTAGGGACAGAAGCGTTCAACCCTCACTGTGGTCAGCAGCTGAAGAGACATCGCGATCTCCATCCAGAGGCGGAGAGAACCCTAAAAACCAAAGAGGTGGGGGAAAAACCCCACATAAACAAAGACTCGGCTACTCCCTCCCCTCACCCCTAGCCCCCCAACCTGAAACCAGTGCACCTCCCACTCCCCCCGCCTCCCCTTTTCCCCCTCTCGCCCCATAACCCTCCCCCCACCTCCAGCCACCTCGATTCCCCCCTCCCTCTCCGAGCCCCACGGAGCCCCCTGGCCCCCCACTCAGCCCTGACCACCCAACCGCCCCCTCCCACCATAACCTCTCCCCGCAACCCCGACCCCTCACTATGCGGGCCACAACCCCACAAGGCCGCCAATGGCTCCCGCCGCCCGCTCAGCCCCGCCACTCTTTGAACAGTAACCGCTTCCGAGGCGGTGACCCCGGAAAGGGGGCAAGCGGTGACGCCACCCGCGCTACTTCCGCCCTCACCGCGGAATGACGGAATGCCGGCCGCCATGTTTGTTGAGGGTAGGGGCGCTGGGCCTCGCGCCTGCGCGGCGCAGGGCCTGGTGCGGGCCTGGCTCCCTCAATGGCGGGGGTCCCACAGCCTTTAGATAAACCCTTCGTCCTCCACGGGCAGGAGAATGAGAGGGGAATCAGCATCAGTGCAGTGTCCTGTGGGTCCCTGTGATGTGCGAGGCCCTGCAGGAGGGGAAGAGGAGGCTGCAAAGCCCCATTGCATTTCCTGTGGCCTTCTGGGGGGTGGCTTGGTGGTCCAGGCCCGCAGGTGACAGCCTGCACACACTGCTGGCTGTGTGGCTCCAGACACCTCCCTGCAGCCAGGGGAGTTGCTTCCCCTCCTGTCAGCACCTGCTGCTGGCAGAGGAAACATTTTCATGGCATGTGGTCACCCCTAATCGCCATGTTCTGTCACGACAGGCTGCTGCTGCCAACCCAGGAGGGGATCAGTGAGGAAAAGGCCAACTCCAGCAGCTGAGGATTTCCCCAGTAACACTAGATGGTACCAGAGCTCCACCCAGGCTCAGGCAGCACCCGGCTGCACAGAAAGTACCTCAAAAATGGAAATTCTGAAACATGGAAAGATGTAAAGCTGCAATATAGGAATACACTGTTGGCAATGTAATCGCTTTTTCTGTGGGAAAAAGCAGACAAGGGAGTTGTGAATAAAATAAGGACTTTTTCTGGTGTTCAGGGTAACAAGTGTAGTATTTGTGGTTAAAAATTATCAGCAAAGTGACAGTATCACAGCACCTGGTTGGGAAGCATTTGAAAACTTAATTCTCGGGAAATCTTTCATTACTAGTAATTAGTTAATAGTTAAGAAAAATCTAGCAAGTGTTTTAAGTTAAGCAGAAACTGTCATTAAACTATAAAAATGAGGTACATTCCTGGTATCATTACTAGTAGGAACCCTTGAAACAGCACCCAGAATACGATCACCTCTTTTCTGTAAGCAGCCGCACACATTGCAACGTGCTGCCTGAAATATTCCTGTGTTAAAAAAAAAAAGCCCAAAGTCTTCCTGCAAATGAATATTTATTCCATGAATAATCCTTAATGTCTTCATAGCTTTCAACACGTTTGGGCAAAATGTTTCAAGTTTCTGTGCTTACAATGAAAAAAATCTAAACCCGACACCTAAATAGGTGGCCTGATCTCAGCTGTACGGAGCGCTTTCAGTAGAGACATCATTTCCTTCGTATAGCTGCCTCCGTAGCATGACAGCATCTTAGCAGCCTGGGGTAACTCAACGCAGCAATTTAGGTGATGAAATGAAGTACTGAGATAGCAGGGAGAAATAATAAAAGGCAGAACTGGCACTTGGCCAGGAGAATTTTTCTAAAACTCCGCTCTCATGCAGAAGTCCTACGAGATGATCTTATGGCTAAATATGGTCAGGACTTCAGTCCTGCATCTCATCCAAAACACAGCAACGCTGGTGTTTCCTCTCCTTCCAGATGAAGAGTTGGCGTCGGCCTCCTATTTTTAGTGGTGTGGGTGTAAAATATGTTGGTTAAATTTCACATCGCCTGAGCTCAGTCTGCTCTGCCATGTCAGGTTTCGTGCCCAGACCTAGCAAAGCTCAAGGTCTGGGATTGACATCATAGGCTTCTGCTTCACAGTCTTGGCTTTGTAGGTCAGTGTCGTTTGCATTTGGAGTGAGGAGACAGCTCTCCTGCTCTTTGAGCCTGCGAGTCAAATGTAATGTCCTGTCCTGAGCCACAAGCTGTGTGAAATAAATAAAAAAGAGAAAGAGCTTCTAGTAAACTCCCCCAGTCACAGTGAGAGGACCAGTGATGAGGCTAGTGGTCAGTCCATTCCAATGGCCAGCAAGAGCTGGTCTGTAGGGTGCTAGAAATGTCTCAAAATTCACCTGGGCATGCAAACAGATTCTTCTGCTCATGTTTCAGCACGAGAGCAACAGCTTTCCCATCACCTCACAGCACAAACTGCTTTGCCACTTTCTATGTGAAGGGTTGTTTCACCAATTGCTAGGCCTAGTACAAAGGACACAGCCAGCAGAAAAACAATCCAATAAGTAGATTCTATTGTAATTAAAAGGAGCCAGTATATAGGGGATCACTGGGGGTACAAACAAGTCAGATAGATCACAAATAATAGATATCAACCCCAGGAATGACACAGCATGACCCATAATAGATGGAATAAACAAAGATACAAGGTATCACATAGAAAAAATGGGAGACAACCAAGACAATAGGGTGATCACATACGACAGAGGTAACCCCATGTTGCCTCCCCACAAAACCCACGTTTGTAAGTGCCAGACCTGACTGGGATCCAGTTGCATGAGGAGTCAGGAGGTCCTTCCCCAACAGGAACCTCTGCACAGTGCATCCACCTCACAGACAGACACTGCACCCTTCCTGCAAGTGGTCCCAGCTTTTATCCCCACAGCAGACACCTGGCACTCATTGACCCAATGGGGGCACCTGGGGCTTGTTTACCCAAGGGCTTTCCCTGCAAGGCTGCTGCACCTTGGAGGAAAGGCAAAAGGCAAACTCATCCCCTCCTCTTAAAGGACCATGGGGACCACCCATATGTCAACCTTAATTCAGGGCTTGGGGTTCAGACCCCAGCACTTGAAGGGTGTGGGAGCTCTCTATGGCTGTTTGCATGGAATCGTGTTTGTCAGCTGCCTGGAATGGGAGTAGAACTTTGGGAATAAAAGAGATGAGGGTGTATGTGGGGATATCTCAGAATAAAGGAGTGGAATATAGACAGTAACTATCTGCAGGTTGGAAGGTGAAACATTAAGGTAGGAATATGCAATGCCATGCATCAGTAAAGCTCCTGCCACACTCTGGGTTTATTTTACAGGGAAGCAGCATGGAACGGTCCCAGACTGGACCCACATTGCTGCCTCCACGTGGCCTGACAAGGAGCAGTCAGAGCACTGACTGAAGATGGACAAGACTTCTCCTCCTTGGGAGTGAACAGCCGAGGGCTGCAGTAATGGGTTTCTATTCACCAGCTCCCGAAGTAGAAGGGGAATTTCCCTCTGACCGCAACAGCAGAGCTGTAGAGCGAACAGACCATTAAAATATCCGTTCAAAAATTTTTTCACGTCCCATTTATATTTACTGCTGCTTCATTCTGGTGAAAGTCAAAGGCCCATTTGTACCCGATGAAAGGCTTGGGATAGATCAATTGACTGGAAATGGCTCTGAGGATTGAAACCTACAATTCCACATGGACGAAGCGCTAATCCATCAGTCTGCTGAGACCAACCAAGGTGCCGCAGGTCTTTCCAGGCACTCAGAACTCACTCATGTCATGGCTCTTTTGCTTGTTTGGCCCAGAAAAGGATGTTCAGGGCTAGAACTGTAAAAGAGATTCTTATAACGGAGCTTCTGGGAAAAGACTTGTGGTCTTTTCTCTCTACCTTCGGCGTCTCCGCAGATTCATTGCCTCTGCTGGCGGGCAAACTTTCCATGGTGACTTGAAGGCGGGTTCCCCTCCCCTTTAATCTTTGAAGGGCCTCCTAGCGCGTTGCAGTGGGCTGATGAAGTGTCGTCTGCTGCCTGGAATCAGCTCTGCTCAGGTTTCATAAGGAAACAAGACTTACGTGATTATAATGTGCGTATGAGTGAATATGGGCCCCGTTTGCATCCTGATGCCGCTGAGATGGGAGGAAACCATCCTTGTTCTCCAAAAACAAGGATCCAAGAGAAGGGCTTGAGGGAAAAAAACCCCACACCTCACTGTGCAGGAGGAAAAAAACCAGTAGCAGAGCAAGAAAAATGGGTTAGCTTGGGGTCTGCCTTAGCAGCTCTCTACCTCCATCTAAATAAGAAACAAGGTTTTACTTGAACCCTGGTTTTGTAAGGAAATGAGATTTATGTGGTGATGTATGAGTGCATGTTTCACCCCCCAGCCCCCAGTAATTATTGAATTCTGGTGCCCATTTCAACCAAATGGACAGCAGGTAGAAATCCCAAAGGTAACAAGTTCCTAAAAGTGTTGTGATAAGAGATAGTGTGTGTGTGTGAGAGAGAAACTCTCCATTTATGCCTTCTCTGAGTTCAACCGTGATCAGAAAACTACAAAGACAGGACAAAAATTCCCCAGTCATGGAAAAGCCGTGGTAAAATGAGACACCAGAGAGTCCACACAGGAGAAAAAGCCTGCGAAGGGGACTCTGGGGTGGCTGATCAGGCAGGAATTGCTGTGGGTGAGGTATTCATCATGTCTTTTTCTCCAGTGTCTAGGAAGGGGCCAACGGCTGCTGCAGCCCCAGTACAATTCAGTTTAAAAGTCCAGCAGCTGTGAGACACAAATCCATTGCAAAGCAGGCTCCATCCCTGCCAGTGCTCACAGGCCAACCGGCTTTCCTCGTGCTTGAAAGAAAACGGTTCGTTTAGCTCTTTCCTCTCATAATTTCTTTCCTTCTCCAAGACCAAATAAAGTAGAAATGAGATGCCGTGAGAAAGCCACTTCTCAGGGTATTTCAGGCCCTGTAAAAGTGGTCTGGTGTGTTGGCTTTGCAGGGGGACAACAGCCAGGCCAGGGCAGGAGACTCACAAGGACCCACCGCGTTAATTCAGCGTCGGCTGCGAGCCAGCCTGCATCCCGGGCGGGAGAGGGGAGAAGTGGAGATGCTCCCTGCCTCGGCACAGCGGCAGCCAAGAGCTCTCGATTTAAGAAACAGATGAATATGAACCTTGTTGGAATGCCTTCAAAAATCTGCTAGCACTCTCCTCCCCGCCGAAAGCTGAATAAATCCCCTTCGTATTTCAGGTTCCTAGCGAGACCCTGAAATGCTATCAGTGCTCTTTGACACTCTACCTGCCCCTCATCCCACCTGGCTTTCCACAAAACACATTTCCTCTGCTTTCAGGAAAAAAAAAAAAAAAGAAAAGTCAGGTTCTTTCAAAGCCTGACACTTCTGTAGCACTGGAGTGATCAAGTCTCCTCCATTTTATATTTGGTATTTTAATAGGGTTTCCTTTTAGACCTTTAATGAGTTTTTATTCCCCTTTGTATATCAGACGCTTCAGTCCGACCGACAGTTTTACTCACCCCATGTGGAGTAATATGAACAGTCAGGACAACCTTTTATTCCTGGGGCAAGGTTTGCTCTGCCAACATTTTTCTTTTGCTCACAGTCGGGGGGGGGGGATGTGTTTTGACCCTTTCCTCACTGCTGTTTCACCCATCTTCCAGCCCTTGAGCAAGGATGTTCCCCCAGTGCAGAGGCAGGAACAGCCCCAGCTCTGCTGTCCACGCTCTCAAATGCTTGCAGCTCTGTGTCGAGGAGGGAGAAGATAAATAATAAATCAAAACAAAAGCAAATGTGGGCTTTGGCTCATCTGAAGAGCTGAGTTTTGTTACTTCAGCCTGTGCCCAGACTTACAGGACATTAAAGTTTGCAGCAAGCAGGTCAGGCTGGGGGCTGTCCTCGTGCCTCTGGGAGCTCAGGGGCTGCACAGGTTTGTTTTATCATTTGCACCACGCATACGCTGGCAAGCGATCAGCTGGAGAACAGGACTCACTGTGATCTGCTCCTTTTATTTCTAACATATCCCAGAGCCCAGCACAGGGAGAGAACAAATCTCATCCTGCAAGGCATGAGGTGCCCGGTCTCACGGTCACGCTGCAAGGGCAGCAGGAAAAGATGCGTGCTGGAGCTGCTCAGGGGATGAGACAGTGCCCACCGGGCCTGGACCAAGTCAGGAGGTGCCCACATCCCATTTTCTGTAGCCATGAGTGGCAAGCAGCCCCTGGTGCCACGCGGGAGGCTGTTGCAGGACACCTGGCTGGAGTTACAAAGGATTACACCCACCAGGCTGGGTGCTGCAAAATAAATAAAGAGGTGTCAGTCCTGGCCCCCAGATCCTGCTGGACAAACAGTGACACGATGGGTGACGTGGGATGGGTGGGGTGCACAGTGGAGGGGGAAGAAGGCAGAGCCACCAGGAGAAATTGAGAACTGGGTGCCTTGTGCTGTCTGCGAGGCAGGCAGAGTGGTTTCAGGCATTTCTCCTGCTTAATTACACAGGTCCAATGGAGTCACGTAATTTAAAAACATATGCCACTAAAGGTTACATATTAAGCATGGTCTTGGTTTTTTGATGTTGCAGGAGGCTTTTACTCATCTGCTGAGAATTAGGAGGTTATTATTCTGCGGAAGCTAATCCAAATTGCCTGTTATCCATAGGCAGAAAATTAAAGGAATATTTAAGCCCATTCCACAGATTACAAACTCGGTGGCATAGCTCTGCAACCAGTAGTATTAGTATCCTGCGTTTGATAGTTGCCAATAATTTAAGTCAACTGTTTAACATCTGGCATTACTATATAATGTCTGGCTTAAGCTGTAACCTTTTTTTTTCCCCCTGCTTTTAGAAAAGCTTTTTCTGCTTTGAGAGAATTTTGATTACTAAAGCCCTTCCCAGGACAGATTTATCCTGTGATTTAACATCTTGTGATGGAGTCTCATTTTGAATCAGTTGAATAATTGGCAGTGACTTTGGTATTAAACTGATTCATGATGTACATCCAGGCCCTTAAATAATTTAACATTATTGTCTTTATAATCGAAGCCCCTTTTTGTCCATTAAAAAGTATTGGAAACAGTCTAGTGATCTGTTTTGATTAAAAATAAAGTGCAGAGGATTGGGAATGATTTGAGATGGTCAGGCTTCCCCTCTGGGTCACCCTCGGCTCAAAGGCACTACTCAGTTCTGTGTAGGACCAAGTGTGGGCTGGTGGGGCTGGTGGTTCCCACCCAGGGCACGTGTGCAATAACCAGCAATGAACGAGGCTGCGTGGCCCACACGCAGGGGATTTGCACAGTCTCCATCCAAGTGGTGAACAGGAAAACATGCTTATCACCCCACCAAGCACTGGCAATACCTTTTTGCTGGCTGAGCAGTGCAGTCCTGGTGTGGGTCCAGGAGCAGGGCACGTGGCTGAGGATGTGCAGCTTTGTGGGTGCTCTCACCAAGCCCCTCCAGCAGCCCGTGGCGGTGTCCGACAGCCCTTCCCTCGCTGCAGGGTCTCTGCTCACTCTTGAAAGACATTGCAGTGCTGAAAAGTTTTGTTCTCTTCTTTTTGGAAAGCTCTTAACTGCGATCAATAAATCTGGGCAAGAAACAGACATTGCATTAGAGGAGATCTACGGCTCTCAGCAGCACCGAGGGACTAACGTAGGGTGAACGAGGTGCTTTGGGTAAAAAGTAAACATAAATGGGTCATTTCTCTTTTGAAACCAGTGCCACTGCTGGAGGCCCGCTGTCACCCGTTCTGGTGATCACCAGTGGGAGCCCACTGGGGGAACGGCCAGCGTGGTCCCCGAGGAGTCCCCCCGCCACCACCGCCACCCGGGAGAGGAAGGCTGGGTGCTGCGGAGCCTCGGCACGCCAAATTAAAAGCTGTCCGTTTCACACTCCACTCTTCCCCGGCCTTTGGCAGGGGCTATGATATAACAGGTTTTGCATAGCTGCTAGACATCTTCCTAATAGTATCCCCTGTGAATTCTAAATTTCAGTCACAGCCTCTAAATTTTCATTAAGAGCAGTCACACAGAGAGAATGATGGATTAGATTTTATTGTTGGAAAATCTCCAGATAAAATTAAAGTGCTTCTTTCTTTTCTGAAACCTTTACCTTTCCCCTGTGGTACCCTATAAATAAGGTATCAAATAATGTTTATCCTTTTGAATTCTGCAATCTTACATGTTTCATGCTTACTCCTGACCACTTCCCTGCCTCTTCAGAGATGTCACTCCTCAGTTAAGCCCCGAACAGACACGCTACCTCACAGACTTTGCTTTACTATAAAGCAACCTGACTGTGTGCCCCAGCAGCATTTAAGAGACTTCACTTTAGCCCAGGTACAGATGTGTAAATACAGTGTTGTCTCCTTCCCTTTCCTGGAAGTCTTTCTTTCATTTCCTTCCTCCTTCCCATCCAATTCCCTCTGTCCTTTCTTTTTTCCCTAGCTGTCCATCCTCTCTGCATCCATCTAATCTGTCCAGCTTGCAGGCAGATGAGACACCGTTTTGGTATACACCACAATCACAGAGCCTGGGCTGAGACACTTTCTGCTGGGAACCAGCCTCTGCCTCTGCTAGCCAAACCCTGATAAGTGGTATCCGCTCCCACTGCCCCTGGCCAGCAGATTTTTATAGCAGATGTTTCACTTCCTACAGTGAAAAGGAGAGGGGGGGGAAAAAAAAAAGAAGTATTCTTTTAGGACAAAGGTCTTAAACAGTTTTAGATGCTTTTAATCTTCGCTTTAACTAAAGAAAGCAAGAGCCCTGCAGGCAGTTGGTAGGAAGTGTTCAAGAGCTGGTAATGCTGGCATGATTCATACTGGTGTCAGCTCGTTTAAATTAAATTCCACGGGGATTTATCCAGCAAAGGCTCTGAACAAGTTTTAGACAGCATCCCCCACCCCCACACCTCTCACTTCACAGCATCTTAAATTAATACAGTGGAGAAAGGCCAGGACTGTACCAAGACAAAGGGCTGGCCGAGAGTGGAGCTTTCTGGGCTCCCACATGGAGGGAAGGGTCCCTGCTTCCCACCACAAGTGCAGGGAATCAACAGTCAGGGGAGAGGGGAAAGCAGTTTTTCTGCTGAAGTAACACAAGTCATCATTGTCAATAGGAGTCCAGGTCCCATGTGGAGACTCAGCCCCTGGGGTTATGTGACTTACCATAGCTGACCCCAAAGGATGTCCCTGGTCCTCGGCAGGGCTGCAGCCAGCCGCAGGGTTTCCCCTGTCCCTGAAGGCTACAGCTGGCCCCACCAGCACTGCACAAGCAGGTCACTCCCAGGGCTCTTGCAAGCCAGCAGTATATCACATTTCCAGGCTGGCTGGAGCCCTGACCCTGACATTGCCAGCCTCCCAGAGCCTCTCCTGCTGCTGTTTCCCCATGGCACAGGCTGTGTTGATGAGATGATGGGTCATTCCCACCATTTCAGTACATTTTCCTTCTGATGTACCCTACTTGGATAGGAAGATAATCCACGCTACTGATGAGCCAAGCCAGTTCCATGTCTCGAAGGTCCTCCAACTCATATGGATCAGCCAGGGCTCAGCTCCCTCCATGTCCTTCCTCTCTGCACAGAGAAAGTGGAAGGATTTCCAAGAGGAACAACTTCTCCTTATAATGCCTCTCACCATGAGCCTGCGAGGGCTCTGTCAGCACAGGTGATCTGTGGATGTCAAGCTCATTAAAATCATGAGTTTGACTAATTTGCACCAGCTGGGCATCAAGTCCTTGGTTTTCACTCCAGTTTTGATTAGCCACCACTGCCCTAAGGGCTGGTTGACAGAGTGAGGACCCCCAGCTGAGCCTGCTGGCAGTGGCAGTTGTCCCTATAACTATTTTCCTTTGTAAAAAAATTCCTGAGAACTCTTCTCGCACCGGTGGAAAAATCATACACGGCCTGGAAACAACCAGAACAGGATCTGAGTCTCATCCTCCCTTCTGCATTTTAATGCCATCCCAAAGGAAGTGGCACTGCCTTGGCCACTTGCAGCAAAGGAAAGAAAACCTGCCGAGTTTATTGGCTACTTTTATTGGTTTGTCTGTGCCACGTTTCGCAGGCAGCCGTGCCAACACAAGAGACAAGGCTTCAGAGAGGCAGAGGTAAGCCCAGGAGAAGAGGAAAAAGCTGGAAAGAGGAACCTTGTAAATTTGGTACCAGAAAGGATGGAGGGGGTGCCAAAGCTGACCGAAATCTGCCATGAAACGCATCAGATCGCAGCCTTCCCTTCCCTGTGCAGAAGTCACGACGCCCACAGCTGGGAGAGCGGCCAGTGTTATTTTTGGGCAAGGTTTATGCAAGTTCCAAGCAGAGTCTCAGCGAAAAGGAAGCAAGGGGGAGAGATGGAGGTTTCTTTTTAACAGAGATGTTGGGAGGACATAGGACTTAGAGCACCTACTCTGGGATTGAATACCGCCGGGCTGGACAGACCAGGGACAAACACGGCTGTCCCCCAGTAGCTCCTGAGCTGCAGTGACAAATTTGAGGAGCTGCTAAACCAGGCTCCCCACCAGACATGTCCCCATGTCCTGCCCCTGGCCCGGGTCCCACTGCACGCACTGGGTACGGGATCACAAGGCTACGGTCCTAAATCACAATTAAGCTGAGCTGAGGAAGAGGCAGGGTTGCTTTGGCTGCTTCCTAAAAGGCCAGTCTCCATGGGACAGAGGAGAGCAAGGGGCACAGGACATTTAACTCCATTTTCATTTGGGAGGGAGGTGCTGATGTTTTAAATGCCATGAATGATAGATAATTGGCAGTGTCTGGGATTCATGAGGTCACTGGAAAGCAAAAAAAAAACCCCACTTTTTGGATGCCTGTGGTAACTCTCCAGCACTGGGTTGTAAGTGACTCAAGTGAGGACGGTGCGATGGCAGGGCACGCTCGGAGCCAGGACGTGTGCCCGTGGGCCAGCACGCTCAGCAGGGCGTTTCACAAGCATCAGCTGGACACCATCCTGCCCTCGTGCTGCTGATGAAGTCATCGTGGCTTTGTGCCCCACTCCTTGTCCCACTCCCGAGAGGACAGGGTAGAGCAGCTGTAGCTTAACGTGTTGGGCAGAAAATCATCGTCTTTTTGCCTGCTGCCTCTCGGGGGCCCTGATACTGCAGGCACTTGGGGGACAGGTTTGCTCTGCCCAGGCTGAGCTCTTCACCTCTCACTTTGTGCTGAGTACACACAGAGTCGGGCAGAGGAACCGAGTCGAGAGCAGCTCCTCGCTGGAGGATTCTGCTTGTGGATGAACATGTGCAAGTGGGTCCTTCTGGCTGCCCATCGCCCTCCGTGTAGGAAAACCAGAGGCAGCACAGCTCTGCTGTGCACTGTAAAGGTGGGATGTCTTATGATAAGAAAGAAGCACTTTCTTTTTACTACCCAGTTGTTCCTGGCGTTTTGCATCTGTTAGGCACATCACCTCCTAAAAAGAAGAGTGGACCAGTTGCTGCTCCCTGGAAATCATTGCTGGAGTCTGTGTGGGTATGCACATCAAAACCGCCTCATGCAGAGGCTCAGTTACTCTGAAACCATCCCATGCTTATGGAAAGAGACCCAAAGATGGCAATTTCAGATGCTTTGTCCATCAGTCCCATCACCTGGACCTTCGGGATTGGTAGCCCAGCATGGTGTAGGTTCACTGACATCAATAAATAAGCTGTGGCTGTTGTTGACCCTGTTGTCAGGGAGCCCAAAGGCCCTGTGTACCCCGTGCACCCCATCCATCATCATCGTGGGCCCACCCACACAACATCGGGGCTAGAAGACCTCCAAGAAATGCCATACTTACATGGGGAGGTGCTGGGAGCTGCAGAGCCTGGTGGTCCCTTCTGGGAGCAGGACATGCAGGGTCACAGCAAAAGTCCCAAGAAATTCAAACCCAGGGGATTATGGAGGGATCTGTATGTTGTTTTGCCAATATACCCTAATTTTCTCTTTCTCTGGCTAATTCTAATCTCAGGCACACTCAGATAAACCTCAAGCCATTACACTGAAAGAAACAGCCAGCTCAAAGAACGTGTGGCCTTATCTTCTCCGTGCATTCATTTGAATAAATCTGTTCCAAAGCCACTTTCCATAAAGACGTTGAAGGACAAACCCTGGCTCACCTCTAGGGACTTTGTCTTATCAATTAAGTCTATGGGAGGCTTTTAACTGACTCACAAGGGCACCGGTAGGAAAAGGCACTGAAAATCGAAACCCAGGGATGCTGTTCCACTCACACTCCACCAAACCATCCCTCCTCCTGTGCTCAGTTTTCCTATTCATAAAACTCGTGTAATTAATACTGAGTAACTGCTGAGGGGTATTACAGGTCTGGGTGAAAGATCTGTTACTGAGATGGGGAGGTTTAACTTGGAAACATCACGTGAAAGCTGCTGTGAGAGCAACGCTTTAAGAACATTTTTATCAAATTGAGACTAACTGGTTTGTGGCAATGAGGAAGTTATCTTCAGGAAAACCCACCAAAGTGCAGTTATTCCTAGGTTACTAACCAGAGCAGAGATACTGTTGTTTTAGTATTGAGATGTGTATGAACAAAGACCAACACTCAACCATGTATCCATGTATCAGAACAAATATCTTTGCTAAGGAACTCATTATGGAATTTGGAAAGAAAACCATTTGGAGGAAAACCATCCCAAAAATGTACTTCTAGGTTGTTTTATTTTTTTTCTTCATCCAAAATGAGGTTCCGATTTTTTACCAACAACAATAATGTTAAAAAAGATCTGGATTAACTCGAAAGCTATTTCACTTTCACTCCATTGCTTTTGCCCCTCCACAGGGAAATCCTCAGTGCACAGTTTCCAAATGTTAATGAACAACAGTCCTTTCTCTGTACCTTTTAGGGCCTGATTCACCGTGATCATCCATAAATATTACTTTAAAAACTTTCCTGAGGAACTCCCAGGGGCCGTGAGAGCAGCCGATGTCAGGAAATGTCAGATATTTCTCTCTCTCCTCCTTGAGACGCTGGTAGCGTGGTTGGAAAAGAACAGATGCGTTAAATGCTCGGAGATTTACAGCACCCCCCACACACGGGAACCATAAAACGACAATTTGTTCAATTTCAAAAGCAGACCTCTGCCCGTTGCAGGACCTTTCATCACTGTTTATAAAGCTGGGCTTAAAAAGCCCGGGATCTTTTATGATAAAATGGACACAAAGTTCATTTTTCAACCGTTGCAATGCCTAAGAAATGGGGATGTGTGCAGCTGGAGGGAGAAGGAGCAGCCCCTGCTCTGGGCTTGCTGCTGTCTCTCTTTGGCATGGAGGTGTCCTATAGTGGGCAGGTCTCAGGTAACAGGGCCAGGAGGGGTTGGAAACCCCGGTTTAGCAGATGGAATGCCATACAATGCCTGCTCCCAGATTCTCTGTGTAAACCTCAGGTGACCACTGATGGACCTCGTGTCTGTTCCTGACCTCCAGCAGGCCCTGGGGGGATAAAAATCCACCCAAGACCAAGAAATGGTTTGGTGTCACAACATCAGTCCAGTCTGTCATAACCTGGCCTTGACAAAGGTGTTTCCACAAACACCTGAAGCCCCAAATCACCCTCTTGTTTTTAACCTAGTTCCCCCATCACCTCCGCATCTGAGATCAGCCTTCAGGTAGCCAGGATGCAACATACCCTTCAAGAACCTGACACATCACCAGCCACAGAGCAAACCGAGATGTTGGCACTTGACTCAGATGGTTTCTTCACCTCCACAGAGCCCACAAGCGCTTAGTTTTCGCCTCAGACTCCAGGTGGCCCCAAGCCGAAGCCCTGGATCACCTCACCACTCTACCACAGACCTGTGATCTCTGCAGTGTTGATTTGGCTCCCAGTTCTGGGCTGGGTCCTCCTCTGCCGTCCCAGCCCTGGAAACCAAGTGAGGAGTGAAGCAACATGACCCATGTAATGGATGAATAAGAGCAGAGTTCTGCATTTATTGCTTAAGTAGTTTCAAGTGATTGTAATGCAGCCAGATTTATTTCTTATATAGAGTGGTGGACTTATTAAACTTCCAGAGGAGCTCTTTAAGCTGTCATTTGGGGTTTAATTGCTGAATATAACTACCTGCTTCTAAAAGGCTGCTGTGGAACAGCCCTCCTGCCACATACTCTCTTCTTCTGCTCAGAAGCAGAAGATCCCCCAAAGCACAAAGGGTTAAAGCTTTTGGCCTGCCCCCTCCAGTGCACCCCCTCCTCCTCCAGTTTGCAAATAGTAGAAAGGAAAGGATTAAAGGGGAGAGATTTATGGAGTAGCCCATCACAGAGCCTCAGTTCACACTTTGATGATGGGGGAACAGCCCCGCTCTCACAAAGGGGCTGTAAAGCATGCCCACCAGTAAACTATCTATTGGGGGGAGCAAATCCCTCCTTGGATTATTAAGGGCTCTGCGAGTCCTTGGAAAGAAAGGCTGCACCTTTTTTATTGCCGCATTATTAATAAAGAGCTGGTGAAATACTTACTGCTGCTCCGTAAATCTTCCAAGGGCAGGAGTAGGTTGCACAGACGTTTGGGCTGGGAGGAAGCAGAGGGACCAGGGGGCTTGACCTTCATCCCCCATCCCAACCGTGGTGAGTGTCTCTGGAGCAGGGATGCAGCAGGAGCCCAGCTCTGCTCCCAGTGTGCTGTGGTGTGCCTGTGCCTGCAGGGAGAGGAGGTCCACGCCCTGAAGTCCCCTGAGATGTCCTCTAGCTGCTCCAGCCCCAAGGCACTGCAGCAGAAGCTGTGCAGGGAGAGGTCTCCAGCCTCAAGTCACAGGTGGGCTGGGGGGAATGACCCCACATCGCTGGTCCCACCATTCCAGGGGTCTCTGGATCTGTCCCAAGGACTGGGGAGCAACAGGAGCTGTGGAGACAGATCCTGGAGATGCAAAGTCCCACAAGAAACCAATCCTGTAATTCATAGCTATAACTTCCATCTAACCCCGTGCAACTCTTCTCTGAACACCTTCAGATGTAGTAACTCCTACACTACAGCTCACCCAACAAGGAAGGACCAAATGACCTTTTAAAACATTTTTTCACTCTTCTATATTTTTTTAGCAGGGGAGGGAGGAATTAATGGAGAAACAGGAGGACTACATTTAAAGTGAGAGATAGCAAATAAAAAACTCTGCTGGCACGACCCAGCCAACGAGCAGCTGGTGTTGAACACGAGCTCCAACCAAACTATGATCCATCAGATCTGGATTTGCAGGGGAGGCTGAGAGGAAGAAACAGCTCAGATACTTTGCTCGCATCACGAGTCTGTTCCAGGCCAAACACCCAGGACCCATGTCCCATGCGGCGAAACACATTCGCTCTCCCACGCATGTGTCCTATTCTGAAGCAGCCAGGAACACCCTGCTTGCAACCACAGCAGTGCAGGGAGGACATCACCCATCCCCGTGCTCTGTCCAGGGCTCAGCTTCCCCCACCTTAGCACCTGTTTGGAACAAGCATCCCCCAAAAAAGCCTGGAGTGCTGAGACCTGGGGGAGTTGGCTGCGCTTTAGAAACAGCAAAAATAAACAAACCCTCATGACTACCACCAAAATCCAACCCACGACAACAACAACAAAAAGTTTCCTTCCTAATTTCAGCTTCTGGTCATAAAATTTTACTTTCATGTAACAGCATGAAATCTGCACAGCCGGAGCAGGGGTTTTTAATAAAAGGCAGAGTTGATGTAATATCCCAGCCAAGGTGTTTTTATAAGCCAGAAGAAGAGAGACAGAAACACAGAAGGAAAATAATTTTCTTGAATTCCTTCCAGAAAGGAATTTTATTTAGATTTCCTTTAACCATGCTGAAATTCTTCTTCCTCTTGCTGCATGGGTTTTCCCCCTAAAAGCTGTCCCCCTTAACCTGTGCATTAACACCAGCAAATCCAAGCCACTCATTTCTTTTTGCATCTCAGCCCTAATGCGTTTAAAATGCATTTAAAACACATCAGGGGGAGGAACAGAGCAATTTTCATTGGGCTCCACCTTGCCCCAAAGCCCAAACCACTGTGAGCACTGTCCTCAGAGGATGGTGCCAAGTGTCTTGCACCCAGGATAATGCTCCTCTCCCAGCACCCTCAAGGATGGAGGCAAAGTGCTTCCCCATGTCCAAAACTATGAGGCTTGAGAAGAGAATTATGTCTGCTAAAGGGCCAGAAACAACTCTCAGCTCAGTGAAAAATGACTTCCAAATGCCCCCCGCTCTGGGGATTTTATAAGGGAAGATGGATCTTTCTATCTGTTTTCCTTTCTTCTTCATTTTTCAACTCTTGACCTACACTGTGAAGAGAAACCTCCCGGGTGTGAGCCTTCGGCAGAGGAAATGCTTCCTCCAGTTCATTTGTCTTCAGTGGTCTGTGCAGCTGAAGAGATGCATGTGACTGAAGAGATGCTGTTCCCAACCCTGCCCATCCTGCCTCCTCTGCCCCATGTGCCAGAGGGTTGGATTTGCAGCTCTGTCAGCAGGGATGGTACTGGCCACATCACTCACAAGGTACTGGCCATCCCTCACCTGGCCCTCTGCAAGTAGGAAAACAAGAATCAGAGCAGCTTTGGCCCCACTTCTGGGCAGACAAACAGCCCAGGACAAAGGGAGGCTGATCTATTTCAAAAAATCAGAGGTTTTGGTATTTACCTGGGCATGAAGGACCAGATCGTAGAGCTGGGAAGGGCATTGTTGGGCACTGCCTTCCAGTCACCATGGGTCACAGGAGAGCTGCTCTGGTTAACTCACACAGCCACCCTGGTTCACAGCATCCCTTCTCTCAGGTCAGAGCATGACACGAGTCACAAATTTCAGATACAGATTTTAAATGCCTTAAATTGGTGATTCCCAACTCAAAGTTCAAGGGCAACATATTGCCATGAGATGTTCTTGCTTCCAGCATCACTCATGGTCTTTGGAAACCACCGTGGCAATAGACCCAACAGGGAAAAGATGGTGCAGTCTGCAGCACCCAGTTTGGGAGATAATCCAAGCTGAGTGACTGAGGACCAGTGCCTAAAGGTTTCTGCATGAGCAAATTTCTGCTTAGCATATTATTTCTATTTAGGGTGGAAATAACTAAAATGGGAGGATTTGTATCATTCAGACCTCCTTTTTGCATGTTTGATGAGCCCAAACACACGTTACCTTGGACATTGACCATCTCCAGGCACAGAGCAAGGCTGGAGCAGGAGGGAAGGGGAAAAAGGATTGAAAAAGGGGGTGCCCAGGTTTCCCCCCTCTTGGTTTGAACATGGGGCCCATATCTTCTTACTATTTTTCAGAGTGTCTCCAGCATGACCATGGATGGGGACCTCTCCCCAGTGTCCAGCAGAGCCGTTCTGCGCAGGCAGCCCAGGAGTTTTGCAAACAGGAAGCACTTGATCGTCAGGAAAGTGATTTATCAGCAGCTGGTGACCTGTGGAGCTGAAACCCTGGCTGCACTTGTTCCTGGGCCACATCACAGAGCTGGTGGTGTAAGCAGGGAGAAGCACAGATGTGAGCAGCACAGCCACTCAAGACAGATGACACCTCGGGACAGGGCTCAGGCACCTTTGGCTCTTTGGCACACATACAGCATGACTTCCAAGCTGGATGTGGAGAGGAAGAGGCTGGGGGCAGCAGTTCTCACCCTCACCCCAAGTTACCTTTATGGGAAGATGGAGGTGAGGCTGGACCACATCCTTCAAGTCTGGCACTTGGGCCAGCAGCTCTTGTCCCTCCTCAACTGGAAGAGGAGCAGCAATGTCCTTGCCAGGTTTTCTCCTTTATGGCAGTTGGTGAGGGGTTGTACAAGGTGGGGCTTAGCTAAGCCCACAAACTGGGCAGGAAAAGGAGACTTCAGGTGGAAATTTAGGGAGGGAGAGAGGCAGAATCCGCAGACCCTGTTAGATTTCAGAGCCACAGCTTCTATCCTGGACTTTGCCATCCATTTAAGAAGCAGGAGGTTTTAGTCCCAACTTTACAAGATGGGCCTGTCTCCTTAGAAAAATAAAAGTCAAGAAAAGAATTTTTATAGGACAATTTGTTGCTCTCCATGAAGGCTTGGGAAAGCCAAACTGCACGGCCTGGAGGGCTGCAGCTCTGCTCTGGAAATGGATACGGCAGCGTCCTGCCTGCCCTCTCCCTCTTTCAGCACGAAGTTTCCCTTTGGTTTACAGCAGCCCATGCTCCAGGGGAAAAAACAACAACTGCTGCTGTTATTCTTTATGAAGGCAGCAAGAGGGCTGAATAAAAGAGGCTGCATCCAAAGCACAATGTGAGATGAAAAAGACATCCAAGCTCCATGGCGCTAGATAAAACAAAGCTCACACAAAAAGAATCAAATGCTGAAATATGTATTTCTTGTGGGTATGAATAGAACTGTCTATGTTTGCCTTGGAGACAGGGGGGAGGAGGCCAAATGGTTTAATCTCAGCAGGTATTGCTTTTCAGTACGGAGCCATCGAGCAATTTAAAGACCTCCTGCCAGGCCATTTCAGCAGTCACACAGCCACGCTCTCTCCGAGCTGCTCGGCGCTGGACCATGGAAAGTTCACCTCCACTCTGCAGCCCACGGACAGGTAGATGCTCACACACCTCTTGCCTGACCACAGACATCAGCAATAAGAAAAGTCCAGTGAGTTCAAGGTAGCAAATCACTGGGCCACACCAGACCATCTGGTGTGTCCTCACTTCTCTGAACTCATGGACTTTGGACTGCAAGGAAGGCAACTGGGATTTGTCCTGCTAGGCTGTAAAGCATCAGAGCTGGAGAGCAACTGTTACCACTGGAGCACACTGATATCTCTAAGAGTCCCATAAGGACCAGCAGGAACCAAAATCCACAGATTTATGTCTTCATAAAGCCACAAAACAAACCCAGACTTTTCACTCATGATAAAAGTTGACGTGGACATGATAAAAAAGATTAAATACTCCTATTTAAAAATACATATATTTTTTTTTCAAAATGATTTCCAGGCTTGGAAATCCAGTGATGATGCTGCCATCCTCTTTTCTTCCTCACCCACTGCCATCCCGGGGCTGTGCATGTGCTCGGCCTCTCAGATCTTGCCCCTGTACTCACCGCACACACAGGTGTGTGCCAGCACACCCGGCACAGCGGCTGCTCGAGCAGTTTGCAGGCAGGTGCACGTGAAATCACAGGGTGCTCTCGTCTGCTTGAAAGGCAGGAGGGACCCATCTGGCGTGGCGTGAGGAGCAGGTGTGGAGGAGCAGGGCCAGCTCCCAGAGGTGATGAGTGAGACCAGCCCTTCAAAGAGGTGAAGGCAGAAGTTCTGCAGGTGTGAGGGTGGGGGAGTGGGTGCCCTGCAAATGTTTTCCACATATTTGCCTGGAAACGGTGATGAGCTCATCCAAGAAGAGCCCTGCAGGTGCCGAGCGCGCCCAGCTGCTCGCTGGCAGGTTGGGCACGTCAGTAATTCTGATACATGGTGCCCTTGCAGAAAGTGCCTGGTTGGATCAGTTCACCATCGTTTGCATCACCCTGGACCACGTTACCATCTCCCCTGTCTCTGAGCGGCCCATCCATGTGCAGAAATTCAGTGTCTGACAGTGATGGAGAGCAGAAGCAGTTGATGAATGACGTTAAGCACGGGAGGAGGTGGGAGATGCTTCCTAGCTAATCTGTTCCTCCTGACTGAGACCAGACCTGCTCCAGCATCTCCTCTCTGGTGGTTTGGGCCAGCCTGTTATCCAGCCTTGTTGCTGTTCCTCTCCATTTAGAAGCCAGGTGGTCTGAGGAGCAACCCCATCCTCCCCGGGCATGTTGCCTCCAGTACCACCCACCAGTTCCCTCATGCTCTGAGACTGAAAATATGGTTTTAATAATGTATCCATAAATCATCCTGACCATAGCAGCTGACAACAAGCAGTGGTGCTGGGAATAGGCCCAAACTTCCCAGGTGCAGGAAAGCCTACACAGTCAACCCCAGCGCTGGTGCTGCAAGCAGTGGCCCCTGTCAGCCCATGGCATGAAGGTGGCCACCAAGAAGACCCAAGGGCAGCCATCACCACTGGGTGCAACCCGCCCTCCAGGGAAGCAAGGGTGGGATTTGGGGCCCTAAACAGAGGTATCTGGTGCTGTGTGAGATGCTGTAGGGTCTCAGGGCAAACCGTGGGGCTGCCAGGATCTATGGGACACCTGAGTCTGCTGGAAGAGCAGCTTCAGGCCAGGTGGGATCCTGCAGGGCACCTAAATAGCACCAGGCACCCAAAATGTGCCCGAGGTCTTGACACAGAACCTGGGTCTTGGCTGTGGCATCAGCTATTAATACGACACCAGGACCACCCTGCAGTGAATCTGCCTGTGCATCCCCAGCCATCAACAGACCTGTGCTGGCGGGTGCCTGGGAGGATCGCTGCAGTTATCATCCCTCTTCTGCAGCCGAGGAACTCCAGCACATGAAGGAACCCAGCTGTGTTCCTGGGGGTCTGTGATGTGCCACAGAGCACTGCACCGACAGCGTCTGCCCCTCGGACATGGAAAAATGCACGCGCCTTCCCAAGGCCACGGGACAGTCCTGCTTCCTCCGCAGCAGGGAGAGCTGTAGTGGAGATGCTGGTGAGCAGTGATAGCATGTGTGGTGGCAGCAGAAATCACTGAAAGCTGCCTAAAAAACAATGTCATGTCAAAACAACTGCACAACATGAATTTTTTACAGCCCTCCCTAGATTTTTTGTCGTGGATTCCCCCAATGGAGGCACGCTCAGGATACACAGGATACATCTCATGGCAGATTGGTTGTTTTAAAAGTACCTTGCTCTCCAGCTCTAATAATTTGGGAAGCCTTGAAAGCTGTTAGCTGGCAATTCTCTGAGCCTGCACAGGGTTTGCAGCCTGTTGGGCTCCCCTCTCCCTGGGCATCCATCACTTTCACACTTCACTCCTGCACTGACGCTGAAATAACAAGCGAGATCCTGCAGTGGTGCAAAGCAAGGACCCTGGGCTGGGCATCAGGACAGTTCCCCAGCAGATAAGCTGGTTGGGATGACTTTTTTTTCCTGATCTCATGATGGATGATCTCAGATTTTGAGATTCAGGGTAAGAGCAACACCCCACCACTGCTGCCCAGACTTTCCCATTCACCCTGTTCTTCCCATCACCTCCCTGCACTCAGCAGCAACGAGATTTTCTAGCAAGAAAAGTTAAAATTAAAAAAAAAATCACAGAAAAGACATATACCTGTGGCACAGTTGTGGGGCACGAGGCCCATTTGCTGCCCATAGAGACATTTGAAGGGAAGAAACCATTCCCAGATCGAAGGCTTTGACTCTTTGCAGCCTTTTCCTTTGTCTCTGGCGTTGAGCGGAGCGATGGGAAAAGCAGCTGGCCAGGCCCGGGGTCTTCGCCTGATACCGAGGCAGCAAGAGAGGTTTCCACCTGATGCTGAAACAATGCCATCCATAGAAGCCTGCATTGTTACCTTGACATTTGGAAGCAATTACCTGCATGTTATGTAAAACTTTTATTAAACGACTGGAGAAATTCGGTAATGTGTTAATCATTGCTTGAATGACATCTGCTTAATACCAGAGATTTTTGAACTGCAGGAGAAGGGTTCAGCAGTTCAGAATGATTACCAAAACATATTGCTCCTTTTTTCGTTCTCCTACGTGTTAATTTTTCAGATTTATTATCATAGGCTCCTGCGTCTTGTATTTTCACTGCATGTCAACATCTGTTATATCTCTGCGTTTCGCAGCTCTTTAGTCTTTGCCCCATGAAGCCTTAGGCACTCGGAGGAGAGATGCAGCCAGCTCTAACCCAGGGCTTATGCAATTTTCAAAACTAACCCAAGGACAATTACCAGGGAAATTTAGCTCATGGAGGCATTTCTGGCATCAAAAAAAAGGGGATGGGGAGATGGGACTCAAACCCAAAGAAACCAGGCAGGTCGAGAGACAAACTTGGCTGTCAGGACAAGACTTGGAAAGTCTGGGGTGTTGAGAGTCTGCTGCTCTTTGAGAAACATGTGGTGGGTGGAAATGTGTCATGGAAAGATGCTCGGTTCGTTCCCACTCCTGCAGACCTGGAGTCGCCCCGTTCACATGGCAAGCCGTAAAATCCTCCGGGGATGCTCATCCTCTCAACAGGCAGAGCAAGGGAAGAAGGGATATTCTGCACCAGCCATTGCAGCCAAGGGGCTCTGGGAGCACGTGTGGTGCAGAGATGTCCCCAGAGACCTAGGACCTGGCTGGGACCTTGGGCTCCAGGCTGGGCACAAGCACCAGCGCAGCTCATTGCCCCCCACCCCAGGGACAGCACCCGGCACTGCTGCCCAACAGCCAGCAAAACCTCTCCTAGAGCTGTCTGGAGAAATACAGAGCATCTCCTTGGGCTCACATTGGGCTTAAACAGTGCACTGGTCCCACCCAACGAAACTCCTCCTGTATGTATGAAGTATGTGAAGAAGTTACCGAGGAGCAGCTCAGCGCAGGTTTGGGAGCGGTGGGAAGCAAAGCACAGCCTCCCCTCTCAGGGCATCAATTAACAGAGCTGTGACAGAGAACGTTCACCCCAACATGACATAATAGAAAATCTTTTTGCAGGTAATTTCTCTGCACTGCTCTGGATCATATTCCAGAAGAAACTCACATTATATACGAGCCAAACGCTTTTCTGCTCCCAACCATCAAGCCACTTTTCTAATTTATGCTTTTTTTATTATTTTGTTCCTTCACCCGTGATCTGCCCCCCCAATAAAAATTACAGCTTCCATTTATCATTTTTTCTGAGGGTTGCTATAAATCCAGCCGTGCCCCATCTCTCCTGCTCAATGTAACGCAAACCTTCTGCCCTCCTCCCTTTGGAGGCTGTGTCATTTCTGTAACCTTACACATCTCCTTTCCGCATCCTATTTGGGGGGGGAGAAAAAACAAATAAAATAACCCCCAGATCTTTAAAGGTCATCTACAAAATCACAGAATGGCTGGTATTAAACACAGATAAAACTTGTGGGTTTTAAGGAGGAAACTTCCTGCTTGTTTTAATTAATTATTTTTTTTTTTTTTATAAAATAAAATGCTTTCAGTAATTAGCAACAGCTTGGAGAGGCAGGGAGGGACACTCGGTGCCCTCTGAGCCCCTGGGACCAGTGGTCACTTCAGGAGGGCTCCTGCCCATTTTGCTCCCGAGTCCTTTTGCAGATTTAAATGGCTTTAAACTGAAAGAGGGGAGATTGAGATGAGATATTAGGCAGAAATCCTTGGCTGTGAGGGTGGTGAGACACTGGCCCAGGGTGCCCAGGGAAGCTGTGGCTGACCCCTCCCTGGCAGTGTTCCAGGCCAGGTTGGATGGGGCTTGGAGCAACCTGGGCTGGTGGGAGGTGTCCCTGCCCATGGCAGGGGGGTTGGAACCAGATGAGCTTTGAGGTCCCTTCACACCCAAACCATTCTGTGAGTCTATGATTTAACTTACAGAGGGTTTGTGCTGGATTTTGGGAAGCACAGAGAGAAACACACATCCGATGCTCTGCTTCCCATCGCTGCAGTGCCATGAGCCTGAAAACACTTATTTCTTCTAAACTCCCACCTGGAGTAATTAAAAGAAATCATAAAAATGTGGGAATGGCTATATTTCCCCCAGGCTTGCAGTCTGTCCTCTGATGGTGGCCAGTGGACTTCAGAGGGAGGCAGAGACAGTTCCTGGGGCTGTGCTGGGCTGAGCTCTCCACGGGGAGCTCCTGCCTCCTCCAAGCAGAGCCTGGCTGGGTTTGTGCCGAGGGCTGGCCGGGAACTGTTCCCGCTCTCCAAAAACTGCTGATGGAAACAAAAGATTTTCCTCCTCGTTGTGTTTTGTCAAAAAAAAAAAAAAAAAAAAAAAAAAAATATCCTTCTTTTTCTCCATCTCAGAGCACAATTTTTAAAGTTTTTCCACGAACAGGAGAAAAAAGTGAAATACAGAGCGGTTGGTACGGGCACAGGAGTCCTTAGGCCTGGTTTTGAGGTGGAAAACAAGGAATTTATTATAGAAGCTCATGGCAAGCTTCATCCAAACCTGAGCACAAAGAGGGACGAAGATGAACGCCAACACGAAAATGTACCCAATGGGCAAGAATTTTTGGGATGCTCTACTTTAGTCTTTCAGTTTAAATCCAGTACTTACAGATGCTGCTCTTGACTTGCACACCATTGAACAGCGCAGAGCTCTGGCAGTAGTTCTCCTGCCCCACAACTGTGTGACCTTGGATGACACCGACCTGCCAAAAAAGAAGGGGAAAAAAAAAAAAGGTGTTGCTGATATTTATTTATTTTATGTTCTGATTCCTCATTCATCACCAGGTAAATTTGCTCTTGGCAGCACTGGCAACTTCCTCAAACGCAGCCAAGGTGACCACTAAAATTAGCATCAAATCCCAGTAACGCTTTACATCATGTCCACGTTATTTTTCACTGGACATAAATTGTGAGGTGCTTGGGTTTTGTTGTGGAACCCCAGGGGATCAGGTCCTTGCTCCGGGCACTGGTCCATGCTGGGGACAGAACCAGCCAATGAAGTTAGATTTTTCTGTTTCACTGGAGAAACTTTCTCAGATGAATGACTAAAATGTCTGAAGAAACAGCACTGACTGAGACCTCAGACAGTAAAACACCATTTTCATCCCCTCTCATAAATTTTTTCCTTAATAAAAAGTCCTCGAGGAGCACATGGCTCTGTCAGAGCCAAGGAAAATAAATGTGTGCGTGGTTAAACAGCCCCCATAGCCGTGAACATGAACGACCCTGCCCGTGTCCCCGTGCTGTTAAACATCCACATCTCCATCCCTCCTGGAAACCCCCTGCCTCCGTCACCCCCAGACAGGACAGCAGGGGGATGCTCTGCCAAAGGGAATTACTTTTTGCATCATGCTCGTGCCATGCTGGGAGGGTTCAGTCCCCATTCCCAGACTGCTTTAATACAGAGCTGGGCAGAAACCACTGACTTCTCCCCAGCAGAATATGATGTTGCTTGGCCGAGGTCACTGTGAAGCCCTGCAGTGAGCAGGAGGGTGCAGGCTGGGGTGGCTGTGGGTGCCTGGTGGTCCTGGACAGCCAGCCATGTCCCTCCTCGTCCCCAGGCAAGACTGTGCACTGATGTAGTGAAGCAAGGCAGGTAGTGCTAGGGGGAGGTGTAATAAATTAATTGCTCATAAAGGTGTAAGTATCACCCAGGGATGCTCGCAGTGCCCTTGAAGCTGTGAGTTTGGAGAGAGTGAGGGCAGGTAAGGGGGCACCCTGTAGTGCCTGAGCCTGAGGAAGGGGGGGGGTCACGACTTGCTCCATGGCTGTGGAGGATCTGGTCTGCAAGCACAAGAGTGGGGAATAAAGCCCCATCAGCGATGGGAAGATGGAAATTCCCTGTGAGGGAATTTCAGGGATAACACCTGAGATGGACAGTCCCTGACACCCCCAAGCATCACCCAGAATGAGGGCTTAAGATCATAATTAGTTAATGTGCCAGAGTCTCATTCATTATCAGAACAGGGGACAGCAGCACCAAAGTGTCAGAAGCAACTGGAGGGGCTGTGCACCCCAGGACAGCCCCATGCAGAAGTGTTCCCGAACAGGAAACAGCCCCAAGCACCCAGATCAGCCCCAAAACCTGAGAGCCCACCACCAGGGCAGGGGGTCCCCAGTGGGTGCCTTTAGTGGGCTGAGACAGCAGTGACAGCTGTGGTGGGGTCAGGATTGCACCCAGCAGTGAGGGTGAAGTTAAAAATGAAGCATGATGCTTTAAAAAAAAAAGAGAAACCCCAGGCAGGAGGTGAGGGTGCTGCCAGCCAGGGTGTGGGCAGGGGTCTGCCACGTGCGTGGTGATAAAGGGGTTTGGGCTGGGGGTGCCAGGCTGCACTAGAGGGCACTGTCGCCTGCTGATCGATGGGGGGGATGCAGAGGGGTTTTAAAGATGCCATGACAGCCCACCTCTGCATCAGATTGCTATATTGCAATAATTATTTTGTACATTTTTCAACCCAGAGAGACACTCAGCTTTGGACCGAGTCCGAGTGTCACCAGGGAATATCCTGGGCTGGAGACAGTCAGATCTGGGAAGGGTGCAGGGCAAAAAAAAAAATCACTTTTTAAAGAAACTAAATGCACAAAAAAGCAAACCCTGCCCCTGCAGCGTGTCTCTCCCCAGGGCAGGGTGCGTGGGCTGTCTCAGCGAGCGCGTGGTGTGGTGGGAGCAGCTGGGACCGGACGGGAGCAGCTCTGATCTCCAGGGATGAAGCTGCAGAGGATGAGGAGACAGACCACGAGTTCCCCGGCTGGAGCTCGGCCAGGACCCCAGGGCTCGTGCTCCCAGCTCTGGCTGGAAGTGCCACAGGACACCCAACCACGAGGTGCTCAGGGGCTGGGTTTCACATCACACCTATTTGTAGAGGAAAAGATGAAAGGCCTTGTGGGCTCTTCCGAAATTCCCAGTAGCAGCAGCTCTGGTGACTGGAATCAGTTCCAGACTGAGACCTGCCATTAGTGGAGATCATCTCAGTTTGGAAAAAAAAGGGAGAATATTTCATTTACCTCCCTGAAATGGTGATTTCTGAGTTCACCACTGGGGAGGGCTGGAGAGGGCTCTGTGGGCTAAGACATGTTTCTGGGCGACCTCGCCCCTGCCTTTCACACCTATCCACAGCATAAGGACAAAGGGACAGAGAAACTCCTGATTTGCATCACATGGACACCCTGAGCTGCACCTCCAGAGCGTGGGGTCACTGGGAACAGCCACAGCTCAGGCTGGTCCGGATCACAGGTCTCCTTGGGGAGCTGGCAGGGCAGGCGAGGACCTGCTCCACGTGGAGCCACTGGTGGAGCATTGCCCACATTTAGCCTGTACCCAGGGCTGAACCACCCAATGTCCCCTCCCCAGCTGAGAAGGAGAGTCAGGGGAAAAAGGGAAAAGCCCCCTGGGCTGAAGTAGAAACAGATTTAATGAAATAACAGAACTAATACAATCACCAACATAAAGCATACAAGGTTCTACTCAGCCTGGTCCTTGGGGTCAGCAGCAGGAGCAGAAGGCCAGGAGGGAGGAGCCTGAGGAAGAGGAAGCCTCAGTGAGCTCCCTCCTTTTATAAGGAGCATGATGAGTGGTGTGGGATCCAGCTGTGAGTCAGTGCCTTGATGGGATCTCCCTCTGACTGGGGGCTGCTCATGGCTGGGCTGGGGGTCTGTGCCTGGGGAACCAGGACAAGCATCCACTGGGAGACCACTGCTGCCTGGGGACTGCTCACTCCCACAGCTGAAGCCAAACCCAAACCTCCCAGTGTTTGTCCTGATTCAATGACCTGGCAGGAAATAAACTTCCCAACCACCTGGAGATGCCTTCAGAAGATGTTTTTTTAAAGTGGGGGATGATTTTAGCAGGAAGGGCTGAGGAGCACAGGCAGAAGGCAGCGTGAGACCTCCTTGGAAGCCACGTGCTCCTGTTACTGGTTTGAAACCCAGTGAAATTGGGAGAAATTTTGAGGAGGGGACCACCAAAGGCATTAACTCCTCGTGCCCCCTGCAGCCTGGTGCACCTCTCCATCCCCAGCCAGCAGATATTATCTACTCGAGATCTATTTCCAGTCTTCTTTTCAAGACATGATGTCAGGATTACAATAACCTGACTAAGGCAAACCCTGGATGGAATTACTATTGTGTTTATCAATTTCCTTTTTCTTTTCTTTTCTTGTCTCGCTTAATCATGGAACAAGGCGATGGAAAAGTCCTGTTAGACCAACCTGCCTCCCAGCCAAGGCAGGACTGATCCCCACATCCACCGTCTTCTGTTTCATCCAGTCTATTTTTAAAAAATCCCTAGTGACAGGACTTCTTGAATCACAGGAGCAAGAAATGGAAAAGACCCATTAGATCATGCACTCTGTCTCCTGGCCAGTGCAGGCTGTTCCCTGCAGCCCAGTTTTTAGTGCTTTAGCTTCCACCTTGCTTTCCCTCGGGAGATTATCCTGCTGGCTAACAGCTCTCACACTCAGGTTTGCTTGATGTCATGCTGGAAAGCACAAATGTCCAGCAGTGGCCTCAGCTGACTGAAAGCACTTTAAGCCTGGTCTGTGGGATGGGAAAAGGGTGAGTGACCCTGCTCAGACCCCTGCCATGCTCCCCTGGGCAGGAGGACACAGGACTGTGCCGCTGCCACCGGCACTGCTGCGCCATGAGTCTGGGAATCACTTGTCACAGCTGCGGGGAAGGGATCTGTCCTGCTCCAGACCCCTCGTGTTTCCCTGCGCTGATGCCGTGCTGGCTCCGGGGCTTAGGAACATAATGGGACAGGTTAATTACCTCTGCAGCATCACTCTTAATTGGTTTTTAGGCAGGAGTGGCACACATCTGCCTGCAAACATCCCCCAGCCCGCCCGCAGCACACCACTGCCTCCTGCACGCCCATGTGCAAACCCCCCAGCCCACCATGCTTCAACCTCTCGGCACTGGGGAGGGGGTCCCATGGGCACTGGGGTCTCCTGTGGGTGCTGGGTGCCCATGACCTGCCAGGGAGCAGCCCAGCTGATGTGCCCTGGAGCCCCTCTCCCTTGCAGTGCGTGGTTTTCGGCTCTACCCCTGCCTTATCTGCCTTGGGTAATCAAAAATAATTGGTTGCTCCCCAGTGGACTGATCTAATAGCAGTACGAATAAAGTTATTTTGAACAGTTGTTCATGAGTTCATCTCCTGGAAAGCCTCAGCCCCAGCTGTTGCTGTGTTTTTGATTAAAAAAAAAAAAAATTAAACCAAAAAAAAAAAAAAATTAAACTCAAACTGAGGATTATCAGGGCTGAGCACGTCTCAGCCCTCCCTCCTCCCCGTGTCAGGTGCCCGGCCGGGCTATAAACCACTCTTTGTGTGCAGCTCCCTGCCCCTTTCTCTCGGAGCTGGCACAGCCCGGCGGTGATTTGGCAGCTCTCTGCGCGCCGAGCGGGGTCTGGCAGCACCAGGGCAGTGCCCGGGGCCCCGCTGGCAGGGACAGCATGCAAATGGTCACCCAGGCCTCCGGCCAAGCCCGTTTGGGAATGGTCAAGCTATGGGGAGCTGTTTGGGAAGCAAATTGAATTAGGCACGAGTGGGGAGAGGGAGGGTGGGAGTGGGGATGGGGAGGAACTGTGAGGTTGCTGGGTGCCCCCCCAAGTGAAGTGTGGAGGTTGGGATGGTGAGGAGGGTGCTTGGGGACAGCATGGTGGCAGGGGATCTGCAGCAAGCAAGCACAAGCTCGTCACCGTGCAAGCCCAGGGTGGTGGTGGGGGTGTCCTGTCCGGCACAGCCGAGCCCCCAGTGCTGCACCATCCACATGGAGGAGCTGGGCAGCAGGATCTGCCCTGCAAGCACTGACCCACAGCTCATCCCTCCAAAGCCACAACCACCGCTCGTGCTCCGGGGCCAGGCTCTGAGCCAAAGGCTGACGATGGGGCAGGGATGTGCAGGCTCCCCGGGCAGGTCGTCCCGCACGGGGCACCCCAGGACCCTCACCTGACATTCCCAGGGTCTGGGGGTGAGCACGGAGCCCTGCTCCTCCTCCCAGCCAGCCCCACCATATGGTTTGCTGCTCCGTGGCCGCCTGCCACCGCAGACGGTGCATCAGCTTTGTCACTCCAGCAGCACAACCTTTGCTGGCTGGAGGCTTTGTTTTCAGTGCATCCTGCTCTCTGCCCTAAGCCCTCGGAGAAGGCAGGGGAGTGCAGGATGGAAACGTCCCCTCTCCCCTCCACAGTGGACAACCTGTGCTGTGGCAGCAGCAGGTTTAGGATGGGTGGGAGATGGTGCCTTGACCCACCCTCCAGCATCCCTCTGCCCAGGACAGCTGGCAGGGTGGGGGGACAGCAGTGCCACAGCCTCCCCCCTCCCACTGACATCTGGGTGCACTCAGTCCGGTCCCAGCCCCTCTCTCCAGCACTAAATCCAGCTGGACACACGTCCTGGCAGCTGGATGGACACTGACACAGGCACAGCGGGGACGTGCGGGCTGGGAGAGGTGGGGGGCCACCCCCCTCCCACATCAGTGTGGATTTCACTTGACTCGTGCTGACTGTGAAGCCCCACGCTGAGACCCCTCTGGAAGGGATGGATTAGCAGCTTGGACACTGGGAGGAATTCTTGCTGAGGCAGAACAATTAGAGAGGGACTATGGACTGGACACTGGGAGATGTTCTTGCTGAGATGGGATAATTAGAGAGGATACGGACAATAAAGAGTTTCACACTTAACTATCCTTATCCAATCAATTAGGTAATAACAGAGTTATTCCAAACACCCACCTAAGGAGGTCTCTCCTTCTGAATAGAGATGATTTTACAAGCAGACTGATGAACTCACACTTACCATTGTCCCCTACTTGGGAGCAGAGTGGTGAAATAGGGAGAATTGGATCAAAATGCTTGCTAGTACCAAACCCTGAATATTGAGGCTGAACATATATATTGTCTTAAAGCTAAACTATGCAGTTACCCATAAGGAGATGTGCAGTTGGGTTAACAGTCATCACTATACCTATTGAATTAAGATATCAATTCACAATGTCTGAGCCCCTTTCTCTAATTCTCTTCCCTGCTTCGGGAAGAAAGATGCTGTACCCAAAGCAGTGCAGGTTTCTAGAAGCAAATTTCACCCAGCATCCCCACTCTCCACTGTAGCTTTTATTTTCCTTTTCAGCATCAGCATCTAAACATCTGGGTCGTGGTGGAGCTTCGAGCTGGAAGCAACACAATCTAGTGAGAAAGGATGTTTTTGTGCTATTTCCAACCTTCCCAGAACAGAGAACTTCAGAAACCCTTTTACAAAGGCTGCTTTCTTCCTCTCCACTACTTTGAAACGATGGGTGAAACCCTCAGTCCTCTGCCTCTGCCCGGGTTGTACAAGACAGAGACGATCAAAAAAGGGGGGGGAGGGAAGGGGACGACAGAAAACACGGCCAAGTGGGGCTTTTTGTTTGTTTGTTTTAGCTTCTTTTTGGTTAAAACTGCGGTTTTGGAGCAAGTCCAGCCCCCTCTGTACGTGGGGTGGATGGAAGATGTGGATGATTTACTGAAGATCCACACTGATATATTCATTCTGTTTCCACCTCCCCCCCCCCCATACTAAAATTTTAGTTTCTTGCTGAAATGTTGAATCAGAGCAAATTTTGGGGGGCTTTTAAAGACTCATCAGCACACCCCAGGCTCAGCTGGCCGGCAGCACTGGTTGGAAAAACCAGTCCCTCCGAGCATCCCTCCCCACCAGCCAAAAACCCTGGGTGGGCTCAGTGGGCACCAAGGCTGGGCCAGGAAAGGAGCAAGGAGTTGTCCCAATTTCCCTCCTCCATCCATGAAAGCCACTAAAAGCCATGACTAAGGTCTCCTCGAACTCTGCACCCAAGGGTGAGGGTGATGCTCAGCTCAGACCCATTTGGGTGCTCCCGAGGGTGTTGCACCTGCAGGACAGACCCAACACCGACACCAGAAATGATGTGGGTCCTGCTCCCCTCCTGGGCCGAGGTTATTCCGGCTCTGTGTGAGCTCAGTTTTGAGGCTGCTCGGGAGGGGGCTGCCAGATGGAGCAGGGCTGCCAAGCCCGATGCAATGCGGTTGTTTCGGGAGGTGGAGTCTGTCTGCGGAGCACTGGCCTGTGAGATGCGTTGGCCGACGCTCAACTATGTCCCTGTGATCTTGACCGAAGGAAGCCCAACGTTTTACCTCCTTCCATAGATCCCCACAGCTAATCCCCAGCTGCCTGGGGGCAGACTTCCATTTTCCAGCTAGCCTCCAACTTAGGAACTGGATCCTCTTTGCCTCCCCGCAGCCCGCTCGCAAACACTCGTGCAAAGCAGATTGTCCCCGAAGGGAAAGCCCCTGGTGTGCTCTCTTCCCCCCATTTTTGCTCCTGAGTTGCACAGAGGAGCCAGTGTAGAGCTGATCAGCAAAGTCCTGCTCTGCCTTCCTCCTCCCACTGCTCAGCCATCCTCATGGGGAGGTCCCCAGAGGCTGAGCTCCATGTGTCCCCGCAGCTCAGGAGGGCTTGTAGCTGCACCCCCTCTGCTCCTTCTCCTGCCAGGCTCTTTCTTTTGGGGTATAATCCCCTGCCAGAAATGCCTGGGAACACCAGGTTTTATTGCCACACAAAGCTGCATCCCACAGCTGCTTCAAGCATCACCCAAACAGCACGAGCAGTGCTAAGGAGGAACAGACAACATGGATAAAACCACCCTGGCCGAGCTTCTCGCTGTTCAGAGCATCCTCACAGCGGTACCCACATGTGCAGAGCTGTCCAAGCATCCCCATCACACCCCAGCCCCTGCCATAGCCATGGGACATCCCTGGGATGTGGGACCTCCTGGAGCAGCAGAGCACTGGGGCTCAGTGAACCCCCACACCTCCCTGCCCAGGGCAGAGCAGCCACACGGGCTCTGCCCACAACAACCCCAGGTACCAAAGCAGGCAGGGACATGGAGAAGGGGAGCAAGCCCCTGCCCAGCCCCATGGCTGCCTCAGCACACAGAGCTGCCAGTTCCCAGGTACTGGAAAACCAGGTGACGTCACTTTTGTAGCACATCCCTCTCTGCTGTCAGCCCGAGAGTCAGGAGAACATACTTTATCATATACATAATCTCAAAGGAGAAAAAAAAACACAACACCCTCGTCTTCTAGATTCCCAGACAGTACACTCAGCATCCTCCTGCTACTGATGTAATCCTGGAGCGAGGTCCCCTGGGCCCAGCCTCGCTGAGATGAAGCTGAGCCCTCGCCTGCACAGGGAGGTGGGCACGTGTTGTGGACCCCTTCACACACTTGTGGAGTGTCTGAGGTCACTCTGCACCCACGGGGGACAGGAACAGCTCAGGAAAGCTCTTTGCTAACGCTATTCTTGCTGTCCTTTGTGCTTATAGCTGCAGTAAAAATCAGCCAGGAATAAAAGGGGCATCATCATCACCAACAGGAGTAAAACCCCCACGGCAGGTTCCGTAGGTAACTGCATTAGCAGGATCCCACCTCCAGCCCTGGGGACCGCTGTTAAAAGCAACTGGGCAGCAAACCCTGAGCCGAGGTACGACAAGTGGAACGCGAGATAAGTCGGTGGCGTGGCGCCAAGGTGCATATTTGACCTAAATTGCTTAAAGTACAGCTGGTTGAGTGATTCACCGCGTCCAGCTCCCATCAATGGGCCTGGCCTGGCTCTCTGTTTGGGACTTGTCTCCGGAGAGACGGAGGGTTTCTTTGTTTTGTTTGTACGAACGCCTTGGTTATCCAGGGAACCGTGACACACGCTGTGGGAACACTGGCTGCCTGCTCCTGGAGAAGATGCACGTGGTGGATCCATATTTGGACCTGGCTGCTCGGCTCTCCGGGGACCACTCCTGCTCTCGCTTGACCTCAGGAGCATCGCTCATGTCTTCATGTGACCCATAACTCTGCCCTGCTCCCCAGCTCACCTGGCACAAGGAGGATTATGGCCAAGAGAGGTCGATATGATGCATGGGGTGTGTAGATGGAGGAGAATGTAAGGACTTGGCTGGATCCCAAGCATCCCGCTAGCCCAGTGTCTGGTCTTTGATGGATGGGTACCATTGGAGCACCAGGAGGGAACTGACATGGCCAGAGACACCTGAAGCTGAAGAACTGTGTGTTTAACACCTTGAACTCCTTGTGCCCACCTTCAAGGAGGTGGGTGGCACAGACTGGGCCACCTGGTCTACCCATGGGCAGGCAGACAGGGCACAGAAGGGGTTCTACACCCAAAAATGTGCACCCTAAGGCAGGTGACCACCCCATCCTCCCACCACCCAGTGCCTCCTGCCACCCTGCCCGGTCATCCCACCTTTGAGCCACTTGGAGAGAGGAATATGAAATAAACAGAGCCAGCTGTGACATTCCCTCTGTGCTAAAGAGAAACACTCCCCAAAAACTTGAAATACAAAAATCTCAACCTGGGATCAATTTTTTTTTTTTTTGAGCCAATTTGTGGGAAAGAAAAATCCTCCTGACTTCGGGAGCGGGCGGAGGAAGGAGATGAAAACAGTCAGATACCATCTGAGTGGCTGTTTCATGCCCTTCCAGGCTGAAATTGGCTCCTTTCTCCCAGTGAACTTTCCATAACGTGGAGTACTGCCTTCAAGGGTTTTGGAAATACCAAGCACAAACATATTCAGAGCTGCTGGAGCTCCCTGTGTCAGTAACACCGTCCCCGGGCTGTGGGATTCCTGCCCCCTGCATCACGAAGTGACAGACTCAGGCCAGGACCTCCTGGGGGTAAGGTGCAGACCAGGACATCCTTGCTCCTCCTTCCAAGCATGCTTTCCCACACTAAACCCCACCTTTTTCCTCAAAATGGGAACTTCCCCAGGAAGCAGCTGAGGTCAGCAAAACTTCTTTCTGCTTTGCCATTCAAAGCACCTAAAAATGCCACCTAAAAACACACATTTTCATGGCCAGTAAAACCAGAAGCCAACCCAGCATCCCCACTGCAAAGCTGGCCGTGGTGACAAAGCCTCATTCACCCCACAGACCCTGTGCCTGCTGCCACCCCGGCAGCTTTGAAGCCATTTGGGCTTTGCCATAACCGTGGACATCGGGGCTGAGTCCCAACAGGTGGGGATGGAGGAGACACTCAAGATGTTCACCCCACCCAAGTGTGGCCACAGCAAATTTTTGGGACTCACAAGTGGGGCTCATGGCTGTGGGTTGAGCAGAGAAGCTGATGGGGAGGTGGGCACAGAGGTGAGCCTCAGCATCCAGCCCAGCTGACCCCATGGGAGCACCAGCCTGACCCCAACTCCATCTCATTTCCTGGGGACACACACAAACCCTCCACACTTTGCGAGGGGCTCAGCCTTGTCGCTGGCAGAGCGCAGCCACCCTCCCAGCCCTGGGGCAGCAGAGGGCAAACTGACCTGAAAAAACGCTGAAACAAAACGCTACACGGTTGCCTGTCCCTTTCCATTCAGTGTTTGGTCAACTAAATTGTTATTGAATAAGGCAAGCTGCGTCAAAAATGTACTTTAATGAAGTGCAGCAGGGGCTCTGGCATTATTTCCCAAGCTCCACTAAGGTTTTAATCCGCCGGCTCTCTAAGCCTCGGCGTGACATATGCTTTAAACAGGATATTTTTTGCTCCCTAGTATTTCATGCATGTTATATTTTAAAGACTGCTGCCAGTTTAGTTTGGGCCCAAAATGCTGATGTCACTCGGGAGATGGAGGAGGGTGGGCATGTCCGACACCAAAGTGACTAAAAATAATCCCAGGGTGACCTGGGAGGAGGCACACAGCCCAAGTGCCCTCATGTCCCTGTCAGTAAGTCTGGAGGTGTCCAAAAAAACTGGGAGGGGTCTGAAATGTTGAGGAGGGGTGATGAGCATCCTCTGTGCCCAGCCTCATCCTCCAGCCCAGCACTGATCCAGCCACCAAGGATAATCCCAGGGGACTCCCCACGCCCCAAGAACAAACTTTGCTAATTAGTCCTGGCTTATCTCAAGCAAACTTTCTGCTCTGTTTGGTTAAGACCAGCCTGGAGTAACAAATATCTGCAGCAGGGAGGAAAAGCCCTCCTGGCATCTCTCTTCTTGCCTGGGAGAGCCTTGCTCAGGGAGATATTAAAGGGTTTTGTTTCCAGGAGCTGTCAAACCCCTCACCTTTCACAAGCACTAAAACGGCCAAGGGAAAAAAAATATATGTGAGTGGAATAATAATTTTTAACTCATAAATTCAAGCTCGTAAATCAAGGATTGACGGAGCAGTCGTTGTAATGTCTCATGAGTTAACATTCGAGGTTTTCTTTCACCTGAGGAAAAGGAAAAAAAATACCCAAGTCTCTGCCCTTCCACTCCAGAGTTTGCTATAAATCATCTTAATGTTACAGTCTTGCTCTTAAATAGACCAAAAGCATGAGCGTGGGGAACAGAGAGCGAAATGGGGTGATTTAAAAACTCCAGGACTGGGAAGAAAGCTTTTCTTTTTAAAAAAACCCACCTACAGACCCAATCCAATTCCTCTCTGCCTTTAAAAGCAGAGGGAAAATCCTGCACTCTAAAAAACCACACCCCTGGGGACCCAGCCACCTGATGTCCCCATCTGTCCTCCACCAAGCTGGGGACATCACTGCAACATGTGCCACCCACACGTGCCACAGCCGCCCACCACGAGCCGTGCTCCACTGTCACCACGAAAGGGAGAGAGCACAGTGCAGCACGTACCCAAACTGGGGACACCCCACCCAAACTGGGGGACCCAATGCTCCCCAACTGGAGATGAAGTGGCTGCATGAGATGGGAGGCAACAGAAGAGGAACCCACCCCGGCCACCCTGCAGAGAGGACATTGTCACCCACCTGCTAATGAAGACCTTCCACCCCAGCTCCTCTCCTGGGACTGTGATGGGGAACAGGATGGGGAAAGATGGAGTGGGAAAAGAACGTGCAGTTGGGCACGGGCTGTGTCTGCATCTTCAGAGTGGATCTGGCTCTCCCAGGGTTAAGAAATGGTTTACTTTTTCTGCCAGGATCTTCTATGGTTTTACCTGTTTTGGGTAAGAAGGATAAAGCTCAGTGGATCTGAACCTCCTCCCACCTCCATCCCCACTGCTCCCACCCCGGGCTCTGCAGGGGTGGCAGCCGCTGGCTCGCAGGGCTTCAACCCACAGGTCCCAACGGGTGGCTGCCACCTGCCACCCTGGGGCTGTCCCCAGACCAGCCACGAGGAGCTGGCGTGGGAGATGCCAAATGGATGAGACGTCGGGTCCGTGAGGCTGCGGCCGCGTGGCCAGCAGAGTGCCAGGAGGAGGAGGAGGAGGAGGAGGAGGAGGAGGAGGAGGAGGAGGAAGGCATTGGCATGCGGAGCACAAGTGGTTGCGTGGCACTCTCCTCTGCCTAATCTGATGGGTTCAAAGCAGCCGGGTGGTGCCGGGCACAGCTGCAGCGTCTGAGCTCCAACAGGTGATGGCTCAGCTGTCCCCATCCCCAAGGGGCTTTGGAGTGGGGCTGCCGTGGGGGCCAGCGGGTCCCCAGCGCTTCAGCTGGCTCCATCCTGCCCTGGGGAAACTGCCCCCGGCTGTGTGCTCCGTCCCCTCTGTAGGATGGGACACGGCAGTGGGACGGGGCACAGCTGCTGGGAGGCATTAGCTGTGCAAAATCCTCCTACAAAGTGCTCTGAGCTTCTGGGAAAGGTGGGACCGACCTGTGCTGCGTGGTGCTGGTGGCACGGAGCCAGCACTGAGACCCTGCAAAGCAGCACGTGGGTCCCTGACCCTGTGCTGGCACCCCATCCCCTGCCAGCACATGGCCCCTCTCCAGCACCTGGTTCCCTGCTGATGGACAGGACAGAGGAGCAGGGGGAACAGCTCGGGGATGCGGGTGGGGGACAGTGCTTCCCATCCCCAGCCCTGGGTGAATTCCCACAGTGAGGGCTACACTGCAGGAGGTGTCACATGGCCCCTCACTGGGAAATATTTTATCCCATCACTTCTACAAACAGCATCCTGCAGTGTGACTGCCCCCGGTCCCAGCAGCAGGACCAGGAGAGGCCTTTTGGGCAAATCCTGCCAAGCCTCGGTGCATCCAGTTTTTATTTGTGCTCCCAACTGTCTGGTTCCCCTCTGGAGGCTGCACCATGTGCCACCAGCCAGGGGCAGGGGAGTTTGGCAGAAAATCCTGTGCTTGCCCAGGGCATCCCAGCCAAACTCCGCAGCCACGTGCCAGGCTGGGGCTGGCACAGAGGGTCTGTGTGTGTACAGAACTGCAGCATCCCACAGTGACCCCATCCCCACTGCGGTGGCACACCTGCATTTCCCACATCTACAGAAGGAAACAACAAAGCATGACCTGACATATTTCCCCACCAGCTGCAGCTGGGCATGACCAGTCCAACAAACCAGTCCAGGGGGCAGACCCATGCACCCCCTGGCCCCACAGAGCCACCGCCACCACCCCGCTCCAGTCCTCATTAAGTCACTCGAGCCACCATCGTCTGAGCAACACCATTATTCATGCAGGCTCCAGACCCCCTTCCTCACTGTTAATTTCTACTTATCTGCATATTTTATTGAAAATTAAAATCCTTTTGCATTTTTTCCCAGGGCTCGGTTGCGAGCGCTCTTTTCTCGCAGCCCTACTTGACTCCAATTAGTTGGGATAACAAAGCTGCCGCTGGCGGAGGATTATTGACAAATGCTCAAGGAATAAAAATGGCAAGAGAATGGGCTATTAAAATGACAGCTTTTAAAGCCTGGAAACAAAACCTGGCAATTAATAGTGCTGGGTGGGGTGGGGGGGAGCATGGAAAATACCAATTCTTAGTTTTTTTGATGGCATTTCAATTGATTAGCCCACTTGAGCCATTATGTTGTGTCCTGCTTCTCGTTACGGGTCACCATCAGCATCCATCCATCCTCAGGGACATCAGCACCAGCCACAGCGCCGTGACAGGAGCCCAGGGAAGCGGGGGGCACAGAGATCCATCCCATGCAGGAGAGGCAGCCCCAGCCCTGCCCGTTTCCCAGGCCCGGTGCTGGCGCTGAGCTGCCCGTGGATACAGTTCCCATGGGTGCCCGTCGGCACCGGCGCTGGGCTCCTGCCCCGAAAAACCTGCTCGATGCAGCTGCAACTATGGCACAAAAGGACTGAGGAGCATTGAGAGCAGCACAACTCATTCACTGATAACTCATTAATGGCGTTTCATATTTTTTTCCCTGACTTTTTTTTTTTAAAAAAAAAAAAAAATAAAAGAATCGGGGGGTGTGTATATAAAAATGAAGCATACTTGATAAAGGGCAGTAAGTGTTATCCCTCAAAAAAAAAAAAAATAAATAAAAACCTCACAGAGCTTTTTTTCTTTCATAGGTGGCTCGGACAGCTGGCTCTTTAAATATTAATCAGGGGCTCATTGATATGCAAATATGGTAAGAGGGAATAATGGTCCTGCAGCTGCGCAGCCCCGGCTGAGTGCTGGCCTCCTCTCCACCATGAATGGGAATATCTGAGGCCACAGGTGCAGGGAGCCGACCGCGAGCAAGATCCTGCTTAATAAGGTAATTTGTGAGCGATGCTCTATAGACACGAACCGGAGCAATCTTTTACCACTTGACAGTATCTGACCACTAAACAAGGTGTTAATCTTATAATTGTGGCGTTGGCTGTTCCCTAGCACGGCGTTCCTGGCCTTTTGCCCTGACACTTGGCCAGTTAAAATCAACCGCGCTGACGGGTCGGCCGCGCGCCAACCGATCGGCGATAAATTATTTATTGTTCTGTTTCCAGAATAACAAGTAAACAGGAAAGGCAGAGAGAAAACCAGTTTGGATACCCATCCTTGGACCGAGTTGCGTTGCTCCGCGTGGGCGCCCCCAGCCCCTGTCCCCCGTGGGGCTGTGCTGAGCAGCCACGCTCCCCGGCTCTCACCTCTTTCTGCTGGGAAGGTGACCATGTTCCATCTTGCAGGAGCAAAGGTGTCTCCACAGATGGGTCTGGTGGTGGCATCCATGTCCAGGGACCTCCAGGTGGGGTTTTTGGGTGGTCACCCCCTGTTCCTCATGCAGCTCCTGATACCCATGCTCATCTTTGGTGAACTGGGGGCCAAGAAGAGAGACCAGAGTCAATGTCAGAGCCTGCCTTGGACATCACCACTGGATGTTTGTGCCTCCCTCTGCCAGACTGAGTGAGGACTGGGGAGGTGAACCAGGCAGGGGGGTGGCAAACGTGAGCTCCCCAGCCTGGGGACCTTGTCCCATCACTGTGTCCTTGCTTTGAGGCCATCTATGCTGTTGTGGTGCCCACGGTGGGGACTTTCAGCTTCTGCAAGAGAGACAACTGGGAAAGTGGGTTGGAGCTTTCAGTAGCATTTCACATAACCAGAGCAAGTGGAGTTGGATGCCTGTAAGTACCTGTAGGGCTCAACTCACACATTTTGCTCTCTCCTGTCATTTGCCACTCGCATAGATGGGTCCACAGACCAGGGAAAACCAGTAAGGAAAGGCCTCGGTGAGGACACCAAGAAAGGCACCCTCCATCACCACCCAACACAACCCAACGTGTGCGCTGCTGGTTTAAACACTCATCCCCCTTGCCATGCTTCTTGGGAAGGGATGCCCTTGCACTCCCACCTCTGGGGGCTCTGGGGCACGGCTCATTTCTCCCAGCAACAGGCAGGACCAGCTCGGTGGATGCCCACTGGGGCTGCTCCATCCCACAGGGGACACTGTGGACACGTCCTGCCCTTCTCTAACAGCAGGAGGAAACCAGCTTCGAGCCTGCAGATACAATACCCATTGCCACTGAGTATTTTTAAGATTTGCCTCCTGTGGTTGCTGTTCTCCTTTTCCCTGCCAAGCTTCCTCGCCCGGGCTCCCGGTGATGAATGACCTCGTCCGGGTACCGCCGGTACCAGGCGCGCGCAGCTGCGAGGCTTTTCTCCCCGGCGGGCGCTGCAGATGGCTGCTCTGCTGCCCAGCCCACAGCTGCACGCTCCCCGCTCGGCCCGCTGCGCCCGCGCCACAAAGGGACAGAAAACCCAATTAATTAGAGCAAAGGAGCGGGAAGGGACGCTGGGATGTCTGAAGGAGCCGACCCAGCCACCTGCGGCTCGCCCCGTCACCAGCACACCCAGCGAGTCTTCGGCCGGGGGAGCGCTGGGAGCTGCAGAGGGGTCTCAGGACAAGGGTTGGCCACGTGGTGTGGTCATTCCCAAAGGAGCTGAAGGCCTTCTTGGAGTCAGGGAGAAGCACAACTTCTCATCCTGGTCTTTTGAGCCAATTTCTGACTTTTCCAGTGTTGTTTCCTGGCCTCAGGGCAAAGGGGCAAAGCTCAGCTCCTGCTGCGCTCCCTTGCAGGCAGGGCTGGATGTGGCTGCACCCTTGGTACATCTGTGGGTGCTACAACCATTCTTGTACAAGCATTGTCCCCCCTCTGTTTGGGGACAGGCAAGATCATCTCAGGGACTGAAGTCATATAAATTCAGTCACCTCTGAATTTGCTTAAAGTTTTGCAAAACCTTCTTAACCTGTATAAAGGTTGCTCTATTCCAGGAGATAAGCACAATCCTACCTAGCCTTATAGAGCAGCCTTTTGTTTCCAAAGCATGTTTATCTGCCTTAGTATCTCAGCACCTGCATTATTATTAATTATTAATAACTAATGATAAATTACTACTAATAATTACTTTATATACAAGGGATTTGCCTCTCTCAACACTTTACTGGGAGCAAAACCAGATCTATCACCTGGAGCGTGGCGATCCCACTTTCCATCACTTCAAGGCAGCAGTTGGCTCTCGAATTTGGCCCAGGAGACAAAGATTACTTTGCCAGTTAAATATACCAGCCCTGGGATTGCTCCTGCTGGGAGAGCCAAGAGCCAGGTGGCGAAGCATCGGCTGCCAGAGCTCACCCCCAGATACACCTCCCGTCCCTCCTATTTGGTACCGCTTTCTTACAAGCATAAAACCTTCATCTGAGATGAGCAGTGGGGCTACACGGTGGCACTCGGCTGGAAGAACCCCAAAAGGGCCAAACCCCAGCGCTGCTGCGGGGGATGGAGTTCGCATCGCTGCGCTGGCGGGGGATGCGGCTGTGCCGACACCAGCGCTGTGCTGGGACCGTGTGCCGGCGCCGCAGCCAGCTGCCACAGAGGTATCTCCTTACCCCGGACCCTGTTCCTGCACAAAAGCTTGGGAGCGTGTGGGCGGCTGGGCTAGACGGAGAATAAACAGGGGATTAGCGGCGCGCAGCCCCCGAGCAAGGATCGGGCTCTTTTTTCCCCTGCACTTGAAACCCAACTCCTCGCTGCTGCAGGGCTGTCCCACACCAGCCAGGAGCCTTTCTTCTTCTCCTGACACTGCAGCCATCCGTTAACCAAGCAAAATTAGCTTTGCAAGAGCTTTGACACCAGCCAGGCAGCTAGCCCTCGAGCTTCTATTTTTTGTTCTATTTTTTTGTGTGCATATGGAAAAATCAGAGGCCAGGTGATGCCTTAGCCATGGCACATCGCTGCCCCAGCCTGCCTGCATCACCCCCTGCTCAAGTGGGGAGCAAACACCTCCCTGGCCAAGCTGGGATAAACTCTCCAACATTCCTCAAGCAAACCCAGCCAAGGGTCTGCCTGCTGCCCCGGTGGTGTACGACCTGCGAAAAGGGGAAAAAAGCAAAGGGAAAAACAAATTCCCTGCCTCCCCCACCCACGGGGAGCTGCAAGGGGAGGGCACAGAGCAATAAACAGCTCGTTCCTGGCCTGGCCAGCACAGGCTGGGGGATGCTGCCAGCCCGGCGGTGATGGACGCTGTGTGTGTGCTTTATGGGCACGCCGTAAAAACACTGCTTTGTGAAGGCTATCTCAGCATCACGGCCAGGCAGGGCCAGGCAGGGCCAGGCAGCTGGGACCTGGGCTGGGAGCAGTGCAGGCAGCAGGACAACATGCTCCAGCCAAGGGGATGCTGGTGGCTGCTGTCCCCATGGCATGATGTCCTCCTGCCACCTCCAAAGTCACCCCAGGCCCAGAGCGCCTGTGGGATGGCTCACTTTTTGCCTTTTTTTTTTTTTTTTTTCCTTAAATCTCTCCCTTTTAAGCAGGGAAGGGAGCGAGTGCGTGGGCACAGCTGCTCCATCTCAAAATGGATGTTTGCTCTGGATGGGAGCAGTGAAGAGCCAATGCTTCTCATGGGGTGGAAATGACTTAAAAATCCACTTGAAAGCATCGTGCTTCCCCTTCAGAAATTGCTCCAAAGAGAAATGACTTGAAAGGATGCAATCCATGATTCCCCCCCCTCATAAAACCAAACATTTCAACTTAATACAAGGGGGGGGGCGTGGAAAAAGCAATAATTCATTTGACCTTTCCTGCCTGGAAAATGATCTGGTTAATGCCCCCTTCTGCAGAAACACACAGGGAAAACCAGAGCGACCCATCCTGCTGCTCATCCCCCTGCTCCCCCTCCCAGAGCTGCTGTACCCCGGGGCATCCCACACAGGCAGGGACAAGCAACACTGGGTGGGATGCTCGGGTCCCTCAGAGCCATCCCCTGGTGGGTACTCCCTATTTCTGGCCCAAAATGAGGTTCAGACTTTGCACTAAACTGACACATAATAAACATTCTTGAATTAGCAGAAGGGGACATTGCACAGCTCGATTCCCCACCGTGAGCCGCCAGCCCCAGGGTGTGTGCTCCTGGAAAACAGAAGGCCATATGGTAAATATTGGAATAAAACTCTAATATATACATCCCTAAATGCTTTTTCAGCTGATCAGATTTTACTTGGTTAATTGTGATAAGCAGCAGAGCCTCAGGGCTCCAAAATACCCAGGTGCCAATGTTCAGTCTCATCCCTTTTGCCTCCCCTGAGAGCATCTCCCTGCACCCCAACACATGCACTGGGGTGGGTAAAGATGCTCCAGGCTGAGGCTGCACCAAAGAACCAACCAAGCTCCCCTGACCAATGCTGCAGGGACAAAACGATGCTCCTCAAAGCGAGGACCCCAAAACACCCGCTCAGCCCTGCAGCACGGTGTGGTGCTGTGTCTGCAGCCCAGTGCAAGGATTTCCTCCTCTCTACAGCTGGAAAAGTACCCAGTCCAGGTCGCTCCATGCTCTATAAAAACCAATTATTCCTTTCAAAAGTAAAATGAAATAAGAACCATTCCCATAATCACCTACTGGATTTTATCAGCATGTTTGGGTTACGCTTTTGCCCCTTTGGCTAATACCTAATTGATTCTTTAATCTCTACAACTCTTTTTATTGACTGATACAAGAGCTATTTAGCCCATCAGCGGCAGGAAAGCAGCCTGCAAACCCCCCGAGACCCACGACACGGTGCTAGGATGACCTCATCTGAAGCCAACGCTTTATTTGATAATCTATCACTTATTTATTATTCTAACTAACTGCTTGCAGGTGGCGATTTCACTATAATTGTCCCAGCAACAGGCACGCACGGGGAAAAGCTCAGCAATGTGCAATCTAATCCAGAGCTGCTACCGCAGAGGAAGGAGGCTCCCAGCCCGTGCTGGGGGAAATGGGGGGAAAACACGGTGTTTTGGTGACGTGAAAGGAATGGCAAAATCCCACTGACTGCGGAATGGGGGCTTGTCCTGCCCACTGGCTCACTGGGTGAGGGGGGAGGCAGAGCAGGATGGAAACCCCTGATGCCATCAGGGGGGGACCTGTGTGGTGCCTGGCATCACGGCTGGGGCACAACACCCACAGGGATGATTCTGTGCCACGGCTCAGCTCCTTCCTCCCCACCTGCCTGCGTGCAAAACCTGAGCAAAGGCGGATTTTAGGCAGTGACAAGGTACCAGGATGTGATGTCCCTGCAGAGCCTGGCACGGCGCCGGCGTGGTCCTGGTCCCCCAGTGGGTCAGCGCTGGAGCAGCACGGGTGGCACGTGGACTCCAGGTTCAGGCTGGCACATCTGATGTAAAATCCTGCATAAATAAAGAACACAGGTTGTGGTTTATTTCTGCATGTCTCCAGATTGTTTTTTCCCCTCCCACAGCCCCGGGGTGGGTTCTCAGCCCAGCGCCATCCCACCTGCAGCAGCAGTGGATGCCCCAGGGAGGTGCCCCGGGAAGCCTGAAGCCACACGGTGCCACAAAGCTGTCACTCCTGCCCAAAGGACAGACTTGACAAGGATGACCCCCCCACAACAAAGACAGGGGTTTGCTGCCTTCCCAGCCTGGGGGGGGGAGCTGCTCCCACTGGACTCCCCTGCCAGGCTGTGCTGCTCCCCAGACTGGGAGCTGAGAGAGAAACCACACTGTGAATTGACAGCACGACTCCCAAGCCACCCAGCACTGAGCTTTTAAGATCAATTAGTCCTGCATTAATCTCTGAGACTTTCGAGCTCGAAATCCCCCCAGGATTCCAATCACTTGGAGCGTTTTCCCAGCGAGGGAAGGCTTTGAGGCTGGGGAGGTGGGTACCAGGGAGCATCGCTGGGAGCAGGAGGTGCCCTTCTGCAGCATCTGCCCCCTCCTCGTCTCCCCGAGCTCCTTCAACTGCGCCGACAGCCTCGGCAAAAGAGGAAAAATGCTGTTTTGAGTGCTGAGACCTTGTTGTGGCTTCAGTTTTAACCCCTGCTGGAAACAGAAGAAAAAGCAGGGGGTTGGGAGAATCGTTTTTTTCATTAAAATAAAAATCGATCCATAATGAAAATAGACTTCTAATGGGAAAAAGTTTAGTGCAAATGGAAGCTTTTAAAGATTCTTTTGACTGACAATAACCTGAAGACCCTCCAGGAACTCCAGCCCAGAATAATCAGATTAAATGAAAACTAATATACGATCCTGAAATTCATCCCATGCTGGTCTAAACGGGGAGCAGCTGGGTAATTTAGCCTACAGGTTTCTGCCTCATGCCCAGCAGTTCACACTGAATTGTTTAGCCAAACTTAATCTACTGGGAAGGAAAAAAGCTCTTTCCTTTAATATGTGTTAAAGTAAAACCAGCTTCTAAAAGCAGCTGGGAGCAGGGAAGGTATATGAATATATGTATTTCCTATGGGGACTCCCAGACTGAAGGTTGGCTACTTTAAAACAAATAAGTACAATTTAGAAATGCTCCAGGAATATGGAAATCTCTGGGCATTGTAGCTGCTTGTACAGGGAACACCAGGGGTGTCTGTGAGCCCTGCACAAGGACCATGTGTGGGCACAACCTCACCTTCTCCAGCAGCTCCTCACGGCTGCAGGGGCCACCTTCCCAAAAAACCACAGATCAAACCCATGCTTTTTGCCACCTCAAAATACCAGATGGAAGAAATGACTTATTTCCCCAAATCTTAGGGGTTTTACCCCAAGCCTAGAGGTTGTTTTTTTTTTTTACAGGAAGGCTGCCAGTTCAAGGGGGTTTGGCAAGGGGAAGATGTCCACCCAGTGCCCCGTGTGGTGATGATGGGAGCTGGGAACTTTGCTGTGTTCCTGCAGCAGAAATAACCCTGATGGGAAAACAGAACTCCCAAATATAAATCCATCATTAAAGATTTACCAGCTGCATCTTAAACTCCTGTGGGAGAGTCAACACGCTGCACATTAACCCACAGCACAGGTTTCCATCACCACCAGAACAGAGCTTTCCTGGAGGGCTCGGTGACAGGCAGATGATCCATAAAACCTTAAAAGCCCTTGCAATTTTATTATATTTGATGAAGTTTGAGCTAAAGCCACATGTGGTGGGCAGGGTAATAAAATAACAGAAGAACCAGCCCTACTGGGGTTCTGACCCAGCCTCCTACCCCACCTTCCCCGTGACATGGGCACTGTCCCTTCCAGCTTGCTCCCCAAGCCACACTGCTGGGTCTTCCCAAACTGTGCAAGCACAGATCTCTGCACGAGAGATGAGCTAAAATCCATCTGCCCATATATATTCACTTTGTGTTCCCCAGCAGCAACAACAGGAATAGACATTTATATGGGGTATTAAAAGAAAAACACCCAGGGAGTCTTCGTTTTTTGGGGAAAAGCAGCCCAAAGGAGCTGGGCCAAGGCTGTAGGATCCGACCCCGCTGCTGCTGGCGGCCAACACGGGGAAATACAAACCCAGCTGTGCTTGCTAGGGGGTCTCATGCTTTCAAAACGCTGTAATCTTGGCAAAAAGGAGAAAAAGTTGGTCCAATGCTGCAGCCCGGACCTCCTGCTGGCTGGCATCACTGAGCCCGTACCCACCGTGGTGGTGGGCACCCCCAGGACTCGCTTTGGGGAGCCCTTTTGGGGTGTGTGGCAGAGTGGGTGTCCTGGGGGACCTGGCAGCAGGTTGGAGGGTTGCAGGAGTAAAGAAAACCTGCAATGACATCAGGAAAAACAAAAATCCAAGCAAAAGAAAACAAAGCTGAAGGGGACAACCTGCGCTGAGGGACCGTCCCTGGGGACTGGCAGGAACTCCTGGGTGATGGGATGTGAGGTTTGGATGTGCAGAAGACTGAACCCCTTGGGTCTGGTCATCCACAAAGGGAAATTTGGCTGCCAGGAGGGCATGAGCCAGGGTGCAAGGGACAGTACTGGCAGGTCCAGCATGGTCCCTTGTCCTGCATGTCCCCACCATGTGCAGGGACAGGAGCTCGACCTTCAGTGCAGGTTACACACAAGCATCCTCTGTGTGATTCCTCTCCTCAGCAGGATACGGAGTGGCCACTCCAGCCTGTCCTCCCCACACCCATGTGACAGCAGGGAGCCTTCTAAGCCCCTCTCCCCCTGGCATCACCTATTCCCTGCGAGGACCCTGCCCAGGAGTGGGGTCCTCTGAGATGCCCCCGACTACAGTGGGAGCCTGAGCTGCCCAGGGCTGATGTGGGGTGAGCAGCCTGGCCACGTCCTCTTCTCAGCACGGGGACCTCGATGGACCTCACCAAGAACCAATGGGAAGGAGCAGGATTAGATCAGGGGATGAGGTGGGAAAACACAGCCAAGAGAAGAGGCTTGTCACAGGGGGATTCAGGTGATTTTGACTGACGGACCCAAGGACCCTCATCCTCTCTGCCGGGTGCTTGGTGGGTGTCCCCGTCCCCTCTGCAAAGACATCTGAGGAAGAGGAGCTTGGCAGGAGCAGCCCTCAGGCACAGTTACCTTTCAAATGGATTTACAGCGCGCTGACTTGGGAACGCCACAAAAAGTTGGACTTCCAGTGCATCGCTCAGGGAGAAGGGAAAAAAAAAAGTCTCTCCAAGAAAACTTCTCGTCAACAGATAACACAATGTGGTTCCCATTTCCTCAGCCCCTCCAAATAATTGTTTCTTTTCTTTTTTTTTTTTTTTTTCCTTAAAATTTTGTCCCAGGGAAATGTTTCTAATTTAATCCCCCGCGTGCACCTTCCCCCTGCCTTTGAATGTGTATTATCTTCCAACCAGCGCGAGAATTTTTGATTTAAAAAAAAAAAAAGAGAAAAAGGCAAAAAAAACCCCTTAACAAGCCCAATGCGCAGTGAACGGGACTGGAAATGTCGGTCTGGGTTCCATTATCCCTGACCCAGAGGTTGGAAACCAAAAGAAATTAATTAAGTTGGGGAGAGGGGAGGCCAGCACCATTTGCTGCTGGTGCCCGGTCCATGAGGGATGCCCGGGGGATGCTGGTCACCCATCACCCATGCAGGGGGGCACCCTCACCCCTGTGCTGTTATTGAAGTCACCGGCTCCCTGGCACCCATGGGGATGGATGGGGCTGCCCACCTGTGCCAGCTTGTCTGCAACAGAGCTGCAGGATGGATGGGGATGGGGAGAGGTGATGTCCCACGAGGGGGAGGACAAGGTCCAGCCTTGGTCCCTGCATCCGATGCCAGGGCTCAATTTCACCCGTGGGAGAAAAAAAACCAATCAAAATAAATAAAATGCTTCAAATAACATCTGGCAATGGGTAAGTGCAGGCAGTGCCTGAGCTCACACCCATGGATGTGCTGGGTGTGAAGCCACACCGTTATCTCCCAGGCCCACGGAGCCATGAGCCCCCACCCGTGGGTGATGCTGGATCCCGACGGACACAGCGCAGCCTCTGTCATCCCCAGCCCCCGTGCAGGTCCCCAGCACCAGGCAAGGTGATAATGGCAGCCATGTTCACCCTCATCCCTCTGCACAGTAATTGGAACAAAATGTTCTTCCATTGTTTGCAGAAGAGCAATGGTTTCCAAACATTTTGGGACACGCAATTGACTCATAAATGTTACTTACAATTCGGAGTGCTCCGTACGTTGCTCCAAGCCCCACAATTAATCTGCCTTGGTTGGAACAGGACTGGGTAACACACAGGACTCTCCCAGATGCCAGATCCCAGACTCACAGAAGCGTGGTGGCTCCAAGCGATGGGCTCTGCACCTCTGCCGCCCTCACAGCTCTGCAGGGTATGGAGAACCATCGCCCCCTGCCCCATCCCTGCCAAAGGGGGGCACCTCCCGGGACCCCGCACAGCCAGTCCCTCCCCAGAGGGTCCTCCTGCTCCCTCCGGCCACCCCGAGCTGGATCTGCTGGGGATGGAGCAGCTGGGGAGGAGAAGCCACCACAAACCAAGAGGGAGCCTGGTGCAACACAGCCTCAAATGCAGCGGAGAAGGGGAGGGAGAGCTCACCACGACGCTGATGGGATGCTTGGAGACCACACCAGGCACTCTCTCAAACACAAGAGCTGTGACACCCAGGACTCACCTTATTTATGACCTGTCACCTTGTCCCCATGGGAGCTGGCACGTCCCTGGTGAGTCACACCAGGGCAGGCAGCGGGGGACTGGGGGGCTGCTGCTGCTCTTTTCCCTTTTTTAACACTTTTAGAAAAAAAAACACAAACCCATGAGTGAAGCTCCTGCTGGTTATTCAAGAGCTGTTTGCTTTAATCCCTTCCCAGAAATACCCTCTCGGTGGGGCCCGCTGGGTACACGTGGTCAGAGAGGGGGAAGAAATGTGTGAAATGGCACCTCTGTGCCCGCAGCCCCAGCTGCCCCGTGACAGTGCTGGTGCCAGCTTTACCCACTGGTTTGCTTTTCCCCGTTTGGACCCATTTTTCTTCCAAAACCACACTCAGCTGCCTTTGGCACATCTCACGCAGGACGGGATGGGCTTGGCTGGGTGAGCCCTGGGGACAGGGCTGCTGTCCCTGCCCATCAGCCCCACAAGGCTGGTGGCCCCGGAGGAAGAAGGCTCTGCCCCAAGCACCCAGCTGCTCCAGCACCCAGCACCACTTCTCCCTTCGCTTGTGGCTTGGGCTGAATTTGCACTGAAAGGGTAAAAGCCTTACTGTAAGCTTTCTGCCCACTGGAATCCCTCCCTGGGGGGACAAGGTGGATGTCACTGCAAAAACCCAGGGGGAAAAGCCTGGCAAGCCCCTTCCTACACTCCTCCCTGCCCTCTCCTGCTCTGGGTGCATGGCTGTGCCCGGCGCCGGATGGTGCCCACGGGATGCTCAGCTCCTCCCCAACTCGGACCACACCAAACTCCAGCTCCCCAGAGAGGTGGATTTCAGCCCTGGGGCTGCTGACAAAAAGCACCAGTTAGAAACCTCCTCGATTAAGCAAACAGGAAGGCACAGCCAGGGCCAGGGCCCGTTAAAACAAGCCCTGTTTGAAGGAGTGGGGCTGGCAGCAGACTTGTTGACTCCAGTTGCCTTTCCAAGGTGACCCAGGAGCATCGGCAGCGAGGGGACGGGGACGGGGTGGCCGCACAGGGCTGTGCTTGTCCTCGGGGCTGAGTCACAGAGCCCACATGGCAGCTCCAGCAAGGAGCTATTTTGGGTTTCTCAGCAAACCTGTGGCTTTTTGCAGGCCAGCCCGACACAACGGGGGCTTTTATGCTTTACACAGGTTGCTTTGATCTTTTTTTTTTCCCCTGCAAGAATAAACGTGTGCAGCAGAATGTGCTAACAAGCAATCGATTATTACAACCCCCCCCAGCCAGCTGCTGGCTGTTTCAGACACCACCCACATCCTTGCTCTCACCTCCCTCCCATCACGGTGATTTGGACTCCCCAAGCAAACCCCACGTGGTGGGACAATCTGGGGTGAGAAACACAGGCTGAGATGAGGGGAGGCTCCAAAGCAAACAGGAGGGACAGGGGAAATTCAGGGGGACGTCCCCAGTGTGGGGGCACTGCCCAGCCCCACCTTGCTGCGCTGCTTGGGGGACAAACTGTGGGACAGTTGGACCATGCCCAGTGGGCAGGACATGTAGCTCAGCCTGGTCATTAACCTGTGGTGAGAAGGTGGTGACCAGGGTGACAGCAAGGGCAGTGTGGGGACAGCTATGTTGAGAATAAAGCAGCTTTGATGGCTCAGCACTAGCAGTGCACATGGGGACAGGATGGGATGGAGGAGTGGTGCCACGTGCCAGGCCAGCGTCACCTCTGCATGAGCCAGCTGTGGAGTGGGACCTGGCTGCTCTGCCTGATGTTGGACCCTGGGAAGCCCCAGGGGGCACTGGCTGGGGCAGGAGACCACCCCAAAATCTCCCCTTGCACCTCTGCAGCCATCACACAATGCAACGGGTCAGGGAAAGCAACACCAACACCCACCCAGAACTAACTGCAGGATTTGTTCACCTTTTTCCCAAATTCTAGAGCTGACCATTTCCGAATGGAGCAGCCTGGCCAAAGAAATGAACTGTCAGGTGAGGCTGTGGCGAGAAGGACTAAGGAAAGGAACAGAAAGATGAGAAAAAACAGACCACAAGAGCAGGTGGACAGGTTGGCTGGGAACCCTCTGTAAAATATGGGTAAAGGATATGGATAAAAATACAGAGCATGGCAAGACATGTGGTTTGTAAGGGGGGGTGTGACTGCTCCCCCTCTTCCCCAGCAGTCCCTCTTGACCTCACTCATCCTCCTCCATCAGTCCTGCACGGGGTATGGCCAATTCCTGTCTTTGTAGAACTTCTTCAGGCCCTGGAGGCTGACGGGGGGGAAGTAGGGGCCGATCCTCTTCCGAATCCACCACCTCCCCTCGCTGGCGTGCTTCCCCCCAGGGCGGCTGAATTTGTACTTGAAGTGTTCTCCTCGGATCCACCTGTGGGGAAAGAAAGCACAGCACAGCCTGCTCAGGAGGGGCTGGCACTGCTGAAAGGGGTTGGACACAGTTTACAGACCTCAGAGCACCTGCCAGTACCTGGGGGGCTACAAGAAAGCTGGGGAGGGACTTTTGACAAGGGCATGGAGTGACAGGATGAGGGGTGATGGCTTTAAACTGGCAGAGGGGAGATGTAGATGAGATCTTAGGCAGAAATCCTTGGCTGTGAGGGTGGTGAGACACTGGCCCAGGGTGCCCAGAGAAGCTGTGGCTGCCCCCTCCCTGGCAGTGTTCCAGGCCAGGTTGGATGGGGCTTGGAGCAACCTGGGCTGGTGGGAGGTGTCCCTGCCATGGCAGGGGGGTTGGAAAGAGATGGGCTTTGAGGTCCCTTCACACCCAAACCATTCCATCATTCTATGATACACTCCCATAGGAGTGGAGGTTTGGAGCCTTTCTGTAGCTGGATGGAGAAACTGGCTCAGCATCTTGGTGCTCCATCCATCCCTGGGATGCCCACAGCCATCCCTGCTGGAATGGGGCACCAGGCAGCTCCTGGGCTCCTCTTGATGGAATTCCAGAAAGACCCACAAGGCAGAGGAGCTTCAACACCCCCACCCTGTGCACTTCCCACTGCTGCCACGCGCTCCACACACCTCTCTACAACCAAGTGTGAAAAAATGATAATTTTAAAATAAATAATAAATGATATTTTTTTCTTTTCTGAGGGCAACTATGGAGTATTTCTACCCGGGACACTTTCAGGTTGAGAGCATGACTCTCACCCCAGCTCCCCCAGCATCCCTCTGCCCCAGCCAGTGGCTGCTCCTTCTGCTCCGCAGCTCACGAGCAGGGCTAGGAGCGCATCTGTTTTCTGGCTGCCCTGGGAGCTGACAGAAAAGGAGATTTTAAAACAGTGCAGAAAGCAGCATTCATCAGTGTCGCAGAACACATTGGGAGGCTAACCACGCCGCCGGGTTCGGGGGGTTTGGTCCCCCTTGATGTAGGGCATGCTGACAAGAGAAGGAGTAACACCCCGGTCCTGCAGCCTCGCGGTCCCCGTTCGCCCGGGGCATCGCCGCGCTTGCTGGCTAAGTTCATAAAATAACCCACAATATAAAAATGTCAAAGTCATGTCAATGCTCATTTAAACCTGCTTTGCTTCACTACTAAAATACAAACCCTGCTACTGAGCAGGGCACTGCGCTCCCGCAGCTGCTGGCTCCCGGGGCTGCACCTCGGGCAGCCGTCAAGCTCCTGCCTCCTGCTAAGATAATTAGGGATGACTCCTATGTATTTGCCATCAGTGCTCACCTTCACCCACTGGCACTCCGATGGGAAGCACGCAATGGATAAAACTGCACCCAGTTAAAAGGTCTGCTGCAATCACACCTCGATATCTCAATTGAAATCCTGCTGGGCACTCAGATGAGCAACGCAGAAATGATTCTCCTAACAAAGCACAGTGACGTGGGGCTGTTCATCACTGACTTCCAGCAACCAGCAGTAGATGTTTTCTAATTGCCCCCTGGCTGGAATGAAAATAGGATGAATATCTCCGTGTCTCTCCCTTTGCTGAGGATGAAGAGGGGATTCAAGGAAGCCCAGACTAAAGCACTGGGAGATGCACTGGGAAAGCTCTGATTTAACCTACTGGTAAGGGCTGGTGCCAGTGGGAACGTGGGGACGGCGGTGTCCCCCGATGCTGTACCACTCTGCAGCAGAGCCACCCCTGTTCCCTGCCTCGCTGCCCACTGATGGGGGGCTGCAGAGGGGCAGGACACCCAGGAAGGTAAATGTGCAGAGGGGGCAATGCCCCAGCCCTGGCTGGGGGCTCAGGGTGCCCAAACCTGCATCCCATCACTGTAAATGCTGCCCTACAGCTGCTGGCTTCATTACAGTCAGGGTCATTTCTACACCCTCTCTGCACCCCCCCTGCTTTTCTGAGGCTGGTAAAAGTCAAACGGGGGCTAAGTGTTACTCCCACAGTGTTTACTTCACAGGAGCACAAAATTTCCTGTTAATAATTAGAGCAGTACTGAACAGCAGCGTTCCCGCGGGCCCGGGTTGCCTGCAGGCTCCTGTCCGGGATGCTGAGACATTTCCAAGCTGTGCTGCTTGATTGCTTTCTTGAATTCAAAGAAACCATATCCACCTCCCAAACCAGCTTCAGTGGCTGATTATGTCCATCCCTCTCCTGTTCAAAGCCTCCCTCCACCTGCCACACCGGGGCTCTTCTTCACTAAGGGACTGCAGAGCATCTCCCAAGCTGGACCCGTCTCTGCAGACACCCCCATATGGGTACAACGGGGTGCCCCACGCTGAAGGAACTATCTGCAAACCCCATCTGGCACAGTTCCTGTTTTCTAGCTGGGGATGCAGAGAGCAGTTGACTTTATCTGAGCTCCCAGGGCAGACCCAGGAGACCTCAGGAGGTGCCAGGTCTCTGCTCGGATGCAGAAGCATCAAAAACTGTCCTATAACCCCTCTGGAATGAAAATTTCCTTGTCCCTTTCGAGTGGGCTTGCCTGCCCAGATTAAAGAATATCTATCATCTGATTTGGTATGATTTTTCCCATATGTTCACTGTCCATTAAAATGTTTGCTATCAAAGGGACTGGCATGTAAAACTAGAACTGTGTGAGCATTAAAGCGACCACATGCAACTGAAGATGCATTTTTGTGGCATAAAGTTTGCCTTTCTATTTGACTGTGTTTAAGACTCTTCTGTTCAGAGCCTAAATCCATCTGAAGAGTCCCCCCCCAAGCCCTCTGACCTCTAAATTCAGCCACCCTCTTGTCCCAGCTGGGGTGTTGGGATGCATGGTCCACAGCAGGATGAAACGATCCATGGAGGAGGAACCTGCAGAGCTCTGTGGGCTGTGGAGTTTGTAAACTCCATGGAGCTGAGCTCTTCCAGGAGCTGAACCACTCACCCAGCTATGAGCTAAAAAGCCCCAACACACCACAGCCCACAGCTCTTTGCTGTCCTGTGCCACCAACACTTCTCTGGGATTCAAGAGTTGAAGGTCTGAAGGTTCCAAAGAGCCTTTGCAGCCAACGTGTGCTGCAGGATGGAGAAACTGCAGTGGGAATACCTCTGAGCATCAGAATACCTCTGAGCATCAGAATACCACAGCAGCATCCTGACCCTGCACTATCCGTCCTCTCCACGGTTAGGGGCTGTGGGAGAAACATGGAAAAACTGGAGCCTGTGGGAATCTCTCCTTGCAAGGCTCATGGATGTAAAAGCTGGAGAGTTTAATACCCACTGGAGCCCCTCATTTCAGGGCTGACAGAGTTTACAAGCTACCCCAAGCATTTCTAATCTACCTGGGTGCCTCAGTCCTGAAGTTACAGGATTTGCAAACTCCTCCAGTGCTGCCTCACTGGACCTGCTCCCCCTCTCACGATTCCAATTCCTGCACTAACAAAGCATTAACAACCCAGAGTCCATCATTTCAGGGCTCAGAGAGTTCACAAGCATCACTCAGAGCCCCAGACAGCTTGTAAATCAGGTGAGACATGCACATGCACAGTCACCTGCAGACCAAGAAACTGCTACAGATCACCTCATCAGCAACTGTGTGTTTTGTGCCACTCTGGGGCTTGCACAAAGACCTTCTGGCTGGTGGAAAGGATCCACAGGTCTCTGAGCTCCCCCTGACACAGGAGACTGCCAGCACGTGTGAACCTGCCTTGCTGCTCTGCAGAAATGGGAACATCTTCAAGGAGGTCACCAAGAAGCCATCTGACTTCATCTACATTACAAGGAGTCTGATGCCACTGGTGGCTGCTCATACTCGGAGAAGAATGAGCAAGACCCACATTTCAGAGGAGACAGAAAGGTCAGGAAGGACAATCCTATCTGCAAGCAATTTCCCAGGATTTCATAGAATGATGGAATGGGTTGGGTTGGAGGAGACCTTAAAGCTCATCCCGTTCCAACCCCCTGCCATGGCAGGGACACCTCCCACCAGCCCAGGTTGCTCCAAGCCCCATCCAACCTGGCCTGGAACACTGCCAGGGAGGGGGCAGCCACAGCTCCTCTGGGCAACCTGGGCCAGTGTCTCACCATTTACTGAGCAAACATGAGCCAGCAGCTCCTCCTGCCTCCCTGGGAAGCACCAGGTACCACAGCCAGGCGGGGAAACGGCTCAGGAGAAGCATCAAGCCCCAAGGACCCACATCCCACACAGGATGCTGGGACCTGCCTGCCACCACCCTTCTGGGCAAGCACCCGCTCTCCAGCATCAGCTACAGCCTCGAGGAGGGCAGAAAGGCTAAAAATAATCAGCATGATTTTTTAAATCAATATATTCATCCCGCCAGATGCCCGGCAGCAGCTGCGCTGGAGCGCGTTTAAGATTCGATCATATATCAGCCTGTTATGACATCCCCCAACTGTACGTGTTAGAAATTAGCAGCAATATTGGAGTTGTTGGGACGGAGGGCTAAATCTCCCCGACAGCTGGAATTAGTTCCAGAGGGTGCAGCTGCCTCCCTGCAACAGCTGAGGGGTTTGGGGGAAAAAAACCCCCGGAGCTGGTGGGTTCTGTGAGAATTGATGGCCTGACAGGGCAAGGCGGGGTAGGAGAGAAGAAAGAACCCACAACATGGGGTGTCTTTTCGATCTGGGGGGGTGTTTTTTGATGATGTTGGGTTTTTTTTATCTCGAGGTTTCCTCACTCTGTTGTAAATCAGGGAGCAAGTGGCAGTGGAAAGTACAAAATCATTACAGTGACAGAGCTTCCATCATTGGCTTTCTTGCTTATTCGAGCAGGAGGGATCGTAAATTCATCTTGGGCCAAGTTTGTGGAATAAGGGCAGTTTTATGGGTTGTTTTTCAATGCTGCTGACTTCTCTTTCTCCATGGCTCCTGCAAGGTCTGGCCCTGCAGAGCCAGAGCATCCTCAAAACTCTCCTGGGAGATGGGAAAGTGGGTTTATTCCCCCACAGAGGGGTTAGAAAGACAGGCTGAGAGGCTGCAGCTATAGTGAGGGCAGAGCAAACGTAGGGGGAAGGAACCCAGGCTGTCACATTGACCACAGGGGTACCTGGATGGAGACTTGTCCCCACAGGGAAATGCCTCACGGTGAGAGGAGGCACTTGGGATTCAGCAAAACCAAGTTCAAACCCTGAAGGACTCTCATCCCCACTCCTGCCTTCTCTCAATAATTCTGGGGAGAGACCTTGCAGAACAGAAAAGCCATTTCCACCTACATCCCAACGCTGCCCATATTTTCCAATAACCCCATCCTCCCCACCCACTCTCACCATCGCTCTCAATAGCTACAGAATTCTCTCTAACCCTCCTGGGGGTGTCCAAGGGAGCAGCCCCCAGAGCAGCTTCTACACTGTGCAAACACAACAAAGCTCTTCCCATGGTTGAACATCTCTGCAGGTCCCATGGGGAAAGCACCTACACCTTCTGCCAGGGTCCCTGGTGACTTACACAGCCTTAAATCCAGCCCAGTAGCTGTGACACAAATGGGACATAAATGACCACTCCAATAAAGAAAAGGAATACCAAATGCTCTGTTCTTCTTGCATTCCTGCAGCCAGGTAGCATCACATGGGAAGCGCTGCCTCCATAAATAACAGCACCACTACAGACCCAGGGCTTCAGCTACATGTTGGGGTGTTTCCCACAAAGTGCTACTCTGGAATAAAAATCCTTAAGTGAACATGATATAATATCAGAGACACCGAACCCTTTGGATCAAAAATAAAAAACTGATCATTTTTTGTTTTTAACTTTTCCTCCTCACGTAGGAAAACCTGATTTTTGTTTTCTTTTATTGTTGCAGTCTGTTTCCATGACGGTGTGTTAAACACTTATGAATTTCTCAGCCAAAGCCCTCCTGTTCAGATTTACGAGGGCTCGTGTTTTATGAACTATCCGCTGCACAATAATATTTGGTAAATCTCCACTTCACAAACATCGCTGTGCTTGAAGGAAAGCTTCACACTCCGCTAGGCTGGGTGCTCAACAATACCCTCATTTTTAATCAGTCACCTGTTTCTCATTTTAAGTTTATCACACTTGAAAAAATACTATAATTTCTAGAGTTGTAAAGAAACCTACAAACTTTGGTCTCAGAAATTTCATTTCGAAGGCATTAACTCATGCTGAAAGTCCCTTGGCTACTGAAGGTGTAGAGTTTCCATTAACAGAATAAACTCCACGGAGTATGGAGCGTAATGTTCTTATGGAAAACAGTCCCTTCCCCTAATTATTTAGTCTAGCAGGGAATGAAAATAATTAAGTCTCAAAATTCCCTTTAGACTGAAGGAGGGGGGGAATAGGGAAGGAAAAATAGCTTTATTTCCAGCTACTGAAGGGAGCTGAGCCACGGTGGGCACTGTCCTTAGCTGGAAGGTGGGAGTGAAGGTTTGGAGATGGAGACTGGCTCAGGGGTGAGGGTGCAGCGATGCCCTTTGGAAACTGTCACAGCTACAGCCACCCTGTTACTGCTGAGGCTTCAATTTAAGGCTTTTGTTCACAACTCAAATGAAAGGAGCAGCTCTGCTCTGGGGACAGGCTGAGGAGGTGGGGGTGTTCAGCCTGGAGAAGAGAAGGCTCAGGGGAGACCTTAGAGCACCTTCCAGTGCCTGGGGGGGTACAAGAAAGCCGGGGAGGGACATTTGACAAGGGCATGGAATGACAGGATGAGGGGTGATGGCTTTAAACTGGAAGAGGGGAGATTTAGATGAGATCTTAGGCAGAAATCCTTGGCTGTGAGGGTGGTGAGACACTGGCCCAGGTTGCCCAGAGAAGCTGTGGCTGCCCCCTCCCTGGCAGTGTTCCAGGCCAGGTTGGATGGGGCTTGGAGCAACCTGGGCTGGTGGGAGGTGTCCCTGCCCATGGCAGGGGGGTTGGAACCAAATGAGCTTTGAGGTCCCTTCACACCCAAACCATTCTGTGATTCCATGAAATTATAACAAAAAGGGTGCTGGCCACAAGCACCATGAGTGTAAACCCAGAGGAATTGGGATGGGGCACAAAAATTGAGGAAAATAAAAAGGCAAATGCTCACTTCAGTTTCCTGAAGCACTAACAGCAAAGCAAAAATGACCTAAGAAATGGAACAGCAAGAGGAACGGGTGAGTGACGTGAGAGCCCAGCAAGGTGCAACCCTGACCTGGCAGGCGAGAGCTCCCCCCGTGCCCCAGCCCTCACCTTCCCACCTGGGTAAAGATGCAGATGGTGCCAAGGTCCCAGGAGCTGGGATTTGGCTCACCCAAACCCGAAATGTGACCCACAGGGACCCAGAGTGACATGGCAGCGCTGGAGCTGAAACGAGCATTTGCAAACGGTTATTTTTGTTTCACGCCACCCAAAAACACACCAGACCCATGAAAAACTCTTAAAGCAAAGCTAATGCCAGAGCAAAAGCAGCTGACACATAAAACCAGTGCTGGATCCTGATCTTTTCCTACTATAAACCAGCTGCTAAAGAGTGAAAACAGAGGCTGTGCTTCGGTTAACCCACGGGAACGCAGGGACCGAGGCTCTGTTCAACACCATCCCCAGCACCCTGTGCCCAGCACAGCACCCAGGATGCTGTGCAATTACTCACTGGACCTGCTGGGATTCCTGGGGATGCTCTGCCATCATTACCCCATAAAAACTAACAAAGATAAAGACTCGCTTTTGGGTTTTGCTTCAAATTCCTGAACATTTCACTTCCTCACCTGTTACAGAATACAATTAAAAACCCCCCATCCACCACCTGGAGCACTGCAGTGTTATCCCAGCTGCATCCCACTTCAGTATTTTAATTTTAAAACGAGTTCTTGCATTCAACTACTTTATTTTAATGTTTTTTAACAGACCTGATGCCAGAGAGCATAGAAGAGATGCAGCCAAAGTCTTGGAAGGCAAGACATGATACTAATTTTCTCAATTTTTAATCTGTTCTGATGTCTTGTTTTCAGCCTTGGTTGTGGTGAGTACCAGGAGCAACATTTATGGCACTGGGGGACACGTGGTAATAAACAGCCCTGGGATTACCGAATGCTTCTGTCGCTCCCTGAACCGTGAGAGCCGTTTATTGCCAGCAGCAGCCACCAGATGGTCACAGCTTCTGGCTGCTGGCACCAGGGGACACCTAATTCAAAGGGGTGACTCGGTGTCTAAAGGTCCCAGGCTTTGCTAAAACCCCAGGCTCAGCCACCACTCAGCTCTGACTTTTTCTTCTATTTTTTTAATTTTTTTTTTTAAAGTTAAGAAAAAAGCAATGCAAAGGAACTCGGTGAATTTATGGCCCTGAGCCTCAGGGAGACGAGCAAAATTTGGAGAGACTCAGTTGATAAATGCACCTGAGACAGAGCCAATGCATTGCAGGTTCTCCCATCACTCTTCCAGCTCCACCTTGCAAACCCTGCCCCGACACCATCTCCCCAACAAGCTCCTGCTGGATCCCAGTGGGTCAGCCCTCAAACTGGGCTGGATCTGTCTGTGGTAAGGGCTGTGCTGGTTCATCCCATCACGCCTTTCGTAGCAATAATTAAGAGATTTCCCCTGGAGCCCCTCTGGAGTGGAGCCAAGGCGTCGTGATTGGTGTGCAAGAGATCTGCACCACCCCCCTCTAACGCACCCGGAGCTATAAACCATCACTGGTGGGAACTCTGGTGCTGCTGTGGGTCTCTGGGCTACAGGCAGGGTCCTGCTGGTTCGCTCTGAGATTCTGCACTGATGGGAAAAGGGGTTCTTAAATGGGAAAATGTGCAAAAACCCCCCAAAAAGCTGTTCTTACAGCAGCTTTGGCTCCTGTACTCAGAGGGGTTACATCCCACCAGCCTGTACTGATGCTCCACTCACGTGCCTGTGCACCACGAGACAGGGCTGGAACTCAGACATGACATTATTAGAAATATCCCAATATAATGGTGGGGAAGTCACTTAGTGGTGGCATTCCAAGCTGTGCCTCTGCTGGTTTTTCGCACAACTATATAGAGACATACATTTAGCTCAGTGTATAAACCACTTTCACTTTATATATTTATCCTGGGATGTGTAAACCATCTCATTTCACGCTTTGGTGAAAGGTGGAAGTTCTTTGTGTCTTAGCTGGAAAAGGAGCCTGTCCTCAGAAGGTTTGGGGATGCACTGCACTAAAGCTGAAAAACATCAGGAGGGTTCAAGGGGAAGTTCATTCCAGACAGTGCTGGGAACCTTCTCCTTGTTTGTAGTGCATCTTGAGAGCCTCAAATTGAAAATATTAGCAAGAGCATAATATTACTTGAGTTGATCCAAAATTCCCTTAAAATGTTTTCTCAACTAAAAATAACTTCAGCAACAAAATAGATACTTTTGTGAAAAATTCCCTTTTGTAGCAAACCTTGGGGTTTTCATCCCTGCCTTTCACTTGCTGATGTTTGTTTTGCCTCTTCACTGAAAACACAAACACTTCCAAGACAAGTGTCCACGATCCCAATCGTTTTTGCAGGACAGTTCTGTCTTTGAGGGGGCTGGGAGAAATGGTGGGTTTGATCTGAGCTCACAAAGTCCTCATGGCAAAAAATCTTAAAGCTGGAGAGCAGGAAACCACTTCAGCAGTCAGGATTTCTGTCCAAGAGAAGCAAACACTGAGCCCTTCACAGCCCAAAGGGTCCTGGTGTCCCCACCAGGAAGGCACTGAGCGGCTAACACCAGCTCTTCATAGCATCACAGAATGGGTTGGGTTGGAAGGGACCTCAAAGCTCATCCCATTCCAACCCCCTGCCATGGCAGGGACACCTCCCACCAGCCCAGGTTGCTCCAAGCCCCATCCAACCTGGCCTGGAACACTGCCAGGGAGGGGGCAGCCACAGCTTCTCTGGGCACCCTGGGCCAGTGTCTCACCACCCTCACAGCCAAGAATTTCTGCCTAATATCTAGTCTGAATCTCCTCTCTTTTAGTTTAAAACCATTATCCCTTGTCCCATCACAACAGGCCTCACCTTTCTTATATGCCCCCTTTACTGGAAGGCTGCAATAAGGGGTCCTCATGTTAAATCCACCCTACTCAAAGACCACCTGAGTACCATCAAATACAAAACTCAGTCCCTCAACAGAAACCACATATGCCTGTCCAAGACAGGAGCCTGGGTACTTCAAGGTCCCATGGCAAAACTCAAAGCTTACCTTGGGGGTGCTCTGCCCTCAAATGGGTTTGTTGCCATCAAGGACAAGGTTTCCTCTTCCTGGGCCAGCAGCTTCCCAGCCAAGTGGATTATCCATTCATTCTGCTCATAGGTCTTGGGGAAGAAATCAGAAATACAAATGTTAGGTGCTGCTGGGCTTGCCATGTAGTGTTATGAGCACAAAAGACTTCTGCAAGGTCTCTGGGGAGGGATTGCAACCGATTTGAGTAGCAAATGATGAATTTTCTGGTGTTGCAAGGAACAGATCCCATAGGAACCAACACCTTGAGGTCCAGACCAAGACCCTCCAGCACCTGTGGGGAGCAGAGAGAGCTTCACTGAGCTTGGCTCATCTGGAAATCATTCCCAAGGGTACAGACACAACCAAGGGTGTTAAGCCTTTGTAACTTGTATGAGTTGTTTGTTAGCTGAGTTGGGATGGCTACGTGCACTTCCCAGCCAGCCCCAAGTGCAAAGCAGCATCCTCCATCTCAAGCATCCCCAAAGGAATTCACATCACAGCTGAAGGAGGTGAACAGCCATGGCCAGTAGCCACATCCCAGCTGATGATTAGAGACTAGACAGTGATCTCTGCTCAAGGTGTGATGCCCGAGGGGACATTCCTGCCAGCCCCGCATCCCCACTGAGCCCACAGCACTGCTTTGTCCCCATGCCAGGGAGAAGCCTACAACTGGTGCCACCAGGAAAGCACAGTGCATGGCTGGTCCAGGAGACGTGTGGCACACAGCCCTTCCCTGGGCAAGAGGCACCACCCCCGGTTCCCCCAATACCCATCAGCTCCAGCTCCTCCTACACCTTGGATCACAAATCTCTTTTAGACTTCACACATCTCTAACATAGCTGGAGGGTTCTTGCCAGTTCTGCACCCCAAACACTTGATTTCAATAATTCCTTTCAGCAGCAAGCTCCACAGAGGAACAGCAACAGCACACTTTGAGAGGACAGTCCACCCATTGTTTTAAAACACCTTGGTTTTCCCTGTTGTGTTATCACAAAGGAATAAAAGAGACTCCTCTATTCACAGAATCACAGAACAGCCTTGGTTGGAAAAGACCTCTAAGATCACCCAGTCCAACCATTAACCCAGCATTCCCAGTCCCCACTGCCCCATGTCCCTCAGCACCACATCTCCACGGCTCTGAAATCCCTCCAGGGATGGGGACTGCCCCCTGCCCTGGGCAGCCTGGGCCAGTGCTGGGGAACCCTTTGGGGGAAGGAATTGTTCCCCATATCCAATCTAAACCCCCTCTGGCACAGCTTGAGGCCAATTCCTCTTGTCCTATCACCAGTTACCTTTCTCTTCAATCCTCTTTTATTTCCCCTGACCTAATCTGCCCTCTTCCCATCCTGTACCAGTACCATTCCCTTAACCACACTGCAGCAGCCGAACGTGACTCCACATTTTTGTCCCTCCAGGAATCCTGGGATTCTTGCAGAGGCTCCATGAAAAGCATTTCCCCTTTTGGTGACTTTCTGGGCCTTATAAGTCCATTAAGATATCTTTTTCCCCCTCCTTTTTTAATGCATACCTAAATGGATTTTTGAGTGCAAGCAGTAGGGGACACTGTGGGAAAGCGAAACCCAGCAGCTGTACCTGCAGGACTGTGACTAAGGCAGAGCATCAAGGCAAAGTCACTCTGCAAATCTTTGCTAATGGTAAAGTTTGTTATTTCCGTTGCTAAGGGAAACGGAGGAGAGAAAGGAGATGGAAAACACCAAACGCTGGTGGGAAGGCCCATGGAGTGGCAGCTCTGCCTCGCAGGGTTTCTGACCTGTGCTCATCACAATACAGAGGAAAACCACAGTTATTTAGGCCAACAACTTTTTAAAAAAAGATAATCCTATCCCCGTCCTGCCTCCCCACGTGGCTCCTTCCATCTGCTGCACCACAGCGTGGATCGGTGGCGGAGCCAGGGATGTGCCCCACTGCCAGCCCCATGCCAAGCTCTGCCCACCCCAAAGCCCTGACACCCCGGGCTGGCCCCTGTCTCCCAGTCCCCCTCCTGGTGCAGAGGAGGTGGTGGTGGCTCTCAAGGAGGTTCAGGTCAACCTCAGCCCCCATGGGACCAAGGCCACGGTGGCCCCGACGTGGCGGTCTGGGAGGGGAGCAGGGAGCTTGGCATCATGCACAACATTAAACACAAACCTTGCAAGACTCACAATAACCCCACCAGAGCTGGTGGGGCTGCAGGAAAAGCTGGCAGCATCCCTGCCAAGGGCTCTACCACGTCACGTTTCGTGGGACGACTCACGCCAAGGCTCCCAGCCACGCCAAGCGGCTCCGTGCCCCTCGATGGCTCAGCGATGCCCGAGGTGCTTGGCTCAGGCCAGGCTTTGAGGGTGGGTGCCCTGCTGGGACAGTGGGCATCCTTGGTCATGAGCAGGGACCTCCTGAGAGGTGTGACAGCAATTGCAGACGATCAAATATCACCAGTTAGACCTTCAGCATCCTGTCCCTCCCTAGAGATCCCTTTTTAAAGTGCTCTGTATGATTTTAAGCACTATTTCTAGGAGGGCCTGGGAAGTGTGAGGGTTCCTGTGTACAAGTTGGGGAGAAGCTGGAGAAGAAGAGGAACAGAAATCACAGAGCTTTATGGAAGATCCCAAATCTTCAAAGCCTGATTCAGAACCAGGAGGCTCTGTAACGGTGGGATGGGCTCCCTGGCTCAACACGGTCTCCAAATTGTTAATTAGCAGCTCCATGTGTCGGACTTCTGGTTTGTAAAGCGCTGTTCTTGTAAAATTTACAGCATGTCTGGCCCCAGCAAAGTCTGCGGTGAGAAATTTCCACCCGGTGCAGCCCCCCCTCCCGCTCCCCCCAGCGTGAAGGTCTCGATACCACGTACCAGCGATGCTCAGAGCACACAGGGGCTGCCCTGTGAAACTCATTACTCTGTAAAGCAATATGGTGGCAAGGGGAGGGGAAAAAAGAGCCCAGGAGATCTGGGCTGCGTTCAGGGAAGCATCCTGGGTGTGCAAAACAGGGGAGTCAGAGCTTGAACTGGATTAAAAAGCCATGAGAGATGCACACAGTGCTTTAAGGTGGGCATGCAGGCACCCACTGAGTTCATCTTTTAGGTTTTGGGTCTTCCCCGGGCACACAGATGGGCGGCTGGGGACTGACCCTGCACTGGTGACACAGGTCCCCAGGCTGCTCTGCCTCCCTCCACCTCCACCAAGACACAGGCATGGACTGAGGCTCCCCAACCTTCCTCCTGCCCCCCCAAAGCTGGGGCTGCACCTCCCCTCGTGCCACGCAGGGCCAGTGCCATACCCATGCTGGGATTCCTGGGGAACCAGTGACCCACACTAAAAGTTACTGGTTGGAATGCAGAAATGTGCCCTGAGCTGCACAAGTCCAACCCTGAACAGAGCATCCCTGGGGAGGCACAGCCCACCATGGATGTGGACATCACTCTCTCCTTTATCTTTTGAGAGGTTTCTTTCTGTTTTAGCATAGCAACTAACAAACCCAAATACAAGAAACCCATCATCAACCCAACTAAAAAGCCTGAGAAAGGCAGCCTGGGCAGAGGTTAAGGTTTCCAAAGCAACGCTGCCTTCACCACAAAGCCAAAGCCTTTCTGTGCTCACACACAGTCCGTGCAGACCCACAGAAGCACAACAGGCACAGCTCTCCATCTCAAACTGTCCTTACAGCTGGTACCAGCACTCAAGACTCCTGAAAATCAGTTTTTAGGTATAACACAGCAGACCTGGGACTAGGTGTTAAGACCCCATGAGCTTTTCTTTCCTGATGGGCTTCAGCCCTATGCAGTGCTCAGGTAGCTGCTTCCCCCCAGCTGTCCATGCCAGTCTCACTGCACACACAGTGCTAGGATGGGGGTTTACTCCTCCCCACCTGCACGTGGCTGAGCATCACCACATGCCCTGGGGTACCATCACCTCCCTGGAGCAACACTGCTGCCCCAAGACCTTTCTTCAACTGTTTATATTCTTTGACCTCTCCACTCGCACGCTTTACCAGTGTATAAACATGGCATTCTCACCTTGAATACATTAACTGGCATGCAGAAGTATTTAATAACTTTACAGAATTTAAAACCAAGTCACTGCTAAGTCAGGCACCAGCACGGAGCTGGGGGCAAACCAGCCCCAGTCACGACGAAACTCTGCAGAGATAACAAAGAGAATATAATCACTGCAAAAAATACACATAAAACCCACCCGGCGCTACGGGGAACATGTTCCCAACTGAAATAATAATAATAAGAACCCTTTTCCTCTAGCTTTAATTGGTCATTTAATGAAAAAGGACTGTGGATTAGTGTGGCATTTTATTGAATCTCGGTCCTGGCAGAGGCACACGGGAGGAGGTAAGTATGAGATGCACATGTGGAAACAGCTGGAAACTTGGCACGGGAGCCCAGCGTTATTATTCCACATGGTCGGGAGCCCGGCGTGGTTCCGCGGCGGCGTGCGGGTGACGGAGGGGTGGAGGGGTGGGACCTGTCCCGCGCGGGGTCGGAAGGGGCATTTGTCACGTCACAGCCTCCCTGCTCTGGGGATGCAAAGCTCCACCATCCTGGATGGTTTCGCCCAGTACTCACACTGCTGTCCACGTGGCTGTTCCACTCCTGCAGCTGAGCGCCTCCCACTGTCGCTGCTCGGGGAACTCAGCTATCAGCTGGGACATGACCCAGCTCCCACAGGAAAGCGGGCACAACTGATCACAGAATCACAGAATGTTAGGGATCTAGGTATTCCTGCTCTGGCAGGGGGATTGGACTAGATGATCTTTTGAGGTCCCTTCCAATCCCTAACATTCTGTGATTCTGTGATTGGAAGGGACCTCAAAAGATCATCTAGTCCAATCCCCCTGCCAGAGCAGGAACACCTAGGTCAGGTCACACAGGAACACATCCAGGTGGGTTTGAATGTCTCCAGAGAAGGAGACTCCACAACCTCTCTGGGCAGCCTGTGCCAGTGCTCTGTCACCCCCACTGTGAAGAAATTCTTCCTCACATTTATGTGGAACCTCCTATGTTCCAGCTTACACCCATTGCCCCTTGTCCTATCATTGGATGTCACTGAGAAGAGCCTGGCTCCATCCTCATGACACTCACCCTTTACATATTTATAAACATTAATGAGGTCACCCCTCAGTCTCCTCTTCTCCAAGCTAAAGAGACCCAGCTCCCTCAGCCTTTCCTCATAAGGGAGATGTTCCACTCCATCATCTTTGCAACTGATGGCAACCCTTTGCCTTTTTATAACATCACCGCCCTTCCCCACCATCCCTTACAACTTAACCAAGGCAGGTCAGAGGCTACATCAGGTCACATCACTTCTCATTATCTCCAATAACCACATCCCCTTCTTGCTATTAGTTTCCCAAAGAGGCAAAGCCATTCCTCCACAGATCTGCCTCAACATATAGTGTTTCAGAGGGGGCAGTTTCTCAAGCCTGACTAAAAGCCATCCCTTAGCCCATCCTGTTAGAAAATGCTTGGGAAAGCAGCAGGTCCCCAGAGGAGGAGGGTGCAGTGCATAGAGCAGTAGGTCCAGGATGAGGAATAAAAGGCTTTGGGAAGCAGCTATAAGGTCTTGCCTACCCGGGGGAAAACATGCACCTGGCACAGCTCCCCATCGCCTCTGGGTCTGGAAAGAAAAGTCACTTTGTTCTCAAATAGTGTCTAGACAGGGAGATACAACAGCCACTGTCGACAATAATCATTCCCTGCACAGGCAAGGTCTTGCTCTGTATTTATCCAGCTCGTGGCACGATAGGCTATCAGTCTTCTTTGGGTTTCTGGGCACTTCCATCACAGTATCACTACTAAAGGTGAGTCCATCCATGCTCCAGCCTGCAGGCTGTCTGAACGCAGCTTGGGGGTTTGAAATTATTCATCTTCACAGGGAGAAAAGTAAGCACAGTCAAAAGCAGAAAATAAAATTCTTACATGCTGAACATGGACCAAAAATGTACAAATGCTGCCATGGAAAATGGAAGTGAGCTGAGGCCTGTATTTGCAGAAAGGGGAAGAAAGGAAATGTAAAAGGCTGTGCCTTAGTACCCTGCGCATGAGGTTTAGGTTTTATTCCCTTACACCTCCTCCTCCATTCTTCTGCCACGCAGCTTTTTCCTGTAGGCACCTTCTGGCTGGAAAACCAAGATAACAGAAGCTTGAATAAAATATTTTACAAAAAATATTAAATCTGCCTTCACTATAAATAGGGGTACTCTTACTCAGCTCTTCCAGTCTGTGTGTGACAACGCGAAATCTCCATCACGACTCCCTGTCACCACCAGGGGAGACCCTCAGAGCATCCATCCCCTTGCTGATGCCTCTCTCTCCTCACCTGAAGACACACATTTCTCCTCAGTGCACCACAAGTGCTGCTCAGTGCTGGGTCTGCTGCTTGCAGAGCCCTGCTGGACACAGCAACACGGGCCACCAGTCTGAGTGGCTTCTGCACCACTGCCCACACTCAGGGACTTTTGGAGCAGCGTCAAGGTACGGTGCAATGAGATCCTGGGCTTTAAAAAACAAGCTGCATTGCTTTGTTATTTTTTGACTACTTATTATTTGATGAGCACCACGAGTGTGTCTCTGCGTTGGCCAAACACGGGCCCCGAACAGAATAAATAACCTTCATGCCATAGTAAGGAGGGGAAAAGCCTTCCCTTTGATTTTGCTTTATCCAGAGCACTGAAAGCTTTCCACTGCTGCCCACTGGTGAAGAACAAATCTTTGGTACGATAAACAACTGGCTTTTGCAAAGTCCAAGACATCCCGCTACCAGGAAAAGTGACCAACTTGAAGCCCCAAAACTATGAGCAGTATTTTGTTTTCTGGTTCCTATTTATTAACGATGCTGAATGCACCCACAGCCTGCCAGAAATCTGCCTGTAGCACATTCTGGAGCAGTGGCACAGCATAGCTCTGTTCTGGGCTGTGATGGCTGGGCTCCCACAAATGCCCACCATAAAGGAGAAGTCAAATCATTACAGGAGTGTTGCCATCAGTACCTGGAAGACAGACAAAGCTTTAACCATTTGCCTCCAGCTGCTGTAAAACCAGGATGTCTTTGCACTAGCATAATAAAGTGTCAAGGGGTGAAAATTTTTCCTAATACTTAAGCTGAATTTTCCTGAGATTAAATCATATTCTGCCCTTTCATCCATTATTTACTCCCTTTCCCACAGGGACATAGAAAACAGATCGCTGCTTTCCCCTTTGCTGTAGGTTTTCACCTATTTCAAACCTGTTTTGACATTGGGTGCCCATGCAGATTTGTTCACTCTGTCACTGTGGGAGAAGGATTCTGCACCTCTGCTCTTTCTTGGGTCCCTCTTCTGGAGCCAAACTCTTTTCAGTGGTTCCCAGTGACAGGACAAGGGGTAATGGGGACAAGCTGGAACATAGGAGATTTCATTTAAATATAAGGAAGAACTTTTTGTCAGTGAGGGTGACAGAGCACTGGCACAGGCTGCCCAGAGAGGGGTGGAGTCTCCTTCTCTGGAGATTTTCAAGACTCACCTGGATGCAGTCCTGAGTGATGTGCTCGAGGGGATCCTGCTTTTAAGCAGGGGAGTTGGGCTGGGTGATCTCTTGGGGTCCCTTCCAACTCTGAATATTCTGTGATTCTGCACCCTTGCCAGTTGACTGCGTCCTTCCCAAACTGGGACTTGTCTGAGTATAGTGGGAGGGTGACACCACGCACACTGAACACCTATCATGGCATCATGTTTGCCTTTTCACAATGTCTTTGTATAAGTGTGCTCACCTGGTGATGCACGCTCAGCCCAAGAGGCTCCCCCAGAGCACAACGCCCTGCTCCATCCCATGCCAGGGCAGGTGACGGGTCCTGCCCATGTGCAGCACCACACACACACCTCTCCTGTCCGCTCAGACCAAAACCAGCAGCATCACTGGGCTTGTAGACCTTGTAGACGCAAGGAGCACGTCGTGCTGTTCTCTCCCATCAGCAGTAGCTCCTCTTAAAAACATGCTTGGGTTTAAATTGCTCTGGAGTGACCCATCTCAACAACAAGCTCCTGAACATCAGCTCCTGACCCACAGACATGTTATTTTTGCTGAGGCCACCATGTTGCACAGAAGGGCAGGTCCCATCCGAGGTGGCTGCTGAGAAACAACTGAAAGTGCACAGATTTCTGCGCTCCGCTGCTGATTCGTGGGAGTTTTTCCCCTTCAGCAGACGGGAAGGAGCAACGCAGACACGTTTCTGGATGGGCTGTGTCCCTGCCAGAACTAAATGAAGGGCTTCAATTCAGAGCTACAGCACCCTCGGGATGTCGAGACACACCAAACAAAGAGGGGATTTAGAAAACAAGTGAAAAGGCATATTATATTTAGATAATAAAATTAACATCACGAAAATTGTTTCCTGGAAAATAATGTCATGTTACATTATATATAATTATGGAGCTACTGGAATGGTAATTAAGAGGCAGTCAACTAATAAACTGCAATTCAGAGGTGGAGCAGCACGGCGGCTCCTCCCGTTCCCGCGCCGGGGCCACGCCAGGGTTCCCCCACCGTGCCAGCCCATGCCAGCCGTGCCAAGGGCCTGGCTCCCCCCTGCCCCAGCTCTTCAGAGCAAATCCCACAGCTACAGCCAAGGTGGAAAGTTCTGCAGGAAACCCCGAGTGGAGGAAGGCGTCGTACGTCAAGCGCTGATGAGGTGCAAAGAGGAACCTGTCAGGAGCAGCACAAAGGGATGGTAAATATCATCCCCCCCCCCAGCTCCTGGGCTTTTCTGCAGCCTGTCAGAGCTGGATGTGTCAGCTCCTTACCTGGCCACCGCCAACGAACTGCAAAACCAACCCCGCCGCCGCCTGCTCGGGGAGCAACGGCGCAGGCGGCGCAGCAAAAATCCAGAACCTTGAAAAACAAATTACATCTAATCCAGAGGCTGAAGGAACGTGGGGTTTATGGACTCCTAAATACTGCATGTGGTTTGCACAACTCGTCTGGCTTCACAAACTCCTCCTGGGGTCTCGACTTCTGGGTCCTCATCCTTCCTGCAGCTCTGCACGACTCAAGGCTGACGAATGGCATCGGCTGCAGCAGCACAGGGACGATGGCAGGACAGCCAGCTTCCCCAGGGGGCACAGCTGGCACCAAACACACAGCTCACAGCTTTCAAACAACCATTCAGCCACCCCAAATGGGATTTACTTCCACACTTCAGCAGGTATTTACACACCTGAGCATCCAGATCTGGAAAGGCTTGCTGCTGTGCCTCAGCTACTTGTCTTGTTCTCATCAAGAGCCATCCCCACTTTTCAGAAGGTTTTTCTTCTCCTTTTTGCACTTTTTGTTCAAACCTGTGCTACGCAGGATCTGAAATTGCTTCCTGGAGAGCTGTGGGCACTGCGGGGACCCATGGGACAGTCCCCAGAGGGAGCAGGGGCCGAGGGAGTGCTGCAGTGCGCACGGGATTCACACACTGGGATGGCTGGGAAGGGGCAACAGACCCATTTCCAGCCAGTGCCACCACAGCAGGGAGGTGACAGACACACACACACACCCAGGGAGGTGACAGACACACACCTCTGGCACGCACCCACCCCAGCAGGAGGCGAGCACCCTCCTCCTGCCACCACACGAGATCCACAATGCTAATTGCTGCTAATCAGCTGGCAGGGACAGACACCTCCAGCAGCCCCCTGTGCCCAGGTGACCAGAAACACCTGTGGGAACCTTTCAGTGAATGAAACACTAATAATAAAGATGCAAAGAGGCCATGTTACCTTCTTCTCCTCCTCCTCCCCTGGCTGTCCCATACATCCCAGTCACTCGGCGCCCAGCCTGGCTCTGCGGGACGGTGCTGGGGTGTGATGGTGTCCCAGCACTGGGACAGCCTACACTCTCCTGTGATGCATCAGTATTTATGTCCTGTCCTTTTTGATTTTAAACCTGAAATCACTTTGTATTTAAACCAACAGCTCCCGTTCAACCTCCTGCACCTTTACGTAACACTGGGCTGCGTTGCTGGCTTCAGTTTTAACCTTTGCTGTTGGCTGGCTGAGGGATAAGCATACCTAATGCAGATTAAATGAAATTCCAGCACACACAAACTAGCGGGGTAAATATAAAACCATAGCCAAAGAGCGATGGTTATGTCATCGCTGAGGAATCCAAAGGGCGCCCAAACGAAAATACCACAAAGCGAGCAGAGTTTGGGGCAGGGGGAGAGGATGCAGGGACACAGAGAAAAGCCTGTGATAGCAGAGAGGGCTTTGCCACTGCTGTCAGCCCCAGTTTTGCAAAGCCAGGTCCATGCTCATGCGAGTAAGATTTTGCAAAATAAGCTAAAAGATATACAAGAATTAATTTGATAAGTTTTCCCCATCTTCTTTTTCCATTTCTGGCTGTCACCTCTTTGCTGATACCACGTGGGGAGAACATTTTGAAGGACCTTACATCCCATATGTAGGCAGGTGGGCAGTGGAAGCCACAGCTGGTGTCCCCAGGGGTCCCCAAGAGGGATGTGGGTTCAAGCAGCCCTGGACACCCTGTGTGGTAGCTGCTGCCCCACCAGGCCACTGCTGTGTGAGGAGGTGCCACCCAGGGGCTTTCCCAATGTCTTTAACTCTCCTTATTGCTGAGAAACAATCAAAAAGCCTCGCATAAAATTTCCAAGAGTTTCATTACACGAGCAGCAGACATCCTTTAGGAATACAACCTTTTTTCCTTTTTTTTTAAAAAACATAATTAACTTAGTTGGGGCTTCAAATATCCCCTCACCCCCCCAGCACATAGTAAATTCATACAAATTGGTTTTCCTGGTCCAGGCACACCCAGGTCTCAGAACACCCAAACCACTGACCTGGAAGGCAGCGAACCACATCAGCCAGTCCAGGCGGTAGTGGTAGGGGGTGATAAAGCACGGCCTCCTCTTCAAGTCCCCTGGCTTGCATTTGAAGTCATACTCCTCCCAGACAGCAGTGGGGTCATTAGGATCCAGGCTGGATGTCCCCTGAAGGACAACTTCTGTTCTCTCCTTGGTAATGCTGTGGGACACAATATGATACTGTTTTTTGGCTGAAGTCATGTAAAATGCTAGTTCATGAAAGCCAACATGGCAGCACGAATCAATGGCCTCACCATACAGTAGGATCCTGATGGGTCAAGCTACAGAGAACCTGTCTATCCCACAGATGTTCTCTCTAGCAGCAAAGTACATGGAAAACCTCAACTTCCATGTCCTCCCACACTCCCCTCTATCCCACTGCAGTTGTGCCAGTCCAAGGAGGGACTATGACCCCAAAAGATGATTCCTGCTGAAATTGGTGGGTCAGTCTCTCCAGATCAGAGCTGAACATTTGTCCAAGACATTAAGAGAATGTAATGAGTGTCTCCCAAGTCCCATGTGACCACCTTCAACCTGCACTAACTTCTCTCTTTGTCTTTGTTTCTGTTACTCCTATGACTCCCATGATACAAGAGCTCTGTGACCACAAGCTCCTGATGACATGAGAAAATGGAGATGAAAGATGCTCACAAAACACAGCTGCACCTCCAGCCACGGCCACCAGTGGTATCTGCAGGAGAGGTTTCATGGGTGATTGCACACAGCAGTCCTGCCTCTGCGTTTCAAAGGTCTGGCCCCAAGACCTCCAGCTGCAGGATCAGCAGAGCAGCTTCCAGCTGGGACCACTCCAGCACCCCCTTTGCAAGCCTGGCTCTCCTTGCAGCGCTGCTGGCCACAGGGTGCTGAGCTCCAGCTTGAGCCTTGGCCATGGCAAAGGGCAGAACACACTCGCAATGAGCCCAGGTCAACCAGCTACAGCTGCTTGAGCCCTGGGGAGGTGCTTGGCCCCATGGGGAGCACCCCACAGGAGCTGACTCTTGGGGCACCATTAACAGCTGTCTCTACGTGCCCAAACATTTCACCAACCTGGCTGGAAGACAGGTCTCATGGAGCTATTACTCAGCAAGAGGAGGAGGTAACATGTAAGCCAATGCAAACCAAGCCAAGAAAAGCAGAAAATGAAAACAAAAAAGCCCCCCAGACTCCATCTATGTATAGAAACTTGGTTAAAAAGCACCCTTGCCTTACAGCAGGTCATGCATATTCCCTTTGCTGCTTGGCTGGACCCTCTCTCCACAGCAAGGTGGCAGAGGCAAACTCTCCAGGCCATGGAAAGCCCATGTGAAAACACCACCATCAAGTCCTCAATGACCTGCCAGTGACACTTGCCTACAAGGAGAGCTGTTCTCCATAATGAACACAGAACTGCGTAACTCTGCCTATCAAAGCTGTCCAACTCCCAACACTCTTTAATTTTTTATTACTTTGGTCCTTCCTCCTCCAACCCAAGAAACCGAAAGTTTGGAAACACACAGCCTCCATCCACCTTCTCCCCCAAAGGCTTCCAGTGATAGATGCTTACAGCCCCAGGAATGCTGTACGTCTCAGCTTTAATTGTTACCTACGTTTAATAGATTTCTGGATTCTCCAGCCAAGTTCCATATTATACACTGGGCTGAGTTACGAGCTGTGGCCAGCTGCCCAATGGTTAGAAACACACTGTAAATCAGGGACACCAAATTACTAATAAAAGTATGTTCCTACTGTGTGATTCAAAATATGTCAAGTTTCACATAATCGTATATTCATTATAAGCTGCAATCCTCTTTTTATTGGTTTACATAGGCTGGAATTACAAACATATTACAGCAGCATTTCATCACATGCTCTTTAGGTTCTGGTAACTGTTGAAACAGAAACCATAGACTGAAGAAGAACAACAACCCAAAGAAAACAATCTCCCGTAGCTTCACCACTCCAGCCTTCAAAGAGGTTCAGGGGTTATTTCTCCTTCTCTCTTAAAAAAGGAGAAACTTCAGCATTTTCCACAACTATCGTTGATATTTTTAATCTTTTTTTTTTTTTTTCCTAAATTTTTTCTTTCCACAGAAATTTCTGCTATTTGAAAAATTGGGGAAAACATTAATTTGATGTGCTCCAGGTGTTCTCTGCATCTCCAGTGCTCACAGTGAGGACCTGCTCCTCCCCTTCACCATCTGCTCAGTCAGACCTTTACAAAACCTATTTAATCACTGTTGCCTTCTCTTGTGGGACCTTGTCCAGAGCCCACCATCTCAAGAGCTGCCATCCCACCCCACGGCCACCACGGCGAGGCGGTGGCAAAGCCAGAGGTCCCTGCAGAGAAGCCTGGCCCTGTTGTTGCCCCTGGGGCAAGCTGTTCCCATGAAGCCCTGTTTTCTGGCACATTCTCAGTTGGAAGAGGTTGGGAGGGACAGCACACAAGAGTGGTTATGGCGAGCCCAACCATGGCTCACCTAAGCCTGGTGACCTGTCCCCAGAAAACCCAGACTCAGATGCTTAAAAACCAGCTTGGTTACAAATGCAGCTGGAGAGGCTTCCCTCATCCAGCCCCACCTCAAGACTTCCTGAGCTGAAGGCAGCAGCCAGACTGCTGCTGGGCCTGTCCTCTCAGTGTCTTGTTCTTTTTTGAGGCCATTTATACTTTTGTCTCTGCAGTTTCCTGTAGCAATGAATTCCCCAAGTCACTCGTTGGAAAAAGCACTTCCTTTCATTGGCCTAAATCCTGCTACCCAATAGCTCATGTGAATATTTACATGAGGGAGAGCAAATGCACGCAGGGGAAGAGAAGTTCACCATAAATAAAGTGGGCTGGTGATGGTGAGGACTATCCACTGGATGAACTCTCTTATGGCTATTTTCATCCTGCTATTACAGTTGCTACAGCGATATAATGAGCTAACTAAAAGTAGGTCAAAGAAAATAAATTATAATTCAGTGGGAAAGAAACCTGCTCCTTTTCTCCTCCTCTCTCATAACAGATATTCCAAGCTCTACTGGCTACTGGAAGGATTTCTGTCCAGGTTTCAGGCACCCAGACCAGCTCTCAGACTATACCAGAGAGAGCAGCAGAGCCGTACAACGTGCCATTAAAAGGTGTGTACCTCCCAAAAGCTCCGTAGGTGTTCACTATCCTGAGAGGGTTGAAGGAGGTGTTCATCACTTGTCTGGAGTTGAGGAGGTTGAAGACAACCGGGATGCTGAGATAAGCAATCAGGAGGCCAAAGGAGATGTTCAGCACCCTGCGGATGTAGCAACCTGTTGGGGACACAAAAGCAGAGCAGGAGGAGGTGATTTTGGTGCTGGTGGTGGGCTCTGGTACCCCCATTCCTCCGCCTGGGTGCTCACAGCTGCTCGGGGCTCTCAGGCTGGGGCTGACAAATGCTCCCCCGTAATCAACCCGACCTTGCCAAGGGCCGTAGCTATCGCTCCACAGATCTGCCTTCTTCTAAATAGTCTGAGAAAGGGCTAAAAAGAAAAATGTCTGAAATGTAAGATTAATCATTGCTTTAAGACAGGGGAAAAAACGCAGCTGGCACTCGCACCTTGCTCCAAAGTGCCCTCCTGGTTTGTGTGTGGAGTGCCTCCAGCTCCCCAGGGCTCTGCTCCCACCCGGGGCTGTCCCCTCCCCCACCGCCCCAGGCTCTCGTCACCCAAACTTATTTCCTGCATTTCCCTCATTACCTCCACTCAAACCCCACTTTCCTTTTGCAAAAACCTCTATTGCTCATCATTTATGTAGGAGCCATGTGTTGCTTCCCCAGTGCTGCAGCAGTTGGTTTGCAGGAGCAGTGCTGGGCTGGATTGCAGTCCAAGGAGACACCTACTGCCATCAGACAAATAAGCAGAAGTGACCTCGGAGGGGGTCCTACCCTCACGGCCGTTTTAGATTTATTTAACATGGACAGCCAAAGGATCAGATTCAAAGCAATTGCATGGAGCTTTCCCCTTATCTCTGCAGGAGAGGGATGTTTATTTGAACCTCTCTCAGAAGCTATTAATAATTGTTTAGTCTGAGAACATTTCTGGAGAATCATTTGATTTGGGAAGGAGCTCACCGAGATGCCCCCCCGGCCCTGCACTGCTGCCAGAGCAGCTGGAGTCCGTCGGGCATTTTTTTGTCTTTTAGATGGGCTGAACTTTCTAGCCTGTAATTAAAGAGCAGGTACAGACAGAGAGCCCTCCACCACATGGGCAGCATCAGCAGCTCCTCACGTCACACTTTGTGGCCATGCATGGACCAGCAAGGGGGTGATTGTCATCATGCCCTTGGGGCCATAGCTACTCAGTCAGAGAGAAAAAGGGTTTAGCAGAAGGAAAAAAAATAGTCAATCAACATAGGAAGGATGGAGCAAGACCTGGGGAAGGAGCATGAGACACAAGCCAAGGGAATTCCAGTACCTGGGGGAGGGACTTTTGACAAGGGCATGGAGTGATAGGATGAGGGGTGATGGCTTTAAACTGGAAGAGGGGAGATGTAGATGAGATCTTAGGAAGAAATTCTTGACTGTGAGGGTGGTGAGACACTGGCCCAGGGTGCCCAGAGAAGCTGTGGCTGCCCCCTCCCTGGCAGTGTTCCAGGCCAGGTTGGATGGGGCTTGGAGCAACCTGGGCTGGTGGGAGGTGTCCCTGCCCATGGCTCAGTAAGGTTTTCTGGAGAACATCACAGAAAAGGAGCAAGATCCTCAAAAAATGGATCTACCTCCCCCTCATGGTGACTCACCAAAGAAGTGCCCTTTGGATTCCCCTCCAGAAAGGAAGGTGCAACTAGAGTGTTGTCTGGGACTGGGTACAAAAATACAGTTGGTAGGAAAGCTCTAGGCTCTCAAAAGCAAATCTACCAGAGGAGGAAAACTGTTAAAGACTCCTTCCAGCAAAATTTGTACGATAGGAGACACAGAAAGTTTAATGAAATTGCGTTTGGCTTGCTGGAACTACAGCTTCTGGATAATCTGTGTTCCTTGGGAGATGAGAGAGGACTGGAGACAGATGGTGGATCTTGCTGACATTTTTCATTCTTCTGACAGATGTTGAGTATGTTTAAAAATGAGCATCTGTGATTGTTGTTGATATTACAGGCAATTTGTTGCTTATATGCAGTTTATAAAAATGCTACAAACACAACTCTACATCTGCTACGCAGCCCCATGAAAAATATCACAGTATTGCTCGTGCAGGGGATCTGGAACAGGGCTGCTTGAAAACTCCCTTCTGAAGGCAACATCAGCATTGATCCCTTCTGTTCAGACACAAACCCTCTTGTATTTGTTTTTCCATATTCACAGTAAGAACATGAGTTCACCTCCTCTCTGCTTTGAGGAACTCACTCCCCACTGTGGCATTGCCCACGCTGCCAGCGGTGGCCACCAGCATCTGCTCCTCTTGCCTTCTCCCAGCAGGACATTATAGAATCATAGAGCAGCCTTGGTTGGAAAAGACCTCTAAGCTCACCCAGTCCAACCATTAACCCAGCATTCCCAGTCCCCACTGCCCCATGTCCCTCAGCACCACATCTCCACGGCTCTGAAATCCCTCCAGGGATGGGGACTGCCCCCCTGCCCTGGGCAGCCTGGGCCAGGGCTGGGGATCCCTTTGGGGGAAGGAATTGTTCCCAATATCCAATGTAAACCTCCCCTGGCACAACTTGAGGCCATCACCCCTTCTCCTGTCATTGTTACCTGGGAGAAGAGACCGACCCCCCTGGCTCACCGTATCGCAGGGGAAGCTGCTCCTCCCCGGCTGCCTCTCTGAGCTGCATCCGTGCCAGTCTCTCTTTCACCCCTCCTGGCCTGGAGCTGAAGAGGAACCCCAGGCTGATGTCATCGAAGCAGGCGATGCTGGGCACCATGGTCAGCCAGTTGAGGAAACTCAGGTTTCCACTTATGATCAGAAGCACCTGAATGGGAAAGAAGGCAGCAGAGGGTGTTGCATCTGCTTAAAAGACAACAGAAGAATGTGGTGAAGGAAACACTGGGTGGATTTTAGCACCTTAGCAGACACTTTACTGATGGCAAACTGTTGGCAAGAGCCAACTCAAGAAGACTCCTTGGGAGCTGGAGACCATCACAAACTTCCCACTTCATGGCAAAGCATATCCTTGGTTCTCCCTTCTCCAACATACACAACAACCCCCCAATGAACACCAAAAAGCTACATCTCAAGCAAAGAGGAAATCTTGGTGAACCTTGCAGGTTCTCCTCCTCTGGCCAGGATGATGAAAGCTCAGATGGGTACTGGGATGTATCAGCCCCACTGTGTAACGTATCACGTAGCCACTAGCATGGTAAAACTCATTACAGCACAAGACACACCATGTAACAGAGCAGGTCACTGGATAAATCCTGGGATGTCTGGAAACACTGAAATATATTTCCATATTCCTTCATGCTGCCCTTGGCTTTGAGCAAAGTGCTCTTGACCTCACTCAGAGGTCTCCAACCTCTGCTGGGGCTTGTCTGAGAGCAAGGTCTCCATGGCAGTGCCAACCCTATGCCTGGGGACAAGGATGTGAGCCCACCACTTCACAAGCAGCACAATTTATTTTCAAGGGCTTTTACCTGGGGGTTTGTTGTTAGGATTTTGTTAGACTCATGTAACACCAGGAGGCTCCAACGTGGACCCACTTAGCTTGGACTTGCCAAAACAGATGGTAAGAGGACAGTTCCTGTCCTGAAAAAAACCTAAATCTAAACATACCAGACAAAGTCAGACCAAAATTAGGATGTGTTACAGCTGTATTATAGGCAGAGGGGAAGAATTTTGGCACCTAATTCTCATTTCAATGATGCTCTCTGGGGATATCACCTTCAAGAAACTCACTCAAGGTCACATAAAGAGTTTTGCAGCAGAACCTGAAATAGGACCCAGATCTCCCAAGTCCCCCCCTGAAATACCTGCATGCCCAGACACCAGGCCCTGGAGTTTCCCTATGGTGTATCCCAAAGTGACCCAATCCAGTGTGCCCTCTCCTTCCCTCACATGGGCTCACTGTGGTGCCTTGAAAATAAGAGGTGATCTCCCAGGATACAGCTCCACTCTGCAAGCATCAGTAACACATGCACTATTTCAGTCTGAGGACTTTGCACCAGTGTTCAATTAAAAATATGTATTTTAAAAATGACAACAAATAAATGTTAAAAAACATGTCATTTCATATTTAAAAAAAAATAATAAATGGTGCCAATCATATAAATACAATGATTTGCAAGTTACAATTTTCAAACCCCCAGCAGAACTCTTCAGGAACAGAGTCACCTAATCCTAAAAAAATGAGAGATCTGACCAACTACAGTAAGCAACAAAAACCCTGACTATCATTTAGCTAAAAAAATAATCACTTATTTATCCCAAGCTGGATGATTATCCAGAATTATGAGAGGAAAAAGTATTTCAATCTGAATTACATACACATGTTAAGTCCTTGAACATAACACGCTGTACTCCGGGTTTGCTGCTCCCCCTTTGACCCGAATGCGATTTAATTCAATGCATATTAATCAGCCTGGATTCATTAACACACTTCTCACTTAGCTGCTTTGTTAGGAAACTCTGATCCTTCTCTGATGTGATTTGCCTCATGCAATTGCAGGAATATTGAGAAAATAGTTCTGTGCTTTGCCACTTCTGTTGAGGCTCATTTTACAGCGTCGTACGGAGCCCCTGGGTGGTCCAGGGGAGTTTTTTTTTAGTAGTGATTCACCTCTCTTTATTACTTGGAAGTCAGAAGCGAGATATCTTATTTCCACCGGCCCTTAAAAATCAGGGGATTCAAAAATAATACAAGTTTTCTGGTCTGTGGGTGGAATCACAAACCTGACACTTTTTTAACTTCAGTTCTTCCAGCCAGGGCTCGATGCCGACGCCGGCACTGGATCCAAACATGGGTTAATATTATACCCTGCCCGAGGGGGGCTGAGCACCATGACCCCCCCCAGCACCACAACAATAAACCTCCTGCTTGAAAGCCAATTAACAGGAAAACAGGTAATTTTTTCAAACGTGTCAACTGTCACTTTAAAGGTTAAACTGTCCTAGGAAATGGTTTCGTGGCAGTTCCTGCACGAGGGGTGTGTTATTTGGTGTGTCCATCCAGTGCCACAGGGGAAGCTTTGCCAGCTGATCACCCAGTGCCTTCTGCAGCACCCCTGGGCTCAGAGCATCCTCTGCCATTCAAACTATGTTTGCCTTGGCAAGCAGCACACCTTTACCCAAATCCTTTCCTGTATGAAACCTCCTAAGCCTCCCTGCCCTGCCCTGGCACAGCAGAGCCATGCTGGGTCCTGGTGGGAAGTTTAACTGAACCTGGATTTCTCCAGGCAGAGATCTCCGATCACCACGTGCTCACCTCCTGCCCCAGGGACCGGAGGGGGTGCACGCCTGATGCTGGTGACGTGGGCTAAGCCACCAAATGTCCCAGGGTCTTACTTCAGCCACGTTCAAAGCAGGTGTGTGGGTGCTGGACCTCCTCCACACCCACGTGTGGGGCCATGGACACCAAACCCCTCCATGAGCTGGTGCTGCTGGCTTGGCAGGGCATGGAGAGCATTGCTGCTCCTTCCCCAGTGCTGCACGAAGAAGCAGAGTTCATTGCACACATCCCACAATCATTTCAGCCTTTGCACCACGCTGGCTTGGTCCTTCTGTGCTCCTGCCACAGTCACAACCCAACCTCATCTCCATATCTCCATCCTCCAGACCTCTGCTGCGGCGGATGCGCTGTGCCCTCCCTGCCTTGATCTCAATTTGCATTTACTGAGTGTCCTTCTCTTGCTGGACAATATTTAAATGCACAATTATACCAAACAGATGGGATCAACCCCTGTGGTGATTTTTAAAAATTTTTTATTAAAGCACAGTATTAATCATGGTAATTGGGTAGGAACTTTAAGGTTATAAAACTACAGCATGTCTAATGAGCGAGCTCCTTCTAGGAGGAACTGAGGTTTTTAATCTAATAATGTCAGTTTTATGGATTATGACTGGAGTTTTATGAAGTGTGATATGAAATACTGTGGATTCATGGCTCTCGCTGGATTAATTTGGAAAAGTAGTTTTCCTGGTTCTAGGCCCAAAAACAATTATTCCTTACATTTCTGTCCCCTGCACTGTTACCAAACCCCTCTGTCAGAAAATGGGCACCTACACCCATAACTTTTTTACAGGTTAGACTTCTTTGTTTGGCTGGTTTTTAGTTTTTTAAATCACAGATTGTTATAAACATACAGTAGGTAGCAGAAGCTCATATTCTGTGTAGCAGACTGTATATTTGTCCAGAAGGAACAACAACAACGGGCTGTAAACTCCTAAACATGGTTGAGGGCTGACTGGAGCTCGCAGGCTCCATCTGAGCACGGGGACATGGTCACCATGCAGCACTGCAGCTTTGTGATGTTCAACCATTGGCATAGGAGAGCCAAAACTGAGGTGCCTGGAAGAACTTTCTTTAAAGAGAAAAACATAGGAGCAGAGGGCTGGAAGAGACTCAAGAAGCCATCCAGTCTCTCCTGGTGCCCCAAGGTAGAGTCATCTCTACCTGCACTCTAGTGTCTTAGTCCAAAGTCTTCCTAGAAGCCTTGCTGAGTGACTGAGTCAGGTTCTTGGCCTTCCCAGGCTACCTGCTCCATTACCTTTAAATTATTCCTAATAGCTAATTTCTGACTCTGATATATACTCTATATAATATCTAACATCCAACTCTTCCTTGACAATATTTAACCCCATGACCCCTTCTCTGCTCACCGGCATCAAAGACTGCTCTATCCACAACAGCCCTTCACATAGGTGAAAACTGTCCTTTGTCCACTGCCTCTTCCCTCCCAGTAACATCTGTCTTTGGATTAAATGATCCCAGTGGGTCCAACCCTGCCTTGTGAATCCAGTCCCTACATCTCTGCTTCTTCTCACCGTCCTCTGCGTTTTCTACAGCTGGGACCTACCTTTCCCAAAGGGAATGCCCAAAACTGAGCCACAGCTTTTAGCTCTAACCTTACCAACAGCAGGATGGATTTATATACTGGGAGCACAAAGAATTTATATATTCCAGCAGGACATCTGCCCTTTCTGCAACAGTGCTGCCCTGACACCTCGATGGCATTGCCAAGATTATTCTGAATTCTCACCACATTCACCAATACCTTCTACCTGAGCATGGTCTACTAATATCAGACATCATTAATGAAAACCCTGAACATCCCTCAAATCCTTCCCTCTGACAGCGAGCCACTGATCACTGCTGAACAGACTTTCCAACCCGTTCTGTCCACCAGGCAGTACTTCCTACCTCTTACAGACCCCGTTCTCCTGGGCTGTTTATGAGATTTTATGTGGAACAGTTTCAAAGGCCTCAGTAAAAGCAGATATTGTTTATCCTTCATTCATGAGCCTTGTTTTGTCGATGAGGGAAAGGCTGCTGCTTTTACATGGTCTGCTCTTGGCAAAACCACGGCGGCTGTAGTTCTCCCCCTTGTTTGTTGGGGTTATTTAGAAATGGACTGTTTCATCCTTTTTTCCCCCCAGTATTTTTCCAGTAACGACTCTGTAATGTCCTGGCTCTTCCTTTCTTCTCTCCTTAGAGGTCAGGTACTTTATTAGCTCTTCTCCATTCTTTTATTACTTCACCTATGTTCTCTGAATTCTCAAAGATAATCACTAATGCTGACAGGATTTCAACAACCAGCTCTTTAACAGCCCTAGGATAGATTTCCTTAGGCTCAGATGATTTGAAAAGATCTAACTTAGCAAAGTACTCTCCAGCTCTCCCTGGCTTGTGGCTGAGGTCATTCTGCTTTGTTACTGGTATTAATTATACCAACAGCCATGTGAGATGTGGCTTTTTAGCAATGACTGTTACAAAAAAAGGCAGTCATAATTTCAAGATAAAACACAGACCAAATTTATCAAAAAAAAAAGGATATAGGAAAAAAAATCCTTCCTATATAATAAAATAAACAACTTACTCTGTGCCAGCTGGAGAAAAAAGCCTGGTTCATCTGTATGCTGGCAAAGCTGCAGTGCTGGGGTCCTGCAGGGATCTTCTCATCGCAGATCAGAGCCACACACAGACAGCAAAGACCCTTCCTCCTGCTGGATCTGCTGCTGGATCTCCAGACCCACAGAACCTTTCCTCAATGGACTTTGCATATCACCAAGGAAAGAGGAAATCAGTCTTTTAAGCTGGATGTTATGGATCCTTAGGAAGGAGCAGATGTGAGGAGGAGCCCATGTCAGCACCCAAGAACACAGACGCTGTGCTCTGGAGCTACCAGTGAATGCAGCAGCATTTGGCACCAGCAGGACCATCTGGTCCCCATCCCTTTCCATCCCCTGTGTGACAACAGTGCTGCTCCACTTTCCCCACCCCTTACCTGCTGTGGAAACACCTGATCTTAGGACACCTGGACACTCCACAGAGACCTCAGCCCTGAGCTCCCAAAAGGGGTGGCAGCACCTACCTGACTCACTGGGAATATCATGGAGCCAGGAAATAGCCCGAATTTGGTATCCAAACCATGATTCCATAGGCAAAGGCTGAATATTTCCTTTCCATAAGGTAACAGGAGAGAGCCCACACCACACCACATTTAATACAGAAATAATGACAAACCTTGAGATGTCCCTTGCACAGTTGCACACACACGCTGTGCACTTCTAGTTAGCCTGGGGGGGGGTGGGGTGTCACTCAGATGTGACCAAAGATATGCAAATAATCCATTTAGAGCCAGAGGAATTAGCTAAAATTCAAAGCATTTTATAGTTCACAGACTATATACAAATTTGTGTTTGCCTCAGTAGCTGTGGCTGGGGGCTTGAAGAACTGTGTTAAAAAAGACCCATATTTATCACTAAAAGCAGAGGTTGGTATTTATGTATAGTTAGAGACTCCTCTGAGTGTACAATGGAAACACAGAGGAATAAAATAACTGTAGATGCACAAACACAACCGTGCTGCAATCTCAAATTGTCCTTGATTTGGGTCAGATTTTGACACATTACAAATTGCACTGTAAGGCTTTTGCAATCCCCAGTCTAAATACCTGCTCTAAAGTTACAAACAGAACTGTGCTAAAGCAACAGGGAACCAAACCCTTTCCACTCCTGTTACACACCTGGCATTTGTTCTTGATCTGGATGTGAAACAACCTAAATGTCTCACTCCATACTCATTTTTAATGTGTAGCTATATGAACCACCTACTGCAGTTCCCACAGATTATGGGATTTGACTGCAGAGCAGTTCTATGGATAAGCACAACTTCCAGATTTTCAATGGAAAAAACATTTAGAGAGAAGCAAGAGAGTGAAAGAGGAGCGATATATATATAGATTTATATAGAGACATAAATCTTACACTCCAGCCCTCCAACTGACCTCCAGTAATAAGCCATCAGGAGAAGTATGGATGGACTGGGGATGGGATACTGGGATGAGAGACAAGTACCAAAAGAGTTAAACTTAGTTTCTTTTCTTTATCATGTAGCCCAAGATGTTGCAGTAAGCATTCCTATTCGAGGAAATTTTATACATTTAACTCGATTACCAAAGCCTTGTGTGTGAATTTAGGATCAGTTGGCTGCTTTGGGTATGAAGTACAACCAGTCTCCTCCTGTCCAGCTCCTGCAGAGCTGAGACATGTCTCTGAATTACTGACTTTGACACATTTATTCTGCTCGGAAGCTTTGTTATGTAAAATACCTCTTGGTGTTGCTTGATCCATTGATTCTTTTGCTAGAGGCTGCAGTGTTCCACATTAATACATTACAGGCTAAACGACTGCTGTAGGACTGTTTATGTAAGCTTTGGCCCAATATGAAATGAAAGCATAATTTTACAGAAGGAAGGAATTTTTTGCTGCTCTGCTCTGAATTATCAACATCTTTCCATCCCTGATGGCAAAGTTCCTTCCTAAAGGGGGAAGCTGTCATGAAGACACTTAATGGCAAAGACATTTCAACACCTTATTTTTTTTTTTACTAAAGGCCAAAGAGCATTCCCATAGACCTGCAAATCTCAATGAGCTTTTCAGCAGCATCTTACATTAGAGGACCAATTTCAGATAATCTCTAATTTTACTCCAATTTGCTCCAAAAAGTTGATTTTAGTGGCAGGCCTCCTGGATGGGGCTGTTGCTTAAGGGGAGGAAGGCAAGTCCAAGTCCTCTTAAGTTTGAGCTTCTCCACGGAGAACATGTCAGCACACAAAAAGAAGTTGACAAATGAGAGAGGGAGACCCTCTCCACAGACCCTCAGCTTCTGAGCTCGTACGGGGATCACTGAGAAACAATCCCAGCTGCCAACCCAAACCAGCCCTGCGGGCAGGTAACACCCACGAGACACTGACTCCAAACCTGAACCATAAGCAGAAGACTTGGCAGGTCACCACCAAAGCTACTGCTGCTGTCAGCAGGAGATGGAGCAGGAAGAGGCAGAGCTACCGGAGTGAACTACCCCGTTGGTTTGTACCAGCATGAGATCAGGATCTGGCCCTGATTCAGTCCCAAGAAAACTGTATTATCATGTAATTACAGGGACGAGAAACCAAGTTCCTGATTATTCATGGTCATAACAGAGACCATGGAATTCTCTATGAAGCTGGGAGAAGCAGGATGCAGAAGATCTCACCCCAAACTCCAAGACAGGTTGTTGCACCCACGGCACCACAGCCTTTCCCAACATTCCCATGGGAGCCCTGGCAGCTGCTCCCCCCGGCACACAGCCAAGGAGTGGTGATGTCCCACCTTTGGCACAGAGCTCTGGACGTGCTGCTTGCAAAATGCTTTAGGATCCATCCATGGGACATGAGGGCTGTGAAAAACCAGAGCGTTGTTCCCCCAGAGCACGCCTGCGTTTCTTCACTCGGCGCGAGAGCAGCCCTCGTTCCGATTAGCTCATTTCATCAATAAAGTCAAACAGCACATTAAAAAATTTCTACAGCTATTAACAGTCCAAGAGTTTCGCTAACCAGCTCCATCCCACTCATTAAAAATACTTTCATAGCAAGTGTAACGTTGAAGCCCAGCAGAAGTGCTGTGCTTCAGGGCTATCTCCAGATGGGTTATGTTGGAAAGAGCCCCACGCCACACACTCCAGAGGGATGTGTGGCTCTGTCCTCCATCTGCCTCCTCCACAGGGAGAGGAGGTTGGAAAGGATTTTTTCCAATCAGAATTTGTGGATTCATCGAAATATTAAATGGGCCAAAGCAGCTCTGAGCACCTTCCCCAGGAACCCTGCTCCCATCCAGCGTGCTTGGAGACCATCACTCTGGTTGGTGGGACACCATCAAACCTGGGCTTCCAGAGGTGACTCACAAATGGCATTGTCATCCTGCACCTGATATTTTATTGTAGTAACAGCAACCAGGTCAGGCTGCTGCCACCTCGAGCACCCCACTCTGTCCCCATGCACTGTCCCCAGCTCCCAGTCCCTGTGGCCGGGGGGAGATGTGTGCTGAGCGCCTGCACGCCAGCGTGGGGCAGCTAACGAAGCCATGTCTGTCACCAGTGGAGACAGCCAGACACAGGATGAGGCAGATCAATGGCAAACAAGCTAAAAGCAGTTACCCAACTGTAAAAAATAACTGAATTTTTTTCATGTTAGCACAGCATTAAGGTCTCCTCAGAGTGCGACAGCAACGGCATTTAATGACAAACACTGTTTTGGTTAACAACCAGCAGCTGGTCTGTAATCCCAAACCCAACTTGTTTCACTGAAAAGTGACTGAAGAATGCACCCCTGAAAAAACTGTTTCGTGGCTTCCTTTCAAATTTGAGCTAGACAGACACCTAGTGAATAGCACTGCAGCTTTAAAAACATAATCCTAAATATAACCTTGTCTTTTGGACAGCACTAGCTGGCCTGGGCAATACTCGCCTAGTCAAGTTGTTCTGGGAGCATTTCACTGCAGGTTTTTATTTTTCCTCTCTGCTGAGGTCTGCTACATGCTCGGATATTAAGACATCATACGAAAAATTCCAACACGGCTATTAATCATTAACTGTCATAGTTTTCCATAAGGTGCAAATTTAAGGTTATAAAACTGTCAAAAGCCTGAATGGTTACACAGGCTGCTTGTGCTGCTGGCTGGACACGCTCCTGCAAGCGGATGCAGACAAATGCTTGCGGTGCTGTGGGCTGCGGTGCCTGGGGAGCACCCACGGCAGAGGCTGTCCCCGTGGGAAAGCACGTGGCTGCCGGGAGGTGGTTGTGGCATGGTCATGTGCTGCTCGCCCAGCTGGACCTCCTGCTGGTGGGTCATCCCTATGAAACCACTCAGGGTGTTGCTGTTCCTCATGCAAGGTTGGGTAGGGGTCTGATGGACCCCTTGTCCACTGCCTGCGAGTCACGTTGAAGATGCCTTTGGTGAGATGTGGAGCACATGGCTCATCTTCTAATGGATAGGAAACAAGGAGGGGATGTCAGATGGATGGATGAAGACATGAGGATGTGGGAAGCCCTCACAGAGGAAATACTGCCTTTATGTTGGCAGGTTATACATCCCCTTGAATGAGAGGACCTTAGGTCCTCCTTAGTAATACGAGTATGGGACTAAGGAAAGTCACTTCCACATGGTGGTTTTTTGAATTCGATCATGTGCAAAGAAAAAGCAGAAGGTCACTTACTCAAGTGGCAAAATTATAGCCTTACACAGTAGCAGGGATCAAGACCACCTTCCTAGGCATCCCCAGCACCCTGGTCTCTCCCAAAAGGCACCCAGGTTCCAGGCAGGGCAGGTTTCAGAGGACTGAGCCCAGCATACAGCTCCACAGCACCTTTCCCCTCAACAGGACCGAGATGTTCCCAGGACAAACCACTGGTTTGACTCGTGAGTTGGCCAAACCACAGCTGGCATTTCATTTGCCATTTCTGCTTCAGAGCGAGCATTGTCTCCTAATATTAACACACAGGAAAAGATGTATCCAGCAAAAGAGTTATTTCTACAAGAGTGAAACATGCTTGTTTGAGGTCTATCCCATTTCAATGGCAATCTGGAATAGGCTGTCAATAGGCATAAATCAATAACTCACCAATTACACGAGAATGTCCCGAGCTCCACTGTCATAATGCCAGATGATTATTGAGTTATCAATAATAAAGTAGAACAGTATTAAGATGAGAAAGTGAAAGCCCTTTTTCCCAGAATATCCTTTTCTCTACTAATTAGGACATTCTTCACCGAGACGGGCGGGTTCAAAATTCCCTCTGCGAGAAATGATGTGAATTAAACCCTGCTCTCTCAAATCCTGGATCAGTCTGAAGTCACATGGAACTGTTTATATTCCTTGATTGAAGGAATGCTAAAATACTTCTGGCGAAAATACTTCAATTCCCTCTCCACATACCGTCACTGCAGGCTCCTTTGAAATTCACTTTTTCTACAACATTTGGACGCGTCTCACAATTGCCAAAATAAGAGCAAATCCCATTAGAGAACGGGAACACATCAGGAAAAATCTATTCTGATAGTGAGCTTCTTGCCGAGCGTCTGTCCAGGTCTTAGTGAAATTTGGATTAAATTGGAATTAAAGACAGAGCATGGGGAAACCAACGTTCTTTGGAATAAATTTAGGTGGGCGGGCTGAGTACCTCGAATCTCAGACAGCCCTGGCACAGGGAAACAGGATGTGTCTTACGAATCCCTTTCAAAACAATTCAGACCCAAGGTTTGGGTTTGACCAATTGTGGAGACACAGCAGCCAGCTGCAAAAGCTGGATCGGGACTCCGCTCCCCAAATCCATTGCATTTCAATCCCAGCACTGATTCAAACTCCTCTTTTCCTTTGAAAGTTAAAAGGGAAGGATGTGACCACATCCACAGGCGTAAGGAACACGAAAGGGAGAAGTAAAGGGGATGTCACATCTGATCAGCGTGACACTAGGGTGGAAAACATTGGTGGCTTCTCTCATTTAGATCTTTCTGCAGCTACTTTCTTTGCCTCATTCAAGCACATCATTTCAGTAACTCTAAGCTCTTAGCAACATCTGCAGTAAAATATTTAACTTGGGCTGGCTACTCGGTGGCACTGAAAGCCAAGGCTGGGTGGATTGCAAAAGCCAGGATGACCTGGATTTTTCCACCAAACCAACCTCTTGCAGCACGTTGGGAGCTAATAATGTATGGGCACAGACCTGAGCTGTCAGCCGTGGGCTTCTGCAAGCTCTGGAGAAATAGAAAACAGTTGTGGTGTGAAAACGCACTGAGAAAAAATAAGTCGGTGCCTTATATGGGGCTGGTTACCATTTGATTTTAATAAAGAGAGCCTGCAAAAGCCTCCAGGACAAAAAAAAAATGAAGTACTGAATGTAAAAATGTTAATAGAAATGCTATGTTTAATAAAAAAAAAAAAAGAGGAGAAACCTGAAAGTGCAAAACAGTGACCATGCCTTAGCATCTCCGTTGGTGAAGAGCCTCTGCAGCAGCAGCAAAGCACTGGCTGCTCCCCGCTGCACTTACAAAATGGGCTGAAAATGGGGACAAATATACCATGTCACCAGCCAGCTGACACGCTACACTGCACATTTAAAACATGAAATACCCAACTGGTGGATGCAAAGCCTTTGTTAAATTTTCTGAGGCCAAAAGAAGAAGAAGGAGGAAAAAAAAAGGCCTTTGCCTTAGCTCGCAGATGGTATCTGAGCAATCCCCAAGCTGTCAGTGGCGGGGACTTAAGTAAATAGCAAATGAAATGTATGTTAGGCAAAACCAGATATGCTTAAGAAAACACAAAACATGTTAAAGAACATGTTTTTTTCTGCTGCCATCTGCAGCAGTTTCTTTTCAGTGCTGGGGTGCTTTGCTTGTCATTGAGGTTACAACGGGAACGAGGGGCAAATTATGAAGTGATTAAAAAGAAGCAAAACCCCTGCCTTTAGGTTTGCAGAGGAAGACAGAAAAGATAAGGTGCTCTGAAGGGACATATGCAGAAGCATAATCTTTGTGCAATTTATCTAATAGGTAACTGCACACATGGCATGTCATGGTTCCAAAGCTGCCTTGTCTCCTACAGGGAGCTTTGAGGATCTCAACCATGAAGAGGTTATTGCAGTGGGTATTTCCTGGCCGTATCACAGCGCTTTTCCCAGCACCGATCTGGCCCGTGTCAGATGGGATCACATGAAATGTAGATCCCGGAGGATGCTGCAGAGGAAGCAGAAAATGCCACCCACTTTCAAGGTCACAGCTGCAAGGAGATCCCTGCTCATGCTGCTCCACTGATCGCTTACATATGAGATGAACCTTGGAAGAGGAAGGAAAATATATGTATATCAGAATATTCCAGTCACCAGACAGGCTCACTGCTGGCAGAGTAACGCTGCAACGAGCCCTTGCATCGACAAGAACCTCATGGCAGCTGCACTGTTATCAAGAAGAGATGCACTCTTGGAAAAAAGCTGCACGGGGCTTGAGGTTTTCCAGCTCAAAATAATCTCTAGCAGAGGATGAAATACAGCTGCCTGTCCCTGAGTAAGTTCCTATGCTCCAAAGCGAGCATGTGACTCACTCCACAAAAACCAAGTGCATCAACATCAGCCACGGGGCTGATTTTAAAAGGTTACTCATTATCCATCAGCAAATTAGATTGGTCAATAGACAGAGAGAGCAAAACTTCAGCATTGCCTGGTTCTGTGATTCACACAGCCTCATGTGGCAAAGTGGAATAATGAGCCTTTGAGAGGCAGGTGACAGCTAAAGTGACATTAACACAGAAGAGGGGGATCAAGACACAGAGCAGAAGAGCCCAGAACTGGCCTGTGCAGCAGCATCTGAAATGGCAGCGACCAGGAGGAGCAGGGAGCTGAATATTCCCAGGCTGCTGCATGCCAGCGTGGAGCTGGGAAAGATGCACGGAGCTGGGAAAGATGCACGGAGCTGGGAAAGATGCACGGAGCTGGGAAAGATGCACGGAGCTGGGAAAAGTTGGGAGGAGCTCTGCTGGTCCAGTTTTTCTGCACCATCACCATCGTGATAAGTGCTTTGGCAATGCTGGTGCCAGGTCAGGGCAGCATGGGACCATGAGGAGGAGGAAAGGTGCTTGGTGAGGAGAGAGCAGGGCATGGAGTAGGGTCTGGCATGGACAGAATCCGCTCCCCACCCCAGGAAGGCCCTGGCTTGGGTGGGCATCTGCATCCTGGACCTTCAGGCTATGGACTTCAGTCTGACATTATTTCGGGTCATTTTAGTATGGCTTTGTAGCTTAATTTCTTCTGACAGTGAGAAGGAACCCTTAAGGTTTCTGTAAACCCAAGTGTTTACAGCTGAGTGCCAAAGAGAGCTGGGTCCAGCGGAGCAGCCAGCCCCACCGCTCCAAATTACACCATGGAGCACAGGACGTGCCACAAGGCATTAATCTCCCAGCACACAATTTTAGCCTTGAAATCTCTGCGTGACAGATACATGAGCAGCTCAGACATGACTGAGGGAAGTTTAACGAAGCAGCAAATTACAGCTCTGCCCAGGATTTTCCACCCAAGATACCACATAGGTATTTCCCAGTACTCGCTCATCGGCAATTGTGGTCAGAGCAGCAACTTTCTGGCGTCTTGTGGTGGCACCACTGCTGTCCTGGTACTGGTGGCCATGGGTCCCTGGGCCACATCAGGGCACTGTCACCAGATAACAGATGAGTGGTGCCAGCCCAGCACAACAGAAGTTATTTGCAGGGACCCAGTGAGCTCCAAAGCAGCCCTTTGGTACCTGCTCGGAGGTGTTCTGTGGGTGAGCCTGGTCCTGATGGCCCTCAGGGTTCCCTGGACAAGGAATGGTCATCAGCTGGTGAGCTCATGAGTGCTCATGATCAAATCACAAACATCTGGGGCTTCTCTAATGCTTTGCTTTCAGGCTCTCCATGTGCTTTCCAAACTCAGGAGAGGACAGATGGCAAGACAGAGGCAAGAAGAGCAGCAGTCTCAGCTCTGGAAGACCATTAAGCTGTGGCTTAAGGAACGTCAGATCCATCCCTGACCTCATCCATTCACAGAAATCCCTCCTCATCCCCAAACACAATTACTTTCCCCAACTTACTGATTTTTTAAATAAAAGCACAGATTATTTTGGCTGTTGTGGACAGGAAGGAGGTTTTCACTCAGACACTGCGCCAGTACTGCAAGGGAGGAAAAGCACCACGAAGAGAGAAGCAGCAGAACCACCACCTACATCCCAGAAGCATCCTCTGACCAGGACATCTCCACTGGTGCACGGCCAAGAGCACTGGCTGTCCAAGCAGCCAAGGAAAACCACCACGAGGACTCTTATCACAGTAGTGGTGCATGTGGAGTATTTCATTTGGCACTCTTTGGAGCTCTCATAATCATTTCCTTTATGATTAATATTAAACAAGTCATATTCCTTATGGAATTTCCTAACTGTGTCTGTTTATATTTTTCTCTACATCATAGTTAATATTTTAAGATCACCCCTCTCTTTTTTTTTTTTCCCCCTCTTTTATTTCACATTCATATGGTTTTCCTCATTTTATAAATTAGGTTTCTTGTTTAGTAGTCATGACAACATCTGACTCTGGTGGTTACACCACAGCCTGGGGCTTTTTTTTTTTTTTTTTTCTCCCCCTAAGCCTGTCATAGATAAAATAACCTTTAAATAAATAGAAGCAAAAAGTGAAAGGGGCAAGTTTGGGACTGACTCCTCCTCCTTTCCCTCCAATGACCCACTTCACCAAGACTTCCCAGCATGGTGGGTGAGGACTCATTTGGCTTTAATCCCGCAAAGTCTTATCCACTTAGTTAACTTCAATGGGAATACTCAGAGCACATCAAGTGAAACACATATGTAAGTCTTTAAAACCTTGAGGCCTATGCCTGAAAGGCAGAAAGCAAAAAAGCTGGACTTGCATTTTCCTTCTGGGCGTTGATCTTCGCACAACAACTACAGGGCTGTGGTTCTATGGGGGTGAGCACAGAGATGTGCTGCTCCCAGGGGTGAGGATGGGGTGACTTCCATGAGAAGCTAGAGGTCAACATTACCTTCTGAACAAGGATTGCATGGACCACCACCCAACCAGTGACTGCAGCTCCTGCATCTCTCTCCTGCCCCGACTCTCACTAAACCCAGGGGGTGGAGGCAGCAGGATCCGATTGCTTCCACCTCTGCCTATCAATTAGCAGGACATGCTGATTAAAGACTGCCTGTTTATCACAGCAACCTGGGGATCAGGCAAAGGAATTTCAAAGTAAAGGGGCATCATACTAACAAATTCATTTTTGTGACCTAAGAAATACTAGGGAATAGCTTTGGTTTTTTTATAAATGAACATTATCTTTCAGTCTTTTAGGATGCTGGTAACCAGTAGCTTAGAAGGAATTTAGGCTTTTGAAAAAAATAGGAGTATATTTTACTTTAGACTTCTCCCACAAGCACAGTAAATGGCAACGAGCTACAGATCTGTGTTTACCCGTGGCAAGAGATAACTAAAATTCCATGGTGTGTTTTACATACTGAACATGAAATACCAATAGATGGCCAGCCCCACTGAAAGCAACGCTGAACCAAGAGGAGGGAAGGGAAAAGGCCGGGAATTCAACAAAGGCAGATGAACCTTTAATACAGCAGAACCTCTGGGAGCCCTGAGACACTGAGTCCAGATGTTCAGAGGTCGATGTAACCTGACTCCAAGAAGGAAGAGGATGTATTTCTTAAAATTCCCTGTTGGGCTTTAATTTACTGCAGTCTCGCAGAGGACGCATGTGGTGATCACAGGTGGAGTTTCAGATTGACCATAAACATGAAGTTAGGGGCAAAAGACTCAAGCCGTTTCAGGTTTGGCTGCCAAGACGGTTGAGGTACAGATTTCCATGCAAACATCTCCCTCCCCTTCCCCTGTGCTCCAGTAATTGGTAATGGGGACCAGAGGAAAACCCTCCAGCAGAGAGACTGGAGGCACCAACAGCCCTTTTACTGATGGCAGCCAGGACCTGAAGCACACAACAGCCTGAATGGAGGCACTCCAGCTGATGACCACTTGTCCACATTTAGCCAGTACCCAGGGCTGAACTGCAGCACTTGTTCTACCACCCAGTGCCCCCTCCCCAGTTGAGAAGGGGAATGGGGGTAAAAGGGAGAAGCCCCCTGGGTCGAAGTAGAAACAGATTTAATGAAACTACAGAACTAATACAATCACCAACATAAAGCAGACAAAGTTCTACTCAGCCTGGTCCTTGGGGTCAGCAGCAGGAGCAGAAGGCCAGGAGAGAGGAACCACAGGAAGAGGAACCCCACCCTCCCTGAGCTCCCTCCTTTTATAACGAGCAGGATGAGTGGTGTGGGATCCAGCTGTGAGTCAGCCTCAGCTGACTCAGGGCTGCTCATGGCTGCCTGCATGGCTGGCCCATGGGGCTGTGCCTGGGGAACCAGGACACCACTTCTTCACCGGGTGGAGAAGGGGAAGGAACACAGGATGGATGGCAACATTTTGCAGCTCCATTTGTTATCTGCGGTCAATGTTTCTTCTAAATAGCCCCAGGAAAATGATTCCTGTTCTTCTTTAGGACTCCACTCTCGGCCCCTGAACACTTTGCATGGAGAAAAGAAAAATATTGGCCCTGTAGTGTCTCTGGCACCATCCCATCTGCCCACTGAATCACAGAGATGGAGCTGGTTTGGATGCTCTGGGTTTCAGTGTCCCCTCCCCCAGACCCTGACCCTTCCACCTTGGCTTCGCTCCCTCTGAGGCTTCTGTCCCACAGTAATGATCAGCACTGGATTAGGAGAACGGGCAGATTGGCCATTGTTCTCACACAGGGATTTGCATGGGGATCAGGACTGGTTTTCAAGGGTTGGCTATGGAATAAATAACATTATTGATGCAACAAAAGCAATCCCTGTCCCTTTCCCATTCTCCACTCCAGTTATTTTAATTCCCAACCCTGATCCAAACAAACAAGGCAGTACAGTTTGTTTTTCCAGATGAAGTTTTTACATTTATATTGACTATGCCCTGAGTTTTCTATTGCCTCTGGATTTCTGGACCTCTCCACAGCACCCAGCAGCAGGAGCTGGCAGGTGCTCTAAAGTAGCCCATGATGTGAAGGTTGACTGGTGGATGAGCAACGATTGTCCTTCCTTCTCTCCCAACCCGTTTCATCCTATAGGAATGCAGAGTTCAGCAAATCCCTCTCTCCCTGACCTCTTACTTTGCCTAGGAAGAATGACCTGAGCTTTCATAATTTAACCTCTTCCAAAATCCACTGTCTCCTCAAGGAACGAGGATGCAGCTGGAGGAGATACAGAGGAAACTCTCACCTTGAACACAAACCAGCCTCAAGACTCCTGGCACAGGGCAGCACAGACCCAGTGCCTGTGCAAAGCTGGCACTGCTCTAGGCTTTCTTGGTGCTTGCAAGTTTTTCTCATTGAAGTAGGGTGTAAATTTAAAGTGCCCCATCTCTTCCTGAATAGCTCCACATGTGGACACCAAGCCCAGACCAAACCTGTGTTGTTCCTCTTTAGCTTAACCCACCTTCAAAGGGGGTTGCATATGTGTGAAACGAGCAGTTAATCAAGAACACCTCCTGTGGACAGACAAACTGTCCGTGGGCTCCTGGCAGAGATGAAAGTAAAATGGAAGAGCCCTTTGGAATAAAGTGAGAGATGTGAGACCTCGTGAGACAAACATTGCCCTGGAACTTTTGGGGCTCATGGCTCAGCTGAGCTCAGCCACCGACTCAGTTCATAGCAGCAAGAAAAAGCCATTGCCCTCTGCAAAATGCCAACGTTGCCCCAAGGAAAGGAAAGGTGAGACTTGGGGTTTGCAAACAATCCTCCAGGTGAGGATCAGCCTGACCATGGTGCAGCATCTCCATCCCATGCGTGGGTGGGTGCACACCCCAGGAAGAGCTGGGCACCACCACCTGCATTGAAGTGCAACATCACTCATCTCAGCCAGCAGGGCAAACAAACCCCAGCTGCTCAAAGAGTATCCTCCATTTCTCAGCGATTTCTCTGAGCCCCCGGCTCCAAGAAACCCCAGTTTTTATAGGAAGATGAAAGCAGTGAGCGGCACAGGTTTCCTGCAATTTCTAGCTGTTGCATCACCAACGAGAGAACGTCTTTGGTGGTGCCTGGGGAACTGGAGAATACAGCTGTGTAAACTGCGTGTGGGCTAAAGTATCTCAGGGCTGCATCCTCATCCCAACACTTCCAAATCAAAATAAAACCTCTCTGGAGGCAGCATCATTACAGAGAAACATTAAACCCAGCAACTTGGCCCAGAACAAGCAAACGAGTTATTTTCATCAAAGCAGGATGCTACAAAATCCATCACCACCTCTGTCCCTAAGCAGCCCTGACACCAAGTTCCACGGCTTTGCCTTTACTCTGAATTTACATGGGATTCATTTTAATGGCTTTAATTAAAGCTATCCAGTCTTTGTGCAAGGGGTACTGGTAAAACTTGCACCTCTGAGCTGTGGGTAGTTTTATGGATGTACATGCAGCTGACACAAGCTGTGCTTAAATCCAACTATCCAGACCCATAATGCACTAATGATGCACTAATTTAATGCACTAATCTAACTTGGCAGAAAATTACTTACTGAAATATGCAAATTAATTAAAAAAAACCCCTGAACTGACCACCTGGGAGGACAGTAGGTACCATCTGAGCACACAGGTATGTCTTGATGGACCTTGCGTTACCCTGATGGCACCAAAGGAAGATCTGGGCCATGAGTTGGTATCTGCAGCTCAGGTCTTTGCCCACCAGGTCCCAGCACAGCCAACATTGCATCACAGACAGCCTGCACTTGCCTTCACCCCCAGCACATCCCTCTCCACAGCTCCAGCAGCCACTGAGGAAGACTCCTGCTGCTTCTGCTGGCGAGGAAGATGCATGGAGCTACATCTCTGCAGGGAAATTTGGATACAGCTGGAGACAGAGTCAACACAGTCAGATTTTTGATGCATGGAAGGGACAGCGCGTCCAGAGGAGCTCTGACCCACTGGGCTTCCTGGCTTTGTGAATCTGAATCCAGAAACCCAAGGTAAGAGCATAATTTAAACTGTTCCAACAGCCAGTGCTACCAGAGGGAAGACTGAAGAGCAGTGATGGTCAGAACCTCTCATTTCAGCCACTGCAGCCATTCACTGCAGCAAAATCCTCCCCTCACCCCCAAGAACACTGCACCAAAGGCAACAGCCCACTCCCAGCCCCTTCCACTCCTCGAATGGGCACGTTCTGTCTTCACACATCTAAATCTGACACTATTAAATGATTCTCTTCATAATACATGTATTATAAATTCCCTTTTGAAAAAGTTCATAATCTGCCATCTGTTTCCAGTTAGGCTGTTCTGATTTCTTCTTTTTTTTTTTTTTTTTGAAATGGAATATCAAATATTATTTAAAGGTCCTGTAATCTAGATGGTGGGAGGAGACAAACCAAAATCCAAATACCACCACTACTGTCACCCTGCCGAAAATCAAAGACTTGGTGAGAGCCAAGGGCTGGGAAGATGCAGTGTGACCAGTTCAGATCAGGAATAAGGTACAGAAAATGTGATAAAACTTGGCAGAACTTTACCATCACTTCAGGCCATTACACTGAAACTGGACAGACCTACATTTGACACATATTAGTGGGTGAGTTGTTTGGCTTGGGCAACATTAATGGATCATAATGGTTTTAGTTAGCTTTAGTAGCTGCACCTAAACATGAATAAATAATCATCACTGGAAATATGGTAACAGTGCACGTTCAGGATCATGTCATTGTCTTCAGCAACATCTCTGGTCTATAGCTGGCCTGGCTCTTGTTAGATATAATCTTTCATACACACACTTACACATACATGCAATCACATGTGCAACACACACTTTATCTCCCATCCTTGCTTGGACCCAAATGCTGCAGCATAGCACCGAGCGAATCACATCTGGAAAGAGCAGATGTTCTGAAGCTATTGCAGCCTCGCCAACTCATATTATTTCACTGACAACATCATGGTAATTGATTTTTCTCTTCGAGCCCAAGCACCTGGAAATTCTGCCGAAGGACTGCAGGCACAAAGGTTCTGGATCGCAGAGATATCTTAAAAATCAAATGCAAAATTAAAACGGGGGAAAAAAACCCAACAAACCTCAACCCTGCCCCAGAGCCCAAAGAGCCTGAGTACTCCACAACCTCTTCCCTTGGCAAAGGCAGGACCACGTGTGGTGGATGTCAGCCATGTCATTTAATACGGCTCTGGAAGGTGTTCATGCAGTGTGAAGAGGAGAGTGGTGTAAAGCCTGCACAGAGCAGCACAGAAAATGAGACCTGAGAGTACCCTGGAAGGCTGTAACGTGGAAGAAATGCCAAGGGCAGCCAGAACCAGTTACATTTTCATGCTTATTAAGCAAATCTTGCAATTTGGGGATCTAACTTGTGATCCTTGAGTGACAGAGCTTAGCAATACACCCAAGGACACAGGGTCACAGAATCACAGAATCACAGAATCACAGAATGTTAGGGATTGGAAGGGACCTTAAAAGATCATCTAGTCCAACCCCCCTGCCAGAGCAGGAATACCTAGATCAGGTCACACAGGAACATGTCCAGGCGGGTTTTGAATGTCTCCAGAGAAGGAGACTCCACAACCTCTCTGGGCAGCCTGTTCCAGTGTTCTGTCACCCTCACTGTGAAGAAATTCTTCCTCACATTTATGTGGAACCTCCTATGTTCCAGCTTACACCCATTGCCCCTTGTCCTATCATTGGATGTCACTGAGAAGAGCCTGGCTCCATCCTCGTGACACTCACCCTTTGCATATTTATAAACATTAATGAGGTCACCCCTCAGTCTCCTCTTCTCCAAGCTAAAGAGACCCAGCTCCCTCAGCCTTTCCTCAGAAGGGAGATGTTCCACTCCCTTAATCATCTTTGTGGCTCTACGCTGGACTCTCTCGAGCAGTTCCCTGTCCTTCTTGAACTGGGGGGCCCAGAACTGGACACAATACTCCAGATGTGGCCTCACCAAGGCAGAATAGAGGGGAAGGAGAACCTCTCTCGACCTACTAACCACTGTCACCCTGGTTCCTGGGTCTCCCTGGCTCAGCCACCCTGTGGCACAGAGATGATGATACTGATGGCACTGAATGGGTGCACTGCCACTGGGACAGCCTGACACACATGGCACCTTCCACCACGAACCTGAAACTCAGCTGGAACTCATCCCCCTGGCACGGCCACACGCTTTCTCCTCTCCCTGCCACCGTATCCTTTTGCCATATGAGCAAATACACGCTGCTTTGAGACAAACCCAGCACTCTTGGATGGCCAGACTCACTCAAGCTCTTCCTGGCCCCAAAACCAAGAGCCCCAGTCAACAGTGAAAATTAATATGGACCCTCCTGCTGCCACTTTACACCCAAAGCAGCACTCTGCATCCTGGGGGGCTCCCATGCAAATCTGATTTCATAGCTGGGCATAAAATCTCGCCCTCAGGTTTAATAAGCACAACCACTATCAGTAGCAAAGGTGAGATGACAGGCATCCTGGACCAGGACATCTCAACAAGCCACCTCCAAGCCATGCTGACCCCTCCACGGAAAACCAGCGCGGTTCAAGTCAGACAACCAAAGGCAGAGGCACCAAAAAGCAAAGGCCATCAGTGTCCCAAATAACCACGTTTTATTTTCAATTTAAAACCCAACCCAGCAGCCCAAGGCTGTGGGATCCCTCCGGAGCTCCTCTCCGCGTGCCAGCAGGATGACTGATGGTAAATCACACCAGCTCCGGCGCTCCGGCGCAGACTGCTGCCAGGCGGCTCCGCCTGTTGGAGTCACTGACGGTCCCCTTGCCAATTAATCAAGTTCCCATACTGATTAACAGCATGATTCATGTCTCTCGTTAGGCGCATTCTGTAACAAACAAGGCTGTATTTCAAGGCCGCTGGCTTAATGGTTAAAATAAATACCTTCCAAATTTCTATTTTCAAGTAGCTGAACCTTTTCCACCTTTACAACTAATTCAGACTTCCTTCAAATTATTTTTCTAAGTAATATAACAATTTGTTTTTCATTAGAGCTTGTCAAAGCCGGACTTTGGTTTATTTTGAGAGAAACCAGCGCTCTCCAGAAACTGTTTAGTACGATTTCAATGACGCCCAAAGGGGTTATTGCAGCCACAATCAAAATAGAGTTTACAGCACTGGCTAGGGGTGACACTTTATTTAATGATTTGAAAAAAAAAAAAAAAAAGAGAAGAGAAACCCACCCCCCCCCTCCCAGCCCCCTGAATCAGAAGCTAATTAAATGCACTCCTATGGCTAACAGTAAGTGTTTCTAAGTCACTCCAACTACTGCAGAATGCAAGAACTTAACTTGTTGCTAACTAATACCAGACCCCATCCTCTGAGCAGCGTTATTTACTGATTGGGGGTGGTATGTGCTGGTATTCCCAGCACGGCGGCCTCGCCTCCCAACAGATATTATCAAGCTGGATGTGAAATCAAATATAGGAGTGATTAAATAGTTTGAGTTCTGCCTGCTTAAGTTGGATTTTTTGGGGGAGTATAGCTTGGTATTTAATTTAAGGGGGTTTAAATGTGACAGAAAATCTACCCTGCGACTCCTTTGATTTCACATTCCTTTTGTTTTGGTGTTGGGACAAGCTGCGTTGGAGCCCAGCCGTGGCTGAGGGTGGGAGGATGAGTGAGGGGCAGGAGGATGAGTGAGGGGCAGGAGGATGAGTGAGGGCAGGAGGATGAGTGAGGGGCAGGAGGATGAGTGAGGGGCAGGAGGATGAGTGAGGGTAGGAGGACCCCGGCCACCCCTCACCCAGGGGACAGGGATGGGTGTGCAGGGCTGGCCCGAGTGGCCCAGAGGCTGCAGCCATGGTGATGAATCTCCATAATCTCAGGGCAGTGCTTCAAGGCTCCCAAAGAACCTTTTCAAACACTCTCCCTGCATCCTCCATCACTTGAGTCCAAAGCAGATTTTTAAACAATTGAGCTACAAAACTATTTTCCATCAGACCAGTCCTCCCCTAGCAGCAAACTCATGTTCTGCTCTTAATTTTCCTGGGATCTTCTCCGTTTGTTGTTTGTTTTTTTCCCTAAACCACAACAAAATCAACAACACAATTTGGACTTTTGTGAAGGCTGAATTTCCTCTTTGTTTTCACAGGGGAAAGGCTGCACCGCTGCCCAGCCCCAGCAGCAAACACCCACTCGCTCACACCCTCCCAGGGATGCTGCTCCAGGGATGCTGCTCCAGGGGGGACCAGCATCCCATCTCATGGGGCACCTGCAAGTGAGATCAGAGGCTGGCCTGGGGATACAACCTGGGGGAGTATCATCTACAGTATCTTTTAGGGTCTCAACTCATGGGTACTCACGGTGCCAATCTCTATGGGAGAAGCAGAATGGATGCCCCAATTTTCTGGCTGCTCCTATGGCAAATCAGGCAGTGGTTTTATTCTCATGCACAACGTGATCATAAGGTACCAACGCTACTCTGCATCGATAACGAAAACCAACTACTCGAGCAGTGCAAACGTCCTATAGATGCGTAATTAAAGCACAAACGAAGGGTCTGATGCCTCTGCCACAAGCCTGGGACTTGTGTAAGCCTGATAATCCTCCTGGAGACACAGCTGATTTACACCAGCCTCAGAACAAGAACAAAACCGAGCTCGTATCTGACAAGTGAAAACAAACACTTGGATTCAGACCCTTTCTGCAGGGATGGGGGGGGGGGGTTGGAGGGAGGAGCTGTTTAATTTTTGTTCCTTCTCTCCAGGCTGCTGCTGTGACCTCTGCTACCTCCGAAGTCAGCCACACAATACGTTGCAGCTGTGGCACTGCAACAGCATGATTTAATTTGTGCGTGTGTGGCTGGAAGGGCAGTTCATCCCCCAGCCTCCTGCGGGATGGCAGCGGCGGTGGGAGCAGGGGGCTGGGTTCTCCCTTCCCAAAAGAGAGGGGGGGGTGAAAAACCCCACTGCTTTGCACAGCTTTGGGAAAGGAAAGAGAGGGAAAGGTCCATTTCCATCGATGTTTTTAGGAGGTTGGGGTTGGTCCAAGCCAAAGAAAAAAAAAGGGTAGAAAATACCTATTTATTCAACACCTGTTTTCTGCTTAAAAAATAAATAAATAGAGGAAAATGACTTTGCTGGCTCCTCCTCTGCACATTGCAGCTCCCAGGAGCGCCGGGGCTGTGTGTCACTGGTGTGGTGCCCGCCTGGGCACGGGGAGTGCTCGGAGCTTGTTTTCTGAGGGAACAGAGCCAGAGGTTTGTGCTGCAGGAGGTTTCTGCAGCCCCCCCACCCCAGAGCTTCCCTTGCAGTGGGTCCTCCCCCAGCCCTCCACCAGCTTGTAAAGCTGCTGCATCCTCACACAGCTCCTCGGCTGGACCCCGAGAGCTGCCTCAGGAGCTCTGTCAGTGCTCGGAGTTCGAGGGGGTTTTGGCTGTGGAGGTTTTATCTTTGCCTTCTGCAGGGCTGGAATTCAGCTTTGCTCTTGGCACTATCATCCCTCTGCTTTTATACACAGCTCCTGCTGAAAAGCATCCCGGGACAGCCCGAACGCAAAGCCCACTGCCAAACCTCCGCGGGAGGAGGACCGGTGGCAGTGAAGAACTGGCAACCCCAAAGCTTCGCCGCTCCAGCTCCTTCGGGGAACATCTGTCCTGATGTGTGACGCTGGGGGCTGAGCTCAGCCCAGCATGAATGGTCCCCCCTCCTCTGGCAGCTCCCCAGCCACGAGGCTGGGCAGGGGATGCTCTGTGCAGGAGGATGTGCCTTTCCAGGGGTATGGGAAGGAGTCACACTGCCCAAACTCCTCCAAATCAAAAGAGATCTGAAGGATTTAAAACTCTCTCTGCATCCTAAAAACCCCCAAACTGTGCCTATATGACTATGGCCCAGAAGAGCACCGTGGAAACAAAGGAATGACCCTGACTTTCCAAGAGTGTTAGCCTGATACTTTCCATTTACCATTTACGTATTTCTGGATTTTACCGTTGTGATCCTGAAGCTCCATCCCCTCTGACCCAGCCAAAACCACCCCCCCGCCGTAAGAAACCTCAGCCCCCTCCTGCCCAGGGGGTTCAGCCTCCTTGCTTCACTCTCTAACCCAGCTCTACCTGCCAGCTCGTAGAGGCAAGGTGGCTTTTTCCTGGCTTTTTGGCTTTCCTCTCGCTTCCCCTCATCAACTCCTTGGCCAAGCAGTGTAATTTTACTGCCTGGTTTAAGGAGCCAAGAAATACGTTTGCTGGTGTAAGCTGTGCGTTAGACATGGTGAAAAACATGCAGCTTCAGGGCTTTAGGAGCCAGCTCGAGAGAACAGCGAAACACCCACCGAGCAGCGAGGCCGTGGGTTGCACCCTCTCTGGTTTCACTGGGGGATGCTGGTACTCAGCTCTCTCTGGCTGTGGGTGGTTGAGCACAGGGACAGACCTGTGGATGCACAATGGTGCACGCAGGGGATGGAAGAGTCAGTGGGGAGAGAGGGGAGAGGATGCAATGCACTCGTAGGTGGCGTGCTGGGATGCTGGGAACAGGTCCTCTGGACTTTGCCTTCCCCACACAGCACCTTCATCCTCTCTCCCCCTTAAAACCACAAGCTCCTTAAGGGTACAGGCAGGCTTTGGCTTGATGCTCCTACAGAACCAAGATTAACAGGGTCCAGACCTCTCCAAAACCCTCCTAGACCCCTTCTTCCACCTCTAGCTACTGACAGCCAGAGTTTGGACTTGATTCCTCCTGAACTTCAGATCTATATGTGTATTTTTGAGGCTCAGACCCCAACACTACTACAAAATCAGCCAGTTGGTACCATCAGACTCCAAATGAGAGAATCACTCATCAAAGTGATTTGTAAAACATTGGCCATGGTGACCCCCTGCAGCTGGATTTCCATCCTGTTAAGGGAACATCATATTCAGTACCATCATCAAGAGACATGCAGTGAAAACAACCTCATCCTTATGAATTAGAGGTGTCCAAAACCCCCAACCCCAGTGCTGGAAGTTTAAAGCTAATGAGGGGATGCAAATGTCCCTGCTCCAGACATGAGTATCTCGGCGAACAAAGCCCTGCCTCTAAAAAACATGCTTGTACTCCCCAGGAAGGACAATAATAAATGGCAGCAAAAAGCTTTCAATATTCAGCAAACTCTCAAAAACTCAAAGGACTCGCAGTTAACAGACGAGCAAAGGGCAAACTCCACCTCAGGCTGACGTGGAGGTTTCTGTGGCTCAGACTGGCCATTTCTCACCAGCCTGTTTTTACAGGAGCTCAGAGGTGAGCAGGGAAGGAGCTGAGTGACGAGTCTCTCCTCCAGCTTTATTCCTGGCAGAGACCATTTGCGGCAGTGCTGCTCGGCACGTCAAGTCTGGCACCTGCTCACAATAAATCCCTAACCATGCTGAAAAGTTAAACGTCCATTTAGTTTAATTTCTGGTTTAGATTTGGATTTCTACGTACTGTAAATGCTAGAAAGAATGTTTTTTTGAAACAATGCTGGGTATTTACCTTGGAGAACCTCTATAATTGGCTGCCCTTCATCTAAGGGTTCTTTCTAAATGTGAAAGGATGCTCTCAGCACAGACAGCCTAACAGGGAGCCTTTGCCACCATCACCTGCTAACGCTTTCACGCCGGCTGAGGTCTTTTGAGCAGGCTCCCTTGCAGGTGGGATGGGTTGATGCATCACTTTGGGTCTCAGAAACCCAAGGGGTTTTAATCCCAGCAGAGGCTACAGGAGGAAAACAGGTGATGGGGTGACGTCAGCCTGTGCAGAGCAGAGTTTGGGAGTCTGGTTTTGGGACAGAAGCAAGATGGCACAAAGCAAGAGGAACACAAACCTGCCCCTTGCATGTATGGATGAGAGAGGCTCCTCAACCTTGGAGGTGCCATGTCCCCTCTACAGCCACCTCTCCAGTGCAGTCAGCCTCCTCAGGATCAGGGTTTCATGCAGTGATTGATGACAAGGTCAGCACAGCCCATTCAAACCTCTCCCTTGGGAGCACGGAGTCGCTGGTGCAGGGAACAAGCACCCACTCTTACTGTCCCTGGATGAGATGGGCAGCCCCGTGGGGACAGTCCCCAGCCCTGAGCCCCTGGCCAGGACCACGAGCAGCTGTGCTGGCGGCTGGGGAGCTCTGCCCGGGGGGACAAGCGGCTGAAGGGGCCTGGCTGTAAAATCCTGGATGATATTTTCTCTCTGCTCACCTCTGGTCCTGGCAAACGCGCTCTAGGGGCTGCAATCTGATGGAGAATCTCTGTGTGTGCAGATGTCCTGCAAAAACTACACCTGCAGCTGGACATCACAAAGCCCCCCCCAGTCTGGTGCTTAGTGACAATGAACGATTTTCCAATGGGAACTGGCCAGCGTTCAACCCACTCCCTGACTGCTATTTTTTTAAGTAAAGACTATTTATATCAAGAGACCTGCAGTAAGTAAGACACTCCAATTTATCTGAGATCAAAAAGCAGCCAAAGGGGGAGATTTCTGAAAGCTCAAGCTACAGGGACTCGTATCGGAGCAGGCAGACCCCAAACTGAGATCATACCAACATCAATGCACACAAAGCATCAAAATCATGGGGGTCCCAGCTCCCCATTCTCACTGTGCTCCCTGCTTTGGGTCTCGTGAGGACACGGGTGGGCGGGCGAGCACGGGAAGGGGACAGTGCAGAGATGTGCCTACGCAGTGTGTGGATCAGTCACCATCACCCAAATCTCACAGTAGGTGGCCCAGGATGCTCCCACACGCCAGGACCAGCACATTCTGCCTACAGCCCAACCACCACAAACCTCACAGGAATCCAGTGGGGGACAGATATCCACTGCTCCACCAAGCTGTCGGGATCCTGAGCCCCTCCTCTCTGACGTTTCCAAACTCCCTAAGCCTTTTTCCTTACAAACATGAACTAGGCAAGAAGAATCACTTCACACTTGGAAAAAAAAAAAAAAAAAGACTTTTTTCTTTAAAGCACAACTTTTTTTTTTGGGTTCCTGACAAAGCAATATTCTCCAGGCCAGTTGGAATCTGGAAAAATACACTTACTCAACCTAGCCACCATGACTCCAATAACAATTATAAAATGTCCAATAAAACTTGCATGTAATGTCAATTCAAATCTTGAAAAGCAGAATTAAGTGGTATATCAACATTAAACTTTATTGCTTCCTTTGCAGAGCAGAAGTATTGTCAATAAAAGTCATTCTGAATGAAGAAAAGGGCAGTAAATATTAAATAAACAGGTTTTTGTTGAAATGCTATAAATGCACCAGAGCTGCATTTTACACTGGGACCCTTTTTTCCTTTGCAGACTCCCCTCATGATAGAAATAAGTCAGTAATTGCAAACTATCAATAAAGTGGCAATTAAAGGCTGGTTAGATGCATGCATTTACAATATGTCATTATGAGCCTTCAGTGGATGTAGTTGGCTTGTTCAGATCCCACTGGCTCCGTCTGAAGTCCCCCAGCACACACCAGTCGTGCTGCTCCTTAGAGGCCCCTGGAGGAGCTGGGAGGTGAGCACCCACCGGACAGCCCTGGCCAGGGGCTCTGGATGCATCCCCTGTGTGCCTCCTCCTGGGACACAGCAAGGATGGAGAAACCCAGAGCCAAGAAGGAGATGAGAGATGAGAAGTTGGTCAGGCTTTTTGGTCAGGGAAGTTTCTTCTGGCAGAGATGTGAAGACAAAGCATCACCATCTCAGTCCATGACATGGCAGCCATGCCAAAGGCTGGAATTTGGCAACGTGGTTTGTTTTCTGACAGGCTCACTGCAGTGTATTTTGCTCCTCCGTGGGTCTACTTGCTTTAGAAAGAGACATCACCATCCTCCCTAGACTTCCTTACATGCAGAAGTATTTCTGCTCGCAGTTCCTGCCTGCTAATCCAATCTCCACCATGTTTTAGAATCACAGGATCATTAAGGTTGGAAAGGACCTCCCAGATCACCTAGTCCAGCCATTAACCCAGCACCACCATGGCCACTAAACCATGTCCTGACTCCTTCTGCAATGAGCAGCCAACAGAGATGGGATGTTTTGCTTTGTCCATGAGACAAAAGAGCAGGGTTCTTAGGGTTGGGCTGAATATAATCCCCCCAGTGACACTGAAAACCTCAAGTATGATGCCCATCACAAACACAAGTGGCACCTCATGGAGCAAAGCCCTGAGACCTCTGTGGGTCAGACCTCTTCTGCCCCACTGCCAGGACCTCCAGCTGCCTGAGAAGATCCATCCCAACAAAGCCAAGCCAGACACCAAAAGGAGCCCTGAGCAGGCAGAGGTACAGCTGTATGTTTGGTGGTACCCACACACAACGGGACGCGTGTCGGACGTGGGAGGAGGAGTGGGCATCTCTGCGAGGGCACAGATCCCACGGCTCTTCTGTCAGCCCTTTAAAACCTGATCAGCATTTTTGTGGTTTACCAATAGAGTCTAGAAGCTGTTCTCCAGTTTAACCATCACACATACATACAGGAAGCAGTAACAGCTACTGAGTATGAATTCCACGCTGCTGAAATGACACTGAACCAGCACAGCAGTCGGTGAGGGTGGAAAGCTGCACGTCTGCCTGTCAGAGTGGGGCTTAATGGGTTCTTTGAATTATGCTGGGGCAGAAACAAGAGAAATCAGATGTGGTCTAGGAGAGTATATATGTAGGAGTCTCTGTCCACTGACTTTTGCAGGGATTTATTTATTTCATATACAAAAAACCCAACCAAAATCACCCAGAATGTGAATGCCATTAATTTTTGAAGAAATTATTTCCATTATGAACCTAGGCTCAGTAAATCTGATGGTTGTAAAAAACCAGCTCAGATGTTTTTAGAGATAAAGAACAGCCCTTGAATGTTAAATATATATATAAAAAAATCCCTTCAAAAGGTGAAAGATGTCTACAAAAATTAACTTTTGGAGAAATTTTGCAAGTGTTCATCCCAGCTGCAGGATCAGACCCTTCGCCCCAGCCCTCTGCCACCCGTATGAACGGAAACCAACTCAGAGGCCACGTGCTAAGAGCAGCCACGCCAGCACGAACCACCCAGCAGCCCACAGTTAATAGCTGTGAATCATCTTGATTCACTTGAGCCTGAACTCCTGACCTGCTGATTGAGTCAGTTCCTCTGGACACTGCTCCTGCTCGGAGAAGATGGGCTCCAGTGAACCCCACTGCTGCCACCACGGGAGCCTCACTGCTCCTGGCACGCGTGCCCACCTCCTTGCTGCAGGTTACAGAGCTGGTGTTGGGAATGTGTGCTGGCATCTTGGCCATCCAAGCCCCAGCCCAGCAGCAGGAGAGGTTTTACACCCTCTGAACACCCCCTGCTCCACCCTGGGTGAAGATGTGACCCTTAGGAGGCAAACCCAGGAGCATCTCACCTGGAAGAGGATCTGCAAGAGGCCGTGCACCACGCACATCCGCCGGCCCAGGAAGAGAAAGAAGGGCACCACGAGCTCGATGAAGTGATTGACCAGGGTCTCGAACCGATGAAACCACCACGGCGAGCGGTGCATGAAGTAGGCGATGGGGTTGGGCACCGGCTGCGTCTGAAAGATGGAAATAAAAGAGACTCAATCCTTCTCCAAGGCTCTTCATCGGGGGAGCTAGAGCTCTTGGCCTTTTTCCTTATTTCTCTCCCCAAGTTTGCTCACAGGAGAACCACCCTTTGCCTCCGCACACCCATTTCTTTACAAAGAAAATGACTTAATTCATTTTCTACATGCAAACCCAAGGAATATTTAAACCAAGAGTTTTAATTTTCTCTTTTTTTTCATCATAACCAAACCACACTCAAATTAAAACTGCTATTATTTAATACTGAAATGTTACACAGAGCTCGACACCGATGGATGTGGAATTCCTCCGAGTGCTGAAGCTCATCAGAGCAACTAAGCAGATACAGAAACTGAGAAAAAGATTTTCTCAGGGTCACACAGTAGGTCAAACAGAGCCAGGAATGGAAACCAGATTTCAAAACCTAGGAGAGATTCTTTCAAAATGTTTAAATTTCAAAGAAATGCGGTGGTAGAGCTGCTTTCCAAAATCCTAATTTGGGAGAGGAAAGTGTAATTCCTCTAAACATGCTATATTGGTTTAAGGTATTTACATACTGGCCTTGTGACAATATTATTCTTCTATCAGCCTCAATTTTTTTTGACACGGGGAGATCTTCCATCCAGTACAACAAAGCTGCAAATTTTACAGAGGAAATAAACCCAAATCCTGGTAGAAATGCTGTGATTTTAGCAAAAAGAAAGAAGCTACCAATTTACCTTAGCATACCTGACAAGCTCAACTCCATTAGTATTGCTTTAAAACTGTGACCAAAAAAAAAAAAAAAAGAGGGGATGAAGACACAAATTTTAATTGAAGGAGACACAACACATCTTTAAATTATTTGTAGTTAAATCAAAAATACAAACAAACCAGGGAAAATCCTGTGCTATGCATGGCAACTGAGCGCCTTTCCACTGCCAAATCCCACCACTATTGTAATTCCTTATTAGCAAAGCTGGGATTAATAAAGCTGTTGCTTTATATGGGTTTGAGGCTGCTGTAACCCCTCAGGACAGGAGACCGCATCCTTCCTTCCTCGGACAGCGGCGCCGGATGCGGCGGTGTCGGGGTCAAGGAGCTCTGCCAAGTCCACCCCGGTGAGGGAGCAGGGGGTCAGGGCTCCCCGTCCCAGGGTGCCACCGAGGGTCTGTCCCCTGCACACAGGACCTGTTTCGAGTTAATCTGCTTGTGGGACTGCTCTTGAGGCTCACAAAGAGATTTTTCTACCTTGATCCCAATTTACAGAGAAATGCTTTTATCCTTCCAAAAAGGCAGGTTGCTTTCTTAGCTGCTTCAATTACTTTTTTTTTTAAAGTGCTTTAACCAAAACCAACCGAGATGAGGTATCAGCCCTACAGGTTGGAACACTCAGCCAGTTTCCAGCACCTAAGTGCCAGGAAGGCAGCACTCGTGCTTACATCCCTGCTCCCCTCGATGCAGCCAGCACCGACGGCTGGGGACCACAGAGCACGGGCAGTATTGCACGTGTAATTACACACCTGCTTCCACAAGTGATTACATCTCACAACGTGATGGCACTGAGCAGTTAAACATCTTACTGTGGCTTTGCAGGGCTGGGCTAACAAACCCCATCCAGTGTGCCATCCAGTGTGCCATCCAGTTCCCCCATCCCCTCCATCACAGGCTCACACGGATGCTCCCATCTATCGAGGCCAACCTCAGCCTGCAAATGCCCCTTGTTGCTTTGAGCTGGGACTTGAGATATCATCCCTGTGATCTGCTGTGCTTTAGGGCAGAAAGATAAAATTCTGGCCTCTAGTCCTTGCGCAGTGGGACAAGAAGCAGAAGAACTTGGTTCAGGCTCATGTACCAGCCACATAAGGGCTCATGTAAGAGCCCAGGTTGGATCTGCCATGGCTTACGCTTTTTAGCAGCAGCCTAATTCTTATCCTAAAGTAGAAATGGGAGAAAAGGAGAAGGCAAAGCACAGGAATCTGGCCTGGGTTAATAATTCACTCCCAGGTGCTATAGCATTGCCATCCTTCACCTTATCGACGCTGACACTATCACGGTGTCAGTGAGGGTGATGCTGTGCCACAGGCGAGAGAACTCAACCAACGAGCAAGGCTGACAGCCTGAAACAGCAGCAGACACCCCACAAACAACACACAGTTCCTCTGCACTTGTTTTGACAGAGGGAAAGAAATGCATTTGATCAGAGCAGTGCTGGTCATGGAGCCTCTAGGGACACCACCAGCAAAGGACCCTTCCTCCCCACCACTGTGGCACGTACATCTCGAGTCCATAAAACCAGTGATGGAGCTGTGATGTGTGTGTGTGTGTGTGTGTGTGTCTGTGTGTCTGTGTGTGTGTGTGTCTGTGTGTGTGTCTGTGTGTGTGTGTGTGTGTGTCTGTGTGTCTGTGTGTGTGTGTGTGTGTGTCTGTGTGTGTGTGTCTGTGTGTGTGTGTGTGTCTGTGTGTGTGTGTCTGTGTGTGTGTTCCTCCCCATGCCTTCCAGATGCTGTGAGCAGGGGTGTAGCACAGGTTTCCCAGGGAGGAAGCCCTGAGAAGGGGTGTTGAGGCAAGAGCAAAGACCCAGAGCAACGTGGGAATCACTGCGGCGGTGTCAGAGCCCGGGAGCAGGGGAAATCATTCCAGGGTGGCTTCACCGGGCTTCTTTCGGTGAGGATTTTAAGCTTTACGCTTTGCTTGGTGGCTGCTTTGCAAGGAGAAGCATCCTAGGATGGAGCCAGGAGTTCTCCTGCATTGAGAACTGTGAACTCCTGACACACACAGACCCAGAAAAATGCAGCTCCGAGTCAGATGCAACTAAATAAACAAGCCCAAGGCAGACACACGGTGAGAGGAACAGAGCAGAGCCATTCTCTCCAAGCACCTCCATTGCTGGAGACCTCTGTGAAACATAAAATGTTTTAAAATAAAAAAAAAAACAACCTAGCAAAAACCAGCTTTCTGTGTCAGCACAAGGTGCAATCTAATAAACCTTCTGCCTCCCTCACACCTCCAGCAGCCGGAGAAAAACTGCCCTGCCAATGTGTTCTGAAATCAGATGGGGGGAAAATTAATTCCATAATTCACGGGGCAGATTTGTAAGGTGTGACTGCGGGGCGACACGCGGCGGAATGAATTCTGGGTCGCCAGCTAAGGCATGTTCTCTGGCTTCTATCTACTGGGTTTTACGAGGGCTGGTAACAGATTCTAAAAATATGCACAATAAACTGTTTTTTCTCCCTAAGGGGTCTATGGTTTAATTATGTTCTTAGTGAGAACCATTAAAGTGCTAAGTACCTGAAGACTCCTAATTTACTAAACTATATGCCACTAAAACCCAACAGAAGGCTATTATACACGGGAGTAAACGCTCTTCACTGGGACTGTAAATGCACATGGTCTCTCCTCGCAGCCTCCTTATGGCTGTGGCATTACACACACCCCGACCCAGGATTTAATCCCAGCCTCAGATACCCCAGCTCAGCCTAGGGAAATCTCCCGGCTCTCCTACACGTGTGCATGAAAACAAGTCCCACATTGTCTACACACAGAGCTCAGACAGGGTGGGGATATTAATTCTTACAGCGTGAGCGGCACAACTCCCGTGCAAGCAACCGTGCGGGGCAGGAAGGTGAGGTTGGAGGGTAGGGAGGACCCTGTCCTCTCCAGATCATAGAATCATAGAACAGCCTTGGTTGGAAAACACCTCTAAGATCATCAAGTCCATTAACCCAGCATTGCCAACTGACCACTGCCCCATGTCCCTCAGCACCACATCTCCACGGCTCTGAAATCCCTCCAGGGATGGGAGCCCAGAGATATATCAAGTGAGTTTTACCCTTTGCAATGATGGGGTTTTACCTGCCTTCACTCCACAATAAACTGCACACACCTTCAGGAGCCCCTCACATCTGCTCACTCACCTGAGCACCTCAGCGGCTCAGCGCCATGAGGCATCTTTCATAAAGCAGCAGCATGCTGTGAAGGAATCAGTTTCAAAAAAAGTGAACAAAAAATTGCATTATCCTACCTGTTTGCACAAGGTAAACTCAGATTATCTATTGATTCAGATAACCAAAAGGATACTTGGCATTAATATAAAAAGAACACAAAGGACAGCCTTTCAGAACATCACCCTGGGTGCCTACCACAGAAATCTGGCTTGGTGAGAAACAAAGCCATAAACATTCCTCCATGCTCTAGATACCAGTGTTTCTGTTCCCACTGAAAGGGAACAAAGTACTCAAATCTGAGTGCACTTAATGGCAGAAAAAATCCTGAAAACCAGGAGGAAATGGAACAACAGCAAATATGAACAAATGACGAGAGGAAGCAACTATTTGGTCACAAGAAATGGGATGAACTTGGCGCAATGGACACTTCAGTAACGGCTTGTGGGCACTGGAGGCTCCAACAGTCCAAAGAGAGGGAAGCCTTTGGTGCAAACAGAAAGGGGTGAAGAGCAGTACCTGGGAAAACCAGGCTGGGAGGTATTACTGGATGTTCTTCTGAGCATCTGTGGAAGGTCCAGATGAACTGCAACGCACAGTTCTCCAGCTTCCCAAGGCATGAACTCATCTTCTCAGCTTCAAAGAAAAGCTCTTGGTTCTCTTGTACTTTGGACCAAAAAATAAAAAGGATTCTCCATCGCAGAGCATAATTTGATCAACGTGATCCAACAGGCTGTTTCTCTGCCAGTCTATTCTGCTTCAGATCTTGACCCTTCCTCCTTACGCATCTGCAGATCAAAGCTCCACTTTCCCAAGCCCGAGCTGAAACAGCTTCCCAGCCCGTGCAGAAGAGCAAGATGCGGCGAGCAGAAAGGAGATAACGTGGGTCCCTCGCAGCTGCTGGGAAGTGTGGGAAGATGCGTGTCGTGACTGAAGTCAGCCCGTCTTGAGCTGTACAGAAACCAACAGCTCCTGCAGACCCCTCTTCTTCATAACTGGGGGAGATCATGGCAAGCTGTGGCTTCCTCACCCATCAGGCTTTGTGGTAGGTGCTCTACACATGCAGCAACCTTGACTGATGATCAACACTGCAGTTTTGCACCCAGATACACACGTAGGCAAGGGTTCTGAAAGGAAATCGAGCAGCAAACTGCTCAGTACCTTGTGCAAGTCCCAGCAGGACCTCGTGCTGTGTGTATTTTATACGCACATTCATGCGCACAAGGCTCCACATGCATGCTACTTGCACACACAACAGCTAACCAGTTAAAAATAGGCCCTTTGAAACCTTCCAACTATTAATACGACTCCAAGCAAAATAAAATCATAAGAAAAAATTCAAAAGTTGCATCTGTCTTAAAATGCACGGAGATCTGATGTCCGGGTGGGTCACAAGGGGTCGGCTCTTCAGTAATGCCATCTCAAAATAATTAAGTCTCGCTAGATCTATTAAAAAGAAAAGTTACCTATATGTTCTCGCTGGGCAGAGCTTCCCTTGCTCAGTCAATAGTAATATTCAGTTCACAGAAAAACACACTGGAATCTGCTTGCTTTAAGACAGCAACCCAAGCCAAGGAGATGTGTGTTTGACTCAGTGCCAGCATGACCATAAAATGTTGGCAATTTAGTAGAGACGTAGTGCCGCGCCACTCTCCCAAAGGACCTAAATAAACTTCAGATGTAGAACATATATTTTTACTTTTTATATATATAAATCTGCTGTTTCATTTTTAACTCCTTTCCCCAGCCATCCCTCCGTCGAAGGCTTTTCAAAGCTGAAACAGGTCCCTCCTTTACCCGGCTGAGCGAAGCCTCAGCAATGAAAAGTTAAAAGCATGAAAAATCAGAGAAATGATTCACGTCTGGGCGTTGGGTTTCTTGGGGAATGATGGCTGCACATGTGGCTACAGATGCCGGAGGGGAAAGGGTCTTGGGAGAAAATTCTGCTGTGCAATTTCATGCCTTGGCGTTATAAAATATCCCAAGGAATATATATATATATTTTTTTTCCCCCTGTTTCACAAAGTTGCACTTGCAAAGTCACCAGCGTAGGTGAAACCTTCCTGCCACATCCATGACATTTAGCTCCAGAGCCAAGCCTTGCTCACCATGAGTCAGCCCCAATTTACAGCAGCACGAGCGAGGAGGTACTTCGCCACTGAAATGATGGATTTTTGAATTCCAACAAGTTGGGTGGGGGCAGCAGGATCTATAGCAGCGCTGTTTGCTTTTCCAGACTGCACCCTACCTCCTGGGCAGAGCTATCCTTCCCCAGTAATAAAGACCACATTTCCACGGCCCACAGCATACCTGTTTATTGACACTGTTCCTCCATAGCGTGCCTCCGAGCTGCTCGCTGTATATAGAGTTAATTGTGGATGTATTACAGATTCACCTATTTATTCTGTACATTCTTGAAGGAGTCCAGAGCTAAAATTACACAAGGAACCGCTGAACTGTTCAGGCTATTTATTTGTTCAAAATCCCTTTAAAATAATTAGCGGGGCCTGGAACAGACATCTTGGCTCTGGTGGGGCCAGGAGATGCTGGTGCAACCAACCACGGGTCATTACTGCCTTTGGGAAGAAGGTGTGTTTATGAAGAGCACCAGAGATGGGTCATGTTTGGTTTAGGGAGTGGGGCAGGCTAGAAGGTACATCTGTAAGAAACATGAACTAAGAGCAATATATCCTTACCAAGAAGGTCCCAGCCCAAAAGCAACTGGGCTGAGATGGGGGAGCTGCAGCAATCCTTTCCCCACAATCACCATGGTTCGATACCCACTTGCCATCAGATGGTGCTTTCCTGGTGCATCTCATGCTCTGACATTTTCTGACACAGAAACGTGCTCCCTGGCCCGGAGCTCTCCGACAGAGCTCACCTTCCCCAGCGGATCACGAGGCAGGTCGCTCACCAATATTTTAAATTGCCATTTAAGAGCATATTGCAAATGTGATCCTTTAATTGGTCACTGTTATGGCTCTCTATTAGAGAAGACAAGTTTTTCCACACAAGGTAAGCCCTTGGAAAAGCACTGAAAATGTTTAAAAACAACCCAGTCCTGATATATTTATTATATATTTCTCTATATATAAATAATTTCATGAAAAGGAACGTACTGAGTGGAAACTCCATTTAAAATGTGATCCCAGATGGTGGCAAAGCTCTAAAATTGCAAGGCAACATGTAAAGAAAGATTAACGACCTCAAACAGGCACAAATTTATGAGGTGAAAGCCCCTGTAATCCCAGAGAAAAATGATACCAAACGTTAGACTAGACAGCTAGAAAATACCTCTGCTTAGTTCATGTGGCCTCTGCCATTTTACATTTTCATTTCATGCACAGGACTTTTGGGTTCATTTCATCCATTCTCCTGCAGGCCAGAGGAATCGCTTCGGTACATGAGCACGCTGATGGATTTGCCAGCTCCCACCAGGCACCTCCTTAGGAGTAACTGGTAAATCAGGTAATGGGCAACAGCTACAGTGTCCTGCAGTCTTTCAAATGGGTTGTGTCCTGCCACGTCCCAGGGATACGCAGCTAAAAGGAGAGACAGCGGAGCCAGGACACCACGTCAAGCAGTTATCATCACTTCAAGATCCAAAGCTCCACCAGCAAGTGGCCTGAGATGACAGTGCTGAATATTTGCAACACTAAAGCTCATGCCTTAGTTGAGCTTAGGCATGAGCTTTCCTTATTCTGCCTGAGTACAAAATGTTTCCAAGGAAAGGATGTCAACATCTCATCCCGCAAGGTCACCCCAGCGATCAGCACCTTCCATGCTCTTAATTCTAACCAGGACCAGATGGGACCCCATGGGTCCCACAGCTTGTTTTCCCTGAGGTATCTGGTACCCCAAAGATCCCCCTGATAATCCTGTACTGTTCATCCCTCTGATGATTCCCCTCTGTGACCTCTGCAAAGTCACCTGCATGGTCACAAACAGCTTCATGCTAACCAAGGATGCAAATGATACAGATGAATTGCCCCAAGAAGGCCTTCAAGCTGGGGTTGGTTTCCCTTACCCCACTCTCATGCCTTTGCCCCTGGGCTGTGGTGTGTCTGGTGGTTGCACTTCTGCCTGATTCCTCCCAGATCTGAGTTTTCTGTGGGAATTTTCAATGAACTGGGATTTTCTGACCTTTACAGCAAAGAGTTCCTGGCATGCTCTGGTCGGTAACACAGCCGTGGAATGATATCAAAATGAGTGTGTTTTGAAACCACTGCAAACAAAAGGATATTCAGTCAACACCACACAGCAAGGCAGCGCAGAGCCAGCGCTGTCATCACACAGCTTTGCTGAGCTCACCGTTTCCCACCATGGTTATTCTCTGGTTTGCTGTAGCCCTTGGACGTAGCAGATGAGCAGGGAGCTTTGGACACAGCACCAGGATGTTGCCTGCCATGAGAAATGGGTGACAGTAACCTGTGGGTACAACAAGGACAAGGATGCACAAAGCAAAAGCCACCCCAGGATCCCTGTCCGCTCCTTTGAAAATCAAGGTCTCTGTTTTCCATCAGAAGTTGCAGAGCCCTGGGCTGTGATGGTGTTCTGCTGCCAGCAGATAGAGCTGTAACTACCAGAGGGCCAGAAAAGTGTTTAAAATTCAATATAAGTACTAAAAACACAGAGCACAGGCTGCCCTAAGCAGCTGAACCTACAGTGCAGAAGATGGTCAGAAGAGGAGGAGGAGAAACTATCTGCCACATTAAAAAAAATGACAAGCTCACACTCAGTTAGGACAAAGCCCACATCCCCTGAGCACAGGCTGCTGTCCCCACTAAGGATTCACAGGGAAATCATCTTCTGGGTGTGTTGGTTCAACGCTGCAGTGCCCAGTTGAGCAGTAAGGGTGACACCGTGCTGAGGAGCTGCTCCTCTGCCACCCACAGCCCAGCGAGCGCCCAGGATGCCCGCAGGGACCGTGGCAGCTGCCAGGTTATTTTCAGTCATTCTGCTCTCACCCAAAAGGTGCCAGTGCTCCCAGCATGGGAGGCTGGGAGGTTTCCTGCAGCAGGAAAGCCCTGGACACAGATGCATGGGATAACCATCTGCTTCCTTAATGACCCCCATCCTTTTTAAAAAGTCCAGTGCTAAAACCAGGATCGTATCTCCTTCAGAGGGTTTTTTTTTTAAAAAAAAATTTTTCAGTGTGTGCTCATAAATACGACATTCAGCACCAGGCCAAGTAACACACGGGCAGAACCCGCGGGTGGCGAACGCCAGCAAAGCCCCCAGCTCGTGCCTGTGTTTGGATTAGGCAGTTTCGTGGCCTGGACATTTACAGTTGGGTTAGGGTTGGTGTGTTGGGTTTTTTTTTTTCACAACTTGAGCCAAACAGTGGGATCTTTCATAAAACGTGTTCACAAAGGATAAATTGTGCCATTAGGAACCAACTACCTGGACGGTCATTTGAATTCTCCGAACTGGAACACCACGGTGCTCCATGTCAAATCCAGCACTGGGGGCAGGAGGGGGAGCTCAGCCTCATGGGCTGCCTTGTTTAACTCTCCAACAGCCCGAGAGACAGAGTACACACAGCATCATCTGCCTCCAACGTGGGTATTTCAACCAACTACCTGGTTGGAGTGGTTGTTGTTGTAAATGAAACATCTGAGGGGTGGAAGGGGATGAGGTGTGTGAGGTGTCCTGGTGCTGGTCACCTCTGCGAGTCACTTGGGCTTTACTGAGAAGATTGAGTCAGAAAAAGAAGGACAATAACATAAATTTAAACTTTCACATTAAAATGAAACAAAAGAGTGATCCCAACACTGACCAGGTATTTTTCCAAGGCTGGAAAGGGTGAAACGAGCTGAAGGTGGTCAGCTCCCATCCACCCTCCTGGATGTCTGTACAAAGAGCTGCCACGTGTTCCCCTAACACCATTAATTATAACTTCAAACATCCTCCCAAAATAACAAAAAGATCCTGAACTGACTCTTTAGTCCATCAGTGAGGTGCAAAAATGGATGGATATCGTGAAGGAAATACACGTTTTGGTGAGGAGTCCCAGCACACAGCCCTTGAGAAACCCTGGGCAAGGCTTCTGGGGTGGGTAACGTCAGTGAAGTCCTCTCCTCCGTGCTCTAGTCATTGTTATCTGGTCATTAAGGGCAAGAAGAAGATAAAGCAGATCCTTGGGATCTGAGAAAGCACAAGGTGTGGAGCTGCTCTACCCTTCTGTCCTGAGGAATACACCCAAGCACCTCCTGGAGCAGACAGAAGATGTCTCTGCTCCTGCAGACCTCACCTCTTCACTTTAGACATGGAAATAGAGAATTCTAACACACATTCTCACCTTGTTTCCTGTATCCTTCCAGCCCATTTTTCACCAGCAATGCCTGACAACTCTGTCACTTAAGTTTTCCAACAGGTCTTCAATGGTTATAACTAAGACATAATTTTTTTAAAATCCAAAACAGTTATGTCAATTCAATCCAAGTTGAATATACAGATATAATAACGTGGTATATCTTACCCCCATTCTCCTCTAGAAACTCCATTGGTATAAACACCAGGATAACTCTGCCCATTCTAGCCCACAAATTTAGCCACAGCTGAAGCAGTACAGCTCCTGGATACACTGTAAGCAGGCAAAAAGATTTCTCTGCGATACTCAGTCAAAAGGGCATTTTAAATGGGTCTAGAAATCACTCATCCCTTTCTCTGGATCCCCAGTGATGCTCACGCTGAGGCTGCTTTACTCTACCAGAGGCACCCACTCCACAGGACACGCTGGGGCTGATTCAGGAGAATTCAGGCCTCAATCTCCTGTTCATTTAAGAGCACTTATAGAGCAGGATGGAATAAAAGAGAGAAAAAAATCTGCCAAAGAGTGAGTGTCACCTCCTGCACTGGCTGTCCTCCCCCGTGGGAACCAGAGAGCAGGAAAAAGCAGGTAGCTGACCCAGAGATGCAGCCAGCAGCTTAGCAGTGCTCACTTCTGTGTTAAGCTTTCTCCCCAGTGACAAAGGATGCAGGCTGAAAGAATTTAGGACAAGCAAAACAATTCATGAGAAAACTCTTTGCCAGGAGGAGCCGATGCACAAATGCTGATGGCTGAATCCAGCAGCCACTGCATCGCACCTCTGCAGCCATTTAAACAGGCACTGCTTCTCGTGTGGAAAGCAGTCAAGTAATCTATTCTTCTTTTAATTAGAGGGTTAAAATAGTGACTTCTTACAAATTACAGTGACACAGAAATATTACATTCTGCTGATGCCAGGGAACAGGCTTGGGCATCGCTGGACACCTGGATACAAACGTGTGCTTGTTATAAATGTCCTCATCCTGCTCAAGGTGTAAATGGGTATAAATAATAATTACCTATAATTTAAGGACAATTTAGGAATGGAAAGTTCTACAGTACATCCTTAATAACTCTGGTGGTTTCCCTTGGGCACAAAAATGTGACAGATTTTAAGCAGCACGTGCTGGAGGAGTTTGTTAACCAAGGAGGACTTTGGGTCACCTGGAGGGTTGGGTGAAGCCTCTCCCACCAGCACCAACCAACACGCCTCTCAACGCTCAAATCCTTTTGCCTCGAGGTCCGTCAAGCATCACACTTGTGTAACAGCCTTGCTTGTGTTGTAAGTGTGCCTTGTTTCTATGCTTTTTTCTGAAAAAATAAATAAATTCTGCAGGCAGATAAATTCCACCCAATAAATGTGTCACTCCGCTGTCCCCGCGGACGTAATAATGCCCTCACGCTTGTCCTCAGTTGGAGAGTTTGCAAATCATCGTTATAAATAAGATTGCTGATCTCAGCCAAACAGCTCATTTTTAATAAAGCCTTTTACCTCCTTTCCTAACACCAAATACCATGGCAGAGCAGGAGCTCACAGCCCCACTTAACCCAGGGATGGCACCCCCTTCCTCCAGCTCTGCCTCGCCGTGCCCGTGCCGGCTGGTCCCCACGCTGGCTGGTCCCCACGCCGGCTGGTCCCTGTGACTCCCCAGGGTGGGTTTGGGGACTGGATGTCTCACATATTCCCCTACCACTGGCACCAGCCCGCAGCCCCGGGGAGAGGCACGCGCCTGCCCCAAACACTGCGCCCATTGATGCCGCGGGCTGGGGCGATGCCGTGTGTGTGTGTGTGTGTGTGTGTGTTTGTCTGATGAAGTTAGGTTCTCGCTGGGTATTTAATATTCCCCGTCATGCAGGCCTGTTTCTCCTTGAGCCTGCCTGTCAGTTAAGCCCGGGGATGTTTATTTTAACGGCCACTTGTGGTCAAGGCTGGTGCCAGTTGTACGGCATCGGTTACGCAGATTTAACACTGGGGACTCAGCCCCCGGCTCCCCGAGCACCGAAGGCAGCCAGGGCCGCCTGGCCTAATGTGAAACAACTGAACTCTTCCAGCAGTCCCTGCTCTGGCTTTAACCCTTGCTGGGCAGGAGCTGGGCTGCCTCTGCAGCCACGTCTCAGCCATAGCTCAGCCTTCCCGCAGCCACAGATGTTGTCACCATGTCAGTCCCCTCCCCGGCCTCACCATCTCCCCTGCTCCCCAAACCCCACGGGCAGCAAAAGGTCTTGCTGGGGTGATGATGTGGATGCTGCAAGAGGAATCAGAAAGTGTATTCAGTTGCTTAATGAGAAAGAGGATTTTTATTGCTTGTGGATTACCCCAAGCTTCTGCTGGGAGCGATGCCCTGGGGTGAGCATGGGATGCTCTGTACCTCTGCCTGGCGAAGCCCTGGCCACCGACACATCCCCTGCAGCTATGACCCAGTGACACAAAACAAAGCCATTCCAGCTCACATCCTCCTCCCCAGGACAGGAGCCTGGCCTCAGCACACCCTTCCTCCTCAAAACCCAGCCTCGGGGAGAGCGAACATGCATCCCAACGCAAGAGCCGGGAGGATGCTAAAACGTTAAATAAACCATGGCCCGCAGCAAAATTATGCATCATTTTTTGATCGTCTGGACAGCCTCCAGGATGCTAATCAGCCCCAGATTAAGTCATCAGCCAAACTGATGAGCAATCACATTTTGCCAGTACAGCTGGACACCATTACTCGGGAGCTGATCTTTCACTGGAGAAGGGAAGGCGGCTCCTTGCCATTGATCAACCCGGAGGAGAGGAAAGCGGGAGGACTACAGAGGACCTGCGTCGAGTTGCCGCAGTCTCCACATGCCTCCAGCTCCATGTGCTCACCAAAATTGCCTCTTACCAGCCCAAGGCAACAACTGCTGCCTTGTGCCAGGTCACCATCACCATGCCTGTCCCAGTCTGTTGGCAAACGACTGCTCAAGGCAAGCTCGTGTCAAAGGGGTTTGCTGAACTACTACAGACATCAAGAGGCAGATATGTTTTCCATGGAGAAACATCAGCCTTAACCTGACACTCACAGATATGGTTAATAACTCTGCAGGACAATAATTAACAGAAACCCGCTGATGGTGAAGTACAGAGAGAATCTAAGCACCACAATGCTCAAATCCCAGGTTCACTTGTTGAGAATTTGTTAATGGGAACAGATTCAAGACTCGTTTGCAATGTAACCCCGCCGGGTCTGTGGAGTTCTAACTCAGATCAGAGCCTTTCTCCAGGAGTAAAACCTGCCCAGTAAAGAAATTAAAACTGGAAGCAGCAGTCTAGATGTTTAATAAGGAGACACAAAATCTTTCTGGAAGAATCAGTACAAAATACTCATCTGAATTTCTTGCTCTAAAAATAATGACATATGAAAAAAGTGCTGGCAATAATAATAAAAAGAAGGATTTCTTTATACATTTTAATACAGCTTACGAGATGTTATCAGCAAACTTACTCTTTTACAGATCTTAGAGATGGATAATGCAGCCCCATGTCTCCAAACAATTCCTTCCCTATGGTTTTCTCATCTGCATCAATTTTTCCACAGCCAATGCACCCTACATTTATTGGGTTAATTGAGATACGAGAGGGTGTGACTCCTCCAGCCCTCCCCATGCCAGTGCACATCTGGCTGCCACCCAGAAGCCAATGCTCCACTGCCCCAGGTCCTCTCTCTGTAATACATCAGCAGATTTTAAGTGATGATCTCGATAGAAAGACTAAGAGATGAGGACACAATTCACCACGTACAGCTGAAGCTCTCCCACACCTCATACATGTGACTGCAATGCCTGAGTGAAAGGTCCTGCACTAACTTTACACATAAGGAGGAATTTCTCCTCCCAGCCTGATGCAGAGCAGTAATTCCTTTGCTGCTTCAGCTGAACCAGGGCTGAGCATCCTCCACAGACCTCATTACCTGTAATGAACAGGCCATTTCTAATCCCTACATTTGCATCCCACTGCATTTGCAATGTCCTGGTCAGCTGCTGGAAGCAGATACAAAATTATATCTAAATATGAGCACATAAATCAAAATAAAGCCCTCCAAAGGAGACCAGCTACACCACCTCACCCAACAAACCCTTCTCCTGCCTCTCACATCTGCTTTTACTCAAACAAGAGATAAAGTTCTGTTATAGCCCAACAAATTTATCCCATTTTGTCATTAAACTTGTAAGTAAAATGGCCATACAGAGCACACGCCGCGATGTTAACATCCATGATTTCTACAACAAACTAAGAATTGCCTAAATATTTTCCAGTGCATCCCCAGCTTGCTGAGCAGGGCTTGGACCAGGTGATGTCCAAGCTCTCACCCAAGCTCTACAGCTGTGCTCTGCTGCAGGCAGCCTGCTCCTACTCAATAATCTGATAAAAGCCATTTTCAGCCCAGCCTGGATCCTCCTCTTTCTCCCACCTGCTCCGAGGCAGAGCACGGCATCCCCTCAGCCACGTGTCAGGCAGAAACAGGCAACTCTGGCATCCAGGAGAGATTTGGCTCCATCAGGAGCTCCAAGATGATGGGTTGCCTGGATGTGCATCCCAGCAAAGGCAACCAGAGCCCATGGAGACTCCCAGGGAAAGGGGGACGATGACATTTAAATCACAGCAAAGCCACAGTTTCAGCCCAGCAGGAAAACTGCCCACAGCCTCTTTTTAATTCATTCCTCTAAAAAGAAAAAAAAAAAACAAAGAAAAGAGAAGAAACTATGCATTTCAGAGCAGGTGAACACGGTGATGGAGATGAAACGAGCGCAAGCTCAGATGCTCGCTAATAGAATGCCAGGAACAGGAAGGCAAAGCTGCATTGTGTTAAAATTGGAGACTAATTTAAAATCTTGTTCCTTAGTGCAAAAGCTGGACACACGCCCAAGCGAACGGAGGAGGGGAAAAAAATAATAACCCGGGCCAATTGTATATTTCTCCTAGAAATTCCATGTCAGAGCGTTCCTCGCGACTCGCGCTCGCAGGCTCCAATTGCAATAAATCAACACAGCGGGCAGGGTAACAGTAGCACAAAGTCTTTCTCTCTTCCCATAATACTCCCAGGTAAAATCACCGTGAAGCCAAGAACAAAATGCCCATTCTTTCTGCTGCTTGGCAAGGGGACAAATTACTTTCTGCACCTCTCTGTGTTGAAGGACTGGTTATTAAATACAGTCCAAGCTGCCTTCCCAGCTGTACTTAAATCAAGGGCGAAATAAAGCAAACGCTCCTGTCCACAAGAAAATCAGAGAGTGAAAGAGCAACGTTAGGATGAGGCCACCCCCACGCACGTCTCTGCCTACCCAAGAGTTGCAATAACTTGGGTTTGCAATGCAGAGCAAAGCTGTGCAGCTCTGTTACACAGACCTGTGCCATGGGCCACAAGCTTTGCCAATAATTTACGGGTTATTCCAACCGTCTAAGCCCAGTCCTGAGCATCTCGCTGCCAAGAAGGAGCAAATAAGAAGGTGAGAGTGAGCTCAGAGCTGTCTCTCTGCTCATCCCGAATGTGTTTGCACAAAAAAAAAACCTCGGTATTTTTGTTTGCAGAGCAGTTTATCCATGTCTGGGACTCAGTTATGCTGAAAGTCGTGGAAATGCCCAGGAAGGGAGAGATCAGAGCAGAAAGCCTCATAAAGACATGACATAACTCGAGGGAGGAAAGGAGTACAGAATGCTCTATTAAATCAACGCCATTGGTTGGGACAGGGGAGGGCTCTCCCCATCCCGTGGTCCCCCCCCACCTACACCGCCTCCCCTGTAATGACATTTCATGCCACTTCTGCTACGAATCAGTTTACATTTCCTTTATAATCCCTCTCCTTTGCGAGGTGTAACTTCACTACTGGCCAGCACCAGGAACTGAACGGGGACACGGGCGTTATCTTGGAGGGTAGGGAAGGGATAGAAGGGAATAGCTGGTGGGAGCTGAAAATATCCATAGAGACTTTTAAAACATCAGATTTATTTCCCCCCCCACCCCCCAACATCTGAATTTTCAGTAAGTCTCTTGGCACACGGGTTTTTGGAAAGAACAAAAAAAATTTCTTATCTCGAGAAACATGGTTTATTACAGTCATAACCAGAATGTGCAAGTGGTCAGTGGGTCCAACCCCCCCCAGCCACCTCTGGAAACCTCTCCTGAAAACCACATCCCAGTGGAAGCTATGGCAGATGTCCCCCAGCCAGTGACCCTGTGTGCTACAGACACCCAGCAGCAAAAAGGTTAATGGTTGGACCTGATGATCTTAGAGGTCTTTTCCAACCAAGGCTGTTCTTTGATTTGATGAAAGCAAAGACTTTAGGATCAGACTCCACCATAAAAAGAGCAGTCAAATGAAATAAAGCCACAGGCTCGTCCTTTTTGGGGGGCAACACAAAGCAGCGTGCCACGCACAGGTAATTTGGATTTGCCATTACATTCTTCTACATTTCTGCACAGAGGCAAACTTTCCCTGAATAACCTCACAACTATTTGTTGTTATTAAATTACATCTTTAGCTTGCCACATAAAACACCTTTGAGACTTTGTGCCTTCCATAAAATATTTTAAAAATAAGCTTCTCGCCCACACAAGCAGCTCAAGTGCATTCAAAGTATGCACCAACCCCAAAAGAAAAGAGTTGCTACAATCTATGTATTAGTGATTAACATGTTTCCAAGTCAATGCACTAATTAAAATAAAATTTACAAATAAGTAAGTCAGGAAATAAAACTCTCTAACAGCACTTGCCATTAAAACATCTATAGTTCACCACAGCCAGCAATTTCCTCCTATATTTAGGGGAAAAAATAGTTATGAACTGCTAACCGTTGGTTCTTGTTAAGCTGGGACCCAGGCTAATGACCTCTCATTCCCAGGGACCAGGAGCAAACCAGCAAACATGGAGAGAGTGGCCAGCTCTGGAAAGCACTGAGAGCCCTTCCCAGGTCAGATGGACCAGAGAGTCCGTGGCATCTCTCCAGCCAGAGGAAAGGCTACAGAAAAATGGGGACAGGGATAATTTTCATCAGACCTATAAATTGGGACCACTTTGGTTCAATAATGATCACAGAACAGCCTTGGTTGGAAGAGACCTCTAAGATCATCCAGTCCAACCATTAACCCAGCACTGCCCAGTCACCACAACGCCATGCTCACATCTTTCTGGAAGCCTGCATCTCTCCCAGATGCTATAATCATACCTGCAACAGCAACGACCCCCTCCCACGTTTGCTATAAAGTATCAAGGGCTAAAGGAATTCTACACAAAGTTCCTATCAAATAGCACATCTTGACTGAAAAAGGACTGAACACCAAAATCGTGGCTCCAAGTGCCCCATTCACCTGCAGCGTGTCCAAACGTCCAGCTGGTCCCTAAGGCAGCACACCTGGGAGGCAGGAAGATAAAGCCAGGGGCAGAAGTCCCATTTTACAAACCTGCATGTCACAGGATGAAAAGGAAAACACCCAAACATTTATATGGAGGAGGCCAACAGCTCTGAATGTAAATAAATTCCTCATTCTTCCCCATGAGGACAGACCCCAGCAAGCCACTGGCACAGCACTCACACTGCAGATAGAACTATCATCCTTCTTCCTTGGAGAAAACAAGTTTTTGGCAATCTAGGAACCTGATGCCAACGACCAAAGGGATTTGCAGAGGTTCAGGAGAACGGGGGCTGAGCCACTGCAAAGGGACCTCAAGGGCAGCCTGGCTATAAAATTCAGATTTGTATGAATTGGTTTTCAGCACTTTGGTTTCCACAGCCAGCAAACACCTTGAGAGAGTCTCACTAAACATTCACTGTCCTCCTCTCAGAAGCTTTGAGGGCAATAGCAAAGAGTGACTGAGTTTCCAAACTATTTTAAGACTTGGATGAATTAATAAATAGAGATAAATAAGCCCAGGAAAGGGGAGGACTGGGGACAGATCAGCACTTGGACGTCTCCTTTCCCAGTCTCTTCGCATCGGTCACCGAGAAGCTAACAGCAACGTGAAAATTATGTTTCTGTTCTAATTCTGCTTACATTTAAATAGGATTCTTAAATTATTAGGGACCTCTTTGTGCAGACAGTGCCAAGAGGTGTCAGCTTGCAGCACGGAGACCGGGAGCCTCGTGCAGGTAAGTGCCTCAATGGGCCAATGTTGTCTGCTCGCCCCAGCGCCGTGCCTGCTGCTGGAAGGAACTGGATCCCTCCCCTCCTCCCGCCCTGGAATGGCTTTAACAAGGAGTGGGGCTCCCGGTGGATATGGAAAAACCAACATTGGCAGCTGGGAGGAAAACGGAGTCCTTGGAAAGAAAAAAAAAAAACAGGCAGCTGTGAGGAGCTGAGAGTGGTGACAGAGATAGGAGGGGCTTTGTACCCAGCTCTTGGTGAGGACCCGCACGTACCACTTCCCCATCTTCTGCAACCACATCAGTACAGTTTGTGCAATCAGAGAATAGAATCACAGAGCAGCCTTGGCTGGAAGAGACCTCTCAGCTCACCCAGTCCAACCATTAACCCAGCATTCCCAGTCCCCACTGCCCCATGTCCCTCAGCACCACATCTCCACGGCTCTGAAATCCCTCCAGGGATGGGGACTCCCCCCCTGCCCTGGGCAGCCTGGGCCAGTGCTGGGGAACCCTTTGGGGGAAGGAATTGTTCCCCATATCCAATCTAAACCTCCCCTGGCACAACTTGAGGCCATCACCCCTCGTCCTGTCACTGTTACCTGGGAGAAGAGACTGACCCCCCCTCACTACCCCCTCCTTTCAGGGAGCTGCAGAGAGCAATGAGGTCTCCCCTCAGCCTCCTCTTCTCCAGTCTGAACCCCCCAATTCCCTCAGCCACTCCCCATCACACTGTGCTCCAGACCCTTCACACGATACAACCATGTCACCACGTTCTGTGCTGCTGGAAACTCCTACTGTTACGTACCCCTGTGACTGCCCACAGCACGCCACCAGGGACAAGCTAGCAACAGCATTTCTTCCTCAAAATAGGGAATTTTCAAATGCACTTGCCACCCCAATAAACAGCCCACTGGTAATACCAAATGGAAAAGACTCCAGAGGTGGGATGGAGTTCAGAAAATGTTGGAGAGGAGATAATGAAATACACAAGTAAATGACAGAAATCCCTGGCTGTGGAATTTGGCTGCCTGGAGATCTCTCAAACGCCTTCTAACTCTGGTTTAACAGCAGACTAGACTCAATCCAAAAGAGTCTCTTACTCGACTGCCAGTGGAAGATGACAATAATCATGCTGCTCAATGTCAGAGAGGAAAGGGGCTCCAGAGCTCCCAGGAGAGCCAGCAGAACCTGCACACCACTGTAGGAGGGAATCCACTCCGGGGGCTGAGCCCTTGGCTGGAAAAGGGGATAAAGAAGTGTCATTCCCCATCCTGATGAAGTCATTCCAGCAGGAATAAACATCCTCATTCCTGCTCTCAACCAGCAACTTGGTTATAACTCATCGTTCAGAGGGAAGAGGGGAAAAGCAGTCCGGAGACACACTCGACCATGCACTATCTGCAATGAGGTGACAAAAAGCCAAATGAAAGTATAGCCAAATCATCCTGTGAGGTTGTTCTGAATGTTCTGCCAGCAGTGGTTGGGTGGCCCATTTGAGAAAGCAGAGATGAGGAGAGATTAGAACAGTTCCCCTCGTTAGTACCATGCTGGATGCCAGTAGAAGAGGACCTGTGGCTCTGCAGGACACCATGATAATGTGAACACAGCCAGCCTCCAAGGACCTCCAGAGACCAAGGACCTCCAGAAGGAGTCCTGCAAGGACTCCCATTCTGGCTGGCCTGAGGAAGAAGAAGAAGAGTGGTGGACAGCCACCCTAGAAGAGGAGGAGAAGGAACTGAAAAGGTAGGGAACCCAGCTGGAAGAGCTCTGGCCCAGTAGGAAGAGCAGGCAGATAGGGTGGCTCTTGTAAGAAGCACTGCTATATTTTAGGTCTGGTTGTAAGACTCCTGTTTGGTGTGAGCAAGGTCTGTACTACATGGCTGAGTGGGATAATACAAGAGGGGCACCATGAGTGGGGTGGGAGGGGGCTGAGAGCGATGGGAAGCACAGGAGGTGCTCTGGCCCAAGCCAAGGGGAGCAGGAGGTAACCTGGTGCTGGGTACTGGGCCAGGGGGTCAGACTGGGACTCACAAGTGAGCTGACACAGCGGAACGGGACAGGGGATCAGATCCAGCTCTGGGAGAAGGAACTGAGGACCAAGAAAGCAGAGGGTTTCCCAAAGCCAGCTGGACACAGATCAGAGCTGAGGCAGACCTCAATGGCAGTGCAGTTCCTCTGGTGCAGATCTCCCACCCCATGGACGCGATCCAGGTCCTGCAGAGCGAACGAAGCAATAACTTTTGCCAAAACCAAGACCCGCTGAGGACGCCGGTGCAGAGGGCTGGAGAGCAGGGCGAAAGGCAGAACACGGCAGCTCCTCTGGAAGGTTTGCTTTGTCCAACACCAATATCTGAACTTCATCCCTCACGGCTTCTTCATAAAAACACATTTACAATGACAAAATCCAAACGTAAAAACCTGCTGAGCAGCCTGGGCATAAACACCCTCCATTCTGCTCTTCACTGCAGAAGGTTTCCGACCTTTTCTTATATAAATGTATTATTAAATTAATGCATTATTATTATTATTAAAGCAATATGAATCTATTAGCTTATCATGGAGGAAATACCAGCTTATTATGGAGGAAAACAGCAAGACTGTTGTACATAGATGAAAACACCTCCCAGCACTTTGGATGAGATACCCAACATCCGACCATCCTCAGGGACTCGTTCCTGGGCACGGTCAGTGGAGAGGACAGTGCCCAATGCATGGGAGCTACTGGCTTGTATTCCACCAGAAAATACCAGACCACTATTGCATGTGATGTTATACCAAACCACATTTTTCTAATATCCCTGGTGTAAAATTGTTATCCATAAATTTTAGGCTGAAATAATCACAGTAGTGTGAACTTTGAATTCTACAAATGACATCCTAAATTATTATTTTCTTAAAAAAATATTAAATAAAACCTCCCTGCTATGTTTTACTTGGGGAATTTTTCAGATTCAGGAGGAACTTGTAAAATGAGAGAATTACACGTGGATCATGTCCATGAACAAAGCACAGACACCAGTGCACGAGTCGTGGTGATTCGCTTACTGGCAAACTCCTAGTTGTCAGGGAAAGGGTTAATTCTAGCAGTGTTGGAGCTGTATTGTGTGCACAGCCAGAATTAGCTTACACTACAAAATGAAACACCGTGAAACCTGTCCTGCATTAAGGTTAGTGGAACTACATAATAATTTATGAACTGGACTATGGTTTACACCACAGACAAACAATCGCTAAGCAGGAGGTCTTAGGAAGCTGAGGGTTAAAGGTGATTGCATATTACCTGAACTTCCCTTCAATAACTCAACACATGACTATTAGCCTGGTTTATCTGGCTCTATTAAGAAGAGCTGATGAAAACTTTTAATCTGCTTCCAAATGGCTCCAGGCACCGGGTAGATATTAGCTTGTTTGGTTGGGAGCACTGAAATAAAGCAAAAATGGGGAGCTCCATTCCTCAGCCCTCATTAGAGGAGTTTAAGAGCCATCACCAAGGGTGAAACAGCCCTGCCAGTACCTCTGCCCCTGGGCAGGCAGTGCCCCACCGAGCACACCCCGCAGGCATCGACCCATGGACGTATCCCCACTCCAGGACAAACCAAGCAAAATCAGCACTTGGAACCAGGAGCCTTTCTGCTCCGGGAACATTTCACAGCTTTAATTGCACCATCGGGTCATTATGCTTATAAAGGTTATTGCAAGTGGTTTCCTTCCTTACATTACCTGTCCTACCACTGGACATCTCTGGTCGTACATCACAGCCCAAGGAGCCCTTGGTAAGATGCTCCTGGAAGCAAACTCGAAATCATAAATTACCACCAACTTACTACAACTAACGAGGAGCTGTTGGAGCAGGTCCAAAGGAGGGCACGGAGATGATCTGAGGGCTGGAGCACCTCTGCTCTGGGGACAGGCTGAGGGAGTTGGGGTGTTCAGCCTGGAGAAGAGAAGGCTCAGGGGAGACCTTAGAGCACCTTCCAGTGCCTGGGGGGGTACAAGAAAGCTGGGGAGGGACATTTGACAAGGGCATGGAGTGATAAGATGAAGGGTGGTGGCTTTAAACTGGAAGAGGGGAGATTTCGATGAGATCTTAGGAAGAAATCCTTGGCTGTGAGGGTGGTGAGACACTGGCCCAGGGTGCCCAGAGAAGCTGTGGCTGCCCCCTCCCTGGCAGTGTTCCAGGCCAGGTTGGATGGGGCTTGGAGCAACCTGGGCTGGTGGGAGGTGTCCCTGCCCATGGCAGGGGGGTTGGAACCAGATGAGCTTTCAGGTCCCTTCCACCATTCTGTGATTCTATGAGATTGCCTGGTACCCTAAACCAGGATGACCAACCTCTGCACGCCCCGCGATGCCCTGACCCCTGCCTGAATGCCCGCTCTGCTCTGAGCAGCACGGGCTCTAACGAGCCCCAAGAGCTGCCTCTGCACCCTCCTCCTGCTCACAGAGCATCCCACGCTGCAGACGGGTCCCAGGGCTGCCCCTCATCCCCCTTCTCCTCTGCTCTCAGAACACAGGAAGCCAGCACCAAACACTGAGCAAATTCAGCACGCTTTGCCCCAAAATAGCATGACTTTGGCTGACAACAAAGAATGACCTTACGGTCGTGCCAACAAAGTTTCCGAAAATAATCCTTTCATGGGTTTTATGTGATGGCAGCTGTAAGAATTTCAAAGCCCCAGCATTAACAGGGGGGTTCCCCCGCTCCTTTTCAGCTTGGCAATACTACAATTAAACAATAGGTTTCACTGCTTGAGTAAAAGCTGTACTACATGGCTACGGCTTTATTGTTTTGTATATTTGCTTTACTATAGTGCCTACAGGGCTGAGACAAAGACAGGGCCCTGCCTCAAAGTGTTTACACTCTTAATTAGCCTTAATTAAGGTAGTGGCTGGCTCCCTGTAGCACCAGCCCCAATGACTGCTGTGGAGTACCCAAAAGAGTCTCACCCAGTTCTGCAGGCTGAGGGTCAGGGTCTGAAGACCCTCTGGGTACCGCTGCCCCCAGGAGACACCAGTGGCAGACACGTGGGGAGGGACCAGGTGTGGGAAGGACCCTGGCACTGCAAATGCCCCTTGCTGTCTGTCCTGCAGGGACCACACCAGGGTGGCACAGCAGGGATGCTGGACCCACAGCCAGCACGTGCTTCCCACAGCAGAGCCAATTGCAACGAATTCCCAGAGCCAAACATGCTACAACTCCAAAAGTGCCTCCATAAGCACTACTGCTCCCCATCTCTCCAACATTCCCCATCTCCCTGCTCCAGGACATCACCGTGCATCACTTCTACACAAAAAAAGGCTGGAATTAACCCAACGCATCACCATGCCCTGTCTCTGCAGCTACTTGGGGTGTGTGTATATTAAAAGAAAACAAACAGAACTAAATTGGAAATCCTGGAAATGGATTATTTATTTATTTGCACTGCAAGTCAAAGGCAGAGGCATCTATTGCCTTAAAGCCTGGACAAACTGAAGCGACTGTTTAAGGAGAACAAATTTGGGATGTTTAAGTAACTTCTAACAGAAATAAACAGTGTGGGTCGAAAGCAGAGTGAAAATATTGAGCAATCACCAGAACCTGTCAAATCAAACATAACAAATGAAAGACCTTCACGATAGTGACTGCACATGCTCAGGGTTGCTCGGGCTGTGCTTTAGCCTGGCAGATTATTTACCTTTCCAGCCAAATCCATCATCCCCCTGACATTCCCAGCAAACACAAACAAGGGAACCCAGCTTTGTTGCTGAGTTTTAGGGAAAGCAATAACAAACCCAGCTCACTCAGAGGGAGATGGAGAAATCTGTGCTTTACCTGCTCCACACTCCAGCACTGGGAACCCCTCTGCACGTGATGCTTCCTAAACAGCTCCGGAAAACAGGAATCAAGACACAAGGACGAACTCCTCTGTCAGCCTGCGGTCGCAGCTGACACAACACAGCCTTTCCTTGTCCCCAGGACAGTAAATACCCTTTGATCACAGCAGTTGTCCCACCAGGACAGACACCTGCCAGTGCCCGGGGCCTCAGTGCCCCAGTGAGCAGGGGATGGGACCACCAGCAAACGCTCTGGGCTCTCCAGTTCCCCGGAGGTTTTTGGGGACAGGACAGCACGGACAGAAACAGCAGGAGAAGGAGTTATTTTCTTCATTCCCCTTTGGCCAAGCACACCCCTCTGCCCCATCCCAGACATTACCTTCCTGTCCAAACTGCAGGACACCAACTAAATTTGGATTAACCCATGCAACTAGTTAGCACAAGTCTAGTAATAACTTTATTTGCTTGGTTTCCAGGCAAGGAAGATGAGGACAAGGGGGTCAGCTGTCTGCAGCCCCAGGGGACCTGCATCTCAGATGACCACGATGATCCCCAGGATGTGCAGCTTCCGTGGCTTGGGGGGTCCTTGGTCCCCTCTGTGCCCAGCACTGCCACTACCAGCCCCTTGGCACTGCCAACGCCCTCAGTGACCACAGAGGAGGTCCTGGGGGATGGCAGACAGGAAGGCAATGAGGGAAAGCACCAGAGCACCCCATATTTCTAAGGGCACAGACCACAGAACCTCTAAAATACACCCCTTGGTGCTTAAAACAGACATAAGCCCAAAGGGCATGTGTATTTTTAATTTAATAACTATCCTTGCAGGTATAAACAAGGTGGAAAAGGCAAGGGAGGTCTTCAGCTGCTTTTCCTTGCAAACAAGTCTATGAGACTCAAAACATCCCCCCACCCTACAAACATTATTTATATTTATTTGTGTGTGTGTGCATTGGAGCTCAGAGGAAGAGAGGAGGGTTTGGGGGGACCAGTGGGCAGTGACCCAGCCTGTCCTGCACCAAGCACCCACACTCCAGGCAGGGAGAGGAACAGGACAGATGGCTGCAGCACGGACACACCACTGAGGCTGCTCCAAACACAGATGGCTGGAGAAGGCCATCACCGTAATGAAAAATGAGAACGAGCTCTTGGCTTGAAGGAAAGAAACACTATGGGGATTCTGCTAATTTGGGAGGGAGGTGCCCAGGTACAACAATGGGCAGCAGTCAGGGACCCTCACAGATTAATAACCCAGGACTTCTGGGCCAGGCTCACATGGAAAAATCAGTTAAAGCAGCTTGAATGGTTCAGAAGCACTCCTGCTCTCTCCTGATGATGCAAAAAATCTAAGTTTTTAAGCATGATAAAATCATGTTCCCTTGTCCTTCAGCTGTTGTGTTTGACAACAAAAATGGGGAGTACTTCAATGATTAAATTAGTGAATTCCTCTTCTAAACACAGGATAACCAAGGTGTAAGGGAGATGTACTCATGGCCAGGCAGGCACACGCTCCTCTGCCTGCTCCCCAACACCAGCACTGACATGTGGAACCCTCACCTTAACCCTCATGGACACCAAGGGTCTGGCCCCAAGTCCTGTCACTTCCCTTGTATGACTGCTCCTTCATTTTGTGCTACAACAGCCCCGTGGTATTACTACGACCCATGGAGAATGCCCACCAGACTGATGGGTATAACCTTAATTTTCCCTCTCCATCCACCTCTGCTTGTCCACCTGCTCATCACTTACTGCGCCAACCCCTTGCTCCCTCCCTGAACAGCATCCGACCCCCAACCCAGGGCTCTGTGGCTCTTCTCCATGCTAGGAATGTCAATAAATAACATCCTCCCCACCACAGATCTGAAACCCCAACTGGCACAGCCACGGGACCGCCTGGGCTCAGCTCCTGCCACCAGCCGGGCACGGCGGAGAAAGAAACCCACAGCGTCCGAGGAGAGGAAGGAAAGAGAGAGGGAAAGGAGGAAAGGCGAGTTATGGATTTCACACCTGGAATATGTTTAGGAAATGTAGTTAAAACAACTTTTGATCCCCGTTACTAAACTGATGCAGTGGTTTGGAAACCTCGCCTCTCTCGCTCCACGCCCTCCCCTCGCAGCAATTATTGAAGGCAGCGAAGAGCAGCACGAGCATGGTCTGGGATGGATCCTGCCCAGGCAGCTCCAGCAAAGCCACCTCAGCTCTTCACTGCCATCCACTTGGGAAAAGCCCTGGAGACCTCGCTGGGAAAGTGGGATGAGGCAGCTGCAGCGCAGGGAAAAACCACACAGCAAGGAAACAGGCATGCCAGCAGAGGAGGGGAAAAGTTAAGCGTGGGGCTGTGAATTATTAATTACATTGAAAACAGAGGAATTTATAAATAAAACTAATACGGGGAGATACACATTTTACTAGTTGGAAGGTTTTTTCTTAGCTTTACAGTGATATACTTTAAAAACGTACAGAGAGCAGCGTGGCAGAGCGAGCCAAGAGAGAAAGGAGAGGATGCAAGAGTTAAAGCACCCAAGAGCTCCGGGTGCCAGGCACAGAGACAGGGAGAAGATGGGGAAAGGGGTGCCTGGTGCCCAGAGGAGAAAGGATCCTATTTTCCTTCCAACATCCCTGAAAATAGAAACCAAACTGCAAGTGAAGGGCTGCAGAAAGCCGTTCTCCCACAGCTCCAGTGAACTTAGCATTGCTGGTGGTTTAGATTGGTGGAAGATGAGGAATTACTGGGAGCAAAAGCATGTGCTCAGTAGGAATAGAAGCACACAGGGATGAGGGTTCAATTGAAGCAGGTGATGGTTTATCCACAAATCAGTGCAATTCCTGCCCCTTCCACAGACCTCTGCTCTGCTCCAGGAGCACGTCCTGGCTTCACGGGAGGAGCAGCCCACACACCCCCAACGTCCATACAGGCTTGTGGAAAGCAGAATCCACTAAAAAAAAAATTATGAAAAAATAAAGCAAAACCCTCTGCATGCCCCTGAAACTTTACAGACAGAAACAGCAACTGGAAGCTGACCAATTCATGTGCAGTTCTGGGGTTTTAAATCCTCTGGAACATCAGCCCAGCTCCACCTCTCGCACTTGAAAGCCACGTGTAATCTTTAAGCAGGTAAAAAAATAAGAGCTCAGCTAGAGCTACTGTAACTCCCAGATTGTTTAGACATAATTGTCTAAATAAAATAAAGGGCTTAATTAGCAGTATCATCAAAATGAAAGGCATATTTGAATAAACACGCTGCTGCTTCAGTCAAAAGTAATTAATGTTCCACTTGATAAGAGCAATCTCGGCTGGGTGCAGATGTTTTTAATAATGCAAATATTTTTCCTATTTATAAAAATTTAAACCACTTTTTTTTTTTTTTTGCTGTTTAAGAAATTCTGTGAAAACTGGTGCTGAGAATAACCAATATCTCACATTCACCCCCAAGAACCAGATCCCTGACAAAGGGATTTCAGACAGTCCTCACACCCACTCCCATCCACACTGAGGACTGAAAAGAAATATTTTTGTGCTGCTCTTTAGTGAAACAAATAAACTGAGCACCACAAGACCACACAGCACAGAGCCATGTGTCCTAAAACTCTCTAAATAGCAGAGGAGATTGAGTCTGTGCATCCTAGTTTTTGTTCATTAATATCTAGAATTCTGTTTTTTTTAACCTACTATGTGTCAAGAACCAAAGGCAGTTCTTATGCACAATAAAAATATTAATAAAAGAAAATAAAAGTGTATTTCAGATCAGCTTTCCACTCCACATAGCCTGCCCAGGGTTAGGATGGAGCTCTTTAGAGTAGACCTAATGGTAATAACATAAAATTAAAATAAATAAGAACCAAGACTCAAGTATCAACAAGCCCCACACTGATACTATCTACTTAAGTAAGAGAAGGATGTTACAGACGGCAGATCAGAGAGATGCATGGTGAAAATTAAACACGTTTTCCTGAATCCAGGAACTGGAGCTGTGAAACTGCACAATGTCAGATAAAACAGGAGAGTCAAATGAAGCAATTTCTCACCCATTAATAGATTCAGCCAACAAAAAGCCAGAGGAGACAGACTACACTGGGCTCCTTCCTGGAGTCTGAGAGCCAAAAGTGTGATTGCCTGATTCCACGTGGTAATGAAAAATGAGTGCAATTTATGGGTACTTGTGAATTTAAATAAAGCAGGAACTCCTGTAGACAACTACACCTACAAAATGAAGACGACTTGTAGATGACTACGCCTATAAGATGGCATCTCTTGTAGATGATGACAAGTTCATGACATACACGGACAACATGCCTTCCCCTGCCTGCAGCATCCTCCGCCAGCCCTCAGCGCAGGGACCTGGGAAGCCACCAGGTCCCACCTGGCCCAGCTTCACCCCACTGTCAGAGGCACGTGCCCATGCACAAGACCTCCCCCGTCCCCATTGTTTCTTTTTGGTCCGGTTAATGAAACTTCAGCATCACATGGAGCAGTGCAGGCATCAAAATTAAAGTGTCCATCTGTCATCCCCCTGCTAATACTGTTTGCAGCCTGGCTCCTGGAATTTAATGTCTGCAGTAATGAAGGAAACTGTTGGGAAAGCATTCAAGAATTCCCTAACAAGTGTGTTAATGAATCCTTCTCTACAGAAGCACATTGGAAAGGGTCACTCCACAAACCAGGAACCGTGTATTAAACAATGTCACTATTGGGCATAAACAGAACCAGGCATCAAGGAATACTTCCAGAAAGCAGCAGACTGAAGTAGGAGGTGACACAGCAATGCGAGGGAAAGGAAGGAAAGACAATCACTGTAAAAATCCATCCCCTTCTGCAGCACCAATGGGGACAGCTGGGAACGCACAGCAATGTATGAAGAGAATTTAAAGGAGTACATTTCCCAATACAGCCATACATTTACTGAAAATAAACAATTTGCTTCAATTCATGAACTGTAAGGATAGCTCTCATAATTCTTTTTATATAGAGGATGAAACCTGTGACCAAGTATTGTACAGATGTCAGAGGGAGGAGTGACCCCCCTGCTTGCCGAAGCTATGGATGCAAGTGAACCTTTTTACTCAAAGCTTGCAGAAATAACGAAATCCATCCCTGGGATGTCACAACCAACTACTGCCACAATCCAAACACTTCACCTGTCCTGCACACACTGAACACACCTTCAAAACACGGGGCTCATCACTTCTACCAGCAATGGCCACTCTTGCTGCTGCTAAGACACACAGATCTGGACTCCCGTTCTACAGGAGCGCTGCAGCGTTTCCCAAGGCAAACCCTTCTCAAATGCTGTTAGCACTCGATTTTATCGGTCCTGTGCAATAAAAAAAATCACCTGGCACGTGAACAGCATAACCTCAGTGCACACACAGTGGGCTCGAAAAAAAGCAAAGCAGCACAGCTACTGCTCTGTGAAGTCAAATGGCAAAACGCCCGTTTCATGTCAAATGCCAATGCAAAATACTTGCCGAGTCCTCCAGCGGTTTGTTATTAGTGATGAAGTCCCCCGAGGTCCCTCCAAAGTAGTTTTTCTGCTACCAGGCTCAATCCAGCAGAAAACAATAGGGATTTTGCAGCTCAGATGAATAACAGGAAGGTGAATAAGAACGGCGCTCACAACAGGCTCTGAAAAACAGTTCCAATTACACAATCCCCTCTTCTAAAAGCCATACTTCTGCCTAATGTGAAGCCACCATGGCAAACTCCTGTGACCATGAACAAACACAACCACTGACCAGGCTGGAAGCCTGGAACTGCCTGGCAATAAGCTGAGCATTGCTGAGGAACAGACCTTCAGGGAGTCCAGCCTGGAGCTCCCTGGTGCTGCGTGTCTCCCATTCCCATTCCCTGGCTGCCCATCTCACCTCCTGCATGTGTGGGAGAACAGGGCTCCCAAAGCCAGCTCCTCACTGCAAGAGGACCTCAGGTCACTGGAACTGGCCACAGGAGCACTGTGGCTATGGAACAACCTGGTGTGTTGGTACATGGGGCAGCTGAAACACCATTTCAAATCGAGGATGTTCCTTTGATGCCACAACAGACTACTGGGAACAATTCTAACCTGTATTCCAAACCCCTGCTCAACATCCTCCAAGGAAAATTTGATAAGACAGTACTGCCACGTCTCATTACCAAACATTAACATCTCTGCTGGGGATAGAACAAGCAGGAGCCCAAAATTACCAACAGTACCTCCAGACACCAAACTTTTCACTTTGGAGAGAGAAGATGTAAAGGTAACCAGACAGGCATCAGAAAGCATTTCGGGTCATTTAGCAGCCCAAGATCTTTCATTGACCAGTATGACTATCTTGTTTGCTTTTGGAAAAAAGGGTCGTGCCATGCTGAAGAAACCATTGACATGGGTTGCTTGAATGTTACAAAGCTTTCACTTGAGGTCTGGCTTTTATTGAAACTGTAAAGCTCAGGGGATCCTCCAGGACCACAGAAAATTATTTTGAGAAAGTCCACTGAAGTCACGCTGCTGAAAAAGCAGGGAAACATCCTCGGGGCCAGAGCCCAGACCTTCAAAAACCAGAGCCCAGCCAAGAGCTGAGCTGTAACCCAGCAGCGCCGTGCCAGCGTTGGCTGCGGACTCCACCTGGACTCTGCAGGCGTTTGCCTGGGTTTAACTGCGTGGCACTGACATCGTTCGCTCTTTTAACGGGGCTCTTTCCAAAGCAATTACTCATTTATAAGGGCTGTAACATTTTATACCGTGTGTTTTGGTGTGGTACCCAGCAGAGCCTGCTCCTGGCAGGGTGCCTGCACGCGGTGGGCAGGAAGGCTCTGAAGACAGAGTCCGAGGGGGCTCCAGCAAGGGTCTGCTGACATCCCCTCCTGGTCTTCTCTCTGCTGAGCTCCAGGGCAACTCCCATAGAATCATGGAATGGGTTGGAAGGGACCTTAAAGTTCATCTCGTTCAACCCCCCTGCCATGGGCAGGGACACCTCCCACCAGCCCAGGGTGCTCCAAGCCCCATCCAACCTGGCCTGGAACACTGCCAGGGAGGGGGCAGCCACAGCTTCTCTGGGCACCCTGGGCCAGTGTCTCACCACCCTCACACTCAACAATTTCTGTCTAAGATCTCATCTACATCTCCCCTCTTTCAGTTTAAAGCCATCACCCCTTGTCCTATCACTCCATGCCCCTGTCAAAAGTCCCTCCCCAGCTTTCTCATATTTTTTACCAGGGGCTATCGCATGCCTAGGCATACAATCACATCCTTAACCAGTTCTTTCAGATCAGAGGCACAGGTCTGCAGCACTCAACAACAGACTGCACTAAAACCAACAGAGGAGGAAAGGCAAATATGGGAAAAACCCAAGTACGAAGGGTTTTACCTGAAACAAGAACACAAATGGAAGCAATCCATACCTGACAACGCTGGGTTCCAGCCATACCTGTTAATGGGCACTGCCCAACCTAACATTATTAGGGGCAGATTAAGGAAGGACTCGCATAGCTGTAACACAAAAATTACCTTCTGTGATGGGTTTGGTGAAGTTCCAAACCGACTGACTGCTCTCTGCATTTGCTGTCCTGCCAGACACCCCAAAATGTGTGTGCTCCCCCCTCACAAGCCATGTCCCACCCTCCTGCCCACGGCCACCGCAGGGCTCAGCCGAGGACAGCAGCTCCAAAGTGTTTCACAGCATCAGGCTATGGCATATACAAACCCACTCATTTCATACACCCTGGATGGGCTTTGGAAATCAAAGGGAAGAATATAAGGGTAAAAGTATACAAATCATCCTGCAACTTGGTTTAGTTCTGGTTGTGGCTAGGGCAGCTCGTGTCAGTTGATAAATTCCTCCTCCTTTCGTTGATCCATCTGCACATGCTGCTCTGGCTGCTAATCAGGTCAGCGCTCCCTCCTCTCCCCCCTCCGCCCAAAATGGCATTTAAAACACAAATAATAATAATAAAACATCATAAAAACGTCACTAGACAAAGCAAATAAACCCTAAGTACAAAACTGCTCGCTGATATTTTGTACAAACTCCTATAAAATTAACTTTTACAACTTTTACTGGCAACTCCAACCTTGGTTGAAATTATTCTCTGATTAGTGTGCCCATATATCTCAGGGCAGGCAGTGACCCTCATCCAATTACGTTAAGAAACAGTTTGCACACATCCAGACCTCGCAATTAAAACCGGGCTAACGTCCGCCCCGCTCCCAGGGCAGAAATGCCTCCCCTATGATTTCTGATGTAGGATTTGGAACGTGCTCTTTTAATCCACCCACTAAAATCAATCATGCACAAAGTTGAACAGTCAGGGAGGGATTTTTTTAATTTTTTTTTTTTTGGTGGTTGTTTTCTGGTTTTTTTTTGTTTTTTTAACTGCAAAAAAACCCCAAATATTAAAAATAAAACCCAAACCAGCACGCATGTTGCTGGCTTTAATTTCCTTGAGTAAACAGTGTGTCGCAGCCATGTTGTTGAGGGCTGGGGAAGAGGACACATACCTGAAATTCAGGCTCATTACTGCTCGATGAAATATGCCTGCAGTGTCAGCCCTGCCTCAGCTGCTGCATTCGAACAGGAATCACTGCAGTTACTCTATCAGAAGTGTCACGACACGAGCGGTGGGGTTTAATTAGCCTGGCCTGCATGCTACAACACTGCACTGAACAGTAAAATAAGATTATGCTCATGCTGAGCAGATTTAGCTTAAACAGCCCCCAAAGCATTAAAAGGGGAGTAGGGTGAGGACTGGTTGCAAGTTTACAACTGGAACAGATGATGGGCAGGTTCCCACATGGCACTGCTAGGTTGGCTGCGAGGGAATGGGTTTTCACTGGATTTACTCCTCTTTAAGGTTACTCCATTAACACAGCAGTGGCTGGACGAGCTCCTGGTGAGCAAATACCCATTGGAAAGATGGTGCCCACTCCTGGAGGATGCTCAGCTCTTGGGAGCACTGCACGGAACTTGGCTCAACGGGGAACGGAGACAACCCAAGCCGGTGTTGAACAACACCCCTGCATTTATTCTATTGGTTTAATTTTTGTCTTTGAGCGATCAGTGACAGCTTGGTGGAACAGCTGGTGGATTACTTTCCCCGCCACACTTCCCATCCTGATTTATTTCGGGGCTGATGGACACATTCCTCATCCGCCAGCAGCTCTGCTCCTCAGCTGCGGATCCCCCCGCAAGAGGGGGTGTTGTGGGGGGGAAGGCTCGTGCACGCACTGCGAGGGCAGAACCTCATCCTGTGCCATCAGGAAGCAGAAATTAAACGTCAAATCCAGAAGGGCCTTGAATCTGTTGATGATTCATTATTTTCAATTATAATTTCAAAATATAAATGGTAACACTGCCTACTGCCGTGGGGTTTAGAGGCACGAAGGGAAACGGGAGGGAGTCAAAGAGGAAGGGATGCTGAAAAGAGATGTTAGGAAATCCTCCCATCCAAAGAATTTGAAAGGACAGGCAGGGAAAGGGGAAGAGAAGTGTGAAAACAAGAGAGGGAGGAACAGGCCCTGCGATGCCCTCAGGTATTTCATGTGTGGATCCTGCCTGGGCCATGATGCACAAAGGGGTCCTTCTTCAGAGGAGAGAGAAAGCCATGCAGAACATTCACCATAGCTAATTAATTTAGGACCCTCAATTACAAGTAGGATCTTGTGACACTGCTTTATTTTGTAGCCTGTTTTTTTTTTTTTCCCCTTTTTTAGTAAACAGAAAGCAGATAAGAAGCGTGACACCTTGAATGGCTTTCAATGGCTTTCCTGGCAGCGCCACATGCCTCAGGGACCTGCCACATAGCATCCCACGTGGAAAGCCTTGTCCCTGCCTTGGAGAGTCCTTGTATCCACCGCTCGTCCCAATCAAACCATCACCCTACCAGGTCACTCCCCAGCAACATCCTCTAGAAGAGCACTAGAAATGGAATTTCTCCAAATATCAAGAGGCAGACAATCTCCTATTGCATTCTAAAACAGGAATTGCTTTCTCAGTCTTTGTACTTGGGCAGGAGATGCCCAGCATTACCAGACAAAAACCCAAGGAATAAATAATGCTGGTTTTTGTTTTTTTTTAATACTGCAAAGGGAAAACGCTGTTGTTTATACACTGCAATACAGACAGATTTACACGCTAACAGCCACATTAAAATAATTCAGCTCTGGCACAAACTCACACAAAGCGACACAATTCAGAGCTGCCTGCAAATGTGTGGCTGGGGAGTTGGGGACCTTCACATGAGAGCCAGACTCACCAAAGGCAACTGCTACGAAATCTTGATAACCTTTGGGGTGAAGCCCTTGGGGGCAAACCCAAGTGGTTCCCCCCCTCCTCTGCCCTGCGAATCAGAAGCAGCCCCCCGCTCTCGCAGACACCCGCGCCCATAAAAGCGGCCCCTCCGCCTGTGCCCTTAACCACATGTCTATGGGGAATAATGTGATCATTCTTCCACCCACCTCCACCCTCCCACCAGATAGCCCAGGGCACTGTCCTTCCACTGCAACGGCACAATTTTCCTTTAGAGGAACAAAGGACATTCTTTGAGCGAGCAGACTGGAAATACGCGTTTCGAGCCAAGAGTTGTACCCCACAGCATTAACATCAAGGGGGTGACTCCGTGGAGCAGCACATCATAAAGACCACGATCAACCATACTGGATAACACAGAGTGTGTTCAGGGTTTGACAGTCATCAGACCAGAGTCTGTCTTTAACAAATTAACTTCTGCAGTTTAGGAGCTACAACCGGGTCCCCCTGGGGAAGGTGAACCCATCTGTCCCCAGCTCTGTGCTGTGACCCAAAAGGCAAGGGAAGAGGGGACTGTTTGCCTTCACCTAACAGTGCTTGAGTCCCTGAAGAGACACAGCCCCTCTCAAACACAGAGGACAGCAATACCAGGTCATTTTGTCACATGCACATAATCTCTTTGAGGAGGTTTCCACCTCACACCCCACGCTCGGACCAGAAACTCATGCCAAGCAGAAGACAACCACACAGCCTTCAAAAAAACTTAGTACAAAAGTACCTAGGCTTTCCATGAACCCTTGGTGTAGGCCAACAAAACAACTCCATGGAGGCCTCGCCTTCTCCAAAACGAAGGGTTTGGGATGCTCCAGTGCTACGGGGAAGCCACTAGATGGCACTCCTGGAGACAACCTAGGCCAGCTTCACAACCTGATCTCTGGGCCCAGGCCACGGTCTGATCCAGGAGGTAGCTCCTGGGTGCATCTGCTGAATGCCTCAACAGTATTGGCTTCCTTCCCAGTCTGCTCTCCTGAAATGCAGATCTCCTGCAGGCAGCAAACAGTGCCAAAAGCCACAAGAGCTGTGCCACCAGAAGCTCTGAAGCCTGGTGTCCAACAGATATGCTTCTGTGCATCCTCCTCTTCCACCACATCCCATTTCAATTCTCTTGACCCACCACATTTCCAATGACATCAACCATGCTACGGTACTTAAGAGTTCCTCAGCCTTCAGCCATGCCCACAACACCTTCTACACCCTCTTTCCCCTTCCATCTATGTGCCAGGTTTTCCTTCTCCAGCAACACCAATCATATTTTGATTCAATCATACATTAAACGACCCTGAGCTGGTGGATGCCTTTGTGCACAAACATCTTGAACTGCCAAAATTATCACACATGGAAGTATTTATTACAGTGGAGCCCCACAGCCACTAATGAAATTCCTATCATTAGTAAAGCTGGAGGATTGCATCCCCACTGCAGAGCAGATTAGATGCTCATCTAATAACCACAAGACAAAGTGCTGCATCGGTGGCTCTGAATTACTTTCTTTCAATAAAGATAAGTCTTGGATCCTCACTGAATAAACAGATACCTCTGCAGCCCTACCCCAGCATTTAGAAAGATTAGTGACTCATGACATCTTGGTTGAGCCTGGCGTTCCGACCAAAGGCTGCTTTAAATGAATAATTAAAAAGGAGGGATCTTTCCTGCCACGCAACTAAACGTAAAGCACATTCTTGAGCACACTTCAAAAGTTTTAACCATCCACTAAACTTGGGCAGATTGGGTACAGAGTAACTGAAATTTGGCAAAACTTAAGCTGTGCTTGGAGCTCCAAATCCATGCTGTACAGCCAAAGGAATGCTGGGCCTCGGAGAGACGCTTCACCCTTCAGAAGAAGATAAAGTATTAAATTTCTGCTAAATCTCAAGCAATAAAATTAAATTCAAACTTTGAGGGAAGGGAATAAAAAGGCCGATGCATAATTGTTTCGTAAAATTTGTGTTTAATTTACTTGAGACGGGCCATTTTCTAGTTTATCAAAACCAGCTGGTGTCACAGACATGCATTCACGGTCCCGTAACATGGATACAATTTATCCCGTGAAATCCGTAAACGAAACAAGACAAAGCTCTCAATAGCTTTTATAATAAATTCTTTCAACAGGTAGAACCGAATCCTGAAGCAAGCTTTCTTCAGAAGCCATAAAACAATTAAAAACCAACATTAAATGGTGAGTTAATTACTAACCACTGACATCTGACCGAGTCCCCCTGGACACACTGATGGCCAACACGCTGCACAAGCAGGACCAAGATGATGCTGGCTGCAAGGAATTACTCCCAAGATGCTTTCATGAGAGCGTGTTTTGGCTAAAAATCAAATATTCCCATGGCTGCTGGCTGTCACCTTTCTGACACTCACACAGCACACACCAGACACGTGTGGTTTCTTGGTTTCACAACCAAACCTATCTCCTGGTTTTGCTGGTGCTTATTTTTTCTCCAATGACCCCATATAGAAAACCTCTCTTGGAGCCCTGGGTGAAAGAAGGCCCAGGAAGTTCCCCCTAAGAATAAGCACATCAAGTGCAATGCTCTGCTGAAATCCAAATGTGGCAATTATTTCTGAGCTCTGTTCACCCATCTGGCTCCAGACAGACAGAGCCTTTCTCTCCCTGTCTCCCCAGCTGATCACACAGGCCACCACACCCTGGATGGCTTCTGTTCTTTGGTCATCATGTGGATGACATTCCAGAATGACTCCCTGCATCTGGGTGTCCAAGTTCAGACAGAGCCCCCTCAAAATTCATGAAAATCTGTGTTTGCAATAGGCAAAACCAGGTACAGCATAAGGGTACAGCCTGGGATTGTCCAAAAGGAGCCAGGGGAGATCTAGTAAGTCAACTCTCATTGCGTAGTATCAGGTGCTGAAATCTCCACACCTTCAGCAACGCATGCCCAGGTCTGCTCCAGCTATTCTTCAGGACCAAAGGCAGTGGTTTTGTTAACAGCAGGAGAAACTAACTTCAAATCATCATTCCAACCACTGTTCCAGGGTGAAAATCACTGCCTAGCTTTTTTGTGGCCTCCAATCCTTTCCAGCAGCAGAGTCTGATGGCAGAGGAGAGATTATACAGTTTTACAGCTGCTTTACCCCTGAACACAACTTCTGGAAGAAAAGACAGGGGGGGTAACTGGGGCACTCATCCCAGAGGGACCCTAAACCCAGCTCTGGTGCACACAAATGCAATACCCATAAAACCAGCATGTTGTGGAGCCTCAAACCAAACATGAAAACACCTATTAAGGGTCCACGGGGGTTCATTCTTCCCAGCGTGAAAAGTCCTGCAAAAGAAGTCAGGGCTTGCTACTGTGCAGAGGTCTGCATGCACCAGAGACATGTGAACACCAGGCCTTGGAGTGCATCTCCAGCAGGCTCTAAAAGGGAGATGGACCAAAAGTCTGCATGAAAAGACATCACGGTTACGTGCAGTTCTGGGGATGCCAATGCCCTACGCAAGGCTCCCCTGCCAGTGAGACACAAGGCTGGGCTCTATTGTCCTGCAGTTGTTGGAGAGGATGTGACCCAAAAAGCAGCAAAAGGTGGGGACCACCTAGGACAGCTTAGGGGAAGGCAAACCCATGAAGATCTGGCTAAATGACTGATGCTAACAAAAAAAATGAAGTGATTTCACACAGTTTTGGCCATCACCTTTAGCCCCAGCATTAGACCAGCACTGAAAAAAACCCAAATCTGGTACAAAGATGCAAGCTAAGCTCAGCATCAAAAGGCTCCACAGAGCCAAAGGTGAAGGAGTCCGTGCAGCCTCTGGAGGAGGGCAGAGCCCTTTGCAAGCACTGATACAGCCTAAGGGCAGCTACGACCCCGCTGCCCCCTCTCAGCAGGCCAGGACCACAGGATCCAGCCCCCCCAGAACACAAAGGGCTTCTATAGGAACCCTATAGAAAACAACACAGCCAACACCCTGCGCTTTCATCATCTAATTTATCTCTACATTTCCAGTTTGCATCCTATTTTATTGCAATGCTCTCATTGCTTGTCAGCCCCCTAAATGTGACATACACCCCCCCAAATCCCACCTCGCATCCTCACCGTCTGCAGCATCACCTCCTGACTTATAACTGCTTGCTGTAACAGACAGTCCTTTGTTCTTCCACGGAGGAGAGCGTGTAACCTATCCTAACCTAAAGGGAACCATTTCTTCAGTGTACAGTGTAAATTGAACTAAAGTGCCAGAGCAACAGTAAGAAATTCCTGAGTGCTCTCCTACAAACCCCCAGCCAGAACGGCTCCTGTATAGGTGACATATAAGATTTCGTAGAAGAGGAAACATTAGAAATCTAGTAGAAGTCAGTAACATCTTAACCAGCAAATTAAACCCATACCCTGCTTGATGTAAAGGCAACCCAGCGAAAAGCTTATGTTATTGCCCAAAGAAAGCACTCTCAGAGGGAGATCAGCTGAAAGGTCTCGAGCTTGGCATGAGCTCTGAGATTTGCTGGAGGCAAACGAAACCTGGACTCATCCTCGTCAGACAAAATAGGAGACGGTGCTGAGCAAGAAGCAAACACCCACTGCTGGGCTTCAGCTTCTCCCCTGCGCCCTCCGAGCCCTGCAGGTCCCACTCCTGCCTCCCGACCCTCTGTGCAGGGCTACTCTTCACTTACTCCAGCTAGGAAAAAGAGTCAGTAATGCATAGGGGGTACAGAGAGGAAGACACCAAGCAGGATAAAGCCATGGATGAAACCCTCAAACACACCCAAGCTGCCACTTTTAGAAGATCTTCATCTTCATAAGTAAAAAAATAAGAGCAACAAATAAACCCCTTTCACTGATCTTTTCCAGTCCTGACAGCATCGCCCCCCATCCTCCCCAGAACTCCCCTCCACCCTCACCCATCAGCCTGACAAACTCCTCCCAGTACCGAGGAAAGCGATGGGTTTGATGTAAATCATACTGCCCGGACTTACAGGAGCAACCAAACACTAGAGAGCAAACCTCCAGTATTTCAGCAGCTAACCGGCCCGTGTTTGTTACCTGCTGCTGGCCTTTACATCCCCCCGAGGTAATGGGCTGCTGGTGGCACAGTTGGGTCACGTGTGCTGCTGCGTATTTGGCATGAGGAACTGCAGAAGGGAGTTATAAAAGGCAGGGTGACATCCTGCTCGTGGTTAGGAAAACGTATGGCAGGGGCAACTTGATGAACATTGCACACAAACATACCCAGGGGAACAAAGGGTTTGCAGAGGTGAAACACATTGATGGAGAAAAACCTGGTTTTTAAAGACGTTATTTCTGGTTGTGTTTCTTAAAGAACTTCTAAAGGAAATTCTCAACAACAAATTCACTGACCATGGTGAAATTCTGACTAGTGGCTTCAAGAATTAAAGGATTGCCCTTTTAAAACTTTGGGTGTGCAGATTTCTGGGAAACTCAGGGATCAGCCTGCTGGAAATGCACAGCACCTCTTCCAAACAGCATCCCAGCAGGATTTGGCCAAGCTATGGTGAGCTCCCAGCCCTTCACCACTGCCCCTGCAAGGCCACTGCGTGGGGACTGCTGGCAGGAGGAAAATGTGCTTGGCAGAAGAGCATCTCTTTAGGAGCCCTGGGAGCAAGCTGGGGCATCCTGACCTGGAGAGGGGTCAGCTGCCTCCCCTTGGAGGGTTTCAGGTGGTGATCTTCCCCTGGGACCCTCAGGCTCTCTTTAACAACCTCTGTAGGACCTTCCAAGCATCCTCTTGCGGAATCGAAGTTGGGACAAGAACTGATGGAAGAAGATGTTTCCCTAAGGACAGCACACAAACCGAAGGGAAGCACACAAGCCTGGGGTGCAGGAATTCTGAGAGACACCCTCAGAGAACCACAGAATGGTTTGGGTGTGAAGGCACCTCAAAGCTCATCTGGTTCCAAGCCCCCTGCCATGGGCAGGGACACCTCCCACCAGCCCAGGCTGCTCCAAGTCTGATGCAACCTGACCTGAAACACTTCCAGGGAGGGGGCAGCCACAACTTCCCTGGGCAACTTGTTTGTGGGAACTTTAACCTCAGCAAGTTACAAAAAGAAAGTTCTCTCTATATAATAAACCCAAAGTTCAATTAGGAAAGTCAGGTTTGACCAGCTTTGAGAAAACCACCCTTTGATAACTACATGCTACATTATCCTTTCACTTCTTTTGGCAGAGAAAAGAGGTTCCTGCAGTTTTCTTTGGCTTCTGCTCTCTCCTGCCAAGCCCTTGTGCACTCAGATAGTTCGGGTTCAATGTTCAAAAGGAGGAACAGGCTGTGAAACGTCCATCAGCTCTGTTTGCCAACAGAACCAGTGGGGAAGGGCAAAGGGAGACGGCGCTGAGCTGGCAACTAGCACTCAGAGACCTCAGGATGTGACCACGCTACCTGCTCACGGGGCTTGCTTTCCATAGCTGCTGGAAATACTCTTTACGGTGATTTGCAGCAACACTAAAAAACCATTACTGAGCAACAGAAGTCAAAAAACATTCCCAGTCTGTTCTTGCTCACGTTGGGTTTCAACACCTGTGCTGGTGTTCCTGGTCACCTGGCTGAGAGCAGAGCAGGACAGCGTTTCACAGCATCTGCCAAACTCGGTATGGAAAGGCTGCTAAAATTGCAATTAACTCCTTGAATTAAAATATTTCACTGATTTGCCTCAAGGCCAAGGGTAACACATTCAAGCAGATTTCCATTGTGGGCTGCTTGCAAACTGTTAATTGCAACTATTGCCTAAAGGATTTACCAATCCCAGCTCATTTCCCACAGAGCGTGGGCCACCTCCTGCGTGGGATACTATTTCTGCTCCTTAGACAGATGACAGGAAATTCTATCAAACAAGATGAAGACTGTTGCGAGGCCCTTGAGCTACCAACAAACCTACACGTTCTTTGTGGCAAGCGATGCAGTTAGACAAGTGGGTATTAAAGCCAGCTCACATTTTATATTTCAATAAATGCTCTTTAATAGTATTATTTGCAGAGCAGAATCTGCTTAGTGCCAACAGTTGGGGGTTAATGCCTCCCCACGCTCTCCTCTGTGATGGCCTGACACCCTGAAGTTAGAAAAGCAGTAATAGAATCATAGAATGGTTTGGGTTGGAAAGGACTTTTCAAGGTCATCTAGTCCAACCCTCCTGCCATGGGCAAGGATATCTTCAACCAGATCAGGTTGCTCAGAGCCCTGTCCAATCTGACCTGGAATGTTTCCAGGGATGGGGCATCTACCACCTCTCTGGGCAACCTGGGCCAGTGTTTCACCACCCTCATTGTAAAAAATCATAAAAATAGTAAATAATTTAATCCTTATATTTATACCCCTAAGGGAAAATGTGGGTGAAAAAGGGGGTGCTGGTCCCAACTCACCATGGCAGCCAACAGCTTGGAGTGCCAGTTGGAAGAGGAGAACCAGCAGCAGGACTCCAGATGTTAGCAAGTTCCTTCAGGAAGGGTGAGTTCATTGAACGTGGCTCTAAGAAGAAGAAAAAAAACCCTTTCTCCTTGCTTGTCCCACAGAGCTTTTACTCAGTGCCCTCAGCAGCAGATGGGAAACCCCAGGACAGCTCCACTGACTCCAGTCACCATCCACAGCTGGAGGGGCAAGGTGGGCATTCATTCACCTTGGGCTGGGATTATTAAACCGATGTATTGATTGCAGGGACCGACAAGCTTGTGTTACAGTCAAATGGATCCAACCTGACAGTTCGAAATTCAATATTGTCTCAGGCTAATTGGACAGGATCCAGTTCAATTCTGTCAAATGTCTTGATTAATGCTAAAGCAATAAAACCCCTTTTAGCCATCGAGACGGCCAGGCTGAAAGGGAAGAGGATGAATACGATCCTTGGAAAATATAGATAAGTGAATTCATGAATACGAGTAAGATAAATGCCATTTTTAATACAAATATTTCCATAATGCTTGCAAGGGCAACAACTCACAACCCTGATTTTTTCATGTAAATTGGTCAAGAGGTAAAAGCTTCTAGTGAGCACCTTGAGCAGTCAAAGCTTTTACCCTGGAATGTGGTAGGACAGCATGGTTATGAAAAAGTTTTATTTCTTTGTCTTGAGTTACATTGAGACAGCCTAGAAAATTGCTACAAAATTCCTTAACTAGAAATCCCATGAAGTGGTAGAAATGGGTCTGAACTGCAGATGGGAACAGTCCTAACTCTGGGAAGAGAAACCAGTGTGCCACATCTGACTCTGCATGGGAACTTCATAGTTTAAATCAAACTTTTTTTTTTTTTAAAAAAAAAAAAGAGAATATTTGCCTTGTTTTAGACTGGTGGGAAAAAGCTCTGTACTGCTTTTATCTCAATTTTATCACAGAAGTGGCTATTTTTTGTTGCAGCACAAATGGCACTGCACAAGAGATGATGGGATGATTCTATATGTAAAAGAAAAGGGCACCAACTTCAACTGCTTGGAAACATTGACCCTGCCACAATGGTAATAGAGTAAGACAAAACCCAGTGGTTTTACTGATCTGGTGAGTTTTTAGGGTTGAAAGGGCTAATCCACACTGAGTTACCCTCCCAGCTTTTATGTAGAATACATACCCAAAAAGATAAGCAAATTATATTGCATTATATATAATTACAGAAGCTCCTAATTACATATCACAATTTCTAGGCAGCCCAGCAAATGCCGTGCCTTCCAGAGCAGCAGTTCCTGAAGTGAATAGTAAATCAGCCTTTGCTTGCCACTGATTTGAAACTTTAACCTATAAATTAAATTAATAAGAAACAAAGGCTTCTTTTGTGCATTTGCAAGCCTGTAGGATTTTACAAATAATAGGACTGGAAAGTGATTTATATTCCAAGATTAAAGGTCAGTTCGGCGCACACGACTTTGGAGCAAAACACCACAGCAGAGACTGACTATTAACTCATTCATGCCCCGTCCTAACGCTGTGTTCTTCTGGAGTAGTTGCAAGACAGAAGAAAAAAATGCATTGGAGAAACACATGGAATTCTTCCCAGTCTATGGTAGGGAGGGAAATGTGTGTGGGAATTGTATCGGGTCATCAGCCCCCCGATGACTGAAGCGACATTACCCATGTGCCACAATTCAAATCAAATATATCTTCAACACGGAAAGTTTGACAACACAGAGAACTGCATGGAAACAGCATAAATTAAATGTAAATAGAAGAGATGCAAATAATTCAAACCTTTACCAGCTCTACTGTTTAAGAAATCCTGCCAAGGGTTGGTCCTTCTCCTGGACAGAGCAACAGTTCTGTAGAAATACAACTTCAAGCTGAACTTAAAACTCTTGGTGCACACAATAATTAATCTAGCATTAACCTGGGAACTGGAATACCTTCTTATGGTTATTCCCTTAAGAAAATCCCAGTAAGAGTCCCGAGGAGGAGAGATGTGCAAACACACCACTGGGAACGCAGCTTCTTCAGCAGAACTTTTTTGTGCGCCTGCTATTTTGTAAGCAACAAATCCAATCTTTTCCTTATTAAATTAGAACAGACTCCTCTATCATGCGAAAATTCATTAAACAATTTAACACATTTAATACTCAATGAAAGAGATGAAACAGTAGCATGTTTTCATAACCTGATGAAAACGTAATCTGATCTCCGGAGAAGAAAGTACCAGCTTGTAAACCAACGCTCTATTTGTTTAAACTCTATCTGCAATTAAAAGCACACAGTTATTTTTGCTTCCCCTGGAAAAGCAGATGGCAAGGATGGAGGCTCTTTTTTGGATAATTTAATTGTACAAATTGGTGCTGCATACACCATTTTGCAGCTGATGCTACGTGAAATCACAGTGTTCAAGTTCCAGTTTCGCTTAGACTTCTGGAATGTTGAGAACAAACATTAGGGAAAAAGAAGAGCACTAAATTTTGGCAGACACCAAGAGTTTGCATCATCCCAAAGGTCTCCGAAGCAAGGGAACTGGAATGATGGTCAATCCTCTATGAACACAGGGGAAGGTGGGAATGGATGAGAAGACCAACTCTCCCCAGACTTCAGCCAGCATGTTGCTATGAAGGAGACCAGAATGTCCACACTTGCCATGAAGGGTGGTAAAAAATGAGTACGTTGCCATGGAGATGAGTTTGGACCATTCAGAGTAGGCAGGGGCAGGTACACCTGTGTGCAGGCTCTGGGTAAGGTCTGAGTAAGACCCAAGCTGGGTGTTGAGGCTGCCCCATCATGGCAGAGGGTCCCAGGCCAGGCAGGCAGTTCTCCCTGGTGGATGTGGTTGTGGAGCCTGGAGGATCAAGATGCTGTGGTAGAAACAGCAGAGTTGCTGACACCACACTGGGGAGGCCAACTGAGCAATTCTCATCCATAAAGCAAGAGAGATAACAGACAGGTTACCTGGAAAGCTCTTAAATTTTCTTCTACCATTTTCCCCTCTCACTTCTGCCTTCCAGATAGTGCTGAAATTTGTCATCTTCCTTCTCTTTGCAGATTTCTTAAAACACACCATTAACTAGCTCATAAATCCACAATTTAAATAATTATCACAGCATTGCCTCTGTTATCTTCAATGCTGACAAGCCTCTTGGGTCCTGAAGGTTTCACGAGCAGGAGATCCTTCCCCACAGCCCCTGGGAGGCAGAGGGAAGGGATGGGCTCCAGCGTTCCTCGCCGTTGACCAGCGGGATAAAAGCCACGTACAGGGTCAGAGCATGGAAAGCTGATTAAGTGGCAGCGAAGTGGGTTGTAAGGATTAATCTGATTAGGACTGAAAAAACACCAAATGGATGGAGGGGGGGAGGAAGAGAAAAAGAGGAGAATATTTAAGGCAAGCGATGAGGGTCCTGGGTGGTCTGTAAACGAGTTTGAAACAGTGGGAGAGTGTAACGAAGAGACGAAATCCAATAGTTGTACAGGAAGCTTTCACCAGGCTTAAAACAAATCCTTAAGAAAAACAGAAAAGAATCCAGGAAGAGGAATTGTATTACTGCTGAAAACGGTATTGGCATATTCCCAATGCATTTACAGCGTGTGACTGACAGTTCTGCTGCTGATCCCGGCAGTGGGGAGGGATAATGTCTTCCTACGCTTCAAAAACCTCAAAAGGATCACAACAGACAGTTCCCTGGGGGGTGTCTCCATGAAACTTCTGCTAGTTTATCCCATTTTGTTTTAATATTGCTGGAAATCAAGGGGGGGGACACGCTGGGGCAGCCGGTGGGAAGAGGTGGGTGACCCAAGTGGCAGGTGTCACTAACCTGCTTGGCTTATCCCAAAGTGTGAACTCCAGAGGTTGCTCACTTTGGTTTTGATTGTTTTAATGGAGTTACTTTTGGTGATGAAACACGCAGAGAAAAGCAGTTCCTGAACTGCACCGAAGAGATGAATAAAGCCCTGCAGCAAACCCAGTGCTCTGGAGCCCATGGTGGCAGGCAGCGGGGTGGGATCACTTACTGTGTGCTCACCCCAGCCCTCCAATTCCTGCCAGGAGTTTCCTTTTAAAGCTCTTTTAAAAGTTTCTCTCTCAGCACCTGCTTATGTCCAATTTACTTCAGTAGGATGTGGTTTCCTGAGCCTGGGCCAAAGATGCTGCGTCTGCTTGACGATGCTGATCTGCAGCTCTACCTTTTATTTTGATAGTTCTCTGAGCAGACTCTCCTCCCCCTTCTCCTAAACTCCCTGCCAGGATCCTGGTCCCGATGAAGACGATGGCTGAACTCACCCTGACTCTGAGGTGGTCAGGAATCCACGTCTGTCATGTTTGCTGCTCAGGGTAATACAAGCCAGGCTCCTGGACGGAACCCTGGCTGACAGCAAACCTGCACTCACACGAGTGCATGACTCTGGAAAGCAGCTTCCCTGCCTGCTCTGCTTGGAATAAAATATCACCTACCACATCCCTGCAAGCAGGAGAAATCTGCTTTTGTTCTGCTTAAGGTCCAACGTTATTAATCACTGTGGTTCTCCTGGAGCATCCTTGGACTGCAGAAGACCTGTATTCCTTTTTTACTTTTTAAAAAGCAGCATGACTGGGCATAAAAATGGCAGTATTTATCTTTATGTCTTCTAAAATTGCAACTCCACAAGGATGGTTGGAAATTGACCCCTTCACAGCTTTCGAGAGCTCAGCACTCATTGCCCAAAGCACTGAACCTGCTGCCAGTGCCCAAACTGGCAAACACAGCCTCCTCCTGAGCAGGGCTCAGCTGAAATCACACACTCACTGGATCTCTGTGTTGCTGCTGGTAAACCTGACATGTGCCATCCTAGCAACACCCATCTTCCCAAGCCAAGCAGAAATCCCACCTTTAAAAGCATTTTCCCCCTTTCTTTTTAAGCAATGTGCTCATTAAACTATTATCAGAACAGAGCCCAGCCCAAAGTTGGGAAAAACAAACGTCTCTAGCAAATTGCTTTCAAAGATATCTTGCCTCCAACACAGAGCACCCGGGATTCATCTGAAAACCTGTCTCAAATAGAGACCTTCTTGCAGCAGCCTGATACAAAATCCAGATACAGCACAATAAGCTTTTGATGTGGTGTTGACATTTATCTGCCAATATTATTGCTTCATGCACTTACCTTATGATGGATCTCGTTACTTAATTGATCACAGGCAGGGTCAGGAATTGGCCCTTCTTCCAGGGCTAGCACTGACATCATGCCAATCACCAAAACCAGAAGAAAGCACCTAATCCTCAGCTTCAAACCCACACTAAGCAGCCCTTCGATGCGTGTGAATGAGGACAACTGGTTTTCCAATTATCCCAAAAGCTCATTTTTCAAAACTTATGACCAAATTGGGGGGGGGAGGGGGAAGAGCTGAACACAAACATGCTCTTCCTTTTGATATCAGTCACTTTAACTCAAAAACAGTTTGCTCTTACAACAGGAGATGAAAACAAACTGCATTTATAACCTACCCTGGGCAGAACCACATTTCCTCTGCCATGTTCTCTCTACAGAGGGCTCATCAACAGCAGCTTGGGTTTCTACAGGGCAAGTTGTCCAATGATGGCAGAGATGAATCACAACTCACTACACTCATATTTTTATAAAAACACAGCTTTTTTATTACTGCCTCAAGTACGACAGGCTGTGAGCAACTCCAGAAACCCACAGCATGTCTACCAAATTCCATGGTCCCCTCTTAAAACCCTCTCAGATTCTGAAGGCAGGCAGTTGCCATGGGCTCCCAGCCATATGTCCAGGAGCACTGAGCTCACCCTAGATCCTTCAAGCCTGGAGTGATGGACTTCCACACTCCTTTCAAATGCTTTTAGAAAAAACTGTAAAATTTCCCCATGTCAAGGGTGAACCTTGTCCCTCATCCAAGCCTCAACCAGTTCCCCAGCAAATCTCATCTGATAACAAGTGCACCGGGACTCGGAAGCAGCCCTGACCTCAGTAACTCAACTGCTGTGACCCACCACGTCCTGTCCCAAAGGGAACAGCAAAATCCATCAGCGAAACCATGCGAATTCATGCCCTGTGCAAAGGAAGGAGCAGAGACACAAATTATTCTGAAACAAAACCAGACCCTTTCACAGGATAGATTGAGATGAGATCTTAGGCAGAAATCCTTGGCTGTGAGGGTGGTGAGACACTGGCCCAGGGTGCCCAGGGAAGCTGTGGCTGCCCCCTCCCTGGCAGTGTTCCAGGCCAGGTTGGATGGGGCTTGGAGCAACCTGGGCTGGTGGGAGGTGTCCCTGCCATGGCAGGGGGTTGGGACAAGATGAGCTTTGAGGTCCCTTCACACCCAAACCAGTCCATGATTCTATGATACTGGCAAGGGAAGAAGGTGTCAACCAAAGGGCTGAGCCCACACTGTGTCAGAAACACCAAGGTGGGTTCTTTGTTCTCCCTTTGGTGGCTGTTGTAGGGGGAAGATCTGTGCTTCTCTCAGGAGACATCAGTTTTGGAAAGCCCACCTGTCAAACCTGAGCTCCCACAGCCAGGCTAGACCCAGGAGTTTCCAAGTGAAACCAGTGGGAATACATTTCATTTGCCTTAACAATTCATTGGACTTGATGATCTTAGAGGTCTTTTCCAACCAAGGCTGTTCTGTGATTCTATGATTATTGTGACCATGGATCCTGCCAGGATTCACCTTAATTCTCTACAGAATGGAGAAAATTCTGCAAAGTGCCAATGATTGTCAATTTAGGATGCTACATAAATATTTTATAACGTTATCAAAAAGTACATCTCCAAAATGCTTTGCATGGTTACTTCTTTTACATATTCTTGATTTGTGTTTCGTTTAGCACTGCTTCCTTCACATTAATTTGTAACTTTAAAAGATAAGTTTTGAGCACGAGATCCGAGTACCTGCTTCCCTGATTGGAACACTTCTGCTCCCAGCAATACAAACTGCTGGAATAAAGCCCATCCCGAGACACCAGGGATAATGAAAGCAGATAATTTTCTGATTTATCAAAATGAATTGCTAGATAATATTTACTTTTTGTTTCACAATAGGTTGGAAAAAGCTAGATGAAAAGCCTAACAAGGCCTAATACAGGGAAGAGAAGGGAGAAAAGAAATCAAGAGGCAGTTAAAGAGCAGTTAGAGCTTCCTTCTCACCCTTATCAGCACAGCTATCAGTCAGCAAGCCCCTAATTAGGTACAAAAGACATTGTGCTCTGCAGAGCTTCTCCAGGAACTGGAGAGCTGCAGTACCCAGAGCAGTGATTGACAGCCTCTATTTAAGAAAAACAGTTACAGAACAATTAGTGACAATTTGTACGAATCACAAGAAGTGACCTTTGTGGCTGTGCAGCGTCTTACGTAGAGAACAAAGCTTTTCTCAGCAGCACTGACAAATCCAGAGCTAAAATGTGACTCTTATTAAGCAGAGGCTGGTTCACAGTGTCCTTCAGACTTCCCTGCTTGGTGGCAACCAACCCACCCTGAGCAGGCACAGGTAACTGCACAGCAGGGAAGCACATCCTGGGTCTTACTCCCAGTGCTGACAAAGGTTTTGTTGCTTTGAGAGCAGGTTTTTGGTTTTCTTTCCCCTTATCCCTCTGCCTCACCTTTGTCTCAGCAGTAATTTTGCCTTCCTTAGCCTGGCTTTCTGCAGCAAAGGATGCAAATCATTGAGAAACTCTGGGATAAAAGGCATTCCCTTCCAAACATCGCTCAAACAAAACTACCTCAAAATTCAAACTATAAAATACAACTTGCTCCAGTTGTGAGGGGAAGGGCCACAGGTTCTTTGCCTGGTGCATGCCGTGGCTGCCACCCCTGCTGATCTTCACCCAGCACTGGCCTGGCCAAGCACAGGTCACCGGGACACGAGGGACCCCCTGGATGTGTCTGCAGTCTCAGTGCAGAGCTGGCTGAGGAGGAGGATGCCCGGTGGGGCTCCCCTCCCCGAGCAGCTGCTCCAGCAGCTGTTCCTACCAGTTGGTGGCTGAATTTTACAAGATATCTGTCTGTAATTAAAAAGCAACAATACTTTGGCAGCCGTTACGAAAATGCATCACAGGATTGCATCCCTCGGGGAGTTCTGTGCTGGAACACGGGGAGACACAATAGATGTGACCATGTAGGACTTTCCCATTTCTAAACCCCCCTAAGATAATCTGCTTAACTGCTCTGCCAAGACCACCACAAGCATCCAAACCCATGGGCTCCACTTGGCCTGGGTGCAGGTCAGAGATGCTCATCTCCTGCCCGTGCCACTCAAACCTGGCCCGTGCCAGGACATATGGCTGCAAGGTGCTCTGCAGTGTAAGCACCAGGGTCGGAGAGCTGCAGGTTTGGTGGGGAGAGTTTAAAATCTTGCACAAGAGGATTTACTCCATTTGGAGCACGTAAAGCCGTGGTGCTTGTGCCAGCTAAGCAGCACACCCAGAATCAGCAAAGCCTGGGCCAGATCAAGCTTGGCAGAGGAGGGAGAGGTAAGAGGCCCCTGGGGAGCAGATTGGTGCTCCCTGATCCCATGCCAGGCTCATAGTCCTGGTACCTACTAACAGCAGTTTGAAAACTGCTGTAGCACATGTCCAGGCAATGTCCTGCAAGCTGTGCAAGCTCCAGAAATGGCCTGAAGTGGCACAAAACCTTCTGTAGCAGACTTTCCTTGGTCCATGGCTCTGGGAGGGAGATGCTGCACTTGGCAGGGGGAGGAGGATGCACCCTGGAGCAGGCAGGGACAGGGGGACACACTCAGCCACATCTCCCTGCTCACACAACCAGGGGACCGAGGCTGCTCTGTCTCTGCTGCCGAACACGGTGGGATCTGTGCCACGGACTCCAGTGGAAGCAGAAATCCAGCTCCAGCCTGCAAACCGCCGCACACATAGCTGTAAACCATTGTGTACACAGTAGATAAATGCTTAATAATCATGATGACAAACAGATCTAAAACCCAGAGGCAGCTTCCCTCTGCGTTAACTGCATCAGGAACAGGTTCTGCTGAACAAAAGCATCTCTTTTAATGGGACTTGTAGGGAAAAAAAGCCATCTAACCACAGCCAGCAGTGAAACGATGGCAAACTCAACACATAAATAAAGCCCGCGGTGTGTCAGACCCCAGGATGTCACCGTGCATGTCCATTTTCATATGCTAATGTGGACATCACTGCACACAAAGCCCCAGGGCACCAAGGACACCAGGAGCCCTGACCTGCATGTACACCAGGGTGAAAATGCATGCACCTACCTCAGAGCCTCTGGCCACGTTAGCAAAGAAACTAATGCAGAAGGAGGTTAAATTCCCTGTTCGTGGTGTCTTGCCAAGCTGGGATTAGAGTTTGGGACTCCTGGCACCCAGAGCCACGATTAATCTGCCAAATGTTTCTTCCCCCACCCCTCACCCCAGCCTCCAGGTAGTTTCCACGTGCCAGGCTGTGCATGGTGGTGTAGCAAAGTCTCCTCACCTCCATCAGTGCCTGCCTTTCTCTGCCATGCTCACTGGAGCCCATCTACTCCTCCGGGGCCAGAGGGGCGTTAGGCTGGTAGGAAAATACCTTCCCTATGTAAACCATGTGTTCTGCCATTTTCCCCTCCAAATTACACAGCGCCACAGACCGTAAGCCCTCGAAACAGAGAGCCTTCAGTTGAGGAACAGATCTCCATAAAGGCTGGGATGAAGGCCCTGCACATTAGAAAGGAAGGAGGGAGGAAAAATGTGCTCCGTTTAATTACCCGAGCCATAACAGCATTTCACTATTTTATAGGCCATTCCTGACAAAAGTGGAAATGTTATTTTCCACAGGCAGAGCTGCTGGTTCTACTACAAATAAATAGTGGAGGGCGCGCTCCCCACGCGAGAGATGGAGGCCATGTGTTTTCATTAATTCTCTTGGCAGAGAAGCCCATGTAGATTTTGGACTGCAGCTCAGGACTGGAACAGGAGAGCTGGGGTGGCCAACATACATCACAGCAGACTACAGTTGGCCCGGGTCCACTTACGAGTTGGTCCAATACCCAGTTTTATCATCCTAATTATGAGCAGATTCCCAGCTCCCTCCCTCCCTCGCAGAGGTATCTTCAGCTTCACCCTCTTCTCCCTCTCTGGCTGAAATCAGCAGGTGAATTGCAGACCTTTGTTATTGCTAGGAGACAAAGCTTGGCCTCCTTCATTTTCCTTTTATTGCAGCTTCTTTTGTGCGGATTAAAATAATTGATATTGATAACGTGATCTGCCCCCTGCCCCTGTTCCCAATTACTTGCGCAGGCTGGGGATCCTGCGTTATGGATATGACAGGAATGGTCTTAATTAGCCTTCTGGGCTACAGAACTGATTCTGGTTTTGATTTGAAATATTTGGGATTACGCAGGCTGAGTGTTGTGGGCTGGGGTCACCAGCAGAGCCAGCCAGGGGGTTCTGGGGGGCTCGCTTTGAGCTGGTTTTTCCCTGACTGCCGCCAGGCGCCTGGCAGGACACGGCACAGAGCCCTCGTGCTGCTGGGCTAAAATGAAGGACGATTTACCACAGCTGCTTTTGTGTTTGGGATTAAGAACAGGAGCACTGAAGGGGCTTTGCGTGCAAAGTTTTACTCGGAATGAAGCAGGACAAGATGGTCCAACAAGAGATAACCGAGCAGCAGCCTTCCTGGAGGGTCACCCTTGCAATTCTCTTCACATAAAGGTGGAAAGAAAGAGGTCCTGTCTGACCATCCTTGTTCCCACTGCTCAGTGTGCCTACCCTGTAAACAGCAATTCATGGGCAATACCTTGGAACATGTTCTGTGGGCCAGAGAAGTCAGGCTCTGCCAGCTTTAACTGGGAGGGGGAAATGGTTTCCAGACCTGAGGACGGTCCACTGAGAATGTCACCCCAAAGGTACATCTCCAGGGACTGACACAGCTCAGGCCTGAAAATAACTGCGTGGTTGAGGCAGAAAGAGGTAAGCTAGGTCTTACCAACACAGGACAAGCACAGCACCAGGCTGAGGCTTTGCAGCCTCATGCTAAGGGATGCTCGTTCGATGGACATGGACTATAGAGCAGGGATGTTGTGACACAGTCTGCCATTTTCAGTGGCTGCAATGGTAATCTGGAGAAGGGAATATCACTTCAGCACAGTTTCCTTCGTTAAACCAGGGCTCCTCACCAGCAGAGTGTCGCGACACACAGTGATTTCTTTTTTAACACAGTTTACACAAAACGCAAATGCAAACTAGAGACAAAAAGAGAGGGGAAGCTGAGCTCCCTCTCCCCGTAATCACAGAGGAGACAACACTCGGAGCCAGAATACAAACCACAGTTCATCATCAGAATGCAATGTAATCACTGAAACAGATGTCAAAAAGATAAAACCATATAATTCTGAATTGCCAGCGATCAACGAGCCCCGAGATGCTCCATTTGCCCACAGATGTCTGTGCTGGGGAAGCATTCAGCACAACACTAAAGGAAAGCCCTTTTGGTTCCTCTCCTGTAGGATTTTTACAGGGGGAGTTCTCAGTGGGGCTTAGCTCCTGAACCAGGCTATGATGGTGAGGGGAGGGAAGGAGATAAACTGGTCTTTTAGGACAGGAAAAATAGCATCACGGAGCTGGCACACAGGCACTGACTGCACTGCCAGAGACAGAAGGCTATGACAAAACAAGAAAACATGGAGAGCTGCCTGGCAGAAGGGGTTAGAGAACCTTTTTCTACCAAAGTAAAGCAGACGAGAGAGTTTTACTGTGCAGCTCACTCACCTCGTAGTGATAATCCATGCAGGTTAACTCCCTCCAGCAGCGATCTCCTCGAATTTTTATCAGCCCCTGGGGGGAAAAAAAAAAATAATGAAAAAAATAAAAACCACCATCAAAAATATTTTATTTTACTTTATCTTGTACAACAAGGTATTATCTCACGATGCCAAATACCCTGGTTAAACTACAGGGAGAGCCTGTAATGGCAGGGAAGTGCAGAAGGTGGAAGAACCCCACCAGAGATCCACCACATCTGCACCCAGTTGTGTCCCCGAGGGAACATAATGCAGCAAGAGCTCCAGCAAAACTCCTTCCACTGCCTGTTTGCTGAAAATTTGACACAAAATCTTTGTGGAATATATCAGGTCAAAGGGTGCTGGAAGATGCTTCACCCCCAGTGAAGCAGTGTTTCCCAGTATCAGCTCCCAGCATCGCAGGGAGATGCAGAGCATTCAGAAGCCATAGGAAAAGCCTGAAAACCAGGCTCTGCCTCTGGGATATTTCTCTGTAACAGACTGAGAAGTTCCCTGCAGACCTAAATGCAGCTGTGCTCACAATTTTAAAATCCAGACCCAATTCTCCCCCTCTTGCAAAGCCACCTCTGCTGCCTATAGAAAAGGAAATGGTGACACAGAGCAGGATGGGGACCCTGCAGCTTCCCCAGCCCTGAGCTGGGTACAGAGATGCAATCAAAGTAATTAGAGAAACAAAAGAGGAGAAGGGGAAGGAAGCTGACAGATCTAAACACAGATGAATGCACTAATGACAGCTCTGCTCCACCTTAGGTTAGAGGTTGGCAATGAAATAAGCAGGTATCAGAGGTTGCTGTGCATTGATATTTCAGGGCAACAAGAGGGTGAAGTTTCCAAATCAGTGGGTCCATTCCAGGGCTGGCAGTAATATTGGGATTAAATTTCTTTGCCTCAGTGATGAAGAGCAGAAAGGAATCAGTCGGCCACAGCAGGAAAGACACCTGGCCAGGGATGAGCCTGCTAGCAGGAAGCCTTGCAATCAAGCCCTGCCAGCCTGAAGGTATGCAGGTTCAGCCTGGTGGCTTTGATGTGTGGGGAAAGGTCCCTGATTAGGATCACAATATCCCAAATTGAGGAAAGCTTCACTAGTCAAAAGGCTGAACCAGCTCTATCATCTGCATACAATTAGGGGGTATTTGCCTACCTCTGACATTGCCCCTAATTATAATGCTCCTGCCTTTCCTAGTAGAAAAATACAGGGAGTTTCTGTAAGGACCCACTGCTGGCTACACCAGCAGCACCCTGAAGCTCCTTTGGGTTTGTGGTAGGGGAGGATTTCCAGAGCAGCCCAGTGACCTTTCAGTGCTACAACCTGCAAGCTCAGAGGAGGAGACCCCAGCCCTACAGCACATCCTGGCCTAGTGCTTTCATCCTAACTGGTAAAAAAAAAATCTTCACTTGCAGCATTAAATAAAATTTAGCAGGTTTGGGGCTCCAGAAAAATCCCAAATTCCAGGGATTTAAAGACCTCATAAGTAAATACCCAGAAATAACCAGTTCCCAAGGCTGTGTGATGTCTGAGAGCGCAGGGATGCTGAGAGGACAGAGCAGAGCCCAGTAACTCCTGACGGATACAGAAGGGGTCAACTGGGCATGTTCATCGACCGGTTCTCCTGGTATGAGATGTACAGGTGATGTGGTGGAAGGATCGAGTAGCTGGTTTAAGAATGAACAACAGACCTACTTTCCCACACAGCAAATCATTCCCTTTCTGGGAGCCACATGTACAAATGGGTTCAAAAGGAATTAGACACAGGACAGGCTCCAGATAACTTCTGAACACAACCTCCTCCTTGGGAAGTCCCTAAACCACTTGACTCCCAGAAGCTGCCACCAGAAGATACTTTATGCTTTTATATTCCTCCCCAGGCATCTGTCAGTGGCTGCTCTTAGAGACAATATGAGAAGTTAGTTGGACCTTGGGCTCAACCCAATGTAGGCTTTCTTAAGCAACAATCCACAAAAGTAGTTACAAGCTTATTTGGCAGGTAAATTAATAGGAAATAGGCTCCTTGCTTGGTCTGAGCCTTATACCAGATGATATTTAGATGTGTATGTCTTTGGGAATAGGGGTGACCCCAGTAGCCTTCAGTAGGGCCATTTACAGCCTTAAATTCTACCTGTTACCAGGCATGTTGCTGATCTCAAGTAGATTTCACCTATCTGCTGTTCCAAATTATTTTTCCAAACAATTTACATCATCCTGTAATTTTTAGCTAAGAATGAACTTGGAAAACTTGGCACAGTCAAAGCATCAAAAACCCAAACTCCTCATGTCACATCTCACGGAGCAGGATGAAATTCCCCCTGGGCAGGGCCATTTGTACACAATACCATGCTGTGGTCAAGGAAGAAAATGCCAGACAGACAGCACAGTCCCCAGGAGCTCTCAGCATCAGCCATCAGCTGCAAGAAGAGCATCACCTCCCAGAGGGAAACGTCAGAGATGCAACAGAGCAAATCGACACCAGTGAGGATGAACAAGGAGATAAAGGGCAATGGTTATTTTACAGAAGCAATTGATAAGGAAGACAGCAATAAGGCAAAGGTTGCTGTGGTGTCTGACGCCGCTCTGCACGACATGGGGATGAGGAAAGGTACCGAAGCAGCGCGGTGCGTGCTCCGACCCTGGAGGGTGGGCAGCCTGCGGGTGCCTTCAGACCCATAAAACTCCCCAAGAGCTACACTGGAGCCTGAGCACTGGCCCTGCCAGCAGCCTCTGGAGGAAAGATGGACCTTCCAACCTCACACAGGCTGCTGTCTTATGCAAGCTGCAACGGGAACAGTTTGGGGTGGCTCCACGCCAGGAGCTCAGACCTAGAAACACCCTGGCCCAGGAGGTCTCCATCTCAGCAGTACCATGAAAGGGACACCACCACCACCATGAAAACCCAAGCAGAGCTGATCCATAACAGCACAGATAAAAACAGGATGGGTGCAAAGTTGGGACCCAGCCCCGCGGGACGGGGAAGCAGCGCAGGGAGCACCGACGGCAGCTCTGTCACCTCACTCCAGGGAGTTACCCAGCAGACCCTGTCACTGCCCATCACTCCACGAGGGCTGCAGAAGTGGAGGCAGGGACAAGACAGACTCGCTGTCAGCAGTCAAAGCTTCATCTCCCCCCGCCTCGAATCATCCCCAGCTCGCTCTGCCCCTCGAAGCCTTTCTAAAATTACAGGATCCGTTGATAGCATCTCACAGGATGCGCGGCAGCCGCCAGCCCTGTCAGTGGCAGGACAGACACGAAGAAAGGCTCCGTGCAAGAATGCTGGAATATTAAAACAGCACAGCTATCTTGATGACCTTCCCTCCTACCTTGCCCAAGCTGTTATCAAGCCCTATTATTCAGCGGGGATAATTAAAACATGGATAAGATAGAAAAGCACCATACTGAAAATCAAAATCTTTCCTGCAATGAGTCACTAAGGGAGATAATCACATTTTGTTTACTATAAAGCTTTCAAACAGGAAAGTCACTTAAAGCTCTTAATATCAAATCTGTTCTTTGGCACAGAAAACTCCCACTCTCGTAATTAGGAGGCGTTTCAAGTCTTCTTTACCCTGCTGCTGCCTTCAAGTCCACTTCCACTCCTACACCAGCATGTGAGATTTCCAATGAAGTCACATCAAGAAACAAGAGCATGTCGTGCATGAAAAATCTACGTGCTCTGTAGCTTCATCTCTGCTGAGGAGAACTATAACCCTAAATAATCCTGCTGTGAAGAGCTGTGGGACCCTGGTATGGTGCCCAGTTGGACTCTGGCATTACACACTCTCCCCAAATTATTTGGCTTCTGCTGATGTTTTTGGAGCTCCTGCTGTTTTGAAGATGCAAACTTAGTCTGAGAGTTGGTATCTGGGTCCAGAGGAGGATGGAAGGGAGGAATGGGGATCCCCATATCTGCTGGAGCTGGACATTCACTGGATTTCTCTCAGCCTGCTAACAATTCCCAAGCCATTTGCAAGATTTCTCGGTGTGTGCTGAACTGGCCTGGACTCCACAGCTGCAGCACACTGCTGCCACACCACAGATCAGAGCATGGGGAACAATCCCCTTCCCCAGCTCACAGGTAGGCAGAAGCTCCAGCATCTCTGACGTACCCCAACTGTCCTCTCTTTGGGTGAGGAGAGGATCTGTGAGGGACCAGAAGCAAAAGGAGCCAAAGGGGACGCGCATGGGACATCCCCATGAGACTCCAGCAGACCTGGAAGACCTTCCTCTCATTTGGACACAGAACCTGCTGTACCATTCTCAGCTTAATCACTCTTCTCTCACATACACAAGTTTCCAGTTTTGGTAAATAATCAGTTCAAGGCTGAGGAAACAAATGAAAAAAAGCAACACTTGCAGAGCCCTCTCTGTATTTTCCAGGGTTTGGTGTTCTCCATGCCAAGCCTGGTCCCCCCATCCATCCCTCCCAGCTTTCCATTCTCCCTGTGGTGTTCAAGCATCTCTAGATGTCACATGGTTTTTGATACAACATCAAAACTGACCCGTTAACTCAGAGCTAATTAATGCTGTCACAAATTGGCCATGCTTACAGGTAAGCAATAAGTAGAGAAATATTCCCAAGGGCAGCTGCTGTTAACCCCTGAGAAACTGCAGGGTCCTGCCAGCTCCTGTTCACTGGGGAGGTGAGCTCTTTACTGAGCCCTAGTCACTGGGTGATAAATAATGACAGGTAAGTGTTTACCCGCTGCAATTCACCTTGAACACCAGTCTGCACCTCAGTGTACCACACCATCCCAGCTCCAATGGCCCTTTTGGAAGCATCCCGAAGATGTGAGTACAGTAAGACACCACCATGAAGAAGAGGAAAGCTGTTCTCACCCTGCTTTCAGCTCCTTGTCCAACACAACCATCTCCCCCAGTTTGGATCAAACCTGTGGAGCTGGGCTGCCTGCACAGCAGGGCTGTGTGCCAGCTGGTAATGTCATTACCCCGGGTTACCTTACAACACACCGACCACATCTCACAAGGCTGAAATAAAGATGAAAAACTCCAGATCCCAGGCAATGAAACAGCACCTGACACCATGCTGCATACGAGGACTTACTATTTGCACAGCAACAGCAGCAAGGAGTTAGTGTCACCACCCATCCCCTGGGGTGGGATGCTGCACAGACACAGGACGAAGCCGTGATCCCCACCACACCCCACACCAGCCAGGAGCACCCGGTCCTGCAGCATCCTCTGTCCCTTGTATTATAATAAGTCATTGTCCTCATTTATACATGTTTTTATATAATTCCAGCTTGACATAATGCTCCTAGTATCATCACATGGTGATGGAATCATTTGGGAAGCTTGGGAAAGATGTGCTGGGGGAAGCTCAGCGCGCCGAAGTGTTTCTTGTTTGCTAAATTCCAAAATCACTTGACAAGTTGTGGTTTTTTTAAGTTGGTGTCTACATTTAGCCTGTACCCGGGGCTGAACTGCAGCAGTTGTTCTACAACCCAACGTCCCCTCCCCAGCTGAGAAGGGGAATGGGGGAAAAAAGGGAAAAGCCCCATGGGTTGAAGCAGAAACAGATTTAATGAAATAACAGAACTAATACAATCACCAACATAAAGTGTACAAGGTTCTACTCAGCCTGGTCCTTGGGGTCAGCAGCAGCAGCAGGCCAGGAGGAAGGAGCCCCAGGAAGAGGAACTCCACCCTCCCTGAGCTCCCTCCTTTTATAACGACCATGATGAGATGGGGTGGGATACAGCTGTGAGTCAGTGCCTTGTCAGGGCTGCTCCTGGTCTGCCTGCACGGCTGGGCTGGGGGTTTGTTCCCAGGGAACCACGACAGTTGGCAAATTTATGAAGTTTTTGCCTAGTTCTGAGCTAGCAGAGCGGTAACTAAAAACTTGAATTCTGCATTTATTTTGATGTAAGGTTTGGACACTAATGGGCAGGAGGATAGGGATTTTTGAAAACATCTTTTACTTTTTCCCTTTTTATGATCCACTCTAATCATTACATAAAGCTAAAAAGTGTGTGTATGTCTTGGGGAAGGACAGGGAAATGGCTTTTAAAGTTGGTTTTCTTTTGCCAATGACAAAGGCATGCTCACATGCTGACAACCCCAGGAGAAAACAAAGCACCCTGAGAAACACCAGCTCTGTTTGCACACCAGGGGTGGGTGAAGGCACTTTCAAAGCCCTTTCCTTGCATATCAGAAGGGAAAGGTATTCAGTAATACAAATTAAATATAAGCTAAAGGGAAGGAAACAGGTGGCAAAGTGAACCAGCAATTGCCCTTTCACCTCCGCGGCCTCGCTCTGAATCCAGAATTATTAAATTCACACTGATGGGATGGTGGCTACAGAGACAGCGGGGTCTCATCGTCCTGGCCGAGCTCGTGGCAGCCAGACCATGCCCACAGCACTCAGAGCCTGGCCTGGGGAAGGGGAAAGTTGAGATCTTTGTCGTATTAATTCCCAGCAGAGTGCAGCTCCAGGCCATCCTGCACGCTGGGAAATAAAACGTTCGCCCTGGATTGAATTAGTATGCAGAATGAAATATGTGCTCAGTACGTTCTCCCCGAGGAAGTTGGCTCCCTTCGGGGCACGGCGGAGGAGCGCAGGGGAGGATGGAGATGCAGCACCTGGAACACACCAACCTCCGGGGCTCCCGGGCTCCCACAGTTCAGGTGCATTAAATTCACCAGCATCTTTCACAAGGGAAGGAAAATTACATTTAGGATTATTTTTTTTTTTAATGGTGTTCAATAAAATGCCTGGTTTTAATCACCAGAACCGCCCTGCCCTCCTCGCTCAGCCCCCATGTGCTTTCCATTCACACATTCACATATAAATGGAATTTCCCAAACTGCAGATTATCATGGAGGACTTTTGTCACTGTGCTTTGATTTATCACCTATAGATAAGATATTGGCTACATGGAACAACACCTTGCTTTGCCACCAGCATCCTCACTACCTTTGATAGCTCACTCCAGGTTTAAGCACGCAGTCACTTGAGCAGCTCCACAAGGAAACTAGAGAAAAAAAACAACGTTTTCCAGCAATTTCTTAGCAAAACTCATACTGCAAAAACTGCCACAGGACTTGACCCAGCCAGCAAGGCACCAAACCAGTCTGGTTTATAAAACTCAGTAAGCCTGCTGAAAACTAGCTATATATGACTAATAAACTCTCTTTCACATGCAATAGATTGTTGGATCCATTTGCAAGGTTTGCCAACTGCTGGCCAGGGGTGGAAACCTAAATCACCCCTTTGCTCCCACTGCATCAATTCCAGTCTCACTTGATTGAGTAACCTCACGTGCCCCCTCTCTTTCTCCATCATTGTAAGAAGAGCCAACAAAAGGGATTTCAGGGGAAATTAAGCCATAGAGAACAAGTTTACCAACAGCTTTCAACTGCTGCATTTCATGGGTTTGATCAAATCGTGGCAGAGATCTCAAGTCGATGGCCACGGCACGTGGTGGCACAGGGAATGTACCACGGGACTGAAGGCAGAACCCAAGAGGGATGTGAGCCATGCAACCCCCAGCTGAGTCCTCCAAAGACACCTCACTGCTTGGTTTTGGGGTCTGGAATCTGAACTTGTGCTGTGACCTGTTGGGGATCACCTTCTCAAACCACAGGCAGGATCAGCGTGTGAAGAGAACGGGTCCTCGCTTTTCCACTGCATTTTTTTCAGTGAAAGGAGCACATCTGGACACTGCTCCTTTTTATTGTACCATCCTGAGCTCCTGCCATGAGGATTAAGCAAAACACGGAGTTGTGAGGACTGCCTGGTCCCTCCTACCATAAAGGGAACCCCCCTGGACCCCCAGGACCTGCCCCAGACCTTTGGGATCTGCACAAGTTTCAGAGCGTGGGAACCGTGGGGGTCTGTCCCAGGAGAGGTGCAGAGGAGCCCTTCCACTGTACCCATGTCACAGCCACCACGGACAACAAGAGTCACAGAAACCCATCTCCACTCTCCCCCCCCTCAAGGGTCATTCCCAGGGCACAGCCCAAGGCTGCCATCCCACCTGGATGCAGCTCTGTCACCCCAACACGGGGACGAGGGGAAGGTCCAACTGGTACCTGAGCTCTCACCCCATCTCTGCCCCATGCAGATGGGTGCTACCAACACCTCTGCCCTCCAGCTTCACTTCAGACCTCTCTTTCTCTCCTTCCCTCCTGTATTCACTCTCAACTACCTTTCTAATTAGCTGGTCCCCTTCTAATTAAACCTGCCTATGCCCAAACAAAATCCAGGGCATTGCCCTTGCTCCCTTCCCCCCCATCGACTCCACCAGCCCCACTTTCATCCCTGATCCCCTTCCCCAAAAAGATTAAGCCCAGGGCACAAGCATCACTTCCAGAGCCACCACGGGATGCACCAGCGCTGCCAACTCCGTATGGATTTTACACTTTGCGTAAGAAGCAAAGATGATAAAAGTGTTTCCTTATTTACTCGATGCCAGCAAACATGACTCATGGCCCCAGGGGTGACCTGTCCCCTGTCACGATGCAGCATCCTGCTCCACACACTGCCCCGAGGGAGGGATGTGGCTGAACCCCGAAATGCCAAAGCCTTTTCATCTTCTGTGGGTCTCTCTGCCCCACTGTACCCCTCTCAGGCTGCTGTACTTTGGTGATTCAAAATGGAAAAAAAAAGGGGAAAAAAAAAAAACCTAAATAATTAAAATGTCATTCAAGCTCTAAGCCGATGTGAGTCACTGTTACAAAAAAATATCTTCAAAATTCTTTCAGGAGTGGGGGATAATTATATTCCTCCCTATCTATTGATTTTTCTCTACAATGCAGATGTCAGATTTTCCACGGTTTTTTGCTTTTTCTTCCCCCCCCTTTTTTTTTCTTTTTTTTTTTTCCCTGGAGTGAGTGTCAAGGAGGAACAAAGCGCTCTTTGAGACTTTTTCAGCCCAAAATTAATTCTGAAAAAAAAAAAAAAAATAGTACAGACAGGCCAATAGCACGGGAAGCTGAGAAAAAGCCTGGTGACTCAAGCCATGTCTGCAAAACCCCTATTGATAGCAGCTCTGGAGAGAAGGGTGGGGTACGGGGCACCAGCGATATAAATTTAGAGTCCATTTAAAGACCTTTCTGTGTCTTTACAATACAAAAGATGGGTGAAAAAGGAAAAAAAAAATTAAATCTCAATGATAGGCAATCCTAAATTCTAGATTTTAATTTTTCTCATAATATAGATACGAAATACTCGCAGGAAAAAAAATGTATTTTAAAGGCAAGCAAACTGTAACTCAAACTCAAATTCAAGCTCAAATTCACAGAAGAAAAAAGGAGCTTTACAAAATAAAAATTTAAAATAAAATCTACTGTTTAAGGCCTCTAGGACAGGGCTGGGAGGGGACAGCCAGCGCCACTGCTCCCCAGGCACGCTGGACCCCACGGGGCACCCAGAGCATCCAGGTCCCAGGGACCCGACACGCTGCCTTTACAGCACCACTGAAACACTGAAGCACTGTGAGTTTTCCTGCTGCTGTGTGCCTGCTCCTGCTTCCCTCTGCGTTTGAAAGGACAAACCTTGAAACACTGCTGGATTTTATCTCAGCCTCAATAATAAATACCATGCTCAAACGCCGCATTCACCCGGGGGAAGATGCTCGATGGGTGCGACACGACACAGCCATACACAGCAGTGGACCTACAAACTGCCTCTGAACCCCACTAAATTGTTTTATGCCTTTTTTTTTTCCAGTACACTTCATAACAGAAAAATATTTAATTCCCAAGAGCAGCAAGGGCTCTAACTTTTTGAAAATTCAGTGTATTTTCCTATGCTCCTTTTATGCTTTATGGCTCATGTTATGGCTATTGAAATAGTTTGCAGACTTTTAAGTATTTGCATAATTTATGAGCCCAAATCTTCAACCACAGGGTGCTCTGGCACAGGGCTTGCCATGAACCATGGTGGATTTGGGCCAGACCTATGCAGACCCCCACAGGCTCCCACTTGTAGGGTCTGCTGGTGCAGGAAGGATGATCCACGCTGTGTCTGCTGCACAGGGCTGTCTTATTCCTTACTTTTAGAAATGCCACACGGGGAAGATGTGACATATTAGGCTTTTTGGAAACTTTTTTCTACAATACTGACAGTACCAAACTACAGGCTTTAAGAAGAACTACACCTGATGTTCATGCAAACCCCTCATTAAATGAGCAGCCGGTAATTCACATCTCTCCTGCTTCTTCCTTGCAAAGAAAGAGAAATTATGGGCTAGAATAACTCTTCCTTAGCCAGAGAATGACAAGCTTATGCTCATCAGATGACACTGCTGCTTAAATAGCTTTATTCTGTACCTTGTGCATCATTTGGGAGCTCATAGTCAGCCCTGTTCGGGTTCAAGCCTGTGCTGAGAGGACGGGACTTTCCCATCATCTGGAGAACATTAGTGCTGGCCCAACACAGAATCACAGAACAGCCTTGGTTGGAAGAGACCTCTAAGATCATCAAGTCCAACCATTAACCCAGCACTGACAACTGACCACTAAACCATATAGGACAAGGCTTGAGCTTCTCTCCAAGGTCATTGGAAGAACCCAACTTGAGGTGGACAAAGCTGACCAGCCTGGTACCCTCCCGCATGGGCAGGGATGGGCTCTGTGGACTGTGAGCCCACAGGACAGCAGAGGTGAACATCTAGAATCTGTGGTGATGTGCAGGTTGGTCCAGCAGAAAAGCTAAACCAGAGCAGCCATGAAACACAACTGCAAAGCAGCTCAACCCAACAGACTGGAAAAGACTTTTCCGAAAGAGAAGTCACTGCTGTTGATTTTTGTTTTATTTGTTGCTGGCTTTTTCCCTCCCAGCTACCAGAAAGACCCTTTGAGAAGCCACCAAAGACTGCACCAGCATCTGATTGACTTTGAAGACAGGGCTGCAAGGAGTGGGTGAAAGGGATTTTGAAAAGTCCTTGGCATTAGCGGCTCCCAGCCTTTTACAGCCACCGAAGGAACAACAAGTCTTCCTGCCAAGGGCTATTACTAGACAAATGGAGAGAGATCAGAGGCACAAAGGAGGTTGCTAAGGAGTCAAGTGTGGGATCCCTGCAGAGAGGAGGAGGGCTGCAGCTGGGACGGCAAAGGTCAGAACATTGCAGACATCATTTTCCAAAAATTCCCATGAAGCCCCGGCGCGGGAGTCGGGAGCCTGGCCCCGCTCGCCTCTGAATAATGAGAAAGCCATAAAAGAAAGCTGCCTTTCTTCCCTCCTACCCACGCTAATGTAATAAAACAAATTAGAATAATTATTCTCAATTTCAGAGCCATAATGCCCAGGATCAGGGCACGCTTGTCACTGAAATGACAACTACATCCGTTTGATTCTTCTTCTTCTTTTTTTGTATTTACAGAGATCACCCAAATTCCAACTTTTATTTCATTACATCTAATGCAATTTTACTACAGGCATCCAGATTCCCTTCGCTTCAAAGTCTTCATTATTCCTGCCAGAAAGTTCATCTCCCTTATTAGCTAATCACATCCCCACCCTTTCCAGTAACCTTTAAAATGCCACCCACGTTATGACACTTTTAACAGAATCCATGCAAAAACAAATCAAGAAGAACGAAGAGTTTCACATGAAGCACGAGTTTCTAAAATAATTTGCTGCAGTTGGTTCAGAGAAACATTTTTTTCCTAATAGTAAAGAAAATTAAAAATCATTTTCAAAGAGATTAAATATCTAATGATACACAAATAATCTGGAAATAATTGATTCTTTCTCTGTGAAAACACATCTCTGTGTGAAAGATGGACAATGTTTACTAGGGAACAGTGATGAGAGTTTAGTGGAAGAATTTATTGCTAATTGTTATAAATCTTTCTGCACTATTTCTTTCCCAAGACTGTCACTTTAAATGACTTTTTTTTTTTCCCTGTAAGAGGGGAAGTGTATCTTTTGTGTAGATATGAAAGAAATTATTTTCTAAGTCTCTGCCAAAAAAATGCTCTGGGACTCCCCTGTTCTGCAGCAGCTTCTTCTGAGGATGTACACGAACAGCTCAGACTTGGGGGGTTTGAGCCCCCACAGCAGTTTTAGGGGCATCACAGAAGGAAGATGTCAAGGACACTGCACCCACAGCAGGTTATTAACATATCATATAAAAATACATGTGTATGATAAATGCTATTATTACAGAACACACATTTTAAAGGATCTGATTCTTGGGGGGAGCGTGATGCTTTGGCTGCAGCTGCCTGAGCTGACCGCGGGGCCGGGGAGCAGAGCCTGCAGGGCACGGACCCATCTGCACACAGACCCTGCAGAGTCCTCCCAACCAACACCTGCACCAGCCAGTGATAGATTGGCAGCTTTAAATCTGAATTTCCTTGCTTTGGGCACTTTTAAATTAAAGTGGTAATGTGCTTTAAATCCTGTTTCCCTGCTTTTTCACTACACTCTTCAATCTTTTCCTCCAGAAACTAATCAAGACGTCTCAGACTCATACTCTCTGCTCCAGCCACCTTCCCTGGTAACTTATTCCATATGTCTGTGATCCTTTGCAAGACAGATCCACCTTAATTCCCTATTTACTTCCAGTTTCCCAACGTGCTGTTGCACCCCCGGCGCCTGAACCCCCCCCTCCTCCCTGCTGCAACTCCAGCAGTGATAATGAACTGTACAGAACATCACACGGTCAACCTGGTCAACATGACCTACCTAGTCCTTTGACTAATGTACACACCTCAGCAGTCCTGCCAGCAATCTGCTAACGAGGCACTGCAAACCCATCCTGGTGCAAAACAAAATCCTTGCTGGAAACCCTTGAGCGTGTGTTGGGATGGGATCCGTGTTATGGGCACAGAACCCCCCAGCCCTCAGCTGCAGTGAGGGGCTTGGAGAAGAGCCTGACCCAGACTGAGGAGCTGGGTGAGCAGCACACAGACAGCCCCACCATCCTCAAACCCATCCAATGCACCGAGTCCAACAATGCCCCCACGGGGAACAGAGCTAACTTCATCTGCTGAAAAATATATATGCTTGAGAGAGGGCTGAGGCTTTGAGAGCGCAGCACTGTGCCTTCCATGTCCCCACAGGTACCTGCAGATGTCAAAACACCTGATTACCACCAGGCAACACTCCTGAGCTAAGCACCACCCCGAGAGCACAGGCTGCTCCTTTTGGCAAAGCACCACGAGTTGGTTAGTGCCCTTGGTTAACACCTGATGCTCTGAGCACACACCTCTGCTTGCTCTGCTGTACCCACCTCGATTCCCCTGGAAACACAAACCAACAACGCGGCGAAGCCATCGAGTCACCGAGCGCTTCCGAGGCAAATCAGCCCCGTGAATGTCTGTTTGCATCACTTATTTCCTAACAAGCTGCTGCTCACACAAAGGGACCGCTATTCTGTTGCCTCTGCATTGCTCCTAAGAAGCATCCGTCTTTACATCCTGCACTAATGGATTATCAGGAACATCAAACATATAGATTGAATCACATAATTATGCCTTTTAGAAAGTCAGCAATATTTGAGATCAGCCCAGTGCCTGCTGCCAATCAAACCCCAGCAGCTGAGCATCCTGCGAGTACGCAGCCGGGATTATCTTACTCCTCCTGAGCTCCCTAAGCAAGCCCATGATTTTTTGGGGGAGAATTAGCCAGAAAACAGCAAGGCTGCCTTATACCAGTCCAGAATGTGACAGCACTCACGCTTCAGCAGCCAACACCTGGTTAAGGCTAAAAGAGGAGGAAACAGGACTGTGCTGGGGATGCTGTGAGTGCCAGGAGCCAAACTCGCCTCCTAAACAGGTGAGAGATTAACAGGGAGACACAAAAGAAAAGGCAGTGGCAAAGCAGGGGAGCAGGGACAGTGCATCCATGAGCTCCAAGTGCTGCTCAGACACCTTCCACCAGCCCTGTGGTAGAAAGCACAAAGACATCTCTGCTCCAGTGCTCCTTAGTGAAGAGGTTGTGAGCAAGCATGTGGGGTGATGGGATGCTGGAAGCTTTAGAGAGGATGGTTAATGTGTGCTGGGGAGATGGATGGCAACCATGCCAATTTAGGCTAGGAAATACCATCCAGATATGGACCAGCCAGGTCCAGCCTCCCTTCTTGCTAGTCAGGTTTATTTGTACCCAGCAGCTGCTGGCCTTGATCTTCTGTTCCTTCACAGGATGATACAAGAGGGGCTGCAATGGGCATTGGCACACCCATTCCATTTGGTTGGAATTCCTTGTGCTTCAGTGCAAAGACTCTGGTTGCCAAAGCTCTGCATGGATAAAGTTCCCAAATGTGATACACTGATTGGAAAAAAAAAAAAAGAGCTGACAAGTAAAATTGACCTCTGTGTACTGGTCATGATACAGGAACTGGCTGTAGAAAACAGGAGAGTTATGGGACAGGGACCTGGAGTTACTGGGAGCCAGCACACTGCAAGAGGCCCAGCCTGCCCATCTGAGGTGTGTTTCAAACCCACACATGGCACTGCTCACCCCGCACACGGGCAGGAACGCCCAGGTGACCCCGGGGATGCTGTGCCGGGAGGAAGGCGTTTTCCAAGGACAGCCTTACCCCCACCGGCCAGGAGTCCCGGGGGAGCCCTGTGGGAAAGTCAAACTTTCTTTCTGCCTAAGACATAATCACTGCAAATCCCACCCTGGGAAAAAATTCCTTCGGGCCGTGTTTGTGCACATGCCTCAGCCCCTGCTCGGGCGAGGGGGATCCCCAGGACGGCCGGGAGCGGCTGCACCTGCGCTCCAGGAGGAGACTTGGGTTTCACGCATTAAACCCGCTTCCCGGTGCCTGCGAGCATCATTAGCCCGGCCGAGAAGGAAATGTACACGTGTTCAGGCCCCAAAACATTAAAGATACCATCAATCACCGATTTCCACTCGCTTGTGTAGATCCCCACTTAATGACCTTTCCATGTTTCCCCTCTCCCATGCCTGTTGCTTATATATCAGTAACCCAGACAGACAAGGGACTCGTGGGGCAGCATCTCTTCTGCAGAGGGCTCTCCCCAAAGTAACAGGAGAGTTATGGCTCTCCAGATAAAACTGAGAAGCAGCAGAGAGATAACAGTAACAAAGATGTCCGGTGAGCACTGTTTTCCTTACATCCAACCTGTCCCATAACTCAGAACCTGTATTACAAATTAGCAGGAACAGAGCAAAGCTCACGCTCCCATTTTAAAAAGATATAAACTTGGTGATGATATAACTTGTTAAGGAGATTGGCTGCGTTTCCCTACACTCGGTGTCATGGACTGTTGAACCTTTCCAGAATCAGCATCACTCTGAGAAGAAATATTTCAGAAGCTGAGGAGCATCAAGAGGGCAGATGGCCTCCATCCATCAGAGACAAAGGGGCTACACTGACATTTCCCCCCTGTATCACTGGTGATAAATGGCCCAAATAATACATTCACAAAGAAGTTCCTGAAAACAAACAAAACAACCCCCCAAAACCCCTCCATCCTAAAAAAAACACCCTAAAGTCCCACCCACAACTAACTGTCCCAGCCAAAGTGAAGTCTAACTTGAATTTAGGGTAACTGGCATCTCGGACTTCACCAGCTCAGAGGATTAACAGGTCACCTAGTTACCTTGTCACAGGTCACCTCGTCCAGCAAGACAGGGAACACTCCTCTTGAATGCCTGCACAGGGGTCCTGCAGGGACTGGGACCCCTCGGGTCACCCACCCTGACCCCACGACTGTGGTTAAGGGCCAGCCAGCACTGTGTCACTGCACTCACAAATCTTTAATGAATCAGACCTTTGCTGCCCTCAAAAATATAATGCAGAAACCACACAGGCCAGCTACTACAGCACTTATCGTCCTGTGCTTCAAGGAGAGGACAGGAAATTTAATTTGTAATAAAACATGGATGGTATTTCTAGCAGGTTAGCAGCTTTCAACTGTGTTCTCTAAAGTGTTGCTTAAAATACTCGAAAACTACTGTAAAACCTGTGCCTCAACAGTGGCTGCTCTGTTGAGTTCTCAGCGCTGCTTTAAACTTGTAGAAATCCTTCCTGAGGTGGAGAGCAGCTCTGGGGACAGGCTGAGGGAGTTTGGGGTGTTCAGCCTGGAGAAGAGAAGGCTCTGGGGAGACCTTAGAGCACCTTCCAGTGCCTGGGGGGGTACAAGAAAGCTGGGGAGGGACTTTTGACAAGGGCATGGAATGATAGGATGAGAGGTGATGGCTTTACACTGGAAGAGGGGAGATGTAGATGAGATCTTAGGCAGAAATCCTTGGCTGTGAGGGTGGTGAGACACTGGCCCAGGGTGCCCAGAGAAGCTGTGGCTGCCCCCTCCCTGGCAGTGTTCCAGGCCAGGTTGGATGGGGCTTGGAGCAACCTGGGCTGGTGGGAGGTGTCCCTGCCCATGGCAGGGGGGTTGGAACCAGAGGAGCTTTGAGGTCCCTTCCAACCCAACCCATTTTACAATTCTGTGAAACTGAGCACAATTCAGCAATGCTACACAACACAGCAAAGAAATGAATGCAAACACCAAAGAGCGGGGTTTGAAATACCAGTTCCACTACACGTGTGAAAAAAACAAATTCTCTGCTCTTTCAGGCTGAATTTGCTGAACCACTGTGGGGTGGGAAGGCTGCCTTTGATGCCACAAGCATACAGCACACGTTTTCCAAGGATACCCAGTGCAGCAACAGTTCTCCACTAACAAAGTTGCCTTGAAAACATGTAGGGTTAACACATAAAAAGTTCATATTTTTTTTTTTTTATTTTTAAGACTATGAGGATAATTAAGAGCTTACTGAGCATGACTACAGATTCAAGCACTTTAAGAACTGGGGTGAGAGAAGGGTTTTGGAGCAAATGGACCCAGGAATGTCCCATCCACCTGCAATCTCCTTCTACAGTGAGGATCTTTAGCTTAAAGTTTTGGGGTATTTTGAAATGGCCACAATGTGGATCTAGATGACAGGGTAAGGCCCCTGCCACACCTTTATTGTAATAAAGATGTGGCAGTTCCTGGTGGATTCTTTTACAAGGTGCTTGGGAATTTCCACTGGCACCGGGACAGCAACGCAGCAATTGTTCTCTTTGAAAACACAGAGAGGAGAATGACATGTCAGTGAAGCACACACAAAGGCAAAATAACTGGGGGTAAAGCTCCTGGGAATCACCCACTGGATTCCCATCCATCTTAGTAAAAAGCCACACTAAGTCTCAACCTTCACTTCTATTCCTTTTCAAGAGCCAATCACAAGAGCAGCACCAACGTAGATATTCGTACTCCTATGTTTGTCCTCCTTAAAATAAACTGTAATAATAAATAAATAATAATAAATAAAAATAAATAATAATAAAAATAAATAATAAATAATAAATAAATAAAAATAAAATAAATAATAATAAAAATAAATAAAATAAAAATAAATAATAATAAATAAATAATAAAATAAACAGTAAGAAGCTGAATTCTGGAACCAGAGCACGAAACACTTCCTGCTACACCCTCCTTCCTTGTAACCAGAACAATTCCTACCCCAGAGGACTCCGGTGCATTGGACCAGGGGCAGCTTTTCTGCTAGGATGAGACACAAAACCACACAGCCCCACTCACCGCCCCGAGCATGATCCTGAAGATGAGCCAGCGGAAGCCCCAGATGACGATGCTGGAAGGAGGAGTGTGCTGGGGCAGGCGGGAGAGGGTCCAGAGCGGGCAGAGGAATATCCCCAGGAACCCCGTTTCTAGGAGCTGCGATTCCCATCCTGTAGTGCCAACGTGTGAGAAATGAAAAACAGTTATTGCACAAGTTCTGTAGGTTATCCTCTCACAAATGTTAAACACACAGGAAGAAAAAGAGATGTTAGAATCACTATGGTTGGAAAGGACCTCCAGGATCATCAAGTCCAACCTTTATCCCATCATCTCCCTAACCACCAGACCATCAGACCATGGCCTCAAGTGCTTCATCCACTCGTTTTTTGAACACCTCTAGGGATGGTGACTCCACCACCTCCCTGTGCAGCCTGTGCCAGTGCCCAACCACCTCTCAGTAAAGAACTTCTTCCTAATCACAGAATCACTATGGTTTCAAAAGGACCTCCAGGATCATCAAGTCCAACCTTCATCCCCATCATCTCCCTAACCACTACACCATGGCCTCAAGTGCTTCACCCACTATCCAATCTGAACTTCCCCTGACGCAACTTGAGGCCATTTCCTCTCGTCCTATCATTAGTAATTTGGGAGAAGAGACCAACACTAGCCTCATTACAACCTCCTTTTAGGTAGCTGTAGAGAGCAATGAGCTCACAGAAGCAAAACCACACTGAATTTGCCTTAAAATATTTGAAGAAGCAGTCACGCAATCGCTTTTTTTTAGCTTAACGTGCACAAGGTCGTTTAAATCAAAATGTATTTTTTTTCCTCAAAAAGGTTATTCTACATCAAACAGCTCTTCAAAAAAATCCCCATTCTCCCTCCATACATCCCGTGGTTTCTAGAACAGACACCCCAACTGCCAAAATCAGCGCTTCTGAGCGGAGGAGCGACGGATATTGTTATAAAAGCAGCTGCACCAGGGAAGCAATGGCTAAGGCGAAACGTGAAAGGTTAATTGTTACTAAACCCAGCCACAACCAGCAGTTATGGGCAGTATATCTCCTTCCCTTCTGCCTGCACAAGAATCCCACTGTTACCAGTGTTTTCATATGTTAATGGCTGTGTTCCCCTATAGGATGCAGGCTGGATGGCTGAGCAGGACCTTACATCTCCAAATGCCCTTCAGATCCCTTCCTACGCATCCCCTTCGCAGGGCAGCATCACCTCTCACCAAGCAGGGCGTAGTAGCATGCTTTTACAATTTGATTTTTAAACCAAGCTCTTAGGGAGGTGTTTGTGTGTGCAGAGGGGAAGGGCAGGAGAGGATCCTGAGCAACACACTTCTTGCACGTTGAACGGGGCACACGAGCACGCCCCCAGACGGGGACACGTGCACGAGGGTGCGTGTGTCCGGGGCGAAGCCGAAGCCTTCCTGGTATGTGCTGGCCTCCAAGGAGGATGAGTTCAGCCTGCACCTGTGCCGCTTCTTCCAAAGAGACAACTTTGACTCCTGGCACCACCACCCGGCTGCGAGCCCAACAGCATAATGCGCTGCGAGCCGTGCCAGCGAGGGGGACAGCTCGGCGCGGCGGCAGGAGGGGAGGACTGGGGAAACAGTGCTGCCAGCTGTTGGGAGAAACCTCTTAAATTACCCTCTGCTGACAAGGGGGGCTGGCAGTGGGTGCAGCTAAGCCGGCACCAAGCAGGGTTTAAGTGCAAGTGCAGGCAAGGACAAACTGCGGTCACAGCACCGTTTCAGAAGCCTCTGTCTAAACCTCCTGGGCTTGTGTGGCTCAGCCCTGTCCAGCTCTGGCTGCTCTGCACCCATTGATGGCAATGGCAGATTTGCTGTGCTGTACTCTGCTACCCACCTTGATATCAGATCACAGCAAGTTCCTGCTAACAAACCAGTGTGAGATGCAGACATGCATGGAGAGCCCCTGATTTATTAACAACCCTCCTCCTGATGGACGGAGTCACCACAGCTGGCAATGCAGTCACGCAGATCAATTTTCCGTACTTGCACACATCACCCAAACAGTCACATACCCTCTCCAGCCCCCATTCATCTTCCTTCCACCCCAAGCAGCTCCTTGCCCTGGACCCTTCCCTGTGGCAGCCCTCCCAACCCACTGCCGGAGCTGTCACCGCTCTCCCCTTCCCCATTTAGCATGGACTCATCCTGACTGTAACTCGTTATTCCTCTTACAGGCTTCATCACGTGCCAACAAAGTACTGCTTGATGCTACCCCATAAGCAACATAGGAGCTTGAGATGGTAGAATTACCCAAGAGGCACCATTTGTCAAGTTTTCTACTAAAAATTACTGCTACATCACAAAGACTTTCATGGACATGGACATGTTGCTCAACGTCACAACTGCATCCACAGTACCATGTAAACGGGGGAGCTCTGCTCCATCCCATGTTCACTTTGTGGTAAGTTGATATTAGAAAGCAAGATTACAAGATCCATCAACAGAAACCTTGCATTTCTCACTGCTGACTTACCAACAGTTGTTCACGTCTACCCCTTATAAGCCTCAGACTCCAAATCCCCTGCAATCTTAGACAGGTTCGAGGCTATAACCATGTGTCTGCTGAACACTGCTGAAGTTTGAGCATTGCCACCTTTCACCACCACTTCCAAGGCTCACAAAGCCCAAACACACTGTGACACCAACAAGGAATGAACTAAGTCATCACACCTTGGCCAGGAAGACCTTCGGAAAAACTGGTACTTAGCTGAGACGGGTGGATAAGCAATAACAGTATTTTTCTCCCTATCCTCATCCTCCTCTCCTTGCTATCAAGGGGGAAGTGTTGATGTATTTGCTGATGCAACAGCACCAGGCAAAGGAGTCCAACACAACCTCATCCTCCATCTCCACCAAATATACTGGGAACAATGTACTGAGGCCTCTTCCAAGCTGCAGAAATTCCCACCCTCGACATTTTTTAGGATGGTTCTAGCAAACCAAAAAGATGGACATGAAGAAAGTCATCTCCATGACCTGGGGGGATCTAGAGGGGGAAATCAAATGACCTCCCACTCTGTGGCATTGGGCACTGGGAGCTTTAGGAGTATCTGTGCAGCAGCCACGGAGCATCGCACAAACCCAGAAACTAGTGGCAATGTGGGAACCAAAGCACCAGTGATGGAGCAAAGATCTCTTGCCTGTAGCAACGTCAGTTCATCACGTACAACGATATTTCCCAATCATCATGGAATGGGAAAAAATTTATAAATGGAAGCAAACCCCACAGCATTTAGAGGCATCAGGGCTATCTCAGAAAGACAACTCACAACCAACCCTTCCTTACTGCCCGGGTTAAATCTCGGGGCTCACCTCCGCCCCGGTCCCTCCGGCCCCGGCGCACATCGATACTGCTGGGAACGAAAGGGTCACGTTGTTGACCCACCTGCTCCTGTTTTCCTCAGTTGGATCTAGTCAAATTTCAGCAGCTGCAGAGCGGCACAAAGCGCCCCATTGTTATCTCCCGCGCAGCCGGAGAGGGAGCCGTGGGGTTTTTTTTTTTTGGGGGGGTGGGGAATAAAAAAAAAAATTACAATCAAATGAACTGCCAATGGTGGCTGCACTTGCCCCACACGCGTTTCAAATGTTTGTTACATGCTCCAAGCTTGATGCGGCAAAATCCATAGTTTGGCATTTTCTAGAGGTCTCTGCTAGGGCAGGGGAGGAGGAGAAGCAGGGAGGATGTGCTGGGGGGGGGGGAGGCACGAAAGACAGGGAAGGGGAGGAAGCAAAACCCCAAACCACTAAAAAAAAAAAAAAAAAAAGCTTTCCCATTTTTCCTTTTAGAGTTTTCAAATGTTTTTCTCCTTCAAAATTAGACAAAACCTCCAATAGTTTAAATTTGCAGCTAGGAAATTGAGCTCAACGTTAAGCGATCTCCAGAGTCAAAACCCATTTGCTGTTTGAAAGAGGAACTGCGAAAGTTGTCCGGCGGAGACCGTGCGCGCTGGCAGAGCATCTGAGGCCCTGCAGAAAACATTACTGGTGCTTTACATGTGAAAAAAAAAAGTCAATTTGGTATCAATGGTCTTCAGAAAAACCCAAAGCAGCCCCATTATGGTTCCCTACAGAGAGTATTATTTCTAATGGAATATAGATTATATAACGTTATATCGTTAAGGCTTCCAATTGTCACCTTTATTATTTACCATCAAATACCTGATGAAAAAACCAGCCAAGGTATTGCAGCTTGTCCATGGGGAAAGCCAGTGCATCCCTTTCCCACCCAGCCCCACACGCTGCACCTTCCACCTTCCCGCATCCCAGACCAGTTTCCTGTTCACACGGACAACTGGGGGAAAGCAAGGAGGCAGGGAAGGACAGAAAGCCTCCAGAACTAAACACAAAATAGGTCCAAAGATAATGAGATTTCTTATTTTCAATTAATGTATTTGTCTGTGAAAAAAAAAAAAAAAATCACCTGGTCAAAATCACACCCTGTATCTAGAGATGGTACAAACAGCTCAGATAAATTATTATTATTTCTCTTTTTCTTCCTAATATATGGGTTAAGGTGAAACAGCACACCGTGTCTCTGTACATATATAATTATACATATAATTATATGTATATAATTTATAATTATAATTTATATAATTTATAACACATATAATTTATAGAGAGCCCGTTTGCATGGCACAGACAAATGCTCCTGCAGTGCAGACTCATTTCACAGCCCTCGCCCTGCAGCCAGTGCAGAGAGGAGCAGCCAGTGCAGCTGTTTCCTGATGAATATTGTGTGTCAGCCCCAGCAAGGCAGATACCCAATACAGACCGACTCACACTGCAATCAGATTAACTGCTCCTCAGCCTCTCCTCTCTACCTCCCTGAAATTCAGTATGATATAATTCCAGCTATAGCATTAAAACACCTGTTGAAAACAGTATGGGTTATGCTGATGACTACAGGATACTCTGACCAAGGAGTTCAGTCTGGAAATACTCACTGCAACCACCACGTGTGGTTCAAACGGAGCCATGGCAATACAGGGAGTAACTGGGTGTGCACCTCCTGCTGTGCTCCTGCACCCACTGCTCATCCCCATCACCTTCCTCATCAGGGTGTCCTCTTCTTCACCCACCCCTACTCACCTCCCACTTGCAGAAATGCAGATCACATTAGAAAATGCTCAAAACTGTACTGGTATATCAATACCACTTTAAATAAGTGCATATTGCCTTAAAGGAAAAGAGTCAGGTCAAACCTAGCCCTCTTTTCCAACTGTGACAGATGAATCTCACACAAACCCAAACACCCCAACACACCCATAGAAAATAAATGCTTCTACTTTTTCCTTTTTAAACAAAACACTCTGTAAATCATTACAAATTTCATATATTCATAGCAACAACTTCCTCAAAGGAAAGCAATGCTCCCAACTCTCCTAACAAGAGCTGCATCCTTTTGAAGTGCCTGTCTCAGACCACAGAAGGAGGAAACCCTTGGGGAGCAGAGGATGCTCAGCAAATTGCTCCAACTCGCTGCGCAGTTCACACCGGGACGGGACGTGCTCTGCACCTCAGAAGCCCTGGGTGCTCCACGAGGCATCTCCAGTAGCTATATCCTCCCCTTTTTGCCTTTTTCCCAATCATTTTTCTATTCCAGAAGGACCACAAAACTATCAGGGGGACAGACTCACTCCCCTCACTCTCTAGCTTTCCGAATATCAGTAAAAAATTAAGGCACAAAGAGCATGTACAAGGAATGTTCAAGTTTGTGTCAAGTTTAAAAAGCTTTCCAAGGCTTCCAACGGACAGGATTCCTGGTGATTCCTAATGGGAAGCACAGGTCTCTCCACAGACACATGGTCAGTCTGTAAACACAAAAAACCTGTCACTAATGTCAGCGAGCAGCTCTGAGTCTCCTCCACGAGCAGGCGGAGCGGGCATGCAAGGCTTCACTTTGCAATAATCCAGGTCTTCAATCAGGGGGAAATCTAAGCCCAGGAATTATCAGCATTGCACACACCACAGGAGCACAGCAATGCTCTCTTTTCAACTCCTACAAAGCAGAAAGTTTCAACTTTAAGGCTTGAAAATACTGCAGAGCAACACGAATGCTTCATTTTGAAGTCACCCCCCCAAAAAAGCCAACAAATTCCAAGTGGAACTGATGCTGACCTCAGAAGCACACCCGAACTAGGACAGAGAAAGAAGGAGATGCTTAAAAAAAAGGAAGAAATCGGTCCACCACAGCTCTAGGGAAAAGACAATGAGGAAAGACCATGATTTATTGCTTCCCAGCTCGGTGGTGCCTTCCACTTAGGGATCCCAGCACAAAGAGACACGTCTCAAACCGCCTGCCCCACGGGGCCTCAGCTCTGTTCAGAGCTGTGAAAGCCAAGGCTCAGAGGGCTGAAGGACAAAGTCCCCTTTGGCACCTTGTCCTGGGCAAGAGCAGATAACTCCACTCCTCACTCCCACCCCCAGGACACGCTGCTGCCCCAAGCACCAACAAGCCCAAGATGTGATTTAGCTTCTCGCAGTCCAACTCTGCCACATCCCTGTCCCCCAAACATCACCTGTATCAAACAGTTCAAATTTCTCATCTGCCAAAGAGATGAGACCAGTGCTACTTCACATTTCTGCAGCCATTCTTGATGTTGTTGGAAGATTTGGAAAAATGTTATCAATAACTTTTGTTCTTAAAGTATAAACCACACAGAAAGAAAAAAAAAAAAAAAATTTAGCATAAAAACTTTTAAAAGCTTCCAAGTGCTCTCCAGGGTAGTCATTAGAAACTACTTAGGTAACAGGAGGGTGATAACAGTGAGTTAATGCAGTGTTAAATTAGCCCTCCTTCCATGCAGAACTTTAAGTGACAGAGGAATCAGTTGGGAGGATTTTTATTTTATTTTTTAAATAATGAAGTTAATGGATTTCCTGTTTTTAGCTCTGTGGGCGGCTGTCATTTTGAGGGATCCGTATATACTGTATTTAATTACTCTGTCTTCAAGTAAGGAAAATAATTTCATCTGTGTTCGTATGAACTCATGGGCACCAGCATCCCTCAAGCACGGCCACTGGTGGCAAGGAGAACTTGCGAGCGTTGCTGCTTGTCAGCAAGATGTGTGTTGTCTTTGGAGATGTGTAACCACAGCAGCTCCTGCTCACTCATTGGACTTCTCAACATCTCATGGAATCACAGAATGGGTTGGGCTGGAAGGGACCTCAAAGCTCATCCCATCCCAACCCCCCTGCCATGGCAGGGACACCTCCCACCAGCCCAGGTTGCTCCAAGCCCCATCCAACCTGGCCTGGAACACTGCCAGGGAGGGGGCAGCCACAGCTTCTCTGGGCAACCTGGGCCAGTGTCTCACCACCCTCACAGCCAAGAATTTCTGCCTAATGTCTAGTCTAAATCTCCCTTTTTTCAGTGTAAAACCATCACCTCAGGAGGCCAAGGACAAGTGATGCCACCACGACCAGGCGACACGATCCATTAGGGCATCAGGGCACAGAACTGTGCTCTGCAAGGGCTGCGAGTTCCCACTCAACCAGTTCACAGCAGAAGAAAGGAAAGCAGCTTTAAAGGCTTGAAACACAAAATCCTGGAGGCAGAGAACAATCCCTGGCTGACGGGAGCCGGAGGGAAGCTTTCCCTGCGTAACCGATAACCTGCCTACCGCGGAGCTCTCTGTTTTCCTTTGCAGCAGCTGGCTCTGGTGCTGCTGGAAGCAGTCTTGATGGATCAGTGGTGGGAATCCAACACCGTGGTTCCTCCGCTCCCTGCGCAGAGGTTCAGGTATGCACTGCACATACCAGCAGAGATCATCGACTGCCAGGTTCCCATGGCACGAGGAAAACAAAAGGGAAAATATGTCTCATCTCCAAGGAACTCTGGTTCCTGGGACAAGTAATTGTGACCTGGAAGGGATTTTCTTTCCAATCATCCTTTCTGTGCTGATCGCTTTGAAGTCCATGATATAACTAAAAGCCAGTTACAGTGTTCTGGTGGGTTCTCTCTCTGGAAACCCACGCCGATCAGATGAACAGAACACATGATGATGGCACAGCCAAGTGCACAGAGTCAGGAGGTTTGGGCTTAAAAGGAAAAAAGCAAAACCAGAACACAGTCAAAGGACAAGAAAGGCAAAAGACTAAACCCTCACTTACCAAACCAGAACAATCAGGGTTCTTACTGACACAGGACTGATTGGGTCAGCAGTTTAAGTCTACCCCAACACGGCCAAGACATACTCAAAGGCCATCGCTGTTGCATACAACGCACCCTCCCCAGCCCAGCTTGCCTCTCCCAGCAGGGCTCCCCCCTGCTAACACCCCCACCACCCCAAGGATGGTCCTCTGCTCAGCTTTGGTGGCCAACGCAGTCTGCGTGGTCACAGTGCTTGAACTGCACCAAGAGAAGAGGCAGGGAGAAAACTGGTGGAATGGAGCACACACATTCATTCAGGAAACTTAAGGTCATGCTGGGATGAGCCAGCAGGGACTCTGACACTGCTTTGGAGCTAAAACTCCTGGGAAGGTCATCTTGGAACCTGGGCTTGCTGCAGGTGGACTCTTTCAAAGATGGAACAGGAGTCTCCCAAGCATCTGGGAGAAGTGGCACCTTATTGTCACCTGCAAAGCACTTGCAGCCTTGGGAGGAGGCAACAAGGGACATGAGGGTCCCTTGACCGATGGAATGACACCAAGGGTTTTGGAAGATGTAGCTGAGATTGAAATACCAAAAAATCCCTTTAGTGCTCATCTCTTCCAGGTTAGATTCCTTCTTACTGTGCTTACTCTCCTCCAAGAAAGCCCTCATACGAAGTTGAAACCAGCAATTCCCACCTTCTCAAGCAACCTGTTGAACACATTTTGTTTGTTCTTTATGGACAGGACCCCTGCAGCACTGTGCCATGTGCCTGCAGAGCTAAATTGCTAAAAACAGGTGTCTGTTGGGTGTTAAATCTATCTTCAGGCTGCTTTGGCAGCTTAAGAAACCATTAGCAGCTGTTAACATGGTTAGCATGGCAACGTCGAGCCCAACAGCTCCACCAGCCTGCTTTCTTCACCATTTCAAAACTACTGTTCCCCACTTGTACACTTCAGGCAAGAACAAATTAAAACCAATACCATGAAGGCACCTGGCAAGCTGTTTTGTTAGCAGACAGAAAGCAAGTTTCGAAATAAAAAGCATATTAAACAAATTTTTCCTGCTGTATCATGTGAGATCTCCATTGCTCTTGGGAGATCACACTATGGCCTCATGCAAGCACGTGTTTTAGCAGCAACATTTGCAGGAGATGATAAATACTCACCAAGGCATGACAGACACTCATCCACATGCAGTTACACACAACCCATTGACCCATCATCAGATGCCTACACAACGTACGCACCCAACAGCCCCGAGGCATCTCCAGCCCTGCAAATCAGGTGAGGAGCAGGAGCCTGGGGACAGCCAGTGTCTGCAAAGCCCAGATCCCATCGACCACGCTCACCCAAGGAGACTGCAGCAGTGTTCCAGCCAACAGCCATCAGGAGGGAGAGGACTGCAGGGGCTATTGCCTTCAGCCATGGCAAACTCCAGACAGTACTTTAAGCCACATGTGGAGCTTTCAGTTGCGTTCCTACACCATCTTTTACACTCAAAATCTTTCAAAAAAAATATATCAACTAAACAAAGAAAAGCAGGAAACTATTTATATAAAACACAGCATGAGAAAACCACTATAATATGAGTTTTCTGATTCTAAAAGGGGCTCTGCTCTGCCCAGAGTGAAGGCTATCTCTTGGGATTACAGTTAGATAAGAAAATTGACATTGCTGTGTCCTTTAGGATGTCCCCTCCATCCCAGCAGGAGTAAACAAGACTCTCCATTCAGCCTCATCACTCTGAAGTAACTCAACGAACTCTAACGAAGCTTCAGTGATGTAAATCTGCTGTACCTCAGGAATGGTTTAATCCAGGCATTTTTCAACATGATGAGCTCAGAAGTGGCCAAAATGACTAACAGGACCTCAACACCCACAGCTTTAACCTCCAAGAACAAAGGAAGAAAGAGGGAGCGGGAGGAGGAAGGAAGACCAAACGCAGATCTCAGGAAATCAAAAAGCTGCTTTCAAAACCCATCTGATTTTGAAAAGATCCGATGGATACGTAGGAGGAAGCAGCACTTTTTTGGCAATTACAGGACAAGTGCCAAAAAGTCAACTGCATTAGGAAGTCGTTCTCTCCCTCTGCAGTACAAAGAGATGAGCAAACACACAAACAGGCAGAAATGCTGATGGTCAGAGACCCAAACTCCGTGCCAAGTCTTCTGAGCCCCCAAAAATCTCCCTGTTGATACAAAGAAAGAGATGAACCAGATCAGGAATCATTTAATTCAGTGCATGGACAACTAAACTAACATATAACACATTGAAAAATATAAACAAAAGAAGAAATCAGGAATACTTCAACGTAATTATATTCAGCAACTGCACATGGCTCTGTAAGAGACCATTTGAACGATCAGTCTGCAGCAGACATTAAACCTTCAACACCACCGACCCACCCTGGCAACTCATCATTATTAATTGTGAAGAAAGGCCAAAAGTGTCCTTTGGACCCCATTAAAGCCAATCTGTTACTGGAATTCAGAGACAGAGAGGGAAGGAGGATGCAGCCAACACAGGACACAGCCACACTCAGCCACCTCGAACCAAACCCTGCCATTTCCAGCTTCAACAGAGAAAAGCTAATTACTGTCAGCATTTCAGATGACCTCTCCACCCCAGTCCCCAGAAACAGTTATAATTATTAAGTAGCACGTCAAAACCATAAAATTTTATCGATTTTTCTTTTGCCATAAGGCAGCCCCAAACTTTGCCCTAATTTTGCTTTCTCTCTTCCTTCTACCACAGAAATTCCCCACCATGATCAAATTACTCGTCAGTCTTTACTAGGACATGCTGAGAGAGAAATAATTGCAAGAGTCTTAAGATCTCAGGTCAGTTCTTTAAGCTCTTTTCTCAGCCTGTCCTAACATTTAACCCCCTCTAGGAGAGGCAGAGGCACAGCAGTCACCCAGAGCAGCTTCCACCCATGTCAAACACCAGCATAAAGAACTGGCTCATGACCTACACAATAACAGGAGTAAATACCCAATTATAATATGCATTTAGAATAAAAACATAGACTTTAGCTGATAAAAAAGGTAAATATAAATCAGGTTGAGGAACAGCCAGACGTGGCATCCATTGCTCTTATTACCATGCCATTCACTGTGTTTCCACACCACATGTACAGATATTACTTGTTAAACTTTAAAATCTGAGATGCTGGCAAGAGAGCTGGAGACAGACACCCTTATTAATCTGAACCAGCAGCTGGGAGAGTTACTGGGGATTCCATTTTTAGGAATAAGCGAGTTTCAGAGTGGTAAGAAAACAAAAAGATAAAGCAACACAAAGCAGGGTTATTTATTTTGACAGCTGTGGTTTCGTTGTTTTAACTATTTGTGATGGCTCTAAGAGAAACTCTGACATCCAGTTTGTAAAAATAAGGCAGGCTCAGTAACAGCAGCATGGCTGTGAGTCTGGAGAGGGGACACGGCTGAACTGCACATTTTGGGGTCAGGGACAGCCCTGGGGAAAGGGGGGGACACACAGCAAAGGGCTCTGGTGCCCCCCAGGCTGCCTGGTGGGGTTACAGATGCTCCTGGGAGCTGCACATCCCCGATGCACTGTCCCCAGTGGGTGCAGAGTCACTGCCACCTCCACAAGCAGAGGCAGGCATATGTGACCCCAAGACCCACTGCCCAACCCCAAAGTCCCCCCAGTTTGGTCCAGGTAGGTGCTAGTGCTGGTGTAACAGTGGCCATGGGGCACCCTGCTCCTGCTGGCTCCCATCACTTAAACCCCTACACCTATCCCCTGCTTGGCCCGAGCGAAGCATCCACAGCAACGACCCAGGTCTGCTTTATTGGTTTAAAATAAATATGAACGTGCTTCCCTTCAGCGGAAATTAGACCTAGCAACACAAACTAGTTAGCATTAACATAGTCCAAATATTTAACTCCCATTTGCCTGAAGGGCACGATAAATTACCACTTCCAGGTCCTTTATTTCCTGTGCCTGCAAACAGGTCTTACCTTGAAAAGGTCTTGGTCAAAGCCCAGCGAGGGCAGTGGGAGTCAGGGGGGAGCACAGGGAGGCTGTGCCAGTGTGGGGCTGGGCCACTGCTTCTGCTGAAGGGACACCAGGACAGGGACCACACGTGGCAGGACGGGCTCCCACCCAAAGATGCAGCCACACAGACGAAGGAAGAAAAACTTACAAAGCACAACCAAAATTAATTACTGCAGAAGTAACAAGGAAACTCCCAATGCTGAGTTTGTTTCTGCAGGAGCATGAATTCCTCAGTAACCTTTTTTCTTCCTCAAAAACATTGAAACTAGAGGAGAACAGACCACTTTCTATGTGTTTTCACATATACTTTCTCATTAGGAGGACCTGTGTCTCAGCTCTGACATCCATCAGCAGAAGTTCTGCAGATACCCTAGGACTTCATTAAATAAAATTAAGAATTCCCAGATGAAGTATGCTGTTAATGACACAGCCACGGTTAACTGGCACCAGTTGTGAGAATGATCACTGTTAATGCTGCCTGAAGAAAAACAAGGTTCTCAGTTCCTGGAAGTTGTGAGCCTCCCTATTTTTTGGAAAACACTACACATTCGTTTTGTGGTTGAGAATGCCAGCTGGGATAAGTTACTCTTACTTTGCCTAACCTTCCCTAGCACTTGGAAAATAATGTATATTTTTCTTTGTTTTCTGGCTATTTTGCAGAGTTGTTGCCTACTGTTGAACAGCCAATATCATTCTACGCTAACAAAATGTGAAAATAAAAATATTCCTCCAAAAACACTCCTGAAAGGAAACTCCCAGAAGGCGTTTTTCCCCCCCAAAACTCAGCCTGTCACAAGCTGCAGCACCCAGCAGCCTGAGGACACCGCTCCAAGCGAACAGTCCAGCCCCCTGGCACACAGACGTGCTCCAATGGTGGCACTGGTCACCTAATCCTGGAACAAACCATTCCCCTGACAGTTATCAGGGATTTTGGGTCACAGCCACAGGCTTTGTCCCTCCCCAGCACAGGGTGGGAGGGTTGAGCATCGCTCATCCCACTGAGTGCCAGAGCCTGCCCTGTGGTCCAGGCTGTGCCAGGGTGGCAAGCACAGCTGAGCCCTAAAACCAGCAAGTTTGGTGCCTAAAGATGGTGCTGGGCAAGCGCTCCACTTCCCCTTTTGCTTGCTCTCATTGCCACAGAAGCAGCTGCTCTGTCGCCCTGTCCTCACCTGTCCCCTCCGACGAGGTTTCCAAGCCCAAATCCACCTGGGACAAGAGCAAATACACTCGAGAGCCTTGAGCTGTCACACTCAACTGTCAAGAGAATAGTTTGATGGGAGAAGTATCAAGGGAGCGATCAAGAAAATCTCAGAAAGGAAATTAAAGCAGATATACGTTCCCAAAATTACAACATCCGCTCCGAGCTCCCGCTAGCTCAGATCTGTGTGTGCCCACGGCAAAGTAACGACTCCATCGCGCTCTGCAGAAGTGACGATGCGATGCACGCTCCACGGGAAGTCTCTGGTCTTCCATGATCTGCTTCAGGCTGTGCCATTGCCTCAGTTTACCCCCTCTCCTATGTCCTAGGGGGCTGTGCACTGTAACTCAGGTGCCACCACAGCAGTCACCAAAGTGATGCAGACCTGCTCCCCACCCGCTCCCAAGGCACCAGCAGGTTTAGCACTGCAGGGCTCTTCATTTCTTGTTTTCTGCCCCATCCATCAAACCAATTTCCCCTGACAGGGAATTAAGTACATTAATTATTTCTGCCTCCCCTCCAGCTGCAGGGTCTGGACAACCACTGCTGCATCTACACGGCTGGAGAGAGCGATGGAAGGACCCTGAAGCTCCTGACACAGCAATGTTATGAAGCAACAGCTAATATCTTAAGCCTTGCAGTTCTATTTTTATCCAGGTGTACACATCCCATAGTCAGTAACAAAACACAGCAATAAAGACAACCCTAAATCCAGTCCTGCCTTTCCTCTCCTCTGGCCAGGAGATCATAAAAAACCACCAAGAACACAGTAACAACAAAACCAACCAAACAAGAAACCCCACCACCACACTCACAGGATGCAATAGTTCATTTTAAATTCTCCAGCAGTTCCAGTGGCAAGGCTTTTTTTTTTTCCCCAGGAATGCATTTTTTAAATCATTAGCCCTTTCCCTACTACAAAGGGATCTTAAACATCCACTACTTACTGCTTCTGCTACAAAACTGAAACCAATTGCAGATTAATTCTGGGAGATGTTCCGAGCAGAAATTTTGCTCTGTTTGTGACCACAGATATTCAGTATGGATTCCTAAGGATGCAGCAGCACGAAGGATGCTGACCCAGGCTCTGTTGTCAGGAGAAGCCCGGGTGACTATGGCCTGGCCACCACCTGTGGGCTGGCTGGGTCTGCACAGCCTGCTGGCGACGTGGGAAGACCCAGCAGTGCTGAGCAAAGGGTTTGCACAGCCAGTTTATCAAGCAAAGATGTCCTGATACTCATGCAACCTCTGGTCATGCTCCTGATTCAGGTCACCCCAACAAAATAACCCTCTTGTCCCTCTGACAGATCCTGCATCACTTTCTGATGGAGGACAAGGGGTTGGCCATCCCAGCAAACATCTACCTACAGCATCTCCAGAACGATCCTCCTCCTCCTCCAGCCTGGCTGCCAGTGCTGTGAAGCCTTCCTGGTAAAGAAAGGAGGAGAGAATAAAAGCAGCATGTTTTCCCACAAATATTACCATTCCCTGAGAAGCTGCCAGTTGGAAGGATTCAGTGGTTTAATGATAACATAACAGTAAGATTTTCCTTCGCCCCTCGGCAGCCTGGGTGGTGGGTTTCCCATGAGTGTGACACCAAATTCACCAGCAAGGATATTCTGTAGCATATCATTAGAATTTTTGCTTCTAATTTGAAGAAGCAGCTTTTTATATTTTTATAGAAACCGCTGAAATCAACCACATTAAAAAAAAAAATATCATAGAGGATAGTGACAACTGATATTAAACAGCTATTCACATGTGTCCCAGTACCACAAGCCTTGCACACCCGCTCACCCTCCCCAAATTATTTCAGTGCATAAAATGAACCATATGAATTAATCACTGGCTTTTCTGTCCTCACTCTACAGCATGGGGAGTTTCCATATAAATGGTTATCAATATCCCAGCAAAGCCAGGGAAAACATCCTGCAACTGCACTAATGCTGAAGTTGTGAGGGAATGGAAACACCTCTAGCACAGTCACTCCAAGGCTGCATTCTTTTTATTGATAGAAATAACTATCCAGCCTTTGGTGGGAACTTTCCATCATTAATGGGAAACTTGTCAGTAAAGCTGGGGGCTGAAATTCCCTAACTGGAAACACGTGTGAAGGTGAAGGTGAACCAGTACTGCTTCCTCCCATGACTGATCATACACCTGAGCCCGCGATATGCTCACACCAGCAAAGCCTCGGATGGAAGGGAGAAAACAAATGGTGTATTTAAAAATAATCTGAAACACAGTGAGGGAAGAAAAAGCAATTCTAAAGCATCTGCATTATATGTTCAAATAGTTCCTCTATAAACCAGACAATTTTAAAATGTTATCATGTAAACTTTTATACAAATAATTAGTCTTCTCTAATAAATGTAATAATTTTGTGGCAATTACATGAACCTTCCAGTTCACAGCAGCTTTAGACCTGGTGCTGGTATGAATACAGACCATCATCAGGGACACAACTGCAAACCAGACTGCTGTCTTTCATGTACAACCCAAGCAGGAAAAGAAGCTGCTGGCAACCTTGGAATTAAAGTGAAATAAAACCCTTGAGAAAGATATTCATGTATGGGATAATTTTCCAAAGAGAAAGTGCTGACCCTTGGAGAGTGGCATGTGTCGGGAGTTTTTGAATTTAATTTTACTTTAAACTCACACAGGAGAAGTTCAAAACGCTGTTTGTAACCATAAGTCAGAGTTAAAAGGTATTCAATAAAAACATACACGGATTTCTTCTGGACATAAATCCAAAAGGTAAAGATTGTGCAACATCAGTACTTCATATTTAATAATAACAAACAGATGGGAAAATATTATAATAAATTATTTTAACTGCCCAAGCTGTGTGCCAGAAAGTCTTGGCCAAATTCCCCCGCTTAACTATCTATAAACTATTTTCACTGTGCAGCTCTCAGAGCTCAACGTGTTCCTGTACATTGAAATATCTGCATCCTTAGAAAATATCTGCATCCTTGGAAAATAAATAAATAAAATCACCATCTGAAGGGCTAACACAACACTGTTAAACGTGAGTAAGGGTTTTACACGACGAGCTGTGCTGTGCCATGACAAAGAAGGAGCTGCAGCTCTGCTCACAGGACCCAGCAGCCCAGGAGGAACCCCCAGGGATGGGGACTGAGCTTTGCTGCCAGCTCTGGTTCACTCCTTGGGCTGGGGGTGAGTTTGAAAGCCAAAATGACGAGACAGCTCTTAGCACCAAATGCCTTCCAAGTCCCTTCCCCAGGGCTCCACAACCACACAGCTGTAAATCCTGGAGCCTTTTAGGACAAAGATCTCTGTGCTGTGCCCACAGACCCGTATGAGTGTGGAAATCGGCGTGGAGTGCTGCTGCCCCGTGCCAGCCCCTGCCCTGGGCACAGCCAGGGCACTCCAGGGCCCCAGCTCATAGCTGGGATCTGAGGCTGTGTCACCAGCATCACCCCAGCAATTCCCAGATGGGCACTGGCTTAACCTCCCACTGGATGACAGCAACACACATTTCCATGTACGTATCAGTTCTTATAGCTGAAGGACAAATTTGAGGTGTTTAATTTAAAGCATCAAAACTTGATTTTAAAAAATTCTCCTCCTCTTCCTCTCCCTGGCCATCAGCTATCAGGCACAGCAGCTTTAAAAGCCAAGTAAGCCAGTTGAGGTCATATTAAGAAGTAAGTCACATAAAGGAGAACCTACTGTATTTATTGGTTAAATATAGAGGACAAAAAGTGGCGTTTTAAAGCTTAATAAAGGGCAGAGCTACAGCTCTGCATTATCCCCTCATACACCTCCCCAGCATCTCCTTCCCCATCCCTCTGGTCATTGCTCCGCGGCTCCACGTGGAGCGGAGCAGCCCTGTGTGCCAGCTCTGTGCCACGCTTCCCTCCAGGACAGACACCCAGCACAGCAGGGCACAGCCAACTGCCCGGGACCCACTCCAGGTTTACACTTGGAATCTGGCCAGTGTGTTTACCAAACTGCATTAAAAAAAAAAATTAAAAAAATAAAACTCCCAGCAGTGTTTGCCCCTGTGAGCATTGGTGATACCAAAGGGCTGCCCCACAGCCACAGCAGCCTGTCCCTGCACTGCTCCCAGCCTCCCCCTGTGGCTGTGGGGTGGAGAGGAGGCATCACACGGGGAACAGAGCTCTGACACACACTCCAGCATCACCTCAGCAATCTCCCCCTCATCCTTCACCTTCCCCATTGCTCCTTTCCCCCAGAGGAGCCCTTCCTGACATCTCCTCCCTACCCTGCACCCAGATTGCTCACTGCTTACTTATTGCATAGCTTGTTTTCAACCCCCCTCACCCTTTTTTTATTTTTTGGAGGGTCATTGCTCTCTCTTTTCACCTCTCCCACCCAAAAGTACCACCCTATTTTTGGAGAGCTGCAGGATGACTTTTCCCCTTGGTACCACTGCTCAGCTCCCAGGTCTCCACTGTCTGCAAGTGCAGTCGTCCAGCACCAGCCCCAACACCTCCCCTGCAGAGGAAAAGGTCTGCACGGGCAGCAGGCAGGCAGCTGGGTGCTGACAGCTCCAGGCTGGAGCTGCAGGACCTATTCCTGCCTTTGCTGCTTCCCACCCATCCCTGCGTGGGCAGGCAGGTCAGAGCCCAGGCTGAGCCAGCTCCAGGGAGGTTGAGCAATCCTTGTTGAGAGGGATCACAGCTACAACCACAGCCTGCCACTCGTGATTCCTCATCCTTCCTACTCACAGAGGAGAAGGGCTCCATCCCACAGGTTTTCCAGCTGAGCTCAAGGTTATGCTGCTGACTACCAAGAAGTGACCTCACAAACCTCCACACCTCAGCTACCTGCTCCACTAAACCCCGAGCTGTTCAGTCTGGTTTTAATGGTGGTTTCATCACTTAATAGCCTGAAAGCATAGGCTAGAAATCAAAATCCCACTCCTAAAACACTGTTATTTTAGGCACTGTGCCTTAACCAAGCAGCAACTTCTCACTCTTTACATAAAGGTCTGGAAGAACCTTGGGGAAAGCCTCATCCCCATCCCACGTCAAGGGAAATGGAATGTGGAAGATGCAGTTAATGTGCACCTGGTGAGTGGGACCATGGCCCCAGGCTCATCTCATCACCAACCCAGGACAGCTACGTACCCTTGGGGACAGGCCACCCCCTTCAGGCACTGAGCAAGGACAGGAGCCACTCTTGTTCTTTCCGAGAGGATCAAGCACAGCATCACACACCTTTCTTTCCCCCTGACTCCCTCTCCAGCTTTGCCACCTGCAGTGCTCCTGCCATCCAAGGGACCATGACTCCAACAGGTAACTTTGGCATGCATGCAGGCACCCCCTACACAAACCAGTATGAAAATACAGGGGAGTACAAAGCACCAACCGCTTTGAATCAAGGCAGAAGGGCCAAGGTACGGCAGAGATTTCAGCACAGGGTGGAATTTACTCTGAAGTCCCGACACTTATCTCTTTTGACTAACATAAAATATGTACCTTGGCTCAGGCTCACTTCCTATAGACGACTGGGAAGAGGATGGCTTAACACTGCGGTTTCACCCGGCTTCGAAACGGAACAGAGAGCCATGAGAAAATTATTTCGCTAGACTAAAAATAAATAAATGAATCGAATTTCTTTTGAAGAGTTTAAGGGAACATGGTAGATGCGATGAGGAGGCGGAGAGAAGGATTTTGGTTAAGGTAGCATTCTCCTTAAACCAGAACTGATAAGATAAAACTGTAGTACTCATGCACTAGCATGGTATTTAAGAAAATAAGGGCATCCCACCCAGCAGTGTGCTGAAGCACACGGGGCTCTGCAGGAAGGAGATGCTTCAGCTTTGACTTCTGTGCAAAGATGCCACAAATCACAGAAAAACACATTGAGATTTCAGCTCCCAGTTGCAGCAGTAAATTCCTCACAGCCAAACACGACGCTCTGGGGACAGCAAACCAGCAGCTCCGGGGCCCGAGCTCCCCAATGAGGTGTTTGAGACATCACTCAACACAACCTGACAGCACAGTATGTGCTCCTCTCTGCACCCCCTCTCTTTTGTTCCAAACTTTGCACTTTTTGATTTTACCCCAAATCTGAAGGTTCAGGTGATGCTCACAGGCGCAGTTAAATCCCAGGGAGTTTACACAGGTACAGGTTTTTAATGATGCCAAGTCGTAAATCACTTTCTTCACACAAATCAGTCCCTTTGCTCACAGTTAAATCTGGGGAGAAGCAAGGAAATGCAGTGTTTCTGGTTGCTAACCTACAGATTTGATCTTAATTCAGCTTTGAGGAGCTGCACAGTTCCATTTTTCCACACAAACACACCAATGCAAGCGTTTTTTGTTATAATAAGTGCAACTGATGTCTAAACTTCTACACATTAAATCTCTCTGAACTATGACACACTTTTTTCGACAACTTCAAAAAAATGTTGACTTCATTTTTCTGATCCAGAAATCCATTCAAACTGGTACATTCCAACAAGTAATCTCCATTTCAAGGAAATGACATTTTTGGACAAAGGAACTTTAAGAAGAAATCCATAGGCGGCTCCATTCATGTGGTCACTCACTTTTGCATCAATTTCTGCAAAGACAGTGAAGAGTGACAGCTTGTTCCCTGCTCCGGGGAGATCAAGGACTCCAGCACTTAGAGGAAGATCAAACTTGACCTCTGGCTCTCACTCCATTACCCAACACCAGTACTTCTCCCAGGCTTTATCCGTGGAGTGAACGCAGAAAACGCAATAAACTTCAAAACACAGACTTGTGAAGAAACACACAGGCTTCAAAAAGGGACTCTGCCAGCATAAATACATTAACCTCTTCAGCCCTCAGTAGCATCAAACAGTCAAATAAATACCCTTAAAAAGATGACTTAAAAGAAGAAAAACCCCACTCACCCACACACCACTCCTCCTCCTCCTCCTGGTAAGAAAAAGGAGTCAATAAGAGTAGATGAGAGCACACTAGGATGTGTCCTGAAGCCAGCTCTTTGTTTTATTGGTGAAATCGCTGCATTAGTACTATTTTTTTAATGCATGGCCAAAAAAAAAGTTAATACCAGGTACAAATGGGCAGGAATACTGAAGTGTTGCTCCTCCTTCCAAAATGCCATTTCCATGGCAATGCTGCTGCTGCTCCCTCCACATCTGCGTTGGAGCAGCTAGGATTTTGCACAGAGACATTCAGGGTACGGTGCAGTTCTGCTGATGATTCTCCAGATAAAGAGCTTTTTTTAACTCCTCTGACTGATTAAAAAAAGATCAAAAATCTAGACCCTTCAACCTGACCCAAAATGCAGTGCATTTCTGCTCATCAAACATTCCTGATGGAAAGCATCCAAAATCTAGGGACTTCCACTCAAACTTCCACACTCAGATCAAATCCAGAATAAAGGAAAGATGAAGAACAACCCAAAAGAGATTCCTTAAAAAGGGCCTATGCTCTCACCACCCTTCCTCAGGGCTCCACACACAAATTCCTTTTGCTGCCCAGAGATGCCAAGACCTCAACCCTTTAATTTGTAATTCCACCACGTACCACAGGAACACCAAACCAAGGACAAGACACACCATCCCCAAGAATGGTGCTCCGAAACTTCACACTCACAGCTATAATCATCCTCTATAAATTACTGCCATAAAACTTTTATGTGATATATATCAGGTCAGAAAAAGGGCATTTGAATGGTTAACCAGACACAGATAAATCAGATGCACGTTAGAAATGACAGTGTGGTTAATGGAGAATAAAAGCACCAGCAGTTCCTTGCATGCCCTTCAGTTTATTATTATTATTATTATTCAGGGGTTATTCTGCACATCAAGGTTTATTTAACTTCAGAAAAATAGAAAAATAAAAATAAAACTTGTTCTCCCATGCCAGACTTGGAACTTTTGATCGAAGCATGCCTTGAAGACAGCTCTGCCCATCTCTCATCCTCCTTCCATCAAAAGCCTGGCGATATCACAATGAATTTCAATGGCACCTTGCTGAGAAGTGTCAGCCTGGGGAAGCCAAGCCTGCCATGGAGCTAATCCATTGTTTTCACTGGATTCGCCCCAACTTGTCTTTCTCACTAAAGATCAGAAAAAAACTTTACTCTCTGTCTCCCACTTCTGAGGTGTATTATGCTTTTATGTTGGTCTTCTGGCTTGCAAGATGCATTCACTAGACTGGACTGCTTTCTACAAGGTAAAACCAAACAGACTGACCTGACCCGGGCTGTGCTGACTGTCAGCATTTATAACAACTGGCAAATATTGGGGGGACAACAAGAGTGCCATGACTTGCAGCAGTTTGCTCAAGATGCTTCACGCACAGTGACACACAGGTGAGCACTGTGGCCAGAGAGAGGGTACTATCCTGGAGCAGAAAAACCAGCAGTAACCCATAAATAAGGACACAAAATAAAGCTGATGTCCTCTGCAATTGGCTAAGCACTTAAAACCCTATTCCAACCAGTTGTCTGAGTCTTATTTTTAAAAATAGAGGAAAAGGGAAAACTATTCACATAGTACAATATTCACAAGACAATTTTGTGGTTATTTTATGAGGTCAGCCTTGGTGAAAGACTTTGCTCCAGTTTTACAGAGGGAAAAAATCATGCTTTTGTGCAATTAAATAGGAACAACTCCCAACAGTCCGTACCTCCTGCAACCTCCTGCAAACCCAGGAGGTGAGCAAGGTCAGGGTGGTCATACCTGCCTCGTTACCTTCCAGAAACCCGTCTGTGCTGTAGGACATGGATGGTAACTCTGCAGATGGCATTCTCGCCCACGCTGCACCTCCCATCCCTCCTCACTGCTGAACGGTTCCGCATCCGAGCACACCCAGGGCTGGGCAGGTGGAGCTCTGCTTTGCTGAATGATGCACACAGAACTGAGGATCTGCTCTCAGAGGTCGTTAAAAATTCCCACAGGCTTTTCTGAAGGAGTGGAGAAATTAATCACCCTCTCCCAGCCACATTCCAACCGGGTAATTACATTTGACCTCCTTAAACCCCCCCGAAACAAGTGGACATTGTGTTCAGGTTACCCTGTCTCACACTGCACCGACCCCATGCCTGCAAGAAAGCTGCAGAGGGACTTTGGACAAGGGCATGGAGTGATAAGATGAGGGGTGATGGCTTTAAACTGGAAGAGGGGAGATGTAGATGAGATCTTAGGCAGAAATCCTTGGCTGTGAGGGTGGTGAGACACTGGCCCTGGGTGCCCAGGGAAGCTGTGGCTGCCCCCTCCCTGGCAGTATTCCAGGCCAGGTTGGATGGGGCTTGGAGCAACCTGGGCTGGTGGGAGGTGCCCCTGCCCATGGCAGGGGGGTTGGAATGGGATGAGCTTTAAGGTCTCTTCCAACCCAACCCATTCCATGATATGACATGATTCTATTATTAGACAGTGCTAAATATCACCCCAAGTGGTGGCACTCTTTCAGCAGCGGGCAGCAATTCCCTCGCCAATAGTGAGCTTGGAACAAGCTTTTAGGATCCTTTGGGAAAAGAAATGCCTTCTTTTTTTCAGACAAACAAGCAGCAACCAGTCCAAGCTGAGATGTTTGGATATAAGTCAAATCCTCAAAAATTTGAGCATAATCAGAGCCGGTGCCTTCATTCAGATACACCTCTCTGAAAAGACTACTATAAAGATGTTTTAATTTTTTTCCCCAATTAGTAAGCTGGCACTTTTATTAACCCCAGTCTTGTTTTTTGGTTTTGCACAGGAAGCTGCAGCTGGGAACACTGCACAAAGTCACAAGTTTAACGGAAAGGCTTAACACAAATCCCACATAAGCTCAGGAGAGCAGATAACGGACATGCTAACGGGAGATAAGGAGAACAAATGCTGGCTTTATAACGCACACAAGAACTCAGTGACAGTACCAGACTGTCTGGGTATATCTGTGTAGAGGTGCACTCTTACTGTTAGACGAACTATATTGCCCTAGTACACAGATGTTCAGATTTAAAATAAATACCTACATATAAAAACTTACTTATTAGAACCTCAATAAAAGGATAAAATTTTAAGCAGACATGAATACCACTGCATAAGCACATCAACTCCTTCCCTCATGGAGGAGAAGCACCCAAAAGGTGATGAGAATGCCCTTGAGGAGAAAGCACAGAGGTTACGAAGCTTTGAATACAATACCCTTGCTATTTGCACGTGGATTTGCAAACCCAGAAGCTATGGTTACAATTGCAAATCCCCACACCTGCTCCAGCCAAACCGGGCACCGCAGCTCGCTCTGTGTGACAGCACCGAGCGCTCGCGTGCGAGCCCAGCGCCGAGCAGACAACGGGGCTGCCTGTCACACACTGGCAAAGACAGAGGCTTCTGCCTCCTCAGCCAGGCTGTGCCCGTTCTAAAGCACACACTGAACAAAGCACCCTGTAATCCACTGCATCCCAAGGCCCACACACAACATCTATGCCACCAGACCTTCACGACTTCTTTATTTTTTGCTGTTCTATCTTTAATTCCTGCAGTTTTCTCCTCACAACCCAGGTTTTCAGGCATTTTGCATTTCCACCATAGCTTTAATGCTGAGGTTTCAACAGGCTGCAGCAATTCAGCTCCCTCGCAGAGCACAAGCGGCACTCGTGTCACGTGTGGGCACCCTGCTGCACTGCTGTACGCCCACAACTGCTCACTGCAATGGATTGACAAAGGCTTTGGGGTTTTAAGCCATTATATGCCAGCTGCAGGAGGGCCAGTGACAACATATCCATCTGTGGGGAGAACATCCTCGACCTAGTCCAAAGTCAAAGTCAAGTCCATTGACTCTTTGGGGAATAATCTGAGCTGAAACAGGAATCCTACCCATGACTGATGCCATGCACCAAGCAGTGCTGTATTTCTGCTCCACCAAAAGCTAAACACTTCCTTTAAGCACTGCAGACCAAAGCAGGAGATAAGTTTCAGCCACACCAACAGATGCTTTGCCTTCTACTTGTGGTCAACGTTTTACCAAACTATGGAAAACAAGGATCCAACTTCTCTGCTTCAATATTGGAGGACATTTCATTTAACTTTGGGCAGTGCATTAAGGCACTTAATCAAGCAGAACTCCACTCCTGCCAGTCACCCAGTCCAACTCGCCACCTTCTGAGAAAGTCTCTGCCTGCAAAAAGCATTTTTGTTTGTTTCCTTTTTATTAAGGCTAGGACAAAAGTCAGTCACAAGAGCTATGGAGAAACAATTTGCTTAGGGAAAGGCTTTCCCAGTTTCTGCAAGACCAGCGTTCCCAGTCCACCCACTTACATTCCTGTATTAAGAGAAAATAAAAATCACATCCGCAGGCCGGTCATCGGTTACACAGGTCGACATCCAAGCAACGTGGCAAAGAGCTGAAAGAAAATCACTTGCACGGAAAGATCTTGTTTGAAGAAGTTATGCACTCATTCCAACACCACCATTTACATCAGTCCTTGTTAAGAAGTATTTTATCCCTTAAAATCATTTGCATAATTGCCGCAATCAAAGGCACTACTTTACAGTAATAACTTTAATGGCAGATTTTTCCTTAAACATTCTTTTTAAAAGGTACCTCCCAAGGTTGGTGCATCCATATGCCAGTAAAAATAAAGACAGGAGGTGACACTCAGGAAACACATGGTGCAGAGAAGGACCAGTTGCTTTTTTGTTTCATGCTTTTTTTTTTTTTTGGAAAAATCACTTTATGATGCCCAAAATGCATCCCAGAACCTAAATCTTTGTCACTTAAACAGCAGGCTAGATGGCACATTAGCAGCTCCCTGGGGTTTTTTCTATTAACTTTGATATTTACTATCTATAATCTTGCTAAGGGGGAATCTGGCTGCTTTGCAGGTTAAAACAAGGTCTTGTAAGTGAGAGTCCACGTCCCACTCTTCAGCTTGCCTTCCTTGTTTAGAGGTTAGCAACAAAAACCACAAAGCCTGACAAGTGCCTCCAATACCTACAGCAGTGACTCCCTGGGTGATGTACCATTACTTTGGGGATGCACCATTAACACATGGACAGTCACATTAGCAGCCAGACAAAGAAAACCACCAGCAATACATTAAATACAGCTAACAAGTTTTGTATTAGTTCATGCCTTCAGTTCAGTAGTTGCAGACATCTACGAACAGGCAAACTACTGTGCCAAAACTACATATTTTTATATATATATATAAAGAACTGGAAGTGCCTTCTCCAAAGATCTTGTGGTTTCAGGAGCAGACATCGCAGGAAGCCTGGACAAGCAGCCAGGCTGGGCAGGGAATACGTACGAAGTTGATAGTTGCTCAGCACTTTTGGGACATGGGACTTGCTACAGCAATTTTCTTAACAAGTGGGAGCTCTGAGCTTTTTCTCAGCTGCATGGAGACATGAGCAAAACACAAAGATAATGGCTACAGGGTGTCAGCAGCATGGTAAAGCTTGTTTTTAAGATGGGCAAGAACCACTGACCCAGTTCTGAATAGGAAATACAGCCTTAGAGCAAACAGACTGAAATCCAACGGGAAGTCAGCAGCAAAAGCCAGTCAGGATTTCCACTCTCCAGCTCCTCCATGTTATCCTGAGGTCCATGTCCTCCAGATAATACAGCTTCAAGTCCTGAGGTGTTCCACCAGTGCAGCTGCATCACCAACTTGATGCTGGGATGTTCCTCACGGGAAACTTGACCAGGACCCTGGGAGCATCATGGCTTTGTCCAAGCAGGCTCCACACTCCTTCTGTAGGGCAGCTCCTTCCTTGTGCAGCATCAGCAGAGGACTTGGGGTGAACACTTCCATTTAATTGAGGTTCTCAAACGAGTCAGGCCTGAACGAAGGCACGTTGCCCTTTAATGCAGGTCTAATTACATTAAAACAAAATGCTTTCGTGAACATGGAGAAAGGCTGGGGAGAGAATCAGACAAGCTATAAATTAAAGCAGAGGATATGAATACCATGCACGCTGCAGTGTTAGGGTTAACGTGGGTCTGGAAACAGTTTAGTGAAAACCTGGTGTGGCTAGAGGCCAGCTCTGAGTTTAGTTGCTTTGGGCTAATCGTTTCCTTCAGGCAGGCTACTCTAGCACACTAATAGGTTTTAATAAAAACTTCCAATTGGGCCAGTAAACCCCTCATTAAGCTGTTTTTAAAGCATGAATTTAAGAGCGGCGAGGGTAAAAGGTCACGAGGAGTATTTAATTCACAACGGCTGGCAAAAGGTGCTGTTGTGATTGAAAACACCAGAGTTCAAGTGTCCAGGGCCACATAAACATCCGACTCTGTCACTAGACCTGGTTAAGTGACAGCTTGAAAAATAGATTTAATAAGACAGAGAGAAAAGTTTCCCACTCTTACACGAGAAATAGGAACAGCACATCACAATGTTAGCCAGGAACAGTCGGTAAGCAGCTCCGTCCCTCCCATCTCAGCATGGGGGAGGATGGACAAACAGCAGCCTATGGCCATCTGGGTGTCCAAACCCACAGTGATTCCCAGGGGCTCACTGGGATGCTCGTGCTGTGGCTCTGTGGTCTCCTGCTGTGAAGAGAACAAAGTTCTCCAGGAATGACACAGACTGACCCATCCTCCACATCCTGCTGCCCATGTCTCTCCCACATGCTGTCTGTCCAGAGTAACAAGTGTCACAGGGTGCTAGCATGACACTTACATCCTGTCATGTGAAAAAACCAACCTCTGCCACTGAATCCTCTTCCACTTGGGCAAGCTCATGGTCACCACGCAGACACTGCAGATGGGCCTGCAGGAATCAGTGCGTTAGCTCGGGGCAGACACATCCCCAGCTCAGTCCCCTTTCAAACTCAGCTTTGGACCTGCACTGGTCTTAGTCTTTTCAACTCACTCTCATTTTCTTCCATGACCACAGCACTGCTCACTAGTGCAGTGCACCTAACATGAAAACTTCACCCCTTCCTTGGAAACACGCACTCACAAAGGAGAAACATCTCAATCTTGCACAGCAAAAGCCAGAACCCCAGCTGTGCACTCTAACATTTCATTTTATGTCAATGCACATCTAAAATTCAAGATCCCTGAAGACCTTTTAAAAGAAAATCCTCCTTGGAACAATTTGCATTGAAGCAAAGAGTGAGGATTTAACAAGTAATGGAGAATTACGTACACTCGGCTCTCAACTTTTTATTCTACTTCTAATCAAAACACACTTCATCTTAAATTCTGAGATGATAGATGCAATATAAAATTTGAGGGCAGGCATAGGTACAAAGTGGATTATTTGCTTATTCCATGTTTACAGATAATGGAAGAAAGTCTAGAGTTTAATTCAATGTTCAGTGATTGTCTTCTCTCCTTACCAAAATTAACAAGTTTACTGCGAGAAGAAAAAAAAAGCCCCTCCTTTTAAAGTATGCTTCTAATTCTAGCCATACACTTGGCCTGCAAAGAGGGCAGAAGCCAGGCTCTCTGGAACATTCCCTAAGGAAATATTTACTTTGGCTCCAAACAGGACACTTTTGTGCATCAAGAGTCAAACAAGATCAGCTGCTTCTCAGTCCTTTCTCTTTAAGGATCCCATTGATAGCCAAAAGGTAAACAGACACATTTCTGTCTCTTCTGCATGTTCCTTGCTGAGAATGCAGATTGCTGCTCCGAGAGGTATCCAACAGCTATGGAGGCAACAATGCAGAGTCAGGAGCTCCCTGGACAGTTGCATCATTTTCCCACACCACACTTGGATTTTTACTCTGAGAGATGTGGCCGTCCACTACAACTCACGTGATCTTTGCAGCCTTTCTGCAGCTCCACTTAGCTCTTCACTGTTGTCTCATTTGACCAGTATCTCAGGACATGCATCGGGCTGTCAAACTGTCTTCTGAATATCTGGGGGCTACTTAACACAGTAATAAGGCAGAACAGAAGAAAGAGGACAAGAAAGCTGTAAAAAAGCATCATCTTTTTCAGAGCCTCTGTTAGAATAGAGATAATAAATCACTACATTCAATCAGGTTCCACCCAGTACCATAGCTGCAACCTTCAGAGAGAGGGAGACCTGCCATTCCTGGAACTGAGCCTGGACCAAGGGTGCTGAGCAAGGCCAGCTGTCTCGTGGTGGCATGCACAGGCCACCAAGGCACCTAGAAAGGACTCAGAGAGGGCCATGGAGGAAAGCCCTTGGAACAGCAAAGCTCAAGGTGTGCTTCACGGAGGACAGGCAGCACATCCATCCATCCATCCCCAAGGCTCCCAGCAGCCTCAGCTCAGCTAGGAAGAACCAAAGCAACCCAGCATACTCTAGCCAACAAGCAATCCCACCACAGCACAGTCCACACTCAGCAACCAGAGCACTGCACTGCCAAAAGCAGGGAGGAAAAGGGACCATCCAGGCGGGCACTCCCATCTGCTGGCAGGGAACCTCACACACCTGAGCCATGCTTATCTGTGGGGAAGGATCTGATGTAAAACCCCTGTGCACTCAAACACACCACGCTACATCTAAACCCAAATGTATACCCAAATAACAATAAATAAAGCTGAGAAGTTATTACAGCTCTAACCCCCAGGCTCTAACCTCCAGGATTTGCATTGCAGAGCACCTCTTCACCTTTCAAAGATAAACAGTCCAACACAACCAGTGCCTTGCACTGTGAAAGCTCTTGCACGGCTGTTTCACAGTTCATTCCCTGAAGTGAGGAGTGTTTTTAATAACTGTTACCTGACAGGAGTAAGAGCAAAGAGCAAAACCTGTGGCAATACCAGTTGATCTCATTTGGCCTAACAGCTTGTTGTTATTTCCAGACTCTGGAGTTCTTTAAAATTCATAGGGACAGCCTGCAGTTTTAATAGAGGCTACCAAAATCCATCCTAAGATGTATCAAAAAAAAGCACACTTCCTGGAGGGGAATAGGAAACAGTCAGCATTTACGAAGACCTCTCCAGGAATTTTAAAGATCTTGCTTTGAAGTAGATGTTACCAAAGAATAAGGCTTCCAGAGCTCAGCAATATTTAATGTACTTCTACAGCAATAGATGACAATGTTGTTGTTTCAGCTATATTATAACAAAAATATTGTGGTTTTCCTGTATTCTAACAAAAGTAACTCAAGATTTACATCTCATTCATCTTATTCAGAAGTAGCCCTTAAGCCAAAAACAAGGAAGGGAGAGACCCTACTGCGTACAAAGGACTTCAGTAATCCTCATAGGGTGACTATCCAGTTGGGACATAAAGAAAGGCCAAAGAAAGATAAAACACCACTTGCAAAAAAGCAGTTTTTCTACAGCCATCAGTGAGCGTGGAAAACACATGCTGAAGGTGAGTAACTTGAGTTAAAACTAAGGTGGGTGTCCTCAGTAACCCAACAACAGGCTGGATTCATACTGTGAAGTCCAGCTGGTTAAAACACCCACATCCAAGGTCAAAGTATTAGCTAAACCATCCAGGAGTTGAAATAATCCTCCATGCTCCTCTGCTTCTCCACTCGGTGATCCCACACACACCAAAACAGTTCCTTCACTTATGACTGATTTAAATGATCAACTGGTGAACAAGGAGAGAGATGTAATTCCCCAAAGGAGAAGGGGGAGGCATGCTCAGTCATGACTTCTGCAGGCCTCCATAACACACAGACACAAAAGGATTTTAACTATTCTTGTGCCTTATCTTAGAAAAAACAAAATTCTATTTGTGACTGGCTAGTGACAACTTGGGAATACAAATCCCCTTTTCAACCACACTATGATGAAACATCCTTCTCCACTCCCCCATCCAACAGCAAGAGCACCAGGCTGAAAGGATCAGAAGACACAGCCAAATAGGCTGGTTTAAGACATTATGCCATGGCAGTGCTTCCCAGAAAATCAGAAGTACACTACATTTTCCCTAATATTTCCACAGAGAGAAACAACACTGGGATTTTGAACTTTCTGTTTAGACTCCAGCTGAGGGTTGCAGTACTTAATGCTGAAAACAACCCAACCTGTGCAAAGCACAAATCAACCTTCCAGGTCTCCAAGGGAGTAACATCTGCACCACACACCAGTGGGAAAGCAGATGATACACAAATGAGAAGTTCTTGACTTTCATACGAATCACCAGTGGAAAAGGAATTGGAATTTAGGAGGAACATGTTCCCTCCCAAGAAAGGCTGGACCTTCTGACAAGAAAGGTTGGACCAGATGATCCTTGAGGTCCCCACCAACCTGGTATTCCATGATTCTATGATTCCCTTGCTTTGCTTGGTTGCCTCAAGCTTATTTATTTATTTGTCTTTAATGTCATCCTCCAAATGATGCTGCTGGTACTTACACAACCCTTCCCTCAAGTCTCCTTCAATCTCTATTTACAAAATTTACACCAGTTTTCCTTTCCTTAAGGGCACAGGGTCAGAAAGAAATTCAGTGAAAGGCAGAGAAGAGAGACAATCTTAATTTAAATGTTTGACAGAAAGAAAGATAGAGAATGCAAGCTAGAGTAATGTAAAAGCTACATACCCACAAATGCACCAATAAATTATAACTGCAGATTTTTTCTCATTTTTATTCACTTACCAAAGGAATACCTGCAAAACAAAATGAAGAAAAAGCAAAAAAATTAAAAACTTATTTGATCAATTGTAGGAACCTATGTCTCATATTAAGTTTTATTTCAAACTTCACACATTTTGAGTTTCAAAATATATCTGTCAAGGAGTATGGAAACACGCCTGGACCATGTCACATGTAACTCAAAGGCACTAAAAGGTAAGTTGCTGCTACCTGGAAATGCAAGAATCATCATCTTGGACTAGGTGATCTGCAGAGGTCACTTCCAGCCCCTACCATCCCATGATCCTGTGATTCTGTAAGAGCAAATTCCCTTGTTTCTGGGCAAATTAAGCTGTTATTTAGCACTGCAAGGAACTGGCCACCCTTCTTCCAGTAAAGATGCTAAAGCAGCGTACCCAGGAGAGACAGCAGAGTCCCAAATCACAGCAGATACTGGGCTTCACAAAGGGCTGCTCCTCACCTTCTCTTCTTCTTGAGAAACTCCTCTGAGCAAGCAATCTAGCTGATAGTGCAGCTTAACTGGCTTCCACTGCAAGATTATTCATTTATGGTTTCCAAAGCATACTAAACACTTCGCAGGCAGAAGGCAGCAACTGAAGTTGTTAAGAACACAAAGCTGAATGTATACTTCTGCTCTGATGAAAAGCAAGAAGTTACTTCTTGCTGGTGAACTATTCTTTGGGTTTTGCTCTCTTTTGAACATAGAAAAGTCTAGCACCATGCCATCTGCTAGATGGGTGCTGAAGGTCTCAGGAAACACACTTACTGTATCCTTCTCATGTGAACTTTCACCATGGTGCATCATTTAAGCTGCTTTTTTAACTGGTTTTCTCATGGAAATTACCATTAGCCTTAGCTACAACACCATGATTTTCTATAAGACTATGAGTTCTGATTAAAACCCAAAGGTTGACAAGTTTTAAGATGCTGTTCTTCAACAGAGAGTTTGTGTTTACTCCCATTATGGCTTCAATCTCACATCAGGGCTTTATCATTTGTATCTGCAGCATAATGCATTATACCAACCAAAAAAACCCACCTCAAAACAAAAAAAACATCCCAGGCTTGTAAAGATTTTCAGAAATATTTGCTTACTGAAAATGGCCTGGATAGGTGTGCAAATTTTATACACATGTAGTTCAAATAGTTCTAAAATTCATCCATCTAAATATTTTACTACATATTTAACAACAATTTCAGACAGGGCTCCTGATGCATAGAGAGTAATAACTTTAAAATGCACAATAAGTTTTAAGTTTCTTAATAAAAAAATGCTCTTTATAAAGATATCTATCATTAAGGGCAACCTAACTTTGCTATTCTCCACCACAGTTGTGGTGCAGTTAAACATAAACTTGTACGAATTATTCTTATTTCTTGGCAGAAGTTAAGAACCCCCTGAGGCTCATTTAAAACACACACACAGACACACACACAAAACGAGGAATTAATAAAATATTGTATTCTTCTGAACCACATGAAGTTTTCTGACGTGTGTCTGTTGCTGATTACATCAATCCAGGCTCCATAACTTGTCATGTGATGACAGGCAAACACTTGTGAATTTATTTCTCTGAAGAAGCCTGCGATACAAATGCCAAGGAAACCAAACCAAATGGCCCACACCAAATACATAAAAGCAGCAGGGCTTCTTGCAGGGATTTTTATTCTTTTTTATAGGTACCAACAGGCAGGTACCCAGTTCCTGCAGACTCCAGGTTGCAGCTTGGAAACCTAATTACAATTTTCCCTTTCCAAGGTCCTCTTCCTTATTTATACAGAATAAACAGAAGTGTTTATTACAAATGGATTTATTTTTTTTTTTCCTACTGCCTGCTTTGGCGTTTAAAACATTACTGACAGATAATGAGATGTAAAAACGTGGATTTGATTTTGTGGGTTTGGGGTTTTTTTGGCAAATTTCAACAGAGTGACTTTTGATCTGCACATTGTCAAACCCAGAAATTCTGCAAATTCAAAGTATATTCTGTTCAGATTTTCTAAATCAAATTAAAATGTGATGTAATTTCTGTTTTCTGGTTGGAGGAACAGTATAATTAGCCATGACTTGTCATTAGATGCAAACTTCATGTCACACTTAGAAAGACACTAAGTATCAGCTGGGAATCATAAACATCATCAAATATTTGGGTTAAATTGTTTTCACCACATTGTCATGCTGATTAGCTCAAGTATATTCCTGGAAAGCAGAAATTGATAGCAAAACATAGATTAAACTACATCACTCCTGATGAAAACACTTCCCACCAGCAGTGCCCATGGTGGAGGGAGCGTGGAGCTGAGCTGGGTTTGAAGTTATGGCTCTGCAAGAGCTTCCTGTGCCACCACTGGGCAAACAGGGAGCTCCTCAACCAACCCAGCAGAAAACACTGCCTTTTCTCTATAACATCTTTTTTTTTTTGGCCTGCAAAGCATGCAGGGTGATGGATTCTATTTGCTCAAGGAGGAGGAAAAGCAGATCAGCCAGACTTGCCCAACAAATTTATATTCCTTCTATGCTGACCTACCCCATAGCTACACAGATTATTTAAATCAAGAGCTGTCTGGGACAGGGACTCCTCTTATAAGTCTGTAAAACAAGATTCTAAATAGAGACTATTAATAAACAGCATTAGAAAATAGACAGGAACTCCTATTTTACATCTATTAACACTACTAGGAAAATATATCTAATTTTTATTTTTGGACTATAAATAAATTTAAAAAAAATCAAACAGTCCTACCCACCATTCACACCCAGCAGTGCCCAACACCACCAGATCCTTCCAGCTAACCTGATTTCCACAGGCAGGGTAATTCCCTGCTCCATCCCTAATCTGCAGCTGGTGTTAACAGCTTCTCTCACTGTTCTCCATGGAGAACATCCTCTAGGGAAAGGGAGCCCAGATGTCACTTTCCATCTCCAGTATGACTCTCACTTTCTCTGGGCTGTATAACATGGAATGAGGGAAAAAGTATTTGGGTACTGCAGAGACGTTTTCTATACTCCATCAGGATACAGCTCCACAGTCTCCTGTAATGAGAGACACAGCAGCACCTCTCCACAGTGGAGACCAGGTAGAAGGTGCAGTGTGAGGTATCACCTCCCTGTGAAGGATGGAAATGTGACACAGGAACTGCCCTGGTCTTCCCTGTGGTACCCAACAAGGGAGAGGAGGAAGCAGGGGACCATCTCCCCACCAGGAAACACAGCAGGCAATCAAATGGACACACAACTGGTGGAGTGAAGAGCTTCCTTCCAAAATTTCAGTGAGAGGGAAAGCTGGATGAGCTGCCTGCCATACATCCAGGTATTGCATTAGGGGAGTGAGAAAAGGGCTAAGCCATGGAAGTATAGAAAATGTGGGAAATCCACCTGCCCCAAGACAGGACTGACTGAGAACCACCTCTGACAGACTCCTGCAAAGCAGCGATGGAGACTCCACCTCCCCCTCCAGGTATTCAGCCCAGTGTTCCTCCATACATACTTTTAGAAGGCTTTTCCTTATGTCAAACCTATACCTTCCTTTCCACCATGTAAACCAACAGGTCCTTGCCTTTTATCCACGTGGAGACAGCAAACAGCTCATTTCCATCCTCTCTGCTGCTTTCCCACACATGAAGATCTTGGTCTCCTTTCTCTCAACTGATCAAACTCAGCTCCTTCAGCTTTTCACCACAACAGGCCACTTTCTTCCCCACTGCCAAGGCTTGTGCCTCTCCTCTGCCCGGCACGGGGCCGTAGTCACTTCCAGCACAATGTGACAACCAGACACGAGATGCTGGCTGACACCTCCCCAGCTCCAAGAAGCTGAAAACCTCAACCACTGCTGTCTTGCACATGATGCTCCTGAAAGTTACTGGTTAACGTGCCTGAAAGCTTGTTTGGTGAACCACAATATACCAATGAAATTAAAGCTGTAAACACTTCAGGACAAAAAACCAAACCCAACCATCTTTTCAATGTATATATATGTACAGTATATGGCACCTGGGGATCTACTTCCTTAGCACACTGCCTCAAAATAAAGAAGCCAGTTGGCAAACATCACTTGCAAGAGACCGAGAGTCCATCAAAATGAGATGACAGAATCAGCCTAGTGCACCATTAATTTCAGAACATCATTAACTTAAAAGCATGGGGGGAAGAAACATTTTTGACAGCTGGTTTCAGTTGCCGCCAAGCCTTTAGTATTGCACAGCGGTGGTGGGGGCAGGAAAAAAAAGCTAGAATGGTAGTAAGTGAAACCACTCGTCTGGTTTCTGGATTCGCTTTATTGCGGTCACAGATCTCTAAAAACTGGGATTCTGCGCTCTGTAATTACAACATCCACATTTAAATGGGAGGAACGGGGAGAACATTAAACACAAAAGGAGGGTGAGGTTTACTCCTCAGTTTGCACATGGTGCTGGGAAAGGTGCTGGAGCAGAGCTGGAGCCAGCCAGCAGATGAGGACGGGGCCGGCCACCCTCCTGGAGCCACGCCAGGTGCTCAGACCCGCACCCACCGGGCGCTGTCACACGGCTCTCCCGGGCTGCAAGCCACCCAAGCACCACTTCATTCTCCCCTTGCAAGGCAGGGAACCAGGCTTGGTTAAGACACCAAATGTGAATTACCCAACTAAGCCCCAGCACTTGCCAACTCTTCTGTCCACACTCATTTCCAAAGCTAAAAGTTATTACAAGCCCTGGCTTACGCGACTGCACAATTTGCCAAACTCAAGTGAAGTCTGCTTTGGTTAAATCCTTCCAGTGCCAAAACCAGATGTTGCAGCCTCAGGAACCCCACTCTAAGCTGCTCCTTAAGCTGGACAGTGAGTCCAAGGCAGGAAAGGCGAGGATGGGAGCCAGCAGCAGGAAGGTGACCACAGCAGCACCACAGCTCCTCTGTCCTGCTTCGCCCTGCTGCACCAGGCTGCCCGACCTGCACTTCCCTACGCAGAAATCAACTCTAAAAGCATGTGCATGGCAAGCAGAAACAGACACTGATGGAAAATAAAGGGGTCAGCAACGGCCTGAAGACATCCAAGTCCTAGAAGAAGAGGTCAGTCCCACTGTGGTGATCTGGGGTGTGTGCACGTGCGGAGAGGCAGCACAAAACGAGTGCTGCAATCCTGCTCTTTCAGGATCAGCAGCAGAAAGGTTTTGTGTTCCTGCTGCCAGCATGCCGGCAGGTAAAATCCCAGGAAAACTGCATTTCAGTAAGTCCATTCCTTGATTTAAAAAAATAAAAAAAAAAATCACGATAATAATTTAATTGCATTAATTAATCTCCCTCCCAAGGTTGGCCCCCCGCTGCCAACCATTCTGACAACTGAGTACCGTTCCCCATTAAATGAAGAAGCCTGCATCAAGGCTACGGCTTTCAGTGAAAATGTGGTTCTTTCCCACTACACTAAGTTCATACAGACATGAGTTACTCTAATACAAGTTTCCACCTACTTTCTCCCCCAGACCTTTCCCCTGAGAGAGCTTGCTTGCTTTCACAGTTGCTTGCCTGCCCTTTTCCAGGAGGGAGCTGCTGTCGAGTCAGGCAGACCTGGACCATTTCTCCAGGAGCACAGCTCAGCCCTGCAAATAGCTCTGGTTGTGCAGCAACCCCAGCCCAGCGAGAAGCCAGTACCACTGGTAGGAAACACTGTTCTCAAGAATAAATTTCTGGATTAAGACCCTTAGGGAAGTTAGTAAACACAGATCCCACCGTGGCTTGGACCCTTCCCTAACCCCGATTGCTTCTCGGCTGTACCAATCACTGTATTAACATTCTTTCCAACCACAGCTGGTTGAGAAGTTAGAGGAGTTAAACAACATGAACGTGTGCTGGACCTGACTGGGTGTATGAAGCTACTATTTGGCAAGTTACAGCTTAAAAAAAGAAAAATCATGAAAAAAACCACATTATTCATTCTTTACCTAAATCTTTCAGCTGTGGAATCAATACCCAAGTCTACATACTGGATACAGCTGGCAATTAGACATGCCAGATAGTAAGCAATTAAAGAAATATTTGTCTCTGTCTCTGGCAAAGCCCTGTGGTACATCAGACACTGCACAGCCACGCCACGAACCCCATCATCTTCTGATAATTTCTTTGCCCTCATTTTCTCATCGGCCGTGATTTGCACAAGTGACTGGAATCTAGAGACACTTTGTGGAAAGGGAGCAGCAGGGTGTTACTGTCCATGGAGCAAACACAGCTCCCTGGGCAATGCCTTTACCCCATACCCCATTCCAATTGCCCCTTTACCCCATACCCCATTCCAATTGCCCCTCATGTTTTAACATGGTCTTCTCAGACAAAACACTACAGTCCCTGCATTCACCTTAAGGGGACCCTCAGCACAACTGTTTTCTACTGTGGATGAAGACACAATCTCTTCTGTATATGGGGAATTCATTTTTATAAACCTCTGGCTATCTTACAGCTGATTTAAATTGAAAAAATTCCTCCCAAGGTGCTATTATTCATTGAAGCAAAGTCAGTAATTACAATAAGTCAAAACAATACGTGTAACCAATTGATGTAAAATATTTCAATTCCTCTTTAGTTTCCCTCTTTTTAAACCTATTTAAGTTCCTACAAGCATTCCCATTATTCAGATGACATTAATCTTAGAGGCACCACTTGCTACAGAATGCTGCAGCTGCTCAAAAAACCCTGGCACACCATTTTACCAAAGCTGCTTCTCTTGTTTTTCATATCATGTTTCAATGGCAAGTTAGACGTGCCATGGGTCAGTTCCTCTCCAGGAATATGTTTATGGAAGCAGGCAGCGACCAGACCTGGTGCAGCCCCAGACCCCACCGAAGCATCCCTTGACAGCCCTAAAGGCTTTTGGCAGCTCCTCTTCTACTGACAGCTCATGCAGATCTTCTCTAATTCATCTCATAGTTGGACTTGGCTTCTTAATCAGCTTCATCTCCGCCAGCCGTTTCAGTCCACTCCACTCTCACAGACTAATGCACTGGTTTTTGGAGTACACGTGGGCAGAAGCACACTAAAACCTCCTTGGACATCCTATGGCAATGGCATTCTTGGCTCCTACTTGTCCCTTTAAAAAATCCAGCTTAAATTAAAGGCACACATCCCATTGCCACCTGCATTTAGCTCAACTGCCTCAACCAAGACAAGTAAGCTCACCCTGCAGAACACACATTTACAGCCTTTGAGGACCAAGAAAGGCCAGCCAGCCAGGTCATCACCCTCCTCCTTCCCAGCCACACTGAATGCCAGGTGAGGAGTTGGCATGGGGCTGGCACTGCTCAAGGATTGCTGCTAAACCAAAAGGCAGCCTAGGGCAGGGAGGGGAAGCCTTACACATGCTGGGGCGGGGGGGAGAAACGCCAAGTGATTCATTTCTGACATCAGCCATGATTAAATTTTAATCTCTCAAACAAAAATATGGTTCTCATTAGCCTCATTAGTTCCCAGTTGTACTGCAAGGCAACAGTGTCACATGGTATTAATCTTTGCTTTCATTAATGTGTCATATCAACTGCTCACAGCATTCTTTGAAACCGATCCGCTCCCTCTCTTCTGCGTGAGTAGGAAGTGCCAAAAAGCAGCTTCCTCGACAGGAAGGATGACCCCCTGAGATCCTTCCACTTTTGGTTTACGTTTCTAGAGATAATCTTCTCTTTCTGGGGAAAGAGGGAGCGGAGTTCAGAGTAAAAGGATGCAAGGCTGTGATCCGCAATAACAAAGAAATTCCTGAGGTTTATTGCCAAGGCCAGGGCCAGATAACAGAATTCTATTCTAAGTTTTCTTGTTGTTGTTGTCACTGGGATATTTTGGAGAGCTAGAAAAATAAAGCCAGGTTGAAAAAAGGGTTCTTTGCAAGCGGGTTATTTGCAGAGCCCCTAACAAACTTCAAATGACTCCAATATAGCATGCACACCAAGGTGATGTTTGTTAATACCTTCATCTAAAACCCTACATACTTTTTTTTAATACACAAAACTGTACACCAGATTCAGGCACATTAATTTTTGCTTGCACTTCAATATCTGCAAAGCTGATACCAATTAAGTCTTACAGTCCCTCAGTATAAGCTCATATTACTTCCAGACAAGCAGATAAGACAGGATATAGACTGATGGAAAGACCTTGCCAAGGTCCCACAGTTAAGTGCAGCCTGACACATCCATTCCTGCCTGTACTGGGAGGTCTCAGAGAGCTTCCCAAGTGAACCAAGAGTACTGATGAAACCCAGGACACACAAGTTCCTATCCCCTACTTGCACAGCTCCTGATCTTTCAGTGTTTGCTTGCTTAGGAGCAGTCAAAAAAGTCTGAGTGAATTACTCATGCTACTTATCAGCTCAAATGCACTTGTGTTGATACATTCATTCATCCTTGATCTGGCTCTGGTCTGCTGGAAGCTTAAAGGGTGATTCTTTCACCTGTATTTTCTATGTCAGACTAGGACTTTTCTAGTAATGAGTGTCTCTTAAGTGCTGTGCCCTTGTCATAAGAGGGTCACACACTAGGACACTTAAAAATGGGAATGACATTTTGCCAAATCCAGCCCACAATTCACATGCTGGCTGTTTTATGAGCTGGAGTAAGAAACTCCAAAGAGATCTGTTTCTAATCTTTACTGGATAGGATGACACCACACAAAAGTCCAAGAGCTTTAGACTGAAAAACCAATGCTGTAGAATATAAAAGGAAAGAAAGTAGGGAAGAGGCCCACTCAGTGGCTACTAACACCCTCCTGGTGAGTGAAAACACAGCCCTTAGTACTCCATCAGCCCCCCAGCACTTAATGGAGTTCAGCCTGAACTAGTCACCAGTTCATCTGCTAGCACACAGAAGACTCTGATTGAAGTCCTGCATAGGTCAAGTGGTTTTTAATGAGACCTATAAACCACAAAAGCTCCATGACACACAGGTCTGTCTTCTTTCTCTGTTGTAAATGAACTTCTGAGGATGGTAATTTAATTGCAATTAAATTACATGCCTGAGAGACATGTTTGCATGACCTGCAGTACACCTGTCCCTCCAGTAAGTCCTTAATATTACAGTTAAAAGCCAGTAATACTATGTTCAATCAGCTAAATATGGAAAAACACCAGGTATTTGGGGCCAGAAAGACAGAGCCAGCATTTCCAACTTCTTGGAAACCACCTGGGCTTTGAAGGGCACACGAACACAGCACTAATGGCATTGCCCACAATCTCTAGGGTTGCACAGTGGTAAAGCACTGCTCAGTTTCATACTCTTTGCAGAAAAAAAAAGGTGTGCTGCTTAATCTTATTTTACCCTAAATACCTGTTAGCAGTAGCTCCACCAACATTTTCCACAAGGGAAGAACACACTGAAAAGAACGCTGTAGCCACCTCATGCTATAACATTTTATTTATTGGCTTGTTTAACCTATTCCCTTGAGCTCTTGTAACTCTACCAGCATCTTAGTTGTGAAAGAAAAAAAAGGCAATAGGATTTAAAAACCCACAATTCTAGCTTTTGTATCAAGTGTCTTACAAACTGTGCTCTCTAACAGTGGGTAATATGCTTTGTAAAATGAAACAACACAATAACCAAGGGAAAGGAAGGGTTTTCAGAGGATATTTGGAAATGCTGGAGAGGGGGGTGGCTCAGTGAGGAAACAACAGAAGAAGAAACAGGAGATCAGTGGTAGAGTAGTTTAAAAGTTTGTTTATATAAGAAAATGTAATAGCTCTCTGGAGACACCTTACTGTGGGATAAAAGTGATTTTATTCCAGAATTACAAATTCACTTTAGAAGTGCATTAGTTATTCTGGTACAAAATGATTTAACTTCTGCTGGAACGCCTCTCCCAGAGAGTCTGTTCTGACAAAGGACCTCTACTGTCAAGGGTCCATCTCTGCAGACACATGCCCCAGCAAAACCAGAGGGAATAAAACCACAAATGGAGGTTTCATGGGGTCACCTGCCACAAGCATTTTTACTTTTAAACAAAGAGGCAGCTTTTCCCATTCTTGTTTAAACGTATGGCAATCCATTATATTAATATTCAGGAGGGAAAAAGTGGGGAGAAGATTTGCAGTCTGCAGAATGGATGCTGAAGTACAAGGAATTCCCACAAAATCTTTTTTTTCAAGCACCTTTAGCTTCATTAAATAGCTTCTATTATACTCAAACTGTGACCACTTTGTACTATTATTTTACTGAAATTAGGTGCAGTCTGCTGAAGTTACAAGAAAAAACAAGGCTAAAATTAACATGATTCAGCATTTCACCCAGCCTTTAAATGTTCCTTTGCACTAGCAGATTTTTAGATGCTTGACGGTCTCTTCCTACTTCAAAAGGAGAAGCTCAAAATGGCAGAGTGGAAGAAAATCAAATCCAGTATTTGTGACAGACACACTGAGCTTCTAATGCAAGTGCTGTACCACTATAATGGTTGGACTTGATGACATCAGAGGTCTTTTCCAACCAAGGCTATTCAGTGATTATACATATGCCCCATGACCCAGGGAACACATCCAGGTTTAGCCTGAGCAGACCCCAAATATCACAGCTGTTTTGGGAACAGAGTGCCCAGAACCACAAAAGCTTCCTAGTGCATTCCACCTTCAAATTTGGCAAAGGCAACCTCAGCCTTGCATTTCTCAGGTACCAAAATTAACATGCTGTTCTCTGAAAGCTGGCCCAGTTTTGAGAACCACTAAAGTGCATCTTATTTCAAGCTCACCTGTGCTTTGGCACAGCCAATAGTAGAGTGGCAGAGTCAAGAATTCAGGACCAGGACAACATCCTGGCCCCAGCTCTCAGGATTTTAGGTTGCCAAAGTAATCCTTATCCTGCAAAATCCGTTACAAACAGCTCATATCAGCCTCTTCCAGGAGCAGCTTTCTTGAGGGTTACAACACCCTCAAAGACCTTTAGCTGGTCCCCTGCCGTGCTGTCACAGCCAGCTCGGCTGTCTCCAGGCACACAGTGTATTCCCCAGCTCACAGGCGGAGGTCGGCAGCACAGGGGCAGGCAGGCAACATGTCCTGCCCTTCAAAGGAGAGGGTTTGCTCTTCTAAAGCTTCCTCTGGCTCTGAGCTCAAGCCAGCTGGACAGCAGTTGAAAGCCTCGCTCCTTCAGCAGCGCCCAGTATCTGGAGACTCCAGCCCAAAACAAATAGAAACGTTTAAAATTAAAATAGAAAAAGAAAAGGCAATAAAAGGAATAAATTGTTCCTCACTGGCCTAAAGAAGAGAACTCTCTTCCTCCTTATCATCCCATATCTTTCTCAAACTGGCTTCCCAGGCAACCACTGCAAAGGGTTTTTGTGGACGGGGCAGCCCCAGGTCCGTGCCCAGCTCAGCAGTGCCAGCCCGCAGGACTCCACACCTGCCAGATGAAGAGGAACACTGAGAAATACTGTACAATGCCTACCAAACAACGTGGCCACGGGAGGAATTTCTTCCTCATTTCAGATGCCTCTTTGCTGAGCTATCACTCTGATCAAGGATGTATGACACCACTGTCCTTTCCCCCGTTATACAAAGTCACTGCAGTCTTCAACAGATGCTTTGGAGGACAATCAGAACTCATCAAAACCTCTCAATTTGCCCAAATTTGAGAGCAACACAAAATTAATGGACCATCTAAACCCACCTACAAATCAAGGTGAAAAGGGAAGCTTAAAGCCAGCCTTAATTTTAAGGCCAGTGCTGCCACTCACAATCAGCAGCAGAATTCACAAGATCCCAGGTACTCTGAGCTCATCCCTCGTGCCACCACAATTCCCCAAAGGATGGTAAGAAATTAGTTAATCCCCCTTTTGCTCTTTCCCCACATTTACTTGCACTGTAAGCACCCAGCATCCCCTTCTCCAGCAACTGCATGTCACACTGCATGCACAACAAGAATATGGTTTTGACCACCCAGTGACCCATTCCAGAGGATCTAATGAAAAATGTAACCGCAGCTGAATGAACCCTACTGCTGGGTTGCTTTGATTCTTTTCCCTCACCTCTTTACAAGAACCACCTAATTTCCTGTTTAACATAATCAACGCTACAATTAAGAAGAGACGGAGTTGAGGGAACACCTCCTATCGCCCCCCTTCCCCAGAAGAACCTGACCCATTCCCTTGGTGTGTTATTGCTGCGTACCAGGAGTCACCTGCCTGTGCCAGAGGAAATTTTAAACTCTAAATCTGAAGTAGCAATGGAGGGGGAAAAAAAAAAAAAAAAAAAAAAAAAAAATACAGCCTTATCTCAAATATCAAGAGTCAATTCCTTTCAACCACAGCATCCACAAGAGGCAAACTCTGGGCTCCAGTTGCATTCCTGCTGGCCAGCTCATTGTCTTCAGAGACCAAACGCTTGGCTGTGAGCTTCCAACCCCCCTCAGGAAGAGGCATTTGGACATGGTCTGCTGGATACTGGTGGTTTGGTGCAGCAGTGGAAAAAGGCTCCCCTCTCTATCACCCACCCTTCACCTCTCCATTAAAGACTTGAAAGATGACAGAACACCCACACATTCAACAGGCACAACTGGATTTCCTTCTGCAAAATCTCTGGAGTTCTACAGGACTGTCCCCCCTCCAGCACTGGCAGGGGAGACATCACACCTCTGCCTCCAGTCTGCCTGTACTAGGAAAAGCAACTGGGAGCAGAGGACCAGCACAGAACGTGACTGCCCAACAAGACACAGAGAACACATTCCAGATAGTTTTTAAAAAGCAAAACTATAACAACATTATAGCACCAGTATAGCCACAGCAGCAGTACTGAGCACTCCAGAATGGACACTAATGAAGAAAGCCTGTCATGCTCATGTCTTGGTTACCCCACTACTTCAGGAGCAAGCCAGATCAAACCTTCAGCCTCAGGAGTCACTGCAGGTCCAGCTTTCAGCTACGAAACCTTTGCAGCTTGAGGGGGAGATTGTTAGGGGTTTTTTTCCCCCCCGTCACAAACAGAAATGCAAAGAGAAAGAAGTCAAGGATCACATCCAGAGTTTGCTGCTACAATGACACAGGCTCCTGCATCTCCGGAAATAAGAGCAGGACAATACTTGAATTCTTGCCCTGTAACATAAAACATCTAGAAAAATAGACAAGCGATTTTGGAATAACTTGGAAATGGGCAACGGAAAACTATCCACAAGTTATTTTTCAAATTTTGTGGCTTTCCTTCACAGTCTTAAGTTCATGCTCAGTTAAGAACTCAGAGAACAGAAAGCTGAAGCTGTTATCCTTCACCCACTTACATACCATCTGGAGTGGGATAGGAATGAATGGGACGGGACAAGATGCAGGGCAAGCACATGCAAATCCTTCAAACCAAATTCCCTAAGCCCTGCTCTACGGAAGGTGTCCTGCCATGTGCTGGAGAGCCAGAAGATTTGGGAAGAACATCCCAGTGACACAGCTGTATCATGTCCACAGCCTGGGCACCTCTTCATGGCATAGCCTTTTACCTCCCCAAAGTTACCACATCACCTCTGCGACAGGCAGAGAGGTACTTGAAAAGGTGAACTAATGAAATTTGGGTTTCTAAGAGCCCATCCTCTTTTAAGCAATGTCTGTGGGGCCTTAGCAAGTGTGAGGACCACCTAAAGCCTCTCCTTTTGTACCACAGCCTTTCCCTGCAGCAAGGTGATATGCAGACACTGTTTCTCCTTTACTTTTTCCCTACAGGCTTTACATACTTACCTTCAGTGTTCCAGCTCTCTTCTGTATAGAACCAAAAATTGATAAACCATCTCAAAGGTAATTATTATGGGAATTCCCTTGCAACAGTCATGAGGGAAAGTACTCCACAGCAGGGACAGTGTCTAGCATGGCATGTTATGCAGTAAATGTGCCTCTCTCAGAGGACAACAGAAATCAGGGCAGATATCCCAGGTAAGAGAGAGCAGGGGCATGCCTGTAACTCATTTCTGCCAAACACTTTCCTTATCTCACATTCCTACCTTGCTTCTTACCATTTGAGGCTGGTGATCTGGTAATAGAAAGTCACTGTGTACAACGAAGAGCAAGAGATTTCAGAGAAAAACAAAGCAAGAGAGATTGTTAACCTACCAGATCTGTCCAACGTTGACCAGCGAGAGGTAGAGAACCCACAGGACAGCCATGAGGACCATGTTTGCACATCCAGTTATCAATACAAAGGCTGAAGTTGCCAGGCCAAGCAGGGAGAGGCAGTCCAAGGTGCTATCCATGTCTGACCAGTCCAGAAACCAGATGATTGTTGGTGCATAGCTCAGAGCATCCAGGTTTATCTTCCCTTTGAAATACTTTTTGACATTCTGTAGGTACAGTTTACAAGGGAGCAGCCCCTTCTCTCCTATTAGCTGCTTGTTTTGATGATATGCCACCAGGAAGGCCACAACTTGAGGAAAATAAGGAGAGGAAGAAAAAACAGTGTTAGAAATCACTCAGGCTGAAGTTAGAGAAGTATATTTATGCTTTGGGAAGGAATCGATTCACATGTCCTCATCTCCATTAAAATACACCATAGTCATTTCTACTAACCACGATGCAGTAGGCAAAGGAATTCTATGAATACTGTCTCTGCCTTCACACCAGGAAATGGCACAGTCTGTTTTGGGATCATTTTCTCTTCAACAGCTGTAAGGGACATGCCACTTGCTCCAGGCAAACTCAACACTGCCCTTCTGGGAAAAGCTGCCTGTAACTGAGCGCCCTGACCCAGTGCAGAAACAGGCTGAGCCCAGCTCTGGTAGACTCTGCGTGACCCTGGGGTAGTCACACACGCTATTCATCTCCTAATGCAGATGAGGAAAACAGCTTAATTGCACTGCAGAGTGCAAGTGAAATTAAGGCACGAATTTCCAGACTTTCAGACAGAATTTCCTTCCTACAAGAAGCACGTGGAAAGGAGACACGGAGAAGCCCTCAGTTCACGCACAGATACTGCAGAGCACAGTTGAAGCAGGCAGAAGAACACACACACAACTCCTTTCACCTCTGCAGCAGCAAGGACATAGCTGGACTTTCTGACTCCTATTCCAGCCTCAAAAAAAAATTTTGCCCTGTAAATAGACAACAGTTCCAGTGTGGATTTTGTTGTTGATGGCAATTTACAGTGTCTGCTGTTCCCAGAACAAATAACCCATGGCAGACTGACAGCAGATTGTGCCTGCAAGGTTAGAGGACAACATATCTCCATTTTTACATAACACTGCCAAGTATTGGATTATTTCCTTCTATTGAAAACACTTAATATTTCAAAATACTATTCCTGAGACAGCTTAAACTCACAGATGCCACTCAAGAAGCATCCAAAGGACACCTTAATTCTTTTGGCAGCATAATGGTTAATGGTTCTACGTTGCAATTGCAGAATACAGTAGTTATGCTATGGGTTGATCTTCTGGATCCTCTCACATCCTGGTAGGTTGGAAATACAAAGTCTTAATATTTTCCTGGCCTCTAAATTGCTACTTTTCACATGTCACTACAGCTCTCATTTATAGTGTCTATGCTCTTGCACTGGACAATCTTAGAACAGCCAGATGCTTTTTTTAACAGCATATAAGCAATTTAATTACAGATTCTAGACCTAGAATTTGATGTCCTACAAAGAAAGTTGGTCAGCTTCTAAGCATTATCTCATATTTTAGGAATCCCCTCCAGTTACCAATTTGCAGCTCGTAACTGCAGTAATCTCCATTTCTCAGGGGGAAAAAAAAAAAAAAATGAAGAAGGCCAACATTTCCTGATTAGGCTCCATACATTTTGCTCCCAGCAGCTAACTTACCCATCTTTCAAACATTATCCAAACACCAGCCACGTCACATGCAGCAATCCCAGAGGTCTTGCAAAAGGCTGACTTGTTTCACCCCCAATCCTCTTTAGTTAATGATCAAATCTGTTTCCTTCCTTATCTGAATACTGTCATTCTGCAAACAAGAATTCTGGTGTTCATCTGGTTGGAGTCTCTCATTGGGAACACTGGTGGAAAGTCTATGTGAAACTATATCCCCAGTTCAGGCCTGGATTCCCATTTCTTTGAAGCCTGACTAGCAACTCAAAGTCTGCAGCCCCAGGGGATAAAAAGAAATGTCCCATACCCCCCAGACACACACAAAGGTCTCCAGTGGATTTCAGTTAATCCACTTAACACTTACCCCATCTCTTTGCACACGCTGTGTATTTAGTTCTCATTTGAAACATCACTAAAACTCACAATCCAACACACCCTCCAGGTCACTGGGAGGGTTCCCATTGATTTCAACAGATCCTGAATCACAATGCTAATACAATCAAGTCAGAAATTTAATTAGTTGCATCTCTTTCCATCCATCTTTCATACACACTGAAGGATTTTACAATCTAATAAACAACAAGCAAAATATTTTCCTCAATTATGGACAGGGAGGGATGAGAAAAAAAATGATCACAACACTAAAGAATCAGCTTTGGACTGCAAATTAAGTGTTTTATGTTTTACAGTATTCATATTTTTCTACCAACACTCTGTTTGCCACAACTATGTAATCATAAAGCCTGAAACAGGCAGAAATATAATGCTCCTGAGCCTCAGGCAACTTAATATCTTCAGGTTTGGCTTTTAAAAAAATAAAGACCAAATCTGCCTTAAAACTCTATGGCTTGATCTCCCTTGATTAGCACTGCAATTTGCTGCACAGTTTTCCAAAAGTGCTAATCAAATACACCTCTAAATGCTACAGAAATTGCTGCCCCAACCCATAACTGCTAAGCAGGGTTTTTTTTCCTAAAAAAAAAAAAAAAAAAAAATCTAAATTAGACCCCTGCACAGTATGCAAGATAAACAAGGAAAGGGTAAATTAGGAAAAACAAACTATAGCAATTGGAGAAAAGTACACATTGTATGTACAAAATACTGTACAGCCTTTTTAAGCCTGAAAGCAGCAAAGACTTCATTATAGGTTGGCATGAACTGGACATCTAAAGATTGCCCAGTTTGGGCTTCAAAGTGGTTTTCTCCCAGAGCACTGATTTCTCACAAGACACTGCACTGCTGATATTCCATATATTATGATGTCACCACTAAATCCCCTCGGGAAAAGCCCTAATCTGATGAAGAACTCACCAAACCCAAAGCAAATCCTGACTGTTCCATCTACATCTCAATCCATCGCCTTCCCAAGCCACCGGCGCCGTGTCCGGCACCGTTCATTGCTCACACGCGTGCAGCGTTTCCCAGACACGCTGCTCTGTCCGGATCCAGCTCCCTCTCCTGGACACTCCCCAAGCTGAGCTGCTGTCTCACACCGTGCTCTCTCTCCACTCACCTCCAGCATCTTTTGGAGCACCTTTGAAGAGCACATCCCTTAGGCAGCGCCTGCTTCTCAAATCCCACCACCAAATCATTTGGACAAACTCTCCCAAGGCACCAGCCTTTGAGAGGCTTTCACCCTCCAGGCAGCAGTTCCCACCTTACCAGATCATGCAATAGTTGAAACTAAAGACAGATTCTGCAAAGGATTTCAGCAACACAGGAGATGTACAGCTCCAGGGGGGGGGGAAAAAAGGAAGTTATTTATCAGCTTGTCATTGCTTCCTCTCCCTGAACTCCTCTTGAGGAACTGTATCCTTAAATTGACTCCAACACAGACCCTGCTGCCTTCTCCAGGAACCTTCCCTTTGATCTTGGCTTAGATGGTGGGGAGGGGGAGGAAAAGTCCCTTTTGCCCCAAAGCCTGTGCTTTTCTTCCTCTTCCTTAACTCCTATTCTAACACTTCTCTCTCTTTGGCCTTGTATATGGGGATTTTCCACTCTTCATCTTCCCACTCCCTCCTGGTAAACATGGTCAAACAAGTTTGCTTCCACCTTGGGCACTGGCTGGCATGCTCACTGCAGTGCTGGGGCATGGGGCACAGTTAACCCACTCCTTCCAGCCCCTTTAGCAGGCCAAACCCCTCAGAGTGACTCTCACTTCTGTTCTTATCTTACAAATCAAATGCATAACTGAGATGGCTTTTGGAGAGTTCAGGATGCAGAAGCCAACGTTTGCCCGTAGTTATCCTTTACAGCATCACACATGGGAACAATGTGAGGCCATGGCTGGGTTCCTAACCCAGGGACATCCCCTGCAGACTCCCAGCACAGCTCTGCACATCTCCAACTCTCCAAACCCAGTACAAAACCCCATCACCCCTGTGGCTGCTCACTGCCTGGACTTTTTACCAACACTGCCTGGAGCTGGGCATCTTCAGCCCAGGCCAGTCTCCTCTGGTCCACCTGAAGCACTTTACCATTCCTCTTCAGACTGTTCACTCCTTTGTGGATTGAAAAACCTCAGCCTCTGCGACTCCCATGCTCCCTCCCACTCGGGAGGCAGACGGAGCCTTTGACAGCTCACATGGGAGCACGCTCCTCTACCTGCTGCGAGCTGATCTTTACATAAGTAATACATGTAAATTGTCATCAGCTGCTAATAGATCTTCCCTACTTATCCTCACCTCAGAAGGTGCTTTACTGTACTTTTCCATTAACTCCCCCCCTCCACCTTCTCCTTCCCCTCCCAGGCTCCCCTCTCCCCCCAAACTGAACGCGTTCCTTGTTCGAACCCACATGCTACCAATAAACACAACCCAAGCATGCAACACACGAGTCACCCATCTGAAACCATTTGGTCTATCCATATTGCCCTGTCACCCCAGCTCCTTTCCCCCGGTCCAGGCTCAGCCTGTCATGGTAGGAGAATGAGAGAATCCCATTCTTCATGCTCTGTAAAGATTTAAAGATGTGAAATCCAAAACTTTCCGGTCATATGGCTTTCTCTCTCCCCCCATTAAAAGAAATCTTAACTTTTACTTAAAGCCCAAACCACAAGAAGAAATGAACCAAGAGCACAGAGCTTTCCATGAAAACCAAACTACATTTTGCACGCACACACAAAAAAAAAAAAAAAAAAATATACGTGGAGCCATATATCAAGTGCACCTCTGACCCAAGGAGGCATTCAAAAAAGGCCCTAAGCTGAGGTTGTGCTACTGAAAAGAAAAAGGGGGAAAATATGCACAGTGTTTTAATCATGATCAGAGAAATGAATCAAATACGTTTTCAATTGATAAATTCCCCTGCGGAGTTTTGCAACACAGAAGCAACACCACCACAATACTGAGCAAAGAGCCAGAGGGGAGCCAAGCACCCCCTTTTTACCATACAACCCTACAGCCAAATAAACACACAACAAAACAGTGTGTTCTCAACACTCTCTTTTATTGCTATTTGCAACAAAGCTGAAGACTTTGGGGTGGTTGCTTCAGAGGCTTTTTAAGTGCTTATCTCCCCACTGCCTCTTTGTTTGAAATAATGTGAGAACAAATAGAAAAAGCTGGGCTGTGGCAGTGCTAAAAAGCTCCCTGGTAGGAGCCAGGCCCAAAACCACACCAGTAGCAGTCCAGTCCGGAGCTGGAGAAAGCCTGAGAAGATCCCTCTGCTCCAGACCAGCTCTGGGCAAGCAGCAGACTGGGAGACAGATTCTCTCCTTTCTCAGTTCCTGTCATTTCCTTTAAACTATCACTGCTTGCAATGAATTTATCTTCCCACAGTGAAAATGCTTTGTTCAGGACCAAATGCAGTTCTGTCTCCCTTACCCATCTCTTTCATGCAGTTAAATGGGGGGCACACAACTTGCTAAGAGGACACAGTGTTAACATACTGCCGTCACTGTGCAGACTTCCTAACAGGCACTGTGCTGAAATAAAACCTTGCAAAGGAGAAAAAGCATCAGAAGATGTACTGCAATCCTGACTAGGCAAGCTGAAAGCTACTGGGAGCCTTTTAATATAACTAAGGGAGGAGATGGGGGGCAAGCAGGGGAGATGGCAGAGAGAGAGGAGGAAGGACACCGGGGAGAGCCAGGAACCTACAGGAAGCCAAACCCCCCTGAGAAGGCTTTAGATTTCAGAATTAGGAAGAAGTAGCATGAACCTCCCGTAGCTCTAGGGAAAGAAAATACTACTATTGAACAATACATAAGGAGAAGGAAGATAAAAGCTATTATTTAAATCCAGTTTATTTCAAAGCACTCTACAAAGCTGGGCTGAAATGGGGAAGGGTGGTATCTAATTACTTAAACTTCTACATCTGGAATCTGATGATAGAAATCATTGGAAAAAGGGCACTTAATAACAATTTAGAAGGAGGGTGAAGGGAGTAAATAATGCACATTTGTTGTCAAGAGCCTTGGGACCAGCTATTTACTTGTAAGAGCACTTCCAACAAGACCTCAAAGACTTTCTGTATTTATAAAATATCAATCCCTGCCATAAAAAACAAACACACAGTGCAAGACCAGGAGGGAAAACCTTCAAATCTCAAAATGGCATTTCTCCAAGCCTCCCTGTCCCATGAATTACTGTATCAGAGACTGCAATTAGCCACTTAGGGACAGGTTGCAACGGTGGAAATCTGACACACCAATCCCTTTCACTGGCACACCAACACTATACAAAGATGCCTCCACAGAAACAGAGAGGGGGGTCTGGGCAGCAGAGCACAGGGCAAGACCTACATCATTGTTCTCCTCCTCAGTCTTCAGGCCTGGATTCTGTGTTACTTCACACTCTCCTCCTCTGGAAGGGTTTTACCACTTGGTCCTCCCACATTTACTTGGTAAAGTGGAAAAAGAGGTCCCAGATCTGAAAATGTCTTTGAGGGCTGTCAGTTATAACAACTTAAGTGTCACTGAATTTACAAGTGCACAGTGCTAGCTACTATTAAAAAAAGAATTGCACAGACAGGTGTTTCATTTACCTTAGTGCTCAGCTGGGAGAACCCCATGGCACAGCCCGGCTGCAAAGAGCAACCCTCACTGAGCACTTTCAGCCTGGATCCATGTTCCCCTCCCTTCCCACTCCTGCCAGCAGCAGGTGGTTGTGGTCTCTGACCTCCCTGAATTGTCAGGTCCTCTCCCACCCTCCCATCTCTAACCTGCCTCTGAGACAACAGCTGCTTTGCTTTGCCAGGGACTTCCCAGGCTCTGGCTGCTTCTGGAAACCCCCTTCAAAAAAAGAAGAGGAGAGCAGTTATAACCAAAGGGGGTGAGGGGAAAAGGGAGGGCACACAGAAGGACACTTCACACCTGCCTGTCCTCCTTCCACAGGAGAAGATACAAAAAGAAAGCATCTCCCCAGCTTGCATCAAGTAATAAAACAGCCTCTTGAGAGTGGAGTGAGGGGCAGAAAGGAGGTGACAGGCCCCTATATCACACTTACTAATTCTGCCCCTCACCTCAGCATCACCGTACAACCCAAACCATTTTTCTCTCCATCCCATCCAAAGGGTCCTTCACTCTCCCACCCCTCCCTTTTTAGAAGGGAGAACAAGCTTCCAGCTCACACAACTGCACTAACAGGCAGGAGCTGCTATCACCAGGGGTGATCACTTCCCTGATACTTTAACACCAGGTCCCCCCCAAAGGATCTGTTGCTTAACACAGCAGGAATGAAAGGGTTACATTTAAGAGTGAAATGAAAGAAGGGGGAAAAACCATCCCACGACTGAGGAATGTCAAACTGTCACACTGGCATCAGCCGTTTCCTCAGCAAGCCTGAGACTCGGCGTGTGCAGAATCACCACGTCTGGGAAAAAAAAAAAAATCATCTGTCAGAGTAAATGGTTCCATCTTCAGAAAAGAGCTTGGAAGAGCAGCTTGGCACAGAGGCTTTAAATTGGTTTCTGCTGTTTCTAAACCCAGGCTCTCAGAAGAGATCAAAAGGCAACCCACCTTTCTCTGGAGAGCACCCCACCCCAACAGCCGTGTCAGGGTTTGCAGCCTCCGACAGAGGAATCTGCCTGTTCACAGCCTCTCTGTCTCAGACACACCAATTAGTTTCCACCCAAAGTGCTTCACTTGTAGGCTGTGTGTGTGCTGGGATCGGAGCTGGAGCCCCAACACCACTGCAAGAGACAGCCCGGGTCAGAATTTGACCTGTCTCAAATCTGGGCCAGGTTTTTGGCTTTGTGTTTGACTCAAATTGTTTGCTTGGCTCAACCAAAATAAACAGCAGAAATCACTGTTACCTGACCACAATCAAGCTGAAGTTGCATAACAAGCAGGTAAACTTTTCCTTTCTTGCACCTCCTCTATTCCAAAGGACAGAGCCATTCCCCTACCCTGCTCCTGCCAGCTCTGGCACCCAAATCCTGCCCTCTGAGGCTACCACTCTCAAAGAGGTTTCCTCACTTTGGACTGCAGAAGCATTTCTGCCACTCCAAGGTGTTTCCACTCCTCTCTCCTCTTTTGAAAAGCACCAAATCCAGTTCTTCTCCCTATTTTCTGTCATCACGCTTTCACTCACCAGCCTGCCATCTCAGCCTCCCTCCTCTGCCTTACACATCCTCACTCTCCCTTTCTCCCTGCAGCTGGTAAGTTTCAATCATTTCCACTCTGTAACTCACCTGACCTGGAACGGGATACTTGCTCCTCACCTCTTATGGCTCTTGTTGTCCCAAATCAGGTCTCCCACACACCAGAAGGTCCTCGTTTGACTCACTCTTCACCCTCCTCTGCCTCATCATCCCCTTACCAACTCCCACCCCTCCAGCCACCCCCTGCTCCCTTCCACCCCACCCCACCACCCTACAGGACAGCATTTCATCCCAGACGTGGCATATTTATAACCCCAAATCCACAATCAGAAAGCAGCGGCCTCCACCGAACGCACAGCAGAGAACACTAATCAGCTTTTCATAAGGAAACTGCAAAGTGAGCTACGGGAAACTCAGCAGTCTGGATTTACACACGGGGGAATATCAGAATTGCTTTCATTTTGACTGAAAGAGTCATAACCCTGCGTTTCACCGAGAGCTGAAACCAAACTAGAAACAGAGCACGTGTCAAAACCATACAAAACTACAACTTCTCCATGGGTTTGATGCAAAATAATCCAAGCAGGCTGGCAGCCTACAAATCCTAACGATTCTGTGGACAAATCTGGGGCAAGTTTAGAATTTGTAAGGTAGTGTGTTACATGTCAGTTTCGGTTTCACTGTGAATATTTTTCCAGTGGAGCACCAGTGGGCTCCCAGCATGGCTCACAGCGTTACTTGCCAAAGCAAGAGCCAAACGAGCACAGCTGAGGTTGGAAACTGGTTTCACCATTAACCATTTTAAGGTCATATCAATTCAAGGTCCTCACTGGTAGTGGTGGCACCCAAGGATGTCATCACTGCGTAAGATGCTGCAGACCTGCTCCTGTGTAAGATGAGGAGTTTCTCTCTTGCACAGTTAGCTCACAGCATCTACCTCGATGAAAACTGACTGCCAGTTCTGCTGACAGGCACCAGCCTCGTGATGTGAGCAAACTCCTTCCAGCTCCACCAACATGGGAGCCCCATGTTTTGCCAATTAGTAGGCCCAGTACAAAGGACACAGCCAGCAGCAGAAAAACAATCCAGTACGTAGGTTCTATTTTGTGTAAAGGGGTCAGTATATAGGGGATCACTGGGGGTACAAACAAGTCAGATCACAAATAATAGACATCAAACCCAGGAATGACACAGCATGACCCATAATGGACAGAATAAACAAAGGTACAAGGTAACCCATGGAGAAAATGGGAGACAACCAAGACAATAGGGTGATCACATACAATAGAGGTAACCCCATGTTGCCTCCCCACAAAGCCCACGTTTGTAAGTGCCAGACCTGACTGGGATCCAGTTGCATGAAGAGCCAGGAGGTCCTTCCCCAACAGGAACCTCTGCACAGTGCATCCCCCTCACAGACAGACACTGCACCCTTCCTGCAAGTGGTCCCAGCTTTTATCCCCACAGCAGGACACCTGGCACTCATTGACCCAATGGGGGCACCTGGGGCTTGTTCACCCAAGGGCTTTCCCTGCAAGGGTGGCTGCACCTTGGAGGAAAGCCAAAAGGCAAACTCATCCCCTCCTCTTAAAGGGCCATGGGGACCACCCATATGTCAACCTTAATTCAGGGCTTGGGGGTCAGACCCCAGCACTTCACCCCAACATCACCCAACACCATCCCAGCGGCCCTGTCCCACCAGCAAAGCAAGAGTGGAAAACAAGAGGCTTCCTCCTCTCCTCCACAAGCTTTGCACACACAAACACACACCCCAACACCCAGAATTAAGCAGCGAGAGGCACGCAGGGCTCTGCAGTGCGACAGGCACATCCCTGCCATGGCAGGACGGGGCCTGGACGCGGGAACTGGGGCAAAGCACCCCGCAGCCCCCATCCCGTGACCTGGAACTCACCACCGCGAAGGGCCACGGGCCTCCCCTGCCACCAAGGGACCCCACGGGAGCACCCACCGTCACGGCACCCCAGGGCTCACCCCTTCCCCACGGCCGAGGCCCCGCTGCCCCACCTGAGGCTCTCCAGCGGGGCAGCCCACGCGGGATGGGGCAACCCCAGGACTTCACGGGGTGACGAGCCCGGCCGCCTCCAGCACCCCGGCGCTCCGCCGGGCCCCCACGCGCCCCCCGGGCAGCGGAGAGAGAAAGAGACGCGGGGCAGCGCCCGCAGACTCACAGTAAAGCAGCGCTATGGCTCGCAGCAGCACGATGCGGGTCAGCCAGAAGGTGCCCGCCGGCGGTGACCCAGCCCCGCTGCCCGCCGGCCTCCCTACAGCCCGCTCCGGGGGCTCGGGGGCGCCCACACCCGCCGCCACCCGCCTCTGCCGCAGCGCCGCGCTGGGCGCCGCCATGTCGGAGCCTGCAGCGAGCATGCGTGGGGCAGGCCGGCCCGCCTCTGCCCACACCCCGCGGGGAGCCGCGCCGGGCCGCGCCGCGAGGGCGGCGGCTGGGGACGCTAGGAGGCCGCGTGCCCCGCGGCGGCCTTATCACTGCAGTGGGGGGCGGGCGGGGGTTTCTGAGGGAAAAATGGCGTTTGTGCCTTTGAAAAACGGCGAGAAAGTGCAAAATTTAAAAAATAAGTCTAAAAAAAAGCAGAAAGTAAAGGGAAGGAGTTGCCTGCAAAACCCTTCATCCACCCCCTGCCCAAGGAAGCCAGGGTGCACAGTGGCACCGCAGCTCCCTCAGCTCACCCCGTCACGTCAGGGATCCATCCCTGAGGAAAAACCTTCATTAAATTCCTCAGGCTTTCAATATTGTCCCTTCCGATGAGCCGATGGAAGGAGTTGGCTCCGAAACCCTTCATCCACCCCCTGCCCAAGCGGCACCGCAGCCCCCTCAGCTCGCCCCGCCATGTTGGGGCGCCATCCCCGAGGAAAAACCTGGAATTCCTCAGCCTTTCAACACTGCCGCTTCGGATGCCATTGCCCTGTTGTACAGTCGTAGGTTTTTTTAGCAAAAACCACTTTAATGGTTTTTTAATGGTTTTTTTTAGCAAAAACCGCTTTAATCAAGCGGCCTCGGCAGCCATGGATGAGTCGCGGCGCGCGTCGTGTATCGCGCTTAAATAAACACCGCCGTGCTCGACCCTTCCGTGGTCTCTGAGAAAGGATCTGTTATCAGGTGTAACGTTATTCAATGCTTTTCAGACTGCAAACCAAGTCCCTTCTAAATGCCTCTTTTGTTTTTTCCAGTTTCCCATCACTGCCGCTTGCATTGTTCTCCTCAGGAAAAAAAAACCTACATAATGGTGCATTGTATAGGGAAAGAAAAATAAGCTATTTGTGAAAGGCCTCTGGTACGCTGCAGTTTCGCTCTCCCTTTGGATTAGCCACGAGGTTTGGCGAGATAAATTTAAATAGATGTAAGCTAATGGTTTCCTTTGTGGGGCCTTTATGAAACTTTTACAGCAGATTCCACATTAAATGGCAATGTCTGCAAAACAAACTGGATAATTGAGGAAATTACTGGGGAAAAGCGGAGGGTTTAGGCTGAAGATTTAGCCAAAAAAAAAGGGATAATTGAAGCTGGGAACACTGAACCGGGTGGGTTTTCATTGCCAAAGATCCTTCTGAGCTCTGCCAGAGGCACAGGTTGGGATGCTGGGGAACGAACACCAAACTCGAGGGACATCGCGTGTCAACAGCGCCTTGCAACGATACGAGCTGCGTGGTTTTAAGTCTATTAAATGGCATAAAAACGTTGTTATTCTAAAGGACCGATCCAACCCTCCTAAAAGGCAATGGAAGCCTTTCCTTTAGCTTTACTGGAAGGTGGATCAAGACATAAAGGATAATGTGTGATAAAAGAGTCGATTAGAACATCAAATGATCTCCTCTCTGTCCTCAGTCCCCGCTGGTACACGGCTTTGTGCAGACCATCATCTGCCTTGGGTTTTCTGCTCCCTTATCTATTTACCATCAGCTTTTATTTTCATGTCGCCGTTTTCCCTTGAGTTCCCCCTTTGCAAAGTAAGGCGTCGGAAAAGAAAACGATGTAAAAACCGAGCAAGTAACGCAAACGAGATATTTCAGAGAGAGGCTCTGAGCCTTAAAGTCTCAAAGGGAAAGCGGTTCATAAATGCCAGGCTGGCAGGCAGGCGCTGAGGCATCATTGATGCTGATCTTCATTCAACAAAATGCGCGCCACCACATACCCCCCCGCCCGACCCTATTTTGCTGTGTTCCAAACAGCTGCAAAAGTGACAGAGAAACAAGCATTTACTGTCACAGCACCCAGCAGCTGTCCCCACCAGCACCTCAGCCCTGCTGTCCCTGGCACCCTAAATTACTCTGTGTTCATTCAGGTCTAGTCTTTCGTCCCTCTGGCTGCCAGGAATTGTGTTTAAATAAAACAGAGAAAGTGAATGTGCGCAGAAATAACTATTTTGTAAAGCAGCATTAACATTTGGGGGCTCCTCTAAAGAAAACATACATTCAATTATGTATAATGCAGTTATACACAATCCCACTGAGCGTTCAGCTGCGTTGGCTAACTGGAAGGTGGGGATCTCACAGAGAATTTGGGAGCTTCCTTCTACTAGTTAAGATTTCTCCAGCAGTAATATTTTTTCCATTAAAATCCCTGATCCTTCCCCGTGGAAATCTGATCTTTCACTCCAGAGTTAGCAGGATTAAGGCTGAAAAGGATTTTCAGGGGAAGAATTACCTTTTTTCTTCCTCCTGTATTTGTACATCATCTATAATGAGGGGGTGCTGATTCGCAAGAGGGATTCCTAAGCAGCACCATAGGACAAACAGTTAATAATCACAGTTACCATAATCAATAGAATTGTGCTTCTCTGTTATTTTGAAAAGATGCTGTCCAGCCTGTGCTGTGCAGGGGGAAAGAAAAGATCTTTAGCCAGTGTCTAATCTGGCCTTTAACATGTAACACATACAGGTGTGGTGTTGATCCCACAAAAGCCAGCTTTGTTTTCTTGCTGGTATCTTGGAATATTTGAACAGAATTAACACATTGACATATCTTTTTATTTCCACTGGGTTTGGTCTTTGCACGTGCGTGTTTCTTTCCTGAGACCAAAAGAGGTGGCCATCCCCTTCGGGTTTGTAATTGCTTTCCCCTCCGTGTCCTCGGCTGCCAACACCACGGTGTGCAGCTTCAGGCTGGGAAAGCTGCAAGATTAAAACTCAGAACAAGCCACTAGCTAACTTTTTTTTCCACTGGGATGTTAAAAAATTCATAAACATTAAAAATTCCGCTTGTTTGTCAGTAAGGGCTACTTTATTTTACTTTAGCAGAAATTTCACGCCAGAAATTAAAGATTTTTGTGAAGCCCTCACTGCCTTTGACTCACACAGAGGTCAAAGCTTTCTATAAATAAATATCCTTTTATTCTCTGCTAGCTGCTGCCATGATGAAACCCAGAAAAGGGCTTAGGAATCCCACACACTCCTCTCCGCTTGCATTTGAAGCAGGAGAGGTCAGTGGAGTCCTGCCCGGTGCAGGTGTGCAGAGTTTCTTGTATCAACGCCAGGTAAAGGTTCATGGCTTGGAAAAGAGCTGCTGGGGGACATGTTCCTCCATTGTTTGCCCTGCAGCTGCCAAACTATTTCTGTCCAGAAAAAGGAGGGATGCCGGGGCTAAGCACCCCATTAACATAGTAAAAACTAATATTAAACTAATATTTAAGCCTCTCTCTTTTCCCCCTGTTCTCAGCAGACCGCAGCAGCTGTGCAAGGGGAGCAAGTTCACATCCACTCACGGTGATGGGAGCCTCAAGTCCCCAGCTCTTCACAATCCATGGTAATGCCTCTAATGATGGGCTTTGGATGAGGCTGTGCAGTAAAAATTTGTTCTTGTTGTGGTGGGAGCACACAGTGACTTTCATGACATCACACAGTAATTTCTCACTCCTGCTGTGCAGGTGAAAACAGGAATTTCGAGAGCACAGCTATGCACGGTGGTGGGAGCTGTGGAAACGCCAAGGATTAAATACCCCAAATGTTAATTAAAATTTGCAAGAAGGTTCCATCCCTTTTACTACTGAATTGTTCAGAGTAGCGAGGCTCATTTCATGTGAATAGAAGACAAATTTTGGACCTGAAATGACCCACAAGCAGTTGAGCAATGTAAATTTAGTCTGTAAACTGGGTGAGCAGGCATCAGTTGTGTGCTGGAGCCTTCACAAGCACACAGCGTAGGGCTGGACACATCACCACAGTTCAGCTGGAGAGCAAAGCTTTTCAGCTCTTCTGCCACTATTTTAATTGAAATTAATTGAAAGTTACCACAGGTCTTTTAAAATTTATTTTCAGATATCAGGAGCTTTCCTAAAAAAGATGGAATATTGTTTCACAGCAATCTCTGAGCTGCCACTGCAGGGCTGTATCCTCCGGGCAGAGCATTAATTCTGCAGATTCAGGGGCTTGTTTTAAAACAACCCATAGGTTACTCTTATCTGATCAGGGGTTGTTTTTTCTTCCCCGTAAGGCTCTTTCTCTTTGCTCTTTGAAATTGCCATGTAAAAATCCGCTTGCAGTTCAAAGGTAGCCAATTTTTGGAAAATGATAACTTTACCACTTGATCAGATTAAGCGATAGAGCCCACCGTTGCACCGGGCCTCCAGCCAGCCAGGAGCACAGTACGTGTGCGTGTTGCATCCCATCATGTGCAGCGGTTCCCATGTGCTCTCATGCTCTGAAATGCCTTCCCTCTCTTCTACTGAAGATGAAATTTCTCCTCCCTGACATTAGTGGGGCTCTGGCTGCTCCAAAGCCAGTGCACACACACGCACTTATTCCTGCATAATGAATAGGTATGGCAGAGAGGAACCGGGATGGGAGGTCAAAGCACCTCCATCCCATCGGGAATCTGAGGGTTCCCCACTGACAAGTGACCTGATGGACCCAAGACCTTGTATGTAGCACCCGATCCCCAGAAACTCTGGTGTGAGCTGGCCAGGAACTTTATGGGAAACCATGTCAGACTTTAAAGGAAAATGAAGCAATATTGCCAATATTGACAGGCAGAGGGTAGACCTCTGCTGTGCCTGCTCTCTGTTCCACCAAATCCTCTCTAAATGTATCCCACTTGGGTGCACTCTTTAAGGCTCCATTGGGCAACAGGAATCTCGGTTCTTCCTTCCCAGATCCGCACCCTTTTCTTGGAAATCCCAATGTCAGGGCCCACAGCGGGCTAGGTCAAGAAAGAGAAGTGTTGGGCCAAGTCTAGATGACACATCATGTGGGATCACTGCAAGCCCTGCCCTGCACCTCCATCATTTCCCCATCTCCGAGCAAACATTGGTACTTTGTCATATAAAATTTGAACAGAAGACCCCTTGAAACAAATGGGTCATCTCACCTTCTCACAGCCTTGCCCAGCTTGCATTGGTCTGCGAGGCAGGGCAACGCTGCTCCCTCCACCAGCTCAGCTGAGAACTGACACTCACAGACATGAAACAGTTTGTGCAAGATCACAAAACCAGATGTGAAGCAGGACACGTACCCTGCTCTGGGTCCAGGCACTACTGCTTGCACGTGCCCACCTCTGGAGTAAGAGGAAGCAACTACTGGACATTGTCCTCCTCCTCCTACCTGCATTGGACAAAGAGGAATTCAAGTGTGCGGGCTGGGAAATGCAATTCCCTGCCTGGGGCAGAGCTGGGGAGACCTGAAAGGCAGCAGTGTGCAAGGGGGAAGAAAACCAATTCCTGCTGTCCTTGGGGGCTTCTTTTGCAGGGATTTGCTTTGTAGTTGAAGGCAGGGATCAGAAAATAGGGTCTCTTGGTTTCATTCCTACCTCCATGGGCTTACCCCAAAGCTCCGAGCGTCCCATAAATCCCTTCCCAGCCTCGGCCATGCAATGAGGGTCGAATCTTCCGAGGAAGGTACTTCGTGGGAGAGGCTATCTTTGAAAAGATGGACTAAAAATAATGATTGCTTTGTCCCAGCCACCCCTAAAATGGATGAAATACAATTTACCTGACTCACAGTAAAGTACATTTATTAAAAGACACAATAGAATGTACATTAATTATGTCACAAGGGGGAAAAAGAAGTTTTGCCAAGCGTCCAACAGCACTGCAAAGCCACCGCTCCGCAGTCCAGGGAACCAGAAACACTTCCACGATCTCATTAAACTTTGGGTTGGGCCCTGGAAGAAAAGTTCAATTAATCCTCACTTGCAAGTTCAACATCTATAGCTCACCTTAAGCCTTAAAGACAATATTTTTTTAAAGGTTGCTTTGTAAAGTTATATTAAGAAGAAAACTTTGTGCAATGGTAACCCACGTTGTGACTCTGCAAACCGAAAGCTGAAATCTTGAGGCATTACTAAATAAGGAAATGAGACAATTTCTAAATAAAATGAAATCCCACTTTGCACTTTAACAGAATATATTCCTTTTTGTATAGAAGGCACATGGACATTCAGGAACATTTAAGTGCTCTTGCACTTAAATTCAACGTGCACACTTTATTTCAAGGTGATTATACATCACAGTAATTAAACAAAATGCTCTCAGCCCCCCCACGTTCCTGTTACTTTTTAAACGCTGCAATGCTTGAAGCGTTCACATAAAATTTATATCATTTTTTTTTCCTCTAAATCTTGTACTTGAGCCTCTTTTTCCGGGGCTGGGGAAAAGCAGCGGCTACAACTGGAATTTGGGGAGTTACTTTTTTATTTTTCCAGTCACAATTAGAAGGCTGAATTCCGCGGATAATTAGAATCAAATGCTCCAAATTAATGCTGCAAACAACCCCAGGTCTCGCCGGGAGCAGGGAGAGCTTTGAAAAGGGGGATATTTGCGGAGGGGCCCGAGGCACGCAGCCCCGCACCGGCGTCTCCCGCACCCGGAGGTGATAGGGGAAGATTTTGCGGATAAACCCCCCCTCAGACCCAAAGGCTCACCCCTCCGTACCGCATCCTCCTCCGGACGGTGCAAAGCCGCCGGTGCCCGGGACCGAGCCCGGAGGTGGGAAGGCTGCGGGGAAGAGAGGAGAGGGGACGCGGAGGGGCTCGGTGCGGTTCTTCCCAGCTGTTCGCCGCTTTCCTCCGTTATTTGCCCGTGGGAGAGAGCGGGGAGAAGCGATGCGCTCGGGGATGCGGGGAGCGCACGGCGGCCTCGAGGCTCGGCTACCAGGGGGACCGCAACCGGCTGCTGGGGCACACGGGCAGCTCCGGCCTCGCTTGCACCGGGTCGGTGCTTCCGCCACTCACCAACCCCCCCCGAAACCCTCTGGGAAAGCGGGGTTTAAACAGTAACGAGCGTAGGGCACGAACCGCCCGGTGCGCCCCGCCGGACCGGAGCCCCGAGAGTCGGCTGCTGCTCCGTCCCGGCGCTGCTCCGCACCTCCCCGCCCCGGCATCCCCAAAAAAAGGACTCTGCAACCCGCCACTGAGCCCCGCACCCCCACGTGTCCCCCAAAGAGGGGGTCCCCTCCGCACACCGCGGCTACAAAACACATCGCCGCTGTCGGGGGCGGCCGGTCCCCGCCAGTACCACGGTGCACCGAACCCCGCGGACAATTTACAGCGGCAAAAGCAGAGGAGGGAGCGCACACACCCCGAAAGAAGGGACCCGTTCCGCGGCCGGGCCGCATGCAGCCACCCCCGGGCAGCGGCACCTCTCGGCGAGCGGCGGGGCCGGTCTGCGGGGCGGCGGGCGTGCGGCCGGTGGGCAGCGCGGCCCCGCCCCTTATGTAAATGAGCCCTCCGGCTCCACCAATGGGGAGCGGCGCCGGAGGCGGGGCCGCCCGCCCGCCCCTTATAGTAACTTGTTGCCAGGGCTGAGTTTCGCACTGGACGTGGAGCGGCGGCGGCGGGCGCGGAGGGGCGCGGAGCGGTGCGGGGCCCCGGCACAGCAGCAGGACTGATTTTGGTTATTTTCTGTTTTTTCGGCTGAATTCTGCCCGTTTGTGTCTGTTACTATTTTTTCTAGATTTTATCTTTTTTTTATTGTTATTTTTAAGTTTTTTCTCGCTCTTCAGGCCCCCGCGGAGGGGTGCGCAGCCCTCGCCGCTCCGCCCGGGCACATCCCTCGCCCCCGGAGCGGCTCTCCCTTTTTCCCCCCCCTGCCACCGCCACCAATGCTCAACATGACTGAGGAGCACGATAAAGTGCTGGAGGCTCCGTGCAGCCCCGCGGGCACCACCAGCTCCATGTCCCACGTGGACTCGGACTCCGACTCGCCGCTCTCCCCCGCCGGCTCCGAGGGTCTGGGCTGCACCTCCGCGCCCGCCCCGCGTCCCCCCGGTGCCGCTCCGCTGGGCGCTAAGGTGGACGCGGCCGAGGTGGATGAGCGCTTCCCCGCCTGCATCCGCGACGCCGTCTCGCAGGTGCTGAAGGGCTACGACTGGAGCCTGGTGCCCATGCCCGTCCGCGGCAACGGATCGCTCAAGGCCAAACCGCACGTCAAGCGGCCCATGAACGCCTTCATGGTGTGGGCGCAGGCCGCCCGCAGGAAACTGGCCGACCAGTACCCGCATCTGCACAACGCCGAGCTCAGCAAGACCCTGGGCAAGCTTTGGCGGTGAGTCCCGGTCCCCGCATCCCCCCGCGGGGCGCCGCTCCGGTCCCCGCATCCCTTGCGCTGCTCCGTGCCGTGCACAGAGCCCCCTTGCCGCCGGGCTGGACCAGCGAGACCCCTTTGGTCTGCCCGGGGACGCTTTGCCTCGGGGTGCACAGCTGGATTCCCCTTCCCACCACTTTTTAAAAGTCTCTTTTCTGTCTTTTTTTTTTTTTTTAAATCTCTATTTATTTTTCTGGCCGTCTGTGCGCACGGGGGTTTCTTGAAGTGTTTCAAACTGAAGTGCAAAAATCCCCCCGAGCGTGTGTCTGCGCTGCAAAGGACGGGCTGGTCCCTGCCCCCAAAAAGCCCCTGTGTGAGGGCTTGGGGGTCCCCGGCTGCAGCGGGCTCGGGTCCTGCCCATGGCTCCTGCCCTAGGGCTGTCTCACGCGTGGATTTTCCCTGCTCCATCACTGTGATGTGCAGCCCGGGCCCTTTCCTTTCCCAGCCAGGGTTTCCCATGTCCCTGTCCCTGGGACACTGAGATTTCTTAAAATCGCTTCTTTTACAATAGCTTTTTCTAAAAATTTTTTGCCTTACCTTGTTTGCTTGCTGCTTAACAAGCTGTGAAACCTCAACAAGCCGATTTTTAGCAGTTATTTTAATCTTCCTTCTAATTTCCCTTCTTATCTGCGTGCCTGCATGCTCAGTGCTGCCTCGATGCAAACTTTTTTCGCTGGGCAGCATCTGCTTCCCAAGGCTCTGTGTTGAGCCACGTTTTACCCCGTGGTATATTTGGTCATGTCTGTACCAAACTCACATCTTCCTTGCCCACTTGGGCCAGCAATGTGCCCATGGCCATTTGAGCCTCTCCAAGAGAGGTCTGGCTGGGGGAAAGAGTTTTAAAAGAAATAATCCCATTGCTGTTGCCTTCATAGTTCCTTTGTAAGCACCAAACAAAGCTGGAAATGGGCAGTGTTGTTTGTCGCAGTGACAGGGTGGCATTTATAGGACAAACATAAGAATAATATTTGGCAAAGGCATTTAAAATGGGGTGGGGGGTTTTCTTTTGCCTGGTTGTTGGTATCCGCAGTGGTCTTTTGTGCCTCTATAGTTGGTATTTTAATATGGTTTTGCAACATAGTTTAGCTCTTTTTTCTTGCCACAGCAAATTTGTTTTGTAATTAACTTTCTGGTTGCTCAAATCAGTGTATGGGAAGTGGGGGTGTGAGGCTGACAACAGCCTGAAAACTTCTAAGGAAAAGACATTAATTTTGGATATTTTTTTTTTTTTCCTCTCCTCCTTATTATATTTTTTTTTTAAAAAAAAAATCCTAAACCAGTTTGTTAAGTGAAAATGAGAAACGTCCCTTTGTGGAAGAAGCTGAGCGGCTCAGGGTCCAGCACAAAAAGGATCACCCGGATTATAAATACCAGCCACGGAGGAGGAAAAGCGTAAAAGCCGGGCAGAGCGACTCCGACTCCGGGGCTGAGCTGAGCCACCACGCGGGCACGCAGATCTACAAAGCAGACAGCGGGCTGGGGGGCATGGCCGACTCCCACCATCACGGTGATCACACAGGTAATGGCCCCACGGGTGAAAGTGTGTGCAGGGCCCGAGTGCGTTGGCTGGGGACAGGAACCTGCCAGTGGGCACGGGCTCGTGGGCCCCTCGGATGAGCATCAGTGGGGTTGGGGCCATCCAAAAGCAGTTGTTGCCCTGAGAGCTGTGGTTTTGCACCAGGTTGTGAACACAGCCACAGTTTTCTTTATTAAATGCTTATAGATCCGACTGCGATCGGAAAGCCCCAAATGCAGGGACCCTGCTCCAGCTGGCCCAGGAGCAGGACAATTAATTGCGAGCTAGTAAGGGTTAATAACCCGTTGGCCATGCAAAGGGTGCCTGGGGGAGCGGGTCCTGGAGCTGCGGCTCCCCCCCGGAGCTCCCCGCTTCTCGGCGGCGCTGCGAATTGGCAGCGGGCGCGTGTTGACAGATTCCAGGAGGATTGCGAACGTCCTGCAGCTTCAGACGCGTCTGCGCTCTCGCCCAGCCTGGCTGGGGAGCCCGGCCCGGCCCGCTCTGCCGGGACCACTTCTCTGCTGCCAGGAGAGCCGGGCTGGCTTCGGGCTGCCCCTGGGGACAGGCTGAAAGGGTCCCTCTGAATCCACCCCCTGGATGCACTTCCCAGGGGAGGGGGAGTTTGTGCAGCCAGGGGTGTCCTGCCATGTCCCAGAGTGACCCTGATGGACACAGTGTGCTCCCCAGCTTCCCCTGCCTGCTGTGAGCCATCACCGTGTGGGTGGTTTACCCCAGCTGAGGACATGGTCCCTGGCAGGGTCGTAGGGTGACATCAGCCACCTTCAACATGGGGCTGTAGATTTAAATCCCCCTTCCCCTCTTGCAATAAGAGAGGGGAGAAACGTGCAATTTTTAATTGTTCTTGAAGGAGCTGGGTGTTTTGTGGCTGCTGTTGTTAACGCTTTCCTGTCCCTTCTTCCCCAGGCCAGACCCACGGGCCACCCACCCCACCCACCACCCCCAAAACCGACCTCCACCACGGCAGCAAGCAGGAGCTGAAGCACGAGGGCCGCCGCCTCGTGGAGAGCGGCCGCCAGAACATCGACTTCAGCAACGTGGACATCTCGGAGCTGAGCAGCGAGGTCATCAACAACATGGAGACCTTCGACGTGCACGAGTTCGACCAGTACCTGCCGCTCAACGGGCACGCCGCCATGCCACCCGACCACGGCCCCAACGCCGCCGCCGGCTCCTACGGCGCATCCTACTCCCACTCGGCCGCGGGCACCGGGGGGACCAACCAGGTCTGGACTCACAAAAGCCCGGCCTCAGCGTCGCCGTCGTCCGCTGACTCGAACCAGCAAAGGCCGCACATCAAAACGGAGCAGCTGAGCCCCAGCCACTACAGCGACCAGTCCCACGGCTCCCCCGCGCACTCCGACTACGGCTCCTACAGCGCCCAGGCTTGTGCCACCACCGCCTCCACCGCCACGGCCGCCGCCTCCTTCTCCAGCTCCCAGTGCGACTACACGGACCTCCAGAGCTCCAACTACTACAACCCCTACCCCAGTTACCCCTCCAGCATTTACCAGTATCCCTATTTCCACTCCTCCCGCCGGCCCTACGCGACGCCCATCCTCAACGGCTTGTCCATCCCGCCGGCCCACAGCCCCACTGCTAACTGGGACCAGCCGGTCTATACAACCCTGACGAGGCCTTAAAGGATGCGTGGAGCCCCCGAGGGCTTCCCCGACGTATGCACTAATGAAGGAATGAAGATGAAGAGCGTGGAGTGCCGCGATAAGTTTCCGAAGTGCCTCCTGAGCCACTGGGAACTCTGCTCGTTGCGACTGGATGTCCCCTTGCTTCAAAACTCTCCAAAAGGACAGAGCTCTATTTTTCTTTAATACAATTGAAATAAATAATTAAAAAAATAAAAGATAAAAAAAAAAGAAGAAAAAGGACCAGTGATTCCTTTTGAATAAATGAAGGACAAAACCATTCGACTCCTCTGTGAGGACTGAACTTAACTCGTCGTGGAAGTTGACAAGTGCAAAAAGTGGAGCAATGGGATGGGAAATGGGGGGGGGAATGATCAAAACAACCAAGCTGTTTGAGACTTTAAGGGTCTATTGCAATGTGAGGAACGGACCAACCTTGAGGGCAAGAACTCACTCGGACCAAGGCGGATGGAGCCCGACAATCTGACTCTTCCCTGTGACCATCTCGTGGGAACAAACCCGGCTGGTGGGACCAACCCATTCAATGTCTGAAGTGTTTGGTTTTGTTTTTTTTTAGTCAAGAGTTCTTCTAAGCAAGGTTTGGCTGTAATTAACATTTTGTTTTGGGGTTTTTTTTTTGGAAGCTTAAAATGTTTTGTTGGTGTTTTGGTTTTTTTGTTGTTTGTTTTTTTTTTTTAAATCTGTTAAATACGTATTTATGTTCTGTATTATTTTGTCTTTTAATTAATGAAGTAATTTTTGTGCAAAAAAAAAAAAGTAGAATTTTAAAAGATTTTAAAGATGGGGTGGGAGCATAAAAATAGTGGAGATGATACAATAAAGTGATGTTATGAGTCTATAGATTTTCATTGGTTTTGGGGTTTTTTTTTTTTGGTTTGAACCACTGCAGCAGTCGTGGTTGAGAGAGGGACTGAATGCCTCTGCCCATCGCAGACCTGCTCCCCAACAGGAGACTCAATCAGGACTGTAAAATAACGAGGGGGGGGGGAAAGAGTTACTAATTAAATTGGGAGGCCAAAATGATTGCAAAAAGGAGCAGGGGATTATTTCTGGCTGCTTTGGGGGCGTTCAGGTTGGATTGAAGGCATTGCAGAGTCTGTGCACGCTTTCAGAACCAGGACTACTTTATAGGAAGATGTAATTTAATGAGAAATTCAAAACTTCTGCTTTAATTGTGGCTTCTAGGGACCCAGATCTCATCCATCAAGCTGTGAAACTAAAATCTTCTCCACTAAAAAAAAAAAAAAAAAAATAATGTTTAGGTACTTAGTTTTAGACTAATATTTCATTGATATATTTCTACTTCTTCCATTGTATGCTGAGCATATAATAACCGTCTATTTTATGGTAACTTGTGCCTTTAAAAAACTTTGTAAATCTAAAAAAACACATTTCAGAGGTTATCATCTTTTTACCTTTTCTACATTTCCTACTTTTTTTTTTTTTTCCCCCCCTAAAAATATTTTTTTGCATATTTCCTTTTGGGGACGTGGGGGTGGGGGAAAATACAGAAAACTCATTTTTATGCAATCTATTTTTCTGTATAAAGTTTGAAAGACTTTGGCTGTTTACTGCTCTGTTCTCTTCACTAGCTTCTGACTAAGCAATGCTAACTTTTGTACAGATCAATTTGATAAAATTAAAGATTGCTTTTTATCAGCTCCGTGGTTATGTTTTCTTTCTGCTTTTGAGCCTATTTCTGTGCTGAGAAGAAACGTGGAGAGCAGCTGGGAAAGAATCAGGATATTCAGAATAAAATATTTCGAGCAAGGTTTTCTCTGTTCTAATATATTAATTTGGGTTTTATTTTCTCACTCCCTTTCCCTGTACTGAAAAGGTGTCTTACAATGAGATTTTTTAAAATCTATTTTCTTTTTACTTCCTCGAGAAGTCCATTTCCCCACCCGTAATCCCAGGGATTTCATAGGATTTCGTTGAGGCTGCTCACATGAGGAAGGGCTTGCGGGGTCAGACTGCCATGGTTTTAGACCACGTTCATTTTGTTCTCTACAGCACTGAGGAGGAATTTTACAGTACCAAATTCTATTTTCTGGTTGGTGAGCCCTTGTAAATACCTCTTTAACTATGATAGCAACAAAATTACATGTTGCATGTAGTGTTCTTGTTTGGTTTTTTAAAAAATGCAGTCATTAAAATAGTTACATTTGTGACTTTTTCTTTTTTTTCTTATATAAACGAAGCTGCAGTTTGGTTTCACCAGTTCAGAAAAGCCATGTAAGGTTTTCAGGCTTGGCCCTAACTGGGAGGAAAGGGTTGGGATGAGGGAAATTGAGCCGCCCCTGCCCTCAGGACTCGGTTGCAGTGCAGCACCGTGGAAAATGTTTTAACAGAGGGGGAAAATAAATGTGATGACAATTAATGAAGCTCAAGAACATTAACGAAGTCTGAAGAAGAGAGTCCCAATGCAAATTTGCTGTTTGCAGTAGCTGCCAAGAGCTATCTTGCCAGAGTGTCTGTAACTGGACACCATTTTCTCTGCGCTCATTTACAACACTGTTGGCAAAATGACTTTATTATGCTCTAAGCCAAAGCTGCAGAATAACTTTCAGAGGAGATTTTCTTTCCTCCTTTCCCCTCCCTCCAGTTACAATGCAAGTTTCAAGTCTTCTCCTAGCTCATGCTCAAAAAAATAGATGTGGTTTGGCTTTGCATTTGAGGTAGGGCTTTCAATGTCACACACTTTGGGGAAAAAAAGGAGAAAAAAGGGTGGGATGGGAATGTAAGTGCTTACCTTTGCTTTCTTCATGATGTTTAATAGCAAAGCTTACAGTAGCTTCACTGATGTCTGGATTAATCTTTAAAACAACTAAAATTTCTGTATGTGATAGTATAGTAAATCACTCAAAATATTGCAATTAAAATTGCATCAAAGCATCTCTGGCTGATGGGAGGAGGCAGTGGGGGTCTTTGCCCCCAGCAGGATGAGTCCCAGTTGAGCTCAGGGAACATTCCCAAGCAATTCTCTCTCTCTTTTCCTTGTCACAGGGTGACATCCAGCAAGTGCAGCATCCTTGGGGTGGCCTCGAGCTGCAGGGTGTTTGTGCAGAGCCGTGCTGTGGGTGCCCTGGGTGGCTGTGGGATCCCTGGGCCAGCCTGGCAACTGCACCAGGGAAATGCACATCCAAAATAAGCAGATTTTAAATCCATTTGCTTTTGGCTATATTTACTTGCCACTCGTTTTTGCTTTCTACAGGCTTTGCAAAATCAAGTTAGCTGTTACTGCTGTTTGCAGAAACAAAGTGGGATAGGTTGGGACTGTTCAGTAGGTGCAAGAGGTAACATGAGCCCTGCAGACCCCTCTGCAGCTCCTGGAAGCAGCTGATGCTGAATGGTGACATTCAACTATTTTTTCATTGCCCTCAGAGCCAGGGATGCTCACTGCACATTTGCTGTCGAGTCGAATTCAAAGACATCACAAAAGGGATGGTCAAGAAGGTGAGAGGTGAAATTCACAGGGCTGAATAACCCAGTGACTCAGGCTTTAGTGTGTGCTGGGAATTTCTAAGAGCACCAAGAAGTCCCTTCCCCACACCTAGATTTATACTTACACATACAAGTCTCCATTTCGTTTCCCTAGGAGAGAAACACTGATCAGGGCCATGATTTATATTTGGAGAAGAGCATTTTGATTGAAATTAACACTGTTGTATAAATGCATTTTCATGCATTGTCCTTCTCTTCTCTTTTACGTAGAGATATCATCTCCAGAAAGTGATTTTCCATGAGCCGAGCGTCTTCCCGGCCTGAATGGCAGCATTGTATGTCCCCAGCTCGGCTCTGGTGGCTCTTGTGTTGGCGTGGGGCTGGAATGCCTCTGCAGAAGTCAATGAGATCAGGTGAAACCAAGACCGCCTTTTGACCCCTGGCTGTCAACAAAAAAGGGTTCTCGAGATAATTGCAGGAATACACACGCGATAAAAGTTCCTCTTTTTTATCATTGGTGCAGAGAATAATGAATGTTGCTATATAGCCAATTTGCTCAGAAGGTACTGTGCAGTAAGAAAGAGGAAATTAATTTTATAGACCGTATCCACATTCCTTCTGCATGGTAGAAAAAAAAGTCCCTTCCCATCCTCCTTTTTATAATTTTTTCCTGAAGTGATATCGACTTTTGTTACACTTCTTTTTACAGTTGGGTATTAGGTTTATGGCAAAGAAATTCTGAAATGGCATTTCTGTGACAGCATTCAGCTTTGATAAACTTCCTCATGGGTATACCCCTCCTCCCCATCTATGGATTGACCTCCTCAGCACCTCTGGCTTTTCCAGCCTGGCTCACCAGAGCCAACGAGCTATAGGGCCACGAGAGCAGGGGTACAGGACAGCCCCCACCTGGGGAGCTCCCCGGCCCTCCCCATGCAGGACAGGATCCCCAGGGATCTGAACACAGGGATCTGGGTGTCCTCACATGATGCTTCTGGAAGCAGCAGCCACAGGGCTGCCTCTCCTTGCCTGGCATCTCCAGCTCGATGAGACGAGGTGTGTAGCACCCCCCTCCCTCTTCCACCTTTATCCTCCCATTGCCAAGGCCGGGTGCTTGCAGCCCCTGGCTACACCTTGCCTATCATCTGGAGGCAAAAAAATAAAAAAGAAGAGTATATCTAAAATAAAAAGCCATTTGGAGTAGCTGGGGTTTAAGCACCAGGAGGGCAGGAAAAGCTGTTTTTGGATGAGGGGCAGATGCTGCAGGTAGTGACCCTGGTAGGGCAGAGCCACCACCACTCTGCTCCTCCTTGGAGACCCTGCAGAGGCTCCACAAGGCTTTTTTGGGGATTCATCACACAGCACCTTAATTAATGAAGTGAGGGGAGCTGCACTAGACCGTGGGAACCAGGGAGACCAGGTCCAGCCCCAGTCTCACCTCTTCCACCACCCCCCAGCTGTTCACTTTCTGTGTGTTATACACAGGAATTAAGGATGGCACCAAGTGGCAAAGGCTGAGGCTTGGGGAGGGGAAGCCATTTCCCAAATGAGTCAGCAGGAGCTAAAAATAGTTCCCCAGAGCCCAAACCACAGAAAATGGTACATATTCCAAATAAAGTTCATTTCCCCTGCCATCCTCATCCCCAGCCCGCGCTGGAGCCGCAGAGGTTGCAGGGCAATCCCTGCGATGTGACACGATGCCATGCAGTGGCTGCTCCCTGATGCTGAGCAGGGGTTTTGGGGAATGACAGCCCTTTGCTCAGCCCAAGTGGCTCCTGGGGGGCCGCAGGCCATGGGATTTCTGTCACAGAGTCTTCAGCAGCGGGGCTGTGGTCAGAGCGGCATTTGGGTTTGGGGCTTAGGTGGAAAGTGAGTTCAGTTTTTTGCAGAAGCTTGCTGCACAAGAAAGGGTATGGCAGGCAATGTCTTCCCATAAAACCACACAGTCTGCACTGATAAAAACAGTCTTAACAGGGCTCAGTGTCTATATTTAGCTTGTACATCAGGCTAAACTGCAGCTACCACCCAGTGACCCCTACCCAGGTGAAAAGGGGAATGGGGGGGGCAAAAAGGGAGAAGCCCCCTGGGCTGAAGCAGAAACAGATTTCATGAAATAACAGAACTAATACAATCACCAATATAAAGCACACAAGGTCCTACTCAGCCTGGTCCTTGGGGTCAGCAGCAGGAACAGAAGGCCAGGAGAGAAGAGTCCCAGGAAGAGGAACTCCCCCCTCCCTGAGCTCCCTCCTTTTATAACGAGCATGATGAGGTTGTATGGGATACAGCTGTGAGTCAGTGCCTTGATGGGATCTCCCTCTGACTGGGGGCTGCTCATGGCTGCCTGCAAACAAAGCGACCCCAGGCTCCTGTGCTGCAGGAGAGCCACTGCCCTGGGATGGGAGTCACTCCAGGGCGGCCGTTGCTGCCAGCCTGGGGGTTCCTGCTCAGAAATGGTTTGGCACTTGGATAAACACCATGGGTGCTGCCCAAAGCAGGACTCTGCCCTCCCTGTGCTTGAAAGAGCCGTCAGCATTCCTGCTGACCCCTATTCAGCTGCTCCCATATGGCTGTGGAGCTCAGCCATGCACAGTGTGTCACTGGTTTAACTGCAGTGTTGGTTTTGACCTGATTTAGTGAAGCCCATGCAGGAAAAAAAAAAAAAAAAAAAGCCAGTTGGACACACTTCTTCAGGTTTAAAAGCCGACTTCTTCCACTTTATCTTAAACCAATTAGGAATGAAAATCAAACCATCTCTAATGCAAACTGAGCGGGTGTCCCTCCGTGCCTCTGCCACCCAGGGCTGGGCTGGGTTAGGGAAGGCGATGCAGAGCACTGGGTGGGTTGGAAAGCACCGCCCGGGGGGTGCAGCAGCACCCCTGCACCCGTCCCAGCGCGGCTCCGCAGCCCGGCCGCTCTCCCAGCCGCGCTGGCATCGCCTCCCGCTCCCCGTATTTGTTTGTGGATGTGTGCGCAGGCAATATTGTGACTGTCAGAGACGTGATATTAAAACATTTACCCAAAATACCTCTGCCTGCCTTTCTCCTCCCCTCGCTCGTCCCCCTCGTCCTCCTCCTTTTTTTTTTTTTTTTTTTTTTTCCTGGTGCATGTGAATAAATTCCCAGTGTCGGGATGGAGGTCTTCACCTAGGAAAGGGTTAAGCATTTTGAAAGGTCTTGTTTGAGGTAGAGTGAATTTTAACCACCACACACATAACGAATGCGAAACAGCCTGAATCGCTGGTGAGGAGCCAAGAGCACAAGAGAGGAGCTGCTGAATTTTAATGATTCATTATTGCATGGAAGGCCTTTGTCTTCCTTTATCCGGTGCACAATAAAAGAATTAATTGGACAGAAAATGGCAGGGCAAAGAACTGACAAGTCATTAAGGGGCTCTGAATGGCTGATTAGGTGCACATTGGGGGTGGAATTTCAACTGCACTGTTTCAGCAAGGGCTCTGGAATAATAATGGCATGGCACAGTTTATATTTTGTATGCAGTACCAGAAAGGCCTTTATGTCGGCATTGTGGTGCTATTTATTATGCTGTCTATTTAGCCATTGTTGGCATTGTGTTTGCAATAAGAATGCACAAACAAAGTTGGGATTTTTTTTTTTTTTTAACTTCACGAAAGCAAAATAATTGGGAATCAGAATCTCGCTCCGCGGATAGTTTTATGAATTTGTGTCCCCGTGTCGGCGAACGGCAGTAAATATTTAGACTTGAGAGAAGTTGCTTCATTTAGAAAAAAGGAAAAGAACTAAATAAACTTCTCCCAGTTCCCCCCCCAGTCCTGCAGAGCCGCCGTTCAGGGCAGCCTCGCGCAGCTGGTGGAGCCCCTGCGAGCGGTGGGACGCTGCCCACTTCCCCAGCCCGACGCCGGGAGGATGCGGCTCGAGGCAAAGCAGCCGAGTGGAATTATCGGTAGCTAGGAAGTCCATTGAACATCTCGCACACGGATCCTTTGAGGCGGCTTCTGCCAGAGTTTCCTCGTTGTTGTTGTTGATGTTAAGCAGTTGCCTGCGAGTTATAATCAAAACCACACACACAGAAAGGGAAGGAAGAATACAAAAAAGGATCCCAGCACGCTGGGTAGGTGTGATTTTGATGAGGAATGTGCTTTTTTTTTTTTTTTCTTTTTTTTAAGAGGATAACAAACAGGGATAGCAGTTTACTGTCAGGTCTGTACATAGCTGGTTGAAAGTTTCAGGGGGAAAAAAAGGAAACTTTATTAAAGATACAGCTTTTTTTTTCCCTGCAAGGGATTCGTTACAGCCAGATGAAAACAGAAAGCCGTCACCTTCACCCAACCTAGAGATTTTCACACGACAAAGATTGCATTTAAAATTCTGCTCGAAGGCTCGTAGAGGATAACTTCATTTCTGACAACCTCAGGATGCTGCCAGCCCTGGCTGCTCTTTCATAACCAATTTCAAGGTGCCCTCCCCCAGCGAACACCCCTCCGCCTGCCCGGGCACCAGGGAGCTGTGTAGTGCCATGGATGAACCTCAGCCTTCCAAGGAATAGAGGAGCAAAAGCCACTGACTGCTGATGCACCACATCCAGCTGCCCCTGAAACCTGCATTAAATCTCCTGCTGAATTCTTCTGAGGGAGCTGGGATTGGCTGGTCCTGGCTCACACAGGCAGCTCAGGTCTGCATCCTGAGCCTGCATCCCCATCCCTGTCCTCCTTCCACCCCAGGAATCCAGGTCAGGGAGGTTTGACACCACGTACACTGCTGCTGCCCCACTGGGATGAGCTCACACACACACATCCTTCCAAAAACGACCTCCCCAGTCCCAGCTGGAGGGGCTCCCCCCCCCTCAGGGCCCGCTCTTTCTCACGCTTCTCTGTTTTTTTTTTTTCCTGGATGCTATGGGCTAAAAAGGGGTTAACAATATATATATATTTGAAAACGTGAGAGGGGATTTGGGTGTCAGGGAGATGGATGAGCTGCAATCTGAAACTTTTTAGGTAAGAATAAGTGAAAAGGAAAATGGGGTTATTACCAAAAATGCCATTCTCAGTAGAATACAGCCCTTCTGTAATAATATTTTAAGAGGTAGTTAGTGGCACTCTTCATTCGGGAAAGTAAAGGCATGCATGTCAAACAAAAATAAAATAATATAATAAAAAAAAGAGGTGGGAAGGTAGCTGGGTGCACTGGAAATTGTCATGCTCCTCCTGAGACTTCGGCTTCTTAACACTGAAAGGTAAAAAAAAAATAAATACTGTCATTTGTGCTCCTCTGTTCGTGCTGCAGCTGGGAAGGAGGTGAAGGGAAAAGGTGGTATTAGTGATGAGGGGTGCATGGCTGGGGAGTGCCAGCACCTGCCGAGCCAGGACACCCCACCACCACTTGCTCTGCCACCAAAGATGATTCTCGCCACAATCTTAGAATCATAGAATCATAGAATAACCTTGGTTGGAAAAGACCTCTAAGTTCACCCAGTCCAACCATTAACCCAGCATTCCCAGTCCCCACTGCCCCATGTCCCTCAGCACCACATCTCCACGGCTCTGAAATCCCTCCAGGGATGGGGACTCCCCTCCTGCCCTGGGCAGCCCGGGCCAGTGCTGGGGAACCCTTTCCATGAAGAAATTTTTCCTAATATCCCATCTTCTTGGCATCTTGATCCCTGGAGCTGAGCCATGAGTCACCCATGTGCTATTCGAGACCAGCGAGTCACCTCTTCCTGCAAACACCTCCTTTTCCCAACAAGGAGGACTCAGTGCAACCCCCAGTGAGACCCTCTGCGGGTGGGCAGCAATTTCCCCGGCTGCTGAGGTCCCCCAGGTCTCACTCCTGTCCCTCTGAAGCTCTCACTGCTCCAGGGCCACCTGAACCCTAGAGGGTCTATTGGCTTGGAGAGCATCTCCTGGTCACCAGATGGAGATGGAGATAAAGCTGGACCCAAATGGACAAAATTTAGGCAGGAATCCAGATATTCACAACATTTGGGAGAAATCAGATCTGTGGAGGAGGAGCTTGGAGAGAGGTCTCTCAGAATGAAGTCAGGTGAGAGCTTCAGAGCCAGATTCTGACCATCCCTTAAGAGCTGTGTGTTCAAGCCCTGGAACAGTTGGCTGAAATCCATGCCTGGTGATGGGATACAGAGAAGTTAAAAACATATCTAAAACACTTAACAAAATTCCCAGATGAAAGCAAGTTTATTTGTTTAATGAAAATAACTTAACAAAACATCCGATTAGGAGATGTTTGTGTTCTATTTCTGGGAAAGGTCCTCTGGAACCCCCCAGAAAAAAAAAAAAAAAAGAAATGCTAAAACAATCAGCTTCAAACTGTGTAGATATTCAGATCTGCTTGGAAAAACAGAGGGAAGATGGAAATATCTGCACTGGAAGAGAGCAAAGGTCTGTCTCAGGAATATCCTGCAAAAAGGCACATGTAACTTTGCCATGCAGGAGCAAACAAAAAACCCCCTCAAACAGGGAAAAAAAAAAGGGGTTGTATAAAATAGCCCTTCCCCTGGTCTCTGCCAGCCTCTGGCAATCAGTGATCGCTGCGAGACACCCGCCTTGCCTCAGTGCTGTGCCCAAAGCTGTGTGTTATCCATGAATTTGTCTCACCCTCCCTTGAACCCAGCTCTGCTCTTCGCCCCGGCCTGTGACAGAGCTCTGTGGCTGAACACTTTGCTCTGAAAAAGAAAAGTAAAACCCAAAAAAGTATTTATTTTTTATCTAATTTCAGCTTTCTGTTCAATTGCCTTGTTGGGCACTCGCCCATCGTACCATGAGACACACCAGGTGATGGCAAGGGTTACCAACCACCATGCCCTCCTTTCCCCGTGTGGTCCTTCACTGCCTACACCAAAAGACCTCGGGCTGGGCTGGAAAGACTCTGCTAGAAGCAAATAGCATATTTTAGTTCCAAACCTAAAACATCCACTTTGGGCAGGATTTTGTCTCCGTCTCCCACTCCACGTTGGGGCCCGATACACTCCGGGCGCTGATGCTGGTGACATTTGTCTCATCCCAGTGTGAGAAATGGACTTGAAACATGCTTTAAAAGTCAGGGTTTCCTGGTTTCTGAGCAATAAATCCTGCTTTTTGGGGTCAGGCCTTCCCAAGTGATAAATTTCTACATTTCTGGGAAAATACACTCCAGGGAAAGCAGACAAAGCAGAAAAGGCTGTGGCACTGCCTGAAATGACATTTATATCTCGGAGGGCGAAGCAGCCTGGACAGGACTGTCAGACACATGCCTGCAGGAAGGAAGGATGGACCTGGTGGAGCAGATGGAGCTTTCTTAGGGAAAGGCACCCAAACTGGGGCTGAACTGCCACCAGAGACTGGAAATGGGACAGCCAGGATGATATCTCCTCATCCTGCCCAGGCTTGGTGCACCCTGGCTCACCTGGGAATTGCCACTCCAGGGGGCTGAGACCTGGGGTGCAGAAGATGCTCCCCCACGACTCACCTCCTGTGGGCTCACGGGATTCCCTGAGGTTTCAGGGCCACCCAGCCCAAACCCCAGAATACAGATTCTGAGCCCTAAATGGCTCAAATGGCATCTTTTGGATTTTCCCTTTTGCCTAATTACAGGGATTTATTTTTATTACCCCTACGAGCTTGTTCCAAAACCCAGTCAGCTCAGCAAAAGGCTTTTACGGGCTTTTGGATCAGACCAAGGCACTTGGTGTAGTTTTTCCTATAGCAAATTATCCATTATTTGCTGGTTCTCATTTAATTATTAAACAGAAGCTGCAGATATTAAGCTTCCAGGTGCCTTGAAATGAAGGACAAGACTCCCATTGCCTTCAGGAGGTCCCTGGATTTCACTCCAGCTCCTGACACAGTGGTGAGATCACAAACTGTGCAAAACATGTCTGTGTTGTTATGTTACGGGTCCAGTCCACTGTGTTTGGAGCCAAGGAGCCGTATCAGGCATACTGAGATGGACTTTGGCCAACATTGCTGCAGTCCAGCCACGACTGAGAGCTTAGTGCACCTCTGTGTGTCACATCTGCTCTACCTTCCCTCTCTAATCGCTTCGAACATCGCCGCTAAACACCGGGATTAGGGAGGATTTGAGGCATCTGGTCCTTTGTGATCTGAGCTTCAGCTCTCTCAGAGTGTTTTATAAAGGTGAGAAACGCTGATGCTTTCACCTTGGTTAAAACCCTTGGATATTCTTGAAGATAGAGAGGCAGAGGCCCCCCGCTGGGCATGCAGGGATGAGGCATAGGAAGCAGAAACACTTTCATCCCTCTAACACCACTGAGTTTTGCCATGGACTTCATTGGAGAGTGCATGACGCTTGGAAATAGGCTTTGCCTCTACCTTAAGCACTCAAAAAGTTGTTCTTAGTGTGTATCAGTCATCCTATACTTACATGATGCCACAGGCTCACCCAAGCCCAGAAATGCTCTTTCCCCCCAAGCCCTAGGGCAGTGCACATAGGGATGAGCTCTCCATAGGTTCCCCTGTTGCAATGAAGCACACAGGGGGAAAAATTCCTACAGCTCTGTCTGTGTTGTGGGTTCTCTGATGCTGTCTATACTCAGGTGGACCCCAGTTTGAGCCAGACTTGCTGGAGTACGAGAGGTGGGCTGTGAGCTGCTGCTGCACAGACTGACAGCAACTGAATGCAACACATTTTCCCACACTGAAAATAAGCAAATTCTGACTGAAGTGCTGACTTGCTCTTTGAATTGAATGCTTGGCTGTTCCCTGCAGGAAGACCCGTTCGTATACAGGGATTTCAGAAGAAACCAAGTCCTGGAGTAAAATCTTCACCCTCAGGACACCTGTCCCTCCCTTAGAAATGAAATTCAGTGCCATTTCTGTAGGTGTAAAGCTCTACGGCGACAGTTAATGTATGCATACTTCTGGGTTCCCTCATTACCATTTCAGTTGGCTCGTTTACATAATAACACAGAACAGAAGATCATTTGCATAAAATTAAACAAAAAACCAAACCCAAAAAATCAAATAACTGATTGTTGCTTTTATTTTGAAAGGCGCCGAGAAATGAGCCTGTGAAGTTATTTATATCCCCAAAAGTACCAAGGAGGCTAATGGGCAGGGAACCCTGCTTTCTGCACAAAATGGGACCTGACCACTTCAATTTATTCATGAAATATTAGCTCACTTAGTGGCAGAGGTTTTTAAGCAGCTGGGTCGGAGCTGACGGGAAATCCCCTCCCAGCTGCAGTGGGGTCAGCAGGACTGGGAGCCAGACAAAAGTGAATCCCCCCAGCCCCGAGCCCGTGCAGCACCTGAAGGGACTGGGGGACGAGAGCTCTGCTCCTTGGTTACGGTTGGTGGGACAGAAATATGCCATTCTCTTCCAGCACTTCTGTCTGATGGTCATTTACCTAATCTGGGGGTTTTACACCCATCCCCTCCCCAGTGCTGTGATGCTTGGGCACCTTCATCTTCAACCGAGAGCTGGAGCAAAGTTCCTTGTGGGCTTCCCAGGTTCCCTGTCACGTCCCAATTTCTTCTGCTCCTCCCAGTTTCCATGGCTAACTATTCCCACGTGAGCAGCCCCTGGCTGTCCCACCTGATGGGCCAACACTGCTATTGACATAACAACAGCAATTTGGCTTTGCAGTGAGCGGAGTCACCACCAGCAGGTGTGAGCACCACCCCCCTCAGGTCTCAGGCACTGGGAGAGCTGTGTGCCAGCACTGGGCACAGTGGGACGTGATGGTGTGGCTTACACGGGGGAAATGTGGGACTGAGCAGTAAAACACGTACTGATTTGGTATTCAAGGCGTGTGCAAAATGGCCATATTTGCATGAGAAAGGTTTGTTGGGAGAAATCTTCAGCCAAATCCTATTTTCATTTATAAGCCTCCAAACATGCAGCATCTTTCCTGACACCAGGAACGTTACTTCAGGTTTGTGCAAGGGTCGTGAGAGCTGAACCTGGCCCAAGAGTACTCAAAGCCTGGGAAGCTCTGAGCTCTTTATTACAGCAACTCCTGGTGAAACCATCACCAAAATTAAACTACAACCTCCTGTAACAAGCTGGCCTCTGCATTTTTAACAGTGATGCAAATCCTTCTGTAGATTACTGGGGTGAGCAATGCTGCACTTGGCAAGTTCCTGCAGCGCAGATGGCCTCAAGGTTGGAAACATGACCCTGAACTACCTCCTCAAGCTGTCCTTTGGAGACCAGCTCTGGACTGTGGGAGCACTGGGGCAGAGGGACAATGGGACAATGTTTGTGCTGGGATGTCCCCGTCCCACAGCGTGATGCTCTGAAACAAAGCCCTAGCGCAAGCATGTGAGCAGCTGCCCTCCGCCCCCCCTGTACGCCAAACTGAATATGCATTGTTGGACATGGGTGTGGTGGGTTTCAGCACTCTGAGCCTGCCAAACTTGGACTTCTGCCCCAAATATTCACATGGCCTTAATAATTTTGTTCCCCTTTTCGCATGCTTCTCCATGCCCTCACCAGGGCTGTGGTGGCTCCTCTGTGCTGCTGGCACTGCAAGAGTGCCCATGGCAGAGCTCCACGTGCCCACCCTGGCCAGGTGGCTCTGGAGCTGAATGCTTGCTCACAAGGACCCATGTCCTACTGTTCCATGAAAAACCTGCCAGGAGAGCTGGGGTGGGAAGGAAGAGAGATCCTGCACAGTCCCACTGCAGGTCCTTCCCCAGGAGCAAGGTTTGGGAGGGCAAGATCTCCTTTGCTGAACACCCCCATCCTGCAAACCATGTATGGCCAACAGGAACCTCAGCTCAGAGATCTGCTCCCTCTTCCAGGTATCTGCTCCTCCCGTGGGGCAGCAGAAGACTGCAGAGTGAGCTGGGGCTGGGAACTAGGGTGCTTGATAAGAAGGGAGGTGATGCTCCCGAGGGTCTTACAAACATCACTCTTGCAGGGACCTCAGCTATTTGTGATGTTTCCTTGTGTCCTGTACTGAATATTCAGAAGGAAAAATTGCACTGGGATCCCTGTGAGAGACTCCCATCAGCACCCAGTGAGGATGTCCCCTGTGCCGGTACGCGCTGGATGGGGCTTCTCCAGGTTCCTCCATCTCAGACACAAATTGAGCCGGGGGGAATCCGCAGCAGAATTTCACAGCTCACTGTTTTAATAAACGTCTGGAAAATGCAGAGTGAAATTGAGTGAGGACCTTTCCAATCCACTAATATTTTGGAACACATGGATCACGCATATGGGAATAGTCCTGGCCTGGAAAGCATGGGTAAGACCCAAACAGCTCGAAGAGACAGCTCTCAGAACGCCGCGTGGAAGCTGCGTTCAATAAGGGGGAGCAGAGGGAACGGCACAACCAGCCTGCTGCGACCTGCCTGAGGCCAGGGCCGCAGGCGAGTGCTGTTCCGTGATGCAGGACAGATGCTCTGCCCGCTAATAACGAGGAAAATAGCTACGAATACTGTTAATTGCCAAAACGTAAACTTGCTTCTGTGGTTTGCAGCTCCCTCCCCAGCAGAGCCTGCGGGTGACACGAGCTCGCCTTCGCTTCACACGCACAGCCTGGCCACGGGGACAACGCTCTGTGTGTGTGGCACCTGGCACAGCCCCCCAGAGCAACACGGGGGGCAGCACTGGCCCTTAGGGCAGAGTCTGACTGCCAGGGGCTGCAGCCTGGGCCAGGCACCCCGAGTGCTCCCCGGGCTTTGCCCTGGAGAGGCGTAGCTGGGCGCTGAGCATCGCCCCGTGCCCGCCTGGCTCTGGGAACCCGCTGCTGATTTGCAAGGGAAATGGTGGGTAAATAATCCTCATTACCCAGGAAGGCTGCCCCCTTCCAGATCAAGTTCACTTGTTATTCTGATCAGCCGATAAGCCTCATTTGCATAATTTTTCCTTTCTTCCACACTCCAGCTTCCCTATCACAGTTAGAGTGGGGTTTTATTACTCTTATTAATATTATTGCTCCGTGCCACTACCCCGACTGAAGGGTTTGCAAATGCCTTCACACCCACTGGGGGCTGCGGGGGACCGTGGGCGGGCTGGGGGCTCTCAGCATGGGGGGGGCTGTGCTTTTACTCCCCCTTGGTGCTTCCTGCATCCCCTGGCTGAGAACGCTGCCGCTCGCCGCAGCTGTGCTGACTCTTAGGAGCTCCTGGATAACAACCAGGGGAGCTGTGTTTTTTGAGGACCCCCCCTTGGAGTTATTCCTGGCTGCTTGACTGCTCTGAGAGCAAAGGGGCTTTTTTTTTTTTTTTTTTGCTGCCAGTATCTGCTTTTTCTTTTCTCTGAGGAGAGATGCTAGAGACAAAACACAGCCACAATGGTTCGTGCAGCCCACTGCCTGCCTTCTCACTCTGATCAGACCCAGGATTTCCTCCTGAAATCAGTCTCCCCTGCGACTTTCATTTACTTTTTAAAGCTGATCAAAGCTGAATCATTTCAGTTCCTACAGAGGAGACAAGGAAGGAAAATGCCAGCTGATGTTGCTGGCTCTGAAGCTGGGTCCTGCCTTGAATGAGAAGGCACCTATGCCTCATACCCATCCCTGTCCCCATCCCCATCCCCATCCCCATCCCCATCCCCATCCTGCTCCTGCAGCGCCTCCCTGTTTGCCCCCAGATTCCCAAGCTGAGGGCTGCAGCCTGTGCAGACTGGCACGGTGCAAGACAGGGCATGCAGATGAGATGCAAAAGAGAGGGGCACAGATTTGCATCATTTGCTCCATGTAGAGGCTGCTTGGAACAGTACCAGGGTGTGAGGGAATTGTTTTACAGCCCTCTTGGTGGGTATCAGTGTCACTGCTGCTGGGACCACAAGGGATTTCTGGACACAGAGTTTGGAGGACCTTAAAGTTTTGTATTTTCAAGTTTTAAAAAATCCTGTTCCTCTTTGTGCAAATGCAGCTGCATCCGTTGCAATTAGCCAGCTAAATTTTATCTATTAATTGCCTCTGTGAAAATACCTGAATTTTAGCTGATTAGCATATTCTTCCCTCTCATCCCAGAGCTCTGCATCCCCTCCAGCTCCCACGAGCTCTCCAGTTCCTCGCTCTGCTGGAGCTGTGCTGGGATAGGGGCTCAGAGGGCAAACCTGCTCTCTCCTGGCTGATCCCACCATTTCCAGAGGTGGCTGCATCCCCACTGAGCGGGGTGATGCTGCTTTACGTAACAGGGAAGAACCTTTCTGCCTGTAGCAAATAAAACTCTTTGGCCCATGCCCAAGGTCCCAGAATGTCATCGAAAAGGTCCTTTTTGCCTACAAGTCCTCAAGAGGGTGCTGGGTGTTGGTCCTGGGGCGGGTCCCTGGGTTTCTGCTGGACCGAGGGGCTCGGGCAGCACTGTGTCAGCCAAACCCAGCACAAGTGGGGCCAGGACGGCTGTGGTCCTGTTACTCACGTCTCTCTGGCTCCTCCTGAAGGAGACAGCCCCGTGTAGCTGCAAACATGTTTCTCCTCACCCACAGAAAGTGTGATAATTTTGGATGGGATGAAAGCAGGGTGCAAAAGCTGAAGGGAACATGGAACTCATCCTGCCATCTATTTAGTAGGGAGAGGTGGGCTCTCGCCCGCAGGACACAGCCCTTTGCTTTGATCTCCCCACCCTCAGGGGCTTGGGCTTTGTACCCTGGGCTTGGGGTTTGTATTCTGCTGCCACTCTCTGACTCCCAGATCCCGCCAGTGGTAATAAACACCCCCCCTGCTTGGCTCTGCCGGTTTGAAAGGGCGACACGCTGTGCTGGGTTGCTCCAGGGCCACCGAGCCCTGGATGCCCTCGCTGTCCCTGCTCCTTGCCAGACCTCTCACAGAAAACCCGACTGGCACAGAGCTGGGAGGTGGCTATTCAATCTCTAGCCAAGGCACAGCCCTTTTATTTCTGGGACATATATCTCATGTTGCTTTGTGCTGTTTTTTCTGTGGGATAGGCTGCTGCAATGGGAGGGTAAAAGCACGGCTGGAAGGGGGTGGGCAGCTATGAGGCACAAGAGATGGATGCTGAGGAAGGGAGCAGCTCCCAGTGGGGTGGAGTCCCCAAACTTGAGCTCAGCTCGGGTCGAAGGTTGGAGCATCATCCTGGCAAATTCTTGGCAGTGGTACCGTGGCACCCACCCGTGTGGCTGCTGGGGGAAAATTGCTGTGCAGTGATGTGCCCACCAAGGAGCTTAAGGCATGACAGATTTCCTCCGCTTCCTGGGGACAGGCATGACAGACACATATGTTATTGTTTGCATGGGTTGCCTGAAGTGAATCACATCCTTGGGCTCCAAAATAGCTGTGGAGGTTTCTCCCTGGGGACTCAGTCACCCCAGAGAGGAAACAGGAAAACAACAAGCTAAATACTAAATGTGTGCTTTAATGTGAAACCCAAAGACAGCACTCAGGGTAACACATTTCCCCCATATACCCACCTAGTGTGGAATGAATGAAGATGTTATTTCCAGACATCCTCAGCAAACACAAGCCTACTCAGTAGTTAAATTTTCCCCCTAAACTTTTGAATTCTTCAGCAATCTAAGGAGATGGGCTGTATGGTTACTTAGTCTGGGTTAAAAGTCTGCATTTCCCTAGCTGAAGAGGACTTAAATAGTGAATTGTTGTTAGATCTGTTGTTGACTATTTCAGGGCACCAAACATCCGACACCACAGATAACATACCTGCAGCATCCTTCCCTCCGAGCATCCCGCAGCTCATTGCCTGGGAAGGGGACGGTACAAGCAGCCCTGAAGATCTGCAGATCTTTGCTCAGCCCAGTGCTGTGAGTGGTCCCAAGACCACTTACAGTCCCAGTCCTGGTTTTCTACGAGATGCTGCTCATGTCTGTTAAGGGAAAGGGCTGAACCCAACCCATACTAAGCAGCAGGGACGTTGCATGAGGGGCCATAGGGCAGATGCAGTGACCAGAGGGGGTGGTCAGGAGCCCAGACACATCAGGCTCCAGCAGCTCCAGGCGTGAGGACCTTTTCTGAACGCACGAGTCTCCACCAGGAGGGACGTGTGGGCTCTGCCGACATCAGGAGCCTTACAGCCTTGAAAAGAGATACTTGAAACTTTAAATTTGGAAATAACGGTGTGGCCAAGGTAGAGCCTTCAGGAGATGTGGGGGCAGCTCCCCCCAGACCTGCATCCCTGGCTGGAGGCAGCCACAAGCATGGCTCAGCTGGCACGTCCCTTGTGCCACCGCCCCTTGGCGAGGCTCTCCGTCCCTCCCGCTGCGTTTTATTTGTGCTGACCCCACAAACCGTGGGTTTGCTGCAGCCTTTCCCTGGGACAGCATGGGCTTCACGTCCCCATTTCTCACCGAGAGCATGTGGGGCCATTAGGGCTTTCCTGAATTCTTCCTTTCTGGAAGCCCTTTTTCTCTTAGGTGACATTAACCGAGAGTTCTGTCACTCCACCCCACTTTAATGATTTCCTCTGGAACATTTTGTGTTCAATAACCCAGTGTGTTCCCCATCTGAGGTGAATCTCCTGCAAAGAGAAGAAAAAAAACCAGTCCAACCCAACAAGCCCGTCCCGAGCTCGTCGCCAGCGCCTGCCACCCTAATTACACCGTGGAAGAATGTGCACATGGCAGAGGGCCCTGAACATTTCAGGCAGGATATTGCCTGCTCCTGGATGCAGCCTCTTTGCGCTGCTGCAATAACATTTGCTATAATAAGCCGCGACTCCGTTTCGGGGAAGGCGTGAGCGCGGTGGAGACGTTTTGGCCAGGCTGCTCCTCTGAGGGTGGCGGGGGGGTGCAGACCCATCTCCTGGCACTGACCCATGATGGGGGGGGAACCAGGTTGGCAGGGATGCCCTGGGGGTGCTAAGGGGGTGTGTTGCTCTCCTGCCTTCACCACGGGGTAAATTCGGGCTGGGCAGCCAGGATGGCTCCAGGCTGCTGCTGGGACTGCAGACTGTCCCCTTGGCCTCCAGCTTCTGTGCCAGAGCCCGGGCAGGCGCCCTGTCCCCCTGGCTGGGCAGCCAGCCCAGCCTCCTCCGTCCTGCTCCCGACAGCGAGGCTCCTGCCTGGCTCTGCCTGCCCGGGACACACTCCGGGAGCAGAGCACAGCCACTGTGTAATGCTCCTTCCTCTGCAAAGCTGCTCCTTTCCCTGCCAGGCTGCCCAGGAACCTCCTGGGAGTCACCTTGTCCCCATGGCTCCAGTTCCCTGCACAGGCACAGGGAGAGGCAGACTGTTTGTAGGGCTCTTTGCTTGGACATTGGACTGCTCATTTGAGCTGCTTGGGTGGGTTTAGCCCATGCTGGGGGAGAACTCAATGGTTTCATAGAGCCAGAGGTTGGGATGGCATTGGGGCATATCGTTGGTCATGAGATACCATCAGATTACCTGTCCTGGGCCAAGAGCAAGTGCTTGGCTGTGGCCTCACTGGCAGAACAGCAGCCCGTGCCCCACATCCATCCGGAGGTGCCGAGCCCATCACTTTTCCACGGGGTCTCCGACAGCAGCTAACACTTCTCCCCAGTCCAGACCTGCCCCTATTCCCAGCCTGAGTTCTGCCTGGTTTCCATTTCTGAGCTTTAGTTATCCCATGCTGGACTGTGCTGGGGTTTGCTGTTACCACCCCACCTTTTCCTTGCGGGTGGACATTTCTGCCCTGTGCTGGTTTTTCCAGGGATAGCTGCTGGCTCTTGGCTGCCCAGGGCAAATGGGCTGGTCCCTCCCCAGCCTTTAGGGAACAAGGCACCGATTCAGCAGGAAATTTAGTGTGTGCTCCCATCCCATCACCCCGTCCCACTCAGTGCCCTAAACCGCTCCAGAATGTACCCAAAGAGCAAGGAGCCACTTGGGGGATGTGTTTCTGGGATGGCAGTGTCACTCCCTGCTCTCCCATCTTGGATGTTTCTCCTTCATCTAACACAAACCTCACAGGCAGACAAGCTCCATCTCCTGGTGCGTGACAAGGTGGCTTCGTGCCAGCGGGGGGGACAACACGTGATTGATTTACCCCAAAACTCAGATGAGTAAAAGCTGCAGGGGCTCAGTCCAGAGCTGTGGGAAGGCTCCCGTGGACCCTGCAAGCCTCGGACCGGGGCTCTGCTTTCAGGAACCATAAATAGAAGCTGCGTCACTCCAGTACCCAGGACCTGTAAGAACCATTCATAGCTGCAAATTAACAGCTACCGTCAGACCCATCTGCGCTCGCCCCAGCCCCGCGTCGGATCCCTGCTCCCTCTGTTTAACCTGATGACCATAATTACACACTCGTTTATACACCCAGCGGCACCTGAATGCTTTACAAGACAAACACCTAATCCCGCGTGGAAATTATAGCCACATAATATCTCTTTTCATTATTTACTGAGGTGTTGAGTCTGATTACAACACACACTGTTTGCTTTGTACCGGGGTAAAGCCCCTGTAATTTCTCTGCAAGTCAACATCATTCCAGCGAGGAGGCTGAAAATCTACAGGCTACTGTGCAAACGAGCTAGCAAATATTAATCCACAGCAAATGATCTGGGAGGTGGAGGCAGGGAAGGGGTGAACAAGGTTATTTATACCCCCCCTGAGATTAATAATGCCAAATTAAAACAAAAAAATAAATTAAAAAAAAAAGGAGGAGGACGAGGGGTGTGAAACATTCCTCCTGCTGCTGGCCCTGCCCCCTGGGGTAGGGCTCCTTGGGGGCTGCTGATGGGGGGGAAATACCCCAGTTCAGAAGATGGGTCCCCTCTTGTCTCCCATGAGCTTTAGAGAGCTGACAGAGATGGGTTCAGCTTCTCACGTTGCCCTGGTGCGTGGCACCCCCTGAGCTGACGTGTTCTCCCCATGAGCCCTGGAGAAAACCACTTAATGGTGCCGTGACTCAGTTTCCCCATCTTTAAACAGAGAATATTAATGCTTCCTAAGGGCAATGTCCTACATGGACAAGAGGCATGGATGCTCAGAGCTATGGCAGTGGGCACTGCTAGATGTAGTTAAACTAAGGATGTGTGAAAGACCTTTGTTTTCCATGTGAAGGGGGGGGCTGGCAGCACCCAGCGCCGGAGGGGACCAGCACTGCACTGGGATGAGCACGGATCCTTTACTCTTTATCATGGAAGCATTAATGGCTGTGGGTGAGACCCCTTTGTGGTGCCTCTGCAGCTCCTGGGCTGGGAATAGGCTGGGAAACATCCTGTTATCCCCCCAAATCCATTGTCCCGTCTGCTGCAGTACCATAGGACCTTTCCCAGTGCCTTGCCCAGCATCTGTCCATCCCACAGTCTTTGGGGTGTTTCCCAAATGGGAAATCCTCTCATTTCCCACCTTTGCAGACCCCCAGAAATGGAGATCAAGAGCCAGAGCCCCCACATCCCCCCCCCCCATGGCTCCCTGCAAGCTCTGCCCTGAGCGGGGTGGCAGCAGCAGCACCTCACCATGGCTCTGCAGCCCAGCTCAAACACTGCGCCCTTGGGCTCTCCCCAGGAAAAACATCACCTCGGGCTGCGGTGCAACAGGAGTGACGTTGTCTGGAAAGAAAGAAGGATTTGCTTTAACCTGTGGGTTTGTAACCAAAGTATACAGGCGGGCTCTGGGCTAGACTGTACCCTGGAGCCCTGCCAGACGATGGGCCAAACGCATCTCGGCCGCGCAGGCTCCTGCTTGGTGGGTCCTGGGCAGTTCACACCGGGTTTCCAGCGAGGGAGCCCACGTCGGCCCCCTGCCCTGTGCCCCGCTGCGGGGCTCACGGTGGAACACCCGCAGCATCCCCGCTCCGGCGGTGGCACGAGCAGGGGGTGATGTTGTTGGAATCCATGTCAAGAGGGTGTTAACGAAGGAAAACCAGGCCTGTGTATTGCATCCCCCTTAAATCTTTGGGAAATGTGTTTGCGTGCTGGAGGGAGGAGGGTAATTATTGCTCCCAGCAGCAGATGGGGAAATGGGGGTGCAAGGGAGCACTGGGGCTCCCAGCACTGAGGTTGAGCCGTTGCTGCCTGCAGAGGGGACCGAGCCCCGCAGGACCCCCACCGCCTCAAGCACCCAAAACCCTCCAGAGGGCTTTGAATTCAATTTAAAAAAGCCAATGCAACTCATGCAACTCGCAGCAGGCAGGCTGGACGGGATGCTCTGGGTCTGGACGGGATGCTCTGGGTCTGGACGGGATGCTCTGCGTCTGGACGGGATGCTCTGGGTCTGGACGGGATGCTCTGGGTCCAGCCGTGCCAGCTTCACCATCCTAGCACGCTCCGACTCCCGCGGGCACACGCGTGTGCACACGCCTGCGCACACACGTGGCCACACGCGTGCTCCCTGTGCCCGCCCGGAGGGATGGGGTCCGTGCTGGGCTGACTCGGCCTCCCGGAGATGGAGAGGCAGAGAGCTGTTTCTCCAGCGCTCGAGTTTTTCTTTCAGACTCCGAGCTGCCTTGCCAAGTGTTATAAAAATATATCAGTGTGAGCCAAAACATTTAGCACTCCACTTATTACTTTAAGGTTATAGGTTAAACAAATTCCTTCTCAGAATTTACTGTGTTCATTTTAGCTTCACAACACAGCCCTGCTAGCGGTAGATATATTTCACACTGTAATACCTCCCTTATGTATTGGAGGGGGGGGGGAAGGAGAAGAGGAAAGTAGCTTTCTAAATTTTTATGTGAACAAAAGCTACTATATAAACTAGCTGAAAACAAGTCCTCTGCAAGAGATAGTTTGTAAAACTGATTTTCCAGTAACCAATAAACCAAGAATGAAAGGTAAAGCTTGTTTTTACCTTACCTAATAATTTATTCTTTTTTTTTTTTTTTTTTTTTTCCTGAGTTTTGCCTTTTTGGTACAATAAAGCCTAAAAAGAAAACAAAGAGCTAAGTTTCCACCTTGGGCAAGCAGGTGCAATTGTTCCAGTCAAAGTGCACCTCCGTGAGCCAGGCTGAAACTCCTCTTAGGTGGGGCATGAGTTGAGATAACAGGGTCTGATGATGCTATTTCACATCCAGCTGGGAAAAAAGAAGGTTTGGAGAGTGAGGACTTGTTGTTTGCAGTCCTTGCTTCACAACTGAGCTCCCTCCAGCCCAGCACAATAGAAACTCTGCCTGTTCTCATCTGCTCAATGATCTGCCTAAGCCAACTCCATCTTCACAGTCCCTGTTTCTGGTAGCTCATATCCCCCCCACTGTGCCCCGTGCAGCTCACCTCCCCACCTTCAGTCTCTAAGCGGGGCTGATCCTTTCATCCAGTGCTGGAGGGGTTAGTTCATATCCAGAGAAAACCTTCCAAGGCAGGAGGATGCAAAGCTGAGTCGAGGGCAATGCTGGGTGTGATGACTACATGAGATGTCACAGTCACATGGCAAGGTGCCATCCGGATCGGTGTCACAGGAGCACTGAAGCAGCTCCAGGATGTCGAGGAGGGAGCTGGGCTGGAGCTGCTGGCACAGATTAGGGGACGTGATGGGAGATAACGTGACTCTTCATGAGGGGCTGGGGTGTGCACTGAGGTGCATTGGTGATAAAACTGCTCTTTTTTTTGATGCTCAGAAGGGAAGAGGGAGGTTGGACAGGCAGCTCAGCCCGGGGCAGAGTGCCACTGATGTCCCTATCCCGGGGGTGAGGGTGCTCCCCTGCAAAGGGCACCTCTCCCCTGGCAAATCAATTCCCCTTCAGACACCACCGAGCAGGGAGAGGGGCAGCAAAGCTGGTGATGGTGGCACATGGTGAAGCAGCCATTTCTGTTGCAAAATGCCCTGGCAGCTGGCAGTACCCTTCTCATCCACAGAAGTACCAAAGCAGTCTGCAAAATATAATGTCTGTGCCAAATCTGAGGTTATAGAGAAAAAAGAATGAGATTCCAGAGCTGGTCTGGGTTGTCCTCCAGCCCTGGTCAGGAATGGGGAAGGGGGCTCATCCTATCCTTATATCCACTTGCAAATTACTTGCAAGATGAAGGGGCTTCAAGCTGCTGGCCTTCTTTCTGCAAGAACAGATCTTAACAAAAGGGGAAATAATAAAAAAAAAAAAAAAAAAAGTCTTAGGTCCGGTTCACGTTTGGGGTTTGGATTTCACCTAGGAGGGGAGGGGAGCGGGGAATCAGACATGGAGGTGTCATGTATGCGAGCTAATAAAACTGGGCCAGCAGATTGAAGATGGAGGAGCTGAGGGACTGTTTAGAGGTATCCGTCACATAAATGAGGAGGTGGAGGAAGTCTGGATGATAGTAACCCCATATTAAAAAATTCTGCCCTGTCAACAAGCGAAGAACTACATGGTGGAAATCCGCCTGTGCTTGTTGAACTGTGAAACCAGATGTCTTAGAGCAATAACCATGGTGCAGGAGGCGGGGAGGGCCGAGAGGAACACATTTGCCTATGATTAAGAAAAAAATACATGCTGCTACAGCCGTGGTTTCAATTAAAATGACTCGAACCAAATATTGTTCCTATTAATGGGATGTCCAGCTGTGACACCACCGTGTAGTATCCTTACACATTCAGTGCAGGCAACATCTGCAACATAATCCCAGCATCCCTCCAGAAGAGCCAAGGAGCTGAGAGGCAGCTCACGTTTTTCCCGGTGGCTCAGCTTAGATGAAAAGTCCCTCATAGGAAAAAGGGGAAAACACAGGCATGGGAGAGGTGGAAGGAGGTGAGAACTGTGCCTAATTTGTATCTTTGGGTGAATGAGGAATTTGGCATCTAAAATTGGGAACATGGTAGAAAATCCAGCTTCAGATGCAGCAGAAATGAGTCTTAGCTACTGCAATAGGAAGAAACTGCTGTGCTGTCGTTCCGAGGATTGAGACAGCTGGAAGAATCATAGAATCACAGAACAGCCTTGGTTGGAAGAGACCTCTAAGATCACCCAGTCCAACCATTAACCCAGCACTGCCCAGTCCCCACTGCCCCATGTCCCTCAGCACCACATCTCCACGGCTCTGAAATCCCTCCAGGGATGGGGACTGCCCCCCTGCCCTGGGCAGCCTGGGTCAGTGCTGGGGAACCCTTTGGGGGAAGGAATTGTTCCCAATATCCAATCTAACCCTGCCCTGGTACAACCTGAGGCCATCACCCCTTGTCCTATTACTAGAAGCAGCACTTTGCTTCCTTGCAGCATTTCAAACCTGTCTTTAAAAAAAAAACCCAACCAACCTCAGCTCTGGGATGGCAGCTAATAAAGTTGAGCTTTACAGACCAGGAGCTGTTGCCACTGCTTTAAAAGAGCGTTGCCTTGCAGTGTGTAAACTTATCTATGCTCTGGAGATATATTATTCGTCCCTTGAAGAAGAACTTGTATTTCCATGCCCATGCATCGCCTTCCTCGGAGGGGCTGTGTCTGGGGAGGTGGGAAGGAGCTGTTGCCAGTGCCCATCCCAGCCTGTGCGTGTTGGGGGCTAGCAGGGCTTTCTGCAACATGTCACCCCGTTAATGGCACTGGGAGAGAGCTATGGGGCTGCAGCTCCTTCTCTGCTGCAGAAGCAGGCGGGTCTAACACACAATGGCAAAAAGAGCCAGGGAAAGGTGTCCCCAAGTGAGGACAGCCAGTCCAGCAATGGGGTAAAGCACTTTTAAGGAGGTGCCAGGCGCACAAAGTGTGACCTGATTGACTTGACTCACGTGAACTGGCATCTCTTGTATGATCTGTGCTTTGGAAATGAGGCTCTCGTGCATTTTTGAATGACTGGGGCCAAAATATGCCTCAGTGACAATGTCTTAAAGAAGAATTACAAGCAAATGGTGGAACTGTATTAAACTGGACTGCTCAGGAAGTCTCCTGAAGCAGTCCTAGCTCTTCTTGAAAGTCCTTCCTGGATCTCATAGGAGCTCTCTGAAACCACCTCAGAGCCTCTCTAGAACCTGGGCAGACCTCGTCCTAGAGACATCTGAGAGCTTCTCCAGACATATTCTAGAGTCATCTGACATCCTCACTCCCAGTGAGACACTTGAAGGTTTTCCCAGAGCCATTATAGGGCTTCCCTGGAGCCTTTCCAGAGCCTCTTAGGAGGCGTGAGTTGGAAAATCCCAAAGCTGCAGCTTGGCAATTGCCTGAAGTCACAAGTCGGCAATTGTGGAAGTCACAAAATAAAGGAAACAGCTGTAAGTGACATGCAGTGGGACTGTGTTCCATTACAGAGACATGTTAACTCATGTTAAATTAGGTGTAAAATCGATCTTCACAATTTCCCCCTTGCTGTATGTGTCATCAGCAGAGAGCAGAGTACCCCTGGGCTGCCACGACATGTGTTTGTCTGCACACTGGATACCGTACAGGACCTAAACAGCTGCTTCTTCAGCAAAATAACATGCACTGGGGATGGGATCGAGCCCTAAGTAGAGAAAACTTGATGGTGCTGATAATGCAGAGCGTGCAGATGTTAGCAGGGAGAGCCTGGCCTGGTTTGCGTGACGATCAGCACGTCGGGAATGGTTTGGGTTTGCTGGGATGTCTGCTCTCAAAGCTGACCTGTGAGGCCAAACCCTCCGTTAAACCTAACTGTGGTCTTAACAGTAGTGAAAGGTTTGTTCCAGCCCTCGTTCCCACTTTCGAATCCCTTTGAACTTGCTTGTATCCTCAGCTAAAAGTTGTTCCTTGAGCCCCTGCGTTGTAACGGGGCCCCTCATGTCTTCAGCAGCAAGGAAGGGGCAGGCACGCTGGATTTGAAATAATTAATTTCAAGAGGAGGATATTTTATTGAGCTCGTGGACATCGTTGGCACACCTCTAACTTTGTGGTTATGTTGGGGCTTCAAGCTGCACCGAAGCTCCAGCTCCAGGTTTCTCCAAGCTTTCCGACAAGGAAGAAAATGGTTTGAAACTTGCAGTGTGTGCTCTTCCTTTCTCATGGACATCTTGCATAAATCTTTTCAGGACCATGATGAGGACCACGGGCCACTTCTCTAGGCAAACTTGGTAGGATTTTGAGAAACAAAATCTCATAGTCACAAGCCTGAGACACGAATGCCTCTGTGGGATTAACTCTCCTCTTGCTCTCCACGATTAATATTCTTCCGACACTTCAATCTAGCGTTGCAGGTCAGCTGGTGGGGCTCCCAAAAGGAAATACGAGTTACTCAGCCAGCAGGCTGTTTGCAGATGTCTCAATTTGTCCCTCACCTTCCCCTCACACGTACGCCTCCTGGTTTTGTTTCCACCTGCAGTGCTGCTTGTGCTGCCCTCGGGCTCCTGCCAAGCTGCCGAGGGCTTCTCCGTGAAGCCACCTACTCACCAGTACCAAAAGGGAAGATGTTCCTGCACCAGATGGTTCCTCCTGCTGCCAGGCCACCTGCGTGGTCATTACCTTGTCCCTCCAACCACATTCATCCAGTTTAAGTTCCTCTTTCAGTGGCAAAGCCCAAAACCCCCCGACTTTTTCCATCTAGCACCCGAGTCCTCGTCTCCCCCAGCCTCCGCGAAACGCCGCTGCTTTGTCTCACGCCAGCGCTGCTCGGTGGAGGGGCGTTTGTGCACGCATGGCTTGGATGGCTTTTATTTTTTTCCTCCGGGACAAGGAGCAGTGTAATGTCTGTCTGCTTTTCCTGCTTGTCTAGTTCTTGGAAACCACATGTTCTTCCTTCAGCGGCAGCTTCGCATTTATTAACCTGCAAACCGAGGCTGCGCGCTTTTTGCGGCGGCGGCGGCGGCGAGTTGGCCGGGGTCCAAGGAGACCCTCAGTCACTTCATTTGCGCAGGCTGCAACAAGGGGAGGGCGAGAACCCGTTGGGGAGCAATTCCAACATTCAGACGCCTGCGCCGAACTCTCATTTCTACCTCATTAACTTTACAGTTTGACAACTTCACAAGCCAGGGACTTCTGTCGTGATTGCTGCTGCACAGCCAAAGTGGCAGACACCTTCCCTCGGCGTGCACAATTACTTCAGGTACAGTTGCAATGGATTTTCCTGCCCGTACAGGGAGTAACTCCCAGCTCTTGGCTGGTAGGGTCTTCCTGTGGGTCACAGCTACGTTTGCGTGGTAATTACCCACATGCTCTTGTCACAGGCTCTGCTGCTCCAGGTGTATGCCTGGCAATGGTCTTACACACCATGAACGAGCCTGTTCTTGCTTTTGCCTAGACAAAGGGAAAATCAGACTTACGTCAAAGTTAGTTAAAATGAATTAGGTAAGCCTGACTTCACCTGTTTTGTCTCTGGAGCTGCAGCTTTAGCTGAAAGGAGCGTAGGTGACAGGCCAGGGTCAATAGCGTGAGTTGGTTTGACGATGCTGCATCACTGCTGGGTCAGCAGGCAGAGTTTGGATCAGGCTTCGCTGATTTATGTGAACTGCAGGGGGTGGGGGTAGATGCAGGGTTCCCCTTCTGTCGGGCAAGCCTTTGGGCAGGGTGTGGAAGACAGCTGCTCACCCGCTCTCTGGGATTTTGTCCTCATTCTCCTGGCCCTGGTGCTGTACCTGTTGTTCAGCCAGGTGGTACCCACACACCTACGTGGTCCTGCTGAACTCACTGACACTGCTTGGGTGCAATGCACGTAAGAGTGTCCCACACTGGGTCCTCAGGATTTCCACTGCCCACTTCTGCAGTGCAAGGCTGCAACTTGACATTAGTGTCAGATGCCAAAAATCAGTGCTTAATGAGATCTATCTCCTGTCCCCTTTAACAGAGCCTCTAGAAAAATCTTATGTGGCCACATGTAGGCTCTGTAAAAGCAGAAGAGAACCCTGTGCCCTCTTCCTAATGTTGAATGGATCTCAGCACAGAGTCTGAATTAAAAGCTCTGCTTTTTTTTTGCCTTGCTATAAAGATCATGACTCAAAGGCACCCAGGGAGAGGTGAAGTGGTGGTTGGAAATACAGCTTTTATAGCCCTTCTTCTGTTTATAAGGATGTTTTAACCTTTCAGAGTTTCCAAGAGCTTATTGCACAACTGCTGGCTGAGCTTGCTGATGCCTTGTGCTCTGGCAGGTGATGCAGAGCTGTGCTGGAGCGAAGGGCTCCAGGAGGAGCAGGAGCAGTGGTGTATCACCAGCACCCTGAGCTGGAGAGCCTTAGGAGAAACCCAGAAGCAATAGTTGGGAAAGTTTATAAATCCTCATGCTTCAGTGCTCTGCCAAGCTCTGATTAATAGGGACAAGGACCAAGCTTCCCATTTGGGCACATTGGCCCGTGGCTGCATGTTCACACTTTCCTCTCAAGCCTGAGTCACTCCTGAAGATGAGGGAGACCCAACTTGATTAAATTCCTCACTCAAAGTCCAGCATGGGGATTCCTGTGCTCCAAGGTAAGCTGTTTTACTGAGCAGGCAGCTTGTGCATCCATCAGTGCCTGGGGTTTCAGATCCAGCCCTGCCTGGTGGAGACAGAAAACGATCAGCTTTAGATGATAGCTCAGAGGCCTGCCAAGGCAACGTGGCTTTGTCCTCGGTGAGATACGTATCACCAAGGCAGCGATCCAAGGATGCAATCATTGCGCGTTGACCTAGTTTGAGCTTTCAGACCTTTTCAGTAGCTCAGACTGATCTCACACACACACACAAAATGTATGAAAAATAGGAGTCTAACTGGAAAAATGCCTCCTCGTGTGGTGTTCCTTGGCCCACTCAACAATGGACACATAAAGGTGCCTTTCCAGAAACCTTCCCAGGTTCCTCTTCAACCCAAAGGCCATATCACAGAGAAATCATGTTGGGAACACAGACAGGAAATTTGCTTGGCTGCAGAGAGGCTGCTCGATGAGACAAGAGCTGGTTGGTCTGAGGGAACATGGGGAGGTCATGGGAGGGACTGAAGAGGAAGATGAGAAGGAGAATGCAGTTGTGTATCATAAAGCCTTTGTTTGGTGTTACGTGTGAAGCACCATGGATGCAGAGAAGATGTTTCTTCCTGGCAGCAAGAGCAGATTACAGGACCAGGTCCTTCCTTAACCTGAGAGCAGGGAGATTAGATAAGACCATGTCCATGGATTGCAGAACCCTGCCTCGTACCCGACACTGCCGAGAGATGCGAGGCACCCTGCAGGTGTGCAATTAATTCCTGCCTTTCCTAAAACACATTTGCAGTCTGTAGGCGTCTTCTCTTCTCATAGTGGGTAACCCAGCAGGAGCTCTGTCCTGCAGGTCAGGCCAAAGAGGTGATCCCCCTGGTGTGTACTGGTCAGTACAGACCGGAGGGTCAGCGGTGGGAGTCTCCAACCAGGCACAGTTGAAAGGGACAGCACAGTTCCACTCCAACAGGTTAAGAGGCAGAAGATAAAACGTGTGGCATAACCCCCTCCAGTTATAAAGTGCTTCTATTTTCCCTTTCCTCTAATAGGAGATCAAAGAGGCGTTTGATGAAATTAAAACTTGGGGCGAGCTCTTTTGATGGCATAAATTGACTCCACTCCAACTTAGCGCAGGTGAGAATCTGACTTTATCTATTTGAATAAAACTGGTGCAGTACAATAAGTTATAAACTTGTGGAACTTACTGATGCAAGATTATTGTTACAGCAAATAGCTTAACTGATGCCAAAATGGTTAGATTTATACGTGTGAATTAGAGTAGAAAAGGTCATGGTTGCAACAAAAATTAGAATATCAACCTAGATTAGTTCACCAGAAAATGAACAAAGAGATGGTGTGCTTGGAAAGATCTGCTGAACCCCTCCAACACTTTGAAACCAGCCCCTTGTTCCAGCCACAGTTTGGTTGGGCAAAGGGTTGGGCACAAAATACCCACAAGGTGAATTTAATGGAAATTCTTGATCTTCCCTGAGCATGAGCGGATCAGTCTCCTGATGAAAGCTCATTACTCCCTTGTTATTATTTACCCAGTGCTGAGCTGGGGGTTGAAACCAGCACTCCTGACTTTCAGTTCACCCTCTGCAGTCTCCTGGTATCTCCACTCCAAAGGGCTGATCCCGACCGCAGAGGATAAGTCGTGCAGCCGAGTTCACCCCGTGGGGAGGAATAGTAGGCACAGTTCATCACAGCTGTCTGGAGAGCAGGAGGTACCACTTACAGAGAGATTGATAATTACATGCAATGAGCAGCCTGTCTCTGCCAGCAGCAGGTAGAAGCTATGCCCTTCTCACTGTGGTCCCTGGTCTCTGGGTGTCCCATGCCAGGTGCTGTGTGCTCACTTCATAGGTAAGCAGCCCAGTCACTGTGTGCCACGTGGCTCCCAGCACCCTGGGATGACACCACCATAGAAGGGACCTCATTTCCGCGACGCAGTGCCACTATCCTGCCTGGGGTCCTGCCCCTATCCCACATTAAATCATCACACAGGCGTTATCCACTCATGCAGCAAATTAAACCTGGAGAAAGATGTTTCCAGTTGTTCCAAATTAATTGGGTCGCCCAGGCTGAATCCTGTGTGACTCCATCGCTCCCAGTGACAGCAGCGTGGCGGTGGCATCACCTGTGTGCTGGGAACACTGCCACTTCCCAGCCTTTCTGCTGAGCCCCAAAACAACCCACCTCACACCATGGAAGCCCTGCAGCTCACTGGTATGGGAGTGGCAAATATTTGGACACTTATTCCAAAGCATAAAAACTGGATTGTGTTTTTGTGTCAGCAGCAGAGAGTGGAGAAGTTCCCTACAAAGCACGGCCACATCGGCTCATTTTGATCATCACCACCTTTAATGCTCTTTGGCGTGGCAAGGCAGGCTCTGGAATAAGGAGTATATTTAAAGAAAGAGCATTTCACCTTTGCCAACGTGCCCTTGAACAACTATTTCAGCTGTATTTATCAGCGGGTGTCTCTCTTCGGTGCCCAGGGCAGGTGTATTTAGTGGGCAGGAGCATGTTGGAATGGGAAGGAGCCTTCCTGCAGATGCAGCTTGGAGAGAAAATCAGCAGGATGAGCACACACCTCTCAGGACAGACGTGATGTGATGCTGGCTGAGCTTAGGTGACCCCTCACGTGTGCCTGGGCGAGGCTTGGAGGGAATTGCCCGGCAGGACTGGGTGCAGGGGGGAAGATGGGGTTCTCCCTGGTGTGCCCCCGGCCACAGCAGTGGCTGCTCTTGCTGGAAGGAGCTCAGGACTCATTTCTCCAAGTAACTTCTCACTCAGCACTACCTGCTCTCAGTGCCACTGCTTCACCCACTTCAGATGCTGGGTAACTTTAAGTGACTTCTCGGTTCATGCACAGACAGCACGTCTGCTCTCTTATTTATTTTGTGCGGTCCACCAAGAGTTAAAGGAGAAGAAAACATTTGCCTTTTAGTGGTTTACAAAGCCTCATTACAGCTGAAATAAAGTAACCACTAAATCTTGTGTGGTTACAGAGGTCACTGCCGTTCTGGCACCGTGGCGCCAATTCCGAGGCAGGAATTTCATTTTCCTCCCAGGAAAAGCGCGCACAAAGTTGAAGGGATGACGAGGGGGTGTCTGGCTGCATGGCAGTGGGGAGCACAAGGGCTCTTTCAGGCGGGGTGGTGGCAGGAGGGCTCGGGTCCCCCTGGGGGGCAGCGGCCGGTGGCGGCGGTGCTGGCGGAGCGGGGACAAGGTGGGAGCAAGGCTCGAGGCTTTGGCCTCGCTGCTGTGGCTGGGGATGTTCAGAGGGGTTTGCAAGCAGCTTGGAGACTTCCCTGGCGCCCCTGTGAAGTAAGTAGGTACGACCTGAGTGTGCGCAGGGATGGAGGGGAGCCAGGAAAAGGCTGAGCCTCCTAACAGCCTTTTCCAAACTGTCTGATGCTGGGGGTGTGTTTGGGTACACCAGGACTGGATGTGCCCCTCTGACCCCCGTGCCTGGAGCAATCAGAGAGGTCGGCAAACCAGCCCAGGTGGGAGACGGTCTGTGATGCAGTGCTGGTGCCGGAGGACAGGTACCGGTGGGCAGGTGGATCCCAGCCCCAGGAGCTGCTGCACCCAGTGATGGAGGTCTGTGCAGGGGCTGATGTTTGCAGGAAAATTTCTGGCCAGCTGGTGTGTATTAATAGCTCTGTACTGGATCTCCTGTAGCTTTTCCAGAGCAGAGTGAAGCTGGGAGAGGACGGAGCGGGGCAGTGCCCAGCCAGCAGTGCCCACTGGGGGAGTTCATTACCAGCAGCACTTTGCTTGTCTGGCTGCTGCTGCTCCCTAACCAGGCTGAATGTTGGGAGAGCAGAGCCTGCTGACACAACCTGCGTGGCTCCTGCGAACCTCTGGTCGGCACAGAGATGCTCAGGAAGCAGAAGGGGATGAATTAAACCCCGAGGAAGGCTGGTGCAGACATTCATTCAGGTTTAAATCGGCCTTAATTCAATTTCTTACATCAGGTGCCAAGTGAATCGAGCCAAGCTGGATCAATGGCATTTGAATTCTGAATGAAGAGGTCTGCTCGGAGTTTTAGGGTGGCTGAACTGATCTGCTCTAAATTCACACCTTTAATTAACTGGAATTAATTTTCCTGAGTGTTGCTGCATGCAGACAGAGCCTCAGTTGATTTAAAAAGAAAATTCCAGACCCAGCTTCCTTCCATTCCCTTCTGTTCAGCCTGCCACCAGCATAGCAAATTCAATAAAGCTGATTTATTTAATAAGTGTACTATAACAAATTAAATTAAACACGTTTAATACAAACAGATGATGCACCTCATTTAAATGTTCGCTTCTTAATTAAAACCCAGCAATTGTGTTTTGCCCTTTTATTGGCTTCCTGGTGAAGCATGGTTGTAAAGTTATTTAACACACACACACACACTCAATTACTGGTCTTGGGTTATACAGCTTGCCTCCTTCTCCTCCGTGGGGGCTTCCCACTAAGGCAGGATTGTTCCTGGTGAGCTGGCACTGCCGGCCTTTCACCGGGGGAGCTGGGCTGCTGCAGCGGGGCGAAGCCCAGCCTGGATTTATGGTGGCTGCTGAGCAGAGGTCAGAGGATTTATAGGTGCCTGCAGAGCCCCAAGGCACTGGGCTGTGACTTTCTGGGCAGTGGCAGTGCTGGTTGCTGCTCCCCAGGGAGGGAATTGTGAGTTTAGCAGGACATCAGGAACAGGAATGGCACTGACACGTGAGCTGCTGGGGTTTGACAGCAGCCTGTGCGCCTCGTGAAGGTTTTGGGGGAGCCACGAGGCTCATTTAGAGTGGGGTTGGGGTTTTTATGGCAGCTCATGATTTCCCTGGGGGGCTCTGGCTCGTGCAGGGGAGCAGGCTGGGTCTCTGCACTGTGCTCACAGCTCCAGGGAGGAACTCGGGGCCAGCTTTGCACTGGGAGAGCAACACCAGACTGGGGCTTTAGTCTGTGAAGAACCTGATGTGAGCAACCCTTGGGCACGGTGCTGGAGCAGTCCTCATGCTCCCTCCCAGCAAGGGCAGCCCAACCCTACCCTATGGGTGCTTCGTGGCAATAACACTTCCCCGTGCAATGGCCAGTGCAGCTTTAATCCCAGCAAACTCCCAGCTCCTGCGCTGTGCATCAGTCCTGGGAAGGGAGATGGAAGGAGGAGACTTAGAAGAAAACTTCTCATGGGGAGTGGTGCTGCTGCTGCTGTTGACACAGCCTTTGATTCACAGCCGTGGAAGCACATCCCGTGCAACCCACATCCCCGTGGGGAGAGAAGAGAGGCTGCGCTCTGGGGACGCCAGGCAGCGGAAGGTGACAGTGCTGGTGGCAGGCGGAGCGCTGGCTGCCCCTGAGATGCTTTGTTTTGAAAACAAACCCCCCCAGCTCCACTCACCAGTCTCATTTTTTTCACCACCCCGAAGACACGATGCTCTGTTCTCACTGCTGTTTGCGCTGGCAGCGCTCCACGTAACGCAAGGTTCAAGAGAGGAGTACAGTTTCTTGCCCTTCCATATCTCACTTGTTTTGGGCATCATTTCTGACTAATCCCCAGTTAATTACTTTAAGATGATGGCTTCCACAAATGAAAGAGCACCTTTGTGCTGGCTGTGTTTTAGCACTTCCGTACCAGCGTGAGGAACCCAGTGCTGTTAGCAGATGAAATACAACGAGCCATTTTGGCCCTCACTTCCCTTGGGAGATGCTTTACCACCAAGTGAGCCGCTGGCTCCTGTGGCACGGGGCAGGGGGGGGTCAGTCAGGGTCTTTCTCTTCTTTGCGGGTTTTGTCGTGTTGGTTTTCAGTTTCACGAATAGTTTCCAAAAACCTTGGTGGGGATTAAAAGGACTTACGAAACCTTGACATTCTTCGTTAGGAAGGGACATAATTTTTTTGGCCAGTCCTATGCCAAATACGTCAGCTCTGCAACACGAACTTCTGCTGTTTAAGCTGAAGGGGTAACGCTATTGAGAAATAGCAGCAGCATGTTATTCTTTTCTATAGACCCAGGAGCTTAGAAAGGCAGAACCCCTCGCAGTGCTGTTCCCTGTGCTTCTGTCTGACCTCGTTGTGGTTGGCAAATCCTCAAACAACTTCCTGACCAACACCTACCGGCGTGCTAATTACTGAAAAAGTGAAAGAGGAGCAATTTACTGAGGCTAAAAGGAACACAACGCAGTATATATACTGGAAATGGGGTGATGGAAGTGAAGTTAAGTTTTGAAAAGCTTTCATTTTCAATTTGCTTACATGAATTAGCATAATGTTACAGGAAAATGATGATTTCCAGCCTGCAAACATGTTTTCCTTGATACCTGGGACACTGCAGTTACTTGAGATGAGTATCTGTGTTAGGATTAGCTGCAGGGCATTCATACCTTGCATAGGAAAGTAATTTCTTGGCATTAGCAACCTCTCTTCTTTAATATCTTACTCTTAATTCTGACTCTTTTTTTTTTTGTAACAGCTTAATTATAAATATCTTCATCAAAGCCATTGGAGTAAGGAGTCTGCAGGGCAAAATGATGACCACAGCATTTATTCTGAGAGCAAACTGAAGTTGTGTGCTGTTCATGAACATCACACAAACACTGTGCTGCTGTTGCAGAGATGCTCAGATTGAATGTCTGGTGACTATCTAGTATCCGTAAGGCTATTTTGCTGCTTGCATAAACACAAGGCAGCCCCATTTTGGAGCATGCAAAACCCTCTAAAGAAGGTTTAGCAGGCACATTACAGATGATTAAGAAAGAAGCTAAGCAAATATTTCCCCAGATGCTGAATAACCTATGCTGGGTAATGCCTCTGAGCATTGCAGTGACATCTTGTCAGGCTGAACATGGCAGAAATGCATCTTCTCTTGGGTCTTTTACATTTTTAGTAGTTTCTTCCATAACTGGATTGTACCCTTTGGTACAGAGCATGGGCCAGCATGAATAATCTAATCCTATATGAAAGCAAACTCCTTGCTTTATTATACTGGGGAGGAAATTTGCCCTCTGCATTCTCTTGGCTGAGAAGATTTCTATTCTATTCTATTCTATTCTATTCTATTCTATTCTATTCTATTCTATTCTATTCTATTCTATTCTATTCTATTCTATTCTATTCTATTCTATTCTAATCAATGTTTGCTCTTACTCAAGGTGCCCGGTGACAGAGTGTTTTTGCAGATGTGCAGATGTGCTGTACAGGTGTAAGCAGCTGGGTGAGCTATGTGGCATGTCTGCTGACTCTTGAAGTCAAACCAGAGAATGAGCCTCAAATTTCAAATGCCTCTGAACTGTGTAGTGTGTGGATGAGATGTCTATAGAGAGAGAAGAAAAAGAAGTGAGAATGCACATAGGCTAAGACAATTAGAAATAAAAAATAGGAATAAGTATAATAATAGATATAAGAGAGCTCCTAGGTGCTTAGAAACCAGAGATAAAATAATTATTCTAAAGTTTAGTAGGAATTCTGCTTTACATTTTTGGGATACTCTATGAATCTCAGTTAATTCCAGTCTACAGCATCCCTGCAAAGAGCAAACCCAGTTTCTAGGTGGGGTAAGTCATAAACCAGGAGGCCTGACTAAAGAAACATGAGATGCGTGTGACCAGACAACCATCCTTCCTCCCCTTGGGAACCCCGTTGGCAAAGGTTGGACTGAAGGAGTAATTAATACTGGGCATGAAAGGCAAATGAACTATTTCTGAGGAGGTGAAGGAAAAGGGAGAAGGTGACCTGGAGGTGGTGACTTGCTGCTTTGCCCCAGGAGATCAGTGTTCCTCCATGGGTATCACCATCTAATAAGGAGAAAATGGGCATGTGGAGACTTAGGAAGGAGAGAGCTGTGATGATGAAATACTAATTGCAAAAATAAGCAAAACATTACAATTTTCTGATCCAGCTCCCTTTCCCTCTCCCAGATCCCTGGCTGAGAGCAGCCATGAGGGGCCGTTAACGACGAGGTGGGATTTCTCTGTTATTCCTTTAGACCACAGGGCTGGGAGAGCACAAGGAGTAATTAATTTTGACTTACAGAAGCTGTATTAAATTGGATAGAAATGGGTGAAAATAGGATTAGGAATGGAGTTTAGCCAAGAGCAAACAGAATTAAAACTCTCGAAGAGCAGGTCAACACAGCTGATATCACTGATGCAATGAAAGCAGACAGCTTGGGACATTTCTGAGCAGTAGTGTAATGTCAGAAATTGTAACCTGTCTGGTACAGGGCTACATTGGGAGAATTAAAAAACAAAATGTGATTTATTTTGTTGTTGTATTCCTGGCTGCTCTATCTGTTCTGAGCTTTCTGGCTTCTGAGGATTAATTTTGAAACAATTGTGCAGAACAAGTCTCCATAAACCCCAACTGATATAAATGTGCACGGTGTTTTCAACACATGCACCGAAATCTAATTAGTATGGGATTATGCTTGTCACAAATCACCAGAAATGGAAGGATCCTCTCCCTGAAAAGCCTTCTCACAAAACCGAAAGGCAAACCAGACTCAGGACATGGGGGCCATGTCTTCGGTGGTGTGAATTCGCATGGCTGCTGATGACAGTCTCCATCCATGGCCAAGGGCACAGAAACACTTGGGCTGGAGACCCTGGCTTCATCCTCTTTTGCTGTAAGGGCATGAGGACCCAGTGCTCTGGCTGGGTTCAGTCTGGAAATTTGTTTGACCTCTCTGACAGACTCTAAAAGTCTCGAGTGCGTTTCCCATCCCAGTGTAAATCCCACAGACTGAACTGGCCCAGGTCCTGCTCTTCCCTTACCACTGGTAATGCCACTGGTGTCAGTCAAAGCTGCTGACACCTGAATTTGCTGAGGAATATCTGGAAAAGATGAATGTCCAGCCTTTGTACAAGGCTGTTCAGCTTCACCTACTGAGTACTTCGGAGAACATTAACTAATAAGCACAGAGCTTTACACTTCTCTTTCCCTGGCTTTATTAAACAGTGCATCCATGGAAGGTTTCTCAGGGTGTGCAGTGGCTGCTGAAGGTCCCCTTTCATGTGGGAATCCAATTTCTGCAGCTACTGGGAGCTGCACATAAACATGGATTTCAGTTGTTTTCTCTGGGGTTTCCATGGTTGCTGGCACCGGTTCGTGCCCTTGTTCTAAAGTAGATGCTCCACAAATGTGTTTTCTTTGGTCTGAGGTAGCACATAATAGTGCTAGGAAACCTCAGCAGTTGGCCAGGGGAGCGGAGCCGTGCCCCAGGGTCTGCGTGGGGGCACCAGTGTGGGTGGGCACAGCCCTGGGAAGGGGCATCGCTGGCTGCGGGGCTGCCCTGGCCACCCTCTCTCCATGGGCAACAGCCACCAGGGGATACTGGTGCTCAGAGCAGTGGGAGAGCACAAGTGCAAAGTGGAGGATTCGACAGGGCTTGGGAAAACAACCACACTTTAAATACCCCTCTGAAAACCAGCTCCCTAAAGCAGAGACACACAGAGTGCTGCGCCGAGCCGGGGGCTGCCCGACGGCTTCCCAGCCGCTTTGACCTGCCAGGACCTTTCCTGTCCCTCATTCCTGTGTGGCTCTGCAGGTGTTACATCCCATCCCGGCTGGGAACATCACAGCGCTGGCAAGCTCAGCCCAACACAGATTCATTTCTGCACTCCCCGACCTGAGCGTGGAGGGGGGGGCACAGCCCACAGGGACAGCGGGGCTCTGCAGGGACCCCCACGGTGACAGCACAGCCCTGGAGAAAACCCACGAGGTCCTCGAGGGCTGCTGTGCTGGAAGGGGGCACATGGCTGGGGAGCGCTGGGGCCAGCTTGGCTCTCCTTCGCCGGGGTTCCCATGGATTTCTGTCAGGCAGGATTTCTGCCAGAGCCCTGAGGTCTGCCTGGGTTTGCTGGCTGCAGGCAAGGGGCAGGACTGCCCCAAATTTGCACAAATAGAGACAGGGGTGGGGGACCTGCTCTGACACCGACTGTGTGCGCAGCCTTTGCCATGTCCCTTAGCCCGGTGGCCTCCAGGTGACACGCAGCAGGGGTGCTGTACAGCCCCTGTGTGCTGTGGGACACACTGCTGAGGCAGGATGCTCAGGAACACACTGGGTGGACCAGATGCTCCCCTAAGCCCCAAGCAATTACCAGCCCTTGTATTAAACCCAGCCTCAATTGCAGCGCAGAGGTGGTAGTTTCCAGAATTCATTCATTTTACTCTGTATCCCTGCACAGAAGGGTTTGGGGACATGGCTGTGCCACGGAGTTGAGGACATAGGGCTCATCCCAACATCTTGGGAGCAAAGCAGGGTTCTCCCCAGCACAGCACAGTGGAGGGTGCCAGGGCTCAGCCCCCTTTTTTTTTTTGCTGCAATGCACAGGGAGGGGGTTGATGTGATTTTTTAAAAATCTTGACAGCGTCTCGTTACTGTAAGTCAATTCAGATCTCTGTCAGCCCACTTTTCCTTCCTATGCACAGCTTTCTGCCTCCTCCCCTTTCCTCCTCAGAAGGTAACAGTATCTCCTGCTTAGGCATGCATTCCTTTATAATAAGGTATTATGCCTCTATTTATATGCATCTTAGGTGCAGTCTGAGGCAGCTGCTGCTCTCCAGGGCCCTGGGTGAGGAGCAGAAAATTGAATTCAGGCTGGAATGTGTGGGTGCAGTGGGACATCTGCACCCAGCCAGGGGCAGCCCTTCCCCTGCACGTCTCCAGCAGGGAGATGATGCTCCTCTGGCTTCGGGCTGGGCTGCATGGTGCAGTGCTGGGGGTCCCAGGACTTTGCAAGTCCCCCTGGGCTGAGAAGGTGTTTGCAGAGCCCCAGCTGACCCGAGCAGCGGGGTTGAGGCTCCCATATTGGTGCCTTGAGTGCTGGATTCAGGCTTTTGGCTGCTCCCAACTGGCTGGGTATGGTTTGCATGGCAGATGTCAGGGAGTCCTGTCTCTTCCCCCCCCTTGATATCACTGCCTCTCTCTGCCATCCAATACCACCGTGACGAATGCAAACACAAGGACCCAGCTGGACTGGGCAGGAATCGTGCATTTCAGCAGCCTTGTTTGGATTAAACTATTACGGACCGGCCCGCTCAGCTGCGCCAGCTTTCCATAATGATTTTCAAAGCCAGGAACCCTTTTCCTACAGGGGGGAGCTTGGTCCATCTTCAGCAGCAAGCCACGGTACTGCAGCTCTGCATGAAGTCACTCTGCTCTGCCCAGGTTAAAATCCCAACCTCAGGAGAGTCAGTGTGGTTTTCACCTCTGACCTCAACGAATGTCACGCTTCCACCCGGCCCTTCAGCGCCTACAAGGACCACGTGTCACCTCAAACGTGACTTTTTACTTCCAGCCATCCCATGATGGAACCTGTGGACATGGCCCCTGCTGCATTGCAAAATGTGGTGGAGGGCGCTGGTGGGGGCTGCACATCTGCACTGCACATCTGCACCGCACATCTGCACCGCAGCAGGGCAGGGCACGGGGCACGCAGTGCCAGGGCAGGGCAGCCAGGGCTCATCAGTGAGTTAATTAATGGCTGTGCTGCTGTAGTGGGAGCCCAGGGGTTCTTCTCCCCGGTGGGAAGAGGGCAGGGTGAGAGGGGCTCTGACATCAGCCCTCCCTCCCTGATTAGCTCTCGTTCAGCCCGCGCTAATGAGCCTGAACTCTGAACCCCCCGGGAGAGGGGGTGAGCTGTCTCTCTGAGGCTGGGGGATCTGCCTGGGAATGGGGCCGGGTTATCTGCCCCCTCCTCCCTGCCTTTATTTGCAGTCAGGATCATTACACAGCCCAGCTGGCGAAGTGGGGGGAATGTGGCCAGGCTAATTAATTGGTCACCGGCATACAGCTTCCACCAGGAACCAGCAGATAGCCCCAATTAACCCTTTCGACGCCCGGCACTCACCCCTGGCACGGTTTGGAGATGTTCCAGAGGAAGGAGGCGATAAGCCAGAGTTTGGTGATGTCCTGCTGGGGGGATACACAATCATACGGGGGGGTGTGGATCTGTGAAACCTCTGACAGCACCATGGTGATGCTGCTGCTCCTTGGTGAGGTAGTCTCCAAGCTGAGCTGTTGGCTGACTAGTTTGTGGGGTGGCAACAAGGGGCAGAGAGGAAATGGAGGGTTGAGTCAAGAGTCTGTGGTGTTCAGGTGGGCTGGTTTGCCACCCAGGTACTGAGAGAGGTGCTCTGGCTCTTTCCAAAATGGTGTGGAAAATACCTCTTAGTTCTTTCCAGTCCTCCTGAATCCCCATTTCCACCAGATTTTTCTTAAATACTGACTTTCAGGAGTGTTTTTGTTTTCAAAGGGATTAGTTCACAAACAAACAGCTCAAAATGCTGCTTTTGTGTGACAAATAAGATGCAGCTTAGCAGTGAGCCTCATCTTCTCATCTTTCCAGAAATGGAGACTGTCTTCAGTGCCCTACAACTGATTTCCACATTCCTGCTGCAGAGGAACAAGGATCTGTGCCTGCGTTTTGTCCGTGCCCTTTCTGGGAACTGCACACTGCAGACACCAGTAGGAGAGCAGGGAATTACTGAGGTGTGCTGCGGATTCTCCATCACTTGAAGACTTTAACCTCAGGAGTTTCTAGTGAAGATCTGCTCCGGCTCACACAGGGTTTATAAACTTGGTGTGGAAAGGTATGTCCTGTATTATGTGTGAAGTCAGACTTGATGATCATAATGGCTCTGTCTGGCTGTAAGAGAATAACGTCCCATGTGGGTTTTCCTTCTCTTTCATGTCGGAATATTCTCCAGGAAGGCTCGCGGTGGAGGTGAGATGGCAGATCAACACTGAAGCCACAAGCTGAGGCTGCAGGGAATGGCTCAGGGGGGAAATCAAAGGGAAGATGTCTTTGTTACCAACCCAGCTGCAACTTCCTGCTCCGGTTAGAAAATACCCTGGGAGGTGGCTCCAGCGGATCGCACGCCTTTGCCTTGCCTTGCTTCCCCATGACAAGTGAACAATGAACTTGTAGGGCAAGGGAAAGGTGGAATTCCCAGAAATTATCATCCCAGAGGTAAGCACAAAGAGAGTCTCTGTCACCCACCCCCCAGATCCCTATCAATAGATACAGCTTGTCTGTGAAGGAGAGGGCTATATACAGGCATCTGTGACCCAGTGGCCCTCCTGTCGATGTGCAGTCATGCCTTTGAACCCAGGGGGGTGATCTGGACTCCACCCAGGGTCAATGGACTGGTTGCCATCAGGGATGTATTCTTCACACTTCTCCTTTCTGCTCCCCCAGCCTTTAGTCCTTACAATGACCCAGAGCTCTTTCTCCCCTCAGGGTTTTTGATGGACGTGATGTGGATCTCGTGACTCTTGTCCCAGTGGAGGTTTTGCCCTGTGGCTCATGGGGCTCTATTTGCTTATGGGACTTTTTCCTAACTGAGGAGTCAAATCAACTCTGCACCCATAATGTGCATTTCAAATCGAAAATGTAATTTTATTTATGGGGAAAGATGGCAGAACAGGACCAAGCTCTTTCAGATGGGCTAATGGGAACTCAGCTGGTGTTCTGACAAGCAGCTCAGTGGATATAGCTAAGGTGTTATACAAGCCTGTAAGTTATTTTGGGAGGACAATGGTGTCATTTTAGGGTGAGCCCCTGTTTTCCAGCAAAACATTGACATTCTGCAGGGGAAGTGCCTTATCTTTCAAAAGCCGAATTGTTGAGGTGGAGTGACAGAAGTGCAAACACAAAGCAGATTACTTCCATCAGCCTTACTTTGCTGGTGGATGTACAAGACACTGAGATTTGGGTTTTTAAAACCACTGTCTGCGTTAGGGGGTGTGTGAAATGAGGAACTTGGGGCGGGGGGGGTGGGAAAGAAGCCAGCAGTGTTGTTCACCTGGATGAGGAAGCTGGATCTGGTGGGCTTGGGTCTGATGCTATCCAATCTTCTAATTAATGATCAGGATACCATAACTGAGTGTGTGCTTACTGGATTAGCAGGTGACCCTTGTGCTCGAGGGGTGACAGGTTGGAACTCAAAGTGCTCCCAACAAGGCTGAGTGAGTGACCCCTGACATGGGATGTACTGAGGAACAAGTGTTGAGGTACTGCAGGAGTAACCCATGGGCAGATGGAAAGGGTGTAAAACAACCCGACAGGCACTAGTTCTTCAGAAAAGAGCCTGAAGATTATTCCAGGCCACAAGTTGAGCATGAATCAAGAGCCTGAAGGAGAAAGTGAAGGGACGAGCGTTGTTTGGCCTCAGGAAGAGAGAACTGGAAAAGCAGATGAGACAAATCTTCAAACCACTGCTGCAAAAAAGAGAGGGAACAATCAGTTCTCTCCATGCACAGCGGTGAAGAGAGGGCTTAAATTTCAGTAAAAGAGGTTCAGACTGAATTTTGCTGAAAGCTGCTATGGGGGGAGGACAGGGAAGCAGTGTTACACCTCTCCTGTCAAGGTCTGCCTGCTTTAAGAGCAGACTGCCCAGAAAGGACAGCTGAGATGCTGATCCTGCCTTCAGGCAGGAGGCACTAACCCAGCCCTTCCTTCCTGGTGGAGTCCTCATCCCTGGAGGTGTTTTACAGTTGTGTCGGAACATGGTTTAGTGGTGACTGGGCAGTGCTGGGTTAATGGTTGGACTTGATGATCTTAGAGGTCTCTTCCAACCAAGGCTATTGTGTGATTCTGTGATTCTGTGACATAGTGCTCAGGGATATGGTGCAGTCAAGGACTGCCAGTGTCAGGTTGATGGTTGGACTTGATGATCTTCAAGGTCTTTTCCAACCTAGATGATTCTGTGATTCCTCCTGGGGCTGATGCTGCAGCAGTATGATTCCCTTTCCTTGGGCAGAGAGCAGTGGGACCACTCTCCATCAGCCTCTTAGTAGCTTTGTTCTCATGGGGCTGATGAGTTGCACCCAAAGGGCTCAGTGGAAACCTCAGCTCCATTCCTCTGGGGTAGAAACAGTTTGTTCTTGTAACCAGGTATTTGTTAATTACCTCCCACCCGGCTGCGCAGGCTTTTGCTTCGCTGTGATTATGTTACCCCATGAAAAAGGATATGTGGTAACAAGTCAGAGCAGGGGGAGCAGAGGAAGGCTAACGTTTCAGTTTGCTTGTGTGCTAATCTCAGGCCTCTTCTCCCAAATCCTCTTAACCTCTGTGTTTCTTCAATCACCTGTGTTTGCATCAAACACAACTAGTGCGGACAAAAAATTGAGCAACACAAGATATCTTCACTTCCAGCCTGGTGAGCTCCACTAGCTAACAAACCTCTTAAAATATTTATGAATAGACTAAATGCTGATAATTTGATCTAAAAGTGTCTGGTCGCTGCTCTCTTTCTTACCCCCCCCTCCCATTGTCTACTTGTGCATTGTAATTTAGGCTTTGCTCGATGTACTCGTCCTTTTAAGATGACTGTGACCAAGTAATCAGGGCTGTCATCACAGCAGAACCTGGCTCTTGAGTCAAAAATCTCCCCACTGGTCTTTTTTCATTTCCTGGCTCAGCATCAGGGGAAGAGATTATGTGATCTGATAGGTAAAATTATCCCATCAGAGGTGAATGTCCTAATAAAAGGCTTTTGCAGGCTGGGTTGTATGATATCCCTGAGAAGGCTACATTCATTTGGAGCCCTTTATTGAAGGGAATGCTCAGTCCCTATGGAAACCCAATGGGACAAAAGGTGATTCTGGCTGCTTAGACACCCCCAGCTACACACACACACAGGTCAAGGATGCAAAACTGTTGTGTTTGCCTGATTGGAAGGGGGGGGGGGGAAAGGGACAACAACAAAATACCCCAATGTTGGATGTTTGGCTCAAAGCTGAGAGCTGCGTTTTCCCAGCTGGTTAAAATTTGGGGTGATGGGCACGGCTCAGCCTGTCTGTCCAAAAAAAATTAGAGAAAATGATCTTGAAGTCTTAACTGGTGTTTTTTGGGAAACAATCAGGTTGAATGAATCTGAAGAAAGAAAAGTGGAAATCTTTCTGTGAGACCTTTTCCAAGTCCTCTGCTTGTTTCTCTCGCTGTTTGGTCAGCTGCTTGTCTTTTTTCAGTGGGTTTTGAAAGGAAAAAAAAACCTTTCTGAGATTTACTTTGAGTGATGCAAAATAGTTAGTGAGGGTGGGGAAGGTGGGGATTGTCCTCTCTTTGCAAGCTCCTGCCTGGGAGCCTGTGGGACACGATGCACAGAGCATCTCCCAGCGGGGACATCGGAGCCTGGGAGGTTTTGGCAATTCGAGGAAGGAATCAGGATGTGTCTCTGTCAACCTGGGGGATTTGGGAGAAGGAGGAGGGCAAAGGGGAGAAGCAGCTCGGTGTTTGTGTGGTTGGGAGTGGCTCAAAGGGATGGATGCTGGTCAGGGGAAGCTGGAGGTGGGGCAAAAGTATAGTGGGTCGCATGCCACAGCGATGCAGTGGGTGAACCAGGTCCCATATCCCCCTTCCTTGGCTGTGTTTGCACACTCAACCCTGCAACTCACTCCATCACCCCAAATCCCCCCACTCCAAACCATGGAGCACCCTCTGCAAGAGTTGGGATCTGCTCCTGCTTCTTGGGGAGGCTGGGAGAGGCAGAGGCGAGCACACTGCACATCTGAGAAGTGTGTTTTCAATTAAAAGAAGAAAAAGCTCCAAAACACACAGTGGGTTAAACATTACAGTAAAAAGCATTCAAGCTGCTCTTCCATCGCAAAGTACCCAACAGTTTATGTGTGTGATTGCAGGCAGGTGGTTCCTGTTCGTATTAAAAATGAGTAATTCAAGCTCTCAGAGGATTTCTTCAGAGACAATCTGGACAGACCTGGAAGTCCAATGTGCCTTTTAAACCATAAGTGTTTCCCCTCCACAGCCCAAAATTCTCCTTTCCAAGCATTTTTAAGGAGCTCTTGGCCAGCAGACCAGGATCATCTCTCTGTGTTCAGGGAGGGGAAAACCTGTTACCATAAATTAACAGATCCCCCACTCCCTGCAGCCCTCAGGGAAATGCAAACCGAAGTGGGTGAGGAACAGTCAGTCCTTGCAAGGACCCTGTGCTGTCCTGCTGCTCCTGCTATTGCATGGTGACTGCAGGTTGAGATACCCTGCTTGCTGCTCCCCGAAAATACAGGCTGCACTGATGAGCAGCCCAGATTTGGGTGCAGGGAGCATGGGCATCCCCTCAGCACACCCAGACAGGCAGGTTCCTCCTGCATTGATGAATTTTGGGCTCCCCAGACAGAGGCAGGCAGGGAAGCTGGTGCTGCAGCCATCCTCATTGCTCCTGGGCTCGTGTTGTGCTGCTCACCTTATGCCACAGTCCCATTTCCAGTTATTGTCCCAGCAATTAAGAGGTGGGTTCCCTGCTGGGTTTGCTGACCCCCACATGACAAATCATCTTAACAAATGGTTTCCCTTAATGCCTTGATGCAGTCAGACTGCTTCTGTGCTGTGGGATTACCCATCCACCCAGGCTTGCAGGAGGTTCCTGCTAAGCGTGATGCGTGTGAGCGGTGTGTTTGCATGAGGGCTGTTCCTCAGGTGCCCTCTGTTGTCACTGCTTTGCTCTAGAAACATCTGATCTCTTTTGAAGGCATCATGGCTTCACCTCCCCTGTGCTTTCTGGTATAGCTGTCTGGAGATTCTCATCACCAAAGCCCCAGCTCCTCTCCTTATTGCACAAAGGAGAAAAAAAACCTTAATAATATTTTAGAAGAAGTCCTGAGGGCTGCATTGCAGTTTAACTTGATCACCCAGGGGAATAAAAGAATACCACATGCCGAGATCTTTTACTTAACATTGCGATGTTTAATCTTGCCCAGTCAGCAGTTTTTGAACATATTCCAGGAAAGCTTTTAAGCCTGATAAAGCCGGGGCTTTTGCATTTTCAAGTGATACTTTAGCTACAAATGACATGCTCTACTTGTCATTTGGCTTTGAAGGAAGGTAATTAAAATCTTCCTAAGAGTACAGTTACACCGGGGAAAGAGCTAACATAAACTAAAATAAAAAGAGAGAGACAAGCCCACAAAAATGCAATTTAGCAAATGAAAAAATGCAAAGGAAAAACTGCTAAAAGATAAAAGTACCAAACGCACAATAGCTGTTTGCCAAAGGAGGACTAATGACATGGGAGGTACTAAGACTTACACAGCAGAAGCATGGGCAAGGCTAGGGACTTTCCAGCAGATATTATTTGCAGGTTTTAGGGCCACTGGAAGCCACAAGACAGACTTGCAGCTGTCTGTTGCAGTCCTGGCTGCAAAAGGACTCTGTTATGCAAGGTGTGAAGAGAATGTGAAAGACAAATCCAGCCGTGAGCCCTCACCTCAAGCTGGGTGGGTGCAAGTGAAGCTGTCCAGCAAGAGTTTTGGAGGCAATCACCCTCTCCAGTGGCTCCATGGAATGTGTCATCAGATGGGGTCCAAAGCCATTGTCTCTCCTGGGTTTTTGAAGGGGAAGCTGGTTCCCAAACAAAGTCAGAGGTGCTGGTGAATCCATGCAAGGTTATTCCTCCTTAAGGAGGAGAGAGTGTACATCTCTGAAGGAGCTCCCAGCATCTGTGCTGGGCAAGTGAGGTCCAGAGGAAAGTGCAGCCTTTGCACAAGGGTGGCAGGAGCAGGGAAAGCAGCTCCAGCCCACAGCAGCCCCCCAGGAACACATCTCAGCACTCAGCACGTTTCACCCCACAAGGACCACGGCAGGAACTCCTTCCCTTCTCCTTCCAGAAAGCCTCACACTGTCCTGCCACTGCTCCTTCTGCTCTGTGGAGTGGACAAGGAGCATGACTGAGGTGCTTCATTCCCAGAGAACCTTCACTCCCAAACAGCTGGAACAGTTCAGAGACGTTCCAGCCTTAAAATGGGGAAATGAAATTTTCTCCTAGGATAACATCAAGCCTGCATCATTCAACAGCCTCTGGCACACTCAGCCGTCGAGAGCCTGCTGATGAGTTCAGCAAAAACAGACATTATCCATCTCACCGGGATCAAATGTAAAATAAGAATCCTTTTTTTTTTTATTTTTGGGTCATGCTCTGATACCAGACCGGCCGGAGCAGCTGGTGGTTTGAAACCTGGAACTTCCCACGTGACAGCAGATTCCCCTGAGGCCCACGTATTTATTAGTATCATTTGCTGCTATAAAATCACCAATCTCCCTGCATGTTTGCTGCGTGTAGTAGTTTCCCTTTGTTAGTGATTATTACTCTCTGATGCCCGTGTCTATGAGAAAAAGTCTTCCTCCTTGCTCCAGTGAGCCACAAATGCCAGCAAGGAGAAGAAGCAAGCTTCATCCTCGGATGGAAGAGCAGAAGAAAGATGATTGCAATAAGTCCAACCACATCCCAGATCTTGTCCTTCCTTTCTGTGAGTCAAAAGAAGCCCAATAAGAGAGACAACCTGTCTGCCAAGAGCCCCTGGAAGGACTTTGCTTCTCAGCACAAACAGCACGTTGTGAACAGTTTGGTGTGCACGGAGGGAGTGCAGGCATTGGGAGGGGAAAAGCAGTGTGTGCTGCTTGGGATGGAGCAAAGTGACTTGATGGTCACCCCTGAACATCTGTGTGCATGTCCATAGAGGTGCTGACATCCATGGGAGTGTCTGGGTCCTCTGGGAACATCCATCATCCCTTCTCTGTGCTTTGGGGCAAGGCAGGGTGTGCTGGAGGATCTTCTGTTGCTCACAGGAGGGTATAGGCAGGACTGTCTGACTAAAATTCATCCTGTGCAACTGTCACTCCTCCCTTAGAAAACACATGGCCCTGCTGAGCACTGGCAGCAGCTGCCATTGTCCCTTTGCTGTGTAAATGCCTGATCTGTCCTGCTGGGAAACCCCACAATGGGCTGGTCAAGAATGGGTGGGTTGGTCCAGTGGGAAGCGGTGGTGGAGAGATGCTGGAGATCAAAGCCACCCCCTTGCAGGGGGACTGCCAGCTCAACGCACGGCAGCCGTGGCGTGGCACAGGGGTGGACCTGCCTCCTTGAGGTGCAGATGGCCTCTTGGAGCAGCACATCACCATCAAAGGCACTTCAAGCTGGTTTTCCCCTTCCCCTGCTGAATACCCACCTCCAGCTCCACACAGAATCATCTCTGGTGTTACATCTCACACAAATTCCTCCCTGACCTCGAAACATTCGGAGTGCTTGAAAGCTTTCCTATCCCAACAGATGCGTTTCAGCACCTTGAAGCCTTCTCTGGCGAGTCCCAGCAGCAGGTGTAACACGAAGAAAACCCAAACCCAGGAGCTGACATACCACGCTGCTCCCTCCGAGACTGAAGGAATGGGAGGGAGGTTGCACGCAGCAGTGGAGATGAAAGATGCTGCAATGACTTTTTGCTGACATGTACAAATGTGATCCTGACTATTAACTTTAATGACCTGCCATTATGTGAGGGAAAAAGAGGGAGGGATCTAATTTTTTGTAATTACTTTAATTGCCACCCTGTGGTCTGGTTTCGCAGTCAGGTGGGGAAAAAACCCAATCCTCCCCCCACTGACCCCCTGGTATCTCAGATTTGTTGTTCTCCCCTGTCCCAGTTGTGCAAAATCAAATCATCCAGGGAACCTAGAAAATGCCTCTGCAGGTTTCAATGCTAAATGAGAGCTCCTTTTCTTTTAATATGGCTTTGAAATGGCAGAACTGCAGCTATAGATCAGTCTCTGCAATTTAAATATAATTGAGCCCTTAAATAAACCATGCAAAGCGTAAGCCAGTGGAACTGGGAGAGGCTGTAAGTAGAGGGATGGAGCGAATTTCCTTGTGTGTGAGGAAGACTTGATTGTGTAAGTGCTGTTTACTCCAGTTAAGGGCTCTATTAAAATTAACAAGCCTAATTTCCTTCACCGAGTGGCTTGCAGGGGTCAGAGATGCAAGACTGGGCCTTTGTTGGTGGTGGATATTCAGTCCCTATATTGCATATTCAATGGTATCTATCATCAGTTAGTGGTCCCATAAATATGAATGATTATTCCATGAATGGAAGATTATTACACTGAACATATTAATATTTAGCAGTCGTGCTTTTCCGCCGTTGTTCAAAACGCTCTACAGAACGGGGAAACATTCATGTTCTTGGCTTTAGAGGCTGAGAAAGTGAGGAAGAAGAGGATGAAATCCAAGAGCAAAGCCAACAGGAGGATCCAGAGCAGAGACCAGTGATGCACCCACAGCGTTTTGCTTCCTCCAGGCTTGTGTTTCTGCTCGAGCCCAAACCCGAACTCGCCCTCCGGACTGGGCTGGAGGAGCTTTGGGTTCTGCTGCAGCCTCCCCACTGGACTGGCTGCATCTGGACACAGATGTGTTTTCTTTTCCTGAAGCCCTTTTTTTTTGATGGAAAATGCGAATTCCATCACAGTGAGACGTGTCATGAATTTCTCATCATTTTGCCCAACGATGAGTTTTGGGAAAAGCAAAGTGATAACTCTGAAAAAGCCCTCAAAGGTCCTGTTTTGACATTTTTTGAAATGTACCATTTCAATTCTTGTGTCAAGCTTTGCCTTAATTGTATAAGTGGTTCCAAGACATTTTCAAGAAATCAATGAGAGGGATGGTTTCAATTTGATTGAAATGTAACATTTTATATGACCCATTCTACTTTTCTTTCAATTTGTGATTTGCCAAAAGTTTTTTAAGAAAATGCCTGGTTTTGATCCAGCCCCAAATGATTTTTTCCTTAGTTTTTCGAAATTTTCAGTAAGGCCCCAAGCCTCTTTTTTTCTTACCAAGTCCTGCAGCTCCTTTCAGTGCCTCCCTGCTTCACTTTCCCTATGTGTAAAATACAGTTAATAATTTCCTGTCTAATGGAAGGGTTGAGATAATGAACTTCAGGGCTTTCAGGCCACTTGGAGCTCCTCAACTGGAAGCAGCTCCTGTGTTAGCAGAGAGCCTCAGTACTTCTGGCCACCTTTGGGAGAGGTGAAAGCAGGAGCAGGGAAGGGTCCAGGGGCTGAACCTGATGCAGGGACACTTTGTGCATTTCTGGTGGCTTCACACCACCAGCAGACAGCTGCCTCTGGAGCCTTGGTGAGGTTTATCCTGGCAACAAGCACAGGCTTTCACACCTGTAGACAGGGCTGTGCGTTGCTGAGTTGAGTTTGGGCTGAGCGCCCGGGCTGTGAGATATTTTGAAGGCTCAGCAAGCTTAGCTTTTGGTTTGAGGCTGAGTTTTTATTGCCACGAGTTGGGGGAGGCTGGTGTTAATCTTCAGCCTTTGACGTGTGCCCTGTGGGGTACGAAGCGTAGAGAATTGCAAAGTCAAGATCTATTGTTGCATGCACCTTTCTCGCCACTTGTGCAACCTCCGAAGCATTTTTCTAACGAGTATTTGTATTCGTCCTTTGCTGTTTTATTTGAGTTCTTGAACCTCCTGAAATTAAATCAAAGGGAAAATGGATAGTATCCTTGGGACTCCATAGAAACAGCACAGCTCCTCTGGGACAAAGATCACATAGTTTGGGGGATTATGCTGGAAAGAGTTCAAAACAAGCTCCATTGGAAGTAGAACGTACCAAAGATGACAAACTGCCCTCCCTCCACCCCCCAACTTTCCTGCTCCATTCTGCAGAGCCAAGTGATTTTACAATTTCTAGTGAGCTTTGGAGGAAAAAGAAAGCTTTGGCCTTCATCAAATCCAAGTGAGCAGGTGTATTGGTCCCTCCCGTTTCCATGAGCTCCTGGGTGGGGATGCTGGATGACTGCCCTTGCCTGCAGGGCAAATCTGATGGCCTGTTTCAGGTCTTGGGGCCAACTCATGCAAGGGTACAGAGCTAGCATTGGTCAGTAATTCAAAGCTATGTCCAGACAGATCCACCCAGCATTGAAACCTTGGGGAAGTATCACAAGTCACCTTGTCCAACTGTAGTTCAGACAAACAGAATGAAAAGTAATCACAAATTGATAGGGAAATATTCTGCACTGCTGTTCTGTAGAAAATGAGAAGCCTTCCTTCTCGAGAGCTCTTGGTCTGGTACCTTTAATCACCATTGGACTCACAAGGGAAAAGAAGCAGCAAAACATTCCTTACCCTTTTTATTGTTTTCCACTTAGTCAACAGTTAATATTTTTGGAAGCCTTGGTGTACAGATTGCTATAATTGAGTAACCCATGCAGAAGAGGAGCTATGTCTTGCTTTCAGTCCAAACTGCTGGCCAACTCCAAGCAAAACCCAGCTAGAAAAAGCATAAAAAGAGCTAAAAAAAGTGCTGCGTGTGTAATTTATCCAAATGCCATTGCACGCTTGGGAAGGGCAGCAGAGAAACCAACATTCCTGTCTCCAGTGAGCATTCCACAGAAATTCATTGAGGAAAGAAAAAAACCCAACCAGCCAACACACAAAACACTTCAAACAGCTTCCAACTGCTGAGATTTGCTCTGCAGAGGGGCAGCGTTTGCTTACCTTGTCCCCCAACCATTCCTCCATCTCATTACTTGAAGGTGCTAAGCAGCTTAGTTGTTCCTAACACAGATTCCTGTGCAAAGGTCTCTGTGTGCTAAATAAATTGGGTTACGCTGAAATGGGATCTCTACCAGGAGGAGAAGGATGTCTGGACTCCATGGTTAGGACCAGATATGGAGGTAAGCATCAAAGTCAAGATGAGTTGGAGTGCAGGGAAGCAGAGCTGTCTCCCAGCCAAAGGGTGAATGCAGGTTGGGCAGCCAGTGCTGCAAGGTGGGCTGGGGACAAGGACTGGGCTGGGCTGGAGTCCAGTGCCTGGGCAGGAGCTTTGCCTCCTGCATGTCCCACACCTGTGGTTGTGAAGGCTGGTGGGAAGCCAGCCTGAGACAATGTTGTGGAAGGTCCAGTATCTCGAGCTGTTGATGGAACAGAAAGCCACTGCAGTTGGTCTGCATCAATGAATGCTGCCTGTCTCAGCAGGACAGGTGACCCGAGCGTTGTGGCATGGGTCCTTCTTCCTTTCCCAAGTTAAGTCATCAAAGAAATAGCATTGCTGAAGCATCACAGCGACAGGTCCCTACAACTTGTACGCCTGATGTCTCACCAAGGCTTGCATCAGGAAGTCTCACAAACCTGTTATGACACAAACCCACTGGTCAGCAGGTGACTCACTAACAGACACTTCAAAGGAAATTCAATTCCCAAGAACTCTGGTTTTTCCTTAATAAAGGTACTTTCCTTTTCTATTTATTAATAAATTACCAGCCTGAGCTATTGTTATATCCTGTCTAATGACTTTCCTTCTGTTCTCATTCTTGTTTGCTCTGGTATGAAAAGCTAATTTGAAGAGAAGACTTCAATGAGATCGTATGACAGTGTCACAAAGGAAGGAAAGGAGGCTGAAAATCAAGTGTCCCCGATACAGCAGGGTGAAAGCACAGCCCCAGCTGGAGCAAGGACAGTGAGTTCAACAGGGAGCACACGGAGCCTCTGCTTGGGTCTACAGAAACGTAACTTAGCCAAAAGGATATTGTTTAACCAGTTTTTGAGTTTGCTTAGCTTGGGCAGTGAAACTTGCCTGCCCAGTCGGAGCCAGTTTCACTTCCTTGTTCTTGTTTTCAGAGGATATGGGAGATTTGCAGAAAAGATGCAGAAAGGATTCTATGAGGGAGAGCTAAAATCCAGTCGTATCTTTTTGCTGAAATAGAGGAAAATAACTCTAAATTTAGACTATGTACTTGACAGCAGAAATAAATTGAGAAATTTACTGAAAGATCCATCAGTTTCAATGCAAAATCTGATCTGGTTTCGCACTCTCCGAAGATGTCACCTGGTAAAGGGAAACCCAACGAGCTTTTGGTCTCCGTATGAAAAGGAGGCAGTTAATAAACCAGAGGGGCATTTGCCATCAGTTGTCTGCTACTATTTCAAACTGTGTATGTTAGGAATGTCTTTTTTTTTCTTTCTTCTTCTTCTTTTTTTTTTTTTTATTTTTTTATTTTTTGAAAAAAATGCGTAGGAACCTGCTTCCACACGCCAAGTGATGAGTCCTTCTGCCAGGCTCCCTCCCCACCAGACAACTGTTCGGACATGGTGCCATGCTCCAGCGGAGTTACGTGACTCAGTCCCCCAGTGGGGGTATGTTAAAACTGGATTTGGCTCCTTCCAAGGCAAACACATTTGTTTCAAGGCTGAGTTCTGCTGCCAGGATACCAGGTGTAAGTCTCTATTCAGAGAAAAACCAGCATCCTCGTTGCTCTTGTTTCTAGTCTACACATCAGATAAGCACTTGTGCATTTTAAAAATTAAAATCTCAGCTTAGAGAAGAACTTTTAGCAGCGCTGAGATCTCTTTATCAGCAGAATTGGGTGTCTCTGATCTGTGCAGACAAACGAATTTACGTTTTCTCAGGAAGTTTCTGCCTCTGAAAATCAGATTCTTTTCAGGTGTTTCAGTGGGCCAGGCTGGCAGTACTCCAGCTCACCGGCTGGTTTTGAACTTCTTGGCTGAGCAGAGCAGCAGCTGCTTGGTGGACACTGGAAAGTGAGATTTTGCTTCTGTACGGGTTTTGAGGCTGGCTCAGACCTCCTCAGCTAATGCTGGAACTGCATCAAGGATGGTATTTCAACTGGTCTTTTAAAGATGATTGTCACACATTTCTGGAGAGTGATGGATCACGTGGTGAATACCTGTGGGCACTACAGGGGCACAGAGGGTATTGGCCAGCCCAGGACTACTTTTAATAAGAAAGCTGGGAAAAGATTGCTGCAGTGTTCCTTGCAAAGGTACCTGGAAATAAAAATAGGTATAACAGTGTGTGCAAGAAGGGACATCGACATAACTTCTGGGGATGCACCTTGAGCTGATATGCAGACACTGGCTGGTTCCTGGAGCAGAGTTTGGAGCTAGATGAGATCCTGGGAGAGAAATGGAAGAGAAACAACCACTGCCTTCCTGCATGCTGTGTTTTCACAGGCTAATAGGGTCCTGAATAGTGTCTGCAGAAAAAGACACCACAGGCATTCACTACGTAACCCACAGGCTGAACATCAGCTGAGGAAACCACCTCCTGTGTCCTTGCTGGAGCCTGCTCTGCCTTTCCTGCCTTCCTGCCATAACTGAGGGCTGTTCCCAAATCAATGGGAAACCAAAATCCCGCAGCTGGCCGGGCCACCTGCCCCTGCAGCCCCTATCACCCCCGTCGTCCCCTCCCTGGGGACAGCATCCAGCTGTGGAGCGGGGCAGCGAGCGCTGGCGCGGGTCCGAGCCGCGGGGTGAGGCGGGGAGGCAAGGGGCCGCCTGGCCCCCAACACCGCGCCTGTTGCGGAGGGGGATTACTGCGGGAATTAGTGCCGGTGGATGGAGACCAACTCTCGGGCAACAACTGTGGGTGTCCTTCCCCCCAGCCCTTCCCAGGGAATCTGCCAGCCCAGCCTGTCTCGGATGCAGCCCCTGTGTGTCGGATCGGCACAGCTGTACGCGCGCCACTGCTAAGCCGGCTGCTCCGCTGCCCGGCCCCGGGGGGGACAGGACAGTGCCCCCGTGTCCTCCGACCTGCGGGGGAACTCGGCCATCGGTGGAGGTCTGTGGTCCCTGCCTGGTCCAGGAGGTGTGCAACCTCAGCCTCCTCCTCACCTCTCCCTTTGGCCATCCCTGGCACGCTGTGTTGCACAGAACAGTTGCAATCTCAAGGTGATAAATCCTCTGCTCTCTTGTCAGCTCCATGTTTGCAAAGCAGAAAGCAGAGATGCTTCATCATCCTCACCATCATCCTTCACCTTTGGTCCACAGCAGCATGCACAGCTCCAGGCTCAAGCACGTAGGGACCAGAACTGAAATCACTGTCACTCCTCCCCAAGTGCTTTGAGATATTCTGAGAAAACAGCGCAGGACGTATTCCCCCCTCCACCCCCTGCCATTCCTGGGGTAATTAGTCCCTGTGAGTTAATTTCCCAGCCGTCGGGACCGGCAGATGGGATGCAGACCCGCATCGCCCGCACCGGATGAGGGTCCTGTCACAGCGCCGTGCTCTCGGCTCCGGAACATGCAGCATGTTTGCCTCTGATTAGGACTGCTCTTGCTTTCCAGCTTTCTGTCACCACACTATTGTTTTATAACTTGATACCTAATTTATTTTAATGACAACAAATAATTTGGCAAGCGCTCTCCACCCTTGTTCTGGCAAAATTCTGCTCTAAGATTGATAAAGCTGTTAAGTTGGGGAGGGGGGGTTGTTTTGTACTGTTGGTTTGGGGTTGGATTTTCTTTTGGTAGAAACCTAAAGACATCAAGGAAATCTTTGAAAAATTACCCTTGACACCCCCACCTTTCCTTCCGAGCTGTCAGTCAAAGGAGAAGCTGCCATGCCAAAAATGTGTAGGACAAAGCCACGGGTGACACACAGAGCTGGGACCCGCTGCATCCCTCGTCCCTTCCCTTGCAGCCAGAGCGATAATGTCATCCTTTTGCTCTATGCTGAGCTGAGCCACTCCATGTCCTCAGCACCCTGTCCAGGAGGTGAATCCCTCCTCCCAGAGCAGGACCCACTGCAGTCCCTCTCCTTAAGAGCCTGGTGCATCCCTTGGAGGCATTTCCAGGGCTCTTCCCAACTCAAGTGACGTTTCAGGGAGATGCACAAGTTGGGCAGATGGGGTCAGGGTGGATCAAGTTGAAAGTTGGTGACAAATTCAGGAGCTGCTTTTGCAAGCATGACCAGAAGTGACTCCCTGAAGCTCAGTCAGTGCCCCAGCAACAGGTTTGGCCTCGAGCCCCCGAAGCCCCTCTCCAGTGAACCTCTGTGTTGTTCCCTTTCTGCACAGAGGGTCCAACTCCAACCAAAGCTTCCCACCTGTGCAGTGTTGTATTTGAAGTCCATCAGCCTTGCTCCCACTGACTCATCCCAGGACATGGAAGTAACTACGGGATTAAATTCAGCTCCCTACAAAAGACTGGTGTTAATGTGCACTGCAGGCAGCAGGAGCCTTTAGGGTCTGGATGGGTCAGACAAGACCAGAGCCCTGGAAGGGGCAGAAATAGTGTTTATAAGAGGTCTTCTCTCCTTCCTACATGAGATGTGGCTCTGATCTTATCCTGCCTGACCTCAGTGCTGTACCAGTTTGTTCAGCCTGCAGATAGCCTGATGGTCTGCAGAGATTCCCCTCTCCTGGAAAAACACACTCCTTGTTCTTCTGGGCTCCTGGGGAAGCTCTAGTCTTATTTCGTATTCTGATAAGTAAAAACAAAGAGGCAAAGTGGAGCAAAACCAGATGCATTAATTAAACAAACACAAACTCTACTGTCTCTGCGTGTCCCCAGTGCGAAGTTGGCTCTGGTTTATCACGACACATTTGGCTTGAGAAGAATGAGGCCAAATGTCTCAACATCTACAGCTCCCTGCTCACAGGAGCCCACAACACTTGACTTTTCTGTGCTGGCTCGTGGGCAGGCAGGGACCTGCCCCAACATGCTGCTGGCCCATGGGAAGCCAACTGCCCACGAAACAACCCCTCCTTGTCCTGGCTGGTATGCGAGCCCACAGCCAGCGACCCGAGTGGGACACACAGATGGCACTGCCACCCAGCAGAAACCAGCTTCTTCGCAAAGAATAACGCCTCTGTAGCATTTCTTTTCTGTAGCTCTCAAAATAAAATGCCAAACAAATGGGAAGGGATGCACGAATGGAGGGCTGTGGTGTGGGGAGCAGGAGCTGGGAGGGTGAAGAGGAGGCAGTGTCTGGAGATTTGGCTCTGGGATTCACAGTCTGTTACTTCAAATTTGAAAATATATCCCTGAGGGACACTTGCAGGGGATGAGTACTAAGGAAAAGATGAATTGCAGGCCAGTGATAATAGTCGTTATTAAGCCAATCTCCTGCTGAGGCCAAAAAGAGTTCACTCCTTCATATCATTAAGCCTTCCAGTACACAAGAGATTGCTGCAGTGGGGAACAGCCCTTCTCCCCATAGCCACTGGCCAGAAACAGTCAGTTACACTGCAGCAGAGGAGATTTTAAGTTAGCAAAATCCTTCTGACTGGAAGGAATTAAGCACTGGGAGAAGCTGCCTGGGGTCAAAGTGGAGTTGTCATCCTGGAAGCTCGCTGAGACCAGGTTTGACTCACAGCTGCCAGGCACCGCTTGAGAGCTGCTGCTCCAGCCCAGGGCAGGGGGATGGACGGGGTGACCTCTACAGATCCCTCCCGGCCTTGTTTTCCGTCATTCAATGCCAACAGCACGTGGTTTGTCAAGTGATGCTGGTTGCAAAGCTCCTCTGTCCAGCAGATGTGTCTGCCTCGGTTGCTGCGAGTACTGCATTGCCATCAGTGGCCTCTGGCATGTGGCTTCCTTCCCCAGAGTCAGCCCTTGTTTAAGTCACACGTCGCAGCAGAGCAGACGTGTTCTGCTACAGTCCAGAACGTGCTCAGGCACTGCACAGCCTTAGTTTAGAGGCCTAAATTGTGCCTTATTTTTAAGCCAATAATGCAATGTTCAGGGGCTGCCACCTAAGCCCGGGATTTGTTGTGCAAGTGCTAAAATGTGCAGTAGAGCACTTGGCTAAAACCAAAATACCACAGCGAGCTGGAAAGCCATGGTCTCCTTTGGCACTGCCCGAGGGAGGGTGTTTTCTCTCTATGACTGAGAGGGGTAAATCCATGGGATAAATGAGGCTGTGGCTGTTTCTGGCTCAGACCACGTCTGCCACCGCCGGCTGGAGGAACATAGAGACTACTTGGGCAATAAAAAGATGGACTGCCACCTCCAAACCCTGCTGCAGGGAACTGGTGGCTGTTTCTGCTCAGAACTGGGCTTCCTGCAGTGCTGGGTTTTTCCCTAATGTGCTGCTGCCTGTCGAAGCTGTTGTTAAGGTGATAGTTAGCATTTAAATACGTGCTGATAATGGGGAAGGCTCAGCTCACTGCATACATTTTGTGTTTGGATTGTAGTGATTTCTCAGCCTGCTTTCTCTCTCAAGCATGCCATATTTGTGGTTTATTCACAGGCAGAGCTAATAATTGCAGTTTCATGTGGAAGGGAAGGCATCAGAACCCAATAATAAGTATTTGATGGAAGGAGAATACCAGTAAGACAGAGGTCATAAAAATACCATACCCAAACCCAGCTGTTTATCCATTTCCTCCATTGCTCATCACTGCAGCGTCTGCTGGCTGAATTATTTCCTTTCTCTTTAAGGGAAGAGAAACAACCAGGCAACTGAAAAGAAATTAAGCCCTAAAGTGAATGCAATGGGTTCCCAGCTGAAAGAGCATTTTTCCTTGCCACTGCAGCCCTGTGCTGAGTTATGGTGGTGTTTGAGAGAGGGTAAAAATATAGGCCATGCCTAATTGCAACTATTTTGCCTGCTCGGGCTTACAGCAAATTGAGATGTTTTCAAGCAAAAGGTTCTGTTGCCCTAATAAGGTAAGTGATAATTAGGTGGGGTCTTCTTCAATTAGCTCCCAAACTTAAATTGACCTCTAGGTGGTTAATTAGAGGCTGTCAGCCCAGGAAGGTTCCTGGAAAGTTGTTTTCAGCTGTAGCTGATGGCTGTGAACCTCAAGCCCAGCCTGCTGGGTGCAGAGACAGTTTGAGGGTGTGCTGCTGCTCGTGCCAGAGCTGTTTCCCACGCTGCTGGCTGACGAGGCCACAGGGATGCTGTGGATGCAGCGTCGGGGCCCCAGCTGGGACATGGATGTGGTCCTGGGCTCAGGGCGAGGGAAGATGCTGCAGTGCCAAGGTCAGATGGGTATGTAACCTCTACCCTGATGGTCTTTCTCAGTTCTAGAGGGCCCAGAAGGACTGAACATGCTGTCCATCCCCTCTTCCCCCTCCTGCTGCTCTGTGGCCAGGAATTTCCACGCTGCTCCTTAGGCAAGGGGTGATTTGGAGTCCCCTGAACAATCATCAGGAAGGAAGACAATAACGATTTTAAATGAAAATAGTTACAAGTGGGGAGTCACCCGGCCGAGACATAATTCATTTCAGACTGCCTGTCTTGCAGCTATTTGCCAATTCCTTCAGCATGTAATCTTCCCATTTCCTACAGGCGCACTCTTTTTTGCACACTTATAATTAGGTGCGTTTTTTTCTCCCCCCTCTCACTAACCTCAGGCTCCAGGCTTGCAGCTTCCGAAAGTAGCTCACATCCCATTAATTTAATTCTCTTTTTTTTTTATTACCCTGTTCTGCAGGGGAAAGGGGGGGGTTGGGGAAGGTGATTACACAGAGAGAGGGAAATGTTTTGGCCACAGCATCCTGGAGCACTTTGGGATGGAGATGGGAGCCAGGAGGGTGGTTGCAAAGGGTCAGAGGCTGATGGGCTGAGATGTGCCTGGTGGTACCAGGGGGGAGTAGGTGGGTGGGTGGTTGCAGGAGGGGGGGGAGAGAGTTTTGCCATGGGAATGGTGACGTCTTGGGGAAACTTTCTGCTGCACAGCTGACTGCTTGAGTTCACCGAGCAAAAACCTCGAGCAGAGGCGGTTTCCCCTTTATTGCTTTGGGGATTTGACATGATTACATACATTAACTTGTGGCTTTTCCCTTGTAATTGCTGGTTACTTCCTATAAATGTGTATGTGTGGATATACACACTCACATGCATATATTTATATGTGCATATATATATATACACACACATGCATGGATGTGTCTGTATATAGGTACAGAATTATACATAATATTATTGGAGTTATCACACCTTAAAGCAGGTCCCAATGAACATCAGCTATGGGGACTCTGAAAAAATACCCTGGGTGGTCTGGGAGTGGAACGATGTTTATCTGCCTATTTATCTACTTGCTTTAGCATCTGAGCCCCACGTTTGCAGGTCCCTGGGTAAAGGATAAAGTCATGACCGATGTCTCATGGGTGCCTGGGCGGAGGGATGGGATGAAGGCTCAAACCATCCTCGTTTCCTGAGCAGAGGCAGCAGGAACTGATGCCCGAGCTTCCCCTGGTTTGTATATGAGGTGGTGTGGGATGCATGCCAGGTTACAAAGAATCAGGATTTTCAAGATTTGAAGGTAATTGCCTCTGGTTTGTATCCAGAGAGCGTTTCTTTACTTTCATCAAATACATATTGTGGGAGGTGAGAGAGAAATTGAGTCGGTCTATTAAGGAGGAAGAGGAGCATGTTTTAGGTGATGCTTGTTGGATATCTGAACTAAAAGGGGAAATCAAAACACATATGTATGGCTGGGCTGGGGTCAGAAGATACCTGCTTGGTTTGGGGGAGGTAAAAAGGACAAGCCACTTGGCCCCAATTTACATATGAAGCAAAGAGGACAATGATGCTCCATTTTCTTTGCCCTACTCAATGTCATGCAAATCAGAAAGGTGCTTTCTATGAAGACAGTCTGGAAAAAAACCCCTGAAAATATGATTATCTTGTGATTTAACAAAATCTCATTGTCTGATGTATCCTGAAGATGGAGAGGGGATGTGAAAGGAGAATTACTAGCTGCTTGTTCAAATTTGTTTGCACTGTTTTAAATTATATTAATCCCATTCTTCAGGGGTTCTGCAGCTCATCCACAGGGACAAGGAAGGATTTATTTCTAACCCTTTTAGTGTGATTTAGCTTCTGGTTTTGAGATTTTTTTTCTTTTTTTTTTTTATTTTTTTTATTTCCTCTGCAACAGTGGAAATTGGCCACAGCTAGAAACAGGATGTTGAGCAAAGCACTTATGCTCCTGGTGGTATTAAAATCTCTTGGATGCCTGGTGGATAGATCATCCCTCCATGCTCTGGGTTAAACAAACTGTCTGATTTAGGGTGCAGAAATGACTTCTCTCGGGTCAGAAGGGTGAGGGCTTTGGAGCATGCAGAGGATCACTGCGGATTTCCCCCAGCAAATTCCCTGTATTGCAGGAAACTTGACATTAGTGATGCTCTTGCGTGTTACAATGGTGGTTTTGTGTGTTATGAGGTGCTGGGAGGTTTCTGTGATAGCAATGAGTGGGGGATGTTGGAAGTGGGTACCCTGTGAGCTAAATTTCCCAAAAATTCAAGGAACTGTTGTGGACATTGAGTGTGGTCCATTGCAGTCCTGTGTTCCCAAAGCTTTTCTTCCTAAGTGACCCAGTTGTCTTTACCATGACAAAGAAGTATTTCCTGAATGTCCCTTTTCTGATTTCCCTGAATCCTGGACCTGATGGTGCCTCCTGCCCCACCAGTGCTCTGCCTGGCTCACCCTTCTGCTCCATTTCCCCCAGCAAACTTCAGTGATGTTAGCAGCAGACCACAGTAAAACCTAAATTTGAGCTGTTCAGGTCCACAGGGTGATTTAACTACTGCTAGCTAAGAGTATTGTACCCAGCATCGCTGCAGAGATAACTCCAACAAAACATTAACCTGGCTGCAGCCAAACACTTTGCCATTTGACTTGGGATAAAGAAATTTATCAGCTACTTACAGCTGGGCTTGGAGCCTTTCACAGAATTTGCAGGGTTTTTTCCCCCCCCTCCTCTACTCTGAAGAAAAAGTAGTAAAAAGGACAATTCAGGCTAGAGTTGAATGAAAACCCGCAGATCTCCTGATTTAATCTGTGTCACAGGATCTCCTGTTCCCTCTGCAGTAACAGACCCTTTGGGGACCTGCTGGGGCTCGTACCACGCATGGCTTGGCTCCGGAGAGGTTCTGACAGGCTCCAAGGATTAGCCAGGGAAATTTGCCTTGGGGAGCTATTGCCACAGAGCAGAGTGCAGCAGCTCCTTCTGCTCATCATCTTATTTCTTTGCAAGAAAACCAGCAGTGGCTGACTGCAGCCCCTGTGCCAGGCTGTGGCTCCAAAGGGAATGGTTTCACCGCTGGAAGGAGGCAGCATCTCCCGGGCAGGAAAATGAAACCCCTTGCAAGGCAAGGCGATGGGTTTCTGGAGGGAGTTCTGCACGTGGTTACAGTCACAGTGGCTTTGGTCACCTGGAGAAAATGCCTGGCTGGCACTAAAGGAGTGTCCAAGGCTAACAACTGCTCCGTGTGCTCCTGGAGCCAGAAGTGTTCACATGGAACGCCGGGATGGAGCGAGGAGTATGAGGCAGAGCATCTGCCCAAATGGTGGTGGTGTTCAAAAGCCGTTAAAACTGAATGCAGATTTCACACTTGTCTCTGCTAAATGACTTGCACGATGCAAGCTTTCCTTTGGGTGTTCTTTTCCTCTGGTATCTCATCTCGCCCTGTCACTGCTTCACCCCCTTGAGCTGCAGCAGAAACCCAAGGTTTTGCAGGCTGTTTCTCTCATACAGAGCATGGGGACTGGTTTGGTATTATTTTATTTATTTTTTTTTAATTTATCTTATTGATACCAGTCTTGGAACAGGGACAATCTCAGCTCAAAATCACAGCCCGTTTCCCAAGCAGTTTTTTCACCCTGGGAACTAAGGCTAATCGCAGCCTTTGCAACCCACCCACTTCTCACCACAGTCCTGCCTCATAATCTCAGCTCAGCTGCAGGGGACCCTGTGCAGGCAGCAGGACTGGATGTTTCCTTCTGCTGAGACCAATATTGCCACCTGATAGCCCAGGAATCTAACAATGCTTAAAGAAAACGTGACCCAGGGTATTTTAATGTCGTTCCACAGAATGAATTATGCTTACATACTGCGCTGCATTTCAGTTGCCCCATCTCTAGCAGGACAGAAGGCTTTTCAGTACATAAAGGAGGTTTATAAGAGAGATGGGGATGGACTTTTTAGTAGGGCCTGTAGTGATAGGACGAGGGGTAATGGTTTTAAACTAAAAGAGAGGAGGTTTAGACTAGATATAAGAAGAAACTTTATACATTGTGGATGGTGAAACACTGGCCCAGGTTGCCCAGAGAGATGGTAGATGCCCCATCCCTGGAAACATTCCAGGTCAGGTTGGATGGGGCTCTGAGCAGCCTCATCTGGTTGAAGATGTCCTTGCTCACTGCAGGGGAGGTTGGACTAAATGGCCTTTAAAGGATCCTTCCAACCCAAACCATTCTGTGATTCACTGATTTTGGAAGGGGCCAGCAATGGGCAACAAAAAGGACTGAAGATGGCAAAAGGCTTAAAATGAGATTGTGTGATTTATAGAGGAGGAAAGTAAAAGGTGTTTTGAAGTCTGTGTACAAAGCATGGAAAGAAAAGACTGCTTCTGTGGTCATGCAGACTTCCTATATTTGATGGGGAGCTGCATGCAAGTGAGGAGCTCTGATGCCAGAGAGCAAAATACAGCCCAGCACATGCTTAAACTCCTGAACTGCGAGCAATTTTCATGGCGTGGTGTAATCTATCCACCCCAGCCCTGCTAGGATGACAAGAAGAAACAGAATAATTTTCTCCAGTTCGAGAAAACAGCAAAGTGCTGCTTACAGTAACACATTAGAGCTTAAATCCCTTCATTCCTCCAGAACGAAATGGATACTGATAATTATTAATGGACAATAAAATTGTAGACTGGAAAGGCAAAATTCATCTGACCATGGGTATTTACAAATATGTCAGCCCTGTGGAAAAAATCTGCTGAAATCCTGTTACTTACTGATATTTTTTGGAGTAAATATTCTTGAATATTGTTTTAAGGAATTTTAGGGAAAAGCTGATCTGCTTGTATCAGGGAAATTAAATTGTTCTGGGTATCAAAGGGCCAACAAAAGTTGGTTTTGGTTGTTGCTTCTTTATGGCACTTGAAATATACTGATTGAAACAATGTTCTAAGACTTGGGAATTCACTGAAAGAGGATTTTTTCAAGTAAAAAATGGCGAGTTTTTCTAACTTTCCATCTTTCTTGGTAATAAAACTTTTAAATTGGGATTTTTTTAATTCTGGATATTGGTAGGTTTTGTTGTAATGTTTCCAAACAGAGCCATTTAGAAATTTCTGTACCATTTCTTTCATTGTTCTGAGGGTTTTTTTAAAAATTATTTTGGGATTTAAAAAATCCACTCCAAATTACTGGCTTTTCCAGTAAATTGAAATTCTAGTTTTGAGTCACTTTGGCTGATAACTGCACAAGTAGCAAGCTTACAGTGGGGCACAATTATCATACTCTGTTCATGGGCTTGTCCATTTAGGTTGATCTTTAGTCTGGGCTGGAGTTTGGTCCCCAGGAGCTAATTCCCATGCAGCACAATCTGCTCAGCCCAGTTATTCCAGTGGCAGGTGAAGGAGTGCTCACAGCAGTGACAGGTAGGTGGTCTTTGGGTAGGACTGTTTAGGAGTTGTTCAAGCAAATTAGAGGCCATCAGCAAACAGCTTGGTCAATGTTTTCATGATTGCATGACTTTGTTCCAAGGTTTCTGATCTCTACCATTGTGGATATTTCAAGGTCAGGTAATTGCTTGAGTTCTGTTTAATTGCTGAACTGTTTTCTTTGCAGCTGACACATTTTGGGCCACCACCACACGCCAGGGAGATGCCCTCACCAGCTGCTACGCAGGGAATTGAGAAGGACGTTTACCATGGCCTGGGCTTGATGCCTTCCTGGAAAGGAAAAAGAGGTTTTTTGGATGGATGCCAGTGAGATACTCTCCTGCAGTTCTCTGCTCAAGGATGGCTGATGACCAAGCCTGACCCGTTCTGCACTTAGCTGACAGATAGTTATGGACAGCAAAAAAAAAAAAAAGGCAGATGGTTGAGAAGGGGAAACCTTTTACAGCATGGGATTAGTGTCCTCTAGCCAGCTGGCTATTTGTGCATACTTTCTTCAGACAACTTTGAAACATAGGATAATTTATGTGTTCAATGGACCAGAACCGACTCTGGGAGCCTTAAGGGTCTTCCATCATCCTGAGAGTAAAATAGCTAATGCAGACATTAGAAATGGCTATTTTTACAGAAACTTCTGCTGCCAGTTCACACTGCATCTGAAAATTTTGGATAAATTTAACACCACCCAAGTCCTACCTTCCTCCCCACTCCTGACACATCCACCAAAGCCCTCTGCACAGTCCCACTTCGCTGGACTTGGAGCAGTTAAGAAACTTGCTGCATTATTCCTGGAAGGGCTGTTCTTGTGTTTCTCTTGCTTGCTTCCAGGTCTGAATTTTCCTAAGGAAACCTACTCTTGTGAGATATCCAGCTGACTTCTCTAGGATCTGGATGGCTGTAAGGAGAGCCAGAGACGTGGGCAGACACTTGGGTGCTCCTGAAACTCAACCTCCATCCAAACGGTGAGCCAACCTGGTGAGAGTTGTCACTTCTGTAGTGTATTTTTGAAAAAAACGTGACTTTCTTGCATTGCAGCAGTACCTCAGAGGAACTCCCCAAGCCCCAGGGAACTCTTATGCTAAGCATTTAGAATTCAGCTCCAACATAAGGCTAGACATGGAGAGCTCAGCCCACGTAGGAGCCAGAGCAACCTCCTGGGGTGTGTGTTACAAGAGCCTTCCATCTTTGCCAATCCACAGAGGTCATGAGTTGTCACAGCCAGCAGCTGCAGAGCCTGTACTCTTTGGTTCAAGCTGTTACAGCTTTTAACCGAGGAGTGGATTTACCAGGGATGAGAAAAACGAGCTTTAGCTCTCCCATTAACTATATCCTCTTGCTCCCTTGGCAGCTTGCACAGTCAGCTGCTGCCCACCAGCTCCACTGGTGAGAAGCCACAGTGCTAGGACTATGATTTTTTTTCTGTAATTCTCTTGCTCCTATGAGCCCCACCACACTGGATCCTGCAACTTAAGGGGCTCTCTGCATGCTGGTATCCCACTAAGAGCAATAGTTTTCTGCAAGGCTCAGCTCTTCCCACCAGCCCCACAGTCCTGGCAGTGAAGCAAGCTCCCCGTGGGCAAAGCTGAGCTTGTGAAGGTGGTACCTGCATCTTGCTGGTCCCATCCCTCTCTCTGAGAGGCACTTTGGCTCCTTCTGTTCCTCCTGTCTCTCCCTGCAAAGGAGCTACATCATGATGAGATGTCTGCAGGTCTTATGCAGGGAAAAGCAGGGTCCTGCTGGGCTTTTTCCCTCGTGGCCAGGCAGGTTCCTGGCTGCTTTGTCCCTAGATAGTGCCTAAATCTCAGCCTTATTATTCTTCATACCCTAGAGCTGTGAAAATGGAGAAGAAATAGCACATGTAAAAGGTGGGTGCATAGCACTGGTCGCAGGGGACTTGGCTGACCGAAGGTAAGGGCTGTGGGAAGACCCTTTTTACATGAATCAGCAGTAGCTTGTAATGCAGGCTCTGGGAGCAGCCCAGTTCCCATCACTGTTGATGGCAAAAGTTTGTTGACTTCAGCAGGCTACAATCATGTACATTTTAATGCACATGATTTTTTTTTTTAGACCATATGTTTTGAATTTCATGTTTTGCATTCAAGCATCTCCTCTCTGCTTCAACCTCCGCCCCTCAAATGTTCAAGAAAGACAAAACAAAAATATCCAGAATAGTTTAAGTCAGTGCCTTTGGCTATACAGTACCAGCATCTTAGCAAACAGTTGATGCCGGTGTGCTTCTGCTGCTCCTTAACTCACGTTAGTCATCAGGTTCCTTTAGGAAAGCAGAGAGATACAAGTGAGTACAGAAGGAAAATTGGAGTAAGAGCAGAGATATGGGACTCCTTGGTCCTTGCCAAGGAGCTAAATGCCTCTGGTCTTTGCACATGAAGAGATTCCCCCGCAGGAGCTTCCAGCCAGGCAGTTGATGTCAAGGTGAAGAGGTGGGATGAAAACAGACTCCTGTTCATCCCCAATATGTTCTCCTCCTTCTATGTCTTCCTCACATGGCTATAACACAGCCAGTCCCCACATACCTGGCCTGGAAACGTTTTCCAAGTGGGTAGGTTATCTGCCCCCGATCCACCCAGCTGCAGCCTGCCCTGGGACAGCCACTTTTGGTGATGGATGAATCCCATCTCCCCAGCTGGCAGCTCTGTGATGACTTTCCAGGTCCTGGCTGCAGCTCAGCTCCTCTGTTTACCTCCAGTTAGGTTCCCCTGCAGCGTCGAAGCGGATGCTGCCACAGGGACACCTCCACTTTGGGGCTTTGCAGAACCAGATGGTCTCTGGTCTTTGGCTCATCCCCTGACCCCACCAGCAGCTCCTCTGCCACAGCATTCCTGGGTCCCCCATGAATCCTTTCCTAGCCCCTGAAGTTTTTTGGGCTGCTCCTCTCTTTGGCTCTTCTTAGGTCCTCTGAGCTCTTCTTGGCTCGTCCCTTGCAGCCATCCCCACCACCCTCCCTGCTGCCCAGCGAGGATCCTTTGGACACGCTCGGGGCGGATGCACCTCCAGCCCTTCTGATGCCAGGATGAAGCAGGGGTAGCTCTCTCCAGCTGGCATCTCAAGTGTTAATCAGGAAAAAGGAGACTATTTTTTGGAGAATCATTTTGCCTTTTTTTTTTTGATTGTTGTTCTTTTGGGTTTGGTTTATTTTATTTATTTTTTTTTTGAGCTGTTAACTGACATCTGAATGGGAGATATGAATATAGAAATTATTCTTTGCTGAAAGCTGCAGAAAAGCCACAACTCTCAGATCAAACAAGTTTTTGTGCCACAGCAAAATTAAATCCTTGTGATTTCCATATTCTTCAGTCAACAGGCTGGCGCCCAAATCGTTGCCATAGCTACTTAAGTACAGGCTGTCAGGAGCAGGGAGGGAGCGGGAGACACGCTGGCCCAGGGTTAAGTAGCTGTTTAATTATTCAACCCAGTATCTGGCAAGCACTCCAGATTGACAAAGGGGGGTCTCCTGTGATCTCTGGCTCGAGAGATCACTTTAACCCTTTCTCCTCCCTCCCTCTGTGCTGCCTCCCACATCCCTTGATGAAAGGAAAAGTGCATTTACTTTGCTTTGCTTTTTTTTTCTGCCATCCCAGAACGTGCTGTGATGTGGACATGGCCTTGGGCATTGCTCCCTCTAAGGCCCTGGGGGAGCTGGGCACGAGGGCTGCTGGAGAAGTGCAAAGTACAGCTGCAAAGTCCAATTAGGGCTGGCTGAGCAGGAGAGGATGATGCTAGCTGCCTCGAGAACCTCCCTCTGATGGTTTTTCTCAACTTTGCATCTATGGCATATTGGGAGCATAGGCTGCTTTTTTTTCTAATGGAGCAAAACAATGAAAATACTTGGAAAAAGATCAACTATGCTGGTGAAGACTCCCTCATTAAGGAGAGTTGTGTTTTCAGATGCCTTCCTCTCTTTTCAGCTCTCCCTATTTAACTCTAGAGAAACTCGGGGTCTTGCTCATACAAACTCAAGGGCTTTTTCTTTCTGGCAATGCTATTGAAAGCATTGCCTGGCCAAGCTCCTTTGCCAAGCTGATTATTGTGTTGTCCTGTGATCTGAAAACATTGGGGGTAAGGTAAGGTAACAGTGCGAAATCCCACCACTGAGTCATTGCTGGATGTGAAGAACTGCTTTGGTTGTCAGAGAACTATGTTGAGAGTGGATGCTGAGAGTCCCTGGGGGTGCAGCTACCTGGCTGGTGCCAGCAAAGAGAGACAGATTAATGAGCTCTATGGCCAGTTGCTTCTGCACTCTTTTCTTAACCTTTATTTTCCAGAGGACTTCCAGACAGATAAAGGACAGCGCCTGGTTAATCATTTATCCATCTGCATATCCAGCCTCTCTTCTCGTATTCTCCTCTGGCCTCGGAGGGAAGATTAATGTATTTATTCTCTGGTTTCTCCCCCACAGTCCTACGGAAGCAATTTGGGTTGCAATAGGAAGTCATGTCCCATCCAATTGGGTTTAAAAGGAAAAAAGAAAAAGAAAGGAAGCAGGCTGGAGTGATTGGAGAGGTCTGCCGGGGAGAGGGTGCTCCAGCCGGCCCTGGCCTGCCTTGGAATGTTTTCTGCTCCGGCGTATTTTTAGCTGCTGTCACAGAGTGATTTCCTTGCTGATCTGCTCGAGGTTCGTGTTGCGTTGCTGAAAAGCTCACTTGCTCCACTGCAGACCTCCAAGCTAGAGAGCTCCTGACCGCAGCTTTTCATCTGCATGGTTTTCTGTTGTCTCGGGCCAAATACGCAGCCTTTTCTCAGCCTGTTTGCAGCCCCAAGTCCCGTTGGATCCGTGGCCTGACTCATCTCTAAACACTTTCTCCCAAGCCCCTTGCTCTGTCAGATGCTTATCACGGTCCCTGCTTTGCCAGGGGATGCTCTGACTCCCCAGCCATGGGCTGTCTGCAGCTCTGCCTGCAGCCTCCAGCTTTCAGCCTTCTGTCACTTGTCACCTTGTGCTGGACCCACGTGGGGGGGACAGAGATGTGCAATCAGCTCTTCAGACAAGTGTAGCTGCTGGGACCACAGAGGGGGACCTGCATCTCACCTACGGGAGCCTGTGCCTCAGTTTCCCCATTTTTACACCACAGTGGCTTTTTATTTCCTTTCTTCTGCTTGCTCTTGCAATTATATTTTGGAAATAACGTTGGTCACAAAGCCGTGTGGCATTGCGACATTCCCTGTATAACATCTCCTTCCTCTCTGTGTTTTCCTGAAAACCCATGTCCCAGAATGATCATGAAATGTTCCGAGAAGAAATGCCAAGAATTTCCTAGTAAATGTCTTGGCTCTTAATGTCTTGGGGTTTTGTTTTTCTATAAGTAATGAAAATGAAGCATCATTTAAAGTCTTTAAGTCTACTAAGCTGGGTTGGATTTCACTGCCTTTTGGTTTCTTGGGAAGGCTGACCAAACTCTAATTCCAGTCCACAAGCCACCTTGGCCTTCTATGTTGGGAAGAGAAAGCTATTGCATATTTGTGCAGTTAAATCTCATTCACCTGATGGTCTTGGTGGATATCAGGATTGCAGTGACCTGATCTCCTGGACCATACTGGGGCATTTGTGCAGTAATGGGCCCCTTCTTTGATTAAAATGTGGTTAAATGGCAAGGCTGGTACAGCTGGGTGCAGATAATATGTATGCATCATCTCCAAGGGTCTTCTTGTACCCACTTGTGCACTCTGTCACCTGTTGTTGGTGGCTTCTCTTCGGTTGAAACCCAGAAGTTAGTAACAGCTAAGTATTTTTCAGGGTGGTTTATTGGACTTCAGCTGAGCTATGGTGGCTCTGCATTTATCTCCTTCATTTGGCCTCCTTTAAGGTTTAAACAAAACATCATTTTCATTCTGGGTGTTGGTGGCAGGAAGGGTGATGGGGTTGTGGTGGGTGTTTCTGCACTAGAAGCCTGACCAGCCCTTTGTCAGCAAGCAAAGCCTTCCCAAGCTGAATGGGAGATTTCTGCTGCCCCTGGTCAGCTGATGGGACCTCTGGGGACTGTCACCTCTATGTCACTGTCATTTTGTCACTTGTCAGCTCCCTGCCTGGAGGGCAGTTTTTTCCTACAGCACGTTGGGCTGTGAAGTCGCTTCAGCTACTCAGAATTTTTGGGTTGGAAAAACCAGCATCACTTAAATCAAGGAAGGGGCCAAAAAGCCCTCCTGATTTCGCAGGGAAAGCCAGGCTAGCAGCCCTGTGAGCAGGACAGCATGTGGCTGTGTTGAGATTAATTTGCTTAATTGTTGCACGCTGTTAGCAACAGTTACCATGTTTACCGGTTGAGTCAGTAACGCTTCTTAAAACTAATTCAAAGGGACCTCTGGTAATAAAAACCAGCCTTGGAATGATCTTTCACATTAGCTACTGTTGCTTTGCTACAGCAAACATAACGCTGCCTTCCCCACCGAGCCCTCTCCTCTTTGGGGCAATACTTATCCTATTTTTTAAAATGTGACTTTCCACTCCCCCCACCCAAGTGTTATTTCTGGATGTAGAGAGGCAATAGGAAATTGCACCCCCTCCCATTGCCATGGCAATTCAGCCCTGGGGCTTGCATCTCCCACCTTGCGTGGCAGAAGAGCCCGAGGCACTGCCAGGTCATCTCTGTGGGAGTGTTTGTGAGATCAGTGGGAGGATCTCTCTGGCTCTGGAGGTCTGTATGTCGTGCTGTAATATCTTCTCAGTTCTACTTTGCTCCCCGGAAGGATCTCACGTACGTTCATCTCATGAACATGTGTGGGGAGAGCCCTTTCTGGTGTATGTGTTCAAAATGCAAATAGAGAATTTAACTGCTTTGTGGCATCTCTACATTTATTCCCTCCATCTGTCTTGCTATGGACGGGGTCAGTGAAGAGGGAGCAGTGCTGCTGGTCTGCCATGGCACACCAGCAAGGGATGCTGATGGCAGCTGCGGACAGGAGCGTGGGTGCTCTCTCTGTTCTGAGCCTGATCGGGTGAGCTCTTCCCCCTTTCCCATCTTGGTATGTAGGTGGGAGAGAGCTATAAGTTGTTAAGCAAGGAACAGGTAACTAATCCAGCTTGAGTCTAATCACCTGACAGCCAATGGCTGTAAAATTCAAGAGAGGAATGGATGTATCTACGTATAATGAGACCTCCAGTACATACAGTTTATGATCCCAGTATTTCTGCACAAATACTTATTTCTAACTTGTTGGCACATGTCCCCTTAATTGCCTGTTATCTGCATCTGCATTACTGGCATGACATCTTGCTCTTTCCTTGGCATCACCTTGCTCTGTCTCTCTGAGTTAAGTCAGAAACTTGGTCTGATCTGATATGGGAAGGTGCACGGGGTATTACAGCACTACCTGTGAGCCCAAGGTGGACACAGGCATATGTGTCAAAAGGGCTGTGTGGCTCTGACTCACAAAATAACTATGGGAGACATTTAGGGACTGTAACCATCCTCCTTTTTACACGTGCCAGTTTAGTTGTCACATGTACATCTTTAACCTCCTTTAACCACAGAGGGAGACAGAGTTTTTCAGCCCTAGACACCATGGCAGGTGGTTGAATCCATTATTCACAGCAGAATAACTGTGGTTTTTTTATAGCATAGAGGCAGGTATCCATCAAACAGGGCTGAGAACAGTAGGGAAGGCAATGCAGGTGAGGAGGAGAGCTTGAAACAAGGAGATATGCTTAGAAATTTCCCGGGTGATGAGCAGCAGCTCAGAGCAGAGGCAATGCCCCTGGAAGCTGCAGCATCCCTCCAATGCAGCCCAGGGCAGTGCTCAGGTGTGCACTCTTGTGTCTGAATGACACTTGTTTCTGTGGGGCCAGCTGAGATGTGAGGGCTGGTTCTCAGCTGGGAAAACCACTTCTGATACTGAATTGTCAGGGAGTCAGGAACCACATTAATAACCCCTCACAGGTCTCATAAAACCAGAGGGATGCTGCCAAAGGAAAACGACCGAGTGAAGTGTACAGTCTCAAGAAGAGTGGAGGAGGAATCAAAGCTTATGACGCAATTTTGTGTGAACAAGGTCAGAACATTTTGTTTTGGCTATACAAGTGGGACTTTCACAATGGAACACAATGTTGAAATATTTCGACTATTTTTTTGGTAAAGGAGGTAAATCCCAGAATCCAACTGCTCTGTGATTCCCAGCTGAGCTTAAGTCTGAATGAAACAATACAGTCCCATGAGGTGTGGGTGCAGTCAAACCATCATTCCCAGTTATGCCTGGATAGAAGAAATCTTGATCCTGAATCCACTCTGCTCCCACAGAAGACTGGGTGCTCTGCCCTTGAAGGCCACTCCATAATCCTCTTATTAGAAATGACCAAGGTACGTGCAGCCTCCTGATGCATCTGAAAGTCCTGCTCTGCCTTCAGCAAGGGATGAACTCCCACAACCCCTCTGAGGAAGGTGAAGATGTACCTGAAATGCAGGACAGACAAATCCCAAACACAGAGCTGCTCAGTGCTGAAGGGAAGAGCTTCACTCACCCTTGTACCATGGCAGGGGACTAATGGAAGAAGTGAATCCATCTCTTTACTCAGCAGTATGACTTAATTTCAGGAGGGAAAAATGAGCTCATGAGGACTGCTAGTTACCCTTTCACCTTCCCTCACTCCTCATGGGCATGGGAATGGGTAGGGGAGGTTCAGACTCATGCTGGAAGCATTGGCCAGCTGAGCTGGGGAGGAGAGGCAAGAAATCTGCAACAGACCTTGCCCAGCAGCTGCCAGCTTTTCCCCTTGGAGGGAGGGTGAGCAAAGAAGGAGCTGCACACCCAGCCCCACAGCTCCTTCCCCCTGTGCCCAGCCTGGCCCAGCTCCATCCTGCCCTCCATCTGGAAGGAGTGACAATGTGACACCTCGTTATTACTCATCAAAGCGGTTATTTCTCACGTAATGATTTAACATTGCACTTTCCACTAAGTGCTCTGTTAAACGTGCTCTAATTCCTGCAGAGTTTGAAGTGGTGGGATGACAGGGAGGTTGAGACTTCACAGGAGGGAGTTTGGGTCAGAGCCTCAGCCAGTGCAAGTCCTCCTGGCTGGGTGGATTTCAACATCCCATTTCAGGACCGTTCAGAAGTTGGCAAGGGTCTTTTGAAGCGCAGATGTCTCAGAAAAGCAATGATACACAGAATTCTGTCTAAATGATAGCAATAAAAGGAAAACAACTTTAGGAAATATATGTAAACCATTGCTAATCACAACCAGGACATCAACTTTGCTAGCGAGGGGCTAGGCATGTGTCTAATCTGGGGCTCGGGGTAGGAACAGAAGAAACGTAGAAGGAATCAATTTTTACCATGTTATGCTGAGCCTCCCACTGACAGACATGAGCCAGCTGCCAGTGTCAATGCTTAAGGCATAACCTGACCAAACTGCTCAGTACTTTGGAGCCAAGATCCACTGGTTGGACACCCACAGCTTCAGGGAGCTCCATCCTTCTGGAGATGAGAAGTGTATGCAAGGGGCATTAGTGGCATGGTCCATGTAGGCAAAGGGTGTCTTGGATGTGACTGTGCTTGTGGATGTGGCCACTGGGAAATCTGCTGGAGGAACCTACTGGTTCTTCTCCTTTTGGTGGCATCTCGTTCACTGACAATGTCAAATTATGGCTTCTGGCTCTGGACCTACCAGCTTCCAGCTCCCCAGCCTGACAGCATCGCTGTTGTACTTCTGCATCTTCTTATGCAAGAGCAGCGCCAGTGGATGTAGGCAGTTTGTCTTATTGACTCTCTTCCCCTATTAATTCTTCCTCCTTATAGGCCTTTCTGATCTAGAAAGAGCAGAAGGCAAGGAGAGCCTATCCAAGGTGTCCATTTTGGCCAAGCAAACCTCCAGAAAGTGTCCAGAGGACTGTGCTCCTGAGATACCACTGTGACACTGTAGAGAGATGCCAGTTACGTGGCAAAGGACCAAAAACCTGAAGCATTCAAGCAGACACCATGGTTCAAAAAAAAAAAATGATGTGGTCAAAAAGTCTTCAAAATACTGTGCAGTGTCAGAGCAAGGGCAACAAGCTTGTTCTGAAAACAGAGATGCAGTTCACATATCTCCTGTATGGCTACGTGCACTCACGCATATACAAACATTGAGATCAGCACCGGATGGTGTTTTTTATTCAGTTTCATGCTTTGTTAACTTCTCTAAATTACGTGGAACGCTCTTTTTTTTTTTTAAATACCCAAACTTCTGCCTGTTCCCAATTACCCAAAATAAAAAAAAAAAGAAAAAAAAAGGAAAAAGAAAGACAGAGTGAAGTCCATGGAGCAAGCTGGCACCACAACCAAGCAAACGCCAACTACACAATGCATCCTTCCTGCATGAAACAGCAGAGTCAAGTTGGAGGGTGGAGAGATGGAGGAGTTAAGGCACGTGGTTGTAGGCAGCAGAGGAAGACACTGACAAAGATAGAAAGAGGTCTTGAGTGTTCGAAAAACCCTGAAGGAAATGTCAGAGATATTTTGATGATAATCATCCCTGCCTTCTGGTTTGGGTACTCGAAGGATTTGTACTGCCTTGGAAAAATAAAAAAGCAAAATCTGCAGTGCTTTTATTCTGGTTAGTTTGCTAAATCTCAATAGCTACAAACTAAAGCTTCACACTCTGTTGGAATCTTACCTTTAAGAGGAGAACTGCAGCTACCCAGACCCTGGAACGGCTCAGGACACGCGGTTTGTTCTGCGTTGCTGTCTTTAGCCAGCGTTCAAGGTTGCTGTTTAATACGACAATTGAAGATGGTTTTTATTCAATTATTGCATTAGTGGGAGCCTGCAGCAGGCTCATGATCGCCAGGGTTATTGCTGTATGAGTTAATGTTCACACCCCTTTCGGGTGTCCCAGAGGAGCGCTGCAGGCTTACGGCCAAATTTTATTTTGACTTGGATCCCAGTGTGCAAGCCAACTGTTTCTGCATTTCATTTCTGTCATATCCTGTACATTAAAACACCATTAATTCAAACCTTTTGTTTCGAAGAACAACTGTGCTGTAAAACAGCAATAAAAAGCTGCCAAAGTTCTCTTAAACCAGTGTAATATCGTGTTCATTCACGCAAACTGGGATGTAAAAATTAAAAAAAACCCCAACAAATACACTCTACAAATAATATTTCTTTCCTCCCCAGCTTTGAAATGGGACGAGGGGGGATGAGTCCATGAGCAGGTTTCTCTCCATGAGTGGGATTACACAGCACCTTCTTCCCCCGCCCCAGTTTAACCATTAAATAAAGAACAATCTGTTAGAAGATTTTCATGTGCTGTTGTGAAATGCATTAACCTCAGCCTTGTGATGTCAGTTGCTCTGTACTACTTGCATTGGCATTTTGCTGGTAACATGAGAGCCCACTTCAGCTTTTTTCTTACCTAATTGCTGGGTGATTCGGTGGGGTCCCACAGCAGAGAGGAGCTCCCAGCATCTGCTTGCCTCATGGTGAGCACCAAGGAGACACCTTCAGAGGCACGTTCCCTGGGCTGACCACAGCTAGGAGCCAGGAATCAGGGATATGGTCATGAGTCCAACAGCTTCCCCATCTCCACATGGATCCTGTTACTTTTATCTGATGCTGTGCTTGGTGCAGGGTTTAATTAGCTCATGCCTGCGAGGCGGAAAGGGCTGAGAAAAGTGTTTTCTGAAAACTCACGAGCTGAGCAGGGATTTGTACCACATTTACTCCAAGCATCCCCTTTTTCCTAAAACCGCCCCAGGACCCAGCTGCTCCCCCCTGACATGGGGCTGTGTGTGCACTCAGAGCCAGGATGGGAACAAGAACTGCCAGCCTGGTGCGTGGCATCATCCTTCTCCAAAACAGCAGCCCCAGCCACCCTGCCCTGTGCTTCACATCCTCCTCCCAGCTCCCTCCTGCAGAGTTCTCAGCTTTGAACTAGCAGGGGGTTTCAAACAGCACGATGCACTTTTCCTGCTCCACCCGAGGGGGATCTGCTTCCCTGGCTTCCTGACCCTCTGGATGAGCTGAATTCATAACTCCTTTCCTCTCTTCACAGTGAATTTGGGGTTATGATTATGATTATTACAGCCAAGTGTCAGGACTCAGGCACCCTCAGACACACCGTGGAGTTCCTTGCTTGCACGTGCAGGGACTGAGTGCCGGGTTGGGCTCCTAAACCAGAGCAGCTGAGCAATGTGCTGTCTCACAGGAGTCCCCCATCCCTTAAGCAATATCCCATCACAGGTAAAACACTCCTGGAGCTTTTCAGGTGCAGTGACAGCTGCTATCAGCTTCAGTATATGGGCAAGTGTTCCTTGCACGTCCCTTGTTTTTCCAGAGCTGGGGTCTTTTGGCAGTCTGAATTGAATGTTTATGAAACAAGAAGTTAGAAACTGGAAGGAGGAATTAGGAAGCAATGACATCCTGCAATTGTGCTGGGATGGTGTCCCTGGCACCAGGCTGGGTGTTGAGGCACAGAAACAGCACCCAGCCTCGCTCCAGGCTGGTTTTAGAGGCACATTCAAGTTTAGACCCTCTAACAAAAAAAGCAGACATCAAAACATCAAGACTGCATGACTCAGCTCATGCCCTTGGACCAACCTGCTGTTACCAAAGAGCTGGAATGCCCTTGCAAACAGGTTGGGCTCCTTCATCACACACTCTCCATCTTTCATTTTGGGGCTGATCAGGGAATATTTTCAGTGGAACTTAAAACACTGTAAATCCAAGCCCCATGATGCTCAAAGTCAGCTCAGAAAGAAAGAAAGGGAAAAAAAAATAAATCCAATACCACCAGGAGAGAGGGAAAGATCTTTTCCCAGGCCACAAATTCTAAAGATACCAGATGAATTTATGAACTGGTGGTTAAACCGATGCTCACAGAGTCCAAGATACGCCATGAAACAAGCTTAGATGTATAAATGAGCTGTGTTTTGGGTAGGATATTTTGCCCCCATTTGCTGTAGCATTGTCTCTAATATTTCCCAAATCACATCCTGATCATTCTCTCTCTGCTCCCCAGCTTAAAAGCCTTGTTTGGCTCTGGCTGCGAGGAGCAATAGAATGGAGAAGGGGCGGGAAAAACAATCTCTGTCAGCTGCTAAACATATAAACCTGCAGATTTATTTAGTAGTAATAATCCCTGGAGGAGAAACATATTCAATACTTCATCATCTGAGAAACTGCCCACATCTGTTCGGAGGCAGCAACAGGCGGCCGGGAGCATGTGCCAGCAGCGGCGCAGAGACAACCTGCTGCTGCCCTCCCTCCCGCAGCCCCCATCTGCATCCCGACCCTCTCCGCTCGCCTGCACCCTCGGAGATGCTTCTAGATACATCCCTCCTTTGTGGAAATGCCCTCTGTGCAAGCTCTCCTCAGCTGCTGGTGGGGAAATACCCTGGGCCAGCCCGGAGCGAGGAGCTCTCGAAGAACCCTTGGACAGCAGAGCATCCTCCCCGGGGACCGCCGGCCAGCGCCGAGTGGTTCGGGCTCGTGGCAGGGCTGGTTGCAGCTCTCTGGGCTCTTGGCCCCGTTCATTAAAAAAGTTCTCCTGTGTTATCCGTCACCGCTTGCACTTGGCCGGCGACGTGGGAGTGTCGGGGAGGCAGGAGCACTTGGCTCCTCCAGTCTGGGGGGGGAAGTGACCTTTTCTTGGGCGTGAGCCACTTGTAGCTTTCAAAGCAGGGATGTGGACGCGGCCGGATGATCGTTTGCTGCACGGGAAGGGGACGGGCTGAGGGATGGGGCTGCTGGGAGTGGGATGGGGGCTGGTAGCCAGGGTGGTTCCTCCAGCATCTGCGTTAATGAGAGCCCAGAAGAACTTAGGGAGGGACCAGAGAGTTAGGTGAGAGCATGGCTCACAGGTTGGGGGGTTCATCTGTCCTCTCCAACTCCAGGAGCTGCAGAAGGGGACACAGGCCCGGAAGATGGCACCCTAGGGTGCACTGCCCTCGCAGCCTCTGCCCTTCCCATCACCCTGTCCCACATCCATGAGCTGCAACAAATCATCTCTGGGGCTCAGGAGCTGCTGCTTCACTGCTCGAGAGGCCACAGAGAGGCCAGTGCTGCTTGTTGGCTCCTGAGCAGCAGACCCGGAGCCACAAAAGCAGCTGGTTTATACTTTGGTTTCCAAACCTTTGGTTGCCACACGCCCTTTATGCTCCTGTGATGTTATCAGCAGCAGGGCCATGTCCAAATGATCCGTGTTACCCTGCAGAGCCGAGCGAGACCATTTCCACTGCGTCATCCATGGCGATTTCGTTCCCTCTAAACTTTTAATTTCTCCCTTAACACATGCACAGAAACAGTTTTAAATTGCTCACAGCCCAATTACATTCAAGCTGAGTTCTTTTTGGCTTGCAAACTGGTTTTGTTTTCATTGGAAAAATGGATCCTGTTTATTTAATTTTCCTCACAGAAAACAAAATATGTGGGTGGAGGAAATGGGACAGATTGGAAAATACTTTGACTGATATAACCCAATCATTTCAACATTATAAGCTTTTATATCTGCAACAGAAGCCATAAGATATTCATTACCAAACAGTTACTGGAGATATCTGCAGCTCCAAGCATAGGTGAAAATACCAATAAATGACTGATACTCTGCTAACTGCTGCAAGATGGAGACTACATATTATACCAACTGGGTTTTAATAGACACCATGAGATATTACAGGGAGAAACTTCAGGCTGATTAAACAAATGTGTTGATACACACTCTACAGCTGGTGGGAAAACATGCTTCACCCAACTGCAGAAAGCTTCACCAAAAAAACCCACCCACCCTAATCCTGATATATTTCCTGTAAAATACACCTAAGAATAAAAGGAATTTTCATCTTCAGATTTAAAATAAAAAATTACTTTTTGCCCCATATAAAAGTTTTCAGTAAAAAAATAAAGGGAGAAGGGTATTTTTATTTTTATAAAAACATCCTTAGTTTTTAATGGAAATATAAAAGAGAAAAGTCAGGTTTACTCATAAGCATTATTTTCTTCTAAAAAAAATCTGGTTGGAAGAATTTCATTCTGCTCTTTTTATACAGACTCCTGTATTCATACACACTGCAAACTGGACAATAATGCTTTCAGGAGAGTATTGCTGTATAAAACATTCCCTTTTTAATTAGAGACAATGCTGGCATGTGCTGTGGGTGCTGCAGAGCTTGCAGGAGCATTTGGGCCAGCGCAGGAGGGGGGATATATGTGAAGTTAGGAGCTCAGAGTCCCCAGGATTCTGCTGGTGGGTGAGGAACTGTCACCTCCAGGTGTCATCATGTCACTAGATGATCTTTAAGGCCCCGTCCAACCCAAACCATTTATGATTCTATGTCCTGCCACAGAGCATGAAATGGTAGCCTCAGATCTGATCCCTTGCTGTGAGATGTGTTCAATAGTCTACATCTTACAGATGGTCCCTGGTCTAAGTCTAGGGCTCCACCGTGATGCCTGAGACCACCTCCCATCCGGCAAATCCTTGCGTGGGGTGGGATCTGCTGCGTGATGCCAGCATGAGTCCCCCTGGTAAGGGCATCATTGGGGAAGGCTTTGGGACCTTCAGCTTGGGAAGAGACCCTGACTCCTCACCTCCAAGCCGGGATGAGTTCACTCTTCCTAACAACTTACCCCCATCTCAGGTTCAGGGAATTCTTGTGTGAGTCATAGTCTGCTGAAGCGTTTTTTTCTCTCTCCCCAGATACTAATATTTTGAACGAGTCTCACTCTTTATTATCACGGAGATAGAAGGGAAATATCCCACAAGGACAGGGGTAGGTCTGAACTGCATGTCAGAAAGTTTGCTGTTAAGATTACATGTGATGTGTGACCAGACTGTTTGGATCTGTGGTCAGGCCCCAGAAGATGTGTGTGGTGACTGACCACATCCTCTCCGGAAGAGGAATGTTTGACTTCATTGTGTTGGTGAAGTGTCGTGGTTTGATCATGGGGCGGCTTCACTGGAGGTGGGAGAGGGGAAAGGGGCTACTGGGGCCGAGCTCCACCCCGCACACCCGGTCACGGAGAGCAGCTCGTTTGTCCGGGAGGCACCGGACTCACCGTATGGTGGATGCATCATATTTCTGTCTGCCATTTCCTGCACGGAAAAATAAGAGCCAAGAGCAACTGCTCTCACATCCCCTGGGGTGGTCCTAGCTGGGGCTGAGGCTACAGATGTGCTTGCACCTCCCCATCACCGTCCTCTCCCAGGTGGCAGAGCACCACGTTTCGGAGGCTGCTGAGCCATGGATCTGCTTTCTTTGGGCGTGCATCACGAGCAGTTTCTGATCCATTTTTTATCATTTGTTCATGACATATTTCTTTGGTGGCTCTTCACTCGGCTGCCAGGGCAGATGTTGGTGGCTGCAAGGAGTGCCCACACCATCCAGGCCAGGTTATGTCGAGGCTTGCTCTCTCTTGGCTGGATGGTTCCTCTCATGCACCAAATTGCATCAAACTAGACATCTAAATCATCTAAAGATAGCAAGAGGCACTGCATCTCCTGGCAGGAAGCCTGTGGTGTGGTTCCTGGAAGATTTCTGGAAGACTTTGCAAACACTTGGTTTGGTGACCAGACGTTGTTGTGGCAGATCCTTGGAAAACTGCAAGCTCTGGCGGCGATGCTGAAGCCTTTATCTGTGGTCTACATGTGGTAATGGCTTTTTTGTTCATTTTCTGCAGCCTTCTCCAGCCAAACAGGTCACTTGGTAGAACAAGGATGACTCTTCATGAAGATTTACGCAGTCTAAGACCTGACATCTCATAAAATTGGAGGGTTTTATCTGAAGACAACTGCTGAAGCCAGCCAGCAGATCTCTAACTGGAGGTTCAGCCTTGCATGGACTTAAACTTCTGGTGTCAGTGACCTAATTTCTCTTCTTCTTTCCCCACTCTTGTACGGTCACAGCTAATTAGTGTTCTGGCTAGGAAGCTGTTTTGCTGGGTGCTGCACAAACCCACAGTGTGAGATGGGGTTTTGGAGTGAGAAAAGCCTCTCTGCTCCTTTTCCCCACATGGGACTGGGTGAGAGCCTTTCCCATTGCAGCACATGCCAGCAGTGGCTGGTTACCCCTCCCTGCCTCATCCTTCATCTTGCTGATTAAAAAAAGTGCTCCTTCTCCTCTTTATCTTCTTTCCTCTTGCTCAGGAGTTTTTACTTCACCTCAGTCTTGCCATTTGTTCTGTACAACCTGAAGTTGCAGAGCTGCAATTTATAAGGAAACAGAAAATGTGTAAAAATCTGAGCTGGGGAGCTGGCTGGTGAATCAAGGAGCGAGATCCCTTCCTGGCTGTGCCACTGACTTGCCAAAAACAATTTGGGTGAAATCACTTTGATTTGCCTTAAATCCTCACAGTTTGTCCTTTTGTTTGAGATTAAAAGCCCTCTGTGAGCTGTCAGGTGAGCAGGGGCTCAGACTCAGTAGTGCAGTCACTGGGGTACACTGGAAATCCCCAAGAAAGGCAACGTGCAGGTCACTTTCACCTGTAATTCTCTACTGTAAGCATCAGTGAAAAAATTTTCTCCTATTACCTGGCTTCAGCTCTGGAGGTGATGGCACATTTCATCTCTGGAGGTGACAGTGCACAGTGCTATGCCACTTCACTCAGGAAGCACAGCCCACAGCACCCTCATTTTGGCATTTAAATAGGATTTCAGCTCATTGGAAACCCAGAAATAACGAATAACTCATCTCCTTGGTCTCCTGTGTTGTTACAGTACATGACGTGATCCTCACGCTTGCATCACAAGTGTTGAAGGATAAAATTCACCCAGCACACAGAGTGCTTTCCAATTCTCAGACAGCAAAGAGGCATTGAAATGCAAAGTGCAAACAGCCCAGGAGTGATTTTGGTGGTTGAGACCCTTCAGCAGAGAAACCTATTGAAGAATGGATGTAGCCAGACACTGTTTGGCTTTCCAGAGGGTACAGAATTTCCAGGCTCTCCCTGCTTTGCCATCAGGGGAAGGAAAGCTGAGGCTGTAACCATGGCCTGGCTTTCAAAGGGTGATTGTACGGGGCTGAGGTGTGCGGTGCTGCAGGGTGGAAAGGGGTTGTCCATGGAACAGCCTCCCTACGGTTCCCTTGCGAGAGCCACGCGGCTCCGTTGACTTTTCACACCTAATTAAAGAGGGAAATTCACCAGGCTCATGGTTGACTTTCACAGGATCGTGGCACCGATCAGCAAACAGCGTTTCTGTGTTCAGGCTGTCGTTACTTTTGGGGCCCAGGGTCAGATGGAAAAAACTGCTTGACGAAACTGTCTGTCTCGAGAAATATCCTCCCTGAAGAATTTCATTGTCCAAGTTAATGGTCCAATAAAATCCCCAAGTCTGGGCCTTTGGCTTTCCAGCGGGTTGTTACGATCCTCCCCGGCTCGATGTGAAAGTGCAGCGCGTCGGGCGCCGTTTGGCATCGCGCGTCCGGGCGGGGGGTGGCTGTGCTCGTCTGGGGACAGCCCCCTTTGCTGGACATGAGGGTGTGCATGCAAACATGTCCTGAATTTGGGGTTGATGGGTCTGTGCCTGCGTAAAGGTTGTCTCTTCTGGACCTATCTGCAGCGCGTTGTCAACTGCAACGTGCCCAGATCAGAGCAAATATTGGGGTGGGCATGAACAAGTGGGATACGTGTGAGGGCACACTCAAGAGTTGGGCATCCCTGCCCATTCCTCGAAGAAGCTGTTACAGGGAAGGTGTGCACAGCCCTCCCTGAGGACTCATTGAGGTGTCCAGCTTTGCGCTGACTTTTCTCTCTAGACCATTGCAGGATCTCTGCTCTCTGGATTACACACAGTATAATTTTGAAAGACTGAACTAAATAATAAAGGCCCCTTTGCAGATTCTGGCTCGTTCCACTCTCCCGTTCAATTTGGGCTGTGACATGCACCAGTTAAACACCACAGAGGGTACCAGGAAAAAAGATCATTTGTGCAAACGTGTTCGAGCTGCGTAGAATGGGCGGGTTTTCATTTGGCTCCTTGTTACTTACTGAAGTGGGAGAACTGCAAAATGCAAAAGAAAACACACAGCCCTCACCCCAGGAAGCTTTGATTCTCGGTCAAAAGCCACAGTTTATGTCACAAACCCTTTGGGAGTGATAGCTGACGCGTAGAGCAGAACAGATACCTTGGAAAACATGATAGAAGGGACTTACATACAAATATAGAGTTGAGGAAAACCATTTTTTAAATGGGAAGCAATTTTTTTAAAGAGTTGGATCCAGTAGGAGAGACGTAGATTCCTGGGGGAGAGGATGGAAACTACTCTTTTTTTTTTTTTTTTTTGGTGGGATCACATTACTGGTGGAAAAATTGACCTGCAGAGACCAATTTCCTTCTTTCTGTCACTTACCATCTGCCAAGATCTGATTCTTTCTGGATATTAAGAGAAGGGCTCAAAATACAAATGCTGCAACCCCACCTTTTAAAACTGAGAGTTCCACACTGCCCCATCTCCTACACACCCCACGTTTGTGCATCCTAAAATATCAGCCTTATCTGTGATAGACTTGGCTCCCTTTTTGAGGACATTACCACATCCTTCAGACAATCATCTTTCAAGGCAACTCACTCTGCACCTTCACACCTTCTCCATCATCTTGTAAAGCCCCAAGGCTCAAACCACTCTATTCCCTTGGCTACCCCAATAGCTTCTGCAGTCCAGGCAAATCTCAGCAGTGTTTCTTCTGTCTTGTTGTATGATACTTGCAACATCATTTCACAGTGTCTCAAGCCATGCTAAAGGTCGTGAGATGCCTGGAGTTCTTGCTTTGCATTTAAATAGCTCCAGCTTGGAGCATATTGGTAGTGCAGACACCAAGTCAGGTCTTGTCTGACTTTCTCTGTTCTTCTTTCTGCCCCTCTCAGGATGGGATTTGCTCTTTCTGGGGGGTGGTGGATGTCAGCTGAGGTTTCTTCTTGTCACAGTTTGATTAAAAAGAACTTGGAGGAGAATTCTTCTCAGCAACCGCCTGGAATGTGTGGAGGAGGCTGGGTTTCAGGTTTGTTTTTTTCCAAAGTCTTAGCTGGGTTTTGGTTTGGAAACCCCAAATTCAAATGAAAGATTGGTGACTGAGATAAAGTAGATCTGAGATCCAAGTCAACCTGGTTTTGCTTTCACAAACCCCAAATCATCTTGGTTTGGTCTTCATAAAAAAGAGGGAGGAAACCCCCCAAACTTTTATCTGACCCCTCCTCGAAATTCTTTTGATACCCAAGATAAAATGGAAAATGGAGATTCTCACAATGTCCCGGGGGAAGAAAGGGCCTCAAAATAAGAGGTTCTGGCCCTGTTAACTGCCCTGGATGGATGAGACCCAGCACAGCTTGGCAACCCAAATTCTTAAGTCATTGATCCTGAGAAAAGCAATAAATCACATTTGACAGCTTAAGAAAAAACAGTCTGACCTTGTGCCTGTTTTTGATCCCACTGAGCTCACTGCTGATGCAGCTGGAGACCAAAATGAGCACAAAAATGGCAGCTCTGAGCCAGTAGCCAACCAGAAAATACGTGGAAAAAGACCTTCATACACTACTGATATGGGGAACATGAAAATGTCTCTCCAGGAGAGTGGCCACCCGTTCCAGATCAATCATTAGCTGAAGTTATTAAAAAGGTCTAGGAGCAAACACAGAGAAACAGGGGCAATGGACCCAGAAGAGATGAAACCAGGAACCAGGACAAAGACATTTCATAAAGAAAACAGTGGCTGTGGCTATTATCACTTTGCAGTTGGGAAGAAAAGCATTTCTATGTGCAAAGGGCACCAAAACTACACAATACAGGTAATGGTGTAGACTGATAGAGTCACTGTTATGAATTCAGACTGTGAAATCAGCTGAGCATCCAACCTATGGATGAAATCTTTTCTAGCTGGGTCATCTCCTAGGCTGCTGTAAAGCCAAACCCTCAGAGCCTGTGCTTTCTGTAGGTAGGGAGAAGCTGGGAAAAGAGATTTATCTGTCCCTTGTCAGAAACCCATGCAGTGTTCAACTGGTTCCACTGGGATGCAAAATGTAGCGTCTCCCAACAAGAAACTTTTACTCCTTACTCCCACTACCTTGTGCATTTAGCATCACCAGCCAGTTCACATCTTGGAAGTTCTCAGAAGCTCTGGAAGCTGCACACAGTTTAAAAACGAGCCTGGCCAGGCAAAATGCTTGCAGCCCTCCAGGTCAAGCCCTTTTAAGAACTCTTTTATTGTGACTTAACCAAATCCATTTAAAAAAAAAACCCAAAAAAATCCTCCTGAAGATTACACCTTTGAAACGATAGCTACCTACAACGTTTTAACACAGTAGTTCAAAGTGTTGGAAAAGACACTTTTACATTTTGCAGAGAACAGCAGGTTTTAATCTATTGTGATTTTCTTTTTTTTTTCCCCCCTCCTCAGCATGTTTCGAGTCTGTTACATGAGTGTTATCTGTCCGGTTTCCAGGTTTTTATAATCCACTGGGGCCTGTGTAAATCTCAGGATTTCCTCTGCAGACTCGGCTCATGTTCCACAGCTGTGCTTGAGCACATGTGTGAGGAAATTAGAAATGAAATCAGCTGATCCAGTGTGGATTAGGGCAAGGAGAACGACCCAAACCTTGCAGGCTAAGTGTCCTGTCCACAGGGCCAGTGCCACCCTCCGGAGCTTGTCCATGGTTAGTGCAAGGTCCCAAGACAAGAGGAGACACCTCCTCATCCCCCTGCAGTGAACACCTGAGATTTTTTCTCATCTCTTGCTCCTCTGGCTGCAGTAAATTTGCATTTTGGCTGAGTTGAGCACGAGCGCAGACGGGAGAAGTGCCATGAGGTGCCAGCTCGGAGGAGGCCAAGTGCAGTTAAGCGAGGTCACGGCTGCAGCTGGGTGACAGTGGCAGCCCCTTAAATTCCTTTAACTGGTTCCACTTGGGCTGCCCCTGCTGCTCTTGGTTTCTGCACCATCCCACCAGCAGCACCAGCAGCGGGGACTGGGCCTTGTGGGATGCTCGGCGAAGCGGGTGATGCTCTCTCCCCGCATCTGCCCCTGGCTCTTGGCAAAACCCTTCCCCAGCGAGGATGGAGGAGGGTGCTGGGGGTGGGCAGGGCTGAGCGCTGCAGGCTCGGGGGCTTTCGTTTGATGCCCCCGTGCGCTGCTCGAGGGGCGCGAGGCTCTATCAAAGGCGAGCGGCAGCGTGGGCTCGGCACCCAGGGTGCCAGGCAGGGGTTAAGTGAGCCCCGAGGGCTCTGGCAGTTCGGGGCTGGCCCTCTGTCTGCCAGCAAATCCCACTTCAGAAAGATTCACCCCACACAGCAAACTTTTCGCCCCAGAGATGGGTTTGCCATGAAATCCCCATGCCAGGTGATTTCTACCTGCTTGAAGTCTGGCTCCAAGTGCTTTGCTGCCAGGAGGGCAACGGGAGAGGGGCCCTCCCTCCTCTCTGCAGCAGCTGGCAGCACCCACACGCATCTCCTGTGGATTTTCTCAAGCCAAATCATCATTTTCAATATTTTTTTACCAGCAATCTGCCCCCCCCCCCCGACGAGGTCTGTGGCATCACGAGGAGCAGAGCCCAGATCCCCAGTGGCTGGACCATTTTCCACTCCTATTAGTTATGGTTTGTTCCTCTCAAAACTCTCCAGGTTTCCCAAAGATGGGAACATAGGGAAAGAGAGCAGTAACAGTGTTTAATATAAATCAAGCTAATTGCAGCGTTGAGCACAGTAGAAGTGGCACTGTAAGAAAGTGTGGACAGACACAGGTGAACCCTGCAGTGCAGTCACCCAGGGCACACCAGTACATTTAATAAGCTGCTTACCTGAATGGTGGTTCTTTCCTTCGCCAGCGCCTGGGTGATTACAAACATCCATTTATCTTCAGATTGTCTCATGTGGCATTGGCAGCTGGGGTTGTTTAAAACGCCTGTGCAAAGTTTAAATTCTTTAAAGGCTTTTCAAGGGGTAAACGTTGCATACCGTGGTCTGGCAACCGTCTGCTGCTCTGTTCCTGGAACTGGAGACAAAAGGTAATGAGGCTTAGAGAGCAAGTTCCCCGCGATGCTGGGTTAAGGGGATGCATCAATGTGACATGCATGTGGCTGGAAAACCCCACTCCTTTTCCTTTTCAAGTAGTTGATGGAGCAAGAGAATGGGAATCTAGCCCAGGTTTCCTGCACATCCAAGTAGTGTTTCTCCCTCTAGGCCACGGGTTTATGTGTAGGGAAGCAGAACAAAGGTAAAACACAACTGTTATGAACTGAGATGAACTTCCAGCCAAAGTCAGGAGAAGGGGCTATGAGTCTCAGGGGCTGCACGCTGCAGTGGCCACAGGTCCAGACACCTCACCTGGTGGGTACCCAGCCAGCACAGCCTTTACACACACTTGCAGTTGAGTGCACCTGCCCTAAGGGTGGGCTCTGCTGCCAGCACTGGAGAGGGTGGTGGGTCTGGCATTACAGTCCCATGGCTGACTTCAGAAATACAGACCTGTCTCTTGGGTCTGGAAGACAGCTGGCAAAAGGTTAGTCATCCACGTGCTGTCACCTGGGATTGAAGGCAAAAGGCGCCTCAAAAGAGGGAAAATTTGGTTTCTTGCAGAGCAATCACTGCGATTCGATGCAAACCGTGTAACTGCTTTGCAGATGGTAAAATCTGGGAGGAAATGGAGCTGGACTTCATCCTGTAACCAGCTTTCTTCCTAGTGTGGAGAAGGACACCCCGAGGGTATTTCCTATGATCTTGGTAAGAAACAACCCTGAGCACCAGAACTAGTAAAACTTGGTTTCCTATGCTGATTTCTTGCTTTTCTGAGGCTTTGATGTCTGAGAAAGTGCAAGCTCTGACTTAATTTTTCTTCCCTGATGAAGCACCCGCAAAGGCGGTCACTAATTGGATTTTCTGGTGTCTGATGTTGCAGGAGGTTTTCCACAAGCGCTGTGTTGTGACGTTGCTCTGGGAAGTCAGGTGGTATCTCTGGAGTTGGGAAAACTCAACAGAAGTGACCGTGAACTGGCTACATGAAGCACTGCCTGGCACAGGTGTTCAACATGCAACTGCCATCAAGAAATTAGGGGGGTGGTCATGCTACCTGTGGGGAGCTGAAGTGCTGGGGTCTGACCCCCAAGCCCTGAGTTAAGGTTGACATATGGGTGGTCCCCATGGCCCTTTAAGAGGAGGGGATGAGTTTGCCTTTTGGCTTTCCTCCAAGGTGCAGCAGCCTTGCAGGGAAAGCCCTTGGGTGAACAAGCCCCAGGTGCCCCCATTGGGTCAATGAGTGCCAGGTGTCCTGCTGTGGGGATAAAAGCTGGGAGCACTTGCAGGAAGGGTGCAGTGTCTGTCTGTGAGGTGGATGCACTGTGCAGAGGTTCCTGTTGGGGAAGGACCTCCTGGCTCCTCATGCAACTGGATCCCAGTCAGGTCTGGCACTTACAAACGTGGGCTTTGTGGGGAGGCAACATGGGGTTACCTCTGTCGTATGTGATCACCCTATTGACTTGGTTGTCTCCCATTTTCTCCATGGGTTACCTTGTACCTTTGTTTATTCCATCCATTACGGGTCATGCTGTGTCATTCCTGGGGTTGATGTCTATTATTTGTGATCTGACTTGTTTGTACCCCCAGTGATCCCCTATATACTGACTCCTCTATGTGCAATAGAATCTGCTTACTGGGTTGTTTTTCTGCTGCTGGTTGTGTCCTTTGTACTGGGCCTAGTGACTGGCAAAACAGGAGCTTCACCTTCACCTGCTGCTGAAAGCCAGAGGGGCTGGAAAACTCCTGAAATTGGGGTCCTCAGGTGCTTTGCTGGAAGGTTCCATCACCCACGATGCTCTGGGCACAACCATGGTTGGCAATGGGATGTGGGTTTGGCAAATCCACCATTGTATGGGGAAAAAAAAGCCCTCTTGGAGCTCCAGAAGCCTCCAACAGATTAGCCAAGCCAGGATTGGCAGCTGTGGGGAAGGTTTGGAGAGATTTATTAGTTTTCCTCCACCTGTTACTTTGCTGTTTAGCTCCTTGGCCCTGGTGCATTCATAGACTGTGGAGTCTCTGTGCACTCCTTTATGTTTATAGGACCTTGGTGGTTCACATGCAGCTCTGACCCACCACAGCCCCCGGACACCGGGGCAGGGTTCGGAGTGCATAACCCCCTAACACAGTTATTCCTCCCCCCTCTGCGCTGTGGGAGGCCCAGTCCATCTCTGCAGCCCTCCCCATAGCAAACACAGGGTGTCCCATGTTCTGCATCCCCAAGACCCAGGTTCAGCCTCTTTGGTGACTCAGTGGATGTTGTTATTCACAAAACCACCCAGACTGCATCCAGATGTCCTCCCTCAGATCCAGATGTTTCGGGGGAGGTAGTTGCAACTACCAGCTGCTTGTCACTGCTCCCCTGCCAGCAGAGCCAGCAGGGTCAGTGCTCCCTCATCCATCTCTGTCCGGAGGAGCCCCGTTAGCAGAGACCTGCTGCTCACTCCCTCTCTGAGGTCAACTCATTTTTGTCTGTAGGAGATAGGTCAGAATGGAACCAACTGACCAACCTCTGCCTTGGAAAAACACCTTCCCTCCAGCTGAGCATCAGCATCAGCTCTGCCTGCAAGACAGGACATCTGAAACATCACCGAGCTCTCTGAGCCCATCCTTTTGGTGCAGACAACACCCCTGCACTACTCATCACAGTGCCTGTTTCCTCCACATCTTGCCCTCCCCTCCCTTTCTCCCCTCTTTCACTCACACACAAATGCATTTCCATCCCTGGGGAAGCCCAGGCCAGTGGACAGAGCCCTGATCCTGGGCTGTGAGCCAGCAGCTCCTCAGCACTAATCCCATCTCTGCCATGGACGTGTTGTGTGGCCTTGGGCAAGGCACAGATCACCCCTGTCTTGGGTTCACCCCGCTTTGTAAAATGAGGATAATGATGCTGACTTTTACCTACCTCACTGAGCTGCCTTGAGGATTGTTAGATAATGCTCGTGCAGTGCTTTGAAAACACTCGGGGTGTGAAAGTCCAATTATTATAAAATCAAAACATTTTCATCCCTCCTCGTGAGTGGGAACAGAGCAAACGTGTTTCCCAACAAAGCAGCAGCCACTAAAATGTTATAGAAGAGTGCAAATGCAGAGTGTGTGTGTGTACATATGTGTAGAGAACAGCAGTCTGGACTCAGCTTGAATTGATTCATGTGGTTTTTGACTCAGATTATCCAAGCTTACAAGGAACAAGGCTCGTATTTCTGCTCCTGATTCCTAAGCCTGGATATTTTTGTTGGTTTTTTTCCTTTCTCTTTCTCTCTCCCACTTTTTCTTCCTCGAATGAACTCTTCTGGATCCTTCCTCATTAGGTTATTGGAAGGGTTGGGTGTGCTGGTTTTCATCTTCTGGCCTCAAAATGGTGGCCCACCTCACTTCATCTAAAACTGAAGGCCAAGTGGAGAGGAAAATTGCCCCTTTTTTTTTTTTTTTTTTCCTTTGACATGCACAATGCATTCCCCCTGCAGAAAAACAGCAACACATCTGGATAGTGTTTTGCTAGGGCTGCTCAAGGAATTATCAGAACAGTGTCCTTAGCTTCATATTATTATGTGCTGCACATTAAAAATGACAGAGGGGGGGAACCCACAAAAACTATTTAAAAAAAAAAAAAAAAAAAAAAAGACCAAATTAAAAAAAATAATAAAATCCAACCCTTTGCTTTAAAGAAGAATTTCCATTTGGTCAGAATACGAAACAGCTTTGCCAAAAGTGATACTATTCAGGAGTTATTAGAACCTGCTATTTATTTAATCCCCTTTGTCCCATTAGAAGGATGTAAGCAGCTCGTGGGGATCCACGGTGGCGAGGTGTTCTTGCAGGGGGGGTTCCCATGTTTGAGAACAAGGGGGACCCGTGTATGAGGGCTGGGCTCAGGATCCTGGGGAAAAGTAGAGCAGAGACTTGCAGGGTTTGGCTTTTTTTTCACCTGGCTGGTGAAAGGAGCCCTGTGTGGCTGCTGTGAATGCCCCTGTCTGTCTGCCCCTCCAGCAAGAATTCCATCAGCTTCGGTCCCCTTGGATAGAGACACCAGGGCTGGCAAGATACCGAGCTCTTACAGGGCTGCTGAGAATAGATCTTTGGAAGATCTTGATGATTTCAGAGGCCATTAAACCTCTAAAATTCCTGGGAAATATGTATAAGGGTCTTTGACAGTCCCCAGTATAGAAATGCAGTTGAGCCACGCTCTCGCCATGGAAGGGTTCATTTTCTGGCTGCATGTGGACAGCATGCACAGGGAGGCACAGGTACTCTTCACTTGGTGACACTGGGCTTGTCCATCCCTGTGCTGGTCAGTACAAGCATAAAGGTGCTGTTTCATAAGGGACAAAAGTTCTTGAAGAGACCAAGCAAGCCATAAACTCAAAATACAGGGTTAGTAAATAAGTTGTGACAAAAAAATCTGTTGCTTCCTGCCCTTCCTTTCCATACATCGCTTGATGAGCTGCATTTGGCAGGTTAAAAAGCACCTGAAATCCTTTATTGGTTTATTCTAAGGGGATATAAACCATTTCTGGGAACCAATGGAATGCAGGTTACTAAAAGCCATGGTGACAGCTGCATACCAAAAGCAGACTAATAGCAGAGAGACAAAGGAATGGTAGAATAATCTGTAGTGAAATAAAGATTTTAATAGCAAAACCAAGTCTTCAGAGAGTGAATATGATCCAAAGCAAACCATACCTTTATATATGGGGATCTGGGAGAGAGAGAAAAAAAAATCATCTCATTTTTTCCCCCCTAAACCAAATTACTCCTCATGGAGCAGTTTCATATCTGCTGCTAAATTATTAAACTCCTTCTCTGGGGAGAAGAGATAAAATAAACATCCACCATTTCATTTTTTTTCATAACTGAAAGAGGTTTGGGTGAGTGGAAAAGCAGGCTGGTCATGAATAACCAGGCAATCGAAATAAAATCATCAGATGTTTGGTGATGCTGAGAAGATGTGGAGCCTTAAATAAATCAACAGCTTAAAACTGCTTAAACAGAAAAAAAATAATCGTCTAATATGCAGTGGGCTCTTGGTGCCAAGTTTTCCCCAGTCAGTGTCTGGAGGAAGTGGGCTGCAACGTATTTGATGTAGGAGGTGAAGAATTTGTGTGTGAACGAGGCTAGAAGGGACAAAAAGAAGGAAATAAGCAGTAACTGATCTGGGTTTATGTCATGGAAGACAGGGTATGGATCAGAGCATGGTTGGTTACACACGTGAGCCAAGAAAGGCTGAGGGATGTCCAACATGAATGGGGTCACCCAGACCAGCTGCAGTGGACACCCACTCCACTCAGAGGCAGGGCTGGCTGGTCTCTGGTGCCTGGCAGTAAAACCAAGAGCTGGAAGAAAACCCAAGGGCATGCGAGTACGAGAGATATTCCATGCAGTAATCCCAAGGTCCTCTGACCTTTCCTGATCTAACTTGGGTCTTCTCAGTCTTGCTTCTGTGCCTGGAGTGTGCCAACTAATCTTGAAGTTCAGGAAGGAGATCCAGAAGTTGCTGTGGTAGGTGGACAGCTGGGATGAGCAATCTGCACAGGTTCCCACCAGCACCTTGCAAACTTTGAGTGAAGTTGTCACCAGATGTACTTTACCGTTTGTTTTCCACAATTTAAGCTGGAAATTCTCTTTTCACGGGTTTGCAAATGGTAGGACACAGAAAAAGGAAATACAAAGAGAAAATACATTGCACTGGAATGAATATTTGAGTTTGAGCAATATCTATTGACTCCACAAGTACTGTACTAAAAATGTCAGAAAACCTAATGGAGAAGGAAATTTTACACAGCTCTTAGGCTGATCTTAACAGATTGTGTGAAAGGTAAGTGGTCCTGGGATAAAGCAGCATTTTTCGATCTGGAATCAATACTGTCAGGAAGTAGCAACATTTGCCATGAAGTGAGAAACAACACATGGTTATTTCATTATGTTTTCCTAATAAAGTACCTTTCTTTCATGTAGTATTAAAAAAAGGTCTCATGTGGCATTTAATAAAAGAAGGATGCTTGAGAATGCCTTGGCAGTTAAAGAGGAGTAGATGAGCAGTATTTCCTTCGATTTTCTCAGTGTGATACAGTCTGTATTTTAGCATGTAGGAAATTATCCTTCCCAGGATGCCTTTATAGGAGAGAGAAACAAATATCCTTGAATTCTGCCTTGCGGTACTCTGCGAGGGGGAAATATTCCTCCTGCATCCCTGTTGCAGATTTGAAAGCAGCATGTGGTATGTGATACCACTCTATCTTGCTGTGCCCATCGTTGGTGCAAGCCCCTGGACACCTCAGAGAGATGCAGAGGAGGGCACGGAGAGCTGTAAACCCCCTGGTGCTCTCCCCCTGCCACGTCCCCCCACGGGTGGGAATGCAGTGAGAAATGCTCGGAGAGCCAGGCTGGTTTCCTAGTTCTGATTGCCACATGTGTGGGATCTCACAGGAGGAGCGTGGGCAGGAAAGCAATGGAAAGAGCATTTCCACCTCCACAAGGCACTTAACGAGAAATCAAACCCTCCTTCGAAGGCGAGAGACCCGCTGTCAAGGCTTGGGGTTGTGTAACCAGGCTGGCACCCATGGGTGCCCACACCAAGGGCAGAGCTGTGACTGCAATGTGGGGGGGGAGGGGACCTGTGGGGATGCAGGATGCTGTCCCCCACCTCCAGCTCCCACGCAGGGCTCTGGGCTGGGATCCTGATGTCTCTGGTGCTGACTGTGAGGGGTAACAGCATCCCAGCCAGTGAGACTGGAGGATCTGGTTACACCACGGCCATGCAAGCAGAAGGGTTGTCAGACCACGGCTGCTGTTGTTGTTATATTGTACAGGTAGGATTTCAGTACGTACCTCCAGATTTATCTTCATTAACATGCCTTTAATAGCACACACATGTTGCTGGAGGTCTGGCAAAGCCCTTCCATCCCTTCAGTGAGCACTGGCTCACGTGGGCAGGCGATGAGCCCGTACCTGCGCCAGTTGTCCTCTGTCTTTCTCAGGTTTATCAATGGGTGAAGGCCCTGCCTGGTCCTACACACCTGAAGGGCATTTCCCAGGGATGGGCACAGGGGAATGAAGGGTGTGTGGGTGACCCATAGCATAGCCGTGGGACTGCCAGGGTTGCCCCCATCCCTCCTACACACCAGTTGGATGGTTCAGCATCAGCAGGAAGAAAGGCAGGGGCTGCTCAGTGAAGTCCATCTCTAATGGTTTTCCAGGGAAGCACCACCTATTCCTTAATTCTTCCTGCTCAGAGCTGGTTTTGACAGACATATCTCAAACACTGGACCTGGAGGACCTTCATATCTCCAGCACTCACTTCCACTTCTCATCACACTCCTGCTGTGTCTGATGTGAATTACTACAACCCAGAGCAGCTTGTACCTTCTCGAGGTCCTTTCCCAAGCAGGTAAATCAGCCTCATGCACAGCCCCCTTTGAGGATGCACCACTCAGAAAACAGACAGGAGGAAGTGCCAGACCTGACCCACAGCAGGAAGACACTTGTGCATATTTTTCACCATTTCTAACTTTAGCCTATTACTAGAAAACCCCGGGACGGATGAGACAACTGCTCAACAGGAAAAAAAAACAACTTTCATCTTCTCTGCAGCTGTCAGCTGAACTGATGCGTGCCCTCTCCACAACAACAGCTGGAGCAGCCAAAAGCGGCACGCCGACAGCGGGCTGCCGGTCGTGAACCTGGATGGATCGCTTACAGCCAGCACCTCACAGATGCCACTTCCGTTAGAAAATATAAAAATGGGGAGGGAAAAACAAAAAAAAACCCAACAAACCCACAGATGGAAAAATTATTTGCTTGACATTGAGAATTCTTTTTTGTTACATGAACCCTGACATGTGTTACACTAGGAAAGGCAGGAGGGGATGGGGGGGGGGAAAGAAAAGGGAAGCTGGAGGAAGAAAAAATTCTCCATGAATTTGCTTTTCACCTGTTGTGTCAGGACAGGGTGTCTGGGGAAGGAAGGGGGACGTCTGTGCTGGTGGTGATGAGACAGGGCCATTGGTTTGACTCTGAGGACACTTTTCCCCAGAAAGGTTTACAAGAAGGATGGAGGTTTCTCACAAGCAAGCAGCTTTTTGTTTGCTGGCTTATACTGTAATGAAATTGTATGTTCTCCTCTAGAAAATCTAGTTCCAGCTCAAGTTGGCATGAAAGAAAATTTGATATTGGGCTCTGATCTCTGTGTGTTGCTTGTGCTAACCCAGGGAGGTGATGGAGCTGGGCGAGACGTAGCAGAAATCATGGCTCCAGCTGATGTCCCTGCAGGTGCCCTTGGGCTGATGTGTCCCACAGCCATCCTGCCTGCACCCTGCCTGTGATCCTGCGCAGGTTTGGGTGTGCTGGAGGCACACTGAGGGCACGGTGGGATCCCAAACCCTGAAACACATGGAGGCACAAAGCCACAGGCCAGGGACGGGGTGACGTCCTGCAGCAGGTGATGAGGATGTGGTGCGCCCACGTGAAGAAAACATCACTAAAACATCCCTCCCACCTAAGGCATCGTCGGCCCCTTCCCTGTTGTGAAGGCACCAGTATGACTTGTCAGCATCACATAGGAAATGTTCACAGTGAACAGTTCTCAGCAGATGCTTTCCAGGTCCGAGGTGCTCGCAAACAGTGATTAGTTACAGTACTGCAGCTTATTAATCACTGCCGTTTCTCATTGCCGTAGCTCATGTCAACATTTCAGTGCTTTGTCTGGTGCTTATTTCCAGCATAATCCACTTAATCAAAGCTGCTCCCTTCCAGCACATGGCTCATCCCTGGAGCCTCCGACGGTGCCTCGTCTGACGTGTTCACATGTGAACTCGAGCTGCAGCCAGCACCTTTCACAACCCCCACTGCTGCAGAGCAGGAGTGGCCAAGAAGCAGCGTGGGACAAATTGCCACTGTGTGGAGATGATGTCTGCACTGGCAGAGGGGGGACTGCTGGTGGCCCAGAGCTGGGGGGAGAGAGGGTGAGGGGGGTTCTAGGAGAGATGGAGCCAGACTCTTTCCAGGCAGGAATAGAAGGAAGAGCAAAATGGTCGCAGTGAGAGTGGGTAAGTGCTGGCTCAGGGGCAGAGGAAGGCGGTGGAGCTTCCATCCTCGGAGCTATCTCATCCAGGAGAAGCCCTGGGCAATGTCATCCCCCCCTGAGGTTCTACCTGTTTGGAGCAGAGGGCTCGATTAGAGACCTGTGGGGTGCCTTCAGCCCTGTGTTACTGTGTGCTTGTGTGACATTGGCCTGTTCTTCCACCTTCTGCAATATTAAGAAAAAAAAAATCTGAAAGCTAATAAATGTGTATCCAAGCTGATCAGCCATCAGGATCTGGATGCCAGCCCTATAACAGGGTAGGCTTTGCTTATCTCCTCTCTGTCTTCTCCCTACATCACTAGCACCTCCAAAGGAGCCTGACATTAATTCCCCCTCAAACTTCGGAGCTCGTGGATTTAAGTTTTTGCACTACAGACCCCGACTTAGCCCTGGATCCGCTTCCCAGAGTCTGATGCTGCTCCTCCACCCCATTTTCCCCAGCTCCACTCCCTTATTTGAACAGGAAGCTGCAGAGACCCCTGGCTCCAAGGTGCCTCCCATCAGCTGGCAGACGCAGGAGCCTCAGCAGGGATGCCGAAAGGAGTGCGAAGGAGTAGGTGCAGAGGTAACTTCTGCTTCAAAGTTCAGCCTCCCCATTAGAGCGAGCGGGAAACATTTGCTGGTGGGAGAATGTTACTGGTGACAGGTCCTAAAATAATTGTGGAGGTGACATGAGTGAGCGACACTGATAATGAACACGAGTTGGTGGAGCTGGCATAATTTCCTGCAGAGCTCTGTGGTCCCTAAGGATGCTTTTACGCCCCCGCCGGGCCTAATTTAAGAGAAAGTTTGGGAGTTTGACTTCCCCCTGAATCTAGCCCGCTTGCTCCAACTTTTCCCATTACTCTGATAAAAGACAAACATTAACTCTTGGCTGATTTGCATCGAGATTTATTGTCCAAGGATTTTTCAGTCCTCTGGGGAAACATAATTCTGCGGTGACTCACTCTCAGCATCCCAAACAAACACATCCAGCGTGGTCGGGGAAGAGATGTGCCGTGTCCTCACCCGTCAGGGTGATCCAGGAGGAGGTCACCTCTTTCTGGCAGGAGGGCAGGGACCATTTTCAACAAGGTATAAGGAACAAATGTCTCTCCTGATGAGTCGTTTTGACATTGTTTTTTGGCAATTGTGATAGGAATGTTGGGGAGGGAATTCAGCCTCCCAAAGGTTAATCATGGCCACAGGGCTTTATTTTGGTGAGGATTTAAAGATGTGTTTGCAGCATGGATGAAAACCTCACTGTATTCACCTATGAGTATTTTCCAGCTCTGGGGGTTTAGATTAAGCCACTGAAGTGCTCTGGGAGGAACAAAGGTCTGTGGGTTTGGAGAAGGGGTAGACACTTTTTCTGAATAAATGGAGAAGGCCTTTGGTGTGTGACCATGTGATTTCAAGATGACAGCAGACATCAGGCTGAGATGTTCCATACCTTGGCCAGTCCAGGAATCTCCCTGCTCTTTGGGCTGTGAGCCAGTAAAGATTTAGGATGTTGGTCCAAACTCCAACCTGAGCACCTTGAGCCTTTGGGGAGCTCGTGATTCAAAGTGGTGATCTACTGCTTTATCACACCCCAGACAGAGCTGACTTCCAATCCAAGTTCCTCTAGTGTGGTAGACATAAACTGAGTCTAGCAGTAGGCTGTACCTGTTCTTGCTTTTAGGTCTTTCACTTCGCTTCCAGTTAGAAGGATCAGAGGTTTCCTGTGACACTGAGCAGGAAAGAAGTTCGCATTTTGCTAAAGAAATCATCTGGACCATAAGTGACTAACTCTTTGGGGGTTTGCATAACTTTTGCATCCAGACAAGCACATATGCTTCCCTTTTGTGCTAATCCAGCACGGACACCAACCTCCTCCCTCCTGAACATGACAGTACATTTTGCTGCAAGCTAAAGCAAGAGAGAAATCCATGTTTGCTCTGAGACCGGTGCCTTGACCCAACACAGACAATGTGTGTGTCACCTTCACACCTTCCCTTTGCGCTGGCTGAAAGACCTGAGGCATCACCATCAAGCCCTGAGAGCAGCTGGGGTGGGGGGCAGGAAAGCACTGGAGGAGAGATCCCGGCCAAGTCCTGTCACAGGTCTGGGGTGGGAATATTTCTGCTGAGTTTTTCTCCCCACGCAGCCGGGGCAGGAGAGGTCTCTCCCATCAACTTCAAATGCACCTTAAGATGGCAGTTGTCCCCTCTTCATGTCCAAAGTGTTTCCATCACACTAATCAAATCACTGCCCAATTCAAAATTCTACTGTGATTCTGCATATTAGAAGCTCTTTCAGTGCATTAAAGCTTTACAACTTCATTTTTTCAGATAATTTACAGTTGTTCTCTAAACTAATTAAGTCACTAACTAATTTTCTGGCCCTTTTCATCTAGGAACTAATTTTATGGAGAGAATTACAAGCTACCCCCTACTTTTCTTTAATGCATATTTCCTCTAAAAGCATCATAAATTAGAGATCTTCAGCTTTAACGCCTCCAGATTATTGCAAATGAATGATGCCTCCACAATGAACAACCTAATAATCACGTTATCAACCTTTATTATTTCTAGACAAACTGGAAAGAAATGATGGTGTACTTCATTTATGAAGCTCTCAGTGTAAAGTATGAATGGTTTGGGACTAATTTCTTTTCTTTTTTACACATGTACCTCCCGTGTATATCACAAACACTCAATTTAATGATAGCATCATCAGGAAAACTACTGCCAAAAGTAATATTGTTTGCTTCATCTTTCAGCTGGTGTAGGTGTCAGTGCTTAGTAAAATTCACAGATCCTCAGGAATGATTGCTTTTGCTCATGATAAATGCAATTCATAAAATTGATGGAGTTTTTTCTTGTGGGAGATAAGGAGAAGCATCCACCCAGTGCTGGCATAGACAGAAGTCATCTCCAGGCAGGCACTGTGGTCCCCAGATCGCAGGAGGCTTTTCAGCTCTTATTGCAAATCTGGGAAATATTATAGATCTTTGTTCCCCTCTAGTGGCACATCCACAATAGAACATCTCAGAGTCCAAAACTGCTTCTTCCTCAGGGGTCTGAGCAATGTGCTGGAGAGAAACTATTCTGAGACTGATGGGACTTTTTATCCTGCAAGAGAAGAGCCCACCTAATCCCTCAGTGCCCCCTTCAGAGGCTGGGAGAGAGGGGAACTCCCTGGGTGATGCAGCACCCCCTCTCTGCTTTGGGGGTCCAAGGCTGGGAATCCTCCTGCAACATCTGGCTGGGCCAATTTTGCTGGTTTTGCCCTCTAAAGCAACCCTAGGAAAAGAAAGAGATGTTGAAATCTGTTGAAATCCAGGCAGGGGTGGGAGAGAGGGAATAACATTGGGGAAAAAGAAGCTTTACCTCTAAACTGTAAAATATTATCACTTTTTTTAAGGTTTTGTGGCAATTCTGGCTAAAACGATGCCAGAGCTCCCCAAACACCAGCTTTGGGGGACTTGGGGACTCTGCCAGCCAAACTGAAGCAGAGAAAAGCCCATGGCATCTCTTCTTCCCCTCACAGCCAGGCTTAGGGCAGCCCTGTCCCTCATCTGTGCTCCAGCCTGTGCCGGTGTCACCGTGAGCTGATGTCACCGTGTCCTGGTGTCACCAGATGGCTTTTCCTCAGGTAAATGTGAGCACTGGCAGGTGTGCAGCTGGGGATGTGCCCTCTGCCAGTGCCATTTGGCCCAGTGATAACCAGGAGCAGCTCGATGCTGGATCTCCAGCACATTTGGAATTTTATTGAACACACAAACCAATAAAATTCATTTAACCCTGCCTGTAAATCCTCCAGCTGATTACACAAACTGTCTTTAGAGCTAAAGACAGGAAACACAAACAAACAAAATCCCTTTTTTTTTGGCTCCGTGGCCTGAAAACTTCATTAAAGAATTAATATGCGATGGAGTTAACAGTATTTGTGTTCCTAAATTCCAACAGTGGCCTCTAGTGGTGTCATTGCTGGGGGAGCCTCCTGCTGCAGGAGAGCAGGAGCCATACGGGAAGGCAGTGCCCACCCTTACTAAGTCATTAGTAAAGCATAATTAGAAGGCAATTTAAGAACTTGAAGAACTCTTCTGGGAATAAATCCCTCTCATAACTCTTTGCCCAACAGCTTTTCTGCTCCTGAGCTTTCCAAGCTAACTTTACATTAAAAATTAGGGAAATTGTAAGTTGGTGTTGTTTGGGATAGTTGATGCTGTTGACAGACACTTGCCAGCTACAATTACAATGGGAGATGAAGTGAATTCTGAACATATATATTTTTAAAATAAATTAGAAATTTGTAACAAAGTTTTATTTAAAAAATCTAGTTATTATTTCTCCTGTTCCTCCATCATCATGCCAAAGGGGAAAAAAGCCCCGGTATGGAGAAGAGTAGATCAGAGCATTTGGGAAAAACATTACCCAAGCCCTAGCTAGCAATTGTTATCCTGTTTTGAAAAAGAATTTATTGCATTTTAGTTGTAGGAGCCTAGTTGGGAAGGGGAACAGATTAATCTGCCGTGGAGCAGGATGGGCAGAGCAGCCCAGGAAAGCTGTGTGCTCGTGCACTTTAAAAGTAACCCCTTTTCCTAGGTTTGAGCATCTATTTTTAATATCTAAGCAGCGAAAGGCAGGTAGCCAATGCCACGTGCCTGGTTTGTCCCATGTCCAGGGGCCAGCTGGAGAGCTGTCATCTCAGGACTGTACAGAGGACACTGTAAAGTCAGCGTGCTGCAGAATAAATCCTCACACCATACCTCTGCCTGTCGCCTTAGCCTTGCAAGCAGGAGAAACACTTCAAAATGTGTGAGCTGAAGTCTGGCTCATCCAAGAGCAAGCTTTGATTTCCACCTGATAAGCCAAACTCCAGCTGCCTGATTAAATTGTCTTAAAGCTTTGAGAAACGTGCTCTGGGGATGGCAATCGGTGCCAGTTCTCTCAAAAGCTGTGCTAATCACTCCAGGTGATTATTTTGATTATTCCTGGGTTATTTCCCCTTTTCTTTTTTTTTTTTTGCTGCCAACTTCATCCCTCTGCTTTGTGCAATTGCCTGGCAATTCACTATGGTGCTCTCTATCTCAGGTTTAGCAAAGATTGAAATGATGATAAATAATGATGCCAAAGAAGACAATGACAAGAGCCACTCTGGAGATTTAGGAAAAGCAGTAAATCACACAAGTTTCCTTTCAAAAATGAAAGAGAAGGGCTGTGTGAGGCTGGGTGTTTGCTGGTGGGCTGGCAAGAGCTGATCAGAAATAGACATCTCACAAAAAGCATCACTTATTTCTAGCGTGAGTCCTTCAATCAAAGGGAAGAAAAGAAGTGGAAAGAGAAGTTGCATAGCAGCCTTGTCCCAGGTTCCTGGATTTATACAAATGTTTAGATCTGGCTTTGAGGGCTGAAAATTGGCACTTTTAGCCCTGACAATGAATCTGTGCAAAATGTGACCCGGTGGTTATGTTGCCCCTCTGTCATGGGGAATAACTCTGCAAAAAGACAGGGCAACACCAACCCAACCCTCTGCAGGAGCATCCCATCTCTGAGGGTGAGAACCCTACACTCACTGCTGGGGTCGTGAGGGGAACAAGAGGCTTTTGTGCCCAAGATCTCCTCTGAGCCAGGCTAGAGGAGGAATTTCCCCTAAGAAAGCACAACAAGCTCTTTTTAGGAGCTCTGGGGCTTGGGGAGGAAGAGCTGATGGTTGCAGGATAAAGGTCACCTTCGCTCTCCGCAGACAATGATGAACAGAAGTGCGGGAGGAGAGCATGGAAGCTCTGCCCACTCTCCATCGCTCACTCATAGCAGGGAAAGCTGTCCCCAGACTGTGCTTCACCATGCATGACCCACCTCCATTTTCCTCAGGTGCACAATGACCTTCCCCAACCTTCCAGCACACAAGCTGTTCCCACGGAAGAGGAGCTCTGGCTGTTCCACAAAGTCACTTTTGCACTAGGCATTGGAGCTGGTCTAGGAAACTTGCCCAGAAAAGCTGCTTCATGAGCTCTGGAGCATCTCAGACTGAGTCCACAGAGTCTTCTCCAGTCCTCCTAGGGATTTAAAAATATCAAAAATTAAAATATAAGACCTGAGGATCTTTTGGTTTGTCAGTTCAAGTGAACAGCTTTCATGCCACAACAGCCTGTCCCATTTCACACCCTCATTTTTCCCTCAGAGATGGTGAAGTCCTGTAAAATGAAACCACAATATATGATCAAAGATACAAGAGGCTGGAAGGGAATGCAGCTCACTGGGGAATAAAACACATCATGATGCATTTGTAGCTGTGTGTCATTTTGTCCTGCCCTGTGCTGCATCTGTCTGGAGGCACATTAAAGGAGGGGACACGATGCAAACAGGGAGCTGTGAAACCTGCAGTTATTAGCCCAGGGCACATCCTGTTCTGCTGTCTGGCACTGGGTTTCTAATTAAATAATTGCAAGCATTGTTTCCCCTTCTGAAATAATGTTCCCTTAATAAATGCAGCTCGCAGGAATTAATTCTGATTCAAGGCTCTTGCAAAGTTAAATATAGAGTCAGCCTTAATTATTGCATGGTATTTTGCTGGGGAGGGAGAAAAAGCGAGGCTTTACATGTTTTTATCATGTTGTGGGGTTTTTTCTACCTGTATGGAGGTGGTAAGAACATGGCAAGTACCAACCAGGGAGAGTGAGAGCAGGGAAATGCTTTGTGCTCTGCACCACTGCTGCCGTGGGGTGCTACGGGGGGCATGGGGGAAGCAATAATGCACGTTGCAGTCCATGTTCAGGGATGTGGTTTGCCACAAAGCACTAGAGAGGCACAGACAGACCCCTGAGCACACTGGAGGCATGTCAGACTTTCCCAAACCTGGCTGTGTGCTTTCCCTGCAAGGCATGAGTGGCCAAGGACTTGGATTTTTTCTCTCTGTCCTTGCCTTTAACCCCTTCCCCATTGCACCCTTGCTGGTTTAGGCAGATTCCTGTAACCTAGAAGCTCTCCTGTTTGGTTCAAATCAATCTGAAGCACAACTGACTGTGCCTAAGATTCAGGATAAGGCTCAGATCAGGTGATAACTGACATGGACTGAATAAAACATTACAAGCAAAGACAGCAAACCCTGTGCAGACCCATCTGGCTGCTGTAGCCATCTGCTTGCTGTTGTTACAAACTCAGACCTCTCTTTGGGAGAAGACCTTGTCTTGGTTATACCCAGGCTTTGTGTTTACCAGCTTGGACTCTACCTGCTACAGAAAATAATGAGAGAGGAGATGGGCAGGTTTTATAGCTCAGGCACGGAGCAGGAAGGCAGAAGATCAAAGTTCAGCTCCCTGTTGGATGTCAAGCAAATAACATCATCCTTCTCCAAAATAATGGTAATCCTATTCCCATAACACACCGGATTGTTCATTAATATACATGATACATGCCAGGGATAATGAAGACACTTGAAAGACAAGGATGAAAATGTCAGAGAAGCTGAGCAAGTTCTCCTCACCCTGACCTGCACCTACAAAGCCCCTCGTGCCCAGGTCATCAGGGTGCAGGTCACCCCCAGCAGGACTGCTCCAGGGAAGTCAGGGCACCTCAACACATGCACACAGCAATGCCTGTGGCTAAGAGCTGAAAGAGAAGAGCAAATCCTTGGCAGTTTTTCCAGTCCAACCCCTTTTGCTTGTGCATGACACACTGCAACATCAATAATGTCCCTTAGACCTCTCCTCCCCCCCTTTACAGACCTGACACACTTCACCACCTTCTGGGTGCAGGGAGAATAGGAAAGGAAAAACTCCAGGAAATTCAACTTTTTAAACCTCCCTATAGCCACTCTCCAGCATGATTGATACAGGCAAGCTGCAGGTGATCCTCATGTTAGTTAATGCAGGAATCAGGGTAGCTCAGAGGTGCTAATAAGAGGGTAAGCCTCACCTCATGCCATCCCAGCACATAAAAATGGGAAAACTAATAATGCAGAGCTGCATTTTGAGGATACTGGGCTAAAGACACTGCCATAAACACTAAGCATTAGTAACAGAGATGGATGGAGCAGGTGCTGATCTTTGAAGCCGAGTTAGTTGTAAGCAGTAATTGGGGAAAATGGGACATAAATTACAGTGTGTGACATTTCAGCATCACTCTACTAGAAATCAAATGCTGTCTTTAAAATAGGTTTTTAGCCACAAACCAAACGTTTAGGCTCACCATTTGGGGATGAGAGTGTTACTGTGGTGCTGCAGAAATCCTCTTTATTCAGCTTGGAGCCCAGGGAATTCCTCCTAAAGCACAAGAGCAGCTGGGAAAAGGTAAATGACAGCAGTTTAATAGCACTCCCAGTGTGTATCACAGGCCAGAGTTGTACATGGGACACCTGGCTACAGTGATTTTTCTGATGCAGTATGCTGTCTGAGGTACTTAAATGGTCCTTTTTGCTATAAACACCTCACAGTCAGTAAAGTCCCCTTTTGGTTGGGTAGGAGAGAATGATCCTCCCTGCTACTCCAAGGGGAAAAGGAGACACAGAAAGACTACAACAAATAGTACAGCCAATGTCACCAAAGCAAGAGAAGAACAACCTTGTGATGCACATGAGCATCTGCAGCAGTAACAGGCACAGCACAGCTGCAGTGCACACACCTGTGCCACCATCCTTTCTCACCTCTTGGGGGAAGACTAATGGCTTGGGTTTGCCAGTCTCTGTGTGCTTTTGAAGAGCTCCATCCCATCACACTGATTACATGGAGCAGCCTGGGAATGTTGCCACTTGGAGCACTCTAAAGTAAGGTTGGCAAGCGTTGGCAAATAACTGGATGAAGCCTTACTCCAACGGGAAAGTCATAGAATGGTTTGGGCTGGGAGGGACCTTAAAGACCATCTTGTTCCAGCCCCCTGCCATGGGCAGGGACACCTCCCACCAGCCCAGGTTGCTCCAAACCCCATGCATTTGTCTGCCTGCTGAGTCCTCCCATATAGGAGCAAACCAGAAGTGGGTGAAGTGAACTTACTCAACAGAAGTGGAGGAGAGGGAACCCCTGCACAGCACGTAGCCCCACAGGAGTGACAGCATCCCAGTCACATGTGGGTGTGAGGATCTAATCCGTGGCATGTGCCAGCTTGCTAGAAACCCTTCATTTTGTAAACTGGCTCAGCTGATGCTCATTGCAACCTCTCTACATTCCTTGACACTGACATCTTGTTAACACCTACAGCCCTGTCTAACAGAAAGTCAGTGCTCAGGTCCAGCAAACTGGGTGTCATTTACACATCTCTGCCTTGAAGCAGCATCCGTATGACTTTCCATCCTTTCACAACACTGGGGACCGTGCTACACTCTGCATCACAAACAATTCAGCCTTAAGCACTGAGGGCAAACACCTCCCTGAGAGAGCCGAAGGTTAAGGCAGATTCCTCTTGACTCCTTGTTACTGTGTCTGCCTTGTTCTCGCTTAAAGGAGCAAAATGTCAAGACAAGTTTAAATGTCAGGCCTGGAGTGAGCATCCTCCATGGAGCAAGGATCAGCACCACAGGACCAGACATCAGAGAAACATGTTGCCCTTTCTTGTGCATGCAGCATGCAGGAGCTTTGTGAGCCCCAGGGACCACCATGCACCTTCCTCATCCTCAGAGGAAAGAGATCTCAGGATTTTACCAAACTGCCCAGGAAACTCTTACTCTGCTGCTTCTGGCTGTGATCTGCCAGGTTTCCAGGTGACAACAACATGGACTGAAGAATGCTCAGAAATACTGGGGGAATAAACCTTGTCCTGCAGCTGAGCAGTGGCACCTCTGCAAGGTGGGACTGAGATGCAGCTCTGATGCCAGGACTGATGGCAAAGCCACCACAGCAATGATCTGTGGGGAGACAGTTTGGACCAGCTGCTTCTAAACCTGCCTGCTTCAGGTCGTGTGGGAAATCAGAGAGATTTTTGGCTACTTTAAACCATGAGAAAGGGTGTCCAAATCTGGGCACCAGTGATTAAAGAGCCTGGTTTTAATGTGTCTGAATCAGTTTGCTTCTAAGCAAGAATGAAGCTTGAACATCTTAGTGAAATTGTCCCTAGAGACGAAGCCTGCGCACTGCTCAGGAACAGTACAAGTGTGACAAACCTGCTTTTATGTTCTTTCCTGCTAGCAAGCTGTCTCCCCTCTCCTAATGTGAAGTGGCATCACGGGGCAAAGCAAAATCTGCAGCCAAAACCAGAGATTAAGTGGTTTTATCAAATTGATAGTGCAATACAGTGGCTGTGTTTAGCTACAGACAGTTAAACAGGGAGGTCTGCGAGGTGGGGAAGATGAGGCAAAGAGAGGTTGGCAGGGGAGGGAGGAGAAGCAGGGCATGGCTCTACAAAGCTGAACCTGTGGTTGCTCTGGACTCAAGGAGAGCTGCAAACTCCCTGGGGAAGGTGGTGCAGGTACAGCTCAGCTCCGTGCTGCAGCGAGGGCACCTTCCCAAGGTAGGGGAAGGGGCCAGGGGATGCAGCTGTGATCCCCAAGGGCCCCAAAATAACCAGGGCAGGAATGGAGCCACTGCACCATGTCATTCATCCAGGATGCGTGGCTTCCTAGGCAGCAGTTATAGGTGCAGACACCCACGGTGGAGCGGAGGTGTGAGGGTGTTTAATCTCTTCCAGTTGAGTTCCTGTATCAAGTCTCAGCCATGCACAGTGCTGCTGCCTTCCCTTTACCTCCTTTCTACAAACAAAGCTCAGCTTTCTTTCAGGCTGGCTTGAGCAAAGGTCTCTTACTATGTGTAATACAAAAAGGGACAGTTAAATAAGGTGAAACCTGAGCAAATTAAACCCGAGTCTCAGTGACATGTGAGGTGGCAGCTATGCTTGCTGCGACTCTATTACCAGGCTTCTGTGAACATCTGCTGCTGAGGTGTAACAGGGCAGTGATATTCCACATGTGGAAACAGGAGAGAATTAAACACACAATTGGCTGAGAAGAAATGAGACTTCATCTGGGATGATGTGGGCTACGTTTATCTAACACAGCATGAATAAAAATTTAACAGCACAAATCTGCCAAGGTGGTAAACACCTCGTTCCCTCTGATAGCTGTTTTCTTTAGAAGAGCTGGTGTTTTTTTGCTGAAGGGAAAAAAAAATCATAATGCTGCTAAATGCGAGGTACAAAGAGGGTTGTTTGCACTGGAGCCTAAGGGATTCTGATCACTTGATCCCTTAATTCCTGTGGAAATCCCAGCTAATGTAGCCAGCTTACCATGAGCTCTTATCTTGGAGATGGATTTTCTGAGCCATCTGAAACGTTCTCTGAAACAAACAGGCTCTGTCAGAGGAGCCCAGCAGCCACAGCGAGGGACAGTTCCCAAACCCTTTGGTGGAGTTGTGGGGGGGCTTCCCTTGGTTTTGGAAGTGCTTCTGACTCCTCTGTTGGGTAAGTAGCACCCTGGGTGGTGCAGCTCAGCACAAGGCATGTTCTGCATGCTCAGCATCTCCACCTAGACATCCCACAGCCAAGCCTGGCTCCAGCTCCTGCCTTTGGGAAGGACATGGAATATTAAAGGCTGAAGACACGACTTCTCCAGAAGGGAGTGACGAATTTAAAGCACAAAATAAATGCTGATACCTCAAAAGAGAATGAAAGAAGCAGCAAAACCCGGCACAGCAAAGGGCTTGCTAACCAGTCAGTCAGGGAATGTTCTCTTGTCCTCTCTTCCTCTGGAATATAGACCCATTTTAACAAGGGAATCTTGACTGTGTTTTATTGCAGGACTGATGATATGTCTATAAATGGCTTTCCAAAGGAGCACAGTTATTATAGATATATGTGCTATGACCAAGACTCAATAAATTATTTTAAAGTATCTCTGAATGTAATCAAGGCCTGAAATCAACAGGTCTTGTATCCGTGCTCAAACTCAGAATGTATCACCTAATTCTCATCCACATTTACCTTGGTTTCCATGCTGTTTTCAGCCCAACCTGTGGTTATCTGCAGTTGACCTCTCTTCTGAGCATGCTCCTTTTCTTTTCAATAATTCAGTCCTGCTATGTGGATTTCTTGCAGTCCAATCACAGAAAATGTTTATTGCTTTCTCTTTGGCACACACTGAGTTTTGCAGAGACAGGGAGGCTAATTATTTTGTTTTTTATCATTTAGTCCTTAGAACTGACACACTGTTTACGGAATTGTTTCTTGGACTTCACTGGCATGGCTGAGATTCGTTCATAAATCGCAGTGATTTTTCCTGGATTCTTTCTTTCCTATGAACCAGTTTCCTATTGAAGCTGTTCCCTTGGCTCAGCTCTGGACTGCTTCCTCATGGCACTCTCTAAGCCTCATTTGGTTAATCACTGATTTAAATGAAGGGTCAATTTATAGGAACTGTTCCTTGGAATTACATTTTAATCCTCAGTGATTCGATCCCAGTGCCAACTCAGTCTGGCCCTTAAACAGCCAAGAGAAGTGCTGTGCAAGCAGAGTCCTTGTCTACTTCATCAAATTAGTGTGGCCAAAAGGCTTTAATCCTGTTTCGCAGCACGTGGGGGAGTCAGATCAGCAGGATGGAGGGTGGACAGGTCCACTTCTTGCTTGGCTCTCCAGGTGGCATCAGGTGCTACTTTTGCGAGCTAATCCCCATTGACAAGAGAAGGAATTGCAAACTGTGGATTCATGGCTTTTTGTTCATGCCTCTCCTCCATGGATATTATTATAATGGAACAGTCATTTACCAAGCAGTGGGACTGCTGTGGAATGGTCCATAGAATCATTTTGGTTGGAAAAGACCCTTAAGATCATCAAGCCCAACCGTTAACCCAGCACTGCCAAGTCCACCACTAAACCATGTCCAATCACACTTCTCATTACAACACTTGATCAAACACCAGAACATCTCACGAAGTGACAAGCAGGTCCCCACTGTCTTTACTGGGGGACAGAAGTGGGAACCTCCGAAGCTCTGAGGAGGAGACAGCTCAGTGCATCCGTACAACAAACAGCTCAGTGCTTGGCAGCAGTGACACTGATGCGTGTGATACTCCAGGAAATGATTTTTAATAAACCTGCGTGGTGCTTCCTTGGATGTCTCCTGACAGCTGAAGCAGGGAATGCTAATCCAAGGATTCCCACATTGCTGTGAGGTAGCCAAGATTGCAGAGCTCGGATTTACACGCTGGTTGTTGGCAAATTCCCTTTGCTTCCTCATGCCAATCAACTGCTGCAACTGCTTTCATCCCTTTTTGCTAAGGCTGATGTGTGCTGAGATTGTGATTTAGACAAGGTGACCTGAATGAAAAGCTGTTTGTGTTTCACCAGGACCATATTCTGGGTGCCAGTCTAATTGCAGTTTAATTACTCTGCTATAAAAAGCAGAGTAATTGGCCTGCTATGAATGTCGTAGCATTGGCAAAGAGGAAAGCTACAAAGAATTTAGAATTCTGTTTGTTGACCAAGAAAAAAGGTAAATACTGACACTGTGAAACAGTGGGGAGGGGGAACACATCACAAAAAGAGCTTAAGTTTCCTGCTCCTCACACGCCAACCTGTCTAAATACATTTACATACATGCATATACAATTATATATAATGATATGCAACATAGATCCCTACACATTTTATATATATGAGTTCTGTAAGGCTAAAACCACTCAGTGTAACAAATAGAGATGATAGCTATAAACACAGCAGATATGGAAATGTGCAATATAGCAATCCACTTCCAAAAACACAACCACTTTCAAATTTGGGTCTCCAGTCTGCTTAGGAGAATGACTGAACTGAGACTACATCTGGTGTTTAATTCAAGCATTGTGCTGCTGTCAAAGGAAACCATGCTGGCAAGCTGAATTTCAGCCTGCCAAGATCCTTTTGTAAAAACACAATTCATAGCTTAAGAGTAGGGAGGAGGGGGGGGAAAAAAAAAATCTAGAAAATAAAGACATAATAACACAATCTCTGTGGGCAGATAAAGCACAGAAATACAGAGCTCTCCTGGATTCACTTATCTTCCCATTTCCCTCTGCTGTGATTAAGGGCTTGAGACACTTCCACACCCCAGGCTGGGGTAAGGTGTGGATCTCTCCATTCACATCCATTTCATGCTGTCTGAGAAGTCTTTTGATATCCAACAGTATTAATCCTTACCCTTGCTTACTCAGACTGGGGGTTACGACCGGCGAGTGGGTAAGTTTAAACCAATGTGTAAACCTCTTACATGTAATCCTCATTGAGAGTATTACTGGAGTAAAATCCGAGCATGGGGACCTCATGGTCTAACTCTAAAGAGCTGGTTTCCTTCAGGGTGAAGAATGACTCAGTGCTATGATTCAGGCTTAATATATTGCAGATCTGGTTCGCTCTGGCTAGACTTTATGTTCTTGCACTCTTGGGGCCCTCAAATTTTCTCTTCTGTCAAAGAGAATTTATTTGTCCATGAGCTCAAACTCTTTCAATGACATTTACTTTGCAAGGCTGGAATCCCCTCCAAGGAGGACAGGGGGAATTTTAAAGCTCTTTTTAGGTTCTTAATTAATGAGATTTCATTAATTTTGGCAGGGACTCTCAGTTTTTTATCTGCTAAGGTCTTAAAAGAATGTTCTGGATCAGCCACTGCTTTTCCTATCAAACATGAAACTAGACAATGAGCTGTTCCAGTAAGACTAGCCTGAATTTTATTCCAGTAGGGGCCATGACATTTTCAAAGACTGATATAAAGAAAAGAGTTGTTAAATAGATTTGTTCATTGCTCAGTTTTACTTTTCCAAACTGACCTTTAAAATTTTTTGAATGGAATTGCATCATCGCATCTTCTATTTTGCCTTTCATATTCATATTAAATACAAACCCTTCCCATCTAGCTGCAGTAATTATAATAATATTAGAAAACCATTACACTTCATGGAGTTGAGGGCATCAGACCATCCCAGAATGAATTTGGGCTGAACATAGGAGAAGAGGATGAAATTAATAATTTTGTGAAGATCTATTTCAGATTACCTGTGTGCAGCAGCAGAACTGGCTTGAGCCTAAAATAGGTTCCACCAAATCTGAGATGTTGTCAGCTTTACTATTTTCCTGTAGACCTAAAACAATGATGATGGAGAAAGTTCAGTTTATCAGTTACGTTAATTCTTTCATACAAATGTCAGAAGAAAATTCAGTCAAAACTTTACATCAAAGCACCATTCTGAGGAATAAGTATTGAATTGTGTTGCAAAGCAACGAGAAGCATTAGTGCAAATACCAGGGACATACCTCCTCAAAGTCTATGCACGCACATGCAGTCATTTTTGTTCTGTTTGAAATTCACCTTGTGGAGACAATTGGTGAGATGTAAACCATGATAAATCTCTATGGATCAAAGTTATTTTTGTGCAAAGGTCTACAGGCCAATCTATGGACCATTTAAACCCTTCAGTCTCATTTTGACAACATAATGGCCTTGAATGACTGTATTGGAAGAACAGTCCTTCTGTGTGACAGTAAATTTCACCCTATTATTCAGGTCAAACTCTTCCTGATTACGGTAAAGATGCTGCTAAGTAGGTCTTCGTGTTTAGCATACAAGTGATGAGATGCATTTTGTCTTTCAGAGACAACACAGAATGAATTCTCAAAGTAATTTTTTACTTTGAAAATGACTAATAGCAGCAAATTTCAGATCAACTCATATTCAGTATAACCTTATATGCTTTGTGTTGGTGACTCTATCAGTTTTGTTATTTCATGAAAGCTGTTTCTACTTCAGCCCAGGGGGCTTCTCCCTTTCACCCCCATTCCCCTTCTCAGCTTGGGAGGGGGCACTGGGTGGCAGAACAATTACTGCAGTTCAGCCCTGGGTACTGGCTAAATGTAGACAACAGGAAAAACAGACACTTCCATGGAATTGCATGGCTCATGTCCTCTGTGCACAGGCTGATGTGTGTGACTGTGGCTTTGTGTCAGCTCCCAGGGTGAGTGCAGGTACTCTCAGGAACTTGTGTTCAGGATGTGACCCTTGTATGGCAAAATGTGAGTGGATCAGGCATCCTGACTAAATTCAGCTTGATGGAAGACACCGAGTAGCTGTCAGGGTAAAAAGATCTTCCTGCAGAACAGGTTGCTTTCCCCTGTGCCAGTCAATTGCTCATTTTGGAGCATTCTTAATTTTATGTACATTTCTATGATTGTGAGTTAATATCAGCACCGCCTTTATTCATCTCTGGTATCATCAGAGACAAAAAGAAAATAAGCATCAGATGGAAGTCCTATAATAATACATCTGCTAAGTGACTACAGTCTTGTTGCTCCTCACAGCACTTAATTTACAACTGCCCCTTGGGCACTGCTCAAATGGTAACAAGCTTGAGTAGAAAACTACTCCATCATTTGCTGTTCTTATCACAAGCCAGAAAATCTAAACTGCTTCAGGCCAACAAATTAATTAAAAATTCCAGTGAGGAAAAACACTTATCACAGAGTGTTTTCATAGACTCCTGTTGTTCTCTCTCAAAGATGCCTACACACTTGTTTGCAATAATCTGAGTGACTATACCAGCTCAAAATAGCACCAGGTTTTCCATCCAAGGCTGAGAGATTTAAATTTAGCAAACTTCTCAAGCAAGAGCTCAAGATAGCTACCAATGCCTGAGCTTATTTCTTCCTCAGTGAGGCAGATGTACAGACCTGGGTGTTCAGGTGCTCTGAGAGCCTTTGAGAGCATCTTGGTGTGATGTGCACCTGGATATTAAGCAGGTACAAAAGCCACAGCTTGTAGGTATATTCAAGTATAATTCCTGCTGAAGTGGTGCTGAAATCTGAAGCACAAGGATTTCCCAGAACCTGGGAGGGTCACCCAGAATACCTCTTAAATATGTTTTAGAAGACAGAGGGTTTCTGCTGCTGTGATTTTAAGAACTAGAATATTGAAACTGTAAGTGGGCTCCTGAAGAAACCCTCACAGCATCACATCTATCAACTTCCACTCTGAAAAATTTACTGAAATTATTTATTGCCTTTGATAATCAGATCATAATTACACCCTACCACAATACACAGCAAATAGGTCCACGTGACCAAATGGTCACTAACTATATCTGCATAACCCCAGCAGTCATAGTGTAGTTACTTGTATGAGTATGTAATTGATTTGTGGCTTTATTTCAAAGCTTTGCTTATGGATTTAAGGCCTTTAGTAAAGAAGGTTTGAAGCAGAACTACATTTTAAGGTGAAGAAAAAGACACTGCCCTGTTCTTCCCAAGCTGACCCAAGCAGTAGAAAGGGTGGGTGGAATCAGGATCTATCTACAGGATCATATGCAGAAAGAAGTGTCCAGACCCTAGCTTCCACACAGAAAGAAACACATCTATTTCTTATAAAGAAGGAGTTTTATCCATCACCAAATGAGTCCCATATCTGTCAGCATCAAGAGTATCTTCACCTTTCAGCAGCTGCTGCAGGGGAAAGGTTTGCTTGGGAACACCAACTTGCAGATTCCCATGTCATATTCAGGGGGAAACTCCTCTTTGAATAACACTAAAGAAAGGCTGCTTACATTCGAAAGGGAAATGGTCTTGCAGAATGATTTCCCTTCCACAGAGCGTGGCTGCAAAGGACTTCTGTACTTTTGCTTTTATCTCCAGCAGTAGCAAACGCTGCTTGTTGGGGATATCTTAAATTTGCAGAGCCATTTGCAGTGTATCTATTAAATGGTTCTGCCTTGCAAAGAAAACAATACCCTGGCTCTTATCAATATCACTCAGGCACTCATTTATGCAAGAAAAGATGTATGTATATATCCAAGGGCATAAGAACCCAAAGCACTTGGGTTTTGAATTATAAGACTGTCAGAACACACTGGCCTTTTTCTAACTACCCCCTGTGAGCTCCTGTGTGACTTCTCTCAGAACAATAAGATTCCATCTCAAATGTACTTGGGAACGATAGATCTACTGGAAGAAATAAAAACAGAAGCAAAAAAGGTCATCTGCTTCTGTATGGAGACTGAGTCCCGAGAGCACAATAAAGAATACTGTTAATATTCTGAAAACACTGATAAGACCCTGACCACTTCTCCTGTTCTCATAAACAGTGAATTTCTGGGAGGGATTCAGTCAGCTCTTCTTGAAGTCTGTTTCAGAGGAGAAAGTGGAAAATAAGGATGGAATTCTTCAACCAAATCTACACCAATATACTAAAAAAAAATGCTTTGATGCTTTTTTTTTACCCCAGAAAAAGTTCCTCGACCTACATTTTGTGGTTGGTGAGATCAAGATATAGAAATATAAAAATAGAAGTGTTGCAGCATTTTTCCTAACCAAGCACAAAAGCACAGTTCAGGCTGTGGAAACTTGCTGAGTTTGCTACGCTCATCTGGTAGATCCAAGAATTTACTCTTGTGTGAATGAATTCTGGCTTAGTGTAAGAACTTTTTGCATAGCTTAGGGGAAAAAAAAAAGTCTGTGTTCGTGTCTGAATTGATGGAGTATGTCTCATCCTTCCTTCAGTTGTGGCAGCAGAATGAGACATATGGTTTTTGAGTCAGCTGCCATGCACTCAAGCAACATCACTCAATCACAACATTCCTTGACATCACTTGATCTTACCAAGAAACATCCTGAACAGTCTGATGCAAATGTATTAGAAGAAACAGATGGGATAGGTACAGTCCTTTCCCTGCTTCTTTTTTAAAATAAATCCTCCTGGGAGGATCACCACTCTCTTTCTCCCCCAGAAGAAGGTCTCCTGTTGCTATCTAATCCCTGTCATACTCCTGAGGATTGATAGAGAGGGTAGCAGAGCTCATTGCACACAAGCAGAAAAGATTTGGATATTTTGAGTCTGGAGCTTATTTCTTCAGCCTGCCTAATTCATGGAAGAGAGACTGACTGGCAGTGCAACAACCCCAGAATGGGAGCTGTGCTGCTGGCCACCATCAAAGGTCTGCTTCAATGGGTGTTACTCATTCTTATTTTGTTCCTTCTCCTATTTGGAGCTGGTGTGTCTACTTCATAACATCTCTAAATCACCTCCCTGACCAGCCCTGCCAAGGGCAGGTGCAACCTTTACTCACCTGGAGAGTGTCTTTCTTTTAACATCATCCCTCACGCAGCCAAGGGGAGGCAAAGCACGCAGGGAGAAGCCACATCTTTTACCAGACCAACTGGCAGGGTGAGTGGAGAAACGTTCAGGTGTGGAGATCTCCTGCAGAGTAAAACTGCTCAGGGCTCTGCCCACATTCCCTGGCAGATCAGTTCCCCTCTGTGTGACTGAGGTTGTCCGTATCATCTCCAATTTATTTCGGATGGAAAGTTTCATCTGCCTGGTTTGGTATGCACACAGGAACTGTCTCAGTTTTGGGTCTGAAGCTGCTATCTCTTTTAAAATGTATTTTATTATGACAGCTGCAGTGGCTGAAACTGGAGGAACGTGCAACGTGTTTCATCTTCCTTTTCAACACTGTCAGTAAGGCAGATAAAAGCAGCAGTGAGTTGTGCCTCATATTGGATATTCCTCTCTTACCCTTTTGGAGCTTCGCACACAGACACAGAGTAATTATACTGTAACTGATTATATCATCCTGCTACCCAGTGTGATACTTTATTAATAGAACAGGAGGAGTGCATGGACCTTGCATAAGCAGCTGCCTTTCCATACCTTCACATTGCTTTGGAGCTGTAATGTGCAGACAATGTAATGCTTCTGCCAGCACAAGGCTCTCATCTGAGCAATTGTGTTAATTACAAAGATCATGAAGAGGTGCAGATGAGTATATTTATGTGGACTCCAAAGTGCATTGGTAGAAATGTGAAAGGATTTAAGATGATGTGTATAAATACACACATTGTCCACAAGACTCTCATTTATATTGCACTGAAATTGTAGATTTCAGTCTTTACTATCAGCTTTAAATTTACTATAGAATATCAGGAAATATTCTCTAACCTGTATATCTTGCTTATCTTTTCTGAACCCTTCTAGACTCTGGAAGCAGAGGAGTAAATGTGATGTTCCTTCCCAGTCTCACAGGACTTGTGTTCTTGTCAAGATGCAAAGAGCCAAAATGTACGGAGGTGTGACCCAGACAATGACTTCATTTATCTTCTGCCTCTGCCCCCTCAACACTAACCACAAAGCACCTCTGCACCCTAGGTACAGCAAAGCTTTAAAAGCAGATGAAAAATAGTGCAGGACAGGCTTTTTCACTTCTGGTAGAGAAATACTGACATTAAAACTCTGCATTTGAAGAGTCTCTTCATGAGAATATACAGAAAAAAGTGAGTTGGATTAACTGAAGAGTTACAGAATTACAGTCCAGATTTTGCCCCCTCTTCCCTCCCCACTGGTGCAGATGTGCTTTTCAATAAGAACATCTGTCCTGGGTCTAATGGCCTTTAACTAAAGTCTCTTAAATACATACCTCTAGGCTAAGTGCCCCTTGCAGCCATACCCAGACTAAGGCCCTCAAGCTGAGGCTATAAATCACCTAATAAGGTATGTTGTGGTGCATTAGTCTCAGTATAACATAATTTCACATCTAAGGTATTGAGAGCTGGCTGCTAGCCACAAAATTGAGACAGCATCCTTCATTAGGGCTTGATAAATCTTACAAACGTGTACAGCAGTGTCTGAGAAAGAGCGAAGGGCTCTTCATGTTCATAAGAAGATGCTTTTGTTGGGCTTTGTTTTGGAAATGAGAGTGGTGCTTCACACTCAGAACACAAACATAACTTAGAATTTCAAGAAATTCATTTAGGAGGAAAGCTTAATGGAGATAATTAAAGCAGAGTTTGACTAAGCTTGATAAAATGGAACCTAATGGTCTACAAATTTCTTAAAGTTGATGTGTGCTTCAGCATTTACTCATACTGAGGAGCATTTACTCATACTTGTCAAGCTCTTGAAGCCTGTGCTGTTAATCACTGAGGTTAGGCTCCAAGAGAAAGATGTACGACTGGAATGTAACACATCACAGGTAAATGCTTTTCATAGTGAATAAATGCTGCAAATGAGAAAGAACTGAGATGAAATAATGCAACAGGGTATTGCTAGGGGTAATGAGATGGAAGTATTGGAAAATACTGAGGGCCTGGGCTTTTTAAATTCAGAATGGACAAAATGCTTCTAAAACTAGCCAAAGGGATATCCTTATGCTGCTGACCATATTGGATGAATTAAATATTAACCATCATAACTGGAATGTCTATAGGGTATCAGTCTGTTTTCTGCAGTGTGGGGGATTGCTTGTGGTTCTCAAAGATTTCATTCATCCACGTACAGTGCATTGCACTGCAGATCAAACCCCAGTGTTTGCTGGATGCTGCAGAAGGTCAGATCCAGGCTAGGACCAAGGCACAGGTTCCTATGATGGTGATCCCTGTCTACTGAAATCAACTGCCAAAGGGTGGGGGGGCTGTCCAGCATTAGCCAGCTTTAAATTGAGACTGGATGACTGAATTTTCCTGGGGAAACTCCTGGCTTTGTGTTTCTGCAGTCCAGATAATCCTACTGGCCTTTTGTACCTTGAAACATCCGCTGCTCCCTGGAGCTGAATCCTTTGGTTCCAACTCTCCTCCTGCTTTGCTGTCAACTCATCACTGGGCTGTTACAGCTGTGAGAGCAGGGAAGGTCAGCGAGCTGGACAGGGACTCAGATGATCAAATGGATTTCTTCTGGTGGCTTAGGCTTGGCTCCCTGCCCCTCTCCAGATCCAACCCAGCTTGTCAATACACTAAATTAAATTTAAAGCTAGAAAGGAAAACGAGGCAGATAATAATTGTGGCTGTCAAACATCTGCTGTTGCTGGAGGTGGAGAGAGAGTGAGCACAAGCCTGTTTCTATCAGCTGGTATTCACTGCCAGTCCTCCACTAAGTGGGGAATTTAGGATGAATTTCCATGTGTTTATCTGGAACCTGATATTAAGCAAATTGAGTTAAGGTTAGAATAGGCTGTGTTGCCAGCTTAGCGGATGCAGTGCAGAAACTCTCCCAATGCAGACTACAATTAAAACAGTGAAGGAGGCAGATGAATCTGAGATTCCATTCTGCTTTCCCATTCTTTCATTTTAGTGTGTCTTGAACCAGACAAACTATTGGCTCTAAAGAGACCTGATGTTTGAGAGGGAGAGCCCAGCACTGACAGCTCGTGCCATCAGTGGAAGGTGGTAAGATCACCAGCTGGTGGTTGCTACTGTGCAGTACATGCCTGCCAGCCAGGGCCACACAATCAGCTGTCCCTGGGAAGAGCAGGTTGTGCCTCTGAGAATAAATGCCATCCTTTGGACAGCAGAGCCAAAAGAGCAGGGGAAAAACCCTGACATCCTCAGATGACAAAGTTCCTGCTGCTTGGTGAGCACAGAAGAGAAATAGGAAGCTCTGGACCACATCACTATTTCCTGACATGACAACACTGACACCCTTCCTCCTCGTAGGAGGATCCTCAGAGCAACCTGCCATCAGGATCCCACCACTCTCTTGAAGGGTAGTGGGGGGTGTTTGCAAAGTGACAGATATGAGATGTGCTCAAGCCAACTGAGCTAAAAACTGCTCTGAAGATCTCCCCCTGAAATGCTTTTCCCCTGCAACATGTTTTCTTTGACAGTTTGAGATGTGAATTTTGATCTTGCAAGCATGCATTAGTGGCTTCCCAAGACTCAATCCCTTGCAGTTGCCTTCTTCCACACACATCTCCTGCCCACTCTCTGTCCAGCTGCACTTTGCAGATAAGCCACAAAATAACTCCCTGTGCTGGACTTCAATTTTAGCATAAGATGAAGGTTCCCTTGCTTGAGGAGCAAGATGTGAAGTCAGGTTCTCCAAACCAGCCCCTGGAGAACTTTTGCATCTCCACTGGCTGCAGGGGAGGCTGGTCACATAACCTACCTCCTTGTGTTAGGCTGCATGGGCAGTCCTAGGATCCACTAAAGATCCCAAGGCACCAAAACAACTGCCAGGAGAGGCTGGCAGTACAATTGCTCCTACCCTTCCTCTTTGCCCAACCACACAGCACGATGCTGAAAGCAAGAAACAACCTTAGCACCTTCCTCCCACCTCTGAGCCCCACAAGGCTGCATCCTTCCCTCATGGCAGAGGCTCCAAAGCCAAAGTACCTCTGTGCTGAAGTGAAAACCACTCCAGGATGTGACCCTACACTGCCTTTTCTCACTGGCTGTGCTTCAGCTCTTATGAAAGTGGAGGTGTCTCTCCTGCTACTTGAAAACCAGATTAGCAAAAGAGTAGAAGCAGAATGTCAGGAGTGGTAAAGTAGAAATTAAAATAGCATGATTTTAAAAATATTTTGGTAAAAATAAAATAAAATCTTTCCTATCCCAACGTCTTTCTTCCTGTAAAATCTTTGGAGCTAAAATAATACCAGAGTCCTCAGTGCTGTTTTACATTGCACTTCATCTGCATATATGAACTGCAATAGCAAGGAATTTTCTCACCAATTTCTAACCAAGAAGGACACAAAAGTGGTGATAAGTCACAAAGATCTTGTGTAACTTTGGGGAGACCAATTAATTTACCCTGTGCTTTGTTTCTCCATCTGTCAAAGACGAGACTACTTTGCCAAGCACCAAGAGTTGCATGTAAATAACATCAGTGGCTGCAAGATGCTCAGATCCTGACATACTGAGAGCAACAAAGGCTTCTAGATAATTCAGGTCTTCAACTACAGAAAATAAAGAGGGGTAAGGACTGTCTAGGTGTAAAGTCTGCGAAAAGAGACAGGAATTAATACCCTGCTCATTCATATCCTAACTTCCAAACAGTGACAGACAACAGTTGTTCACCAGAGCTGCAGCACTCAGTAAGTTTATCATGATTACACATTCCTGAGAAACCACAGAGATGATCAACACAAAGTAGGAATGTTGTCTAAAATGGGTAAGTAAAATTACTGTAACAAATCCTCCATCACCTGATGAAATACTCTTCTGAAGGTTGCAAACATTGAAATATTTAAAGAGAAAAACTGTTTTACCAGAAATTGTTGCCTTGACTGCGTGTGAATCTCGTTGGGAAATCTGTCATCTTGTTTCTGACATTTGTTCTGCGAAGGGAAGAAAAAAAAAATCTGTTAAAAACTGCACAAAGATAAGCAGTGGTAAAATTACCAACCCAGAATTCTTCAATAAAATGCTATAATAAGAAAGAAAAGAGGGCAGGAAAGAAGACAAACTTCTTACATAAGTTATGAATCTCCACGGTCTTATATAGGATACTTCAGCCACAAATTAAACATATTTGACAAGAAGTCCTGCTTACCAAGAGCAATTTTTTTTTCTATTAAAGGGAAAAGCTACTTTGCTTCTCAGGTGTAGCAGCCAGTAGTATGAAGCAGAACAGCAAAATAAAGCTGATAAACCTTAAAAAAGGCTGTAGGCAAGATAAATCCTTCTCTGGAGGCTCACTTCTATCACAAAGTCGATTTAACACTTGTTGAAGGCTCTACCTTGAGCACTGAAGCAGTGCTGCCCATCGTATGGGTGGGTGAAATATCTGCTGTATCACAGAGCATTACATCTGCATCCAGACCTGGGTTAAGCTTCACCCAGACCTCAGCAAGGACCCAGCATAAGGGAATTAGCAGGAATTACACATAGCTAAAAATTCAAGCATGTTCCTGAGACACTACATTGAGCAAATACCCATTAAAAAGCCATGTGATTACCCAGGGAGGAGGCAGGAGGAGTCGCAGTCTCACAGCCACTTGTTCATTCATTGTCAAGAATATAATAAGTGTTACACTCACATCCAAGCTGGGATGAAGGCTGTGAGATGTCTCTGCCTGAACTTCTTTATTACTGCAGCCTGGATAGTTTGGCTTAAGGTCATGGCTCTTCATGTGCTGCACTAAGACTCTCTTCAGTGCAAATGGCCTTCATGATCAAGATATTTCTCATATAAACAGCACTGCCAATATACAGAAATCAAAGCCTTGTAAGAAACATAGAATCACAGAACAGCCTTGGTTTGAAGAGAACTCTAAGCTCACCCAGTCCAACCATTAACCCAGCATTCCCAGTCCCCACTGCCCCATGTCCCTCAGCACCACATCTCCACGGCTCTGAAATCCCTCCAGGGATGGGGACTGCCCCCCTGCCCTGGGCAGCCTGGGCCAGTGCTGGGGGGAAGGAATTGTTCCCCATATCCAATCTAAACCTCCCTTGGCACAACTTGAGGCCATTACCCCTCGACCTATCACTGTTATCTGGGAGAAGAGACCGACCCCCCCTTGCTGCCCCCTCCTTTCAGGGAGCTGTAGACAACAACAAAGGCTTATGTGCAAAGGAAAGCAGCAAGAATCACACATGGACTGTCTTAAAAAGAAGAGATGTTGCATTGCTTGTGACAAACATCATCCGATGAATCTGTCATCATTAAATCCCAGTTCCAGCTCTTCATTTCTCTGAGCTTTGTTCCCAGCTCCCAACCTGTCCAGCTGCCAGCTGGACCCTGCGAGTTTAACTGACAAGCTCCAAGTTGTTTCCATTTGTCACAGGCTAAATGACATAGTCATGTCCTTCTGCTTCTGATGAGACCAGGCACCTCAGCCCAAGTTCACTAACTAACCAGCTTCTAGTAACCACTTCAAATCTTTGTTAGTCTGTGGTGTGATTACAAAACCTGTTGGGATGTATGCTTCACAGCAGGCACAATCCTGCCAAAACAAGTGTATTCCATCTCCCTGTCTGTGGCTTTTCAGGGGAAATTACAACCAGTTGGTTGAAGATCAGCCCTTCACTTTCCATCAGACTCCTCAGTGTGTTTAGGTGCAGTTTTTCATGTCTGAGTTTGGTAATTTCTTTCCCCCAGGTGGTTTTCCAAATACTGGAACCCACCTGCAAAGGCAGGCTACCATCGTGGGAAGATGGCAAATGTCTTTTCAGGCTGAGGTGTGAATCAGAAACACTGTGAAAAGCAGCATTAAGCCCTGCTCTGAGCCACAGTAACCTCAGCTAATGCACTGCTGTGTGTTCTTAGAAGTGGGAATTTTGGCTCCTTTGGGGGGTACATCATTCCAAAGAAATTCCATTCAAATTGAAATGATTTGGTTTGAAATGTGGCATTAGAAGCACAAATATATCCATCTCGACCAAGTTCTGTCTCTCTGATGAGAACATTTTCGATTCCCTGAAGCAGATGAGAAAAAAGTGAAACCAGAGGTGCAGGAATGAGGTTTTGTTTCAATGATCAAAATGAAACCTCACCAGAAATCGATAAGACTTTCCAATTGAACACCGAGGAAGCACTTTGACTGTGAAGAAGTAAATAAAAGGAAATAAATGTTTTCTAAATGCCAGCCTCAAAAATCATTATCTCATAAAAGCTGCAAACGTTCAAGTGAAACTTGCTGGTGATTGGAATGGAGTTTTTGGTATCAGCTGGGTTTTTTATGTGGTGAAAGGAAAGATATCAGCACTTAGTTTCCAGCGTTGTTACCCACTCACAGCTGAGGCTTTGCAGAACCAGCGAAATGGGCATAGGGCTCCCCAGGGACAGAAATTAAATAAGTCTCCATAGAGCCTTTCAAAAGGGGGAACTGAAATATTTTAAGTACAAGACATTATAGCTGATAAAAAAAAACCAACCCAACCCTGTGTAATGTTTGTTCTTCGTACAGCAAGCCATGCACAGTGCCAGGAAGAACCCAAGAAGACATATTCTAGCCATTAACCAAACACTTACTAGCAATAGCAAGCCTGCTAATGAGACAGGCTCACTTCAGTGCCCGACTGAATTTGACTGTTGAATTTAATAATGAGCCTATTATGTTCCACAAGTTGGCACATGTGCATAGAGATTGTTTTTAATATTTCATTTTTTTTGCCTTTTTTTTTTTTTTTTTTGCATCTGCTTCTCATTAAAAGCAAAGCAATAAAGTGAATTTGTCTGCAGACTTAATTTCTTAACAGGACCAAAGGCTGCAAGTTATTCCCATTAGAAGACAGCTAAAGTGCATACTCTTCTCCTTGGAGAGAGCATCAAGTTCTGGATTTGAATCCTAAAACGTGCAGCATTTTACCAAATACTCCATTTTTACCGAGTTGCTGCTATTGTCCCTTCCAAACCTGTAACAAGTCCCCAAGCTTGTAAATATTTGTTGTTAGAGCTCAGGAGCTCTCTATTTAATAAAGCTGCTCTCCTTATTTAATAAAGGCAGTTCTATTAAATGATTTCCCTGTGTTTACATGTGCATAATGAGGAGTCTGGCAGAAAACCAAACAAGTTTGCAGGCTTGAGATGCTGGCTGCTGCTCACGTTAATAACTACAAAACGAATAACGAATCATTAAGTAGCTCACCTCATCACTTTGCTTCCTGGTCACAACAGCACAACAAAAAGCCACCCACGGGGGTCACAAGAGACCTGTTGACTTCACCAGCTCCAATCCTCAGCCCACAAAGCACGTGTCTGAAAGTGCCACCACCAGTGTGATCTCCATTTCAGGTTCTGAGCACCTCAGCAGCATCGACATGCCTAGGGGAGTAGGGCAGTTATGTAGAAGGTGTGTTTTGCACAGCTAAATGCTGAAGAATTGTGGTGAACTTTACTTAGGAGATACCCTAACAGGGTTACATGCCTCCTCCTAATTCATAATGATGGTCTGTCCATTGCACCAGTAGAAGACGAGACATTTTCATGGAAAATCAGTCTTTTCCTCCCAGATCTGATCTTCCTGTATGTTGTGTGTGGTCCTGTCACTTGTTTAGGATGGCCAGGTAATGCAGAGCTGCAGAACCTTTTACAGAAGTGCTGCCTAAGGCAGAAAATCAGGATAATTCAGAGAACTGTCTTTATCTGAGCTACAGGCCTGCAAATCACTTTGTCTCCAAAGTGCAGCTTCTCACAGTTCTCCTAAGAGATGTAAGCACAAGGTTAACCAAGGAAAGTCACATTCTCAAGAAAATACACTGCTGGGACACCATCTCATTGAAAACAAAGCACCTTAATTATATGAAAATGCATCTAATTATGTTTTATAACAGCCTATTAGGAAAAAAAATCCATGCAAACAATTCCAAACACAATACAGAGAAGTACACTGCTCTAAAACCAGAAAAAATGTGCACATACAAACATCTTCCTACAAATATTCTGCAGTTAACCATTGTCACCTCAAATGTTTCTCCTGATTCATCCATTTGATGAAACAGTTCTTTGGAAAGGTTTTGCTTTGCAGTTGGATTCCTGCTATTTTTCCCCTCTTAATTTCAACAGGATGGCAAAATTCCCTTCAATTTTCACTTGAGTCTGTCAGAGAGACTCCTAAAGCAGGATGTGGGCAAAACCATTTTAATAAATTATTAATCTTTAAAAACCATGGTCCCCAAAAGCTTTTAGAATCAGAGCTCCAGGACTGTTCCTGTATTCTCAGTACCACTTGTGTTGCTGAAGAGTGATGCATCGAGGACAGGAGATGGAGGGACAGGCATGGTGGGGAAGGTCACAGAACCCAGTTTTAATATAGCAGTTTGAATACCTGCCATTGAGGCACATCCCAACAGCAGGAAGGGCTCACTGATTTTAATGGTTAATTAAAAAAAAAATCCCATCCAATGAAGTCCTCCTGATGGAAAATGAGCTTCTCATTGAGGAACTACATTGCCAGAAAAATCAGCTGAAAACCACAAGATGCTGCTGGTGCAAACAAAATGGTGTGTGAGAAATTTTGCCACTTAAAACTTAGGACTGGTGATTCTTGTTCCATGCAGGGAAAACAGTGCCCCAATGTCTGTAGAGACTTACAGATGGATTTCCTCAGAGAGAAGTAAGCTCTATGTAAAGATTCATATTTCTATTCGAAGGACTGGGCAAAAATCTGGTATTTAATAACAGCTTGACTGCCAGATCTAGGGCTGAAGGAGCTCCATGGCTATTGAGAACAGCTGATTTGAAAGTCATGGAAAGAAAAGTGTTTTTTTTCCCCAACCAAGCTGCAAATAGCTGAGCAACGTTCACTCAAGGTAGTGATGAGCAAACCCAGCCCCTTGGCCTGTGCTTTCCCCTCCAAGAGGCAGAGCAGTCTGTTGGTGGCTCACCACAGAGGGGAGCAGCCCAGGGCTGCTCAGTAATGACCAACTGGGAAGACCTTTGTGCATCTCTGCCGCAGGTGATTCAACAATTTGCCAACAGATGGGCCTGTAATTACAGCCCATTTGAGAGATTTTTAACGCACTGATTTGAAAAGCATTGATTTTTCTTCCTCCTAAGGAGGATAACAAAGAGAAGTGAAAACACCTCAGCCTCACTGTGATTCCTGCAGCCTGGCTTTTCACAGCGTATTCTGGAGGCTTCAGCCAGCCAGACTGTGACTGTAATTGAATAGTCACTGTCTTCCAGTGAGAAGCTGAGATGAGGAATGTTTTCTGTGAGCTTTGAAAATGTTTGAGCTGAATAGAAGCCAATCATTAAAAAATTACATATATATATATAAAAAATATGCCTGCTGCATGTGAAGTTCCCAGGAGAAGCAAAGATTGGAAACCCAAGCCCATGGCCATGGCTCGTGAGGTGGAGGGGTGATATCTGTAGCCAGTGTAGTCTGAAGCTTTGAACAGTGAACAGCAGAAAATGGATCCATTTATTTCTATGGTAACATGAATAACTCAGGACTACACTAGAGCCCAAATCTCAGCTGGATTTGAAAATTCCAAGTGATGAGCAACCACTCCCACCCAGCAAGTGTGATGGTTTTCTTTCAAGGTAATACACTAGAGCTCTTACCCATATATTTCCTTTTCCTCAAAACTGGTAAGGTTAAAAAAAAGTTGTTTTAATCCTTAGAGGAAAACATAGCATTACCTTCAGGCAGTGGCCCTTAGTTCTCTTGTGGTTTTGAAAGGTCTGGGATGAATCCTTATCACACAATTAATTCTTAGAGCAGTGGCTCCAGAAATGAACTAGGAGCAAACCATACATTTTCTCCTTGGTTCCCCTGTTCATCTGAGTCTGAAAGTATCTCTGTCTCACTCCTTCAGTCCTAATCAGCAGCAATGCAGCCCCAGGACCTCAGTTTCAACACCTGCAGCGAGGTCAAGCCAGGCTTGGACCCAAATCTATCACTGAGATGATTTACACACCAATAATTTCTCCCTCGCCAGCAATCAGTCTCTGTTCCTTGCTGCCAGGTCCAACAGGAGATGCTGCTGACATGAGTTCCCCAGGAGTTCTTCCTTCTAAAAATATTGATCACAACTCATCCTTTCTGCTTCAGCTGAATTTTCAACAAGGTTTCAAAAGCACAGGAGGAGCTCCCCATGCAACCTGTCCTTACAGCTCCCTTGCAGCTATCACCTCCTCCGTGTTACACAGATGCACAGTTTTGAAATGTATTACTACCGCTACGTTTGTCAGCAGTTTCATCATCATTCAACATTACAGTAGGGAATGCACCATTCAGGGATCATGTTCTGACACTGAATTTCCATGTGTGACAAGGAATGGCAAAGTAAACAGACTTGAATCCAAGTTATGGCTGTTTGAGAGGTGTTTTTACACGAAGAGTAGAACAAAACAAACTCAGAGTCATAGAAGAGGAGCCTTGGTTGGAAAAGACCGCTAAGATAATCAGGTCCAACCATTAACCCAGCACTGCCAAAATAATGCAGTTTGAGGCTTTTAGCTTAATATTAGGTCTCTCCCCTCTCTATAACCTCAGCACAAATACCAAAGATACATAGATTATACAGCTATAAAATATTACATGCAGCAAAAAGACCAGACTCAGAATTAAAAAAAGAGACTACTGTCACATCACTGTTGTGTCCTTGTCCTCCACACATCTCATCTGCCTCACACCCTGACCCTCACTGTGACAAATCTGGGCCACCCTCTTCCCAGGCTCCTCAGAAGTTCTGTGTGCAGGGACCTGCACCCACGCTTGTGTGCAGGGAGTCATTTACCCTCCCGTGTTTATTCTGTGGTTGGTGTAAGTGATCTTTGGTCTCTGACCAGGGGCATGAACCATTAAGAGCATGATAACAGGCAGCATTCTCAGATAGCCTTTGTGTTCTCTTCATTCAGCCCTGAAACGCAGCCAGGCTGTTGATTCGAGTGGGTAAAGCATTTGACAAAGCTTGAGAGCATCTGATGATCCTGCCTCTGTCCTAGCACAGACCCTGGTGAAAATACTTCTGGCGAGGTGTTTATGTAGAATAGTGTTGTTTTCTTCAGGGAAACTCAGGGACCACTGTGTTTTCCCAGCAACTTCTTTAATATCATAAATGATAATAAAATGCTAATAAAATATATGCAGGAAATTCATTAAATTAGCCCTATTTTCATTCAAGCTGATATTCACAGTGGGGCTATTGTACCACATTTTGCTTGGCGTGTTTTCAAAGAAGGTAATCAAAAATCCCCTCTTTTCTGTTTACCATCCCAGCTCTATTTTTATCAGATGACTCTCCCCATTGTCATGGCAAGAGCAGACCGGAGTCTTAGTTCAATTTAGCAATACATGACCATAAATACATCAGCAGATTGAATTAGAAAGTAACATGCCAAAAGCAGCTTTCTCCTCTTTTTTTTTTTTTTTTTTTTTTTTTTTTTTTTTTGCATTCACACATCTGACTCAATCACAGAACTCTAATTGAAAAGCCTCAGCGGTGGATTAAGATCATATACATTATTAGGAAGCACAACACCCCGTGCATGCTGATGAAAACAGGCAGGGGTTGGGGAGCCCTGTGTGTCCACATTTAGCCTCTACCCGGGGCTGAACTGCAGCAGTTGTTCTACAACCCAATGTCCCCTCCCCACCTGAGAAGGGGAATTGGGGAAAAAAGGGAGAAGTCCCCTGGGCTGAAGTAGAAACAGATTTCATGAAATAACAAAACTGATACAGTCACCAACATAAAGCATACAAGGTTCTACTCAGCCTGGTCCTTGGGGTCAGCAGCAGCAGAAGGCCAAGAGAGGAGTCCCAGGAAGAGGAACTCCACCCTCCCTGAGCTCCCTCCTTTTATAAGGAGCATGATGAGTGGTGTGGGATACAGCTGTGAGTCAGTGCCTTGATGGGATCTCCCTCTGACTGGGGGCTGCTCATGGCTGCCTGCATGGCTGGGCTGGGGGCTGCTCCTGGGGAACCTGGCTAACACACACAGTCACTGCTCTGAACACCCCTGGACACGGGGGCAAGCAGCAGAGCAAAGGGGTGACACTGGTTTATAGATGTGATAGTAGGGGGGGGAGGAGGAGGAAGCTATGTAGGAGGACTTCTATTCACTTGTTGCATTCAAAGGGCAAAATATTTCAGCCCCTTCCTGCCCAGTGGAACTCTGTGGAGTCAATGGGAGTTCAGGAGGGACTAAAACACAAAGTGTAGCCTGGCAGCCCTGTGTGTAATTTTAGGACCTGATTTGTAGCCAGCTGGAGTAAAACATAGAATCACAGAACAGCCTTGGTAGAAAAAGACCTCTAAGATGACCCAGCCCAACCATTAACCCAGCACTGCCAATCCACCACTACACCATGTCCCTCATCTCCATGGGATGTCAGCTCCCCCTCCCTACGGAGAGGCAGGATGCTGAGTGCCACCCTGGCACTCTGCCTTCCCCTGTGCTCAGTGCACAGGGACAGGAGCATAAAATAAAGGTGATGAAGGTGACGGTCCCTTCTCCTTGTCCCCGAAGGAGCCTGCACGCTGGAGCAGCAGTGAGTCCCCCCCGCTCGGGAGGGGGGGTCGCTCCGAACGAGCCTGCAGGAGTCTTTAAAAGGACTTCTCGGAGCTGGAAGGCAGCTAGACCAGCGGAGGAAATGCAGCTCTCCTCTGATACCCCTTTCTCCTCTCCGTGGGCACAGAGTGGGTGCTCCCAACCCCTCCCAGGAGCCACAGGGGCACCCGTGGCAGGGGGGCCTGCCTCCTCCTGGGGGTACAGAGGACAGGGCAGAGCAGCGGGGCGACAGAGCCAGGTAAGGGCATCCCTGAGCACGGGGAAGGGGGCAGAGGCGTACCGGGGGCGACGGGAGGGGGCAGAGCATCCCTGCGGAGCGCTGCACCGACGGCTCCCCGAGCGGCTCCAGCCCAACTTTCTGCAGAGTGGGTGTCCCCAGGCTGTCCCCTCCCGGGCTGTGACACCTTCCCCTGCCGCTGCTCCGTCCCTGCCCGGCAGCCCCGTCCCTCCTCCCCGGGGGAGCGGCCGCCGTCCCCGCCCGCCGCCGGAGGGAAGCGGCGGAGCTGGGGGATCGCTCCCGGCCCGGGGAGGGAGCGGGGCCGCTCACGCCTCCATCCGTCCCTGGAGCCGCAGGTAACCAGTGCCGGGGGAGAGGGGAGCGGGGCTGGGAGGGATGGGGGGAGAGGCAGGAGGGATGGGGAGGGGGCTTTGCAAAGCGCACCCCGCGTTCGAGGGCTCCCTGGGATGAAGGAGGCACCGGAGCGCTCGCACCCGTTTGTGGCTCGCCCGGAGCAAGCGACCACCCCGAGTTTGTCCTTCTCCGCTGCTGGGGAGCGGGGTGAGCCCGTCCTGGCTGGGGGGGTGGCGGGGGGAGGACCGGCGGAGCTGGGGATGCTGTGTTTAAAGCAGGATCATCCTTAGCGCTGCTTGAAAGGGAGGAGAAAGGCACCTGCGGGAGGGATGCGCTGCTGCCTCGGTCCCACCGGGACCCAAAGCGGTGGCAGAGCCCTGAATGGTGCCCAGTCCGGTGGGATGGGGGCACGGAAAGGCAAGGCGGGGGGCAGAGCTGAGCTCACGATGCTCCTTTCTGGAGGGAAAGCGCAGGGGGTCGGATGTGCTCCAGGGGGGTCAGCAAGAAGTGGATGGTGAGGATGACAGCGGGTCCTGGGAGGCACCATGGGTCTGTGCTGAGGGTAGCATCCTGTGTCCGTGTGCCTCACTGGGTCACTGCAGCTCCAGTGCCCGCAGAGCCGGGCACGGCTTGTTCCCTGTGCCCAGCGTGCACTGAACAGCAGGGAGAGAACAGCCCGGCTCAGGTGCTTTGAACTTGCAGACGTGTTGGGGTAAACTAGAGACTTTTTATAGTTATACAGGGGAGGAGACACGCAGGTCACACCAGGCAGCCAGTACTTAGAGTGCTGGGATCAGTCTCTTAGTCCTTGTGTTGGGAATCCCAGCTCCTGGGGGACTCTCACTGGGGCTGGGTGGCCAGAGAGGACCTGCACTGCTGGAGTGGGGTGCATCCAAGCCAGAGACCTCACACCTCGGGAGGACCAGAGACCTCACACCTTGGGAGGACCACAGGACCGCCGGTGGGAAGGGACCCCCAAGGGTCCTGGAGCTGCTCCACTTCGTGCAGCGAGAGGCTGTCACTGAGCTGGGTCTCACCTGGAGGCTCTCTCCTGGAAGTGGTGCCTGAGCTGAAGGATCTGTGGTGGTTTCAGCTCTCAAACAGCCTGGAAGCAGACCCAGCCCATAGTTAACTGCTCCTCAGCGGAGTTGTCCGAAGCTGTCACATCCCTGGAATCAGTGGATGTCAATGGACTGCAGAGGAGAGAGGGGCAGAAGAGAAACATTTTGGTAAAACCCTCTGGTTCTGGTGATGCTCCAGTGAAATCGTCGGAGTTCAGCCCTGACCCGGTGTGAGCACGGAGATGTTGGGCTCCAGAAGTTCCTTAAATCAACTGACCTGGGAGCAAAACGAAAAGCATGTGATTTACAGGACTGTTTGTGTGACAGGACCAGCTCAGCCAAAGTGAGTAACCTCTGAGCATAACAGAGCCTGAAATGTGTTTGGGGGAAAAAAAGGGTATTTTGTAAATATTTGGCAAAAGTAAAAGTGTTTTATGGGCTGTTTGTTTGCAAACTGACAATAGGACCAAGTCATCAGATACCATCTCTGCAGAGTGCTGTGGGAAACACTGGGCTGGCCTCAGCGGGGGTAACAAAGTGTTGCCAGCTTGAAAGTACAGTTGCTAAAGACAGTGGTAAAAGTGGCAAGACTTTAGTCAATGTTGACTTCATTTGATCAGTGTTTAGCACCAACACAGCGAGCCAAAACAGAAAACCAATTTAGTGTGAGAAAGTTGTTTTGTTATGTCTTCTGTAGAGAAAAATCAATCACTCGAGTTCTTTGGAGTGAGAAATACACCCTGAGAAATATGAAATAGCAGATTTTGACATGGAGAAAGTTCCCATCTGAGCAGAATCCTTTCACTTTTTTACCTCTGACCCAATGCACTTTATAGAGTTATTTTTGTTTTGCTATTGTAACCTCAGCCAGGAAGAATTCCCACCTTGATCCACCTGGACAGATTTAAGGTTTGTGCTTTGTGTTGTGATGCTGCTCCAGTCACTGATGGGCTGCTCTGTGCTGTCAGATGGATACCAGCTCTTGTGCCATGCAGAAGCATGTTTGTTTAGGATACCTGCTAGAGAAGTATTCCCAAAGGCTAAAAACCTTCTCCTGAGCAGAATGGTCTGTACGTAACATCTCTGCTATTTCTTCTTGGTTTTCTTGGGCAGGGACAGAGGCAATCAGATGTGTTTAGCTGCAGCACTGCTCTGTAAAAGGAGAACTTGGAATTATACTAGTGATTCCTCTGGATATGTGTTCTTAGCTCCTTAGCTTGTCCTTTTTGGTTTGTGTGTTTTAAGCAGAAAGCACATAATTTCTGGAGTATACCAGTGTGATGTCTTGGAGATCAGACACCAAAAGGAAAAAAATCTGGATGAAAGTCCCCTAGAGGTGTTTTTTTATTAATCCTTTAATTAAGAACACCAAACCAAGTTCATAAGATATCAGTCAGCATGCCTTAATTATATTTAGTCGTCCTTTGTTGAGGTTCATGGTCATTAACTGCTGTAGCAGCAATGTAAGTTCAGGCAAAATTGTGCTGGTGAGGGGCGAGCTATCAGCTGGACAGAGGGAAAAATCATCTATGCCCATCAAAGGCAGCCAGAAAAACATGCTTTTGCAGCTGTTCAGGTTTTTTTGTTGTTGCCATGCCATAACGAATCTCAAAATAGCAGTAGCTACAAGGCAAAGACAATGAGGTTTCAATGGCTTAGTGGATAAAGCACTGGATGGGAACTCTGGAGATCTGAACGACTCAAAGCACATCACATCCCCAGCCAGTTCATGGGAAACGTTCAGATGATGGCAGATCTTTGCTGGTGCTGCCAACCTGCAGGCTGTCACCAAATGAAGAGACTAAGGACATTGCATGAGAGCCTTATCCACCCTCTATGGAAGGGAAAGTTGCAAAATTCATCAAGTGTTCACACAAACCCAAGAGAAGATCCCAAAATATTAAAGAACCAGACTGACAAACTGCTGAAGTATCATTGACTCCTGGGGGCAGCACAGCAGGACAAAGAGACTATCACAAGTGCAGTTAAGGAAGCTGGAAGAGCTGAGCCCCTCCATGGAAGACACACAAAAGTCCCTCAAGGAAAGCCTTTGGGTGCATCAGGAATATCAGCAATGGATGGCTGGAAGAGCCTGAGGCCCTTTGCAAGCAGGGATTTTGTGCTGTATCTTCAGGGTGAGAAGAAATTTGAGAGTATCCAAACAAAGGAACTCTTCTCCCTCACTGCTCCTCCCAAGGCTTGAACTCTAAATGAGGTGGAAGGAGCAACAGGCTTGAACTTACTGTGTAACTTACATAGTCAGCCACTTCCAGGGTATGTACTGTGGGGAAAAAGGAGGTAACTTCAGAAGGAAGATGTCCATCCTCATTTTTTTTGACTGGGATAAGAGCCACACATGATTGTGTTTCCTGACCTTCCCCTGCTGAGTAGCAGCACTGGTTCTTTTCACTGTCCTCCTATTTTTGCAGTCCTAGAACAAAAATTTTGCTTTTTGGCCCAAATTGGATGCTGCTGAGCTAGTCTGGACTGCTCCTGGGGAGAAGTGCCTTCCCAATCTCAGCACCAGACTCAGTCCCAAAGATGCAGTTCCATGAATATGACTTTATAGACACCAGCTGTCCCATCCCAACGCCCATTTCCACTCTTTGGCCAAAAGTGGAGTTTGCTTTTTCTTATATAAGCACTAATCCAGTGCTGTTTAATTCCCCAGGAATACGTTTTTATCTGACCTCTCCCTGCCCTGTGCTGCCAGGGACTGCCATGACTTTGCACTGAGCCCATGACTGCAATACCTAAACCCCCCAGCAGCACATTCAGAACCTTCAGAACCTCCCTCCCCCTTTCTCATCTCCATCTTCAAGCCAGCACTTGTCTGAGCTTTGGCAGCTCTCAGCTTTACCATCCCAGCCACCCTGGATTTCTGATTTCTCTGGTACATCTCCTCCCAGCCACGGAGTCACATGTGAGACACCTACCTCCCATCTGCACATTTCCAAATCAGAACAGCATATTTATGATTACTACTGGTAGCTGGAGGAACTTCTACTCTCACTCACTGCAGTTTTTCTCACCCAAAGAGAAAGCACAGTAACCAGTCCGTGGAGGTGTTTGCATCCCTCTTGGAGACATGCTTAAAATGATGCAGAGTTTTGCTTGTGATTGAAAGGCATGGGTGCAGCGTGGGCTGGGTGTTTTTGAACCCATATTTATGCCACAGATTATTATGGAAACACAACCATCAGATGATGGGAACAAAAGGTGCTGGGCACATCCTGCTTGAGCACCTGTACCACAGTCTGCTGGCCAGACTTGGGAGAGACCTTGTTTTGAATCTCCACGCTTATAGCAGATGCTTCAAACTTTTTATAGTGGAAATCTTTATAAACACCTACTTAGACCTTGCTCAGACAAAGAATGAAAAAATATTCATGTGATTCAAGCATAGAATCAGAGAATTAGAGAATCATTTTGGTTGGGAAAGACCTCTAAGCTCACCCAGTCCAACCATTAACCCAGCATTCCCAGTCCCCACTGCCCCATGTCCCTCAGCACCACATCTCCACGGCTCTGAAATCCCTCCAGGGATGGGGACTGCCCCCCTGCCCTGGGCAGCCTGGGCCAGTGCTGGGGAACCCTTTGGGGGAAGGAATTGTTCCCAATATCCAATCTAACCCTGCTCTGGCACAACTTGAGGCCATTTCCCTTCGTCCTGTCACTCTTACCTGGGAGAAGAGACCGACCCCCCTTGCTGCCCCCTCCTTTCAGGGAGCTGCAGAGAGCAATGAGGTCTCCCCTCAGCCTCCTCTTCTCCACACTGAACCCCTCAGTTCCCTCAGCCACTCCCCATCACACTTGTGCTTCCACAAGAAACAGAGTGTTGAAAATTTTCAACCCTTTAAAATTTGTCTAATAAAACTTACTCTACCACCAAATCTGTTCAGCTCTCTGTGTCCTGAAGCTGCCCACTGCAGTCTGGATTTCTTGCAGAAGAAAGGTGTTTCTTAGACAAAAAGCACACTTCAGGGTGAGAGGAGAGGGATTCAGAAACACTAACAGAAGAACAGCCTTGAGTGATGGAAGAGAAACAGCCTGTTCCTCTCCACTGCAGTCTTCACATCTGTGTGTACACAGCCTGGCCTGGTGGAAGTGCTCTCAGACACGGTCCTTTCTGTCTTGGACTCAGTTGATTTTTTCTTCTAGGGTTCTCTTGGTTGTTATGGAGGGTTTTGCTTTCCCACCTACACAGCTGCTGATGTTCCCTGGGGCTTCTCAATTGGTTCTGCCAGGCAGCAAGTGGCATTTGAATATATCAGCCTGAGACTGTTCCGATGTAAACAGGGAGACCTGTGAAACATCACAGTGGAGCTTCAGATACAAAGAGCTGGGGACTATTTTTGGTGCTGGATTCTGAAAGCACTCAGAGCTTGTACAGGAGTGAGACAGGGCTGAGTCAGTCCCTCAGCTTCTCTGGGCACCCTCTGCTAAGCAACAGCAGAATTGCACCAAATTGGACTTCAAAGCTTTCAGCACTAATGCCAGGGCTCTGCTTCCAGCCTGATTTGTATGTGCTGTTCAGTCAGAGTCTTTCAAAATGATCTTCTAACATTTTCAGTTTTCAGACAGGAAGCTGGGAGTAAAGGTGGGTTCTGGATTTGTGTATTTTTGTGCAAGTTGGGAAGCACAGAGGATACTATCCCCCCTGCTCATTGATTTCACAAAAGAGGAAAATATGTGTAGGACAGGTTAGAGAGAGTGCAGCTCCCTTGCTCAGGCATTGGTCTCATCACCTCTGCTAACTGCATAATTCAAATGCAAATTCTGACTATAGAGAGAAGATTAAATGTTGTGTAAAACTTAGTCTACTTTGAATTCACTCTTTCTTTCTTTCTTTTTCTTCCTCTTTATTTTTTCCCCTTTCTAGGAACAAGATGCCCATGAAGTATAACCTCTCTTAGCCTGAAAAGAAACACCAAGGTGTAAAGTTATGGATCCTTTATACTTTTCCAACACATTTAGCACAGAAGCTAGTTCCAGTGGTGTGAATTCCTCACTGCTGACCAACGTGACAGAGAATGGGACGCTCTCAGAGCAGCCCTCATTCAAATACATCCTGATTCCCATCTGTTACCTCCTTGTATGCGCGGTTGGGCTCAGTGGCAACACGTTGGTCATTTACGTGGTTTTACGCTATGCCAAGATGAAAACTGTCACCAACATTTACATCTTGAATTTAGCTGTTGCTGATGTACTCTTCATGCTGGGCCTGCCCTTCCTGGCCACCCAGAACGCCATCTCCTATTGGCCTTTTGGCTCCTTTTTGTGCAGGCTCGTTATGACTGTAGATGGCATTAACCAATTCACTAGTATTTTTTGTTTGACTGTGATGAGCATGGACCGCTACCTGGCAGTAGTTCATCCCATTAAATCAACCAAATGGAGACGTCCCAGAGTGGCCAAGCTCATCAGTGTGACTGTCTGGACATTCTCATTCTTGGTGGTGCTTCCAGTTATCATCTTTTCGGATGTGCAGGAAGACTTTCACACCTGCAACATGAACTGGCCAGAGCCTGTCAACATCTGGTCAGCAGCGTTCATCATTTACACATCAGTCCTTGGGTTTTTTGGTCCTTTGTTGGTGATCTGTCTCTGCTACTTGCTGATTGTGATTAAAGTCAAATCTTCGGGGATCCGAGTTGGTTCTACGAGGCGCAGGAGATCAGAGAGAAAGGTGACCAGGATGGTGGTGATCATTGTGGTGGTCTTTGTGTTTTGCTGGCTCCCATTTTACGTGATGAACATTGTCAATTTGATATTTATACTGCCAGAAGACCCTGTGTTGGTAGGAGTGTACTTCTTTGTGGTGGTCTTGTCCTATGCGAACAGTTGTGCCAACCCCATTCTTTATGGATTTCTTTCTGACAACTTCAAGCAGAGTTTTCAGAAAGTCCTTTGTCTTCAAAAGGGCAATGGTGTAGAGGATGGTGACCCCATTGAACACAGGCAAGAGAACAGCAGCCGCTTGCAGGAATCGATGTTAACCCAGAGAAATATGGAATTCAATGGACATATGCAGACTAGCAAGGTCTAAGGGCATGGTTTGGCACTGCAAAGCACTTGTAGACCTGGAGAACTTGGGGACTTAAAGGAGAGATGAATTCATAACAAAGCGAAAATCTGGAGACCTTTAAGCTCAAATAAATGTACATAGCCTTCTCTTCACTACCCTCCCTTGCCCAGCTAAAAGTGTTATGGGCTATACTGGGCTGTGTGAAGTTCTTACGGTGTTTCAGCCAAGTCAGATGTGTGTTACCACTTTCTGTACTCCAGAAAACTGATTTACTGGTACACACTGCTGGACTTGTACTGCTCTAGTGATGCAAAACAACACTAAACCTGTTTGAACTACCTTGTTAAGCTGAGTTTATGGCTGCTTTGCACTATTGGGATGAGCTCAAAGCAGAAAACAGCTCACATAATATCTTTGGAAGTCTTCAAGGGGATCTCAAAAAAACCCCACTTCCTGAAGAGGAAGTTTCATACAAAAAAAGCCACAGCACTGATCTTGAAATTGTGACTGAACCATGGTTATAAAGTGCCGTGGAGTCCATTTACATTGTTTTACTGTCATTAACCCATATAAGGGCTTCATAATATTCGAGAACCTTTCAAACACAGTAAGAACGATTAAAAACAAGACTAGGAAAATGATAGCTGAGAGGATTCCATGTATTCATAAAACATTCACATTCTAAACCAAACTGCATATAAAATGTAACCACTTTATTATTATGTAAGTGACGATGATCGTGAAGTCCTGGAAAGCTGTTGTGTATATTTATTGGTTCTGAATGTAAGTATGGATGTGCATATAAACTGTATTTTCAGAAATTAAAACAAGTTCAATCCCTTTCTGACCATCCATTTCATGGCTTTGCCAAGCACTGTCAGGCACTGCTGAGATGATACAGCAGGATGAGGGGAGCAAGGAACAGCCCCCAGACCCAATTCCTGCCTCCTATCTGATCCAAGCTACTTACACTGTAAAGTGAGGTCCCTTCATACACAAAAAGGAAGAAAGTAAATTAGATATTCATTTTAATCCAAGCAGAAACTACGTGTTCTCTTTAGAAATTGCTTTCTGCCACTGCTCTCACCCAGACAGGTCAAACAGTCCTTCTGTAAGGAAATTTATTTGTATGTAGTAGCAAAAGGGCAGGGAATACAAAAAGAGAGGGCATCTCAGCTGTCCTTCCAACGTTTGGCGACCTTCTATGGCATCTCTAGGGGACATGGCTGAGCCCCAGCACCAGCAGTAAATATCAGCCTGGTATTTGTACAAGCAAAGCAGATTATTCAAATAACTCTAAACATGATGCTGACATGGTTCCCCCCTAGAGTGCAACTGAGTTGAAGAGCAAAACGTGTCTTGTCCTGTAGGCTGACTCCAGCCAGCAGGACCTGTAGCTCAGGGTGGAGAGAGCCTTCGCTCCCACCCAGGGGTGTCCCCTCTCATCTGTGCAGGTGGAGAACAGACCTGCCTCCATGACCACCAGCTCTGAGGATGAAACACACCAGGCAGGTGCTAAAACCACTCAGGCCTTAAAACTACTTATTCCTGATGCAACTATTTAGCATGAACTCATGTTCTTGCTCCTACCCACTGTTCCTATGGAAATATGCACCATTTTCCTACGTACATGCCATCATACGTGGCCACACTCACATTCCCCAAGCCCAAGAGTGCAAGAGCTCAGCAGACACAATGAGAGACAATTGCAGGATGTATCCAGAGCCTGGTCCTTGGTTTGGGCCATTAGTAGGCACATTTAGACCTCTTGCAGTAGCAGGCTGTAGCCCACCTTCCATACACCTGCACTCCACCATGGTCGTTAATTCAACATCACCGCACAACCAGGTTTACATTGATTAATTAAGTCATGCAATATCTATTATTTCCAGAATTATCAGGCTGTTTCAGGCATAAATCAACTCTCTTATCAGTTCTTGAGACACGTGGAGTAATTAGTGCAGGCCTTTATGTCATCTCTGCTAACTCCATATGCCTCCAGTTGATTAGCCAGAAGTTCTTCTCCAGTGACAGAATTAGAAAAACCCATTTTAGTTCACAGATCATTTGGGAAGCAGCAGTAATAATTAATGCTCTCACAGAGGGAGGGTGCCCCACGTACGCAGCATTGGTAGCTTGCTCTGCTGAAGCACAGAGATACATAATTCAAGCCCAAGTGTGTTGCTGAGTACATCTACGCCATCGTCCATCACCAGCCTGATTCTCTGGAGCAGCTGAACTGTTAAGCACAGGAAAAATGAGCAGAATGAAGAAATCAGAGGGTTGTTCACATTAGCAGCAAGGCTCAGCAGTGCTGGTTTTAAATTAGGCTTATAGGTGAAGTAGAAACATGGCATGGAGAAGCTGTGAGTTGGGTACTGGTTTGCCAGGAGGCTCTTTAGAATAGAGACAGGGGAATTTGGAGGCAGACAAAACCACCAGCAGACTCAGAGTGGTGGTTTGAGGACAGAGGGTAGAGAGCAACCCCCCAACGTCCCTCCAGACATTTCCTCCCAGGATGGGACACCACTTGTAGACATCTTTCAGACTTGAGGTGTATCAGCCCCAGAGGGGCTGTGTGAGTGCTACTTTAACACAAAAATAAAAACACATTGCTAGAATCAGCCACTCACCCTGAGATTAAATAATTTAATGAGAAGAAGATGGAAGAATAAACTCCAAACCCAAAGAAAATAAAAATGCTCCTCAGTGGAATAGGTAAGAACACAGAACTGAAGAATACTCACAAGACCAACACTTGAGGAAAAATTAGCAGAGTTGAAATATCAATGATTTCTGGGTAACTTCTTTTTTTCTCTTCAGGGAAAAAGTTAATATTCATTTCAAACCTCTCTGAGCATGGGGCAGACCTAAAGAGGTGTGATAAAAGAAGATCCAGAGTTTTATTGCTCTGTCACGTTAATCTGGTGCAGTATCAGGAGACACCGGTGTAACAATAATCTGGTGCATTAGGGGTACTCTGTTTTTCTTTCCATGATGATTTTATGACACGCTGGAAAGAAAAGCCAACAGCATTTCATGCCAAGATGCTTTATAAACATTAATATTGTGCTATCTTTTACCACAGAGGAAGAGTTTCAGTGCCAGCTATAAGGTCTTTGTGTACCCAGCGAAATGTCTCTGTTCTTTTGTCTGACTCAAAGTCAGGTCACCATGTATTGTGTGGAGTTCCCATGCATGAATCATCTACCGTGGTCTTCACCTTCCTCTGTTAAAACATCCTGGACAAAGCATATATTATGCATCGAATGAACCAAACCTCTTATTAGAAAGAACAGCAGCAGAAAACTCAGAAGTGTCAGAATTTCTCTCTGATTCCTCTCCTGACTTACAGCAGGGGAGCAGGACGTGGCTTCTCTTAATTTGCCATAAAAAACATAAAGAAAACATTTTAGAAGTGTGTGCAGCATGTACCCATGTGATTGAAAAACGCTTTCCATTATGCTAATGACTGATTTGGTTTCTAATTTAAAAAGAATCAAAACTAATTTTATTTACTAAGCTGAGAATAATGGTCACGCTCCAACGAATGAATAAATGCACATTTTGGAAGGAATTCTTGTGTTGTAAATACATTTAATTTAATGCAGCATTTTCCCATAAAAAGGGGAACTAATGAGGAAGGGATGACTCCTGCACTCGCTGTGAAGAACATACGGGTTTGTGCTTAACTTGGAACTCCACAGGTCTTGGTTCAGTTCCTAATTTTAACCTTACAGCTTTGTTTGATGTGAGGTAGGCTGCCATTCCCAAAGTTTTCCACTCGTGCCTGCCCTATATGGCAGAGATTTGAAAGTCCCATCACAAAGTGCCTGTTTGGTGCCAGCACCATGGAGTTTACATCAGTTTTGTTGAAGTCTTGCAGGAATAGTTGCTCTTTATGAGAAGATGAGTTCTGGTGGATTGATTTTGTGTCTCTTTGATGTAAGTCTCCTTTCCCTTATTCAGGTGGGGGTTTTGCTGGTAAGAGCTGTGCTAGGTGGACAATCAGGTGGCTCTTGTTGACAATGCATCTCTGGGCACTGCGAGCCTGCTTGTCATTACCCTCTCCAAGAGGAACCACTTTGAAAGGAAATTAGGTTTCAGCGTGGCTCTCTTGGGGCAGAGAGGATTGAACAGACCACACAAACCAGGTCTTGATGGACCATCCAACACAGTAAAGCACAATCCATCAGCAGCACGGCCAGGACGATGATGCTAAGCAATGCTCCCATGAAACCTGTGTAAGTACTCAGTGTGACAGACACCAGCCATGTGCAACACTCAACAGCCACAACAGTGATGAGGCAAATGCTAAGTGGGTCAGAGAGCTTTTGCCAGTGCTTACAGGTTACAAATGTGTGTGTGTGGTGGAGGTTAGAAATAATATTCTCAGTTTAGGGAGAAAGTGCAGGTAATTTGTACACAGTGACAGAAGAGGAGGAATGAGATCTGGGTAAAGCCTTGGGAAATCACATCTCTGAAGCACATGAAGGAGCATTTCAGCATACAGCATGAAGTGGGGGTCTTTGATATCCTGAATGCTGAAATAGGAAATAAACCCAGACTGTCTTAGTCCTTCTGCAGCCAGACTTGCCCTTGATAAATGCTCCGTCTTATCTGTCGTGGTCCATGTTCTATCACACTCAGCCTTGTCTGCAATTTCCCTCCCTATCTCTGAGCCACGGGCATATTTCCTGCCCTCCAGGCAGACCTACGTGAGCAGGGTGCTGCCATGCTTTGCATGTCGAGGCACTTCATTCAGACCTCCTCAAAACCCCTACACTTGTCTGAATTGAAATTAGAAAGGAAAAAGAACCCTTACTTTCCCCCTCCCTGCAAATCGCCTGTATAGCCAGGCACTTTTTGGCTTTTATAGGAGATTTTGCATTCAATGTCAATGCAGGTTTTACTCTTCAGTGGTTTGCTTGGAGATTTTCCACCACCCTGTCTGTCAGAGCAAGAAAACTCTCACCAACAGGGCCAGAGTACCAGAGACCTTCAGGGGGTGAGTTATTAACCTACATCTGCCAGGTTGTTCTGATGACTAATTTCAAAGTACAGCCAGTGAAAGGATTCTGCCAGTGCTTTATAACCAACCATACCTTATCTAAATAGTATTGACTGATTTTATTCTCTGCCGGTTGCTAATGACTGGCAAATAAATGACTGACTGTGCTGCAGCAATACAGAAAGGATTACGAAGCAGCAGTGTGATTTATGAGAAATATGTCATTTCTGCTGCTGAAGTAACATGAAAAAAAGGTAGGGAACTGCTTTTGCCAAATTCCCCTTATATATATTAAAAAAATTAGGCGTGCTCTTAATTTGCATTAGAGCAGAGTCTCTGGTTAAGTTGATTGAGCAGAGGACATGGCAGGTTTTCAGCTGGACTGAGTCACCTTCTCAACCCAGGCATGCCCAAAAAATACAGAGCTATCACAGGAGGCCAAAGCAACCAAGCCAAACTGTGCTTTCTCCTGCCCTTGAGAGAATCCAGAGCCACTCTGTTCCAGCCAATGGTCCCTGGGTGTCACTGGAAGCAAAGTGTGACCAGCCTCAACAATGATCATCATCCCTCCTGTGGTTAGTGTGACACAGCACCTGGAAAAGGTGGCATGTAATTTCTCTGGATGCAACTCAACCCCCTGCCTCGGACAAGTCTTGGTTTGCAAGAAGAGTGTCCCCAGCATCTTGCTCAGTGCAACATGATTGTTGCTACTGGGCCAACTCTGGAACTGCTGGTGCTGTAAGCCCAAATTTTTGTGCCCTGAGCTGGAGGAGATGCAATACTGCAAAACAAGACACGTGATGGTTTGTACCCCAACATCCAGAGTTCTGCTGGCTGCCTGGTGCATTTTCTCTACTCAGGAGTGTAAAACACAGGGAGGAAAAAAAGAGTCTAAGCTGAAAGGGTGAATATTGCTCTGGCCAGACCTCAAGGCACGGCTCACAGCAACTTCACTGCAGCTGCAAACAGCAGGAGCTGATGGCACACAGTCCCTGAGGAGCAAGATCAATCTTTCACTGCACCCCAGGCACAGGAAGATGATGTTTTCTTTATGTGGCACAGTCCCTCTTACCCTTGAAGGACCAGGAGCATGCTGAGGAGGAAGAGGGGATCAGCTTGGCCGAAGCCTTGCTTTGGTACCTTTCAGTGAGTTAAAACAGCTGCAAATTGTCCCCAGTCGTGGCACTGAGGTGACAATCAGGCAAATGGAAGCTGACAGAGATAATGACTCTTTAGATGTCAAAAAGCTGCAAGTATCAAACAACTCATCTAGTAAAGGTGAAACCTTTTAAGTAACACCAGGGACATGGTGGCACCTGGTTTCTGGGGTGGGCTGCTGGGAAGGGGGGGCTGTGATGCCTCCTCCGTGCAGACCTTTCCCTGCCACCGTGACCTCTTTGCCTTTCAGGTATTTCAGTGAAAGCCAGTGGTACTAAACATGATCAATGACTGTCTCTTCTCATTTGGCAGCATGGTGACAGTGAATAAACGCTACCTGCAATTAGGTCATCCCTTTAACGAATTAAACCATTAAGGAAACAATTAGAGAGGGAAGCTTGGTTTGAGGGGTGCAAGACAACTGAGACACAGAGGTCCATCTCTGGCTAGGTGACTTCTGCCAGCTGATGATTCTTATTGAAGCAATTATGCATAACTTAATGAAAGACAAAAGGGCTTGCAAAATTAAAGGGATGACAGCAAGGAGCAGGGCTGTTTCACTGGCAGTGGTGTGGAACTGCTTTTGGATTTTACCACTCGCTTATCCTGGCTTGATTTATGAATTCTGGCCAGGAACATCTTCTGCCTCAGAAAGAAAAAGAACTTGAATAAATGAAGATGTATGGGAAAGAATTAAAACCTGGCATGGCACGAGCAGAGCAAAGATTATTTCTCTCCTTCCCTCCTAGAATTTGATCATATTGGAACTAACCAAGAAAAGTTATCTGAAGAGTGAGACACCTGAAAAATAGCCTGATAAAAGTGAGATGAAAGCAGGGAATGCAGAAGTCGTCTCTGACCTCTGCCCCTGTGTGTGCATGGATGCTGGCTCTGACTCCCCTCTAAGCCTCTGTCTGAGGCAGGGGTGAGACCTGCCTGTGCACTGGGGGTCCTCATTTTGCCATCCTTCCTACTTGCAATCATGGCCTCGGGGAAGCATCAGGAATCAATTGCCTGAACAGCCATCTCCCTGTCATCCCAAAGCGTGGAGCTTCATTTCAGACCTGCTATTGCCTGACCTTTGAGCAGGCGAAGCTGCTGTGAAACCAGCTGCCTGTGCGAAGGCTGTGAGCATGTTTTGGGAACAAGAGGAAGAAAACTGCTTTTTCACCCCTTTTCATGTTTGCCTTCTAATGGAATAGGGAAATATAAGCAGGGTTCCCTCCAGCATAGCAATGCACCTGATACCATCCACTACTGCAGGAAGGAAACTTGTTCTTACATTATCCTAATGGTGGAAACACTCTGCCCCCTTTGATTCACTTTCAGCCCTGTTTCCTCTGATCCCCAGTCAACATTAATCTTAATTATGTCTCAGCTAACAAGCCTCTAAGAGTTTATTAAACAGGCTTTTGTGTTCCCTAATTGAAAATCTCAGCGCAAAGCGTTTCAGCGCTGCTTCTGACTCTCACACTGCTCTGACAAATTGTTCTGAGAGGTTGGTGGAGGGGACAGGGGACAGGGGCACCCTTCCTAACGCCGCCGTTTCGCTCGCCAGCTGCTGTTGGGTCTGTGAGGGGAGCTGATGGGGAGAGCTGGGGAGTCAGTCTCAAGCACCGTGGTCCTCTTGGGGGGACGGTGGTGTTGGAAATGCCACTCGTGGAAGTGCCTGATGTACAAATGCAGCCTCATGTGACCACTAAATGTCTCTAAAAAGGAAAAGCAGGACTGCCAGGGACCATGCATGGGCTGGAGAGCTCTTTACATCACTAAACACGCCCTGATCCTTGTAGTTATTGTCAGGAGCTGTAACATCCTGCAGGGAGCTGAGGTCTTTCTTGCAGGGACAGGAGATTTCTTCTCAATTGTACTTGCTTTGCCTTTCCTTCAGGTCAGGCCCAGTCCCCCCATCCCAGAGACACCCACATCTGCCCCCAGCTCCATCACCTCTGCTGCCACTTCGGCCTTTCCTTCTATTCTTCTCATCCTTGGATCTGTCTCACCTTCATCTTAATCCTACTGCATCTGTCCTGCCCCTTGGGGGGATCTGTGGACCTGCCCTGAGCCACATAGGGAGCTTTGTCACAGCACCATCAGTGTCACATCATGTACCACAAGAGTACACAGAAGGTTGGTCTGAAAAGGCATCATTTTGGGTCCTGGTTTCAAACAGGGACCAGACCTACCCTGCCCTTACTCCCACTACCCCTGGATCAGGACAGGGACCACAGCAGCTGGAAAATAAACGTTCCAGCAGGAAGCCTGCCTGCCAACATTCTCATTGATAATGTTGCAATGCATCACATTTAACGAGAAAATTTCGGAAAGCTTTCAACGCATCAATTCTCAGATAAGACAGCTAAATGACCTTTCCACAAACAGCTGCCTGGGGAACTCTGTTTCGTAACAAAAGCCTGCCCCTAGCTGGGGTTACAGGAGGAATTGCAGTGGCAAGTTGCAGCTAAGAGCACATGTAGGGTCTTCTTACCATCCCTGGGGAGAAAGCAGTCCCTGGGGCAGCCCTGTTGGGCTCTGAGGCATCATCTCCTCAGCACAGCCCAGATAAAGCAGTTCAGTGTCAATTTGGCAGCTCTTTTCCTGGTCCAGACCTTTAGTTCTGCTCCTCACAGGTCACTTTCATAGCTCCTACAGACCATCTCCCCCAGCACCATGCACCCACAGGATCCTCTCCTCATCCCAAAAAGACTTCTCTCAGACTTGAGCAGTGCCTTCAAAAGCTCCACTCGCCCTTTTCCCAAAGCCTGCACACTGCTCTTGGGGAGACACGGGCTTCCCCAGCAGCTTGGCAGTGGATTTCTGAGGAGCCAGGCAAGCTGACAGCATCTCCGAACACATTTTATCAAAACATGTCATGCTTTGACAAAGACTGACAAATTCAGATGAAAATCTGTCCTCCCAGTCAGCCATTCCCAGAAAGCAAGAGACAGAAGTGACACTCCCCAATGCAGTTGGTTTGGTTTTTTTTTTTTTTTTACACATTTCAAATGCAATCACCAAGCCTGAGGGACTGACTGACATTTTTAATACCTCGACAGACAATTCTTCAAATTAAAACTTCCTATTCAGCTTTAAATGCTCCTTTCTTGGCCAACCCTTTGTTTCATTAAAGTCTTACAAATGTTAGCTCTCCTGCTGCACTACTGAAAACAAACACCCACCCACGCATGAAGGTGAAGGAAACCTTGCCCTGTGCCCATCTGACCTTCACAAGGTTGCAAAATATATCTTCTTGTTGCCATTTCTGCTTAAGTTTCCAGTTATGAATACTCATGGAGATTCATGCAGACCTCTCAATAAACAGGTTTTCAACTGCTAGATGCCAAAGGGCTTTGCTGAAGTATGTGTGCAAAAGTAAAACCAGCAGCAGCTGGGGTAAAGGAGCATCTTTCTTAAGTGTATCACTTTTTATTCCAATGAAAATGAGTATAAGTGAGGGGGAAAACTCACATATTCAGTTTGTACACACAGCATTTGCAGAATGCAGAAATCCCAAGTGAGGAAGGAGTGACTGGAGCCTGAGGCAGGAATATACCCAGAAACCCATGGATTCTGTTTACACCAGACCTCCATTCCCTGAGGCTTTGCACACCAGTGGCCCCAGGGACTGCGTTATCCCTGGGATCCAAATGTTTCCTGCCATGCATGGTCCTGGCACAGCCTCGACACATGCAGCAGCATCCTTAAACACTGCAAGGTCATGTTTCCAACATGAACAAGTGGTGCCTTTCCCCTGGTCTCCCTAACTACCCATAACCTTCTGCAGCCAGAAAGAAGGCAGAAGTTGCTCATTTTATATACTAGGCTGTTCCCAGCATGGCTTATCCAGCTCCAGGTTACCTGAAGTGTCTTAGTTGCTCACCTCAACCTGCACTTTGTTTTCATGTCACATTTATTCCTGTACATTTTTGTATTGTTTGAATAACTCCACCTAAATCCACCCCTGTTGCTATGAGATGGATGATGCTGTGGGGTTTCTGTGTTCTCTCTCTCTTTCCTGCTGTAATCTCGTAACACTTAATCCTCTGTATCTCTTCATCTTTCCCTGAAAAGTCACTAAAGGTGAAAGCTTTCTCTACTTGCTCTCTTACCATCTAAGTCTTGAGCCTTTAAGCTTTTAATCCATGTTTCTGACCTCGAGCACTGAGTCCCAAACATCCAATGTGTCCTGTTCCCTTATCTTCCTCCCCATTTCCTAGGATGAACCTTCAGAGCTGTAGTGTCATGGCCATCATTGACACTCAGGGGCTGTAGCAGCTCTGCACAGCAAGAGAGATCGTGCAGGTCACACCCCAAATTCTCTGCAAAACTTCTGCTTCAGACAAGCAGAACAAAGGCAGGTAGCACAGACACCAGAGTGTCATGTCACAAGAGGAAATGCTGGCTCTGAAGAGACATGATGACAGCAGCTCCCGTGGGCAGGGGGAATTAATTGTGTGGCTTTCAGAATTAATGTGATCGTTCTGCTTCCCTGTTTGCACTGCTGTTGAGCCTCACACCACAAGCTGCACTCGCTTGCTGTAGCCACATGTGTGAATCCAGTCCCATATGCCAGGTGATAGACAGAGGTCTGATGGGCCTCACATCTCAGCCTCACAAATTTGCTGGTGTGCCTGACTACTCCAGACAAGAATCAGTGCAGCAAAGTGTCATTTACACAGAATAAATTTATGTTACCAAATTGTATTTGGATTTCTCCACCACCTATAGAAGCTTGTATAGGGGAAATGCAATTGCATCACACTTCTGGCATGATGTAGACATGCTATAAATGTGGAGCTGAGCTGGAACACACAGTTCAAGCCAAGCAATGTGAACAGGGGGGTTCTGCACCCCTGGAACAGACACATTTATTGGCAGGGTAACATCAACCCTCCCTCCCAGTTTGGGATCCGTCACCAGGTTCTGCAACACCTGTAGCCAGTATGAGAGCTACCAACTAAATCCAGCATGAATTTAGTCTTAAGTCACTTCAGGCAGCTCATTTAGGTGAAATTCACTGCTGTGTGAGAGACCAGAGTGAAGTCTATGAACCACTTCTGTCTCACAATGACAGACCTGATGCTGGCTGGCTGCACAGGGGTGGATTTCATCCTTTGTGAATCCCTCGAGAAATTTCCCAATAGGATATTAAAACACCTCCATATTGTTCAGTGAGCTGGAGCCAGCATTGTCAGAGATGCACTTAGCAAAGAGCATTTGCAATTTCCAGAGAGCACAAAAGTGCGTGGAAAATGAAATTGTCTGAAAAGCCCATACACAAAGCTGTTTCTCTTCCTTTTTTTCCTCTTTTCAACCATCCTCCTTCCCCAACCCTCAAAAAGTGCAGTCTGAAAACTGAGACTGATCCTAATCATCTAATTAAAATGCTGAAAAATTGCAAAGCACACAATATCCTGCACATCAAGATGAAAAACATACAATATTCTCAAGGTTTTTGACCACGCATCACCAGCTCTTCAATTCACTCTGGGCTTGGTGAGATCTTAGTTTGAGATCATGATAAATCATAAGTGCATGACACACAGCCGAGATGTTTAAATTCAGAGACAGAGTGTGCAGTTGGCCCTTGGGGTACATATGTGTCACCCAGACCATGCTGGGCACTAGATGCTGTGGCAGCATCCTGGAGGATGCTACTGGTCCAGGGAAGGGCTTTAGGTGAGCAGAAACCCCATGTTTCATGGGACACCTCTCTACAGGTACTAGCTATTTTATTTTTAATGTGACAAAAACAGAAAGGAAAGCTGCAGGTTCTGTAAATTTTAGTGAAGAATCACTCTGAACAGATTTCTTGGTGTTGCATGAGCTAACCAAGCTCGGGACAGCTTGGCACAGACCTGTGCTTCTCACTTGGGAATCAGCTGCTCTGTGGTCAACTGGGCTCAGCCAAATGAGGGAGGGTGGGGGCAGGAATTACACTGTGAACATTCTGGTTTTAACACCAATTTTTGTAGCCCCTTTTATGTGAAATCCATCATTTTAGCTGGGATATTTTGTCCTGTTTGGCTGCACCACAGGTCTGAGTCTTAGTAAAGATAAAGAATAAAACTGGCTGTTGTTGCTAAGCTCTCGTGAGCGTAAGCATCCAGGTGAGGAGCACAGTGTGAGCTTACATACACAGGCTTTCACCAATACTTTTCCACCCAAACTGGATTTCAGAGGGAAACGAAAGCACAAATTTGTGGCACTTGACAATTTCACGAGTGTCATTTCCAGTGAGCAACCACCAACGCACGTTCAAGAAGCCCCAAAAAAACCTCTTCCTGCAGCACAAGGCTGGGAAAGCATCGCTTTGCTCTGCGGCGTGTGACGTGCTGTCACACCTGAAATTCTCTGAGGGCCTTTTTCACATGGTTCTTTGCATCAGGACTTGCACACCCTCCACCTGGCACACAGAGCAGTGCTGTATTTAATTTGGTTACCGACACAAAGGCACAAACTCCTTTTACTCAGCAACTGGCTGAGGCTGCAACCCAGTAACTGGGGATGAGATCACACCACACTTCCCAAGGATCCAAAACAGATCCCAGGCAGAGAAGAATTCTGCAAATCACCTCAATAATAGCAGGATCCTGTTCAACTCAGAAATCACTTTGGAACAATATTTCATCTAGTGCCACAGGGTATTGTTCAGTGTGAAACTAAAAGCATTAGGGGATTTTATTGAGTGCCATGGCTCTTTTTGCATTATAAATACCTAATCCTTGCAAAGCCATTCTGCCACTGACAAATACCACCTAATAATAAAAGCTTTTGGTATTTTCTTTTTCACTAGTCTAGCAATGAGCCATGAGTCAGCGCAGTAATTCAGAGGCTGTTGCACCCTCACAGCTCTTTCCACTTCACACAAGAGGGACAGCCCCGACACACCCTGCTACAGCAAAACAGGAGGGATGCCTATGCCACTGCTGACTCTGGGGACAGATGACCTAGTTATTATTTATCCTGCCTATCACAGGGATGTCCTGAGATGCTGCAGATTGCCTTTCAGCCATCCAGTTCTCAACGAAGGCAGTGGGTGCTGAGAGGTTAAACCCTTTGGCATGGGCAGGAGGGCATTGCAAGCCATATGAAGTGGGCAAACTGCTTTGCCCAGAGCCTTGGGGGGGTGGGGAAGGAGATTTTTGGCTTAGAGGAGTATGTGGTATCTGTCAGCTCCACACACCCACTGATTTCATCCCCAAAACCCCTCAACAAATGACATTGCCAGTAATTAAGCAAATGCAGTTAGCAGTTTTACAGCTGATAAATTGTAACTGCTATTCTTAATGAGCAGAGAGACTCAATTAGATGAGGTTAATATACCAAATAAACGCTATGTGCTCCGCTTCAGAACCATCCAAGGTGAAACACCCCAGCACTGGGAGGTACTGAGCACAAAATACAACCCCACCAGAGACACTGATGATCAAACATTTGCTAATGTGCAAACTATTAGGGGACCTGCCACCAAATATCCCAAATCCCCAGGACACAATAACCTGAATCACCCCCAGTGAGGGGCTGGGTCTGAGCAGTACAGGCAGTGCTGGCTCTGTGACCCAGAATTTGCTAAATTCAGGCCAAGTTCCTACTGTCTGCTTTATTTTACTTCCTTCTGGTCTCAGAGGTCTAGCTGGGGGAAGGACTGGGGATTATATTGGGTTAAGTCACAATTTCTCCAAACATTTTAGCTGTGTAACCTGCACCAGCCATTCCTTGCACTTTCACAACTGGGAGCAGGGCTGGGGAAGAGTTCTTGTCGAAATCCTGAGCACACCAATATCCTTTCTCAGCCCTGGTCCACTCTTACTTTGGGTTTTCAGAGCACTAAGCTCTGCCATTTCTGATAATTTAATACATTAGCTGCTCAGTTCTGTTTTACATATCCCCCATGGGGGAGAGCAACCAAAGTCACACCCATTGTTAGAGCTAAGGTTGTGCAAATAACCTCTGGGACTCAACAAGCACAGACAGCATGGCAGGAGTGAGCAAGGAGATGCCATGCACATCACCTGTTCCAGCAGTTCCTTTTGTATTTTGGTGGATCTTAAAAATAACAGGTGACAAGTCTGGCACACAGCAAGCATCACCACAGCAGTATTTGGCTGCTGCCAGATAATTTCCACACCCTGGAGAACAACTGCCATCAGTGTGAGGTCTGAGGGAGCGTTTCCTACAGAGAGGAGCAGGTTTCAGGGCCAGAACCTGTGTTTGTTCACAGTTGTGTGTTTTCAAAGCTTTTTGCTGAAGTTTGAAAGTCTGGGCTTTTTCCTCCCCTATGGAGCACTTTCTGAGCTTTTTTTCCTCCTTGATTTTACCCAGGACTGAAAATAAAAGGGATGGGGACTCCTGCCTGGGCCACTTCAGAAAAAATCTTATCAATGGGATCCAGGCATTATGAATAAGAGTGGCAGACCCCTCGAAAGCAGGCAGCCACTGTTTAATTCCCTGGATACTAATGCTTGCCTGGACTTGCCATCCAAGATCTACACAGCAGCATGTGATTTACTACACTTCCCTGTACAGGTGCCTTTTCAATCAACAGGAGAGTCAAAATCCTGTCTTAGAAGGCATGAAAAGCACAGAGAAACAGAGGGAAGAATGACCTTGGGGAGTAATTGATTTGCATTCTTCCCTGCTTGGAAACAGGGCGATGGGAGTCCCTGGGTACACACCCAGTGCAGTGCTGGAGTTCTGCCTTAGGGAAAAAACAAACCCAGTGGCAATTCCTTTGTTTCCTGCACCAGAAGTTGTGCTCCTTAAATGGCCTTTTGGTGACAAAGGCAGGAGATATGTCACTTGCTCACACTGCCCTGCGCCAGCAAAAAGGTGTCCACTCCCCCCACAACTAAGGAAGAAAGCAATTTCTTTGTGAGCTGGCTTTAATGCAGTTTTCCCTGGAAGAAAGGAGTTGCAAATAGCTTTAGGTTGTCATGCCCAACATATGACAGCAACTGTTGGGGTGCCCAGATCCTCTGCAGCAGCTTTTGGCTGGAGCATGACGTGCAGATGCTGTCAACAAAACATCCACTGCTTTGGGAGAGGGGAAGCGAAGTCCCCAACTCCACAGCACCAGAGGGGCTCCACCAGCTCATCCCTCCCTGTTTGCCCATCCCCAAACTGTGCTGGCAGAGGGGACAGAGCTCTGCCCACATTTCTGTGGTGGCCAAGTCCAGCACTGTGAGGACACAGGTCACCAGCTCCTACCCCATTACAGTCACACAGTGTGTGAACTCTTACCAAGGGACTTCTTTCTAACTGAAGACCTGGTAAAGGCAGGAAGCATATAAAACCTCACAAAATTAGGCAAAGAAAAGGTGCTGAGGAGCCAGGTAATGTGACCTGGCAGAGAGAGCACACAGGTTTGCATTTTTCAGGTGCTACTACCTGGATCTTGGCCATGAAAGCTAAAACCACCATGGGTATAGAGGGTGCAGGAGGAGAAAGGCATCAGCAGGCTTTGGCAGGGACAGCCATGGAGCAAGGACAGGGAACCCCTCTGCCACATCCCACCTTTCCCTGAGCAACTCATGGGGGGAGGATGGGGAGCTCCCAGCCTGTCCTGGGGCATCCCTTGCTGCTCCCCGCTTGGGACACAGCCCAATGGCCTGGGAAAAACCATTCCCGACCTCCTACCTAAGCAGGATGAAGGACCAAGGTGGGGAAGCAGCTGATGTCTGCACAGCATGGCCCAGGCCAAAGTCTCCAGCCTTTTACCTATGTATTGCTCCCTGGCTCCTAAGTGGTTTCTATTTGTTTTAACACTTTCCTATTCTATCGTCTGCATTTTATCTGCTACTTTAAATCTTTGTTAGTGAATAGGTTCTTACTAGAATCATTAAGTTCCATTCAACTCATCCAAATGCAACCCATTAGCTTTATTTGTTGCCTGGTTTCCTTATCTGCATTGATGTTATCTCCCTGTTCCTGTTGTAAAATAAAAGTTTCCTTATTGAGAGGAAGAAAGCAGTTTGCCCACGGCAGTTTCCTTTTGTTCTTACCCTGACCTGCAGAGAAGGATGCTTCCAGAAAGCAGAGAGGGATGAAACCTCACCAGAAACAGCCACCCTACCCAAAACAAGCCTGCAAGAAGATGCAGGATCTGTTGGATACCCCCACTGCAACAGACTGTAGCATCCCTGTGATGGAGGGAGGTGAGCAGAGCAGGCAGGACACAGGCAGCACTGCAGGGCGATATGTCTTGCAATATTTAGCTAATTATAGTTAATAGATATAATATTTGCAATATTAGCTAATCCACTGAGCAGTTGATATTTAAGTACCAAGTGTCAGAGGTGCCACCCACCCACACATCCCCAGATGCACTCAGGAAGAATTTTTCAGGTTTTAGTTTCCATGTGATCACTGCTTTTAAGACTTGGTTATCTGAAGAGAGGTTTCAAAAGGCATGAGGAGGGACTCAGACTTCCAAAAGTGTCCAGCACATCCTCAGAGCAAACCACACAGTAGTTCCTAGACATGCTTATAGCACAGCCCACCTGAACACAGCGTGCCCAGCATGGGATCAAAGGAGCAGCACTGAACTGCTGCTGGGGGGAAACTGGTTTGCTGTCAGGTCCCATTCTGAAAATTTACAGGCAGGAAAAAAACCACAAAGAGCTACAGTTTAGGGAAATTTAACGTTTTGAGTGAAAGTTGACAGAATAGGGACTTTATCAGTCTCATTTGGCTGGGAAAAGCCTGATTCACCCTAACTCACAGCCTTTACGAAGCTCATGATGAGCCAGAAGAGAACTATGATTACAGCAGTTACTAAGAGATGGCTTATTGCTGCAGGCTGAAATCAAATCAAGGAGTTGAGTTGTCTTTGGAGAGCACAGAGCAAGATTTCAAGCTTAGCAAACTCAACCCTGGCTCAGAGAGCTGCTGTAGAGCAGGGAGCAGCAGGATGAGCACATCCTCCCTCTGAGATAGCACAAGCACGTGGGGAACAGGAGTGACCACAGGATCCAGATTGCTGTAGTAGCTCAGGGGACAATGTCTGCACTGCCAGGTCCTCTTCTCACCTGGCATTAGCTAATCACTACCATCATTAAGGCTGTGAGCAACGTAATTAACTGCATTGCAGGTTCACTGCTAAACCTACAGCAAGATGACCTGCTGCTCTATTTAGGTAGAATGAGAAAGTGCTAGGAAAAGGGCTCTCTTAAAGGAGATGACTTGCTTTGCAGCTCACTAGAACAGCCTCAGAGTCAATGAAGTAGTTCAGAAGCTTAATCAACTTATATGAAGCTGACAGTGCAAAGCAGCAGGGTTTGACCAGGAGCAAGCATGCAGGAAAAGAATAATTAGGAGAGAAAACTGAGAGCACACAGAGGTTTTCATTTCCTTGATGCCATTTGGCATCAAGAGCATTAAGCAGCAGCCCAGCCACCAGCTCTGCCAGGCATAATGAGCTCTAATAGCAGCCTAAGAGCTATTAACCTGAACACTGGTTGTTTGTCACAGCCAGGATTATAAACCCTTTAACACCTCTTTGAAGAGAGTAGTTATAGCATAATTAAAAGACAGCACAAAAAGGCAACAAATTCTTTAAGAGCAAGGTCTCCTAGGGCAGTGAAGAAGTTGCAGGACCAGCAATAGGACTTAAGAAAGGTCTTTGTAACAACACCCTCCTTCTCAGTACTGCTCCAGCTCATCACAGGCAACAGATAAAACATAAGTACCTTCACAGCACTGTGAAATAATAAAACCCTCCTCTAATCATCTATTAAACACTGAACAAAATTGCCAACCATAACTTTTTCCCATCACCTCACTTATTAAACCTACATGGCACTTACCTCCCTCAGCAAATCCAGAAGGCAGCACAGCCTTTCCTGCTGCCTTATATCCCCTCAGCTCGTTAAGGCAGACTCAGGTGGGCTCCAAGTAATTTGCTGCTTCTCTATATAAAGAGGAGTTCAAGCACCATGGCTCAATTCTGCTCTAGGAAGAGGGGAGGGGAAGGAAGGGGAAGGGAAATTTGTGCTATTTTTAGCTTTCTATGGAAAAGAAGGCCAGGCTCTGTTAGAAGTCTGATGTTTTTGTGTTTGAACTCAGAGAAGGGGTTTTTTTAGGTGAAGTTTGTAAGTACAAGGATTTTTTTTTTTTCTTGTCTTACATCTGCAAGGGTAAGAGCAGAGAAAAATGAGCAAAAACAAGTTATAGAGCAATTATGGGGCTAAGTAAGGGCTCTGCAGCAATCCTCCAAGTTGTAATGCAGTACTTCATGTAGTGCAGTCAGATAAGGAAGGGCAGTGAATGAGCACCTTTGGGAATCATAAGACAGACTGAAGTATGGGATCCAATGGGACAGCTCAGTCCCCAGTAACTGCTGAGCTGTGCTGCAGGGTTTCTTACCTGGGGGTTTAGGGTATTGGAAACTGCAGCTGAAACATATTTAAAGCAGGCCTGGCTCAGCTTCTTCATATGGGGATTTTCAGGGGAAACTATTTCTTCGTGTTTTTTCAGGTCTCCCTTAAGGATAAAAAAAAGCTGAAACTTAAACCTACAGGCAAAGAAGGTTACAGGGGTACAGTGCAGCTCTGTGGTGTGTTCCTCTGCTCTAAGCCAGAGCTGCCCTTATCACTCCTGGCAGATCCTAGGATGCCATCAAAGGTTTCCTGGGATGGAGAGCTTGTTTTTCATGCTGCAACCACTTGTAGAGTCTCATTCTCCTCCTACCTGAAGTGCTTTTTCCTTATGTTGAACACAAATTTTGCCCTTACCCCAGTGGATCTGGGCAGGTCATTTGCTTGCTCTCTTCCATTCATCACCTTTTTGGTACAAGGACAGGTTCTGTCCCAGCATCCCAGCACATTCTCACCTTGTGAAGTGCTCTTCTGTGGCTCTGATGCTGAAGAAATGAAGGAGAGGATGTTAAATGAGTTCACCACCTCCCTACTGCCAAAGCTTGGACTAGTAAGTGTGACTGTTGTACCGATTTGCAGTCAGAAAACAAAAGGTATGTTGTCTTAAAGTCAGTTTTTATCTTCCTATGCCAACCATAGGATTTTCTGGGGGGTAGATGCTTTTCACCTAATGTTTTCCATAATCTTGCTCTGGTTATAGAAAGCTCTTGTTCTCCAATTACAGCTCCTTGTATATGTTCTCAACAGGTTCTTCTCCTTCCCCTATTCCTGGCCCTGCCCCAAGGACAGGTAAGGTTCTTTTGGCAAATTGGTTTATTGGTGCCTTGTACCACGGGGGCTTCATCTTCCCAAAGGATCCTGGGGTGAGAGGGACCTACAGGGGAGCTGATGTTTCTGAATAAAATGTACCTGGGATTTCTGGCAGCTGAGGCAGTTTTGTCATTTCTGTGTGATATTGTTGGCTGAAGGATCTGGAAAAAAGATTCTGACAGATCCCTGATGATTTATTTCAAAGCATGAAAGACAAAGTCCCAAATTAGGGAAATAATTGGAAAAATAAATACAAATTAAGTTTTTCCTTTTCATTTAGACTTCAGCACTTAAACCCTGCACTTTCTTCTCTTCAAAAGAGAACTTAAAAAGCCTTTTTTTTCCAAGTCTTGGTTTCCAAGCCACATATTGCTGGGGAAAAAAAAAAGGGATTTAAATTGTGTTGCTATAAGAGAGACCCTGGCAGGCTGCCTGTATGTTGATGAGCAGATCTCAAATATTTGTGTTTTGGATTTGGCTCATTAAACTTCTCTAACCAGGGATGCCTATTCCAGCCCTTGAAGTTGGAAAAAAACCTGATGGATGCATTCAAAAAGCGGCCGTAGGAATCTCTTTGTATATTAAGCTTTTTAGATTTTTCCTTTTTTTTTTCCCCAAAGAACTCCACAGGTTGAGACTTCTAGTTCTTTTATGTTATAAATGACTAATTTGAGTAATGTATGCAACCCAATAACCTTTTTATTATTGGAAAGGTTATTCTGCACCTGAAACTATTGTGACTTTACTGATTTACCTGCTTATGCCAGTGGTATATCAGTCATGAGCATTTTGGCTGTGTCCTATTGCTTCAGTAATCAGACTAGCTCTAACTGTGTGTCTCAGTGGTCTGGAAATATGCATAGATAGTGATACCAATGGATGGTTTTTTGCTGGCTTCCTGGTAGAACTTTATCGAAATCAGTGTGAACTGAACATAAAAACCTTCTGGGTGTGTTTTTTTTCCAGCTCTGGATTAAGCACTGTCAATAACTCCAGCTGGGCATGACATTTTAAGAGGGCTGGATTGTTTTATTTCTTTTTAATTCTAGTGAAAGCAGCAAACTGCAAATGGGAGTGAGCCGAAGCTGTGGTGAAACTACTTGCTATGTGAGGAATGTTAGACAGCCCTGTGACCACAGCAGCCTCTATAATCCCTGCTCCACCACAGGCATCTCATGAGGTTCTCCACCAGTGGTACCCTGCACTCAGAGTGTGACTTTCTGCAGCTGCAAAACCTAGGTAAGGGTGGGGAATGATGTAGAAGTAGGGACAAAGGAAGGGGTAAAAGATTTTGAGTGCTCAAATGTGGCACATGGCTGGGAAAAACAGTCTGCAAATGCCTTCAGGGTGGAAAGGTTTGTGCTTGTGTATGTGTTTGCTCCAGGCTGGCATCTCCCTGGTAGTGCTCTCAATACTAAGTGGTGTGCTGCAAATAAGCAAGGCAGCCATTAGGGCTTTTACCATTTTTCTAATGGAAACAGCTGATTCAAAAGCTTTTTTAGGAGGAGGATGGGAAGGGAATGCTGTGCAATGGTCTGACAGCAGGTCAGTGGAGGATCTGCACAAAATGCCCTTGGGAGTGTTTGTTAAAGCTATGTTAAGTTTCCCGTTTTTCCTTTTCAGGGTTGTAATCTGTGATGGAAATGGGAGCAGGTATGATGCTTTGAGTCTTCTAGACCCATTGTTGTCATGCATTTACTACACAGATAGGCTACTTAAATCTTCCTGTCTTCATGAAGATTGTGAGATCTCAAAGATCTGGTATTTATTTTACAGCAATGGGTTATTAACTTCAGTCTCCCCATCCTGGTATTTGATGATGGGTGTTTCCTGGCCTGCATGGAGAGGAATCATGGAATGGTTTGGGTTGGAAGGGACCTTCAAGCTCATCTTGTTCCAACCCCCCTGCCATGGCAGGGACACCTCCCACCAGCCCAGGTTGCTCCAAGCCCCATCCAACCTGGCCAGGAACACTGCCAGGGAGGGGGCAGCCACAGCTTCTCTGGGCACCCTGGGCCAGTGTCTCACCACCCTCACAGCCAAGAATTTCTGCCTAATATCTAGTCTAAATCTCCTCTCTTTCAGTTTAAAACCATTACACCTCATCCTGTCACATGCCCTTGCCAAAAGTCCCTGCCCAATTTTCTTGTAGAATCGATGCCAGCTCTTGCAGGTGTTGATGTCAGTCTAGTTTCTGGAGTCCTTTGGTGTTAAAGTAACTAAAATTGCCACCTGAGACTGTTGTATGGGACTGGATGTTCAGTTTAGTGCTGTTAGCCCTGTACTGTGAAAAAGTGCATGGAGATAAGATAAACAAAACCAAGGTACTCAAAACAAGTGTACTCAAAGCAGTATCTTTATTTTGGCTACTTTTCCAAACAGCTGTGGATAGGTGAGGGAAGACACTAATGTATCTACCAAAGCTTTGAGCCTAAAGCTGATGTATGGCTACTCTATGGCTGGCTTGATTAAATGGCCATTGAAGATGATGTAAACATCAGACTCCTCACTATAGATGGCATTTTCTCGCTCTCGCTTGAACATCCTCACCCAGACCTCCTCTCCTTCCTGCAGGTCCAGCATCAGGCTCTGGCTCTGCATGATGCTCCGATCGCTGGGCTGGGCGTAGAGGATGGCCACCTCTTTCTCATTCTTCATCAAGTGCAGGTAGGTCTCCTTGAAGTTCCAGGTGTGAACGTTGAGGCTGAAGTAGTAGATTCCTGCCACATAGCAGAAGAACTTCCCCGAGAACATGTTGAAGTGCTTGTAGAGGTTCACAAACTCGGTGTCAAATGTGACGTGCTGGAAGTAGTCTGAGCTGTGAAGGGGTTTCCTCCGCCCCACTGAGAAAGCAGCATAGAGCTGCTTGCAGGAATGGCCTTGAGGGCCAGGCTGGCCTTTCTGTCCCTTCCGTCCATTAAAGCCACGTAGTCCTCTTTCTCCTTCCTTCCCCACTGCTCCAGGGTACCCTTTCTCTCCCATTTCACCCTTCTCACCTGTGAGAGGAAAGGAAAACCTTGCCAAACACAAGCACGTGAAGCCCAAGCTGAAACACATCCTGCTAGAGACAACCAGCAAAGCAGCTGCTAAAACACTGTTTTCCCAGCACAGATATCTGGAAGCACTGATCAGACACCAGAATCCTTCTGATTCTCAGGATAGGATAAAAGGATAAGGATAAAAATGCCAGGTGAAACCTTGGGTCCACTGAGCTTGTGGTACCAATGTGGAACTCCATGGCCTGATCAGACCAGTAGCATGGGTCCAGTATTCATGAACCCAGCTCCTTTGTGCAGAGGTTAGGGTAAGAAAAGTTGTGAATTTTGGTATTTTGCTGAGGTCTGACTTGGGCCTGGGAGAGGTGGTTTGGTTTGTGTGGTCTGTGTGTCCCTGCTTGCAGGTCTCCTGGCACATCTCCTGTATTAGACACTTAATTTTTGTTTGCCTGCCTTACTGAGACAAAAAATATGCAATGGAAAAAGTGAGTGAGCATCATTCCTAGTTTCTAACTCTATTGTTTAGTAGTTCTATGACAATATTTACTTCTGGTTTTTAGTGTGAACTTAACTTGAGCTTTCAGTGATTCTGTTTTCTGATGGATTAGAGCCTTTTGCCAGCTCTTCTCTCTGGCACGCATTTACAGCCTGTGCCATGTCACCCCTTGACTTGCTTTTGGGTCAATAAAGTGGATGAGTTCCTTGGTGCAGGGAGGAGCATGGCTTGCAAAATGAGGGTGAGCAAGTAAGATAAAGGATGTTATCACAGTAGTCAGCTTTACCCACCTTTGAGGATGGTGATATCTATAGTGGGCTGGACTTTGGGTACCGAATAGGCAGGGTTGCTGCTCATCCTTGTGTGTCGTGAGGAGATGATGGAGATGGGCTGCTCTGAAGGCCCACAGCATCGCACGCACGAGAGGCGCCGCGGTTCCTGTCTCGGCAGGTCCTTTTCCAGCGCGGCACCAACGTTTGCAGAGGACACCAAGAGCAGGAGAAATGCAGTGCTCATCTTCAGTGGAGCCAGCTGGACCAAGCAGAGGAACAGGAATTATTAACATGGTGATTCAAACTGGAGCTTCTGATGGGCCATCTGTTAATGCTACTGCAAGGTGCATTTCTTCTGATTAATTATTAGCTTAGCTTGTAGTGGCACCAGGAGACTCCAGGTAGGAAGGGTGCCCCACTGCATATTGTTTGCAAGCAATGGAAAAGGCAGTCCCTGTCTCTCATTACCTACAGGTGAATTATCTGAGGAGATGCTAGGTTACCAAAAGGAAAAAAAAAATCCAGACCAAAACCTGCTGTGGCTGAGAAGCTTAAAGCTGTCATTGCCAGCTCTGCTTGAGGCACCCTCACTGCCTGGCTGCTGTTGGAACAGCCCTTGCAAAAGGTGCTGGGTAAAAGACACAAAGTGTTGTTCTGTGGGTTTATTGTATCACCATCCTGAAAACTTCAAAACCAGATGCAGAAAATGAAATTTAATTTAAATATAGAGCCTAAACCTGACTTTTTTTCTTGACAAAAGAGCCTGAAGGGAAATGAAATTAAACCAAAAGCATTTGTCTCTTTAGTATCTTGCTGCCTCTTGCTGGCAACCTCTTTCCAAGGTGACTTTGCCAACCAGTTTGTGGCTTTGACCAGATCTATTTCCTCTTCCTAGCAGAATTTGTGTACACTTCCCATTTTTATTTTCCAGTGTGCACAACAGAAAGCCAAATAGCTGCAACAGGCAGATTGACCTGGGATTTGCTCTGCACAAACAGTAGTTTTGGAGATCATCTATTACATGTTTCATCTGGTAGTGGCAAGCTCCAGAGGCCCTGAATAATAGGTGAAAGGGACAGACAGAAGGATTCAGGTGGTGCAAAGAAGGTGAATTTTCTTTAGCTCCCCATTGCCTTCCTTAATAAGGAGATACTGGAGCTGGGGGCAAGCAATTGCCTCCTCATACCATGTATAATTAGCATCATTCTGCTGATTGCAGTGGTTTCATACAAGACAGATTTTGAATTGATGCCTTTTTGGACCTTAGCCAAAGTCCAATTAGTTGGACAGACTCTTGTTGACCTTAGGCTGGGAACAGCTTTTACAGCTCCTCTTCTACCAGCTGTAATTCCTGGAGTAGGTGGGGAAGGTAGCAACTCAATGAACACACAGGTTCCCTCTGCAAAGGGAAGGAGGGAATCTTGCCTTGGAGCTCTACAGAGGCTTCACTGGGGATAAAACAGACCAGTTGAGAAAATAGAGGGGAAGAAATTGTTGGTATGGGGCAAGGTACTTGGATTGTACTGGTGTGCTTGGGAGATGCTTCCTTCTAGTTTTCACCTGCCTGAAAAGAAGTCATTCACACCTTTTATTACTTGGTGTAATCCAGCTCCCTGGAAATCTGACAAATACTTATTAACAGCAACTTAATAACTTTCCTTCTGCCAGCAGTGAAAGTTCTTTCATCAAATCTGTCACAACTTGGAATGATCTTTCTGTTCCTAATTGTACCTCAGTCTAGGTACAAGTCTGAGGAGGGATTAATACTCCTTTTATATCAATGTTCAGGGACTGAATTTCATTTTCATTAAGTCCTTTTTAATTTTCATTCACTTCTTAAGCCATCTTTGTGCTGCCAGACAGGAACAGAAATGCAATGCAAATCTAAATGGACAACAGGTCATAAATAACCAGGCTGTACGTGACCAGAACAAAAAGTTTGCACTGTGGAGAGCATTTGGGGGCCATGTAATGTTTCTGGAGTCTCCTCTGCTGTGATTAAAATTTGTGCATATACATAATGGTCTAAAGAAGACCCACCAAGAAGCCAGGCACCAGGTGACTTCTTTAGGGTGAGCTGAAATGGTCTCTGTTCTTGTTGAAGATGTCCCTGGTCACGGCAGAGGGTTGGATGAGATGCCCTTTAAGGGTCCCTTCTGACCCAAACCTTTCTATGTTTACTCAGAGTCCCAGGCAATCAGGGCCAAGATATCTTCTTTGGGACTAAAAGCTGTTTAGCCTTTCTCAGGGGTGTGAGTAATCTATAACCCTGGGATAAAGTACAGGGCTTTTGGTTACATGATCAGCATGTTAAAGCCAGAGGACATAATTGCTCAGAATACCTTCATAAAGGAGAAAGAGCATTCATTAAGAGGGGTATTCATAACAGGCAGAAGGGAAAAAACCCCATAAATATGAAGAAATTACTTTACATTTTTATATAGGCCATTATTCTCCCTAAGATGAATGAATGACTTTCCTATTTTTAGAAGTGACTTAAGGAAAAAAAAAAAGAGAAGTCTGGGTGGAAAATCAGTGTTCAGGTTGTACACACTTCACATTACTGTAATCCAAGCACCCACTGAAGAAACTGTGGCCAAATTAAATGATGTGGTTCTTTCTTCTTGTGTGCAACTTCTTATTTAAATCTATTTTCTTGACACTATTGCAGTCGCAGAGAACCTTGATTGATTTTTTTGGTTTCTGATTGAGTTTAATCTTACAGCTCAAGTTAGACAGCTTATGCACAAAGCACATTTGCTCATGCAAAGCTCTTTAATCATTCTGTGTACCTGAAGGATTTTAACACTTTGATGTAAAGTAACACATCTGGGCAACAGAAATGATAAGGAATCCCTGTAATATCTGCAAAAATAGCTTACCTGCTCTGCAAGCAGCGAAAATAAAGCAAGGGCACAAAGCAAGTCAGCCTGGGGGCTGGAGGAAAAGGTTTTCCCTGTGGTTAGCAACATGGAGTTTGCAACCTGAACCCTAATCTTGGCCAAGCCAGGCCTGGTCCATTGGCACTCGTGGGGTGTATAGGTGAAGTCCAAGGTACAGCTCTACCTTCATCTGCCCCAGGCCATTGTTTTCACTGGGTACACTGGAAATCTGCCCTTACATTGCATGGATGCTCAAAGAATGAATCCCACCAATAACTGTGCTGAGCTCACACACCGCAGTATTGCGAGTTTGCAAGGCAGAAATTGCTCTTGGATCTCTGAGCTGAGCTTTAAATTTCTGCCAGCATTTTCCTTCCTGTTATTCCTAGGGCTTTGCTCAGAAAAGCCATTACGACTATCTTTGCTTTAAACTCAGGGCGCACAGGACAGCGTCAGCCACTGCCCGTTTTAATTAGTGACAAATCTTGACTGAAAGCCCAAGAGGGCAGTTAAGACTAAAACCTATTTTGTGCTGCAGAGATGGGAAACACATGGCTGTGTCAGGCTCGAACCTCGGCACCGTTCCAGAGATGGGAAACATCCTGGTTCTGCTTTTTCACCTTTTTGTCTTCTTTCAAGCCTCAATGTCCTCACTGCTCCAGAGCTCCTTGGATCACCAGCAGCAGGAAACGAAGAGGGTTTGTCTGGACACTGGACTTCCTCTTGGAAATGATTTGTTTGGGATATTTTTTTATATTTTCTTCCCCAGGAGTATCTAAAATTTCTTCATGAGTAACTGATTGTAGAAAAGCCCCAAAACACTGGATGCATTGTACGTTTTCCAAGGCGAAGCTGCGACTGCTCAGTGGTGCTGGAGTCAAGCATGGGGCAGCTCCCCTCTAACGTGATGCCACAGAGATGCTTTGCTTGAGCTGAGCATCCAGAGCCTGTCTGCAGCCATGAAGTGACTCAAGGGCTCACAGACAAGGATATTTGGATCCTGAAAAGCACCATGGTTTCAAAATTTCCACTCTCTGTAGTGGTTTGCAGATGACCAATGTTAACGCCCTCTTGTCAGCAGTGTTTATACAACACGCTGGGGTGAAGCAGAAGAGGGGCTGGGAGTGTTGTAGACACAGCCAGGTCAGTTTGAGCCCTGTGAATTGTGAGCAGGGTGGGAGGAAAGGCAAAGCCAGGACCTGGCCATGGAGAGGTCCAGGGATGTTGGCTGCATCTGTATTCATAATAGCCTGAGTGAGCATTTGGTCAGTGAGTCTGTAGCTCCTGTTTCTAACTGATGTTTTTAATTTTTTAGGGCTTTTAAAACATGTGCCTCTTTCTATTGTGAGTGAAATGCCCTGATTCCTGTCCTGGGAGGAGCTGTGAAACAAAACACCTTCACCCCACTAGTACACACCCCAAGGACTGGTGTGCAGTCACCACATGCTGTGATTGCACCAATCAGGCATGGGAAGAGAAGGGGATTCCAAGCAAACATCCCTTCCCATTACCTGCACACGCTTGGACCTGGGGGACTGGATGGGTTGAAGGCAGCGTGCCTGCATGGAAACAGCACCTGCATCACCGCATGGTACTGCCATCTCAGCACAGACTGGGAGCAAAAGGATGTTTGCTGGTTCCTCAACAAACAACTCTTCCCTCTCTCCTTCTCCTCTTCCCTGCCTGCCTCTCCAGTGCCAGGAACATGTCTGCACTGTCCTGGGATGGCCCTGCTCCGAGCGAGGCGGTTCCATCCCTGCAGCAAGCCCAGGCAGTGATTCAGCCCAGCGCTGCCAAGGCACAGGACAGCTTACAGTAAGTCATTCCTAGGGCAGCTTCTCTGATAGAGCAAGTCATCCTGATGAGGTGGATGGCATCCAACCCTCCTTTATCCTTCCCAGTGGAGAAGCAGCTTTCCCATGACTTGCCCCCGCTGACTCAGCTGCTCCGGGAACTTTCTGTGTGCTGAGACAAAGCCAGCAGAGGGGTCCCTGCAGCGGGTCCCGTGCAGTGCTGTCCTGGATGGGTGGGTGGGAGCACCAGGACACAGGTGCTGGCAGTGACAGGGACTGTCCCAGCACTGCTGCAAACCCCTGCTTACGGCTCAGGAATGAGCAGCACATTTCAAACAGCTGCAGTTCTCCGGTGAGGCTGGAGAAGCAGAATTCCCTGAAAGTTTCCACGTCTGCAGAGGCTGCCAGGAAACACCTTTCCTCCTCTGGGCTCCCACAGTGGCAGGGACCTCCATCAGGTCGGAGCCACACTGGATGAGGCACTGTCCCCATCCCACTGCTCGGCCACAGCAAAGAGCAAAATCAGACTCGGAGGAAACAACATTCCACAGTGCTAAGGGTGGGTAAAGAAACCAGGAGTGTTAGTAGCAGTGAAGTAAAGCCAGCTTAGCAATAACTTGGCCTTGCACTTCCATCACCTGCTGCAGTGAAGCAGATAAAGCAAGATGAAACAGCAGGCAGAGGCCAGCTCAGCTCATGACTGGTCCAAGCAATCTGCTTCTGCAGGGTGGCAATGCTTTGTTCCCTATAGCAACAGCATATTTTTTTTCCCCCCCACCTTATCCATTTAACTTACCTTGTGACTCGGAACCCCCATCTCTTACTTTCCTTGCTGTTGCTTAGCAGGATGCATAATATGAAAGCTGCTGTTCATTCAGGTCCTTTAGTTCTCAGTGGTGGCTGCAGCTTCCTAGCTGGAGTCCAAATGAAACATGGAAAGTCAGTCTGGCTCCTAGTGAAACACAGCAGCTAGGCTGTTTGCAAAACCAGGGTTTTTTTTTTTCTTGTTTCTTTGCTTGTATCAACTCGTGCTGGGTTCCTCTGCTTTTGTCCTGCTCCACTTTAGGACTCGCAGTGAGGCTGTGGGGTTGCACGGTGCCTCTCACAGTGATGGAAAATGAAGACCAAAGAATTTGTGAATATAAAAAAATAAAAATGTATCAAAAAAACACAGACCCAAAACCACATCCAGTGTTCCAGCCAAGAGAGAAAGTGCTGGGATCACATGGAAATAATTTTTCTTTGGGTGATTTCAGCATCTTTGTAGGCAGGAGAAAGGAAGAAAAAACAAAATGCAAACCACACTGCAAGCTCTGGCTTCTGTACATGAGCTGCAGAAGTGGCAAAAGTATCTTGAAGGGGTGCAGCAGTGGAAACTGCCCCTGCAGTGACTCTGGAGAACGGTGTAGGTGTGTGTTGGGGTGCCTGGGGACAGGCCAGCATCAAGGGAAGGTGTCACCCCTACTGTCCTGTGCACCTCCCTGCTGGAAAACAAACTGGTGACTCTTTGCTCTGTGTGAGCAGATTTGGGGCCATTAGGAAGGTGATGTGCAGGTGCTGGATGCTGCTTTCCCTCCCTGCTGCACAGGGCAGGGTGTGGTGGGTATTGGCATCCTAGGAATGGGAAAGGGAGGGGAGGTCAGACAAGCATGGGGTGAAACATCCTTGGCGTGTGCTTGCAGACAGGCTTCTCCCCTCACTCCCTGTTTGCTGGTGGTGTGTTTTGCACTAATGGTTGGACTTGATGATCTTAAAGGTCTTTTTCAATCAAAATGATTCTATGATTCTAACTTTTCCCTGACACCCAGAACTGGCTGGAGAGCAAGTTGCCACTACTTCACATCGACTGGGACTGAATTATGAGGGTCTGTGCAGGATGGGAGCTGTGGAGACTGTCTCTGAAGGAGAGGTGAAACACTGAGGTTTGCTGCTGTCCCAGCATGAACCTGAGCAGAGTTCAGCTCTCCATGAGTCACCCTCTGGTCCTGGATATCCCCATCCCTGTCTCTGTCCCCATCCCCTCCCACTGCAGCAGTGGTCCCCGTCCCAGCCCTGCACAGACAGGCAGGAGCAGACTGTGCTGGGCAGAAACCACCTGGAAATGGGCACATGGACCCCGTGCAGCAAGGGATGAAATGTGGCTGCAGCCTTTCCAAAGCTGCTGGGAAAAGCAAACCTTACTCGTGTTGTTTTTGGAGGGACCTCAAACAGCCTCTAAGAAATGACCTGGCCTCACAAATGCCAACCAAAAGTCTTTCCTGTCATCTTCTCTGTTGTGGATTAAACACCAAATTTGGGTAATCTTTTCTCGCCCATCGTGTCTCACAGATACCCTGCTCCATCTTCCCGCTCTCCTCATGATGTTGGTTGTCACCTTTCATAGAAGGGAGATGTCCCTCCATGCATCCCACACCAGTGCCTCCAAAGCCACCCTGCTGGAGCTGCTGCATTCATTTACTTGGTCCTACAAATCACTTGGACTCCAGAAACAAATATTCTGCACTGTCACTGTCACTAGAGGCACCCCACGGGTTGACATCGATGCCTTTTCAGGATTCAGGTCTTAGCCCTGCTGAGTTACTGGAGCTGCTTTGCATCAAGTCCGCCCTTGCAACACGAACCAACGTAAAGAAAAGCGCAGAGGCAAATGCCAAAGCACTTAAAGCAGAGGGGTGGTGCCTGGGAGGTTGGAGTTTGGTTCCTGGCCCTGCTGCTGACGCCGTGGGGTTTTGGAAAAGCTCCCATCCGCCCCCCTGGGGATGGCACAGCTCTTCTCCCAGTCTTCATCGCCTATTTTTAGACTTCAGGGCAAAACTATGTATGATTGGAGTGCAATGGGGCAGAGCTCTGGTTTCACAGGGGGGTGTGAGACCACCACTGAGAGCTTACTTGCATGGGTATAAAAATAGTTTATAGCTGTAACTCAATAGAAAAACCATTTGGGGCTCTGAAAATGATCTTAGTTGGTCATAAACTGTCCAAAACCAGTCTGTATGAGGTATTTTTATTTTTACCCTAAAACTTAGCACAGAAGAAAAATGTTATGGTAACCAGTGCCTGGCACTAGAGCCGGTGTCTCCAGATTAAACAGGTTTTCTGCCTCTTAAAACGACAGCCTCCTTTTGCAAAATAATAATCACTTCGAAGGAAGAAGGATATTTCTGTTTACACAATTGATTTATAAAGCTTGGCTTTTGTCCATGCAAGGGGAAATAAATAAATAAAATATATCAGTTCTGCACACTGGTGGAGGCTTGCAGCAAATTAATAAGAAACTCTGCGTGCGACTGAGCGGTGAGTTCAGGGCATGCTGAGCCCGTCTGCCTCCTCGCTGCTAGAGAGAGCAGGGGCAGTTCTGCACTGAGTGCACTGCGAAATTAAACAGTACTCAGCTAGAAAATGGCCAGAGCGATGGGAAAGTTAAGGGACAAAAAATGGTCAGCTGGAAAAGCCATGGATTTCTGTGCAGCATCATTGGAGTGATAAAATTGGTCTGGTCTGCAGGGAGGTGAACGTCTCTTTCTAATCACTTAATTGATGAAGTGCCTTTGGTTTTTAGGAGGGTGCTGGCTTCACGCTGCAGGAAGAGGAGCTTTGCTTGACCATGAGCATTTATGGCTTGGGAAGGACACCCAGGCACACACGGACCCAGGGAGCTGCGTGAGTGACCCTGTGCTGAACTGGGGCTGTGGTCACCTGCGGCGTGCTGGGCTGCCAAAGCCACCACGCAGGCCACAGCCACGGCTCTGCCTGCATGAAATGGTGTTGGAACCATCTCAGCCTGTGTCCACAGGCACCCTCATCCTTTCTCCTTCCTTTAAATCACAGAATCACAGAATGTTAGGGATTGGAAGGGACCTCAAAAGATCATCTAGTCCAATCCCCCTGCCAGAGCAGGAACATCTCTTTTATTATTTTAGCTTTCAAGCACACTCTATATAAAGGCTGGAGCTATTTGAGTTGTAACCAGCTCTTTAAACGAAAAGGCATGGTTTATATGGATTTTTCCACCACGCTGAACTCGCTGTGTGTTTGCTCTCCCCTCCTGCTCAAGGCTCTGTGCCATGACAACGTCTGCACCACGTGGCAGAGCCACGCACAGATGATTCCTATGGAAACATTAAATATTAAACTAAGTTTTCCTCCCAGGCTTTCTGCTGGGGTGTCATTTTGGATCAATCACAGCAGCCCCCTGGGCACTGACAAACTGCAGCCAAACCTCTGCTGTGCTCAGATGATGCACGGGGAGGGTGTGTGCAGGGATATGATTAATGCAGCGGCTGTGCTGAACTCCAAAAATAAGTGGAAAAAGTGAAGAGCAGCTCTGCCATGTCAGCCAGGCAGCCCAGGAAGAGTTTTTCAAAGTCTCTGATATAATAATTGCCAGCCAGTAATATAATTTAATGCAATAAAATATCTATGTCTATGTGCGTGACTGTGAGGTGCTTTCAAGTGGCCAATTGCACAAAGCCCAAAATAATGATGAGCTAATTAGAATTGAAACAGCAGCGTGCAAATGATAATTGGGAACTGCTTAAGGATAATTTACTGAATAGCATGAAAGCTGTGATTTCACAACAGAGTGAGAAAACGTTTAGGGCTGGAGCCTGGGGAAGGGGAAGCTCTCTGGGTGAGGAGTGTTGGAAGGTAGTGAGGAGCAGGGGGTGGCTGTCTCCAGCCTGCCAGAGCCTTCCAGGGCTGCTCACACTCAGCAATATTTGCAAAGGGGAAACGTGGATAAATACAGGTTAATCAGCCTTTAGGGTGAACCTGTCAAAGTAACAGAATTGCTGATGATCTCTGATGAAACGTTAATGAAGGGTAAGGTGGCCAATGCCAATCAACTGGGACTGGTGGGAAACAGATCTGGTAGACCTGATTTCTATTACACACTACAAGTTTATTTGATGCAGGTATGGAGACAGCAGTAAAACACTGGTTGAAATCCTTTAATTAAAGAATGAAAGTGATACTAATTCAGGCTGGCACGGAGAGCTGGGCAAGCGTGTTTGCAGGAGCGTGTTGGGAGGGCTGACCTCTCCATGGAGGCTGATGAAGCATGATGCCACCAGACCTGAGCACCATGAACAGGGTCAGCTTTGCTGGGAACCTACTCAATAACCAAGTGGCATTCTTAAAACTGACTACAACTGCACTAAGCTGCTACGTTAATTAATTAAAGCTCATCTACAAGCTGTCAGGCTTTAGACATTTAAGACCCTGTTCTGAAATCTAGATTTGGAAATCCTGGGAGATTTGAATCCTGGTTTTGAGTTAAGCCTTTGTTAAATGGAAATGGGAGTTACAGTGGTGATAAATAGAATATCCATCTCCCCTCCTTGTATCCACCTGCCCTGCAAGCAGCTGTGTTTTGCTGAATAACCTCCTAGGCAGGACTTAGAGCATGAATCCACTTTAAACCCTGGGGCTGGTGTGATTAGCAGGAGCTGATCTCACAGGGCTGCAGGTACGTGCTGAGGATGCTCTCTAAGCCCTTCATGTGTGTCACCTTTTGGGGACAGCAGCACAGCTTTGCAGCCCTGCTCGGAGCTGCTGTCTCACGACGGGCAGAGCTGGCTCAGGTCTGTGGCAGATCATGGGATTTTCACATCATGTAACATAAAAGGCAGCTTGATGTATTCTGTGGATTTTCTCAAAAAACCCATAACTTAGAGCAATATCAGGTGGTGAGTGCTGTTCCTGCCTTTAAGAATCCAATCTGGTGACAGACCTGAATTAAAATAGCCAAGCCCAGGATGAAACCCTTGGCACAGCACCAGCCTTCAGTGTTCAGAGAGGTTTATCACACTGACTCTATTTATACGGAAACCAGAATGAGCTGAGAAGGAAAATATTTCTCTTTGTTGTTTTGTTACCATGACAAGAGAGAGTTTTGATTTTTCAGTTTCATTACCTTTCCAGTTTTTAGATTGCTTGTAATTATATGGTGTGAGCAAATAGATGGTACTCTACCTTTTTGTAAATGACTTAGAAGTTTTCTCTAATCCCTTGGTAGGGTTCACCAGGTATGTCATTCATCACACCACTGCTCTGCATTCCAGCAACTGGGCTTGTTTAATTTGCTGGGCTGAATGAAATAGCTTTACTGTGCCTGCTTATACAGAAGTAATGATGGGTAGGACCCCACAGCACATAATAATTGCTGTTTTCCACAGAGAGATGCATGCATGGTTTTCTTCCCAGATTTTTTTTAAAAAATATCTAGTTTTCAGCTTTGATGTGGTATTTGCTGGTTGGATCGCTGGGCTGTGGGACACCATGGTCCCCCTCCCCATGCTCAGCTAGGGCAGCTGCAGGTCCTGCCTCTCCCTGTGGGCAAACTGTCCCCACATCTACATCCCCAGGAGCTGTTCCAGCATGTTCTTGGTTTGAACACCCTCATCCCCTCATAAAAAACGCCAGCCTGAAACCCACCTTCCACCTAAGGCTCTTCTGTTGGAAAAGGAAGCTGAAAACAGATTGCAGTAATTTTCCACCAGGGAGATAAATGCACGGGATGGGGCCAGACAGGCCCTTCTGTCTGAGGACACATTGCCTGGCAGGCTCAGCTCAGCCCCACCGACCCTGGCAGCACATTGACACGTGTCAGTCACCCCATCCCCATCAACACACTGACATTTCGGGCCATCCTCGCAGACCTTTCCCCAGCACAAAGCAGCTCAGCCCTCCATTGCCCACAAGGTTTTGCACCTCTCCCCCCTTCTGCTCCCTCAGGCAGCTCTGGCTGCTGAGCTCTGGCAGCATTTCTGCTTCTGGATGGCTCACAGCTCCTCCTGTAATCTCCAATTAAACACTCCCCAGCTATCACTGCTCAGGCTTCACACTTATTTCCCGCGCCGCGGCGGACGGGGCTGAAGCTATCGGTGAATTTTGATTCCCTGGTGGCAGTTGCAGAAGCCATGTGGAGGAGTTGGCTGAGATAGCAATAAACGAAATCTGTCCACTCCGTTTCTCTGAGGATTATTCTTCATTTCTTAAATTGAGGATATTTTATGAAGCCGTAGATTTTTGCTCTTAACATTTAAAGAATACCCAGCCAGAGAGTTTTCCAAGAGCAAGGACCTGTGATTTAAAAGTGGGAGCAAAAAATCAGTCATCTGTGTGAGGGAACAGGAGATGAGGCAGTTTAATAATTAAATAAAAAATTACAGAAGGTGCTTTAGTGACAGATTTGACACCAGAACTTTTGCTGCCCTCGTGTTACTCCTGAGTTGTCACAAACCCCAAGAAGAAAGTCTTTGCTTTTAGGAACTTGTAATTGAAGGAAACAGAGAAAGCAAAATCTTCAGGCAATTCAGGGGCAGAGATGGGCACAGACAGCTCAGCACAGCCTGGGCAGAGTGTGACATGTCCCCTGCACGAGCCATGCTCAGATAGCAGACCATGAGATGTGTGTGCTCATCATCATCATGAGTGTGCATCCTCCACATCAAATGCAGAGCAAAGTACACACACTTGAACCTGTCTCCCTGGCATTTCCTTTAATGCTTTCAGTCTTTCCTACCTGCCAAGGTATGAGCACTCACATGGACAACTCATACAGCTCCAGCACCACGTCCTTCACTGAGCTGTGAACCATCAGAGAGCAATCCACATGGCCATGGCAGCAGGGAGGGGTGACTTCAGCTGGTCTGCTTTTATTTTGGAGACCATTTTTTTTCATATTGATTTGGGCCTCATTTTTAAGCAGATGCAACGTTGTCGGTGGTGTAAGACCTGGATGGGAGGAGGTCTCTGGCGGTTCAGCTGGAGCAGTCTGTTGAGGTGGACCCTGCACCAGGAGCAGCCATACAGGTATTTTTTCTGTGCTGGCTGCCAGACTTTGGATCTCAGCTTGGTTGCTCTGTACCCACAGCTAGCAGTGGCCAAAAGCATCATTTTTCTTCTTGCATCTGCAGAGAAAGAGGAGGAGGGGCAGCACGTAACATCGATCTGTGGGAGTGCTTGACAGTGACATATACCATGAGTATTTTTAGCATCCAAGCACACTTTTTCTTGGCCACATCATGACACCTGAGGCCACTCCTACATCAGTATAAGGGTGATTGTTTTATGATGGGAGAGCAAAGGCACAGAAAGGTTAAATGATTTCTCTCCATCTGCACAGTAGGACAGCAGCAAACCTGGGAATAAACCTCAGGATGTCCCTGCACCTCCCCACCACAGCCTTGAAAGCTGCCAGAAGAGCAGCAACAGTTCAAGGGCTAGCTGCTACTTCTGTCACTCGGTCCTATGGGGACACCTCTGTAAGGAAGGCAGGCAGTGCATCAGCTCCATGACAGTGGCATTCCCAACGCCCTTCCCAGCTTGGCCAGTGCAGCTCCCATCCGTCATCAAACATATTTCAGCACTGTACTTCCCAAAGAGGCTGTAGTACAGACACTTCTAGGCACAGGAGCAGCAGTTTCAGAGCAGTTGTGGGTACAAGGTGACAGAGCACCAGGAGTGCTCCCACGGGGCAGGCAGCTGTTACAGAGAGGTCTAAGCAACTTGCAAAATCAGTTGAATTTTTGGCAGAGAAGGGCACTGAGCTGGAGCTCTTCCTTCATGCTGGTCTCTGAGAGGAGCTATTAATAGCTGGAGAACTGATAAGAAGCAAAGCCAAGAGTTTTATTTGGACATCTTGATATTGATAAATCAGCCCTTGATGGGAATCCAGTCCTGTGCAATGTTTTTGGGAGTGGCAATGACTCCCATTCAGGACCTCTCAGGTTAATGACTTCCAGGCTGGTTCAAATGAGGTCAATGTGACAACTGGGGGTTGATTTTATTTTCTCCTTGGCAATAGAATAAGAGCAAAGCTGCTGGCAATGCTCACCAATGTCATTGCAGCTGAAGGCCTCCTATGGACTGCCCATGCATTTTATAACCCTATTCTGGCACAACCACCATGGATGAGATGAGCGATCGCGGTGAGATGCTTCTGGGCTGAGCCTACCTCTTCCTTTGTTAAATAAAACCTGCATCTCTCTGCTTTGACATCTCACTGTTGGCCACGGATCAAATGCACAGGATGGAGACAAAGCTGCCCATGCACGTGGCCAGGAAGCAAAGCCCACGACTGATCTCAGTGACGCTCGTCGTTCGACTGGGTTCCTGTCTCAGGACTGCCAGCACTGATATGGAAACACAGAGGAGAAAATATCTGCCAAGGGCATAATGCAGAGCACAGACTGAGCCAGAGCAGATCTGCCCGACCACGAACAGCAATTGCCAACAGACAGATGTTTGTCTGGGCTTAAATTACATTGCCTGCACGCCTGGAAAAGATGTTGTCTTATAAATAGCAGTGCTTCAATCCCCTATGGCTTTGCATATGCAGATCCCACCGTAAGGCATACGGGGGTTAGGTGAAACTAGCTGGGGATGGGCTGTGGGCAGAGAGTCTCTAGGGGTGTCTGGCAGTCTTGAACTTCTTCAGGGGAAGCTTGTGTTGAATAGAGGAGTGATTAATCTATTCTGTGCTGCACAGGAGAGTCCCTGGGAAAGCACCATGTTTCTGGCTGGAAAAAAAGTTTTTAAAGTTTTTGACATTGAAGAGTTTCAGCAAGAGCCCAAATTCTCCATGAAAAACAGACATTTACCAGGAATATACACAAAATCTAGGCTATAAAGCAGTGTTTGCCCCACTCCAGTGCTGCCTTCATTTCCTGGGCAGGACTGCAGAGACACCCAGCTGAGTAACAGCCCCAAAGAGCTGCCAAGGAGCAAGTGCTCACTGCAGCTTACAGCCCAAACAGAGCCAGACTGCACAGTGCTGCATCTCCTCAGCTCCCACTCCACCCACGGAGCAGGGCTCACGACGTGCAGGGTTACCCTCTGTCTCAGTGAGATCTAACCACTAGCAGTATCAAACCACTGATGGGTGTGGACCCAGAACTTCATGTCCTGCATGCCATTTCTGCATGTTGTACAGGCAGAGCAACAGATGCCATCCAACATTTGGGGGAGAAGGAGGAGGACAGCCAGTGTGACTCACCCATGGACTCACCTGAAACATGCTGCATTACAATTTAGTGTGATGGAAAGCTACAATTAGCTCTAATTAAGGCAGCCTCATTGCCTTGCCGAGAGCAGAGCTGCTGTCAGTTCCATTTTCTTGCCTTTCCACAACACCGACGCGCTGCAATTGAGCAGATTGATCCTCCTGTCACAGAGTACACCCCACGTAGCACCAGTGAATGGGTGCTGAGGTCTTATTACTAATATACTGTCCTGGGGCCCAGAGGCACCCCCAGAACCAGGCTCCCCCAGACAGGGGGGGTAAAAAGTCAGAGGATAGGTGGGATGACACTGAAAAGCAGACGTGGGATGTGCCCGGGGTGACACAGTCCCCTGGCAGGGCTGGGATAAATCCACCTTCCTCTGACTTACAGGTAGTGATGGACCCATTAGAGCACAGAGCCAGCTGCCTGCAGGCATTGTAAATTGAGTATCATCCACTGCTGCATGTCCTGAAGAGTCTCAGTGACATTTCTGAGCTGCGTCTCAGAAAACCACTAATAAAAGGATAAACCCCAGAAGTTATTATAAAGCATATCTCATAAATTTTTGTCTCGGTCAATGAACATCACTGGGCTTCCTGGAAAGAGATTTAAGCCCCTTTTCACATCCTTTCTTACGCTGCTCTCTTTGCAAACTGTTTCATGTGCAGATAAGGGATGTAACCTGCACCTCTGCCTGAGGGTGAGTAAGCATTTCCCTCCTCCCTCCTGTGATAACAGCCGGGGCTGCTCTGCTCTGCATTCAGTGCAGTCGTGGGCAAAGTGAATCACTCTCATCTCCGACGTGCTGTATTCAATGAGCAGAGATGCTCTGTTCTTGCAATTAAATGTAATTTCTCTGTTGCCCTAGAGAATACAGAACTTTACCTCGTTAGTGCAGCCAGTCTTTTACTGAGGCCAGGCCAGGATTTGATTATCACTGTGTGGCACAGGATACCGAGTGGAGACTTGTGTCACTTTGGGTTATGTTATTAGCTGAAAAAAAGATCTCTGTTACAGCAGATGGGTTCACATCAGTGGATATCTTGAATCTTTTCCTGGAATCAATCATCTTCAGAGATTAATACAGCTCTTGCTGAGAGAGTGTCAAAGCCTCTGACAATCCCACAGTGTCTGTCTGCACTTCTCCTGGGCTTGGCCAGGAGCTGGATTCCCCCATGCAGGAAATTCCACCCTGTTTTGCTTCTCATTTTGAAGCAGAAAGGAATTAAACATAAAGAAATGCTGTGATACAAATGCAATGCTTGATGTGAATGTCAAACTTCATGGAATGATGGAATCGTGGGTTTGGGTTGGAAGGGACCTTTAAAGATCATCTAATCCAACCCCCCTGCAATGAGCAGGGACATCTTCAGCTAGATCAGGTTCTCAGAGCCCCATCCAACCTGACCTGGAATGTTTCCAGAGAAAAATGTGCCTCCTTTCCTAGGCACCATTCTGGCTGCTTTGACAGGTCAGTCACATGTTCTCCCTGGGGAATTATTCAAAACGGGATATTTGTGGATGTGGTTTTTCAATCCTATCGTGCGATCTACGTTGGCAAATTTAATTTTGCAATAAAGGATTTTTCAAAAAACATATATAATAAATATCTTTAAATAGAGATTATTCAAAGACAAAAGATACCTGGTAGCTGTGGGATTCATCCCACCTCAGTGGAGCCACCTGTATCCCAGCCACCCACATCCCAGTCAGGCTGGGCAGTATTTCAGCAGGAGCTGCCATGTTTTGGCACTCTCACATAAATGTGTTGGCAATATATTGTCAGTTCCTCAGCAATTGAATCAGATAACCACGTAGAAGGTACGGCAATATTCGGGCAACACGAAGTTGTATGATTACAGTAAATCTTTCAGCTCCTCTCAGCTCAGTGACTTATTTCTGTACTCATAAGTGCTGCTGTTTATGATGGAGGAGTTCACAGGGCAATAAACAGGATAAAAAGCCAGGCTGAAGTATTTGATTACTGTAAAATCTATTTATTTCAGGTATACTAGTTATTTCTATTATGGGACCTCGTAGAAATAATTCTGCGTCTTGAAGTAGTTTAAAGAAGATTCATTTTCCAAGGAAAAAGCCTTTCTCAAATCCATTTTATCTGCTCCATGGACAAAGCGTGAAATTAGGGGCTTATCCTAAAATCACTGAAATCAAAGGCAGGTCTTTCCCTTGACTTTCCAGGGTTATAAATCAAATTGGATGTGAATAGCTGAGCAGTAGGGTTGGAATGGATGGCTGGTGCACGGGGGAGTGATGGGCTGGAGATGTTTGCCACTGGTGGTGGTGGAGATGGCACCTGAGAGCCTCAGATTTCATCCAAGATGTTTCTGGATCAAGATTATTTTTCCAAACCTGGTCTCTTGCCTAGCTAAATGACCAGAAACCTGGCAAAGTGGGATAAAAGGGGACAAAATTGACAAAGGCTCTTCTTTTACTGTGAAAAGGAAAAACACGAGGGCAAACCTCACATTCTGGGAGGTGACAATAACACCTTTCAGTGCTCCACCTGGAGCCAAAAGACACCAGTTGTCCTCATCCTTAGAAAAATTTGAGAAATTAATTTTCAGGCTTACTTTCAGTTTCCACCTAGTTCAAGAGGGTGATGCTCAGGACTTGCTCCCACCTGAAGGTGGCCCATGGGCAACCAGGGTTCCTGTTCAGCTCTGACCTGAGCCAGACAATGGCCAGGCCCAGAGAGGACTGGAAGATGCTGAATTTATTCACCAGGGAAAAAAAAAAAAGCTCTTAGGCTTGTCCATCCTGTTCCTGCTGAGGACAATTCTCGGGGGTTTCCCACAGGGGAGTTGTGCTCCTGTGTCTTCTGCCAGGGAGTAAAATTGGCTGTATCTGAGGGGTTTGAGCCCAAAATCACTGATAGCTCAGCTGACAGACTGATCCATTGAGATCCTATTGCTCACAAGCAATACTGATGCTTCCCAACAAAAATGTTTGCATTTCAGCTACATCTTTCCTGTCCAACCACAAAACTCTTACTAGTTACTGTTGAATTCATGAGGTTTTTTTGGTCTGAACTCCCAGTGTTAGTCCTGAAATGAGTTGCTGTTTTATCATGTGAAAACAGAAACCCTCATTACTGCACATGGACTAAAATTTCCCTGGATTTTTGATTCTTTTTGATTCTCTGCTCTATTGTTCTTTATATTAGACTGACCCTTTTGCTCAGTCTGTTCAACATATTTGTTTTTCAGCAGCTGCCTGGAAATGTTCACAAAGAAACCACAAAAAAACCCTCAGTGCACCAAAGAACACTTCTATGAACTCTTTGAGAAAGAAATTAGAAGTAAAATTATCAAGAGATGGCAATTAATAAAGCATAAAAATGATCTTCCTGTTAAATGGTTCTTAGTTGTGTTTTAGAGAGTGGAAAACGTGGTGGCCTTTGCTCTGATCATTTATCTGCTGGAATGGATTGGTTTGTATACGTATTCAGATCACTGTTGCTGCTGCAGCAGAGTTGATTCCAGCTGTCTGTCAAGGAAAAATGCTGGTTATTTTCCTACTGCTGCAAGTGTCCTGTTGTGCATGTGTAAGAGGTGGTCCTATTTAAGCAGGTCCAAATAATTCCTATTGCCTGGAAGGGCTTTATTTGGAAACCAGAGGCTGAATGAAGGGCTCAGACACTACCCTGATGCATGGGAAAAGGTTCCTGCTGTCGTTGCAGCCTGTGCTGCAAACAGTTCATGCTCTAAAATGAATAGAAAGCAGGAAGGGAAAGCAATCAGATGGCAAGATCTGCCTGTGGCTCCCAAATGGGTGATTAGCAGAGCTGGTCCCTTAACCCCCATCCCAAAGCTGCTCACCCCTGTGGTTGTGCAGGGTTCTCCAGCACTCAGCCAATTTGTCATTACTTTTCCTGTTTGACTTTTTCATTATGTCAGCTCAAAGCTTCTCTCTCTCGCTGATCAAGCCTAAAATAATTATTATAGTCTGAAAAATTATGTCTGTCTTCCTGGGAATTAAATATTTAAACTCCCAGACAAATGGGCCTTGCTTATTTCTGTTAAAGGTTCATGCTCTCGAATGTCACAGTAAGTTAAATGTACCTTGAAAAATAATCTCATTTCTGGTTACTTTACTTTTCATTCCATTTTATCTCCATATAAATTACCCACACTAATTCAATCAGAGGGTTTGACAGTGCATCTCCCTGGGTGGGCAGCTGGGAAAACAACTGTCACCTCTGATAGAGAAAGAATGAAAATGGTTTGGTGAGAAAAGCTGAAGGGGGTGAACACCTCCCTTTGGGTCACACACTGCCCCGTGATGCTTCTCAGGCTTCCTCGCATCGTTGCTGTTTTATTATGAGCATCTCCTTTGCTGGGGAGTGAACCTCTTGCCACTGATGGACTCGCAGAAATGTCAGCACATTATGGTGTTCTGGAAGACAGAATAGTTAGGGATGTGCTCTTTGAGTTTTGCTTCTATAATTTAGTGAGGACAATTGAAGGTCACACATTGCAAAGGCAGTCAGGCTGTGCCCACAGCAGCAGCTCTGAGGGTTTTCGTGGCTGAACGATGGCAAGGGCTGGCTGGAAGCTGCCAAGCCCCAGCCATGAGCTTGGTAACTGGTGGCTCAGGGCTGGGAGAGACCTCCCAACGAGAAAGTCACTGCAGTCACCTTCACAAGCTGTAAACTCGTGGTCCTGAAGGGGCTAAAGAGGTACTGGCACAGCTTGAAAGCCTGAGTGAGATTTGACTTCTGAATCATTTCATAGACCACAGCTGGAAAGTCTCTAGTTCAGTGAAAATTGGCTTGTGGCTGGAGCAGAGCAGAGCAGAGCAGAGCAGAGCAGAGTAGGCTAGGCTAGGCTAGGCTAAGCTAGGCTAAGCTAGAACAGAACAGAACAGAACAGAACAGAACAGAACAGAATAGAATAGAATAGAATAGATTAGAATAGAATAGAATAGAATAGAATAATAGAAATTTCAGCTGAAGGGACCTACAATGACCATCTAGTCCAACTTCTTGATCACTTCAAGACTGCCCAAAAGTTAAAGCATGGTATTAAGGGCATTGCCCACCCAATGACAGGCGTGGGGCATTGCCCACCTCTCTAGGAAGTCTGTTACAGGGTTTGATCACTCTCTTGGTAAAGAAATGATTGAGTTGGACATACTTTGCTGGCAAAGAGCCCCCAGGAGATGCTTTTGTGCTGCCACATGATGCTCGAGGTTTGCTGGTAACAGTCATGTCATTGCTTTGATGCTTTGGCTGGTGATGTGCTCTGTTTCAGCTCAAAATGCTGCAAGATGGCAAGAGAAGCTCAGCTTTTAGTGACAGAGGGAATGATCTTCAACCACAATCACTAAAAAGGCACAGGAATCCTTAAAAAGAGGGGGTTTGCAATCCTTGCTCCAGCAGACCTGATTACTCCAGGTAACCCTTACTCCATCTCCAGAGTCCTCCGCAGGTTTTTCCCTTCCAGCAGCACAAAGCTCAGTGCCTTCAACCTGCCAGCCCTACAGCACAGCAGCAGTGGGGAAAACTGCTCCCTCCTGCTCCTGAGAGCAGGGACAGTGACAAATTACTCATCGCCTCATTGCCTGCTGCTGCTGCAGCGAGTACCGAGCTCCTCGGGAGCTGCATTCCTCGCCCGGCACAGAGCAAGGAGCTGCAGCTGATTCAAGTGTCACCTTCTCCAAACTGCCTGGGGAAAGGGCAAAGAGGACAGAAGTCCATTTCTTTGGGAAGAGAAATTGGGTTGCAGGCGGCTTCCCAGCTCGGGGGACCTCGGGGATGTGTTTTAAGCAGTGACCACGTTGGATCGCTGCAGAGAAGCCTCTGGGTGCTCTACCTGGCTCCTGCTCTCCAGCCAGGTGGCTACAGGGACTGATGCCAGAGGGAGGAGAGCTCCTAAGAAAAGTCTTCAGAGCAAACCTGTGCTCAGCAGCCCCTCCTGTGTGCACAGGAATGGAAGAGGGAAGAAACTCCAGGGGGAAGTCTGTAGACAGAAAACCTTGTAAGAACCAAAACTTCAGAGGAAAATCACCGTGATTCAAAGGGATTTTGAAAGTGGTAACGCTGAGATATTTCCATCAGTTCATCTGACACCCACTCATTTCGAAGTAATTTATCACAATTAAGATAGGCATTGTAACGCGGCGTTGAGAACTCTGGCAAATTACATCCCATTATGCCATTCTGTGATGTTTGCAAGCCTGCTTTTTTTCCTACTTTTTTTAATAAAAGTGCCCTATTTACATAAATCATTATTTTTGAGCGCTCGGAGCCAGATCTCATCTCCAGATGAGGATGTGGGCTCTGGGGAGCTGAAGTGCTGGGGTCTGACCCCCAAGCCCTGAATTAAGGTTGACATATGGGTGGTCCCCATGGCCCTTTAAGAGGAGGGGATGAGTTTGCCTTTTGGCTTTCCTCCAGGGTGCAGCAGCCTTGCAGGGAAAGCCCTTGGGTAAACAAGCCCCAGGTGCCCCCATTGGGTCAATGAGTGCCAGGTGTCCTGCTGTGGGGATAAAAGCTGGGACCACTTGCAGGAAGGGTGCAGTGTCTGTCTGTGAGGTGGATGCACTGTGCAGAGGTTCCTGTTGGGGAAGGACCTCCTGGCTCCTCATGCAACTGGATCCCAGTCAGGTCTGGCACTTACAAACGTGGGCTTTGTGGGGAGGCAACATGGGGTTACTTCTGTCGTATGTGATCACCCTATGGACTTGGTTGTCTCCCATTTTCTCCATGGGTTACCTTGTGTCTTTGTTTATTCCATCTATTACGGGTCATGCTGTGTCATTCCTGGGGTCGCTGGGGTTGATATCTATTATTTGTGATCTGACTTGTTTGTACCCCCAGCGATCCCCTATATACTGACTCCTCTACGTGCAATAGAATCTGCTTACTGGATTGTTTTTCTGCTGCTGGCTGTGTCCTTTGTACTGGGCCTAGTGATTGGCAAAACAGGAGGGGAACAAAGCCCTTCAACTGTTGCTGGTTCTTCCCAGGGTGTGATACTGGGATGTGGGGTCAGCAATGGGGTGGTGAGGAGTCAAATCCCTGTTCCCATCTTCACCCAGAATCACTTCATTGCTGCTAAACCCCTCTGGAAGCCCAAACCCTGAGGGCCCAACCCAGCTCTGAAGGATGTGCTCAAACCAATTCCCATCCAGGTCCGGTGACTGACATAATTTGATCCATTCCAGGGCTGCTGCCAGACATAGAAAAGGCAGAGGGAAAACAACCTGATGCATCCCCCACTACTGTTTCTCTGCTAATATGCCCAGGAGTCTTTCCTCTTAACCAGCGATAAGAAAATCCACTTGTTTCTTGAATGAAGTTATATTCTGGAGGGGCTGAGATGGGGAAGTTTAATTTCTGCTAAATTAAACAACGCTGCAGTTCCCCTGGCAGCCAGAGTTATCTGTGAGTGAGTGCAGAGAAAAACTGAAAGAAGTCAGGACATTTCATTCCAGCTTTTTTCAGAGGAAATATGTCCATCTTGGAAATTAAAGAGCATTATTTTTTAAATAGGAGGGGTCAAAAATGGTTAGGATCAGTAAACCAACCAAGTCACTTCTGAGCATGTCACACAGCAGATTTTGCCTGATTCTGTGATTTCTCTGCAGCACTCCTGGGCTCAGCACTCGGTCCGTGATGAGCTGTCAGGAAGAAAAATGCAACTCTTGTTCAGCATCATAACCAGACACACAATTTGTAAAAAATAATCTTTTTGACACATCAGATCCCTTTTCCTGCAGGAAAACAACTTGTGGGCTTTTCTTTCCCCTTCATCAATTTTTATTTTTTGCCCAAATGCTGTAGATGAGTTGAGTGGATTTCAGAGCAGTGATTCAGTGATTAAAGCAGAGAGCTGGAGCTGCTTCAACAGGACACGTTAACAGGTGATGATTTCTCTGTTCCCAACCACATCAGTGCCTTGCTGTTGTTAAACACAGCTCCAATCAGACCTGAACACCAACCTCCCCTTCCCCAAATACCACCCAGCCCTGCACTGCTGCTGTGAAGGCATGGAGACAGTGTATTTAAGCTGATAAGGGAGCAGTTTTGACTGCTCCTGCATGCACTGAGTGCTCCCATTGCAGCTGGAGGTGGGCACAGGTGGTGGCACTCCTGCATCCCTTGGGGATGGACAGAGGGACCAGAGGGCCACGACATCACTGGGGTTTGACCATGCACAGTGCAGGTTGTAAGTCTGTGCTTTACACGTGATGTTTTGCCCAAGGAGGCTTTGGGAGTATTTTTTTTGAGGATGAAGGGAGCAAAAAGCCTCTCTTGTGGTCCATGCAGGGCATGGAAGTGGGGCTGAGTGCACGGGGGGCTGGACCCAGCCCTGCAGGAAAAGCTGGCGAGGCTGAAGGTGGAGTGATGACTCTGATCCTGGTAATAAAAGATGAGTGGAGTTGAAAGGAAGAGGCTGAGGAGACAACTCTGGCTTTAAACAGAATAGCTAATAAGTGGTTTCAGCACATCTCCAGCTGCGGGTTAGAAAGCAGGGGGAAAGGCTTTGGACACTGCGAGTTTGCTCATTCATAACACAGAAACAGGCGTGGTGGTCAAGCTGAGCTCTCCCTGCTGCTGTGCAAAGCTCCAGCCCTCCATCAAAGGCTGGGGAAAACAGGCACACCTCGCTCTGCCCGCTCCCTCTCTGCAAAGTTCAGAGGAGCAAAGCTCGGGTCTGTCCCCCACGTGCAAACGAGGATCCCCCGGGGCTGGGGGTACACACTGGCTGCTGTGAGCCAAAAACCAGGCTCATGCAACAGACCTCTTGCTCTCAGAAGAATATTTTTAGGCCAATCTCAGCACAGGAGTGGGAGTAAGGGAGAGATTTTGGTGATCTTTCATTTATCTCTTCTCTGCACAGAAATGTCAGCTGGGGCTGTTGGTGCCCAAAGGTCCCAGAGCAGATCCAGGCAGCCTCAAACCTCAGAAATATGCTCAAAAGTCTTCTACCAGAGACTACAAATACAGAGCAGAGCCCTGTGGTCCCCGTGTGCTGAGAGGTGCTCTGCAGGAAGGCGAAGTGACAGGGAAAAGGCCACGTCTCTGCTACTGTTGGAGGGTGGCAGGAGCTGCACCAGGGGCTTTTATTTCAGGTCAAAGTGGAACTGAGCATTTGTCACTGTGAAAAACAATACCTGAATTGATCATTTCAGTCTGCCTTTAGGCCACAGAGTAATGTGGTAACACTTAGGGAAGCATTGCATCCATTTTAGAGTAATGCTGCTTAAACTTCTCAGAGCCAGAGGAATTATTTGGTTCAAACTTAAGGTAAAACTCCAGCTCCCTCTTTCTTTGTTTCCCTCAAACCCATTTGCCAAAGAAAAATAGTGTTTATCTAAAACCTGCTCTCATTTGTGAGATGATTTTTAGCTTTTTGCACTTACCACATCAGCCTGTGAGAAGTGTTAGCAGTGATTTTGATATAAAGAAATATTTCTTTTTCCTGCCAAATGGAGGGGTTTGAAGCTGGAAGGAAAAGATGGTTGTGAGCACTCAGAAGTCTCCCTCCCCTAAGGTAAAGAAATGGAAAGACAGCTCTATGTCAGTGCTGGTATCTCATGAGGATTTGCAGACGGTCTCTACAAAGATCCTGTTCTGGACAATCCCGAAGCTGACATTAATTTACATAAAACATATAATTGAGGTGTCAGAAGGGAACAATTAAACGCATCAGCTGCCATGAACGTCAGTGGCAGCAGTACCACGGAAAGGGAAAGGTGGGTTTGGGTTGATTTTCCCTTTTCATTCATTTCCTTAATGTCTTTTCAAGGCATCAAATGTCATGATCTACCGAACACAATGTGTGGCTGAGGGAAAAGGTTTTAGCCTCCATCACATTGATAGATTTTCCTCCAGCAGTGTGGCTAAGGCCTCATACTTATCAGGCACTGATGGCTTTTTTAGAGCATAAATGACATTTTCCCACGCATGCACAAAGGGCAGGAGGCATCAGGGTGATGGTCCATGGGATGCTCCATCCTCTGCAGCCTCGCAGATGGCCAGGGCAAGGTCTTGCACAGTGGCAGCACTAGCTAACCATTTGTTAAAAAAAAGTGTTTGCAAAGTATTAATGCCAGAGCTGCTCCCTCCAGGTGGGATTTCTGCAGCCAATGCGCCAGCAGCACCAGCCCAACCTGGGGCTGCACACCTGGAAAAGGTCCAAGAGGTGGAAGACAAGCAGCAAGGACTGCGAGGAGGAGAGCTGCACGTTCCCTGCAGGATTTTAATCTGGTAGAGGTGTTTTCAGGTTTCTACTTGTGGTTCACTCTCAGGTCATTCCCTCCTCTGTAGCTGGAAGACCCTCAGCTGGTCTCACAGCAGCTGGACAGACAAGGTCATGTAAAATTATTGCAGCCTGTACACAGACCCTGGTCCCCAGCCCGTTTCTTTGCTGCAGAACACCCTTTTATTGTACCTGACCTTCAGGACGTGGTTGCAATTCTACAGCAACGATAACAACATTCAACAGATGATCCCTTTGGCATCCCTGGTTGATTTTTCACACATTTCAGAAAAAAAAAAGCAAAGAAGCCATTCTTACACCCAGCACCGTGTTCTTCCAAAGAGACACCTAATGAGAGCATCTGTTTGTTTGCTCTATCACATAACTCCACACCAGAGCCCTCCTGTCATTGCTCTGGTTTCCCTTATTATCACAAGGAGATTTGCACCAGGCTGATGACCAGAGCACAGGAGACAGGGCTGAAAGCTGATGCAATGAGCGGCGAGGAGAACGTGACAGTAATCAGAGCTGGCAGCAAGCAGTGGAAAATGTATTTGTAAGAGCTTTCATTAAACAGTCAGCTGGAATTTTGGAGCAGATGCAAAGCATTTAAACATAGGCTGTTTGGTGGTGGGAGGCCTAATTCTTTTAATTTAACTGTTGATTTAGAGGAAAAGCTATGGGATGTATTTACCTCTTGGTGCATACACACATCTTGTGCTGTGACACAAACTGGGAATTAGGAGGCTGTGTGTATAATCACAGAGGCTTCATGCCCGTGCTTCTCAAGGATGCTCTCTTGCATGCATTGAAAAGTTTCCCTTCCTTTAGCACCAGAGTACAACCATGAGGAAGTTTTTGGGCAATAAGAGGAGGTGACACTGGGACAAACCCAGGCAGTGGCTCAGCCTGGGCTCACCCCCAGCCTGAGACCAGCCTGGTTCAAGGTTGGAGCAAGGTGTGAACTGAGCCCTGGAAAATCTTCCACCAAGCAAGTAGGAAGGTAATTAGAAATCACAAATGATTTTAGAAGGGTTTAGCTAGGTGTTGTCCCAAGGAAAGGCCATAATCAGAGGGGGGATTTAGATTAGATATTAAGAATTACACATGGGGGATGGAGATATGGCACTGGCAGAGCCAACTCAAGCTGCATTTACCGGGTGCCTGCCTGCTCTGTCCCAGGCTTTCCTTGGAAAAACATCAGGTTTACCTACCTTTAATTTGTTATTTTATTGAAGGAGACAGCTGCATACAGTTTTGCATCATCAGCCCCAGAGACCTTGTAAAAACCATTCTTGCCTGTGAAGGAAACTGAGCGTGTAATAACCCCAGTGACCAAACAGTACTGCCACAGCCAGGAGGGAGACAGCAAGGGGTGTGGAGGAGGGTGAGGTTTGATCCTTCCCAGCACAGGTTTCAGGGCAGGGAGTGCATACCCTGGGGAAGTTTTTGTTTTAAACCAAGTCCCACGAGACAGGAAGCAATAATCTATTATTAATTAAAGAGCTGGCTCGCTCAGCATTACCATCTCTCAGCATAAGCAAAGTTCTTCTCTCTTCTTCTTTGGAAGTCAGCAGAGATTTAACACAAGTTTTTATAGCTGCTGACTTGTTTTTATATGAAGTGTTCCACATTTGTTTGGCCAGGGGGGTTACTGAAGCTCTCCTGGGAGGACAAGCCCTGTGAGTGAGGAGGAAGTTTGCTCACTCCGCCGCACGCTGCCTGCACCCCTTCACGAGCAGAGCTGCCACATGGAAGGCAAAATTGCCCATCCTATGCTTTGGGCAGCTCTTGTGAAGTTGCTCTGAGAATATCCTCAGCCTCAGTCCACCTTCTGCTGTGGAGCCTCCGCAGCCCTGCAGACTCTGCTGTAACCCAGCACTGTTCGCCGTGCCAGCAACGTCACGAGGAGGCTGTCCTGCAAACAAGGAATCCTCTGCTGAAAGTGTAAAAAAGCTGTTTGCTGTGTTCACTGATCGTGTAGACACTACAGCAAACCTGCCAGCTCTTTGATTTTTGGCAAGAAACTTTGCTTATAACAGTAACCTACTGCCAGGTTTCCAGACAAGTGTCCACTGTGTGCGGGCAGAGAAAGTCTCCCAGACTTGCACAGAATGCCCAGAGCAGTTTTACAACTGAACTGGCCTTCACAAAAATAAATTGGAATTTGCAGACTGAGATAGATGCATGCAGGCCCACATTAATCTTCTGCACGCTTGAACCCATTCAGATTTTAAAAGCCTCTCCTATGAAGAGCTCATACACCGCAGCAATCATAAAAATGATCTTCTATTTACAAGGCCTGGAGGCAATCCTTAATCATGAGCCCACATCTGAACAAGGCACTCCATCATTATGGGATAAGTGTATGAAATGGAAACACAGCCAAGGACTTTGGTGGATTTCAATTTATTCCGTGTGTAATCCTGCTCTGCAGTTCTCAGCGCAGGGGATGCTTCCACCTCTGCACACCTAGAGCTGCACCAGGGTGCATTGCCCACAGCCAGGACCACACGTGCCAGCAGCCAGGCTGGGCTGTCCCCAGGGTGCTGGGCACACAGGGACCACTGCTGAGTGCTCCACCTCCACCAGATCTGCCCAACTGGGGACCAAGGACAGCCAGTCACTTTTAAGTGGGTGAAAAAAGGAGCTGCTTTGGTGGGCTCATGCTGCAGCAGGTAATTTCACTGCTGGCAGAAGAAACAGTCCCCAAATGAACAGATCTCTCCATATTCCTGTGTCACTGATGTCTCTGACCAGCCTGCTATTCTGGCAGAGAAGCTACACATTACATTTGTAACCTCTCCCTTTTGCTCCCTGCATCCCACCTCCTCTGAGCTGCTGAGTAGCCTTGACTCAGATCTGGCTTTAATTCCCTCTAGTAATGATTCACCCAGTTAATGGGTTCTCGAAAGGAGCTGGTTAAGGAAGGAGAAACTATAAACATTTCCAAATAAAAAAAACCAACAAAGCTCTTACATTTCATCTCTGTGGTTTTGTCACTTTCTTCTGCCATTCCTTGAGACAAGCCCCATATTTTTGCTCAATTGTGAGCACAATTCAAATGACCTGTGAGACATTTAGGAAAAAATCCACCATTCTGTTGTCCCCCTTTCCATTTTCTCTCCTAAACAGACATGAAATGGAAAACATCTACACAGTGAGAAGAGCTGCAGTTAAGTGCAGCTACAGCTAAACAAGAGCTGATTACAGCCCCATAATTGCATGTCCCACCCGGGAAGGACATGTTGGCCAAGTCCTGCCCAGAGTCCTTCAGGTTCCCAAGGGTGGTTCCCCACCTCCTCACCCCAAACTGAACCCAATACTCTGCTTCTGCCTTCATCCACTCCACCAGTCTGTCCTCTCCCCACCAGGAACTGGTACATCAGGACTTTTCACTTAAGGCACTGATGCCTTCCAGCCCTCTGGAGGTAGCCTGGCATTGAACCAAAAAGCTTTAGGGTAACAATTTTACAGCTCTTGGCTGCTCTCTGCTCCATCCACCTCCTGCCTGTTCTTTGACAGCAAAGCCAAAAATCTGTGCAACTCACAGGTTGTATTGGTTTTGCTGGTACAATGTGTTTTGTTTACAGCTCTTGAAATACAAATACAGAATCCTAAGAGCTCTTTCACGATTGCAGCCTGTGCCTGATTCATACAGATGGGAGTTATAAGGCTTTACAATCCCTCTCTCAGTTGTACAGATTTGAATTTATCCTTCGGCAAAAGCTGGTCTCCAAGTGCCAAGGATCTTGGCTCAGGAGAGCCCACGTCCTGTACCCTCTCATCCTGCAATTACTGAGCAGATAATGTTCTCAGCCAGGGGATGTCCATGGGAGCACGATGTGGCTTGACTAAATGTCAGCAGAGCTGATGCAATCATTCACATGCTGAGGCTGTGCTAGTAAAATGTGCTACAGTCTTGTGCACGTCTTATCTATAGAGTTCCCAAACCAAGGAGCAGGAGGAACAACAGCTGACTGGCTTCTTGACATTCCCCTGGAATCTGGTGACCCATCTCCTGGCTCTCTGGCTTTCCTCATACATTAGCTGGTGGAAAAAGTGTGAAAAATTGAAAAGATGAGCGTCAAAGTGTCATTAAAGCTCATGGAGAGGAAAGCTACCCACGCTGGGAAGGGCAGAGGGGTTTTCTGGACATATCTCAGATGGTTTGGTGCTGCTTTGGTTTAAAGAAATTAAAAGACATTGATCTGAAAGATATATCTGCCCCTGAGCATGGAAGGCCACTGGCATTTATGAATTTTTAAAGGATGAAACAATCAATATTTGAAAGAAATAAGTGAAATTTCTCCCCATCTTCAGAGTTATTTCCTTTCTGGAAGATTTTTTTTTTTTTTTTTTTTTAATCTCCCAAATTACCCTCCAGTGGACATTTTGGTCTTCTTGATTAACTGTGCATGACTATGTGAAAAGGTCATTCCATTTTTCTTCCCTGTCATTATGTTTATATAAATCCTTTAAGAATCAGCAATAAAATACTTCATCTTCCTATTTCTTTTAAAAATATATATTTTTTATCCCCTATGGCCCTTTGCCCAAAGATTTCATCCTTTCCTGCTGCTGTTTGACTTTCAGAGCAGTCAGGGTTGTTAAAACTGAGACCAAGTCTAATAGCTTGAACAACAACAGATCAAAGTACAATTTGCTCATAATGTGGATTGGTCAGAGTCTGCTTGGGCACCTGGGCACATGAAATATTTTCTATCTGTTAACTTATGGTATATAAAAACTGAGCAGGAGGACAAATGACAAACAGCAGGTGGCTATTTTCCAAACAAACTTATGTTTATCAAATGCTACTTAGTTCCTAAATAATAACCAATGATATTATTATTAATGGCAAGTCCAGCTCAGCTAATTTGTTCACAGACATATTAGCCAGTTACCTTTGGCTATTCAGCCAGTTCTCATTCCTGTTCAGCTGGGACATGTTTCTCAATGCTATGAAGACCATCCTGCTGCTTTGGACACGGAAAAGGGGGTCTAATAATACATGGAAACAAGCCCTGCAAACCACCTTGCAATGGTCCTGCAAACCACCCTTGTATGAGGAATTTTTGGATCTGCTTTAAAGGTCCTTCATTGCTCCTGTTCTCAGCCTGCCATGGACCCAGAGTGTGACCTGGCTAGGTCACCATCAGACACATCCTAGGAGCAAAATAGGCCACTAATGAGCACTGTGCATGGCCATAAAGTTGTTACTGTGACTTTTATTACTGCTAAGACTGATGTTGGGATGCAATTTACTTAGAAGGACCAGCAGAACTAAGAGACTACCCAGAAACTGCTTGGAAAAATGGCTCAGGAAAAGATTTTAAAAAGAATTTCCACTTCTCTGCAGGTTATTTTGTAATTACACTGCAAATTACCTCAAATAGAATCTCAAAGAACAATAGAAAAAACTGCCTGTTTTCAGACCTCTTTTAAGCCACAGCTGGTGTCACTGGCTGTCCTTGTGGTTATTTACCATGTAGATTGAATTAAAGATCAATATTTTAAGCCAGTATTGTTTGTACCATGTGTCAGGGGTCTAAAAGCAGAGACAGACTTATCTCGCCTGGGCATCTCTGTTCTTCTGTCTGCCACTTGGGTACTAATTTTGTGACCTGTGACACAGTACAAGGCTGAAATTGGACAGTTCTATTCTAAGCTTCAGTCTTAGAGAAAATCAATTATTCATTATAAAAATGCTACACAAATACCTCCCATTTCTCTGTAACCTCCTTTGCTCCCCTTGCAGAATATCATCTGCTCTTAAGTAACAAATAAGTTTTTAATGGGTCTTTTCAATCCTGGTTTTTCCTGACGTCCCTGTAGCAGGCATTATAAGGTATCATTTATCACATCATTAATTCCTTCCTCCGTCTGCAAGCAGATGAAAAAAAACCTCTCAGACTTTCAAGAAATTAAGCCTTGTCTTCATAACCAGAAATCTTTCATGATAATAAACAACAAAAAAAATATATTTCATACAGATTAGCAAGTAGAGCTCAAGATGTCTGGAAGCTATAGCTCACCCATGACTCTGGCTCACAGGAGAGCCAGCTAAAACATCTTTAAAAATATTTCATGACAAATCCTGAGCTTAAGAAGGAATTATTAAAAAAATACAGAAACATAGTTACACGCTAGAGCAGTGCCTTTATTATTTTTAAATCACTAATTAAAGAAAAAATAATTACTGAAAATCAAAGCTCTTCCATCTGATTCTCAGCTTGCTGTTCAGCTATTACCATGTGAATAGGGCAGTGATTACACTCCTGCCCATGTCTGAGGTTTAGGAGAGCAGGATTTTCCTTGATTGGCCTAAAGCATGGGCACACTAATTTAGATGACAAAGGTAAATTAAAATGATAGGCTTTAATTAGGAAAAGCTCCATTTACAACCCAATATCGGGCATAAGGTTATTTGTACTCAGCACAGTCTCAGAGAAAATGACAGCACTTTTCCTCTCTAATGCAAAACTTGAGTTAAAATAACAGTTTTGGGTCCTGGACTGCAAATTCTCCTCATACCATCTGCCACAACCCAAATTTCACCTTGATCCCATCTTTTTCTTTTCTTTAGTGAGTCAACTTGAAGATGTTGCTCCTTTCTGTACTTTCTGAAAGGTTTCTGTGAATATTCCCATTAGTCTAAAGCCTGATTCACTTATTTTTCCCCTCTTTTGTGTACATCTAGAGATGTACACCCAACCAACCAAGCAGCACTGCCTAGAGCTTGGAGCTTAATGACCAAAACTCTTTTAACACCACAGCTCTGAATGCTGGAACAACCTGTAAAGCATTTTATTCTACTGGTGCAGCTCAAGTCAGTTTTATACACACCTGTAGCTGCACACAAGGTGTGTGATCCACCAGCTAGGCTGTGAGATTTGAGTATGAAGAGCAAGTTAGAATACCCTGCCAAGAAGAAAGGTGCTGAAGGTGTTTGAAAAAAGGCAGAATGAAGGAGAATGTTTTCAGTCTACAAAAATAATCTTCAGTAACTGTTCTAAGTTCTGTGCACAGAAAAGCATAGTAGAGCCACATTTATTTTAACATACATGCTGTTCCTCTCTAATAAGGATTCAACATCTGGACTATAAAAAAATAATCACAAAGAGGAAATCTACTGGAAAAAAAAGCAAAATAAAACTCTTGAGCACAAAGCCAAAAGCCCTCACTGACGCAGCTGGTTTTCAAAGAAATGGTAGGAGCTTTTAGCAGGAGGGCAATTGCTGAACAGCTCTGTGCTCTTCCTGAGTTAAGAGAATACAAATAGCTGTCTGTGAGAAAAACAGACAGGTTAATGGCCTCGCCTGCTCTGGTTAACAGAGCAGGGCTGTTCAGAAATGTACACTGGCTGTGGGTTTTTGGTGTGTTTTGCTTTTTGAGGTTGTTTTTTCTCTTTGATCAGCTGCTTTTTAGAAGTAAAAAAACTGTAATACAGGAAACCATAATGGAATTCTGTTCCATGTCATCTTTTCCCCTTTTTGGGCACAAGTCACCAGTTTAACCAAGTGGCCTACTGAGCTAACAGATGAATGACATTTGTTACCTTGCTCCACTGGAGCAGATGAATCTGATGTGTTCTCCATCATGGGTAAGAGTTCAAACACATACCTTGCTTCCAGGGAATGGCTGGCACAGATCAAGAGCTCAATTCAACATCCAAGTGTTTAAGTTGAAAGTCATGATTGCTATTCACAAGCTGTTTAGGTTTTTTTCCCTGAAAAAACACTACATTTATTGACTTGAAGGTTAAAACTCCTTGGACTCATTATCAGACTACATAAGCAGGTGACATGGACCAGGAGTGGTTTTGCCAATAGTCAGATTGCCATCTAGCCTGTGCAATTTTTTTTTCTTTTAACTAATAATGTTTGAGCAGCTTAAAAGTCTATCATCTGTTTCCTTGCTGATCAAGTGATCTACTGTTAGGCAAGCAGTTTTATTGCTGTCATTTCAGGCTGCCTGAAAATGCTAGAAAGCTATAAATATATCTATATCTGTGTATATTATTATTAGTCACATTAAATATTCACTCAACATATTCACTTATTAGGGTGAAAATCCCAAATATCACATACTGTGCAAATTATGCATGTATGATATAAATTCTAGATGTAATGAATTACCTTTAAGGTATGTTTTAAACTCACTATAAACATCTGTACTCAGACTGAAATTAAAGTCAGAGTCAAAGCCCACCATAGTAATGCATTTTACCCCAAATAGAGGAAAACAGAGGAAAACAGTGAATACAGTACTAGTGTATAATATTATCCATGTATTTTATATGGGAGATACTACATTTTTCTTCCAGACTTTGCATAGTTAGAGATTACTGCTAGTAACCTGCTAATTTATGAACAGCAGGGTAGCGTATGCGATGGGCCATGCACTTTTGCCTGTCAATAAAAATACTGTTTGTTTTCACAGCTATTTCTTTCTCTACATTCATCCGTGTGTCTTCCAGGTTCCTCAGAGACTGTTCAGATTCCAGCAGTTTTTCCTTCAGGGATTTGATGGCCTCTGTTAGTTCTTCAGCTTCACTGATCAACCTGAACAGAATTACATTAAATAATAATAAAAAAGAGAACAGAAGTCAGTTGGTGTTCAAAAAGACATATGAACTGTAATGGGAATAAAGATTAACAGCAATAGAATCATAATACTCAACAAAAAAAGACCTCAGAGAGGTCCTACACACTTGGTCAGAGTTCACTTTCACAGCTTCTGTACAGAAGTCTCCTATGATTTAGACAGTACCAAGAATGTCTTTTCCCACTAAGCACAATGGAACTATCCATCCTCACCTTCTCCCACTCTGTAGGACACTTGTACTAATAAAGGTAAATCACCTAGTTTGACTGGATCAGCATTTTGTTAAGCCTGTGTTTTAATACCTGTTCACTGGTATAAAAAGCAAGTACTAAAGATGATACTTGCACCAGAGATCAGAAAACAGCCCTTAAAAGCATATAAGCTTTTAAAGAAGCAGCAGCACACCATTTAAAAAAAAAAAAAATATATCAGCAAACCATTTTTAAAGCAGCAAATCATTTCAACTGAAAGCCAGTGAGAGTGAGGTGCTTTACTGCAATCTGCCTGTGGAGAAGGCACATATTTACTTCCTGGGAAAACAAGATCCCCGTGTGCTGTGCTAACTGAGTAACTACAAACAGCATAAGCCTGGCAATTAAACACATGCCCATCCAGTATAGGACCTACACGTGTCCTTAAATCCCATTAAAAGCAATGTACATACTCAAAAGCTTGCACACAGATGGTTTGCTGAATCAGGACCTTCAATGAGTGTGCCTCAGATAGTATAAAGCATTTGGATTAACTATAACTTCTTCCTCACTGTATAAAGAACAGCTTATTGGCACCTCTGCTACAAGGATCTTGTAAGCCTGCAAAAGCCAATTCCCCACTTTTCCTAAGGGTAGGAAAATGTGAAGGAGGAGAATCAATTACAAAGCACACAATGAGATCAAAACTGACAAATGTGACACTCAGCCCTTTAATTTGAAAGGATTTGTTGACCTCCAGTTTCAAAACGGATTATTACTGAAAATCAAATGCCACCAGCCTAATGCTTCGTAGTACCCAGGGTTTGTCTCAGACTATGAATATCTGCAGCCCATTTACATTCTCAGCACTCGCAGCAGAATTCACCCAGCACAGAGTCCACCCAGTGGTGAGCTTCTGTCAGGGCTTTTTTTTTTTTGTATCATCTAAATCAAAAAGAAATCACACAGTTCAGAGAAAAAAAAAGCATAGAGACAAACAGCAGAGTTGGGTCTATAGGTTTTCTGTTTGTCAGTACATCAGGTTAAAATGATATTTTCCTCACAGTGATTTCAGTCAGTTGAACTGTGACTTATATCAGAATCACACTTGGTAATAACAGCTAAAGGCTAAGTGTTGCCAATAAAAAGTACAAACCCAGTCTAACATCACTTCGGGATAAAAGACACCTCGGAGGACTTGTTTAATAGTGTTTACCTGAATTGTGCTTCATCTCTGCAGAGCTCTATGTTGGGCCTAAAAGACCTGTCATACAGCCTTGCTTGAACAACTTTCATTGAGGTTTCTTTGTCTCTGATAGCTTGTTTGAGAGCAGCAATGTTAGCTTCTTGATCTCCGATCTCCTTAAGGATCTGAGGAGGATACCCCAACAAAAGAGCTATTTAAAAAGAGATACACATCATCTCTGTGCATGCTATGCATCTGTTCATGGTCCTAGTGAATCATTTATAGTTTTGACCTCCTATTTGGCCAGAATACAGAAGAAACATAAGTACAAAAGTAGTTTTGACCTCTATTTCTGCTATAACACCAAGAAACTGATATTTGGTCTAAACAGAAGGAGAAAGTATTCTGCAGCCTGTTAGAAAACTATGTCTCCTGACAACACATCTCATCTCCATGAATTGCTTTTAATTGTAAATTTTAAAGTGTAAATTATCCAAGGTTAATTTATTTTTAATGACATTGAGAATTGTTGATTAGCTTGGAAATGCATGGATTTCTGGCATTAGTGAAGAAAATGGAAGAGAAATGAAATTCTGAATCCCTTTTCCCCAATAACCACCAACACACATGGAAAAAAAGTTTATCCATCAGTCATTACCTGATAGGTGCTATGGGATCCCTGTTTTTTCCACACTAGAAGTGATAACCAGGCTAGCCTGGGAATCCTGGCCCAAAGATCAGCTCCTTCAGCACACAGTTTTAGGTTTTAGTTCAGCAAGACATGGAAGAAAGTGTTCAACTTTCTTCATATTTAAGTGCATCTCTTGTTTAGAGAAGCACAAGAGATGGCAGAAAAAGCTGAATTGGATCCACAATCCAGCTCTGAAGACTCTTGTCAGATATTAAATTGACACAAAACAGTATGCAATACCTCACATGGACTAAGACTTTTTCTTCTAGAGGGATAAATCTACTGCAATCTCCTCCAAAGAGACTATGATGCCTGTAGCCAGCATTCAAAAAATAACACTTACATTTCCCAAATGATACTCTAGATGGTGTTTTGCATCATCCAGCTCCTCACAGCGTTTGACAAAAGCCTCATTAACAGTACCACATTGCATCCGCAGGTCCTCAGACACGTCATGAAGGATATTGTCAATCAAGGCACGAAGGTTGATGGAAGCCGTTTTTTCTCGTTCTGCCCTATAGATGTTGTCGTGACTGAACTTGGCCCATGTCTCTGGTGTGGAGGCACTGGAAGAAGAGGTGAATGGTATAGAAATAGGAACCTTGCTCTTTTGTTCAAGTTGCCCTTAAGAAGACAACCTGAGGCTGGTTCTCTCCCTGCAAAAGTGTTGTCAACCTCTGTTTTTGCTGTTGCATACAGTCTAGACTTACCATGAAATAAGAAGACTAATCCTTTATAAAATTAATAAAAACAATCTTATTGTTTCTGAGGGAAGTAATACATGACATAAAATCATCTAAAGTTCTTCCATCTTTAGCTAACACTAAAAAGGCAAAAAAAGTATATACATACTTTTTGTGCAAGCACAAGCAGTTAAGTCACCAGCAAACACACAAATGTGTTCAGGCTTTACAGTCTGTGTCTATTTTGAAGCAAAAAGCAACGAGTTCTCTAGCTATACTTTGTCATGTTGAGCAGCAGAAGGAATTACAGAGTGCTTGGGACACTGCATCATATGAATGCTGCCTGAAAGGGGAGGGGGAAGCAGCAAGATTTAGTAACAGCAATCCTCTCTGTGCACGGGAAGCAGCACTTGCTTTTCTCAAAAGAATGGCAAGCCTGCTGATGTCAAACAGAAAGTCTCAGTAGAATTTAGAACAGCCTTCAAAAGTATAAAGCCAATTATTCCCAAGAAAAACTTCTACAAGCTCAGTTTGCATATAGTGAACCTACTTTGCCATCAGTACGCACCATGCTGAGATGGTAGCACTACCTTTACCATCCACATAGCTATTTTAAAGCTCTGACATTGTATGGCCAAAGAATCAGTGATCACATCCTCAATTCAGAGCAGCATTACAGCTTTCGCTGCCTATATTCAGCCTGTTCTCAGAGCTAAACTGTGGCAGTTGCTCTCCCACCTGATAACCCCTCCCCAGCTGCAAACTGAATCAGAGGAAAAAAGGGAGAAGCCCCTCGGGGTTGAAATTTAAATGGATTTAATGAAATAACAAAACTAATACAATCACCAACATAAAGTGTACGAGGTTCCACTCAGCCTCGTCCTTGGGGTCAGCAGCAGGAGCCAAAGGTCAAGAAGAAGGAACCCCAGGAAGAGGAACTCCACCCTCAGTGAGCTCCCTCCTTGTATAAGGAGCATGATGAGTGGTGTGGGATACAGCTGTGAGTCAGTGCCTTGCCTGGATCTCCCTCTGACTGGGGGCTGCTCATGGCTGCCTGCATGGCTGGGATGTGGGTCTGTTCCTGGGGAATCAGGACACTGTCGTAAAGGATGTATTGTATCTTACCAGGGTTATTCGTGGGGGATAATGACAGTAACTACTCACCTCTCTTCAAACTTCACTGAACTGGGATGGAACTGGATGTCGGTGCTCTGATTATTGTATCTCCCACATTTATCATCCATGTTGTACGTTTCAAGTTTGTCTGACCAGTCCAATTCACAAACCTCTTTGTGATCTCGATTTAATCTGAAAAGTCGTTATTATCACACATTGTTAGTGGAAAACGATACAATTAACAAAACTATCACTGACATTGTGAAGCTAGGCTCTGAGCCTTTGTCTTTCAAAGAGCAATGAGAACATAAACCTTCCTTATCGTCTTGAAAATCCTAACTAAATTATCTCTCCCACAAATATCTGCAAGGAGGACAGTAAGCCTGATGTGTTAAACACTATTCAAGACCTTCAGCACTATTCTGTGCCTGCTGAAGGCCTAGAGCTCATACAGCCTGAGACAAAGGAGTTGTTGGACTTTGGATTTAATAATCCTAAAACACAGAGGATTTTTTCAACGGTGACAACAGCTGCAGTTATTATGGGGGCAACAGGTAGGAGGTTTGCCCAACAGAACACTCTTCCCATGGTGAGACATCAGGCAGTGCTGCTAGAAGACCCATCCTCCTTGTTCACCTTGTTCACCAGCTGACTCTAATTTAAGACCTCTATAAAGTGACCTGATATCATTCCCTGAGCCCTCCTATCTAACCTTTCAAAGACCATAGCACACAGACAGTGTAATTTGTCCTTGGAAGATGCAAGTACAATGACAGAGTCAGAACTGCTGCTTTGCTGTCAATTAAATGAGTCACACATCATTTAATTAATCAGAATTACTTCAGATTATAAAAGACAGTGGGTTGTTATCGACTGTTAACACCAGATGTCACTGTCACCTAAGGAACTAAAAAGACTGCTGACCAATGATGCTAAATGATGGTAATAAATAGTAATTTAAATCTTAAAACAATTATAAAAAGTGAAGCCTGAACTCAGTAGATGCCTCTCATATTCTAATTAATGTAACAGAATGACTTTAAATTATCCTGCATTTATAGACATTTTTTCTCAAACAATATTTCATTTTATCTGGTAGAATAGCACAAAGGAGAGCAGATTAAAAAAAACCAAAACAACCCAACAACTAAAAGGTTTCCAGCAGTTAACTCCTTCATATTGATGTACCTTAGGATTCAGGTAACATCTTTCCAAAGTGGTTGTTATAAATTAAAAGCAAATATTCCTTCTGAAATGCAACGAACATCCACACTGATACAGAAGGAAGAATGAAGTTTCAAATTTTAAGCTCATACTAACATCTGGCAGCAAAAAACTCATCTTGAAAAGGTCTTTTGATCAGATAAGTTATATTGAAAGAGCCTATACTACAAATATATCACAAGATGCAACAAGGTAGAGTGATATCCAGATAATACCTTTATTGCACTTAAGTTTAGCATTGGAAAATTACAGAACTGGATACACATACTGAAAAGTAGGAGTGAAAATCTAGAGCATGGCTTTAGGGCATGGCTCTTCTCTTACCTTACCCTACTTGAAAATCCTGACTCAGTTTCATCACTGAGTAGCTCTTTTCAGGTTTAAATGGAATTCACACAGCTCTTAAGTGTGACATCAGTAAGATCTTTATCCACTGGGCATTGTACCCTTATATATCAGGAATTCTTTGGCTATATAAATAAGCTCCTAATGTATCTGAAGAATGTCTTACCGCATCTGGTTAGTCGCTTGCATCAAAGTTCTTTTCAAAAGCTCCTGGATATTTCTGATAAGTTCAGCTTCCTAGATAAAAACATTGAGACTTCTGTGATATCCAGAGCAGTACATACAATCCTGCAGAGACATTTGATTTTTAAGTGGATAAATACTTAAACCTTCAGCTCATTACCCACTCTTACCCTATTATTGATTTTCCAAGGAGTTAGCAGACACCGAGGTAACTCAGCTATAAGTCTAAGGCAGCAGCTATACTTGGAACACTTCTAAAGCCTTCATTATTTTTACATCACAGGTGTATGCTATGAAAAAGTATATGTTCTATCAGATCAAACAGAACATCTAAATTACTTGCACAGCCTTGAAGTAGGGAAAAAAAAGGCAGCAGCATCACGCTCAGCAGGAGACCAGAGTCACTGCCCTGCCCAAACACAAGGTGCCATTTTGAACCTGAGCAGGACACTGCCTGCCCTGCACACATAAACTCAGATGTCATCCCTGCCTTGCACAGGGATGTGATACAGCAGAGCAGCTTCTCTGGCAAGACACTGTCCTTCCAGAACCTGCTGAGTCCTTGCAGATACCTTGAGAGCCTTGTTCTGGAGTAAGCATTTTATCTGTATGGGAAAGGCTTCCCATCAGATCCCTGCAGATCTCCAAAAATACACTTTGTCTGACGTGTGGTGATAAGGTGCTATTTGACGTAAAGAACTGGCAGTATCATCTTCTTCTGTTGGCCTGCCTCCTTTGAATGCTTTGCATGAACTAAAAATAGAAGTTACTCCTCTAAGACTTAATCATCTGCTTCAGCAGGTATAGGGAAGCTGCCATAATATAAACCCAATGACACTGACAGCTTTATTTTTTTCATTAGGTCTATTTATTCCAGAACTCGCTTTGCCCCTGGTGATGGACAGTATCAAGGACTGCAGAGTTATCTCAAATACACAATGTTGTTTGAGGGGTTAATTTCCTCTGAGTTGCAAGACAGGGACTGCTCAATGTCACAAAGCTTTGCTTACCTTGATAATGGATCTGATGTCTGAACTTTCAGCTCAAGCTGGCTTTAGCAGGAATGTCCATTTCAACACAAAGGTGATCAAACAAAAAAAAGCCCATACTTTCTAATAATCTCTTGTTGTACAAAAAGTACTTGGTGCTCATTTTTGACTGCAGTAATGCTGCTTTAGGGCTTAACTATCAATGCTCTATGAAGTGACCTGGTGATTACATATTATATAAAAGCCAGTCCAGCAAGCATTTTCTTTTTTTATTATGTAAAGGAATTTAATACTTGAGGCTCAGATATTAAAAAGAGCTTTTGTATATGAAAAACTCCTAATTAATTTTGCTGGTTTACATCAATGACAGTCACCCAATGACAGCTAAGGGAGTATATACTTACTAATGAACTTTATTCCCAGAACATTTCTGGTACTCATTCATCCTTTTCCTGTTTTTGACAAACAAATGAGTGTGTATGTCCCTGAAGTGTCAGTTTCCCCATCACAAGAAACCAACAGAGACCATAAAAAAGATTATCTTATTCTAAATAGAAAAGGAGAATCATGATTGGGAAGAAAATACTATTTTTAAGGCTCTAAAAGAGTGCAATTAATGGTTGGACTTGATGAACTTAAAGGTCTTTTCCAACCAAAACGATTCTATGATTCTTCACAGAGTAAGTTCCATCAACAACCATGGCAGGGAGCTACAGCTCTCCTGGACTTTGTGGTTTCAGCCATGAAAATGTGGGTGATTCCACCTGAAAATCCAGATCTGGGGGTTAGTAAGAGGTGAATAGATGACCTTTCTGCAATGTGTGCACCAAATTGTGTTGGCAATTCATTTGAAGGCCCAGTCTGTGTTAAGAGAGGGAAGGAAAATCACATGAGAGAGTTTTGGTAGCTCACAGCATCTCTGGTTCAGAGGATAACATTAACTGAGATTTGCATTTCTTCAGTTCATGAGAGGACTTGGTGGATGAAATGTCTTTTCTTTCCCCCCTCCTTATTTTCCCCATCTATGTCTTCATGTGCTGTCTATTAAAATGAAATACTGTCAAATCTGAAGGGATCTTGGCTTCTTTTCAGCTGTCTTCTCCATGGTTAATACTAATAATAAACCTCTGCTATTATAAATGGTTGTCAATTAACAGGGAGAGAACATTTTGTAGTGTAGTGTGCCATTTATTTTATTACTGTATTTAATGTTTATGATGCAAAAGTTGGATTTCCCTCAAATCCAGTGATAAAACCATCCCAGTTCATGACTTTGTTAAGTGTCTAATTAGTGGTGCAAAGAAAACGTTTAAGAGCAGATGTTTGTGCCTTCCATGAATCTACAAATTTTGTATTTTTTTTTGCAGCCTTTTTACTTCAGTGACTTGCAGATGTCAGCAATGTCTAAATACAGCACCCAGGGCCAGAATGACACAGTGAGAGAGGAGTAAAGAGGAACTGGGAGAACTCCATGAGAGAGGCTGTGCTGTCACCCTTGATTACAAACCCAGCTCCATCGATCCATCCGCAACAACATGACACCAAATGCCCCACACATCAGCACAGCAAATAAAAGCAAGTTAGCTTACAGATCTCACTAGATTCAGACACCCAAGCAGCAGTGTAAGAGGAAGACTGTTATTCATTACAGCTGGGGGTGAAAGAAGGTAACAGGCTTCAAAATCTCAGCTCTGTGACTGGTCTTTTTCCTGCTGGTCTCTGAGACCCAATTCAAAACCTGCAATCTGCAGATGTTGGAAATAAGCACTGTGCTCTTAACAGAATTGCCCATGTACAGGGCTGTCCTACTGCACACCAGTTCACTTGGCAAAGCTACAGGTTACGATGTTTGGAAATGGTATTCTGTTGTTTTCCTTGCACCATTATTGCACTTAGGAGGGATACATACATATGTATCCTTTCCCACTTTTTTAAGCTTTAATTTTACACAGTTGACAGGATCTTGGCTGATGCCTTTGTCTGCAGCATCAGGGAATAGCTGGGGCTGACTTCATTGTTGAAGCAAACGCAAAACTAATCAACACTGAGGCTAGGGTAAAAAAATGGCATAAATGTAAGTACATCCACTTACTTCACAGTTAATTGGCACTCAGTTAATGAGTCTGGATACTGGACATGTGGAAATAACCTTGAAATGCAATATATATGCAGCTGAAACACGATTTACTGACAGTATACCACTATGTGGCAAGTCCTTTGCTAGGGCTTACGTTTTCAGTATTAAATACATGCACATAAACTGTCATTAAACTGATGCAAAGGGCATTCACAGGAGATGTCATGTGGGTTATGAAAGTCAAAAAGCTCATACAAAACAGATGCATGTACTGCTTTTCATGAATTCAGTATTTCCAATGTAGCAGCACAAAGAAATAAAATTATTCTATTTGAGAGATTTTATCTTTGTTTTAGTCCTCAAAGACCCTTCTTTATTGGAAAAACAATTGTGTCCTTCTGCTTCTTTTTCTTAACCAGAACTGCATTAAGAAAAGATGAATGTGCTGTTAAGTGGAGTCAATGAACTTCTGAGTAACAGCTGATTTTACTATGCATGTGAGCAGATTTCACTTGAGTACCCTCATCCCTCATTCCAGCAGTGGCTACTTAGTGATGGTGTGTATCACAATAGGTGATCTAAATAGGACTCCATGCTGCAAAGCAAATAGGACAGATGAGCTGGAACTAAAACTCCCTAAAAGAAACAAGATGGTGTGCCAAAAAATAGGAAAACCCCAAATATTATGTGGATGCATAAAACCTTCATCAGAGACACTTCTGTTTTCTTTGTGAGTCATCTAAAGTGATTCCTACTGCACAGATAATAAAAGTGCAATTACATGCAGAGATTCAGAACTGCTTGTATATGCATATTCGATGTTGTCTCTTTAGATGTCACCCGCCTAAGGGCTGCTGAAAGGTGGTTATCTTGGCAGGATGCTCTGGGAAATGTTCTTCATTGCTGCAGAAAGCTGAAAGCAGGAACAAAACCTGTGTCCTGGGGAAAGCTTTTCCATGACTATGGGAAAGGTAGTCCCTTGTCCAGACACGCTCTTCCCTCAGTTGCAGATTCCTCCCCTACACCTGTCCATGGGAGCTGGCAGGAACACGGCAAAGATACCAGAGAATGATGCCAAGACAAGTTTGGGCTGCTTGTGGGAGAGGAATAATTTCAAAGGAAACAAAATGCTCTAGAATATCAATTAACTGTGTAATTAAAACTGCAAGGAAAAGAATGTCTGTTTCCTAACACAGCTGGCTTTCTTCTCTTTCTTCTTTTTCTCAGTTTTTGCATGGGAAGAGAATAAATTGCTCCTGATCTCCCTTGCATTAACATTTCTTAAGAGATTTAAGATTAGAAAGTGACTGGAAAAGTGAGCAAGGTTCAGAAAAAGTACTTTAGTGATAAAATCTGCACAACTCCTGCAAATAAATGTTGTAACACAGAGCTACCAGTGAACTGGACCATTAACTTGGAGATCTACACAGTGAACAGTCAGAATTCATGGAAGAGCAGTTTAAGTGTAAAAAATGATCAGTCAGTTTTGGAGAGAGTAAGAAATACAAGGTACCATCTGATTTCTTGCAGTGAAAGAGGTACAGAGTATAGCTGCAGCCTAAAGAGCTGGCAAAGCCACAGAGGGCACATTTTAACATCTGTTTGCAAACACTCATGCTATAAAATCTATTCCTCCGTGAAAATGGGAAGGATTTCCTCTGATATGATGTACTCCTCTTCCTTCTGCACTGCAAAGGTCATTGGCATGGCAACAAAATCTTCATTTCTCAAGAGTCCATCTGCTGCTGGTACACACGCCTCGTCTGAACTCAGATCGTTCTTTTTTGATGACATCCTACTTGGCTATCGACAGTCTGTCGACACCAGCACACAATCACTATTTCAGGTGAAGAATTAGCAGCAGCAGATGGACTTCTGAGCCACGAACAAGCTATTCTGTGAGATCAAGAGGAAAGAAATACAGGAGAGAAATCCTGCCAGAAAATTATTTAAAAAAAAAAATCTTACATTTCACAATTTCCCTAAAACATCAGCAGCTGCTGAAAAGAATTTCTTTTCTGTGATGTGAATTTTGTAACAATTCACACACTGAAATATCCTACACACTAACTCTCACATGTTTATATTTTTGACTGGAACAACCTCTTAAATATTGATTACAATTCAGCAATTATACACAATTCCTTTTAAAAATATTGCTAAATACTATCACGATAAATACTATCATGCCATCAACTATGTAAGCCTCTTCAATATTTTTCTGACAACAAATATTAATCATCTAGTTCAATCAGTAACTCATTATGAATCAATTTTCACAGTATATTGGAGGCTGCAGGCAAATAATCATTAATTTATCTGTGTGACACTAGAATAGGTATCATTCTGGAATGAAAAATGATGCAGAATCTGTTCTCTGTAAAATGTGCAGCCACAATAATTACATCAGCTTTGTAGGCAATCCACATAGAGTGTTGGATCTGAGTGACAGATAACAAAGTGTCAGCTGGAGTAGAGTCCTCAATGGGAGGAAAAGGATCAAGCAAATTTCAGAAGAGTCTCAAGTTTGTTGAAGTCACACTGTCAGAAACAGCATCTGCCTGTGCCCCCCTGCTTGCCTGGGGCTATCATCTCATGCAGGTGTCACACAGCTACACTGTACTGGTCATTGTGCTGTCCTGCAGGATGTTGAAAAATGATGGTTTGTGTTGAGACGTTGTGGGACTGTTGGATCACCTCCTCATCACGAACCTTGGCAAGACTACAGCGTCAGACTCAGTAGGAAAAGGTAATGGCAGAGACTGCCAGATCTGGACAGCTTGAGCATGGAAATGGGCAGGGAGCATTTCTGGTCCTGAATTGCCTGCTTATTGGGTACTGCATTTTTAAAGTGTAACCTGCAGAGATGAGGGGACTTTCAGCCAAGCAGAGGTTGGAAGGATTTTAATGCCAGAATAGGATGCCCATACTGCTTCAGGAAACCTCTGTTTTGATTTTGTTTGGATCTGGTCTGAGAGGGGGGATCTGGTCTCTTCTAATCATAGTCATGTGATTTTTAAATACTTTTTAAACAGAGAAAGGATTTTAAACAATCCTTCTTAAACCTAGGAGTGACAGATAAGAGTCCAGGCTGCCAGGAAGGGACACCAGCCCTCTGTCCATTGCCTGAAGATACCTTCATGAGCTGCAGTTATCACCCACTGACCAAACTGTTCATCATTTCAGAGACAAGAGCAGCACTAAGAGAGGGCTGTCAACAACCCTTAACATCCTAATGCCCTGCTCACCTTCAGCAACTCTTTCTCCACCTCATCCCTGACCAGGTCTGGGGGTTGCCTCCTCTCCCGACACTGCAGGTTATCGGTGGCAATGGCATAGGGCACCTGGGTGGCATCCAGCGCCCTTTCCAGCCGCAGCTTCTGGGCTGCCAACAGTCTGGTCTCAGCATCGAGGTCCTCAATTTCCTTCTGCAGCTCAGTCTTCCAGAAGCGGATGTCCTGCAGACGCACGCCCAGGGCGGCCGTGGACTGCTGCTGGGCACGCTGGGCGGTGGCAGCAGTATACTTGGCCAGCTCCTTGGACTCAGCCCGGCTGTACTCGGCCTGCTGGCAGCCGGTGAAGGCCTTGTGGTACAGGTTACAGTTGCTCTGGTGCCACTCGGCGGGCAGGTACTTGGCCGTGCGGAAGCCAGCAGTGGCCAGACCGCTGGAGGAGTGCGGCCCTGTATTCCATGCCACCTCGTACACCTTCACGGGCAGGTCGGAGGCGGGGACCGTCTGCGGCACCGGCTCCTTGGTCAGCAGCACCCCGGGATGCGCCATGGCGCTGGGTGCTTCCGCAGGGCGAGCCCGGGCTCCCCGCTAGGCCGCGCCGCGTCCTCCCGTCGCCAGGGCAACGGCAGCGGCCAATGAGGAGGCGGGTGCCCCCGTGCGAGGGGAAACCCGCGGCGGCAGCGGCGGCACAGCCCCGTTAACGGACACCGACAGCCGCCAATGAGAGCGCGGGTCCGCGCCGAGGGCGCCTTGGATAGGGCAGCGCCGGCCGCCCGCGCCCGCCTCCAAGCTGCCTGTTGCTATGGCGACGGGGACACCCAATTGCGAAGGAGCTGCGCCCGGCGGGGGCGCTGGCGGTGTCATGGCGGCCTCGGGGCGGGAACCGCCGCCCTCGGGGCTGGGGCGGGAGGATTTCCCGGCACAGGCCTCGGTGCGTGTAGCGCTTGTAGTTCGCATAAGCATGAAGTGAGAACAAAGATACGCTGGAGTCTCAACACTGTTCCGGATCCCTTTTGCGCTGAGGAACTTCTCTGTTCCAACTGCGCGCTAACACTTTTCCCGGTCGGTTTTGGACATACAAGAGGACCCTGACAGGAGTCCGGCCCGGTTCCGGCCCAGCAGGCGGCGGAGGCGAGGGGAAGCACTGCGTGTCCCTCCGTGCTTGCCCCCAGGCCCAGCGAGCCCCTTGGTGGGTGGCCAAGGCCCTGTGGAGGCCCTGGGGCCTGTGCGAGGCCTGCAGCCTTCACTGGCTTTAAACCACTCAATTTAATACATTTCTTTGCACCTCGCTCCGTTCTTATACCCAAATGTTCCTTCTTAAGACGATTTGTGTCACTCTGGCCTCGTCACAGATCAGGTGCTTGTGAAATCCAGTTGGAGTGGCATCCCCTGCTTAATTTTCACGTGGAGAGATAAAAACAGCTTATGTCTGAACTTCATTTTTTTTGTGTGGTTGCCATCACTGTGCAACAAGGAAAAGAAATGAGAGGAGAGGCTGTGAGGCTGAGGCATCTCTTCAGAGCCCTTGGAGGATGAAGGGAAGGTGCTGGAGAGGACGGTGACAATAGAGGGCACTCTTGTCCTTGCACTGCGACAGATCCTCTGTCTTCAATGTCATTTTGCTTTAGAAAATAAAAAGGAAGAAAAAGCCCTGTGCACTGCAGCCTGCCCAGTGTCATCCAGGCTGATCGGCTCCCTGGGTGTGAGGAGAGCGATGCCCGAACTGCGGCGAGGTGTGCGTGGCAGGTAGCACATGGCTCCCTGGCTGCCCAGAGGAGTTTCTGGAAACTTGTTTTATGCGAGTTTGTTCTAAATCCATAGAAAGTCAATGGCCATTTTTCCAACGAGGTCTTGCACTCTTTAGAAAGATCAGGTGGTTGTCCCTGAGACAGAGCCTGCGTTCCAAAGACGCATCGTGCAGCGGCTGCAGGCTGCTGCCCACCAACCCTCTGCCACAGCTCGTAGCACATGCCCAGCAAAGGCTTCCTTCCACAGAGACAGCGTTGGAAAAAGAGATTCAGTCCCAGCAGAGATAAGAAATCCTTCACCTTCCCTTTTGCAAATCTTATACTATAATTGGCCCTGCAATTAAACACAGCAGTGACTGTTGAAGTCACTGGAATGACACTCTCTGCACTTAATTTCTGTTTCTCTTCTTTTTCCTGCATCTTTCCTCTAACTGTCCTATCTCTTCTTTTCCTTATGTTATGCCCAGCCTGTTCCTTTCTTGCTTTTTCCTCTGCTTATGGCCTTCTCTGCGTGATGATTGTCCTGGTTCCCCAGGAGCAGCCCCCAGCCCAGCCATGCAGGCAGCCATGAGCAGCCCCCAGTCAGCTGGAGATCCAGGCAAGGCACTGACTCACACCTGTATCCCATACAACCTCATCATGCTCGTTATAAAAGGAGGGAGCTCAGGGAGGGTAGAGTTGTTCTTCCTGAGACTCTTCTCTGCTGGTCTTCTGCTGCTGCTGCTGACCCCAAGGACCAGGCTGAGTAGAACCTTGTATGCTTTATATTGGTGATTGTATTCGTTTTGTTATTTCATGAAATCTGTTTCTACTTCAGCCCAGGGGGCTTCTCCCTTTTTCCCCTGACTCCCCTTCTCAACTGGGGAGGGGACATTGGGTGGTAGAACAACTGCTGCAGTTCAGCCCCTGGTACAGGCTAAATGTGGACTATGGTCTGTGCAAATTTTGCTTTTTTAAAGTACAGTAAGTCTAAAGAAAAAGCCCTGCTGAGCTACTCAGAGTGCAAGTCCTTGGTATGGAAAATCCATTTTTTTGAAAATTAGGGCAGCAACAATTTGCTCTTAAGTAGCATTTTTATCTGAAGGTTTCAAAAGAGCTTTTATTAGTGGCATCTTGTCACAGCCTATTCAGTGTCACCAGGCAATTTTGAAGGTGGGTTGGTTAGGGCCATGATGGAATGTGGCCAAGGTTGCAACCTTAGCAGCTGAGTTGAGGCTGTAAATGTGACCAGTAAATTATGATCTTCTCCAACAGGGAAACACTGTGCAAAAAATATGTAAATTCTTCCTGATCTAGTGCAAGGGTTACTTCAGTGAGCAGTTTTATGGTTGTTATCCCAACTGGTCAATGTTTCCAAGGAGCAGACAGATTTTGGAGAGCATTTTCATCAGGCTGGGTTTTGTTTTGGGATATTTTTTTCAGTCTAAGCCTGCTTTCTAGTGCTTACAGATGCATCATGTCCTAACAGGTGGCATATCGCATTGTTGCAAGAAATAAAAGCAAAACCTCTGGCACCTGGCAGATTCAGGAGTTCCCTTCGTTATCCAGAGCAGACCCAAAGACCCTGTGTTTCAAAGCTGTTGCCACAGCCAAGTGATTTAACATGCCACTGTAACATATAAATTATTAACAGCTATTCAGAATGTTCCCAGAGCACAGGATGACAAAACATGCTGGAAAAAAAGAACAGAAATGTTTTCCAGCTCAAATCTTTCGACATGTAATAGATCAAGATTTCTTGTGACTAGAATCCTTTTCACAGGAAGCCAGTTCCCATTCCCACAGCAAATGCTCCTGTTTGTCAGGTGCCTTGTGAGCTTTTTTGCTTGTTGCTGCTGCTTCTTTTTACCTTTCTTTCATTTGAGTTTTTAAATTAGCATGAGTGGCCAAGGTAATGTTGTCACCTGGATCCAGTCTGCATGTTTGTACCTACTTCTTTCTGTGCTGTTGTTTGTAGGACAGGCTGCAAACTACTCAGTGGAGTAGTATTGGTCTTGAGCATGGAGAAGGGAAAGGTTTCCTCTCCCACCCCAGCAGCTGGGAGGTTTGTGTCTTGTCCACAGCACAGAAGTACTAGAAACACTTTCTCCAAAGATGATCTGGGTCCTTTAATGTATTTCTTCTCCTTGTAAGGCAATCAAAAGCTTGAGAATGTGACCCACTTCTTTCCAAACATCCCTCCAAGCAGAACACGTGATACAGTATTCTGAAGATTTGCTTTTCAAGCAAGTGATGCTTTGAGGGGTGCCCACGGGGGCCTGCTGAAGGGAGGAACCCAACTTACTTTGTTATTCTAATCTTAGAAAAATCTCAGCACAAAGCAGCTATATCATGGCCACTTTCTTGAGGGGAATTAATAAGCATAATTACTAATTAAATTATGTCCTAGCAGCAGAGAAATCAGAAACAAGACCAATGATACCACCTGCTATATATTTTCTTGGAAGAAGGAGCTTTGTTCTCATGTTTAATGTAGGGAAACCTTGCTAAGAATGGACAGCACATCATAAGCCTTCTATAGTGGCCAGGTATAAAGAGATATACTGTAGACAGGCTACACACTGATCACCTGGCACATATATCATTTACTCCCCTTCCCCTCCCAGCTATGTCCCAATTTCCATGGAGAAAATATCTGGATGTGCTGGCTGACAGGGAGATGTGGTGCCTCTGCATCAAAAGCAGTGCAGTCACTTTTCATATCTCTGTGAAGTGCCAAAAGATGTTTCCTCTCTCTCTCGGCTCAGGTAGTGGGGTGAGCAAGGAGAGCTGAACCACTTTCCTGGGTGGCTGCATTGGCTGCTAGGCTTTGAAGTGCTCGCTGCTAACAAATAACCAGCCGTGCACAAAGGCAAGCGATCAGTCACAGAGTTGGGAAATATCATCTAGCATTTAACTGTAATTCAGCATTTTGCAATGAGGGGAAAAAACATAGGTGAAATGGAGTGGTAGTACATTAAAGTTTACATGGTACATTAGAGGGGCATTGACCTGAGCTGCCCATTCTCAGGACAGACTTGCTTAAAGAGTCAATCTCCCTTTTTTTTTTTGTGTTCACAATACATTCTTATGATGAATTGTCTGTGGAGCAGGAAGGGGTTTCTTTTACTCCATTTTGGGTCCCAGTCCTGCAGTTTGGACTACTCCCATCACACAATAATTCACACCAACTCCCTTAACTGGTGCACTGTTTTACATCCTAGAAATGTTGCATCCAAGGATCCTGATTTGCTTTTCTTACCTCTATGAATCAGACAGATATTCACAAAACCTGTTCCATTTATGTAGTTTTGTCATATTTGCTGCTGTTTGAATGATCCACTTTCTTGAGTCATTTAATAGCCCGTGGAGCTCTGGGTCTGCCTTGCTGAAATGCAGCTTCTAACTCAGACTCTGACCAAGAAGGAAAATCTTGCTGGTAAATGCTGGCCAGGTCTGAGCCATTATAGTTGCAAAATCCAGATGCCAGGCTCTTAAATCTCACAGCTTTCATATCTTCTCTTGAACCAGGTGCTGCACTTGAGTGAGACAACTTGTCCACACTGACCAGGACAAGAAATCCTGGTCTCAGACTGAGCATTGGCAGGGAGGGATGTGCAAGGGCTGGGGCAGATGGAGGAGAAGAGATGGACCCTGACTTCCCCAGGCCATACAGCATTGCATGGAGAGGCCTATGAATATCATGGTCTGGTAGCACTGCTTCAGAAAAGCTTGAAGCAGAGGGCCAAATTCTCCTTGTGGTCACCCACTTGTTAGAATTTGGCTTGGTTGTACTGAGAGTGGAACACTGATTTTCTTTATTTAATATAGTATCATTATACTTTTTATCTGCTGGCTGCATACACTGGTGATGAGTACCTTAGCAGGGTGATGGATAGAAAACACAGTGCATTCATCTAGATGATAGATAGGGAGAAAATGTGGTGAATTAGATCAGAGGAGAGAAAATACAGTCAATTATTTTACATAAGGCAGTGTCTGGTACTTGCATTCCCTGCCTGAGAGCGACAGAACACATGAGTAAAAAGATTAAAGAGTTTGGAAGTGAAATTTTTGTTTTAATATCAACATATGGGCAAAATGTTACATTTCAGCTTAAGGAATAAATGTCCGCTAGCCTCAGGAGCACTGATGTTCAGCAAAAGACTGAGAGCAAAGGTTATCTAAGAACATAGGCATTGTTTTTATGTTGTCTCATATCACTGAGATTAGAAATGTCTCTGCTGCTTTGAATCTAATCACCCCTTCCTAGAATTTGATAGATTCAGATAACATTAATTATTTGTAGCACTATTAGCATTTGTTTTTAAAAAGCAGTTATTTCACAAACAAAACAAAGCATAAATTGAGCCATTTCAGCATGAATGAAAACACCATTTAAAGCTTCATTTCCCAGCCTTATATCTTGGAGGCAGACTGTATCTGATTAGATCCTTCCAGTGGGTGAGATCAATTTGAGTGACAGCTATCTGTGCCAGATTCATGCAGTGTTTATTTGCATTTTTCACCAGCTCTGGGAGTTTGCACTTTCTCCTTCCTGAAATCCATCTTGATGGGGCAACATTAGTCAAAGCATTTTAATTATAGTGCAGGGACTGGAGGCTTTTCAGAAGGTCAGGATCTCTGTGCCAACAGTTTTGATTAAAACTAGACATGGGTAAAGAGACCAGTGTTAGATGGAGAGCAACAAGTCTGGGCCATCAGGGAGAGGCATGGCAAGCAGAGATTCTCACCTATGTGACCCCTACAGGTGTCTATCTTCCTGGTGATGGTGAGCCAGGACCGTGTGGCAATGGGAAAAGTGAGGACATTTCTGCTTACACCACATCAGGGATGTCAAACTGACAATGCCCATCGTAGGGACTCTTGGAGGTTGAGGATAATGAGCTAAAATCCCTGCCTTCTCCTCCCCCTCCCCAGTCGGAGCTGCCATATCCTCTACAGAAGGAGGCAGCTGATTTGCAATGGTTGGGATCTGCTGCCCTCCCATTATGCTAGGCTGATCAGTGAGGAAATTCAGTGGTGGTGTTGGCCCAAAGCTTGTGACTTGTTTTGGCAAGGAGCTGCCTGCCATGCTCTGCCAAGCAGAAGGATTGGAATAGGAGCTGGCGAGTGCCTGGTCAGGGTCTGACTTGGCAAGGTGGACACCAAGCTGCTGAAACAAAACTGGTGCTATCCTTACCCTGCTCTTGCGTTATTGAAAAAGAGAAAGCAGTCTGGTTGGTGAGACCTTTGTTGGAATAAACTAGTCTACTTCCAATAGGTAAATGGAGTTACACTGATGTTTACCAGCAGAAAAACTGATCTCGCACACAGCAAGACAAGATACTCTCTCTATAAAAACTTCTCAGCTTTTGACTTTCAAATTCCACTTAGCTATTTTCTTTTGATATACTTTTATCTTATTAGGCTCCCTTATGCTCATCCAAACATCATCACGATGTCTATTTTTGGAGCATGTCTCCCTTCCGAATCAAACACCTGACACGTGAGCGTGGGTCCCATTGGTAAGTGCGTGGGTGTGGGAGCACAGCGCTGAATCATGATGAAGTCTTTTGAGTTTGTTGAGTCTCCTTCACCAAATTGCCTTCCTACACGAAAGATATGGTGCTCTGTCCCCTAGACCTGCGTGAATGATGAGTCACACACATTTATTTTTGCTTTCCAACAATTGCTATCAGTCAGGGAGGTGCTGGGAATTGTGTGCTTTCTTCAAAATTAAAATCCATGGGCGGTTGCACCAAGCTCTTCTGCAGAAAGCAAATCTTGGGCTGCCTTTTTGGTGGGTTTTTTATTCTTTTCCTAATTTTTTCAGCTTAAAGGAGCCACGTGGTGATAATCAGTGTACTGCTGACCTTACGGAGTTCAGCAGCCATCTGTTTAAAATGGAGATGTAAAGAATTTCCAGAGAAGCCTTTTATTATTCTCTTGGTTCAAGAGAATAACAGGAGGAGTCCTCAGCATGGACAGCAGTTTTACAGCACTAACAAATTCCACAGCTAACGGGAAAACAATCAATTTATCACCCAAGGCTGCTGCTTTCTCTGCGTGGAGCCGGAGGTTTGCTGTGGTTTGGAACGATAGGCCATCAGTTCGAGTTAGCTTCATTTTCCCAGCTTTTTCCAGCTTCGTAGTTGAAAACAAAGTCTCCCCCTTCAGCTTCGTTCTCTTTCTGCAGCCAAAATGTACATCTGCAGGCAGAGCAGAAAGCAGGGATTTTGTTTGAACAAGCTCAGGCCTGTTTAGGATTTTGTCTGGTACAAACCATGGCCTTGATCCTGCACTGAGATGTCCTGGGAAGATCCTTGTTCTGGCATGGAGCCCCATCAGAACCATCCGCCCTCCTTATGGGCTCCATGCAGCCAGCCAGTGCCTGAGATTTATGACGGATGGCTAGAGTCTATCAACATCATGGAATACATTAGCATAAATTGTGCATAAATAGTTGCATAAATTAGCTGAGAACTTTAGGTTTTAGCTGAATAATTTCTCTCTTGGGCTGTTCTGTATTTCCTTCAGAGCCCCCTCAAAGGTGAGGGTGGACATCTCCTTGTGGTCTGAACCTGGCAGGCTCCAGCAGTAAAACTGTGCCAGATAAAATGGTTAGGGAGCTGATGATAAAGGTTTAATTGTTTTTTCTCAGCATGTCTAAACCTGGTATTAATCATTTGTTAGTAAATAAGGAGTGTTCCTCATCCACTGCATCAGGACTCATGAGAAATTCACTGAAGCCCCAGTGATGGTGTTAAGTTTTGCCCCATAATAGAGTGATATTTAAAAAATGAAGCTGCTGGTTTGTTTGGTTTTGGTTTTTTTTTTAATATATAAAATGTGTGGATATGTTAAAAGTATAAAAGCCTGAGCCTGAAGGTCTTTGAAAAAAGCAGGGAGAAAAATGTTTGATTTCCTTTTTAAACTTGAGCTGAGGTTGCACCGTGTGGTGTTCACATTGTCTTCAAACTGAGGGAATGAAGAACAAAAATTTTCAAAAGCAACAACTTGGGTAGGTGGGAATTTCAGCACACGATAGTCTTGGAAAGTATTTTCCATTGCAGAGCTGGAACACTTCTCTGGAAAAACACTCCTAAAGCGGTCCCTGCTTCCATTGAAGCAAAGCAGTCTGTGTCCTGGGCTTTCTGAGCACCCCCAGCTCCTGTGTAGGCAGCAAGGCTGCACACTGCTGGGTTAAGACATGGGAAGATCATGAGGGAGGTGGTGAAAGCTTCAGTTTGGACTTCATACATTTGGTTTTTTAAGTCCTGAAGATGGAGAGTGCACCTGTTGGGACAGGGCTGCCCTTGGACAGGTGAGTGAGGAGGGAGAGCTCAAGCTGAATTTCATTACCAGAGGCAGAACTACTCTTGCTGCAGGTAGTTTTGATGGGTTTGTGTCTTTGCGATCCGCTGCCAGAGTCTGGACATGTTGCTGCTCTCCGTATCTCTGGCAGCACTAATCAAAAGCACAATATGGTCTGAGAATTTCACTTCATACCAGGGAATAAGCCAGCAGGAGAGAAAGCTGATAATCTGCACCATGCACGTTCTCACCTCCTGCAGCACCTTGCAGTGAGTCACTTGGAAATGGCTTTTGCTGAGCTGCAACACTTTGCTGAAATGTTATTTCCCATCAGAAATGTTCAGTGCTTGAAGCCTGTGAATGGGCAGCTGTGAGCAGAGGGGAGCTGAGCTACGTGACAGCCAGCGAGTGCTTGGTGCCACAGGAGAATGTGACTCAGGCCATGGTGGCAAGGATGTGGCGGGGAAAATAGCACCAAATATTTGCACAAATATTCTCAATTTCAGGTTATAGTCAGTGCTTTTTCCAGAATTCAAGATTCAGACTGTCTAACCTAAACAGCAACCCTGCACAGTTCAACCCTTCTAGCTCTTTTATTCTCCTTTTCTGTAAAAAAAAATAAATAAATTGAAACCCCGTGAAATTTCCAGCTATGGAGGATGAATCCCTCAGATATTCTCAGGAAAACCAGGCCCAGGCAGAGGGATAGGGAATTAGAAATTAAAAGCCTGAATGTGGATATGAAGAGGGATCTGAAAGTAATTTTCTTAAATAGAAAAATCTACAAACCAGGTTTCATTTTAGGAAGGAACTGGTCTATTGCTTCAGTCTGTTTCACTCGCTAGGAGGTATTTAGTATGAAAATTCACAGGGATCCAACATGACTTTCATAGTCACGAAGTGGAAGAGCTATAATGAAAATGACATTTATATCAGGTTTTTGACTGATCAGCACTAAAAGCTTCTCTGTTTTTCTGTCTTTTGTGGATGGCTGAATATGTTTGAGTGGCCAGGCTCCAGCTCCACCAGACCACTGTCTGGGAGGTGAGAAGGGGAGGTTCAATCAGCAGTTAAAATGAATGTGTGTTTTGGGTTGAATGACAACACCTTCAAATTTTGGGAGTGTGTTTCTCTTCTAAGATTCTTCTGATCTCAGTCATTGAGTTTATCTTCATAAACTGCAAGGAAAATGGAAAAGTAATGTCCTTGTCTTAGGAAGGAACTTATTCAAATTTGTAAGTTTGAGTAATATTCATAATATATATTGCTCTCTTATTATGAGCAAATCTGACATTAACAGATCTTCTGCAAAGCTATCAGTCGTTGGTAAATATTTACTTAGCAGCATCAGGACATTTCAGCTTATTTCTTTTCTCATTAATCATTTGTTCATAATCTCTCTATCATTATTCTTGATGCCTGATTGCTCCCCTGAATTGCCAACATTGTCTCTGCTCCCTGTTTCCTGGCTGACACCAGCAGCTGACTTTCTGGCACGTTGTTTTGGGTGATAACATCTTGGTTCTAGAAGCCCTGAATGCAGAAGACCATGAACATTTTCCATAACTTCCAGATAGTTATGACAAAACATTAATAATGTTCCCTTAGGAAAGAGCAAACAAAGTGGTGTGTTTCCAGATCAGCTTATTCTCTCTAAAGCAGGGGCAATGAAAAGTGAAGTTATTCAACAAAATGCCTGGACCAAACGAACTGTAATTCTTTGGAGAAATGTGGGTGTATCTCTGCTGGGAAAGTGAAAATTAGAGATGAGTACATTGGGTTCAGCAAAGCTCAAGGTCTCTTCTCAAACAACAAGTCATGCGTATATGAGCTAACCCAGAATGATGCTATTTGCCTCTCAGTCTGCTAACGACACGCAGTCAGCTCTGTCTTGAGTTGGCTCAGCAGCTCGGAAAGCTGCTGTAGATGGAAAAGGATCTGAGTCTTGGATGCCCTGGGGAGACCAGTGTGCTCCTTCAGGATTTACAAAGCCATCTGGACGGCACTGGGTTGTGTTCCTAGCGGGAATGGTGAGAGGTAAGACAGCCCTGATACCAAGCTGGCCTCTAATTCACTGCCCCTACATGTTCCCTGGAATATATCTTATTTATCATACCTGGCTCATTTCCTAGAACTGAGGCCAAAACTGCTTCTGATCTTGACTGCTGGAGTATCAGTGTGAATGCAGCATGCTGTACGCCCTCCAAGAGCAGTCCCCAGTGAGACGACTGTGGTTATCCCAGACAACAGCCTGATATTAAGATCTCCCATTATCAATGGTTTGACTTTTAGAAAGCTGTCTACATAAACAAAGCCTATTTAGCTTGTGATTGTGCCCTGGAGAGTGTCCTACAATCACTTGCATTTCTCCTTTTGCCTTCAAGCAGTCTGTCCTAGAGATGAGACCAGGAGCCCCAGCTTGGATCCGCTCTGGGCTGAGTTACTGTGTCGCTGTGTGGCCCTGGCCACGGTGGGGTGTTTTTGTTTTTCAGTCCATTCAACTAAATAATGACTATTCTGTCTGGAAATGGTTGAGAGAGACTCTTATCCCTGCAGAAAACTGTACAAGAACAACTTGATAAATGGTGACACAAGGGAAATCGAAGTTTAATGGAAATTAATTGAAGACAAAATGAAAAACAAACAAGTTCTTAAAATGTTGTATATTATTTTGAGATCTTTGCTTATTGATAATGAGCACTGATGTTTTTAGCTAACCAGGTAAATTCTGCTTTTTTTGTTTGCTCTCCTATGACAATTACATTTGGCCAGCACTTCCCCTGTGAAGCTTTGCTTCTGTGACAGCAGAGTTTTAGATGGAAAAACATTCTGATAGAAAAGCTTGCTTTCTTCTTGATTATATCATTCTCTCCCATCTTTAACAAAGGATGGGTATGTTTTAGAGTACATAGGTGATATCTTAATGTTTGCATCCTTTGATTTACTGAAGACACTAAAGACTCTTGGTCTGCCTGACACATGCTGGTGAAGAGCATCCCCAGCCCCGTTGGGTCTGTGTCCCAGAGTCTGCTCACCCACTCTTCTGACCAGCAGCAGCGTTCCAAGGTGCCTTCCCTCTTCTAGCAGAGACGAGCTTCTCTCAGCGATAACCATGACTGCTAGCCAGCATTTCATGATAAGATTTTCTCAAATGAGTGGACATGTGCCAAATTAACACTTTTCCTGGGGCTGTGACTATACATGGGGACCCATTTTGTAGCGAGAGGCTTTGGCAGTTTTTTCCCATCATTAGCACCGATTGTTAATTAGCTGTTCCCCTTTAGTCACTGCTGTTGTCGGATTTGTTTCATCTTCCTGATGTTGCTCCTGTAATGGGCTGAGCCCCACAGGGAATGTGCTGTCTCACACGTGTCCCTTCCATTTCCAGCCTGGGATGTGATGCTGCCCACATCCCAAGCGATCCATGGTGCCTCAGTCCTCACACCTGTGTCTCTTCAGGAAACCCTTGTTATTTCTACAGTCTGTTTATTTCTCTTGCCTTAGGAGAGAAAGATTTCAGAGCTGTAGGTGTGTAGTGCTCCCACAGAGGAAGGAGATTTCCTGCGTCCCTCCTGGTACACATCTCCTTTGGAGAGGTGTCATCTCCAGGCGGTGCCTCTTTCCTACACCTGCTCTAACACTCATGTTTTCCAGCCCCTGAAGTTGCAGGAAAGTTTCTGCATGACAGAACTGCCAACCTTGCTGCTGCTCTTGGCTTTGAGCTGCTCTAAAGTGGGTGAAGTAGAAGTGAGTCTGGCTGAGCCATTGAGAGAGCAGGCGGCGCCTTTCCCCACTCTCTGCTCCTCGGGCATACCCCATTCTGGGAGAGACAATGTGGGACATAACCCTCCTGATATGCAGATTTCAAAGCTGAAAATATCACTGTCATAACTCAACTAGAGGTTTTCTTCTTTTTTAAAAATTTTTTTTATTTTAAGGCTTGTTTACATTGGAAAATTAACCTGGACTAACTGAAAGCTGGAATTTAAAGTGGTTTCATTCAGCTGCATTTGCTTCTATGTGGACAGAATTACAGAGACCTTTATTTAGTTTGTTGTTTGTGTCTCCAAAATGCATTAAGATAAACCAAATTAAGTATTTTTGTTCCAAAGAAATATTTTATATATGCTTATTCATTTCAAAAGTTCTTAGATTAATTTTGAAGAAAATGTCTCTGTGTAGACACATCAACATTCCTAATAATATTTGGCTGAAATGCAAGATAATAGCAAAGTCTGGGCTCAAATAAAAGGGATGAATCATCTCCAAATCACATGTTACAATATAATGGGATAAAGGACAATTGTTTTGCTGGAGGGAAGCTGCCATGCCCAGACCAGCTGCAGGGTCATTTCAGCCTCTGAGGCAAGAGCAGGGTGAGTGTGAGGATTGCCCTCTGTGCATCTATGGAGGGTAACACACCCATCAGTCGCAGCTCTCCCACCACCCTGGGAGCTCACCTGCAAATGCAACAGTGGCACCATTTGATTTGTCAGGATTTGTCTTTTGGGACCCCAAATATAAGCACAGGATTGAATTGGACTCATCCAGGGACACGTGAGGGTGGAGATGTCCTATGCCCACAGACTATGAGGTACCTGAGTCCCACTGCCAGGTGGCAGTCTGTGTCCAGCATCCTTTAGGCCATTGTAAGAGCCACAGACTCACACAGTTATCCCATGCACACTGCTTTAAAACTGCAGTCCCTCTATGGAAACCAAAAAAAACTTCCTTCATGTTTGCATTAGTATATGCCAGAACAGGAGGTGACTCCCTCTGCCAGCACAAAAATTAAAGATCAAAATGCCTACCCATTACTTAAGCACACATGGACCTGCTTTCATAGCCTTCATCTCCTGTGCCCCTGGAAAAAACATTCCTGAGAACTTAACAGTAATTGTTTTATTCTCTTTGATCTCCACTAATAAAGCTATGGACTATCACTCAGCAGGAGCTGTTTCTCTTAGTTAGGATCTTTCCAATGGTACTTACATTAGTAAGGCTCTAGGGAAATTTCAGTAAATGCACTTGAAAGGAGCTCTGCAAAACTGCTTAGACTTTCTGTAAAAAATATTTCCCCCGCATTTGCTCAGCACACTTCTCAGCTTGTTTGTTTTTCTCTTTATTGCAGTTGTTGGACTGAGGTGAGACCTGGAGAAAAGAGTTGTGACTCCTTGTCAAGAGATCTTACAGCAGCTGGAGAACAGAGGGAAAGACCTGAATCCCACACGAGTCACTGTAGAAATCACACTTCAGAATAACGGTGTCTTGCTGTTCATCCTTTACTTTCCAACCCTGGTAAGGAAGATGGAGGGGTGATGGATATAAGAACATGCAAAGAGAAAGTCAAATGTCAGAGCCACTGGACACAGATGGAAGAAACTTGACCCTCTAAAAGCAATTCTGCTTTTCAAATGAAGTGACCAATGAGTTCCCCAACCTGTGATGTCTTTTGGCCATTTCTTGCTGTTGTAAGATGAAGGTGGCAGTGGCCTTCACACCAAACAGGAAGGGTCTAAAGCACATCCATGTACCTGCCTGTTGCATAAATGGCAATTGAATATAAGAATAATTGTACCAGCTGGTCTCTTTTTTTACTTTTCCCCTCCAGTTAGAAACTGTAAAAGCTCAAAAGACCAACTGCACAACCTTAAAGTCGTATTTACTGTGTTTGGCCTGCTGCCACAGGTGGTGGGAATACGGCTCTGTGGATGTTGCTAGCTGAATGCTGCTTTATACTTAATGATCTCATGGATGTGCTAAGTGAGGAAATAGAGTCCCCAGTGAAGACAGGGGGCAGGGTTGGTAAGGAATAAAAAGCCTCTTCCTCTAAACTGGTTTTGATCTTTCTATGGGCTGGAAATGAAGAACAGTAATTAAAGTTTAACAGGAAGAGATCAGAAAGCTTTTAAAATTAATAAAACTTGTAACAGGCATCAAGGATGATTATATTTAAAGACTAGGCAGGCTGCCTTGTCAGTCAGCTGAGTGAGTGTATGCCCTGGGAGTGCTGGCATGAACATGGGAGCAGGAACCATGCTCCAGCCACGCAGTGAATAGCACCTTCCTCATCTCCTGCTGAGTTCTCCATGCTGCAATTCCTTGGATCACACCAGGATTATACCAGATTTACTCTGGTTTGTCAGGCCTTACCTACAGGGAGGCCAGCAGGCAGTGCACAGGAGCTTTGTTCCCAACTCAGTCCCTTGCCTGGAGCTTGTGTATTATTTTTCACCACTCCCCAGTTATTTTTTAATGGTGAGACCATCACCATATGACATGCCTCCAGCAGAAAACCTCAAGCTGCATGAAGTGACAACATGGAAAAAAAATAAAATAAGGACAAATTCTCTCCTGATCTTTTAAAGGCAAGGACATCCTGTGTATTATTTTTAAAGACAATAGCTTAATTCTTCAACCTGGCATTTTAATTTAGCCACTGTCCTCTTAAACACTGATGTGCTTTGTATCAGGAAAGAGTGAGAGAGACTGACCACTGCCTCTTAGGCTTTGAAAGAAGTCATTTTACAACAGTTTTGCTCCATGCTGGTATTATTTTCCCACAGGAGATAAATGTTCTTGGTCTGGTCCTGGGGAGGATGCAATGGGCACAGCCAGGTTCCCTCACTGCAGGAGCAAGAGCTCAGAGCAGGGGACAGAGACCTTCATGGCTACCAGTATCTCAAAGGTCTGTGCCAAATAGCTGAATTTTACATTTTCTTTATCCCACTGTCTGTAGGACTGTGAAACCCATAAATGGCTGGTGTGTGTGGGCACCAAGAGTGGCTTCTGAAAGAGGTGAGCAAAAGATTCACCACAGACATCAGAGAACTTGCCCAGGAAGAAAACATCTTCCTACAACGCTCCCACATCTGCTCCGGGCTCTGCCATGAGTGGAGCAAAGTTGGCATTTTCTTTCCAATTTAAAGAAGTCCTGGACAGAATTAATGCACTTTTCTCACCTCTGGAGCTGACCTGTAGGAGAGTGAAGAGAGGGAGATGTTCCACCTCTTCCCTCTTACCACCTGGATGCCAAGGAGAGCTTAAACTCCTTCTGGATGAAAGTGATGTGCAAGGAAAGGACAGAAAGCAGCCGCTACCTCTGGCAGTGCCATTGAGAGAGGAGAATGGGAAAGGAGAGGATGTTTCAGCCCCTGACTGCCATTTATTCCAGCACTAAAAGAAAATGAATTTTTAAATCCTAATGCTGAAACACCTATTAAAAAGAGTGCTAAACGACAGCAGAAGAGTGGCTGGGAGGTAAGGCTTTTTGGATTAATCCAGTTGGTTTTTTAAATTTATATTTTAGTGCAAATGAACTCTCACTGGCTTTCTTCAAAGGTCACCTTTTTTTTTTTTTTTTGGAAACTACTGTGCTGGTAAAATGCTTTTAAGTTTCATCTGCTTTGTGTGCGTGCATTTTCTAGGCCGTGGATTTATTTCTTATTGGAAAATGGTCTTGTATCATCTCTGAGTTGGAAATTTTATTTATCAGGTGCATGTGAGAAAGGTTTTTTAACTCTTGAGGCTCTTATTTATTGGATGTCTTTGGACCTCAAACTGTGAACCATATCCTACCTGCTGCACTTTTTCTTCCCCGTACCACTCATCCTCTGCCAGTGTCTCATCAGGGGCCCTGAAACTCCCTGTTTTATCTCCTTGCATCTCTGCCTTGATGCACAGAAGGGGTTAAATGGGTTCTCTCAATTCTGCATGATTGCTAATGAGCTGTTATTTCCTCCTCCTGGCACTCACTCCCAACAGCTCCAGAAGGAGAGGCTGTTTTTCCTGCAGTACCCTCCACGGTTGGTGGAGAGGTCTGGAGGTGTCCCAGAGATGCAGACAATTTCACGTCTTGTGCTCCTGGCTGTAATCAATCCATAGCCTATGGATGTTTGTGGGCAAAGTGAAGCTTTGAAAAATTTTATAGCAAATCCAAAATGTTATTACATCCTTCTACACCTCAGTATCTCTCTTGGGAAAAAGCTCTGTGCTGACAAATAACGCCGAGAAGGGGAACAGTCGTGTAGGCATGTACCAACTCAGTTTGTAACCTTAAATCCTTATTAGGGATTAGCTCTCTGGCCAAAACCTGTTGCCTGAGGATTACTAATAGACAAATAGATTTTCAAAGGGTGCTTGAGTCAGCTCACATTATCCAGACTTTGTCCATACTCAGCCAGACCTTAAAGCACCAATTCTCATGAGTTTTAGGTGGCTCAGGAAGAAGCACAGCAGGACAAAACCTCACATAAAATACATCAGGTACTCTTTCTCCCAGGAGATCACCAGTTGCTCCAAATCCACTTGCTTTGCCAGAGCCCTAGGCTAGACTGAGCTCCCCTCCACAGGATGTTTATGTTCTTGTGCAGAATTCCCTTAAAAGACACTGTAACAAGTGGCTCCCCTGAACATATTACACAAATCATGTTTTTATTGATTACAAAGCAGCACTGGCTCAAAAGGACACTCCCATGACACTCCATATGCAAGTATGTCACATAATTCTTTTATATTTATCAACTTCCATCTTCAAACTAGTCAGATTTTTGCTTCATTAATCATATTAAAAGGCTGTTCCTGAACTTCACGCCTCTGATGGTTAGAATTATACTTCTGATTTCCATCTTAGTTTATTTATAGCCAGTTGATTCACATTGCCACGTAAGTAATACTAGAAATATAAAAATAAAAAATGGTATTTAACAGTCTGTCTAGACTGAGGACAGAGAATGAGTCAAAAATCCCTGTTTTTATTGTTAACTAAGCATATGATGGTATATTTTACTAAAGAATTTGCATTTCAAGAGCAGACAAGCAGCTAATATAGGTGTTAATTTACTGAAATCAAAACATTCTCCATCAGTAAGGTCATGTACAGTTCGTAGGCCAATGGAAACAGAAGATGTTGCAGTTAAATCCTGCTCTTGCGGAAGGCCTGGCTCTCAGCTTGCTGTCTCTGGCCATCTCTGCCTCTTTGGACACTTGCATCTCCAAGGCATCAAACTTCCATCATATCACTATTCTTTGTAACATGAGTAGAAATCAGATAGCCACTGATTTCACCCAAAGATGTCTGGACCTTTCTCCACTGGGTGTTTTGCCTTCTAGAGGCCAGAGGTTGCCATAGTTGGGGCTTCTTTATTCATATGCTTATCAGAATAGACCAGCTCTTATGCTCTGGCTTGTACAGCAATAAAATCAGTCTTCCTTGCAGAATAAAGTTCATGTTAAAGCCAAATTCCAGATCCACAGAAACTCATTCTATTGTCTCCAGGGGATATAGGCCATCCTAGCAACTTGAAAGCCAGTAGGCTACATCTTAAATTATTTAATCTTCAAAAAAAATCTCTGACTCTTTAAAGCAGGATCAGACCTGACACAGCACATTATGCTGGAACAGGGTAAAAGCTGGTGATGCCCAGCAAGGGCTGGTGATGGCCAGGCACTGGTTCATCTGGATGTGGAAGTAAATATCACCACATTCATGTTCCCTTTGTTGAGATGATGTACTAGCAAAGGCTTCCTCTGTGCAGGGAGGTGCTGGCCCTTTTTGCTGCTGGGAGTAACTGTCTTTGCTGCTTGGCTGTACCTGCTCACGGAGCTTAGGCATGTGGCTGAGCTGCAGTGTGGGGGACACGTGCTCATGGGCTGTTTCAGGGTCCTGTGGAGCACGAGGGCTGGAGACGGCTGCTGTGCTGCATGGCCAGGCTGCAGGGGCTTAGGAAACCCATTCTTTTTCTAAGTCATCACAGCCAAGGGCTTATCTCTGTGGCTGGCAATACCATGGTCACCTGGCCTGCAGGCATGAGTCTCAAAGCTGGCACCCTGCTACTGGAAAGGCTGGAGCATCCCAGACACACTGCATTTTTTTCCCTTGGTGTGTGTACATATCTATAACACAGCATATGTTTCTCTTTCATTTGCTAACAAAAGACATCAAAAGATGTATATTGATTTATTGCCTACAGAAATGCAAGATCCCAATGAATCTGCTAAGTCAATAGCTCCAGCCCCTCTGCAGTGAGCAAAGGGAGAAGACTGTGAATTAATAACTTCCCTGACCTCCAGCCTCTGCAAGGCTGAACACCAATGGAGGAGTTAATCCAGTAATCCATTATAGCATGTGGAAGGCAGCACACTCCCTGTCTGAGCCTGGACCTACAAAATAAAAGGTGAAGAGAGAGAAAAGCAAACAAATGTTATGGCTGGGGAGGGGAGGACTGAAATAGAAGCAGAAAGGGAGGAGAGGGAAGGATTGCGGCAGGCTCATTTGCAGTCCCTGACTGCATGATGCCTTCGTCTTGGAAAAGAGCTTTTATTTGTTCCACCAGGATCAGCTGGGCTTTGGGAGTACTCACTGTGGGGCTGTTGCATTGCTCAGTGCTCAGGGGAAGCTAAAGCTTCTTGCAGTGACCTCAGCCTGAATTGCTTCTCGCCTCCGCAGCGACGTCCCTGACCTTTTCCTGCCAGCTCAGCCAAGGGCACAGCGAAGCTCCCGCCTGTCCTGGGACCTCGGGACTTCAGCAGCCACACAACTGCTGCTGATCTGGGAATTCTGTTTTCATACACTATTCTCAGTCACTTTATTACTTTACCAGACTCTAACTAATCAGCTTGAAATTTCCTCTGTAACTTTTTTTTTTTTTAATTTAAAAGGAAAGAAATTGGCTAAAATATTCCAGCTGCTCAAAAAAGAGGAGAGGTTAAAAATACATTTATATTCCTCACTTTAAAAGCAAGACAATGGTTTGCTTTGCTGTGAACACCAGCAGTCCAGCTTTCAAATCTCAGTGTGAGGCTTAGGAAGGGGTCAAGGATTTGCTGTTCTCCCCCAGGTAAATTTGCATCTCTTGGGACAGAGCATGAGCTGCTGGCAGCCAGCTCTGCACCAGGCTGGAACCCTCCCAATGGGCAGCACTCAATTTTGCTCTTTTAATTTGCACCCTTCAGACAAGCCATTGCTGGGACACAGGCACTGCTCCCACTTCCCTGCACATTAAAATGCTGGGGGTGGGGGGAAACCACCTTTTTGGGGTGACTTCCAGCGGGATGCTTGGAAATTGTGGAATAGCTGCTACCACCTCTTCATAAAGCCATCTGCTGGGCATAGACAAATGTTAGCTGCTGAATTCAATATGATAGATTTTATTAAAAACCCAGGCAGTATATGGAGTTGGACAGAAGCTGTTAACAGCATGAATGGACTTTTGGTACAGACAGAGCCCAGCTGCTTTAAGGAAGACCCACTCCATGTGTAGGGCATCAACTTGTATTATTTTGATTTTGGATTACGATATTCTTTAATTAAAGGTCCTGACTTTATAATCCAATCAATCTAGATAAATAACAACTCTCTTTCGCAGATAAAGTTGTAGGCTTATCACTGCCCAGCAGCCCTCTTTTAAAAACGATCCATAAAATTACATGGCAAATCAGCTTACATAGCATCTGGTCGCTGCAGCTGCGTGCAGGCAGAGCTTTGCACTTCTGCTGACGATGACATTTCAGTGACACTGTGCCATCCTCGGCATATGTCCTACCCAGTCCTTCTCCTGTTACCACCATAACAAAGTTCCTGCTTCCCCAGCAGTGTTCTACTCTACTACTCGTCCCGTTTGTCCCACAAAACCTCTAGCTCAGAGCTATTGTAATCATAAGGGGGAGGTTACAGTGCTGGAGGATGAAATGTAATGCAATTAGTAGACTGTTTTACCCATTATTCACCTTTTCCTGCCAAATAGCTTTGTTCTAATGAAGGGTATCAAACAACCATTTGATTGTGATTTAATTGAGCGGTTATGTTTGCCACACAGACATCAAGGAATGGTTATGGGAATGATTTTCAGGGATCAGTGGAAAATGCAGCATACTGGATTAGCATCCATAGCTGTAAGGGATGAGTCGTGCCAGTCCTACCTTTAATGCCTGCTTGTTTGCATGAGCCTTGCTAGACCCAGCCTCTCTCCAATCATAGAATGATAGAATCGTAGAATGGTTTGGGTTGGAAGGGACCTCAAAGCTCATCTCTTTCCAACCCCTCTGCCATGGGCAGGGACACCTCCCACCAAACCAGGTTGCTCAAATCCCTGTCTAACCTGGCCTTAAACACTTCCAGGGAGGGGGCAGCCACGATTTCCCTGGGCAACCTATGTAAAAGTTTAGATCCCACTACAAAAACAGCACAGAGGGATGTGACACCCTTTCCTCGGGCTGGCTGAAGTTGATGGGTGCTAAGGATCAGTCAGGATAGGAGCCATGAAGCTGAAGGTGTCTCTGAAGCAATTTGCCCAATCTAATGCAAAGAGCTTAGGACTGATCCCAGACCTTGTTTCCACTCCTGCATGTGAACAACCCTTTCCCCACACCTTGTGAAACTGCATGTTCTCTCCAGAGCTTTGCAATGAATTTGGCAGAAATGAAAGTAAGGGCAAGTCGAGCAGCCATGGCAGGGCTGAGTTGGAAACTCCAGAGGGTATCTGTAGAGCTGAGACAAAAAGCCTGTGCAAACCTATCTAAGCTAAACTTGCCCCGAGATAGCACCGCTGTCTCATTTCCTGGAATATATTACCTAGACACAGCTGACAAAAATAAACAGAGGAAAAAAGACCATTCTGTAATGCAATCAAACCTCAATTGCCCATTTGTTTTTGTCCTTTAAAAGAGCTAATAACATGGTAATTGGTGGAGATGTCTCCAGGGCTCCATAAGTGAAAGCAAGAGAGAGATTTTCCCACCATGAAATAGAGAGGCATATTTTTCTAAAGAAAAGAGGGAGGTATTACCCAAATTAAAGGAATCCATATAGATTTCTACCTAATGTCCAAAACTGCAAAACTTTGTTCCTTTGAGTGTTGCCTTTTAATGGCTCAGAGATATTTGGTGTGATTGTGGTAGAAAAGCATCTCTGGAATTCTTCTTGGCAGAGAAGGATCCAAGCCCACTGGAGTGTATCATGGGTCAAAAATACCTGGAAGCAATTTCTCCACGATGGTTATTTTTGCTTACGTGATATCTACCTTTGCCCCATGACACACCAAAGTGCTTTTATGTCCCAGACCCTGTAAAGTGAAGAGCCAACCAAGTGGACAATATTCATCTGAAACACATTTCATCTTTTATAACAGTGTCCCTGAACTCCCTTGTCCCCCTTCTCCTGTCATCAAATTTGCATTCAAATTCACCTGTTTTAGTAACCAGACATTGTCACCCACAGGCCACACACAATTTTGGGCCACAAACAGCAAATTTACTTTCATCTTTCACGAAATGCCTAAAACAGACTCTGGGGTTTTTTTGAAATATCTTTTCATTTATTGAGCCTTATTTTGGTTTTTTTAAATGTCACATCTTTATCTGAGATCCAAAAAATATAGAAACATCCTGAAAACAGGTCCTAAAGTTCAGTTCTTGCATTGATTGGAGTCTGACTTAGAGTTTCTTCTGGCTCTTCCAGACTGAAGGACTCCAAGGGGAGAGACAGCACGTTGTAGATGGGTGGGGTAGTCCTGAGAGTCAAAGGTAGGTGCCCAAATTCCCGCAAGTGTCTCTGAGTCTTAACCTTCAAAGCATTTCACAAGATCACAGCCTAAAGTTTTGGAGAGCTTGAATAATCCCCACCACCACCACCAAATGTGTCTGTGAAGCACTTCTGGATCTCACTTTGCCCCGTTGTGGATGTCCTTGCTCGGCTTTGCGGGGACTTCCAGCTGACAGCACTGTCCCAGCTCACCAGCAGCACTTGTGGGCTCCCACCAGTGGGTGCTGCCTCCACAGACCCATGTCCACACCAAGGAGTCCAAGGGGATGGTCTGATCTTTCACAGGAGTGGGAGTGCAAAGAGCCAACTTCCCAGGCTCTGCCTGAGCCCTCCTCCACTTTCCTGTCTTGCAGTGCCAGCGCCAGGAAGACCTTGAGGTACATGGGAAACATAAACTTTGAGTCCTCCATTATCTTGCACATTAATTAATGTTATTTAGTACCTGATCTATGCTGCTTTTATCTTTCACAAATTACAGGAAAAATTACTTATGGTTTCTTCAGGATCCAGGAGCTATATAACAGTAAATTATCATTTTATTGAAGTGATTGGCTTTATCCTAAAGCAGATTCTTAAAGAACAGTCTTTAAAGGTTAAACTCTGTGCCAGGGTAATATGTATATCACATTCCCGGGTGTCTTTTGTGTTTAAAAATCGACAGTTTCCATCTGTGAAAAGAGGAATTTAGACATGCTGATACTCTGACATTTAAATGTGAGCAGTGGAAGATAAACACAGTCTGACATAAAGTAAATGGGGTGATATTAGGAAAAGTTAAATTTCAGATATTCATGCTCCTGCTTCTACCTGCTGGGGTCCTGAGGACCAGAAGGAGCATTACCATGCATTAACACTGTCATGTCTCTGGAGTTTGCTACACCAGGTTGGCACAACACACCCATGAACGTCATCTTTTCAAAGCAAAGGCCATAAACTTGTTCCAAACCTTTTCTGGTTAGTGATGAGTCTTACATCCCTACTCTGCACCTAGCAAAGGCAGGCTCAGGAGAGATATAGGATGCAGGTCTCTGCCATAATCTCAGATGCAAATAATTCTACAGCAGTTTGGGATGTACAAGGAGCTTCCCTGCTCCAGCTTGTGCCTCTACCTGCAGTCCAAGCAGGTCGCTGTCTAGACAGGGACACCCCCTGTGCCATTCTCCAGCCAAGTGCAAGTGCAGGTCTGAGTGGGGGTGAATGCCTCAGTCTGGCTGTGGTGGGCTGTGGGCATCTGCAAAGTCTGGAGGGAGATGTAGTATCTTTTCTCCTTAAAAAAGAGGGGGTTCCTCACTTGGTATAGCAGTTACTGTAGTAAATAGTATTATTACAAGTGAAATACAAGCACAGAAAGATGTAAAATATACTAAAAAATGTGAGCTAATGAAAGCAAACAGTAAAGTACGAAGGAGAGGGGAGACCTCATCACTCTCTACAACTCCCTGAAAGGAGGGGGTAGCGAGGGGGGGGTCAGTCTCTTTAACAGTGATAGAACGAGGGGTGATGGCCTCAAGCTGTGCCAGGGAAGGTTTAGATTGGATATCAGGAACAATTTCTTCACTGAAGGGGTTCCCCAGCACTGGCCCAGGCTGCCCAGGGCAGTGGGGCAGTCCCTATCCCTGGAGGGATTTCAGAGCCGTGGAGATGTGGTGCTGAGGGACATGGGGCAGTGGGGACTGGGAATGCTGGGTTAATGGTTGGGCTGGGTGAGCTTAGAGGTCTTTTCCAACCAAGGCTGTTCTGTGATTCTGGTCTGATTTAGGTGTTGACACTGTCGTGTACCCATGTGACCTTGAACTCACCCAGGAAAACTTGTATTTGTGAATATTTTTTAAATCTCTGGCCCCTTCAGTAACCAACTGTGTGTGACAAAACAGCTCTTTGGGATCTTGTCTGACGTTCTCTCTTCAGAGCCCCAAGGGTGTGTAGACAGGTTAAATAATGCAAAAGCAGCTGTAATTAGGCTGTGTGTTTCTCTGGAAACATTTGAAAAATATTAGCACATTGTTCTTTTTTTATTTTTTTTTTCTCCTGGCCTCTGTTTCAGGGGTCCAGAACAAATCTAATGGTTTAATGAGATATATGACAACATACGAAGTGAAAGAGATTTTTAGTGACTTTCATTACCCAAACTCAATTAGAGGAGAGTAATCAGCAAGTCCCCTGCCGTGAGAAGTGCAGAATGAAACCTTGGCAAGATGGGACAGACGCAAGAAGAGACACTCAGTGCAAAATAAGCACAGAGATCTCCCCCCAAAGCACCCGATGAATACTGAAACATATAGATTGCAGCATTAACAATTTATCTCTGCTGTTTTCTTCCTCTAAGCTGGGTAATTAAACATAAACAGTCCCTCAATCTATTCTTTTAAAAACTATTAATTTAATGTCAGATAAAGTCCTTTGTTTGCCTGTTTCTTGGGAGACAGAGGAGGAGAAATAAAGGCTTGTTTATCGTTTGTTTTCTTTCTTTTAGTACCACAGTAAGATACTCTTGGATCTTGCTGCGTGTTGTTATGTCAGTTCATGGGACTAACTTCGTGCTCTGATGCTTGGCACAGGAATTTCATGAAATCTATGAAATCTTGGTCTGCTGTGGCTGGTTCACACACATAGCACTGGTCCCAGACTCGATGCTTGGAGGAGCGGCAGCACGTTGGATTGTTCCATGCTCCTCCATTTCTGATCTTGCCAGCATTATCCACTGCAAGCTGCTAAAGCCAAAACACATGTTCATTTATCTGGGGCCCAGAGCCTGCATGTTGCAGCAACAGAGGGCACAGAAAAACCCCACAGATTTGCAGAAAGTGGTGTCACAAGCATTTCTAGAAACCCACAGCTCAAGAGAGCGAGCAAAGATAGATTTAAACTACCTCTGTCCCTCTTCCTCCTCTGTTCTTGTCTCTCTTGTGCCTATTCATCTAAATATGCTGAATAATTACAGGTGAGCAAACCAGGTATCAAAGCTCAGATGACCCCAAAGACAACCATTTCCAGCAATTCTATGCCTCCAGCTGCCTGGCCTGTTGTGCACACCCACACTGACCCTCCAGTGTCTCTTCTCAAAGGGTTCTCACATCAAATCCCTTGCAAGAAAGGGGCTCTTGGCAGCTGGTTTCCACCCTCCTTCCTCTCCCTCCTGGCTGTGCCCAGCCTGCAGGGCAATGCTCCCCTGGCCTATTGCTCAGATACATGGCTGCTTTTGACTCTTCTCCATGAGGCAAGGCAGGGCTGGAGGCTCTGTGCTCCCCTCTTTCCAGTCCCATCCCCGTCAGTGTGGGTGAGCTGCCTGCCAGCTCCCATGCTCCAGTTTCATCCCTGCTCTCCCAGATGCTCCACAGCCTCTTGGACAGTGAGTGTTTTGCCATTGCTTTGTTTGGCTCCTCGGTGGCTGGAGCTGTGCCTGCTCAGCTGCACGCTGGCCTCAGCTCCCAGGCTCTGTCGTAGCAGGCAGCCTGCCTGGCCTGGCCTGGTTTAGCTATTGTTCACTTGTGTCCTCTCCATCTTTCCTCTGCTGGATTTTAGCAGACAGCCCCCACTGGAGAAGCAGCCAGCACCCGGCTTTCCTCCCCTTTAATCCTTCTAGCAGGCTCCTGTCTTGTGCTGTGAAGGATGCATTGCAATGATCCCACGATACAAAAAGGATTCCCCATTTTTACATCTGACTCAGCCATCTCAGTTCCTGGTGAGCACCTGGGGAAGGCATTCAACCACCACTTCCCCCAGACCCATTTCAGGGATGCTGCAGCCCTTTGCCTGCTGTGGAGTACAATTCCAAACCCAGGGCTCCTAGGGCTCTGGGAACGTGGCATTGGGCTGTATGATAGGGACAGAACTGAGGGTCCTTAGAGTGGTTGTGCCAGTGCATTGGGTCACACGACAGCAAGAGCCCACATTACCAGGCTGCTGGATCTGTGCTTTCTCACAACGTTTCTCCCAGGCAGCCCCTCATCCTGCAGGTCTCTGCTCCACCAGGCACTGAGAGCTGTGCAAGAGCAAGGGAGAGGCACCACAATAGGGAATGGTGCTGGAGGACATCCCCCCCCCTCTGCTCATGAAACCGGAGAGCTGAGTTTTAGTAGGCTGTTTTCAGTCATTAGACACTCTGAAGTATTTTGCTGTCTGATGACGGCTGGACACTGATGCCTGGCCAGACAGTACAGACTCCAATTTGTCTCTGGCACAGCTCTCATAAATCTAATTCTCTTCGCGAATGAAGAGCAATACACTACTGCTAACAGAGGTAACCAGGTAAAGTACTTTGAAGAGGCATATGATGAGTGAATTCCCCTGAACAGCTCACTCAGTGACGGCTGTACACACTGGCCCACACTCAGATCTACTGCAATTTTACTCATGTTCAAGGATTATCTCCATTAGCAAAATGCATCCATGTCTCCAGCATACATTTTTTTAGTGGGAACCTGTCAGTCTGCAGCCAGGTGGCTTTGCTGGCTTCTGCAGGATTGGCTTAAGCACTTTCCCAAATGGGAGTGAGCAGAGATCAATTTAGACATGTCCTTGCTTTATTGCAGGAGGGCAATAACACGTCATCGTGCTGTTCCCCACCATTTCCAAGGAGCAGAGTGTAATCCCTGCTACAAATCACTGCTTGTCACTGGGGTGGGGGAGAAAGAACTGTCAGCTGCTGGGAAATAAATGGCTATTACTTTCTGATCTATTTACATCTGGAGATTCCTTAAATGGTGTAGATTTAATTCTGCCCAAATGAGGGAAGCACATGTAGGTTACAGGGCAGACACATTCATCACTTGAAATTCCAGGCAAGACTTTTGCTTTTATTATCTTCATTATATTTTAAAGACATAACTAACACAGCATATGCAAATTAGCACCTTAGATTATTAGCAGGGAAAACCCTACTGCATATATAAGTGCACAAATGTGACTTAGCAGCAAGCACGCAAAGGATATCCCCTCTGTCCCCATTCTCTTCCCCCAGGGCTGCCTACAAGCTCCTGCCTCCTCTGCAGATCAGATCCTTCACTGGAAAAGCCAGTGAAGCTTTCTGCTGGTTTAGTGAGCTGAACCAGCTCAGTGAAAGGTCTCAGGAGCACTGGGGCAGGCATAGGAGGAAGGTGCTAGAGCTTCTCTTGGCATCAATGAGGTGTTAGTTCAGCTCAGTCGTGATAGCAAACAAAGTCTTTCTGCCTCAGTTCTGGGATTTGATCACCTGTGCAAACATACAGCCCTTCTATGCCTGTGCCATGCAAGCTCCCTGTCCACAGGGCGTGTGGACTTGTAGGAAAGTGCAAACTGAAAGCACAAAGACACGCACACAAGGAGTTTTAGCCCTGTGGAAGTGCATTACAAAGCATCCTACGTTCCCTAAGAAGTGACTTCAACTTTATCCCGTAATGTTCCTCGACAAGATAATTTAGTCATCTTAGCAAGCATGACATCCATCCCAGCACTCTCCCAGCATCCCAGGTTCATCTGACACAGCAGTCTTCCTTCAGGATGTCTGATTCAATAAGTAACAACACAAAAGAGTGGATGCTACAGAAGAAGATGGTTGCTAGATGCTCAGCAATGCTGACAGATACAGTGAAACAAAGGAGAGTCTTTTGATGGAAAAGCTGACTATCAGCTGTGCTATGCAGGTTTTCCAGTAAGGAAAAATTATTATTCAAAATCTTTACTATAGAACAAATACTACTAGAATAATCTACTTCCATTAAATTCAATAATAGTCTTACTGTTTTTTGGGCTTTTGAAAATTGTTCTAGTGGGATTACGTTAATTAATGAGCAAAGATCGATGCATAGAAATAACGGGCAGGATAGTCCTCAGTAAGTACCATATCTTTAAAGCAGTGTGATAGAAAGAACTGCACGACATTGTGGCTGCAGTGCCAAAGGTTAAAAGCTGCAAATGCTGGTCCCAAGTGTGGGTTGTTGGGTAAGCTTTCTTGGGACAGAAAGCAGGTGAATTGGGTGCTTAGGTCGTTTGCTCACATGTCAGGTGTTTTTCGAGTCGTGTAAATAGAATGTATTCCTGTGGCATCCAGCATTCATCCATCTACAGGAAACACTGGGAGAAAACCAGTGAAATAAAAATCTCTCTGCAACATATCATTCCAATACAGTGAATTTCATTAGTTTTCCTGGGACTGAACAGAGAGCAGCTCCCAAGACCCTGTCCCTGCAGACCTGGCATGGGCAGTGCAGGTTGACTACAAGGCAGGCTGCTCCCACAGAGAGCCTAAGCCAGGGGTAACCCCTATTTAGCAGAATATTAGCAGGTAAAACACCTCGTGAATGTCCTTCAGGTTGTCTCTGAGCAAGTGCTGCTCACAAAGCTGCTGGTTTAGCAGCACACCCGGCATCTGCTGGCTGGCACTGATTGCTGCACAACAACGTCTATCTTGAGAGGCGACAGGAAATTTATCTCCCAGCACCTCATCAAATCAAGTGTAATTCCTGACCATTTGCCAAATGGGAGCGATAACTGTGCTAAGTGCCTTGCAGGAGAGTCTTCTCTGAATCACGTGTGTGGATCATGAGCTGCAGTTATATATGACTTGATTAAGCCCTTGCGTAGAGGAGCACTGCTGACCTGCTGGGAAAGGTCAGAGCTGTCTCTATTACACTATGGATATTTTCTGCACATGGTGCATTTACTTCCTGGATATTAAGTAGCTGTATCATGCCTTCAGGTTGCCAAACACAGGCCACTTGGTTCCTGTTAGCTAATTTCCCCCGGGCTTTTGTGATCTAGAAGAATTTAGTTCTTTTCCTTTTTCAGCTGCTCAAAACCATCTCTCTCCTATTGTACAGGGCTTTTCCCAGGAGTATTAAGGTGGGGGAAGCTCAATAATAACCTCTTTCAAACACTCCTAAAGCCAATTTGTAAGTTCTCTGCTCCTCATCCTTTATTCCTGAAAGGGCCCAAAGACAGTTGGTCAATCCTAGCCTTTGCATTCAGGGAACCCTGTGCATCTATAAGGGGGCTTGTAAAATACTCATATATACATGCAAAAAATAGTGCATTGCTGTGAGCTCAGCTTTCCATTGGTGCCCTTAAGCTCTTGCCAGGGATTTGCTAAATAGCCCTGAATTCGTTTCGACATTCTCTAGCTATTCCCTTTAGCAACTAAAGGGATGTAAAGACAGTATTGCAAGGTAATTCCAACTAGTTGGTTAATGCATACCTGGCAAACTCACAAAGCTAGTCAAGATATAATGAGCAGGTGGAAAACATTGGCAGACTGTTGTATATTTTCCTTTTCTGCAGGAGTACAATGGCAGCATTATCCTTGCGAGGTCTGGTACAATCCCCTTCCGCGTGCCTCGGAATCCTTCCTGTGATTGCAAAAGGAGCTGGAGTGGAGCCTTTGTAGCAAATCCCAAGGAATAAACATGAACCCTCATCTTGGGCTTTGTGGGATGGCAGAACATATGGGGTCACATTAAGAATGTCATATTCTAGCTGCAGTGTTGCCAGGAAATCCAGGTGATATTTGTTTGCACCTTGGCTTTTGGCTTTTGGATGGGAAGAGCAAATCCAGGCCTTTAAAAACAGTTGGCCTTTTTATCTGTCACCTCTACAAGCAGATCTAGTGTTTGGCAGAAATATGTAACAAAACAATTATTACAAATGTCAAGTAAAGGAAGCTTTTCCTTGTTGATGTGGATGGAGACTTACATGTGTGAGGGAACAGAGGAGTTGTGTTTTTAAGAGGCAGGTGTATTTTAAATCTGGGTTTACTTCTGATTCTGCTAATTCACTGTCCCTTTGGAACATATTTTCTGTGTTTCCTTCCTTATCTTTTCTATTTAGACTATAAAATCTTCAGGGAAAGGGCTGCTTTGCCTTCTATGTGCTCAATACTCAGCACTCACCTGAACCTCTTTGTGATTATTATGGATCAAATATGCAGTGTTGTGTCTGCAGTGAACTGTGAGGGGTTGCACAGCACTGAGCACAAGGGTTCTGCTTCTTGATGGGGCACCCAGGAACCAGACCTGTGCAAGAAATAAGACTATTTTAAATCTGGATTTTAGGAGGCCTGGATTTGACAATGCTTTGCTATATATCCACAGTAATGAAACGACAAACACTGTGAAATACTTCAGAGTCCTCGTTTGCATAAAACCAGATGCTGTTTCTTCCCTCTCTGTCAGAACTTCAGTGAAGAGGGAAATCTCTGTGCCCTAGGAAGCTTAGCTGTGAATGCTTTGAGCTATTCCAGCACTTGTGTTATAGCTTGGTGCCTGCAGTCACAATTAATTAATACATGTATGCATTATCTCCTACTAGGCTGGCTGGAAAAACACTTTCTAGCTTGGTATGTATTTCTGCTTCATTTGCAGTGGCTTCCAGCCTCACATTCCTTCTCCAAATATTATATATACTGATCTAATTTATTTACAGCTAGTTCATATGCCAAACTGATGGAAGATGATGTTGTGGCCTGGTAAAACCAGTGGAGAAGCTAGCCCTCCTAGCATGCAATTACTTACCCATGCCAGAACAACACTGAAACATGGGTATCAAGTTTATATGGATGTGACATTTAGACCTTAAAACAACAGTTGGCTTTATAAAGGCAATGAATTAAGTGAGATGATTGACTGGATCAGACTGATAAATGATAGATGATGGTACACAGGTTTGTCAGAGCATCCCTGATTTCTCTGTCACGGCTCCAAGTGTCACTGTAAATTGTTTTTAACATAATTTTGAACCTCCAAATGTGGCAATGGGTAATATATCAGCTTGACTCCATCAGCAAGTGGCCTTATGTGTGCATTTTGGCACTCTTTTTTTGTGCCCCTCTGGTTTGAATATAGCTAACATCCTGTGAAATCCAGAAGGAAATTTAGACATGATAGAGAAAGGGAAGCATTTAAGTGACTCAAATACAAATACGAGAAAGAAACATCTAAGTAGCAAGAAATAGGCATAAAAGCTGCCAGGAAGATACAGTCAACAAAGATATATTAAGATACTGCTGATTTAGAAAGAGCAAAATCAGAAACTGCTTTGACTCCAAGTTTTCAGTGTGAATTTACAAGTTCCTCACTCCCAGTCCCGCACTTCTGCCACACCCCAGCGTCAGAAGCGTGGCACATACCTCTGAACATCAGCCATGTCCTACTGCAAACTGCCTTCACTGGCTTCCTGCTATGGAAAAGCATCCTCCAGTGCAGATGGAAAGTCATGTCCCAGGAGGCAGCATCTGTGTTCACTAGGACTTCTCTGTCAGAGCCATGATACCCTGGACAGATCCATCTCACCTGCTGTAGGTGCCTAGTTAAAGTCTATCCACAGGGCTCCTTCCAGGGTGTTTACAGAGAGAAGTAGGTCCATGGAGTAATTAATTTGGCTCTTGGAGGTGTCTAAGACTGGTGGGTTGAGTCTCCTTCAGGAGATGTTGCTCTTTATTAGCTTCTGTGGAAGCCTCTAGCTAGCTGGCTCAGATGAGATGCTTGAGTGAAAGATGGCAGAAGTTAGGCAAGAAACTGGTGGGTGACATTAAGGGAGGTATGTGGGCAGGCTTTCTGAGCTACACAGGCTTTGACGGATTCAGATACTCAGTGTGAATTTTAAAAGCACCTCCCCATTCAGCACCTGTTCCTGAGATTTAGTCTTGCCTGGCAGAGGTTGCTTTGGAGGATTACTCATGCTTTTGAAAAACTGTAGATCTTACAAAAACAAAGGGATCCTCAGGTCTGCAAAGATACGTGTGGCTCAGACCCATACTTGCCCTCTGTCCAAGCATGTTCCAGTGCCTCTGAGTTTTAGGGTAATGCCACAGAAAGGATTACAGATATCCCTTCTCATTACAACACTGCTAGTAGAATTTCAGTCATCAATCATGCTTGCCCCGGAGTCTCTTTATGCTCTGAAGCTGATTAGCTGTAGAAATAATCCAGCTTTGATGGCAAGCAATGCTTTATTAATACCACAACTGACTGCTTTTCTCCCATCATTTGCTTTTCATGCATCCCGTGCTTCTTTGTTCCTCCTTCTGCCTGTGGAGCTCTGAGAAATGTTTGGTGACTAACCATATGCTTGGATGCATGTTCTTTGCATCAAAACAAAGCCTAAAATGCAAATGCTGCTGGTTGTGTTCTGGTTTTCGGATCTCTTCAAAGCGTAGACATGATCTTTGGCAGCATTTGGCTAGTCTTTGTTCTGCAACCAGGCACTACACAGGGATTTACTGTACTCATCTGCGTAGGGATGTGCTGGGTCCTAGGCAGACTGTAATTCCTTCGCATGGTCTCCATCTGTTCCATCTTGCATGAAGAAGGACTATCCCCAGAGTTGGTATTCCTCTCTCATGTGAACCCAGGGAGGTTCTGTGCCTATGACCCATGATGTCGAGAGAAGAGGATCAGCAGTAACTCTACTTCAGCTAGAGGGGATTGATTTCAGCAATATCAATGAGCACACCAGAGTGCCAGAGACACAGCTAAGACACACCAGATGATTAGCAGCCCTAACACGTAGCCCCTCACCAAGCCCTTTCCCTGCTCACACCCCTGGTAACAAGCAACAGATGAGAGGGATAATATGAAAAAGATCAGATCTGCAGACATTAAAAAAATCTTTTGTCCTACATAACTTCTTTCATGTTATGTAAGTTGCCTCAAAGATTTCCTTTAGATGTAGCAAAATTAGGGTTTTTTTTCTATGGTTAGTTAAGTAGAACCTGAGTGGCAAAATTTGTTGCTGAACACTAAGCAAAAGATGCTAAAGCTGTGGACAAGGTGACTGCTGCCTGCTCAGGCAGACCAGTAGCCACAGTGGGAATCTCCTGGGCTTTAGCTCTGCTGTGCTGCCTGCCCTCAAAGCACTCACCGTATCTTTAAATCAGTTCCTTCTTTTACCCGATGACAAATTATGTGTTTAGTGAAAATATTTAATTTAAGAGGCTCAAAACTTTGTCAACATACTTGACAGTGTTTTGGAGAAATAAAACTACCCAGTGATACAATGTCTCGCTTATATGTAAATTGTGAAAAAAATAGGGAAAACAGAGGACTGCCATTACAAACATTACACAGATAACAAACAGTTTCAGTATTTACTCCTCTAAAATCTTTTTGCTGTGTTTCAGCTGAGTTTATAAAAAGAAACAAGTGTTTTGGGTGTGTAACTTGCTGGCCTGGATCTCAGAGCTCAGTATGGCTTCAAAACCAAGTTCCTTTCATGTGCCTCAAAGCCGGGCAGCAAGAATCATCAGTCTTTTTCTTTTTTAAATATAAGCCTTTGATATTAAATATATATTCAAACCTCCCACTGATACCAAGAAGAGCTACGTGTGCATATTTCAAGGTAAAAGAAAGCTCTCACCTACAGTATGCCCAGTTATTCTTGTTCTGAAATGAACATTTTTGCAAAGTTAAAAAAAAGGGGGATAGGGATCGAGAGATGAAAACAGATCAACACTTCATCCGTGGTGGACCTGGAAGGTGTGTCTGCAGAGGTGAGAGGGTGATGAGTTCTACCCCAGAAGGACAATCTGTTACAACTCATGAGGCATGAGTTGCGAGGCTCAGAATAGCTCTTGATGGAGACCAGTGAAATCTGTAGGACACAGATAACGTGTGAAAGCACTACCTGAGGGGAATAATACCAGAGGAAAAATGGCCATAGAAAACATGTTGGGTTTGTCAACTGTCACCATCAGTAGCTTTCCAGGTTTGTCTGTCTGAACAAAACAAACATTTCCAGATTGCAGGAGTGGAAAACTCATAATAGATTCAGGTTATTGTGCAGGGCGATGCCAGGCTGAGCTATTTTCATTTCCATCTTCAGATGAAATAGAGTAGAGAACAAGTCTCTGCCAATTTAACTTCATCATAATCCCATTCAGTTACTCCTAGTACATCTGGGAGGTTGAAGATCGCAGCCGTCAGTGGGGTGATCTGTTGCCAAGAGCAATTGTCTCCTTGTATCTGGTTCCAAAGGCCAGGAAGGCTACTAAGTCCCTTAAATGATCACTGCAGCATGATGGCTCTGGAGTTAATTTCAGAGATTATAATCACACCAGGCAAATACTCAAAAACTGAGCATGCCTGTAACCTCACTATGCTGTTCTGGCATTGCCTCAAAATGTGGCTTGTTACGGTAGGAGTTCAGTACAGAGCTCATAGATGAGCTGTCCTGTCCTGAGTACACAAAAGAACCCATTATCTCTTTAAAAAAAAAAAACACCAAGACAAACAGGCCAGACTTGAATTGATTGTCTGAGTGACTACCGTCTCACCAATTAACTGTGTGCTGGTGCCAATCAATCTTTGGCAGAAAGCTGCCAGTTCAGTTCAGGTGTCGCTAACACCAAGGGCCATTTTAGAAAGGTGGTGACACAAATGCACAATGAGAAGTCACTGATTTTTGTTGCAACTGGAATGTGAAACAGGGGGAGGTGATGTGCATCGTTAGTTCTGTTCTGAAGAGAGCAGGAGGGGGAAACGCATCTCATACCAGGACATTTTTATAAACTGTTAATAAATGGAAAGAGATGTTTTAACAATGGTAAATAAATGGTATAAATTAAAAAAAAACCATATTCTTATTTAGTCCATGAGGTCACAAACCATTCTGTAGAGATTCACTAAACACCAGAAAGCTGAAAAGCAATAGGCAGTGCTGTTACTTTATAAATGTATACAGATAACCATCGCTGATTAACTATTTATTAAAACATCTCTTCATCTCTGATTATCATATTATAAACTATTTACAAGCACCTTTGAAAACACTGGTGCAATCCATGATGATTTGCAATTATTTGTCCATTTGTTATAAGAGTTCTCATTGTTTTTAACCCTGCACATGCTATCTATAGATGCAAAGGTAACAAAACAAAAATAAATCAGAAGTCTTAGTATCTGCTTTTGCCCATTACTCCAGGATTGCATAGATATTGTTAATGACCCCAACTATTTTTGGAAAGGCAACAGATATTTAACAATCCTACACAGGTTATGTGAGTAGCATTTTTCTCTTGAAGGGTGGTGTTTTTATTAAGAGGACTTATATTAAAAAAAATAATAGAAGACTCTTTTATTGTGATGATCTTCAGGACAATAAAATTCTCTGTAGCACAGAGGGTTTATTAATTATGTGACCTGATCTGGAAAAGTATTAAAGTACTAAATTAAGAATCAGGTGAAGACAATCCCCACTGAGATGCTGAGATAATGTCTAAGCATATTAATACTGGATATCTTACTTTTTTCCCCCAATATCTTGAGAAATATCCTATTTCACATTTTCTTTACATGGAGATATGAAGAGTAGCTGAAGTAGCAAAGACTGCAGCATTATCAGCAGGGTTCAATTAATGCAACTGGCCTTATGGAGAGGCTTTTGTCAAACCAGTGCAGGAGAAATCTTTCTGAGCTATTGGAAAATATAATCCAAATCAGTTGGTGACCCAGAGTTTCAGGTCTCTGAGAGCAGGTAGGTGATCATGACAAGTCTGACTCTTAGAGTCTACAAAACCAAGGAGTTCTCAAGGGGCCTGAGATTTATCTTGGGCTATTTTGCTATGTCTTTGCAACCTTTGAAATGTTTAAGCAGGAAATGGGTCTTGACCACGTTAATGCACAATTCACTGTGGTCATTGCCCAATGGTCTGTCCTTGGCCTGCTTTGGAGCAAAACTCACTCATATTCTGGTCACAGCAAGTTACCCCTGTCCAGACGATGAGCAGTGATCCGAGTGTGGTCTTCCATAAGCAGCACTTAAATCCCTCTGAAAACAATGAGGCAGTTATTCATGTTTCTCAACATAATGAGAATCCCACTTAGGTATTGTTTTATCTCAAGTGTTTAAGGGTTTTAGTGAGTCTTTAATAACTTGTAGTCTTTAAATGGGTCTCATAGGGAAAACTCAGTTGTATTCCCCAGCACGGGCAGCAAATCTAAAGATCACTATATTGTTTAAAGCATTTGTAAAGCCCTAACACAAGGGTTTAAATGGTGCTCAGGTGATGGAGAGGGCTTTGGACAAAGCTTGAATTTAATCCCTGGGTAATTGTAGCTTTGACCCTCCCATGGTGAGGTCTGCCCCAGGGAGAGCAGCAGCGTGGATGAGGCTGGAGCCCCACTGTAGGAGGGTGCAGTAACACCCCTACCTCCCTGCCTGCCTCATTTCTGCTTTCATGGGATCTTTTTTTCCCTTCACAATTTTTTTTCCCTTCATTTAATTATATGTATTTTAAGGAAAACAAAACACTAGAGTGAATCTAATTACAAGGAGTTTATTGACTTGAACCTCATTCACAGCAGACTCCTAACCCCCCTCATCTTTCTGACGAGCCAGACGAGGCTGAGAACTGTTTCTCCCCGTTCTGAGACACTCTGACCCCGATTTGATTTAATTGGTCTCTTGCAATAATCGAGTACTTGCCAAGAGCCAATTTAAAGGTGCTACCATCTGATTTTTTCCCCCCAGTAGAAGGATTAACCCCATTAGCAATGAACTCTGTGCTGTATGTCCATAACCTTACAAAGGAACATAATCCTTTCTCTCTCCACTGGCTCATTTTTTTTTTCTCCTGCAGTAAATACAAATCATTATGAACCTCCTCATCTTTCACCACAATTTGGACCTGTCGTTTCACTGGGTGTTCAGAAGCAGCCAGTAATACCAAACAGGGATGGGACAGGATTTGAACTACTGGAAATGCCAATTCTCTTCTGGTTTCCCTTTTTAAAATGACATAGATATTATTTTATTACTCCCGACCAAGCACTCCAGCCTCAAAATGGAGACCGTCCCTGCTGGGAGGAGGCTGTCAGTCACGCCCTTTCCCGCCTACCCTCTACCCAATCAGTGCCTTCCGTTGCCTGCCAGCCAATCAGCTCTGAACCGGTGTCCCTGCTCCGGCCAATCCGGAGCGGCCATCGCGCCGGGGGGGCGGGCAGAGCGCCGACAGCTGCTGCCCCTCAGGGTGGCGGGGCGCACAGATGGCGTCGAAGCACCTCAGGCTCGGGGCAGTTCTCTGGTCAGCCCGGTTATTTCATCGGTATGCCAGGCTTGGCGTCATTTCTGCCATCATTCTGAGGGCCCTGGCTGTTCGAGGGCAGGGGGCGTCGAGCTGTGGGTTGGAGCTCGGCTCTGAGGAGGCCATTTTGCAGGGACATTTAAAGACGTGGCTTTCAGTCACGTTTGGGTTATTTCTTCTCCTCCTGGATTACTACATCTTCCTCCTCCTATGAACGGCAGAACAAAAGCTTGTTTTGCCTTCAAAGTCTCTCAGAAATTGGCTTTGCGTGTTTTAAGAGAGTGGATTTTTTATGTACGAAGGCTCCTCCTGAGCCCCAGTGAGGTGTGGGAATCCTTACCTCTCTCTCACAGAAAGCTACCAGCAATACAGCTGGAAAAGGAGACACAACTGCCTGCAACGTGAGGGAGCTCATGCTCCCTGGGCTGAACAGGGTGACAGGGTGGACAGGGTGACAGGGTGGACAGGGTGACAGGGTGGTCGACATGTGGAGCAGCTCTTCACTCTGCTCCTGTCAGACCAACCCGAAAAACATCCCCATCTCCATACATCAGCCTGACCCTGCCTCTGTCCTAGTCAGCAGCTGTCCTCCTTGTGACCGCTTCAGAGCACGCGCAGGGGACACCTGCGTTCAGCCAGGATTTGCTTAGGCAGCTGTTTTCCTGCAGCTTAAAAATAAATATTGAGATTTCAGTTGTCAACGGGCTGCAGGTTGTTGTCAGGCTGGGCTGCAGCTGGGCTCACTGCTCAGCATCGCCGCGCCGGTGAAGCCGGAGGGCCACATCGAAGGCACGCAGCAGGGAGGGAGCTGTAGGGGAGGCTTGGCTGGGGTTTTTACTCAGCAAGTTTTTAAACATCTAAGCTTGTTTGTAACGAGCTATAAGAAATAATGAATAATTAGGAGAGATGGAGTTATTCCAATTTACTAATGAAATTATATTCTTTCTAGATAAGAGCAGAGACACATAAGGATGTCACCCTCTATCAGGAACAGAAGGTAGATGTCTCCAGTAGTCTAATTTTATACACTATAATGCTTTCCTTATCATTAATAACACCATCCTACATTTAAAAAGGGCTTCTCTTCCCAAAGGACTGCAGCCTGCATTATAGCTGTTGGCTTAGTCCTGAGGGCAGATACTTTGATAACAATTCTAATAAGAAACTGGTCAGATTCAAGCCAGCAGAGAGTGATGCCTTCTCCCAGGGCTATAACACAGCCTCTGCCAGGGTGGGGGAAAGCAGCAGCTCAGTCCTGGCGTCTCAGCTGGTTCGTGGAAACTGGCTTAGAGAAAGGCTGATGGAAAGGAAAAGCCTTGTGCAAAAGGAGCGTGCAGGACTCGCTGTTGTGCTCCTGGGATGGAGGCAGGGCCCTGCACTTCGCTGGTGCTCGGCTCGTAGGATAAATGAGCAGTTTGGCTGCTCTGAGCCTGCCTGTGCTGTGAAAGGAAGGTGTTGTTGATAAATATGATCTAACAGGAACCTGGTACCGATGAGGATCACCCTTGTTATCTGACAGGGATGTTAGTGGAGAGGCGGCACATGGGAAGTGACACATTAACATGCACCTGCTCTCTGTGGCACAAAGTGCTGTGACTCCAGGCTGTGGCCAGCTTGGGAGGAGCAGGAGGGGCACGTTTGCTATAAGTAGACAGATTTTGTTCTGTAATCCCAAGAATGCCCATTCAGTAAACTTACTCTAAAATTAGAGGAACCTATCACTTCTTGCTTGTCAGGGGAGGGCATGGGGTCATCGACTGTGGTTGTAATGCCATTAGGAACTTATATGGGGTTCTGCTGCTTTCAGTATGCTGAAGCTGAGCAGCTCTGAGTGTGAAAGTCTGCCAGGGCTGGACTGAAATCCTGCCTCTGTTGAGGACTGGATTGAGGATTTTTGCCATTGATTTCAGTGAGGCCACAGTTTTCACTTCTTGCCTTTTCCATTATTGGAGTAAAACACAGTAGAAGACCCTAACTACTGCTGGGTGCAAAGAAAAAAAATCATGTATTGGTTTTGGCTTGAAATTTCCAACATTCACTTGTGAATTTAAAATAGAAAATCTATTTGCCATATGTTCAATTCCAGAAGAACTACGTCTCTGGAGAACCTGCTTCCTTGGGTTGCTTTGGATGAAGAAGGACTGCTTACAAATTTCTTCACTTTTCCCTCTTCTGTTTTACTTCTCACATTTACCATTAAACTAGCATTGACATTTCTGTGCCATCTGGCTTTTTTTTGTTGTTGGTTTTTTTTAAGGGGCTGGGGGAAGAAAGATTCAGGATAAGAGTTTGTGTTGCTAGACCAGCAGTCAAGAAAGTGAATGGGAGAGCCCACACTGAAATACTTTGCCAAGGGAGTCCAGGTTTCAAGGAGAGGTTTTAAGTCTTGCAAAAAGGAGAGGAAATCTCCACTCATCTGAAAGGTGGGTTGGTTCTGGCACAGCTAGACAAGCTCTCCACAGCGGCTGCTGCAGCAAAGAGGCACAGTGGGAGACAGCCCAGGAACTGCTGACATGCAGGTTACTGTTTTATTCATTTCCCAGAGGCCAAGAAATATTCAGACAAATTAGGTTGTCCGTTTTAGGGACTAGAAGGAAGTTTGAAGTCCCTCTGAACCCGCAGCCTCCCATGTTTTAAGGTAGAGGTTAATGTGTTTGAATGAGGCTACTGTGAAGGGAGAGAATTGGACTTGCTGGCTAGGAAATTTCCCCCTGCTGCTGTTGGATTCATCAGTTCTCGTTAGGGTTTGGACAAGCCTGGGAGAGACTATTTCCAATTAGGAGGAGTTCTCAGCTTGAAAAACAATAAAGTAGAGTTTCTTGTGAACACTTCATGCAAATAGTTTGTGGCGTTCATAATCTTATCACACAGTTTCTTGCAAAGTCTCACATTTCCCAGACAATTGGAGGTTTTTTCCCTACTTACACCAAACAGCTTAACAATTCAGTCTGCCCTTGCTGCCCTTGTACAGCTGAGGATAGAGGTCGTGGCTGACATTGGCAGCTGCAGTGATTTCAGGCGCAGTGTCTGAGTGTAGAGTAAGCAGAAATTTATACTTGTTAATTTGGTTAGAAGAGTATGTTAAATGCCCAGAGAAAAAGCTGAAGTTGGGGCCTGGCTGCCTGGTGCACGTTCAGTGTCCTCGACCCGGGCAGAGCTGGGAGCTGACATCAGCCTGGCCAGACAAAACCACGTGTGCATTGACACACAGATCACTGTGGCTTCACTTCTGGGGTGACAGGAGAAGATGACATGTGAGCCATGAACAAGATCATATATTGATCCTTCCCAGCATGTAATTTATGTAAATTGCACTTAATGTATGTAGATAGAACTGACATTTTCTCCTGGACTGTTTACCTCCAAAGTCTCTTGCGGGATGATCAGATTATGACTCTGCATAGTAAGAACATCTCTCAGCCCTACAGACCAGATATTTGTTTGTTGTCAGCACAAGCAATTTAGTTACTAATTCCCAGGGTTAATATACAACATCAGTCTATTACACTGCATTGTAGCACACTTACTGAATAAAATTACATGTGGTTTATATTTAATTTCAGCTCCATTTCTAATTTTGCTGTGGTGGACTTACATGACCGAACAGGGCTGTGGATGTTATCTGCTGTGTTTGTAATGCACCGAGTGGCTTCTAGTTCATCCTTTGCCTCTGTTTCTCCCCAGCTCCACTGCTCCTCTTGTGTCCACGCAACTGTCTCCAGGTAAATATTTGGTAATCAATGAGATCAAAATGAGACTTGTTATTCAACTATTTCACAACTAATTAAACAAACAACAGCAATGAAGGGATTTAATCTTTTTCTACATATTACTGTTTGGTTGCCATATAATGCTTCCTAAAGAGATATTAGTGGGCTGAGGCTTAACCTGGTGTTAAGAAAAAGAGCTGTAGACCTACCTGGGACATGGCACTATCCAAGCTCTTTAGGATCTAAAGGGCTATACAGAGATTTAGAGGAGCTGAATTAATGCCTAGCTGTACTAGAGGCTTTTCTTCATGGCCTTGGTCAAGTCACTCAAATTATAAAGTCCTGCAGCAATTTGGGAGTACTTTCAAAAGTGATGTCAACACTTAAGAGTTCACTGGAGTCTTGCTGGAAGTCAGTGGGATTCATTACCCTAAGCCCCAATCCTTCATAGACTGAGACATCTGAATTTCATCCAGATTTCTGCCTTGATCTCTGGACATAGGGATCTCACCATCCAAGTTACATGGTGGGGGGTTGTAAAGCGAGGCCAACAGCAGTTCTGCACTTCTCAAATGTGCTGGCAGTGGGCAGGGAAGGGTGGCTGCAAGATGCTCATCCAGGATCTTCTGCCCACCATTGGCCAGAACAGGACAGACAAATCTTCCCTGGCAGCACTGAAAAGCCAAACCCTCCCCTGCAGTTCTGGTGCATGGAATCAAGCAAGTGAAATGAAGGGAGTTTGTTTCTCCTATGAAAATTAAACCTAAAATATGTAACAAAGGGAAAAAACAGGGTAACTGAAGTTCTGCAAGCTCAGCACTGCAGGATGGGAAGTGGAGGGGGTGTCTGCGCTCAGATTAGGCAGTTCTGGGTTTTCAGCCTTTTAAGAGTTCTTTCAGGCTTCACAGTCTTTATGGAAACAGTTATTTTCCTCTTATCTGAGTCCCTTTTAATTCATGTTGTTTCCATTCCTCCATGCTAGGGAGAGTGTTTGTGCTGGACTGGGCAGGAGCAGGGCAATTGCTGAAAAGGCTCCTGTAAGTATTAACAATAATAATGTGCACTTTATAACCATGGTTAGTATTAAAAGACATTTGACAAACACTGGACTTGGAATGAAAGGCTTTTAAAGCCCCAGCCAAGCTATTTGCAATTAGAACACAGTAATGTACATTCATTTTGTATGTAAGTTGAGCTCACAAAAATCTCCTTTTTTGTCCATTAACAAAACCACAGTAACCCCATGAACAAGTCCCCTTAATCTTCACAGTGCATAGTCTGTGATCTTATCCTTAGAAAAGCTGTGCAATGTCATGCAGCTCCAAGAGAAACAAAAGCAAAGTCCAAAGCAAAATGGACTCTCTCCCAGAATAAATAGCACTGATTTGGGGGTGCACCAATATTTGAGGGTTATTGCAGCTTGAATGAAGTGTACAAAGTATTTAGATCCCCGAAAAGTGCAGAGAGCAAAAATTCCTCCTGCTCCTGTATAAAAATGAGCAGAAATCAGAAATAAAGCAGTTGAGCATGAGCACAGCAGTGACTCCATTTCCTCTGTCTTGAGTGTCTGTTCATGTGGGCTCAAAAATAGAGAGCAAGAGGCAGAGTGCACAGAGAATAAATGTACCTGACAAGGCTTACTGCTGTCCTGCCTTGCTTTTGTTTCACTAGCCTTATTACAGGATTTAGAATTTGTTCTGATCTCAGAAGAGTGTGTGATGCAGGAGCCAATCTCTGCTCCCACAGAGGAAGTGGGGACCGTGGTTAGGCAGTCTCCTTGGGCACAGGGCATGTAAGCAATAAGACCAAAGGAATCCTCCTGGGTTGTGGTGACCAATGCCAGCTGTTGTCAGCAGCCGTGTTACATAAACCTGTACACAAATGCATCTGACAGCCCGCCCTCATTATTGCTGTGAAGAGGCTCTCCAAAAATCCACTCCTTTGATGATTAAAAACTTTCTAGTTTCCAGACTAAGTCTGTACTCGCTGGATCTTATGCCAGCATTGTCCTTTAACTCTTCTTACACAAGGTTCACCATGCAGCCATCGTGGTACAGGGAACAGTTGTATTCTGCCCAGCCTTTCCCTTTTAACATTTCCAGCATTTTTCTTCTTCTCTGGAAAAACAGCCTGTCCATACTCCCTGGTCATGCAGTAGCAAACGTTCCAGTCTGAATGACTTTCCTGAATGGAGCCTTATTTCATTTTCTGGTGGCTGGGCCACTCGGAAGGCTTAGAGCCAGTCAAAAGGAAGCACCAGGCAATAGAAATCCAGCTGTTTCAATAGAGTTCTTCCTGCTCTCTTGGATAAGCTGTGCTAACTCCTTCTCATAAACTGACATGCCTGGATCTAACCAAGTGACGAGTTGCCCAGATAGCCTTTGGTCACAGTCATCATATCCCCAACCTCCGGCTGACCTCCGAGTCTACGCTTGCAGAGATTACTTCTATAATGAGTAGCCAAGGACAGATTGCAAAGAAGGCAGAGAAGAACCTGACTCATTCCCATCCTTAAGCAAAACATCTGTCTTGCTGTTGTCAGATGAAATCAAGTATTTAATTTTGCACATTAAGAAATTTAAAGAAAAAGTCCTTGTGGGGAGGGCTGTCAGCTCCCTGAGGAAGTTATTAGGTTGGACATAAAGGATTTATGGGAAGAAGTGTTTTAGCTGCCCCCAGAGCATCATACTAGCCCTAGTGTTGTTCCAGTTATTTTCTCTGACTGTCTTTACAGGTATTTTGGGTAATTTACCTGCACAGCCAGCCTCTGAATTGCTCTTTTGAACACAATTGCTGTTATTTGCAAAAGCACCACTCTCAAAAGCAATATTTCATCATTACTGTAAAACATCATCCCGGCAATTATCGGAGAGAGTGTCTGTAGGAATCTTATGGGAAACATAGTGATGCCTAAAGCAAGCCCCAAACCCTAAACTCGATCTCGTTAGTGCCTGGCTGTGACATGACGCCATCTTACCCCAGCGCGAGAGGCATGAGAATATTGTCTTTACACTGCCATGTGTGTGGGCACTGGATTAGCTCAGATGAGTCTGGCTTCTTAAAAGCACATTGCTTTTGGAAGAAGAACACTGCTTTATTTCCAGAACTCCAAATAAAGAGTACAAGACGATGAGGAATTTCTCCTGCCTTGGAGCTAGTTCTTACCCTGCCTTCCCTCCAGCCCTTTTCCAACCAGCCACCAGCTCCAGCACTCTGCAGAAGGCTTTCCAGGCTCACTGGGAATTTAGGCTTGTGTCTCAGATGATCACCATACAACCCACTGGCAACTAAAGGGCAGCAGTTTTACTGACACCATAAGGAAAAAAAAATAGGGAAATGGGATCTTCAGTCGTCCGTGTCTATCGCATCGAACGTCACATTTGTTCAGCAGCTCTCCCTGTCACAACAAAGCTGTCAAAGCTGGTAGCAATTTACAGGTAAAAGAGGTTGGAAGGATCTTAATTACAAAGATGCATCTTCTTTTCGTAAATCATAAGTTAAAAAAGAATGATTCATTTGTTTTTAGTCACCTGTCCCCCTTGTCCTCTGGAAACAGTGAAGAGAGAAAAAACAGGAATGGGGAGAGACAATATCTAAAGAATAAATCAGAAAATGAGAAAACATCCATCAGAATGGAAATGTCTGACTTCAGGAGGAAAAAAACCCAAACATTTAAAATTGGAAAATCACCTTGACAAATTTCAACCTTCGGCAGCCACCGCCTGAGGAAGGAGTTTGCAGGAAATCCTTTGCTCACTGTTAGGTACATGCACAGAGATGTTAAATCAGTTAAAGACTGTTACCCTTATCTGTTTACTACCCAGAAGTGTTAGCTGAAAAAGGGCTCCATCTGCTTAGACTCAGAGCTGACCTTTCCTAAAGAAAAGGCTTTTAGCTATGGAGATTTTGTTTCCAGATTTCTTCCCATTTAATTTTACAGAATGACTTTACCAAATGGGAAGTGTGCATGATGGTTTGACCAAATGAGAAATGCAGGTAGTGACAGCTGTTCTGGTGCCTACAGTGCAGGCACACACAAAGCGGGGGAAGGAAGGTTATCGGTGTTATCAAGACATCGCTGACGAGTACAGCAATCACAGCAAAGCCTGACTGACATTTTCAGCAGCTCCTGTACTTAAATGAGCACAGATGTAGATATGGTAAAAGCACAGAAGCAAAGGTAGATCCAGCTCAAATCTTGGCAGCGCTGCAGACACGATGACCGACTGTGCCCAGTCATCTGCAGGCAGGTGCCTTACTTGCTAATTACACACAAACCTGTAAAAATTAAAGCCATCTGAAGTTACTTAGATCAGGATGAAATATAAAGCCTCCTGTGACATTTATTCCGAGGAGGACGTTGTTTTCTGGGGCTTCTTGGTTCAGGTATCTCATTTTGAATGAGCTGCGCTTCACTGTGTCACCCGCTGAGTTAACAATTTGTGACAATTACAGTAATTATCCTGCTACAGTAGCAATGCTGTTGCCCAAATATGCTAGAGGAATGGCTTTACTTAAATGAGCAAGAATTCCATGAACCTGCAGAAACACTTGTGGATTGAATCATTTAAATTTCTGACTCTGTTAATTCACGGTATTGAAATACTGATAAGGTGGTTTATTAAAGGAGCAATAGGAAAGCAGGAGAGGATTGATGCTGTGCTAATGAAACAAAAGCTTTGCAGTCACTTTGGGAGAACTCAGTTGCACGATATGTGAATATACATCTTCTCTGCAATCTGGAAATCACCCAAAGTTAAGTATCAAATGCAAAGGCAGCTCTGAGGCTGGGTCTAGTGTAGAGCCAGGAGTAGGGCACTGCTGTCCTTCCATCAGCAGAGTGTGCCTGCAGTCACACCTCGCTTTGGGCACGCTTCCATCCCAACGCCTGGCTGGCTGTCCTGCTGGAGAAGAGCCTGGGTAGAGGCTGCCCACTGGACTGTGTGGACATCTCCGGGTCCAGCTCCTGTATTTCTTATGTCTGAGAAAGATTGAATAAGCTGTTGCTTCAAAGGAGGCACTTGGAAAGTGCTTCTCTTAATAACCAAATCATTATATGTGTCACTTTTTGTTTTGTAGCGCTCTTCCAGCCTTATCACAGCACTTTTCCATCTCGGAGCACAGTCTGTATGACTCCTCAGTTGATGGATATTTATTCTCGAGGTCATGCTCTTTCAGCCAGGATTTTGCACAGAGCCTTTTTCTTCCATTCCACCTTTGTATTTTAACAAGAAGTTGTGGCATGAAAAGGAGAGAATGATACTAAATACTCCACTTAATAAATGGAAGCTCAGCAAGGGCACTAGAGGACGTGACTACTTCATAACTTCCAAATTATGCTGGATGTGAAGCAGGGTGATTATTCTGGATGGGTCCACTTGATTTCTTGCCAAGGTCAGGACTGTAGCATTCTGATGAGGAAGTGGTTACTTGAGTTGCTTCATCAACTATTTACTTCAGGTTTAATGACATCTCAGTGTTATTTTTCCTCTGTTCTTGAGTCGTTTGCTGTTTGTCACTCTATTTGCAGCTGCGGAGGTCACCCATGTAATTCTATGGAAGGCCTTTCCATCTTAGTTAGCATTGCTTTGCAGTTTTAAATTATTCCTCACCCTCAGTGGTGACTGTTCTCTGATTTCCTTTAGACTGGATCCCTTCTGGTCCTGAGCTACAAAGAAAAAAATCTGTCAGGAATAGGTTCTGTGAGGAGTCTGTCCTTTACAAGTTCCATTTTTTTTGGTATGTCTTCATTTTTCCCTTCTGCAAAATAATCAGCTATACTGTGGGTCTCATCTCCATTCTTACACTAAATTTGAGGTCCTATCTGGCATAGACTGCTTTCATGATAGTGATTTTTATGTAGTCATGTCATAATTTGATTTGTGTTTTTCTTTAAAAATCCAACCACTTTTCAACAGGGAGCAACAAAATGTAGATTCCTGGATTTTCCCCAGTCCAACAGTGACATTTGTGGAAGACACACAAAAAAATGCCAGAGGCAGCACAGCAGTTGGGTGTTGCGGATGTGGAACAGGCTGTGGAAGAGTTAAAGCAGCAGAATGACAAAGCATTGAAATGTCTGCCGTGCTTATCATACCACCCACGAGTTCTCCCTGCCCTTAATCACCAGGCTGTCTGATATTGGCTGAAAGTGTCTTGTGCTCCCTCCTGGAGTCCTTCTCTGGACTGAACAGCCAAATGAGACATATTAGAGCATTGTTTATAGCAGAGACCTTTTACAGACCTAGAGAAAAGGGGCTGGGAGGGACCCTGAGACATCTCTAGATTACCCTCCCCTCTCCCCCAAGGCAGGATCAGCCATCCCGAAGGATGGGAGCAGCCTGATACAAAGAGCCCTGGAGACAGATCCTACAGTGCCCCGGGCAGCTCCTGTCACACCTCACCTTCCCCTTGACAGTCATCATTCCTACATTCTGGCCTAAATCCTCCATGCACAAGGTTCATTATCGCTGGACCTGTGCCCAGGTGACAAGCAGAGCAGATCAGTCCCTTCCTCTCCTTACCTGGAGTTTTTCCTGAGGAGTCCCTCAAGCACCAGCCTTATATAGGCTGCTGTTGACTTCACCGATTTGCCCTGATAACAAAACAACAAGATCTTGTCTTAACTTACAGTTTTCCTCTGTGACAGCAAACACAAGTTTGTTTTTCCTAAGTAAATAATATTTTTCATTTCTTTGTCAGGGATGGAATCACTTCTGCAGAGTATTTACAGTGCAAAGCCCAGAGCTGTGCAGGCAAAGTGTTGTAAAAAAAGGATGCTTTTCTCCAGGCTCCCTGGCAGAGGATTGAACAGCGAGGTTGAGCAGTGCCCTTCCCTGACCTGGAGCTATCTCCTGTGATGCTCCATGCACCATGGGGTAAGTCAGGCATTAGAAGTCACGGCCTTGGAGTATTTATTTGTTCTCCACATGACAGACAAAACATAAATGGGGCAAGAAGTGGGGCTGACTGCAGAACGCTTTTGTTGCTGAATAATTCAGGGCTTTCAAACTGGTTTCATTCTGCTTGGAATGAAGATGAGAGCACAGGAGTTTTTGGAGAAAAAGAAATCATTTAAGACCCTGTTTGCCTCTAGTGCTCTCCACTAACCCAGCATCCAGCTGCCAGATGTCTGAACCTGTCCTGTGAACCGCATCCTCTGCCGAGCTCATCCAGCAGTGTAGCTGCTATCTCTGAACTCCTGTATCCTCTTTCCCATCCTCACCACAGCTGGACCCAGCTCTGCTGTCTTATTCCTTCATTGGGAAGATGGGGAGACTGAGACGCGCTGAACTTGGCCAAGAGAGTCTTCATCCAGATCCCTGTGATGTTTAAAATTATTTTCCTAGACTTTACACTGCTTTTTGTGAAACCCACAGCCAGGTCACTCAAATATTCACTCTTGTGCCCCAAGCTAACTCAAGTTCCCCCGATCAAGAACTGGTCAGGATTTTTTTATTATTATTTTTGTGAAATGTTGGTTGTTGTGGTTTCTTTCCCTTTAGGAAAGTATAATTTATTAAAGCCAAAATTGTTGATGGGAGCTGATTTGACAAATTTCTCAGTTCAAAACCATTTCCTTCAGGGGGAAGCATTGAAATTGTTGAAACAAGCACGTCTGTGTTTTTTAAACAAAAATTGTTTTGATTTAGGGTTCAAAATAAGTCGAAAATATGTAGGACAAAGGAAAGAGTCAATTTTAGCTTAAAAAGAGAAATGACAAAAACATCTAAATCAAAACGAACCCTGTTTTCATATCACTTTCATACAATGGTTTTATAGCCTCAAATTATTTATGTAACATTTATTTTCATCCTCGGGCCATCAAAAATCTCTGGTTTTGGTACTTGTCTTAATTGGAAGGGAATATTTTTTTAGGAAGTGCAGTTTGGAAAACTCCTCAGGTCACTGAAGCTGTTTCTTCCCCTCTGGCACTCAGAGCTTCTCAGTTTGCAGACTCGGCTCTTCCCATCTGAAATGAGAGAAATCCCTCGTGGGTGTGGAGACAAAAGCCTCTATGAGTGAGAGGGCCTGCAGGAGAGGACATGACACAAGCACCCAGAAGCAGTTCTCTCTCCTGCTTTGTGGCTGTACTTTGCAGGAGCACCTGAACTACAGTCTCAGCCCATGAGACTTTGCCCCTACATACAAAACAACCACATTTTTGCAGCAGTTTGGACCATGCTGCTCTCATATCTCCAGAACACCAACCCAACACATGAGACCTACTGGCTCCTCCATGCCCATGAAGAGGAGGGAGGATGGGATGCCTTGGAGGTGGTTGTGGCATCCCGAAGTGGCTGTGTTTGACGCTGAGAAGGACAGTGAAAAGCCACCCTTGATCCTCCTTTTCAGGGAACAGAAGACAAGCAGGCACTGGTCCTGAGTACAGGGAGTAAGAAAATAAAGCCAGGCCATCTGTGGAGAGCTCATATCTGCCATTCCACCAGTTACAGGAGGCTATGGGGAGGTGATCTGATTACCCAGGAAAGGATGATTTGGACGAAGGCCAGGCATGAGGCAAGATTGGGGCTCTGACTCCAGAAATGTTGTTCTGGGACTCATGTCTGTGCTACAAAAGAGGATTGCATTTGTGCTGCATCCTTGGAGGAGCAGGACAGCCTTTATATTTGCCTTCTATTTCCCAGTGAGCTCTTCTCAAAGATATCTCGGATTTCCTCTGACTTGCCTTTTTCTTTCAGCGTAGCTTGGTATCCACTCCAGGTGTTATCCAGGACTGCTGACTGATTGAACTGAACCAGATGAGAAAATTTTTCTGATATCAGAGACTTTGGAACAGACACCATCAACTTATACCTCAATAATACTAACCCATATTGAATGCCCAATTCAAGACCTTATAGGAACAGTCCCACTTATTTGGTGACTTCAGTGAGGTTTGAATAAGGCTTGTAAGCCTTGATGAAAAATTTTCCTTTCCACCAAAATGTGACAAGTTCTGTGTTGGACCATGACAATATCATAGAATCACAGAATGGTTTGGGTTGAAAGGGACCTTAAAGACCATCACATCCCAACCCCCCTGCCATGGGCAGGGACACCTCCCACCAGCCCAGGTTGCTCCAAGCCCCATCCAACCTGGCCTGGAACACTGCCAGGGAGGGGGCAGCCACAGCTTCCCTGGGCAATCTGGGCCAGTGAACATTACTTTAAATGTTGCTTTACTTTAATTCAATAAGAACAATGTATGTAACCTTCTCAAGGTTAATGGCTCAGGGATTTACTAAGAAAAAGCATATGCAAGCCCAAGTTGATTCTTGTGTTAATTATTTCTCTGGACAGTATCAAATGTATTTTGATACATTTTCCATGATACCTGGAAAGACATTTCTGCTCATCGGGTTATAGGTGTTCCAGGCAATGATAAGGATGCTGGGAGTGTGCTGATTGCTTAAACTACATTCCTTATACATGAGCATTTCTTCCACTGCAAAAAGCCACTAAAGGAAGTAAATTTCCCATGAAATTAGATGAGATCTGTTTGCTTCTGCCCTGCCTTACCTCCAGTGCAAAATCTTGGCAGTTGAGCAAAACCTCAACACAATCCAATTTGTGGAATCGATTGTGACAACTCGCATGGGTCTGAGTTTTACCTCCCCTGAAATCTTTGGCAAAACATCTGCAACTCCTCGTTAGCATATGCAAATAGATCTGATGGATATAATCACTGATAAAGAGGCAGCACTAAGTGAGAGTGCACCCAGTGCTGCCCTCCAGGGATGGCTTCTCATCCCAGTGCCTTATCAATACTTACACCAATGACCTGGAGGAAAATCTGGCATCGTTACTAATAAAGAACGCAGACGACTCAGATTGAGAGAGCGGTAAATAACAACAAGAAGCAGCCATAGATGCGAGTGTGCTCGATCACTCAACAAATCAGATGCAATCAAAGTATGTCTTTTTTAATACAGCTAAATATATAGGCATGGGTACCTCGATGAACATATGCATATACTCATGAGAAATCAGTGTGGCTTGTAAATGCTCCATATGGGTAAATTATGCATTTTGCAAGCATAAATACTTTATTGCTGCCAGACTGGTAGGTTAGTATAGCTTGAAGGAGAATTATCCCGATGTGTTACCGATGTAATAAAGTCATTGAACTGCCTGTGCAGTGCTCTCCTACACCATCTCCTGCTGCTGCCCAGGGAGGCTTGAGAGTTCTGCACAGTGGAGCTGGTTTTGAGTACAGGTTACATGAAGTTGTTACCATCACCTTGAGGCAGGTGGGCACTAAGGTTCCAGTTTTCCATGCTTTGCCCCTAGGAATTCAGCACTTAGGATAATAGGACTGTGGCAACTGGGGATTAAATCCTCATGCATGTGCAGGGCACCTTATCAGCTCCATCCAGTGCAACTGTCCTTTTCTAATAACCTCTTTGCTCATTACAAAATGAAGCCAGCCTCTAACTTTCCCCAGAACCAGGGAGCTGCTGTGTTTGCAGAGTCCCTTGCTGATGCCTTTCCTGTCTGGAGCTCTTTCTTCCCCGGGGCTGTTATTCCCCTCTGTAATAGAAGTGGGTCTCTGGAGTAGTTGCTCTCGGTGCTGACAGCTTTCTGATTAATGGCAGTGACAGCTCAGTCTCCTTGTGTGCTCTGGAGAATGCTACACAGGGCTTTCCTCTCCCTCCTCTTGGCTCAGCTTCTACCTCTGTGGAAATCTATCCATCACAGCAACCACCTGGCAGGTGAATTCAAAACACGCAAACTCCTGGCATCCCAGCTAAGAAAGAAAGAGCAACATCAGCAGAGCAGAAACAGTATTGTTAGAGGCATGAGGATAAAATGCAGCAAGGTTTGTTGGGAGAGGCAGCATCATTTATTAGACTTTGTACATATTTGCAGGGGGGGAAAGTGGGATGAGCTTTTAGGTGTGCAAAGATTTCTTTAGTCTAAAATCAAAGCTGCCATCTCCGAAGCTGAACAGAGGTTGAGACTAACTGCTCTGAGGTTACATTATGTTCATCTGGAGGGGCTGGTACCTGGAGATCATCTGAGAAGGGCAGGAACAAAGTCACAAAGCTTCTTTGAACAGAGGCAACCAGCTAGTTTTCACCGCCCCGCTGATGGATTAACCAGGGATGGAAAAAATTTACAATATATCATAGCACTAGCAACTCTGCTAGTCCTTGATTTTTAGCAGCCAGCAGAGTTATGAATTTTAATTGGAAGGTTTAAAAGCAGAAAATAAATACCAAGGTCTTGTTGTGCTCTTTGACTCTGGGAAAAAGCACAGAAATCATAGCTCTGAGAGCTCTGACGTGACAGAGAACAGGGGCTGTGTGCAGGGCACAGAGGGGAGGGGGCTCCCAGTCCTGCTCCTGCCACCAGCAGGGCTGAGGAGTCCAAAGGACAAACAGGCAGACACTTGGAATTAATATTCCTTCCTAACACAATAAAAAAGTTAAACTTTGCAAGCAGATTCCTGGTTTTACCAAGTGGGAACACGGAAGAGGGAAAGAGAGCAAGAACACCAGTGAGACTGAGATCCGAGGGGCTGAGTTCAGCCTGTGCCTCCCCACCGAGCACCCGCAGCTCTCCCTGCCTGTGGCTGAGGCTAAAAAACGGGGCTGTTCAGAGCTTCATGCATGACACTCAGTGACCTTGTGTCAAGCCCCAGCACACCCAAGGGCTGGGTGTGCACCGGACATCCAGGTATCATTGGAAATAAACTTTTTGCCCATAATGGCAAAGTCTCCACTACTGGAAAAGAACATACAGGAGGGATAAACCTCACAGTGATTTATTCCTTATTGCAAAAGCCAGGACCCAGGAGGGAGAGAGCCGGGTAGAAGGATGGGCTGTGAAGTTTGAGGCAGACCATCCTAATCCCCTCTTAGGCAGCAAGCATTAGCGCAGCCTTGGAGAGAATTTGTTGGACTCAGTGGCGTGTGTCGGGGGAGCAGAGTGCTCAGCAGAGCTGCTGCTCCCTGCACAGGCCAGTAGCGCCCTGATCCTTTGCCATCTCGTAAATAGAAGGAAGGGAAATCAGTTGAATCCAAGCTCAGTGTGTATTGCAATAAAACAGCCTGAAAGCCCAAGAATAAATCAGCAAGGAATGAAATCTCCTCGTGCTGCGTGCCGTCTGCTGAAACTTCCCACTTAGGAGCTGGAAAAACCCTTTTAGTCTCTCGCTTTGGATCTGTTTCTTCATTTCCCTTTACACATGCAACTGAAGGGCGCTGTCTGCTGCCCTCACGTCCCAGCAGCCTTCCCCTGGAAGCATCAAAGCTGGGGCCCACGTGAAAGGGAACGTGGGGTAGAGCAGGAAGATCCCTTGACTGAAAGAGTTTTCAAAAGCTGGTTAAAAAATTAATTGCAGCCGTGTGATCTCTGTCTGCAGATGCTTCCTAGAGCCACTGAGGCAGCAGTGGGAGGGTAACAAAGAGGAATTCTTCTGGAAGGCTCTAATTTTCAAACTGTAGGGGCCTAAGGCAATTCTGGTATTTATCAAAGGACTTGGATTTCCAGTGGAGTTAGGGATTGAAAACCTGACTTTTCAACTGATATTTCCAGAGGCAGACCCTGTCTGGCACACCACATCAGATCCCCCCACGTGACTCCCAGCGTGGCTCTCACTAGTTCTGTCTCTCTTATGTATATTTTAAGCACATGGTCCCTGTATAAATACTTCACGCTCTTCATTTTCTTTTGCATAACATTGACAGGGAAACAGGGAAACTGGTCTCCTCTCTGCAGCTGGATCGTGTAGTGTGGCTTCTCTGATGTCTACAGTGAGGGCTGAGCTCTCACTGGTTCAGGTTTTACTCTCAATGCAGCCTGTTTACATGAAAATAATATCTATGGAAGATGTTATTTCCAACCTTGCTGCCTAATTTCAATGCAACTGCTCAACAGGTTGAAAAGTTATTAAAAGGAGACTAATTCTCTTTCCCTCTCACGCACAAACACAGGATAATCACGTAAGCCTCGTTTCCTTGGGAAACCAACTGAAAAAATAGCACTGGCACAGAAACGTGCTGTAAGATGTGAAAACAGACCAACAGCCCTTCCAGTTGGGGAACGTGAGAAAAGCCACCGGCGAAGTGCCCTGAGCTAGCGAGGTCAGCACAAGTAGGCTGCAGCTCCGAAAGGGGAGCAGGCGAGCACCTTTCTGCAGGCTGCAAAAGCAGCACATGAATGTGTGAATGCTTCACTAGCTGCTCTCTTTGAGCTCAAATGAAGGCAAAATTGCTGTTAATTAATGCTTCACACAGCAGTGTAAATCAGAGTCTGCCATGGCAAAGAGAGGTTCACAAACGGCCAGTGATGTGTGAAAGTAAACTGTGGGTAACAGCAAGTGCCCTCCTTAGCGAAGGGCCGAGGAGCAGCTGCCTGCAGACAGCCCATGTGAGCTCCCCCTGTTTGTGTAGCTGCCACTGGTCCTGTGTACACATCACCTGGGAAATTCCCATGGGGCACCCCAGAGTGAATATGGCCCAGTGCATTTAAACTGCTGGGAAAACCTCACTGGAAAAGATTGCAGAAACTGGGGTTGTTTAGTCTGGAGAAAAGGAGGCTGCAGGGAGACCTTATGGCCCTCTACAACTCCCTAAAAGGAGGGGGCAGCGAGGGGTGGTCGGTCTCTTCTCCCAGGTGACAGTGACAGGACGAGGGGTGATGGCCTCAAGTTGTGCCAGGGCAGGGTTAGATTGGATATTGGGAACAATTCCTTCCCCCAAAGGGTTCCCCAGCACTGGCCCAGGCTGCCCAGGGCAGGGGGGGAGTCCCCATCCCTGGAGGGATTTCAGAGCCGTGGAGATGTGGTGCTGAGGGACACGGGGCAGTGGTGACTGGGCAGTGCTGGGTTAATGGTTGGACTGGGTGATCTTAGAGGTCTTTTCCAACCAAAACAATTCTATGATTCTGTGGGCAGAGCCAGTCTATCCACTCTCCTGCAGTTGTTTCATACCTATGGCACAGTGCAATGAAAGAGGAGAGAACCTCCATCTGCAGCTCAGCTCCAGTCACAGTACTTGTGTTTACAGAAAATGAATGAGACAGTGAGCCCCAGGCCAGATACCTCTGCTGGGATGCAGCACGGAGTGATGCTCAGGGGGACTCACCAAGACATGAGACTTCTCGCAGGGAGTGTGCCCATTACTGTTGTGCTGCTCGTGCTGTAAGGCCCTAAATATGCTGTATAACACATGCTGATTTTCAGCTGGGTTGTGTTGACCTGGACAAGTCATGCTAAAGCGAAAAGTTTTGACGTTGCACTCCTTGAATTCCTCCTGCCATGTAATTAATCCCACTGAGAAAAAAAAAAAAAAATCACTAGTTGCCTGCCAAGGGGTGAGGTGAAGCTGCCTCAAAGAGAATCCTTCAAACACCATGGTCTGGCCTCTTTATTTCCCTTTCATCATTTATTTGGCTATCTCATGCTATGCACACACACACCACATCCTGTTTAAATGTATGCTGCATCTTCCTCAGAAAAGGATGACAGAAACCCCTATCTGAGATCAAAGCAAAGGACAGTTTATAAACAAGCTGAGATTAAAAAAAAAAAGGCAAAAGTGTTCCTCGAATGTTTCATCAGGGATGTTGCTTCGCTGTAGGAGGGAGTGGGAGGACTTCCACTGGAGACTGTGTGGAGTCCTGGGGTCTGGCTCTCAAGGGGAATTTCAGGCTGAAGCAACACACAGAAGGTCAGCCAGGGCCAGACTGATAAAGAGACACCTTTCCCACCGAGATGAGACTGAGGAGGCACCATTGCTTGTGACAGAAGACACTGGGAGTGAGTGTCAAGAAGGGAGAAGAACTTTGTGGGAGAAGCTGGTCTTGAAATGTAGGCTGGACATTAAGTTAATGTTTCTAAACATGGGAAGAGCCAGACTCTGGGATGGTCTTCACATGGAAATAAAGATTCTCCAAACACTCACATAAGGTTACAAGATTAGACCCCAGGAGGATAAAGTGAATACATTTTGCCAAGAGAACTTGATTGGTTTTATATGATATAATTACTGAAGGAAGGGAAGAGAGCAGCTGTACTCAGGTATATGCTGGGATCTGAGTAAAGGCACTTGGTATTGTGCCTCATAAAAATGACACATTCAAATTTTCCACTAAGTTTGTAAGAAGGTGATTTTATTCCTGTAAGAAACCCACCAAAGGCACAAGGAAAGGGACAGCCCATGTAGGAGAAATCCATTGCTCTCCATGAGGAGCACCACCTGATAGCTCACCTCCACCAAGCCCTTGGTGGTGAGTACAACCCTTAACACCACATTTCAGAGTTAAAACCTGCCTGCTATTTTCACACAGACTGAAATTAAAGGCTTTTTAAGGGAAAATGTAGGTCAGCTGCTACCAATCAACAGGGCTTCATGGAAGTCCATGGATTCCTGCTGATTGACCCCAGATGGATAATCCAGCCGGTTCTGATTTGCACTGGCTTTGCCACTTACGATTTCATTTGTAGCCCTTCCAGGATGGTTTATGTAATCTATTAGGATCCACCCCCTGATCTCCAAATAGTTTTCAAAAGCCAAAGGTGCTGTTTGTGTTTTGAGATTGATATCTCGCTGGCAGCATGATTCAGGTTTCTGACAGCAGGTATGAAGTTTAACTGCAGGAAATGAGCTTATTTTTAGCCATAGCATTCGCTGGAGGTTTGTGTAAATGGATTTTTGCTGGGTGTCCTGTTTCTTAGGTAATTGAGTATAAAATTTTAACTCTTGCTTTTAATATAGAACCCAGTCTGAGGAAATAGTTACTGAGTGAACCCAGGGAAGTTCATACGCAGGTAAATACCCAAGGCTGGGTGGATGCATGAACTGGCAGTCCTGGAGACTGGCAAATTAGGATGTCCATGAGGTTTCCAAGCAGTAAATGAGTGTTAGGCTAAAAAGGAAAAACACTGATTTTGATTAAGTTTTAATGTGCCTCTCTGGAAATTGTCTTCTTTTGATTTTTCTGATGGGACCATGCAAAACTGATGGAAATGCCTAAATATTCTTATGGAAATTTTGTCTTCTGCAGAGGCTGAATTTCCAGCTTGAAAATCAAAACAAAATCATGATGACAGAAAAACACCAATCAGCCTTGAGCAACTATTCACTTGTCTCCACAAATCTGAGCCTGTGATTGATTTAAGTACGTGTAGAAGTGAACAGCCGGGGGGGTTCAGCCTTTCTTCCTCTTCTGTGGGACCAGGTATCCTTTTTTTTTTCACTGGCTTAAAGCTGTCTGTCTCCTCCTGTCCCTGGTATGATAAATTCAGCGTTATTAGAGTGCCAACACCTCTTCTCTGAGGTCCTTGGTGGGTGTCTGTGATGGGAAGGTCTGAGACCTGCCCAGCTCGTTTCACATGGCACGGAGCTGATCTCTCCACCCTGCCCAGGGGAAGAAGAGCAGCTGAGCACTGAGAAACAGCTTTTATGGGGGAGCAAAGCAGGCAGAAACAGTGTGTAGCTTATATCAGCATTGGATGCAGGTTTCTGCGAGTCTGTAACTTGTTATCCTGCTATCACCAGTGCTCAAACGTTCACAAAGCCTTTCACTGCTGCTCCTTTTTAGGGTGCTTTTGGGGAGGGGGAGGATAGAGGTCTGGCAGCATGTTGATAGAGATCTGGGAGGGGGAGACAAGGGTTAAAGCTTGAATCCTATCAAGTTCATTCCTCTGATAGCTCAAGGAAGGGGAAGAGACAACTCCCTCCCCTTCTGCACAGCTATTCCAGCGTGCAAAAGCCTAATAAAGAGGATAATGGAGTGATTTAACCTTTAAGGGAGGAGAGCATGGCTGTGCATCAGCTGCTGCGTGTGCACGGCCCCCAGCTCGGCGTGAGCACGTCCGGCACATCGGCAGGCACGGACACCCCACGGTGCCCCCATCACACGCGTCGATCCATGTGAGGGTAGATCTGACACGGTGCAGGAGACATTCGCCCACGCAGATCTCATTAGTTGTCTCGAGCAGGGGAGGAAAGGAATATGACTGGAGAAGTCCTACCCCTCCTTTCTGTCCCTTACCCACCCATGCAGAGGGAGGGGAGAGAGGGGGCAGAGGCGAGGAAAGCTTTCGGGGGGATTAATGAGTGTGGCGGTGCTGTAGCGATGAATTTTTCATCTGGCCTGAAGTGTAATCGTAACACAGGGCTTGGGGCTCTGGGGACATGGTCGGCTGTTGTTGTCAGGTGGTTTTTTAGCTATTGATGCACACAGAGGGTAAAGGGAAAAGTTGGTTGTGCTGTGCTTAGGGGGGAAGCAGGCAAAGCAAAGGTGTCTGGACTGGGCTTTGGGGCAGGAGCAGGAGGATTTTGAACATCCCAGGGGTCTGGATTGCTGCTGCTGACCTTGACCCTGGTGCCAAGCTGTGCCTGATGCTTTAAGTGGGGACAGCTCTGCATCAGGACATTGCTGTACCCCACAGCTCTAGGGGTGCCAGGGCTATGAGAGGGGGAAAATGTCCACACTGCCCTCCCTGCCCTGACCATGTCTTTTGTGACAGCAGGGGCTGGATGGAATAGGGAATCCCCAGGGAGTGTGGGTTCACTAGGCTGGTCCCTTACTGTGTTTCTGTGCCTTTCCCATGAGCACAGGCTCCGAGGGTCCCACAGGGCTGACTTCATCCAGGACATTTTAGCTGTTCCCACCCCAAAATCCAACCCTGACATGCAGTTCTGGCCCATCCTATTGACTGAAGAGGCCACATGTGCTGAAAGCTCTTGAAAAGCTGTCAGTCTGCCTGTAAGGTGTTGCTGGAGCAGCAGAAGGGGGGTACATCCAACAGGAGTCCTGGCCAAGGCGAACAGGAGCTGGAGATGGAAATCCAGTGAGGATGAGGATGGAGAGGAAAATTCACCCCGTACTGGTACAGTGAAGAGGAGCTGGTGTGAGCATGAAGAGGCTTGCTGTCTCTTCACAATCTGTGCATATGTGTATCAGTGGAGAGTGTTTTGCAGGCAGTGCAATGCCTTCTCCTGCACTGGCAGCTCTTCAGTCTCGCTCGGAAAGCTGTGCCATAAACTTACAGGAGTTTACAGGGATTCGGTGTGCACTCACAGATCAAACCATTCCTCTGCTTTGCAACCTCACAGCTTCCAAATCTCCTCCCTAGCATAAAAGCACACTGTTCTGAGCAAGTGCCCATAGATGAAAGGGAAAAGCTGGGTGGGTTTTTTATTTTATTTAATCCCCATTATAGCCAACCCATGGGAAATCCTGTTAAAAAATCAGCGTGGATTTTCTGAGTCGGGGGAAATGTTATGTCTCAGTCAGAGAGTCCTTTGGATCATCTGGGCTTCAGGAGGACAGCACTGCTGTAAAAATCTCTGAACAAAAGGCAGGGGGGCCACACACTGGCCCAATTCCTTCTTTTCTTAGTCCTTTTCAAAGAAAAAAGAAAAAATATCTTTGTCAGTGCCCTGAAAATGTCATGTGCTGCTTGCAATTGGTGCTTTTTGTGTTGTCCCTTTCCTCGGTGCCATGTTGCTAAGAGGGGAAGCACCTGCCCTGGCAAAGGGACAAAAACCAGGTGACAGGACTGCCACCAGGTCCGTGGCACCCCCAGAGCTGGCATTCCCTATGCTGAAATATGAGAGAGAGCAAACGAAGGTAAAACATCTGAGAAGCCCGAAAGGTGAGGAATTAAGCAGGGCGATTTCTAGCCAGTTCTTTGTGCTGGATGCTCATAACCCCTTCTGTTCCTTTCAGCAGCAGTGGGCAGGTCAGGAAAAGAGCTGCCCCAGCTCCTTGGTCCTCTTGCCCATCCAGCCATGCTCAGCACCTCCTGTTCCCATGCACAGGCACTGCCCTCATGGCCTGGGCAGCTCCAGGAGCTTTCTACTCACACTGCAAATGTCTTCTGTATTTTTTTCTAACCTTGATTTTGGGAAAAGTGCAGAAGGCTTTCTAAATTACTTTAATTTGGGAGGCTGGGATATTTCTTCCTCCTTCTCTTCTTTCCCTCTTATTCTTTGTCTTTAATTATCTGCTATCTAAACAATTTTAATTCCTCAGTAGCTGCTTTCTCTGTCTCTTCTTTGCCCACCTGGGGTGCATGGGGTGGGATGGCACCAGGGTGATTTATGTGCATGGGAGAGGTAGGGTGGCCCAGCAGATGGGCATTGGGAACTGGAGGACACAAACAGAGGGCACTGTGTTGTCCCCACCTGCTGGGGACAGCTCCTGCCACATCCCCAGCCCTGTCCTTGTCCACATGGTGTGGGGCCACCCCACATAGCCAGGAGGGCACATTTGCCAGGTCGTTGCATAGACCCCTTTTCCAGTGACAGCCCTCCCTGCTATCAGATGGGAGCCAAAGTGCTTTTCCCAGTCACCCAGGGAACATCCATTGCTTTGCACGCAGGGCCCCATACGGCTCAAATTAGCAGTGTTTCCCTCTACAAAGCAAGTAATTAGTTCAGAAGAGGGCACAAGGAGAAGTGTGAAGAGAAAGGGAGCTCCCCTTATAAAATATTTACCTCCTCAGCCTCAGCAAGTGCCTCCTGAGAAATTTTGGAGAACGGTCTAATTAAGCTCAGAGCTCTGCTTCTGTTCCCTGCGTCTTCTGCCCTCCTCTTTGCTCATCCTTTATTAATGGGGCCTTTGCATGACATAACGGGATGTTTGTTTCCTAAGGGGCTTTTTATCCCTTTGTTCTTGCACAAGAAAGAAAAATACTGCTAAATCTAACAGAAGGGAGTTTTCTTACAAGATGTGCAAAAAAGTGTTTCAAGATATTTATATATATCTGTATATATATATTTATATACGTACACACACACGTTCCTGAAACACATGCGAGTCTTTGTTGTGTTGTCCTAGTTCACTGCAAGTCCTTTTCCTGATATTTACCCTAGATGTACCTTACTCTTTTTAACTTAAGGGGTTCCTTTCTAGTGACACTGTAGCTTGATGATAGAGGATCAGCTTCAAAAAGAAACACATGAGGTCTGCAAAAGCACCCAGTGACACCTTATTTGACTTAGACTCTTTCTAATGTCAGAATCCAGTAATTGTTTTATAAAACTCAAATTTGCTAGAAGGGCTTAATGCATTTTTTAGTAGGACTGAGTAATAAAGTAATTGTAGATTTATTGGTCTCCTTAACACTAGGAGAGATACACCATTCCACTTGGGACCACTTAAGCATATAGTGTTTTAAAGGATACAATTGGGCAGCACAGATTTATTAATATTTACAGAAGTGTTGATTCACCTCCCCCCTTTTTTTTTTTTTTTTTCATGTGTCTTGTGGGGAAGAAGTGGAAGTGGGGCTCTGCAATGCCTTCCCCACAGCCTTTAGTGACAGACATCTGCCTTGGCTCTCCTCGATTGCCCAGAGCCTTCGTGGCAGCCCCAAGCAAATGACCTACTGCCATCACAGCCCCTTGGCACTCAGGCACATGTTTTTATCATCTGCAATGTAAAGTGAAGCAAAAGGCTGCTCTGAATTTCTTCATATAGTGAGCAAGCTGCTGAAATAACATTGCCTGGCAAGCCATTATGTATTTTTTATTACTAAGAGAGTAAAATATTGAAATGACTTCCGACAGAAAGAGAAGAGCAAAGGAAAACACCCAGGAGAAATTATTTTATCTCAGAGGCTTTAATTGAAGGGTGTAAAACATTTTCATGGTAAAAGAAAGATGATTTATTTTGCTCTTATGTTTATCTATACTGTAAAATAATGTCTCCTTGGAAAAGCTTTCACCCTCACGTGTTTACCTGCCATCACCTGTTTGGGGGTTTCTGCTGCATAGATGATTCCTGAGGATAGGAGTTTTTTTCTCTCTCCACCTTTTCTTTTTTTCTTACCACTGCCTAAAATCTTGTTTATGTGATTGACTCTGTAATGGTTTTGCACCCTCCCAAGAGAGCAGGGGAAGGCGGTGGTGAGCTCAGCACCACCATCTATGGTTCATCTGTGGTTACCAGTGGGAGAGGTTTCCTCCTCCAGCTCTCGGTGAGGGTGCAGGGTATCATGGCACAGGTTTGTGAGGATTACCCAAAACCAAAGACAGTTCAGGAGCAATTCAGAATTCATCAAGCGCTGCTGACATGCCCTGTGCCGAGGGGATTCAACCACCACGCTGGATCAGAGTAGAGACATGAACAAGCCCCCTCATCTTGAGGGGTAGATGGGAGCATGCTGGGCTTGATGATACTGACCAGTATGGCCAGTCCCATCTCCTCTCCCTGTCCAGTGAGCAGCAATTTGGGGCTGCAACTTTTCCACGCAAGATGGTGGGGAAGAAAGGGACAGGGAGGTGGAACTCAGTCCCATGTGGAACCACCCAGCTCCTGCCAGGGACCCTGAGGGGACACCCAGGCAGGCTGGTGGGTGCCCTTTGGCCAGTGCCCATCCCTGGGAGCTGTGCTGAGCTCTGCCTCTGCTCCGGGGCTCTGGCAGCACTAACTTTGCTGACACTTTTAAGGAGGGCAGCTGTTCTCCCTTTGCTGAAGCAGCCTCCTGTTGCGAAGGCAAGGCGATCGCATTTCATACCTCCCCAGCTCTAATTTGCACTTCTTTGGGGAAGATGACAGGACAAGTTACATCAGAGCAGCTGCTGTCTCCCTGGGGTTTGAAGGAAAATGAAAGAAAACCCTCCGTATTTCTTTTTAAATCGCTTTAGTGCTTGTGAAGTGTGCCTGGCTGACCTCTCAGAAGGCTGAACATCTGTGTCAAGAGAAATGGGGATGTTGTAAGTCATTGAGGGGTAGGGTTTTGGGCTCCTCCTTCCTGCTGTTCTGATATACATCCCTGGATAGGGGACTGCAAGAGCATTGCCTGGTCAGTTCCTACCTGGTACCCCAAAGTACCTGGTGCCACCTTCTGAAACAGCACAGCTTGTCCTGGGCAGGAGCTGGTGGATGCTTTTCTGACCCTGCAGAGGTGACTGTCCCTCCCTAACTGAGGGGACAACCTGGTCCCTGTGACCACGCTAGGGCTGGCCCATCTGTTCAGATGTCATCAGCTCAAAAGCTGTTTCAATCTTATCGTCTTGCCTGAAGTGCAAATACAGATGCCACAGATGGTTTTCTCAGCAGCCTGGTAAGGGTGAGTACCTCCAGGACTGAATAAAGAAAGAACCCTGTAGTGAATTATACAGCAGAAAATGTGTGCTGACTGTTTAAGAATATGTACACTACAGAGCAAGTGAAACCACAGGCATTGTTTTGAGTAATTTCTGAAGATTTAAAAAATTATTGTCTATGATTTTTTATTTCCCAGTGTGCTGGAGCAGACGTGTGCACATGTGAGAAGGATTCCCTCACTGTATTTCTATTGTTTTTTTTTTTTTATTAAATGCTGACATTAAAACTCATCCATTTAATGTGTTAAATCCTGTCTCGGTGTTGCTATGGAAACCAGCCGGCTGTTCCTTACAGCATGAGGATTCCCAGGCTGACCTCATCAGAGTCTCCCTTGGTGGCGTCTCTCCCACGCTGTTATCTCTGTCACATGTCTCCACATCCAACTCCCCTTGTGTCACTGCTCACCTGTAATCCCCCCTTCTGTCCCCTGCCACCCCGTCGTGTGTCCCCCCCTCCCTTCACCTCAAGTATCTGAGGATAGAAAAGCATTCCTGACACAAAGGGGTCATATGAGACCATATAAGTGGTGTGTTTGCAGAAAAGCACCATCACCATGGCAGATATGATTTATATTTCCTTTCTTCCTTTGACAGTTCTTTGCCATTTACTTGATGCTGAAGGAAAATTACTCTCTTAAAACGCTCCGGGAAGGATTACCATTTAAATATTGCACTGGAGGATTTGTGTACGTGCATTATATGACCAATAAAAAGAGAATCCCCTTGACTACATTTGACTTCCAAGTGTAAAATCTGCACATTTTGCAATCACGCTGCCTCTTAATTGGCAGGAAGCATCTGCATAAATCATAACACGCCTGTTCCTGCCATGGCTCTGCACGTGAGTCAGGGGCTGCTGCAACAGCCCCCCCGAACTGACAGCTGCCATCACAGCATCCTGCACTTCCCCACGCACTGTTCTCACTTGCCTTTCCCCTGTATTACTTTGATCCAGAGCCCTGTTTCCCTGCTTCTGGCAAGGTTTGTGCCCCGGTGAGCAGAAGGCTCACTCCTACCAACCTTTGTGCACAGCAAACTGTTTCCTCCTTCCCATCTCTCGCTATAAGGGAGGCCAGATGCAAACCTGAAGCAGAGCATGGAGCAGATCACACATCCAGCATCCCCACAGCCCGTCCCTGGAGGAGCAGGGACATGAGCTTTGTGCATTGTGCAGCATCCCTCCATCCCTCCTCATTGTGAGTGCAAAGCAAGAGCCCTAAATCACTGCTGGGGCAGTGGCTGGGGGTGCAGCCCTGGTGCTTCACCCCATCAGAAAATCCTTGCTTGCTTGACCTGGACACTGGGGGTTCAGAGGATCTGAGTATGCTCTGGATACACACCCAAAATGGGGGATATTTTCCCAGGGCAGGTGTCACTCACTGTCACTTCCTCAGAGCTTTCATCTGCTTCTTTTCCACCATGTGATTCTGCCACAGATTATTGCAGAGGGCAAAGTAAAGGGCAGTATCTCCCTTTTAAACCGGTTGACAGGATTATTGTCACTTTATCCTGAGCACTTGGTCAGTCTTTGGGGCCTGGCTGGGCTTGTTCCTCAATCAGGAGAAGGAGATGAAACAAATCAATGATTCTTGAACTAGTTTTCCCAGTTCACCAACCCCCAATTCCTCCCAATTTCCTCCAACCCACCCATGTGCACCCAGACCCAGGACACTCCTGCCTGCCTCTGCCTTCATCAGGTGCACATGGTTAGTAGTTTTGAGTGCCTCCAGGTTCCTCTGCTATAAAAGGAGAGGCTTAATTGCTCCTGGTAATTAGCTTGCTCTTCACCCCCAGCCTGGTGTGTGGCTGGTGGAGCCATTAAGAGCCCAGGCTGCAGCAGGGAGGTTTGGGATGCACTCTGCTCCAGGCAGGTCGTGTTGGGAGGGAGAGAGCTGGCAGCAAGGAGGTGATGCCCAAGGAGAAAGGTAAGAGGGGATCCTGGTGGGTTGCTAAAGAGTTTGGATTAACTTGTTTTCTGCTCTTGAGGTGCCCGGATTTAATAATATTTGGCAATTGTTATTTTTTTTTCTTTATGCCCACTGCAAGGGGGAAATAAAGCTCTTGTGTGTCTCTGGAGCCACCTACTTCAAGCAGCATTATCCTGAGCTGTTAGTCCAGTACAGATCTGTTGGATCCTCACTACAGTGAGGGGTGGGAGATCCTGAAGGAAACACTATGAGGGTGGAGCTGCTGCTCAGTGTAGATGGACAGTGTGTTCTTATACCTGTGTCTAGTTGTCCAACAGCCTTCCTTAGTGTTATTCCCAGGACTGTAAGGGTTCCCTTCACTTATTGAACAACCCTCTGTGGGTGCATCCATCTACTCCTAGGGTTTGGGAGAATGGAAGAAAAGGGATTTAACGATAAAGTAAGGCAGAATATAAACACCAAATGAGTGTTGCACTTTGAAGGCCTTTGGAGAATTGACATATTTTCCAGTTTTTCTATTCTAGTTAAAGAAACAATACTGAACTCTGTTGCTTTTTCAATGCTATTTACTAATATAAAGCTAGCAGAAAGCTTTGGACAAGTGCACAGATGTAGACTGATGCTGAGATCAATATTTAACTGAGTAATTGCCAGGAGATATTCAAATGACCTTCCAGAGTAAGGAGCACTCTGCATGATGAAGCCAACCTGAAAGGACAGTTAATATGGATTAGTTGATACACTAGACTTAGTTGTCTTAATTGTGGTGAGAGTTATTACTGCTGTGAGAGAATAGAGTAGTGAAAATGGAAGAAGATTGATGTATGGGTAGCCCAGGTATACAGGCAGTGGAGAAAAATGAAATGCAAGGCTTGAAGGGAAATTTTTCAGGGAGATGACTCATCTCATGGAGTAAATATATATCTAGGTAATATATTGGTGATATGTATTTTGGAATCATCTCGGCTGCGAACATCAATGGTGTTTCAGACAATGTGAAAGAAGATTTAATAGGGCATAAAAAGAGTTGGCCTCAGAAGAAAGGACAGAAATAGGGCTGAAACTGTAGATTTTAAATACTTCAGCCATGAGATGAAAAGTAAACAAATTGGGAAAGCAGTCCTTGCTAATCAAGTGGTGAACTGGAAATAAAGCTGCTTCCTCTGCTATGATTTAAGGCTGCCTTATCATCCCCTGGTGTATAGGGGCTTGTGTGTGCCTGGTGTAATAAAGCAAAACTCCCTCCCAGGTTGCACAGGGAGGAACGTGTGCTGTGTGGCTCTGGAAACCAGTGTATTTAAATAGAGAAAAGCTGAGTTTATAATAACTAAGCCATAAATAAAAGGCTTTCAACACCAGAGTCCTTTTATCAAGGAAGAGGAATGCAGAGCATCTCCTTTATCTTGGCTTCTGGCTGTGTTGCAGCTTCTGACAATGCCCTTGGAGGTGAGAGCCACTGTGACCCACAGAGGGGCAAAGCCAGTGTCCCCTGGATTGCCTTTCAAAGGGGGTCTGTGGGGAGCAGGTCACTGAGCATGTGAGCCCAGCCTGCTGCCTTCCCACTCAGCCACTGCAGAGCTTGACCTGAGCTGTGTCCCTTGAAATTCCCTTGACTTTTCAAAAAGATCTTTGCTTTCCTTTTCCATTCCTCTGTGTAAGGTGAACCCAGCTGTGGAAATGCTGAAAAATCAGCATCTTGGTGTGTCTGCGCACATGAAAGCTCTTGGAAACACTCATCAGTATGCCACGGGCCAGCCCCAAGCACTAATGGGCAGAAACAGCCAAACACATTTTGCCCACGTTCCACCAACTGTGCTATAGCAAAATATGCCAGCCTAGTGCCAGTTTTCTCTTGCAGTTTGCATCTGCTGGAACCCTGGTGCAGAACACCAACAAGCAAAACATCGTAGACAGCAGAAAAAAAAAATCCTGTTTGTATAAATAGCCCATTAGATTGCATCATACCAGCCAGCAGTTTTGCTTTTGCAAACATCCCTGGGTAGTTGGAAACTGCTCACCAGCTGATTCTCCATAACCATAGCTACAGTTATGCAGGCTCTTAACACCCATCTCGATGCCTCTGCACCTTACATCATCTCTGACAAAGCTGAACCTCATGTGCTGAGTCCTGGCAGATGGGTGGTGTGCTGAAGAGCTAGGGGAACTGCTTCCCCTAGCCTGAAGCTGTGGTTTGTTCAGTGATGGCTTTATGGAACACGTCACTTCCATTCTTATCCAGTTTTTCACCTGGATCTACTCCCATCCCCACAAAAGAGCCTCCTGACTTAAATCTGGGCATGATTTAAGTCTGCTTTCAGCCAGAGCTGAGTCTGAGCCCTGGCTCCAGCTACCTGCTTGTCTATTGCTCCCTCAGCATTGAGTCTCACAGGTTATTTAAATGCAATATTTCTTCCCCCTTTAAGCAGCTGCCATCTAATTTCTGAAACCAAACTGATCATCTACCAAATCTCTTTTGACTCAGAAGAAGGGACACACAAGGGATTAGGAACTTGAGAGCCCCAGAGCTCCCAGTGCTGGAGGCTCCTGGGCTGGGATTGAAATGCATCCCCAGGCTGGCAAGGGAATCGGATCTAGCGCAAGTCGAATGGGAGAAGAAACCAGGACTTGCCAGGCACAAGTTGCTCAACATCATCATATTTCAATATTTATAGAATGCTGTCGCCTCTCAAATGTAAAATTGTGCTGTTATCTCCGTATGTGCAGATTTCCTACAGACGCAGATATACTCACTCCATACTCTTTCAATCCCTTCCGTTATTTCCTTCCTAAGCAAAGACTTTAAGAGCTTGTCATCATTTTCCTTCTCAAGCAACAAGGATGGATTTTTTGTTTCTTTTCCAGTACACAAAATCCCCAGCAATGCACCCCAAAAGCTCTAATTTAGGAGGTACTATTCCCTGGGTTTGAGGACTTGCACTCCCCAGAACCATCGCTGTCTCTCATAACCTGGGAGGTTCACAGCCTTGCTCATTTGCAGGGTCTAATGATGCCTTTTGCTTGACAGATCTACCACAGATTAATGAGAATTTCCACCTGAAAAGCCAAGTTTCTGAAAATTACAGTTTCCAAAACTGGGACTACAGGGGGAAAAGCAAGTTTGGCAGGAAAAAAAACATTCCTGTATCGTGCTCTAATCATTTCTGCAAATGCTGTCTTCAGGGATGCCTTCAAAAGATGAAAAGGGCCCTATTTCTTCCCCAGGTAACCTCACTAAAACTAGAAAAGCTTCACTGCTGGAAAAGCATTGGAAGTTTGAAGGGAAATGGGTACCACCCACCCCAGAGCCTCTTACCTGCCTGCTGATAAGGAACCTGATGTTTTCCACTGTGCCCCAGCCAAGGATTTTTGTCATTTTTTTATGCAAAATTATGCGGATCTGCCCTCTACATTTGGTGATGTGAAAGATGTATCTCAGCTTAATTATTTACCCTGTGAAAACACATTTCACTCCAGGCAGATGGCTGCTGGCTGGGACAATTCCTTATTTTCTGGCAACCTCAAGACCTATAGGGACCATATGTTGTACCATAGAGCTTCTACCATGGCTGTGCAGCCCCAATCCATCTTGCCTTGCAGGAACAGATCTGATTTTTAATAGCATCCCTGTCCTTGTTTTATCAGGGACTGTCAACAGCATAAAGAAATGCCTTAATAAATAGTGATACATAAACACTGACACCCTGTATTTACCACATTGGGTGTGCTTGCTGAGCTGTTCATAGTCTAATGTTACTGGTGTTGCGTGGCAACCAGTGTTGAAAGGTTTGCTGACTCAAAGAGCCTCTGTACTTTAAAAAGGTTTTGGTGTATTTATTTGACAACCTCGAGCTTCAATGGGTCCTTTTTCATCTTTATGCATTGCTGACGTTTATAATGATGATGAAAACAATTTAATTTTGGTTTCCATAAAGCTGGGCATTTAGTATTTTTGTATTATTATTATTACTGTGGGTAAAAGATTTGGACCTGTCAACAAAGAGAACCCAGCGTGGTGTTTGCTTTCTAGGGGTATTTTACATCACCCTCTATTGCATCATGTCCATCAATGGAGGCATCAGCCCTGGTTGCTGAGCTGCTGTCTCACCCAGGGGTTATTTTGGTGATGCTCAGTGGGTGCCCCACTACTGCCCAAAGGCTGGACCAGGCAGTGGGATGGTGAGCAGCAGTGGATGGTGTGGCTGGAGATGCTGTGTACCCCCCCAGGCAGCCCAGTGTGGGATCTCCAGCCCATCCCTGTGTTCTTGGTGCTGAGCTGAGGTGCTGCTGGAGGTGTGGGGTAGCAGGGATGCTTACCCCTCTGCAGCCAGGTTGGAGGAAATCCAGGCAGCAGCCAGACCTCTGCTCCTCTTTAGTTGTTCACCCCAAATGGAGACAGTTTTTGGTTTTATTCAGAACAGAGAAAAACCTCACCCCAGAGGCTGCCAGCGTAAAACCAGAGTGGTTGTTAAACACACATCCAGGCAGCTTTTGGGGAGGCTGAGGTTTCATAGCATGGATTTTTACTATGGTGAACACACCACGGACTAGCATATAGAATTACAAATTCCTGAGCAAAAGGTACTGAAACTCTGTGTAACAACTGGGTATTTTCCACAAAGTCCTCGGGAGGCCTCTGGCATTCCTGGGGTGTGCAGTGCTGGAGGTACAATGCTCACATGTGTTACAGGGCTTGGCAGCCATTTGGTTTCAGCATGTTGCATTATATTATTAAATCCCAGTGCTGTGGCTAGCAATGCATTTATTTATATCTGTTAATGGAATTAATATTTGATTGATAACTAGGTTCTGAAATTTGTCCTTCACTTCTGCATGTGTTTGCTGAAGGGCATTAGCAGTTTCCCATCTGTGTAACAGGATGTTATGAGAGGATCAGACCTCAGTGAATCTTTATTTATTTTGCCTCCTGGTTTGAGTTCCAGTTTTCAGCATTGAGGGAGTTTTCCATTGGTTTTAGCTAAAGCCTTTGGAGAGAGACAAACTCCATGATTTTAATGCAGCTGGGGCTTTGGGGGAGATACTCTCCAAGATGGGAGACAAGTGACCTGCTCAGGGGACATGGGGGATTGGAGGAGAAGGAATAATTTCTTTCTTTCCTGGACAGTCACAGGCATGAAGGGCACTTTGGGCTTGGGAAAGCAATAGCAGAGATGCACAGCCAGTCATGTGTGTCCACTGGGAAGAGCTGGGTGGTTCAGCCTGCAGGAGCACGGGGCTGCTCATGGAAAACAACCTTTAGGGAATATCATGAGTGAAGCTGCAGGTGAGAACCCTACAAAAGTGAATTAATGCTCTTGTATGTCTGCCACAGCAGTGCAGCTACATCTCCCCTGGGAGGCTGAAGCCACTTCTCTTCCCTCCTGCACACCCTGGGGAAGGCAAATCCTTGTCAGACAGTTATCAGCTCATGGCTGCGCTGCTCCCCCAACCCCTGATAGATGAAACAAGGGCTAATCAGTCACCAAGGTCTTGGTCATGCCACTAGAAAATTAAGTAGCAATCACAGGTTGTGCGTTTTGTTGGGCTGGTTTTTTTCTTCATGGTTGTTTTATAAATGACATCACAGTATAACTTCAGAAATCCATAAATCCATGGGTGAGCCAGAAAAACATTCCCCATATACAGTTCTCTGTCATGCAAACCAGATGCTCCAGCATGAAGAGGTGTCTTAGCAAGCCAGACTGGGCCCAGAAAACTGGAGAAGCTTCTGCTCCCCCATCTACTGCCCAGCCCTTCAGTGGTGAATGGCACAGCTGCCTAAAATAGCCTGAGCATCTCCTTGGCTCCATTCAAGAAAGAGCTCTTGACCTTTATTTTTCCTTCAAGCCAATGGGGTGGATTGATCAACATAAATATTTAGGAGTGGAGCCCATTTCCAGGGAGCTGATCACAGTTGTAATACTCTGCAGGTTATTTTCTAGGGTTTCCATTCAAGAGGATTTTGAAATCACTTCCTCAGACTAATCAGTGGGTACACTGCCTGATTCCAAGGAGCCCTTTGTAAGGCACTGACATAAAGAAAAGAGCCTGCAGGACAGGAATCCACCAAGAAGCCTCATCATTATTTTCTTCTTCAGCTGCAATATTAGTAGCCATTTTTGAAAGAAGAAATTACTTTTAATTCTGCTGCATTGAAACACACAGTGCTTCTGCATCCTACATACACCTTGACAATACTTCATCCTTAACCCACAGAAAAGCACTCCACCAAATGAAAAGGTTGCTATAGGCAACCTCCTTTTGACAGTGCAACATTAATTGCAGGACTCCCTGAGTGAATCAGGGATTCCCTACCCATTAACTAACCACATTGACAAGAAGGCAACAGCAGTTAAAATTAAGGAACCGAGCTGAACTTTGCCTTAAAATGACAGTAAAAAAAAATAATTAAAAAATATCATGAGTTTTAGCTATTGCAAATCATAAAGAAAAGAACAAGAATTGCTTTTATAGAATGCAGTGGAATGAGTAGAAACAGTAATTGAACAAATCTGTTCCAATAGAGGCATAATTGATACTTGAAAACTCAATTATCTTCTAATCTTTCTTGCGATAACTTACAAGAAGGAATTAACAATCCTTTCTAAGAGGTAGCCTTGGTCAGGTTCTCATTCTTCCAAATAAATCTCTTGCTTTAGAAAAAATAAATTGTATTTTAGAAGTTGGTGAGTTCTTCTGCTTGAGTTTGTCCTCTCAAGTTAAACAAATTCTGCCAAATCTATAAAGCAAACTGCCTTCCCCTTGTTGCAATCTGGCAAAAAAATAAAAAATGAAGGGCAGTAAGTTCAGGTGTGCCTTGCTTCACAGTCAGCACCCAGAAGTGCTCAGTTTTCCCTTATCTTTGCTTGCTTTGGGAGGGCATCCCTGGGCACATGGATCCGTCCTGCTTGGCTGCACAGAGCCCGTCTTAATCATCTGCCACCGCATTTCCCAGGGACCTGCTAATGAAAGCCAGAGAGAAAAACCCCATCCTGGTGAAATCCACGTAATGAAATATGACTGAGCTAATGTGTGTTGCCACCAATTTACCAACGTAACGCCTGCGAGCAGCCTCGCACAACACATCAGTTGGCAGCGCCGTGTTAAGTGTTACTTCTTCAAATCACGCAGAGAAGGGACTTGTCACTTCCATTTCCTTCAGGGGTGCAGTATTTGCTTTATAATCGCATCAAATAAAGGAGGCAATTTTTACTTTATTCTGTTTAACTCTTGGGCTGGTTACCCAGGGTTTCTGCCAGCTTTTGGATGTAGTGGAAGCAGAAGGGCCAAGGTGAGTGCAGCAATTCCCCTGCTCACACGTATGGCACCGACCCCATCAGTGCTTTAGCAGCTCCTGCAAACGTGACATCGTGACATATAAAATTTTTGCTCGTGTGAACCTCCCTGTCCACCTCATCGTGGGAGAGGGAGAGGTAGAACAGCTCAGCCAAGCCAGTTATGTATCTGCAGTGAGCCCAGCTTTGAAAAGAAGTTGCCTTAAGTAAAGGCTGGGGACTGCTTTCCCCTCTGATTGCTGGCAAAGGGCCTGGGCACAGGCTGGTGCTCAACATGCAGCTCTGAAGCCAGGTTCGCCCTCTGCAATGGCTGGAAGCCTCCAGCTGGGATTGGGTTGGCTTTGCTTAGTGGTTTCTTTCTGCCTTCTTCACAACTTTGCTCTTAAGAATGAAACCTGTTGCATTGATGGAAGAAACCCTGTAACTTCATTGCAGGTGAATCTGCACCATCCCAGTGCTTCTGCAGGGGCAGTGGTGTGTTTGGAGGCAGAGCAGCTCACAAGCCTTTGGTGCCCACCATCTGAGACCCAACAGAGTATCCCAGGGGGCAGAGTGTAGGCTCAGTGGGGGTGCCCCAGGGCTCACATCTCAGTGTAGGTGCTGATATCACAAGCCAGAGCAAAGGGAGCAATCCCTCCTGTCCATGGCACTGAGCAAACCCTTCCCCTCCCAGCGCTGAGCTGCGTGCGTTGGGTACTGCAGTCAGGTTCTGATGTCTACACATTTCTCTGGTAAAGAAAAAAAATGCAAGTGCTTTTAATTCCTCTGATTGACATGCTTTTGCATGGACCAACAATGACAGAGGAATGGCTGAGCTCCAGCAACCGACTGCGTAAACAAATCCGTGTCCAGGAGGTGGTGTCCATCAAAACCAGCCTCTGAAACCAATTTCCTGGCTTTTCCTTGTGCCAAGGCTTTTTTGACCTGCCAAACTGGGGAGGTATTGCAAAGGTTGTTATTTAAAAGGGAAAGATAAAGGAACCCTGCTGGGCAAAAGGCTGGATGATGGGGTTGTACAGAAAGGACTTCATGGGCATGAGGAGGGCTGAAGCTGTAATCCCTGTGCCAGGGCTAAATTATAACATCTCTGTTATTTTCTGGTTTGGTTGCTGTTCAGTGCAGAAAATACTCCCTCAGTTGTTAACATCTCCTGCTAATAAATTCATATTTCTCCTGTGGAAGGTGGTAGGTGTTATGTGTGCAAGTAGCATTTGATTAATGTGAACATTCAGACAGGACTTGAACCCAACCTTGGAGGAGGGAGTTTGGAAACCTGAAGCTTAATATAAGCTCTCGTATGGTTCTATTTATAAATACCTCTTCTGCTTTCATTCTGTTCACTGGCGGGGGCTGGAAGTGCCAAAATGCCTAAGGAAAGGTTGTTTTTATGATCTCTCCAACCTGGCCAGATGTACCAAGCAGGAAGAACTCACCAGAAAAGCTGTTTGCATTCAGTTTTCAGCCTGGTTTTGCAAATTCACATGGCAGAACCACCCTTTGAAGAGCAGCCTGGCAACTTTAGGTGCCCAACTCTCACCAAGGGTGGGGACATACAGCCCAGGATGTCTGATGTGCTGCAAGAGCATTCAGAGACCACAAACCACAGCAGGTCCATGTGTTGGCAGCAGTGCAGACAGGGACATCCCAGTTCACCCCTGGATTGGAGAGAGGGGTAGACATAGAGCAGAGGGGAGCCTATTTGAACCCCCTTTGCAGGTGAGATGGGGCTGCTCTGACCTGTCCTGGGCACAGGGGCACCAAGAGACCCATGTGGAACACTTATCACACCTCCCTTTTGTGGTTTACAGTGTGAATGCTTTTGTCTGCACTAGTCATCCAAACTCCTCATGAATGGAGAGAAGTAGGCACCGAAGAGGGTGATTCATCTTGTCCTGTGGAGCTGTCTAAAATAGGTCAATGAATCACGCTCTAAAAACGCCTTTTTTTCCTGCAGACCAGCAAGGGAGTTTCAAGGATGAGCTCAGATGTAGATGCTGTGGAAGTCTAAGGATGCATTTGCTGTCCTACCTCTCTCTTCTTTTTCATGGGGGCTGGCCCAGGGAAGGCTTTTCAGAAGCTTGCCAGGATGGAGCAGCTTTGCTACAGAAAAAGCTTGCAGGTTTGGTGAAGGGCCCTGGTATCACCTGTCAGCTGGGTGCATCCATCCAGCCTCATGGACAGAGACACCTTCCTACGAGGGCACCACAGCTCAGTGGTGCATCTTCAGACTTGCAGCAGCAGCACACCAAAACCTCTGCCAGGTACAGACAGTGCCTTGGATTTGCAGATGGTGGGTAGCAGCACTCGGAGGACTTACGGTCTCTACCACTCTCCCAAAAGCTGCTGGCTGGAGTAGCATGGCCTCAGGGAAGTGGGTGGACCATTGGATAACCTTCTCCACCCACATGCTCGTATGTATGGAGTGACAGCTTTTATTCTGACCAAGCCAAGTGCCCACCAAGCTGGTGAAAAGCTCATTCCTCCATCAGCAGTTTTCTTCCAGCCAGCCCAACATCTCTTCCCCCTGCCAACAGGGCTCAGGATCCAGACAGCTGCTCCTCAGCTCCCTTGCAGGCTCCGTTTGGTTCCTGACACTCATCCTGCCTGTGCTTCTGGCACTGCACCTGACTGATCAAACCAGACTCATCTGCATCACTCTGTCACAACCACCATTTATCTCAGCATGCAAATGTGCCATGCAGATCACTCTGAGCTTGACGAGCTCCCTCTAATGAATCGCTCGGGCAGGGTGGAGATGGGTCAGCCCTTTCCACAAACAAGAACAGCCAAGGGCATCGTCCACAAACACGAATGATCTGTGTGCAGCCCTGTTGCTCCAGCCTTTCTGCAAAGCTGTTGCTTTGGCTCTTCTGATTTTGTCACCTCACAGCTCAGACTCTGCCTGAGCCAGGTCTTCAGCTGGGAAATGTCAGCTGCGGGCAGACACCTACCTGGCTCTGTGTGTCATTGTGACTGCCTTCCTGCAGCCAAACAGGGAACATTTCGTATGTCAGGGTCCAGATGTCAGCCATACCTAGGGTCCAGATGTCAGCCATACCTAGGGTCCAGATGTCAGCCATACCTAGGCGATCCCAACACGATCGGACCCCGTTAACAGCCAGCACAGCAATGAGGAGAGGAAGGTCGTTCTAGGGGGTCTCTTGGGCAGACTGGAAATGAACAGCTGACACTTGGCAACGCAGTCAATGTGTTCCTCAGCTCTTGAAAAAGCTGTAAGTGGTGTAAATTATTGTACCTGCGCTGGCTTTGGTGGAGTGTCAGAGCTGAAACCTTATTACAATGTTTATTCCTGTATTTTGGGAGTTTAGTCAACCCAGACATCTGTCTTTAACACAGCGTATTAACGATACTGCCAATGGGTTAGAATTTAATTTTATGCATACATGAAAAGCATAGCTTCAGTCGTGCCACACGCTCCTGATTTACAGACAAAATGAAGAGCAGCTCTACCAATTTACAACTGACTGATTGATGCTGTGATGTCTGTAACGTAGAATTAAATTGAACAGCATTATCTCTGGGCTTGCCTTCCTCTGTGACCCGCGGTCGTGGCTCTCCTGCCACCTCTCATGGCTGTTTTGTCTTTTCCTCTGCACGTCTTGGATGGCTCCAGCGCTTGTTTTTAAGTGCTTCAGAACACCATTATGATTAGCAGCCTCATTTGCTTGTTCATCTGCTTATCAGGAGAATCATCTTCTGCAGATGATTATGGGATTACCTCCTGCTCTCTGCACCTCACCCACAACGACCACACGGTAGAGGTTTAGAGTCAGTTGTGCTCTGCAAAGCTTCCTGAGCTTCCCCAGGGCCACCTCACAGTGGGGGACACCAACCCAGCCCCTTCAGCCACCCAGGGCTGCTTGTTTTCCACCTCAGTGCACAGAATAGCATGATAACAGCATCCTCAGGGAAGGTGGGTGGGGTTCAACCATGGGAATGTGAAAGCATCGCTACCTTTAATTTTTAATTGTGCCTTATCAGCTGGCATCAGGGAGGATGAAGTTTCCTGCAATTTTAATTGGCAAACCCACTGACCCATTTCCTGCTGCGTCCCTGGGTGGCAGCACGGAACACATGATGTGCTCCATGCCAGGCTGGGGGGCCTGGGGATGAGAAAAACCCCAAATCCTTTTCCAAGAGGACATCTGCCAACCAGCAAGCGTGGATCTTGCAAGGTCAGTTGCACTCGGTGGGTCTCTTCAGTCCCAGACACTGACACAGAGCAATGGAGACATTGTGCCAACAGTGAGGGACTTCCTCTTCTCCTTGCAGAAGTCTCCCAAGAACAGTTTTCCCTGATGGGAAAAGCTGGAGATTTCTCATGGAGTGATGGCAACCCCTGTGCCACCCAGCCACAGGAAAAGAAATGGAAAACGGGGGAAATCAGAGAGAAAGCTATCAAAATCAAATCCAAGCAACCAAAACTTTCCAGAAAGGGTCAGTTTGGGTGAAATTGTAGGGTGAGAAGTCACGAAGTTCATCTAAGTCACCTTTATTCCACCCAAAACATATTGTGGCAGCTGAATATCTGCCCTGCACCACAGGATATTTTAAAGAAAGCTCCAAGCAGCAGGTCTCAGCTCTCTGGGAAGATGGCAGAACCAGAAATCCCTTGCAGAGGAGGGAATCCAGGAGGAAATCCTGCCAGATGAGATTCCTGACATCACTGTGCAGGCTCAGGATGCTCCAATGTTTTGGGTAATCACAGGAATTTGGAGCTGGTGCCAAATGTGCTGTGCAGGACTGGGGAATGGAGTCCAGGGCTTTCTGTGGGGACCATTTCTTCTGGAGCAGAGTCCTGGGATGTACCTTGTACAACACACACACATCCTCAAGGAGACTCAGAAAACTGTGTCATCTTCACATCATGTCCATGCTCCATTTTCATAGAATAAACTGTATTGTTTAACAGTGAGGAAAATTCTCCTAGAAAGAGAAAAGGGCTTGAAATCCTCTTATATATGAATATAAATTCAGAGCATATATATAAAATAACATCCTTATCAATCAGGAGCTGTGTTATAGACACAAACCTGACGTCAAATCCAAGCCTGAGAAGGAAGCTGCCTGACTGACAGATTGTGTGGAAGACTTCCAGAAACAAGCTTTAAAATGCAGTTGGCCAGACACTGCCTTTAGAGGTGAACTCACCATTTAAAGTTTCAAGTTTCATTTGTAAGGAAAACAATGTGCTCTGTTACCCAGATGGAGGTTTTCTTGGAAAAGATGTCATTAACTTTTAAATCTCCTGATGTCATCTGCCATTGATACAGACACACACCTACGCAGGGGGAGCAGAGAGAGAGGCTCACAGCAATCCACTGCAAGGTGGCACATGATGCCTTCACAAAAAACACCCCAAAACACCAAAACAGAACCCCAAAAAGCTGGCTGGGTATATAAGTGAAGTTTTTACACAAAATTCAGGGATAACACAGTGTTTCCTAAGGGAGAGCAACCACAGGAAGCTGGAGAAATATATGTGCAATCCTCAAATTAAGACTTCCTACCAAACAAATCAAATAAAATCCTTACTGTGTGGGGTAGCCAGGAAAACATTCATAATTCAAAAAGGCAGATGCTGCCTGGAGCTGCAGGGAGGTACAACCAGGGGAGAGGAGAGGAGAGCATTGCATACAATCAATACAGCAACAGAGTGAGACTCCAGCTCCAAGCAGTGCCCCTATTAATAAGGGTTGTGTTAAGTAGCTTTTCTGGGAAGCTTCAATATGTGTTGCCCTCTAGATGACAGCACCACCACCTAACAGTATATCCTCTATAGAACCACTCCCTTTTCTCATCCCACCTCCGGCACTAATGCTTTGCACGCTTAGCCCTTGCCACTTTGGAAATTAAGATTTAATAAGGATTCCTAAGGTGGGTTCTTTAGTGCTAATTAATTATTTAGGTTATAGCTGAGAGCAAACCTGGATAAAATCAGCTGGCGTTTCGGTATTATACAAAAAGCACCACTATTATTTGCACATAGATGTGTCTCCTTAGATTTAAAATGACAGCCCATTCCTCTATGTTAAACACCAGTTGAGATTATTAAAAACATCTATTGAGGCTTTAGCATGTCTGCAGTAAAATATCCATCAGTCCCAGCTTGTTAGGGCTCGAAAGAGCAGATATATTTTTAATAATCAATTGCCATTTAAAATACCATAACATTCCAATTAGACAGAAATTAAACTTAAATTTCCCAAATAAATTAACTTTGCATTCAAAGCGTTAATTGAATAAAAATGTTTATGGCTTTGAAATACTGTTCTTTCAGTTCTCGTTTGAATTAAGGTGTGTTGCACTACATGAAATGTGTTTAAATGCTCATTCTTTCCACTTGGGCTGTGCATGTGCTGCTCCACAGGCTGTTCTCACAGCAAATGAAATTGCCACACATCAAGAAATTGGGCTTATTAACTAAGTACCTCATCCAAGTCTTGACACCAAGATTTGCCCATCGGTCTTGGCTGGTGGCTTCAAACACTCAGCACCTTGCATCCACACCACTGGAAAGGGACCTCAGTTGGCCTCTGCCAGGAGGTTTACACACTTGCAGTGGGGAAAGAGAAGGTGTTAAAGTCTCCTTTCACTGTCAGAGTTTTCCACAACACTCATTTTTTAACCCAAGAAGCCCTTCAAGCACGTGCACTCGCTCTGTGTTTCACTGTGTTTTGGTAGTGTGTGTAGAAAGGAGCCTTCTCTGATGCTGAACTCTCAACACCTCCTCGTTCTACAGCTCATCTCCAGCCAGATTTTACCTCCTTCCCTTGTAAATATGGATAAACATCCCTCACTGGGTCTTCTCATTGTCAAAATAATCTCTCCTACGTCTACCTAGAAGGCAGGCAGACAACAGCAATTCTTTTTGTGCAGCAGACACGCTCCGCTTCACTTTTGAGTATACTCAACCCAAGTGGACCGAACATTTAAAAGATTAGGAAACACTGACACGTACAGAGTAGCTTTGTGTTGCTTGAAGGAGGCGAGTCAGAGGCCAAGCTTAAAAATAAAGTCTTATTGCTCACCTGTGAATAGGTAATGGTTGCAGAATCTCATACTCCATTATCCCTCTTCAATCCCTGAGGACTTCCCCAGGTCTGCAGGAGCTGGAGATACAAATTGCATCCTCTGGAATTTACTGCCAAAAAAATGTCATAGTTTCCCCATCCAGGATTGTTTATTCACCATAGCAATTAGCAGAAAAGAGCAGAAAAGCCCACTTGAAGTGGTGATGCACCAAAAGCCAGGGGCTTGATTGTCTCTTCTGTTTGTCTGGGATTATCCTTATTGTTATTTTATAATCCTCTGAGTGCATCTTCTTGCAGAGTGCGGCGCTTTCAGAACGCCGACACGGAGCCATCAGCAATGATCTATCTGGAGAGCGGGATTAGAGGTCACATCATTTAAACTAAGGAAATCAATTGAGATTCACTGGATGCCTTGCTGCTCCACATTCTTTTTATTGTTATTTTTATCATTGTCACACTTTTTTAAAGCTTCTTGGAAATTAGAGCTAGAAAAGGCCTATTAAGACATCCAGCCTCTCTCACCAGAGGCAGAGCAGGAATGATTGTGTGAGATGTGCAACCAGCAAAGTGGTGCAACCACCACTTCTTCAGTGCTGTTCTGAGCACGGGGGCTGTCACCCATCACAGCATCTCCTTTATGCCACCAGCACACGTGTGTCTGTAAGGTTTGGAATGCAAGGAACCTCAGCATGGGATCAGCTCCTTAAACCCCTTGAGCAAGCAGACGTCTTGCCGGAAAGGAACATGAGGACATGGGATTTTGCAGGGGAAGAAGGACTATTTGGGGATTGTATTTCAGCAGAAACCTGTGTCTGCCTGGACATTTTCCATCAAAACTGGCTTTGGGGTACTTGCACTTTTCTCAATGGAAAAAGAATTTGTTGCCAGCTGTGTTGGAAGTTCACAGTCCCTCCAAAGCACATCAAGCTCTTATTGCTTGTCCCCTCTTTGGCTCTGAGTGAGACATAAGGCAGCATGGAGCACTCATTTTTTAATGCCCTTTATTTGGCAGCCAAGCAGTTAACAAAGCATAAAACACTGAAGAAGAGGGCAGTGCCCTGCTTGTGAAACACTGCCATATGCCAGGTGTCCCCTTGCTGATAAGGCTGCAGATACACTCCAGCAGACCTGTTCAGTCTTTGTCAGGTAAAACAGGTAACATTGTTTTAAATGAGATCTTTTTTGCATTTTATCTATTTTTTTTTTTGCATTTTAACAGCGTACGGGTCCGGCTCAGTTGCTAAGCAACATCCCCACCGAGCCCTGGGTTTCCTTCCTCCTACAACAACAGCAAAAACCCCTTGGTGTTCACACGAGTCCCACGTTTTAGTGATCTTAATTGCATTCTCCCCTCGAAGGGCTTGGCCCTGCTGAGAAGGGAATAAGCTATGGAACTCCCATCATGATGAACAGGGCTTCAAGCAGTGAAAGGAGAACATACCTCTGGTGGGGAAAGCACTGTAAAGGTAGATGGAAATAACACAAACAGCCCTGCTACGATTAGAAGCCAGCGTGGACACCCACGCACACGTGCCCGGTGAGAACCACACCGGTGTGGTTAGTGTGTAACAGCCTGGTAGGTTTGGCAGGGATGGAACAGACTTTTCTACGCTCTCTGGCATGCTGCATGGCACCAGGGAGGCTCTCCGGGGTGCCTGAAACCTGCATTTTCACACCTCAGCATTGGAGGAGAGGGTCTGTGTTATTCTCACTGCTCTGTTTCTTGGAGATTTGTTTGGTTTTGCAAAATCCCCACAAGGTATTTCAGCTGTTTGTTGCTCATATGATCTTCACACCGTTCCAACAGAGTTTGCTTGGTTAGGAGTTGGGTTTGGAATTTTTTTTTAAGGAAAAATTATAGCTGCGAGTAAAAATCTCCAAGTATTTGTGTTATCATATAACGTTTCTAGTGATAAAGACAGCAGAGCTGCAGAAGCTCAGGATGATCTGCCCACACTTGTAGCTGCCAGACCCATTTCTAAAGGAGCTCTTTGTTTTGAGGAGTCTCCGTTCCACTGCAGGCATCTCCAAAGGCTTTTGAAGTGCTGGAGATCTGCAGCTCCCGTTGTCTTCAAGTGAAGGAGTGACTTTTCCCCACTCTAAAGCTCCAGGCCAGACCTCTCCAGGCAACCTTCAAGCATCCAAAACTGGAAGCTGGAGGGCCCAGATGCCTTTATTACTTCACTTCTGACTGTGCTAATGTTGAAGAGGAGAACACCGTTGCGGATATATCAGATGTATCCGCGTTGCTTTGGAAAGCTTCCTGGCTAATTAGCAGGACTCAAGGCCAATTAGGCTGAGATGAATGAAGGGCTCCTACATCTTGCCGTGTGGAAGCAAACAGCCTGAGGAGCTCAAAGGGAGGCGCGGGGTAGGTGCCCCGCGGAGGCAATTCGCACCCGCTCGTCACCCCGGCCCCACGGGTACAAGGTGAGCAGGAGGGAGAAGGGGAGAAACATGCTTTTAAGTCAAGGATTTCAAAACAAAGTGATTTTCGTGCTTTGCCACGGTGTCTGCTCGGCGGGAAATGTACACACGCTGCGATGGCGCAGCGTCGCTGCCAAGAAAACAGGCCTGCAAAAAAAAGGAGTGGAGGTGACAAGTGGGGAAGGGAGGATTTGTTTGTGCTGTCCTGCGTACGGCTGGAGGAAGAGAAAACCTTTCAGGAGTGCCTTTGATGAAGTTGTTTTCTCGGGAAAACATGATGAATTACAGACTCAGCTGACAATATTAACTCGTCGCAGGCGGCAGCGCTGGGACTGCAGCCCGGTGCCTGCTCCAGGCAGCCAGCTCAAAGCCACCTGCATGCCACAAGTGGGACTGCTGTCCCCAGAGTGCCTACAGGGAAATGGGAAAGGCTCCCGAGCTGCTGCTTCTCCCCCAAAATAATCCTGGTCGGGGAAGACTGAAGGCGCTTGCTGATGTCCATCCCGCTGAAGACAGTGCCTGCACTGCACTCAGCTTGCAAAATGCTACATTAAACTTTCTATTTCCCTAAACTGGGCCAATTAACACGCCAATTAGTTACTGCAAGTATTATTCTTAGTAAGGTTATAATCCATTATTATCCATATTGTGGCCAGGCAGCCTGTGCTGAGCCCAAGCAGGTAACCCTCTTCTTCCCACAGCCTCCACGTGCATTAATGATTTCTTGGGGTTTTAGAACACACTTGTAGGGTTAGGCTAATAGATGGAAAACACATCCAGATTGTCTAAAAGTTGCAGATATCATTAGGTAATTAATAGTCGTAATTTCTTTTAATGATTTTAATTAATTTTACTTCGTGGCATTTTCAAGAACTGTGCCGTGTACACACTCCCTGTTCCTCCCCATCGCTTGGGATTTGTGCCAGTGGCTTCATTACTCGCAGGTTCCTCGCAGTCTCAAGAGGATGCTATCAAACTAAGGACCTTGAGCTGCCATCTGTATGGCAGGAAGCTGTTAGCAGCTCATCGTTTAATAACATCCCTGGTCTGCAGACACAGAGCCAAGGTTGGCAGGTTCCCCCACATTCCAGGAATGCAAGCAGGGCAAATTTAGCCACATTTAGGTTCTTGTAAAACAAGCTTTTACAGAACTCCAGAAAAATAAACGTTTCCATAAAATCTAAGCACTTCTTTTTTTTTTTTTTCCTAAGCAAACGTTTTCCTGCCTGTCTTGCAGCTGAGATATTGCAATTTTATGCGAGTGCATGTGGCCAGAGAACGATGCTGAATAGGAGCAGATGGGCAATATATGCAAATGGCTCCAATGAAACGGAGAGTAACGAGTTCGTGGTGACCCAGCAGTCCCACCACGGGAAGGCGTGGGGGTGGCAGGGTGCACAGCGGAGCTTTCCACACTGCTGCCTGCAGCTTCCCTGATGGATGGATGTGGGGGGAAAAAAGCCTCCTCGGGAGGCTTTGCACGTAACTCATTGGGACCTCGACGTCAATGTGCTGCTCCAGATGTAGTGAGGACCCTCTTGGATGGAAACCAAACTGAAATGTCAGTGTTTCTGTGGTTTGCAGAGGCTCTGTCACCGCTCCCAGCACATGCCAACCACAGACTTGTGAGCAGAGCTCCCTGCAAGGCAGCAGAGTTTATTGCTACGTGATATTTGTATTCAAAAAAGTCCCATCTTGACAAGCTGAGGGTTGGGATCATCTTTAGGGAAAGGATCCCAGGTCTGAAGCTCATTCCCAAGTAGTTTGTTCCCCGTAGCAGCAAGATGGCAATGGCACTGCCAACTTCCATCTAACATCCTGAGTCAGCTTCTGCTGAAGACAACAGCAACTCACCCCCTATAGAGGGGAATTTGAGTGAGTTCTTTGCTGGCACTTAAAGAAAACCATAAAGGCCATCTTAACAGACAGTGAATCTCCATTTTTAAATCAGTCAGACTGTGCCAATTTGAACCAGCTGAGGATCTGACCTCCACTTTTGTGACACTGGTATCAGCACTGAACTGTACGAAGTGGAGAACATCTCTACCCAGAGGAAACATTGTTTTTCAAAAAGCTGTCCATTGATTTAGCCATAAAACAGAACAAATTTTTAAACTGCATATGAATTGGGACTTTATTATTCCTTATCTGCTTTGTGATATGGTTGGTAAATTTACTTGAGCCAAAATGTTATAAAAATGCACTTTAAAGGCCTAATAAAACCGGAGTTAACATTATGCACAGCTTGAAACCTTGGGAATTGACTGTAAGGCAAAGGAAACCTGCTCCAGCTCTCCCTTTGAAAAAACCTGCTAGAATTAAATATACCTTTCAACTTGTCTGCAAGGCAACCTTGAGTGCCTGAAGAGTCCACCAGCCACGCTGCTGAGGAGAGCAGGTCCTGGCACACACCTTTGGCACCGTTGCTGAGCAAAGGGGAGGCTGTGCATCCCCCATCACCAACAATGGTGTTCCCAGGAGCATGGACCTGCCTCCAGCACAGCTAACTCTCTGCTGGAAGAGTGTGGGATGGATGCTGGGCTGAAGCATGGGGAGGAGGAGGAGATATAAAGCAGGTAAAAGCAACAGTCTCTAAGTGCCCTTCTGTTAGGGGAAGGGGAATGGAAAGAGCCTGCTGGGCCTTGAAAGGCAGCTCCCTGTTGCTGTGCCTGACAGTCCCCTTCGCATCCCATATTAACCCCATTATCAGTCTGGTTTGTTTTTCCCTATCCCCACCACTGAATAGCTGGTCTAGAAATTCCCTCCTGTGGAAAACAAAAACATCCTTTTAGCCTCTAGATAGTTTATACTTATTTGTTCTCATGCCAAAATTGTCCATTAGCTTAAATAGCACTGCTCTGTCTCTAATGTTTACCCCTCCGATGTATTCATAACGAGCAATCATCTCCCTGCCTTTGCTGCATCTGAACATGTCTTTTTTTATGTCTGATACCACAGCAAATGCTTAATGTCCCACTGGTTTCTGTAGCACTGTAATTGCTCTCCGGGTTTGAAATGCACACACTCATCATTCAAACCTCGCGATGAGCACCCATCGTTATCGTCTCCTCTGATCTTATCTCTCATGACACAGCTTGTTGGAAACTGTCAGCCCTTCCACGGTGAACTGCATGACCCTGCAGGTGCTTGTAGGACTGGACGTTGGATATCTGGGGTTTCTCCTCCCAGTTTCACATGAATCTTGGGTCAGCATTGAGCACTGAGCCATGAATATTTGACCTTTAAAGCAGTTTCCGATTTCAACTGGCGTTTCAGTTGCCTGGTGTCCTAATACCAGATTAAAACATCAACCATAAGAAATAAAAGGTCACTAAACCTGAATCTTTATGCTCAGAGGACTAGAAACAACATGTTGAGTGACACAGTTGCTAAGATGCTTTTGAATGTCTTTTAGTCCCAAGGAACTTGGGGAGTTACAGGCAACAGTAGAACCTCTCGCATCCTTGTGGCATTTGGGTATCTCACTTCTGTTTTGCAGACTTTTATCAGATACCAAACCAGGGGGTTTTGACAGGTGCTCACAAAGTCCTTGGAAGCGCTGCTTCCCCTCCCAGTCCTTCCCATACATTATTTGCATTAACTTGGAGGTCCAGGTAACCTTGAGATACCTCCAGCACTGCCTTCCAGTACATCCCCCATGGCATCACGCTGGTGTGGAGCCCTTGAGCATCAGGTCTTCCCACGCATTGGAATATCCTGGCATTCACATCCCACTCAGGAAGACTCTGCAGAAGGACAGTTCTGATGAAAATACATTCATGACATAAATGCCTCCTTCACAGATACTTTTAGGCTTCTCTTAAATGTGAAGAGTAACGTGCTCCGATAGCTAAAAAATGAGATGAAGAAGAGGAGCTGCTCCTTGGCTGCGTTCCCATAAGAAGCTGAGGGTCACCACGTGCAAATCCCAGGCAGCCAGCGCCATGTGACAGCAGCACATGGCACAGTGATTCACACCTGCTGAGGGCATTTGGCCTAAACTAAGACTCAGGGAAGAAAAGGCTCATTTGCAAATATTGCAATAGCTATAAAAATGCCAGGCTAATGAATCTTGTGACTCCCACCCTTGGTAGGATGAAGCACCTTTCACTTGCCCCCAGCTCTTTAGTACAGAAGAGATTTTTGCTGGAACCTGCCATGGCCAGGAATTTCATGCACCCCTTGGTGAGGAGAGCACTGTACCTCTGCTGTGATGTGGGAGGACTGCATTTAAAATTAATAAATAATCCTTTAGAGGCAGATTTTTCCACAGCTGCTTTTTGTAACCTGACGGCTTGTGAAGCCATTTACACCTACACAGAGCAGGAGACAGCAATGGAGGTAAAACACTGATAGGGAGGATGGGTTTGCAGCCTCTTTACATCACTTTAACACTGACACAAGGCTCTTGGCGATGCTGAACCGGCCCTTTAGGATTCACAGCCTTTGCTGCCTGTGGGTTCTTGGCTCCAGGCTCACCCAAGTACAGTGTTTTGGCAGCTGAAGGGGGCTAATGAATGTCCCTCTGCCTGAGAACCACCCAGGCCCTCTGCACTGCCCTTACCTTGCTTGCCAGCATCCATTTCCACTGCAAGCTTTCAGGCTGTCAGGATTCATTGCCCGCTCTGACCTTGGGCAGCCCTCCGTTCCTCAGTTTCCCCACCAGTAAAACAGAAATGGTGCTGCCATCCTCTCTGGAGCCCTCTGAGACACACTGTAGAAAATCACTGCTTAAGTGCACTTACAATGACAATGGATTATTTATTATCCCCCCAGGAAGTTGTTCCTCAGCCTGATACATCTCATTGTTAAAAAGCTATTCTTGATATTCGCTACGATTTCTTTCCTTCCCCAATTCCATCCCATTACTCATAGTAATATCCCTTCTCTGGTTTCCTTTCCCAAGGGGAAAGAAGAGGGTTGCATTTTTAAGAAGTGACATTTTGTGGCTTGTTTTTATAAACCAATAAACCTTTCCTGAACACAACTGCTGAGAACCTCCAGTGGTTTTGAAAATGATAGTGAAACCCATTCTGTGAAAGCCACTCTGGCCACAAGAGTAATTAACTGGAGGGATTAGAAAAGAACACAATGCACAAAAATTCATTTGCTTCTTTCTTTGCTTTGTTTGACTACAAAAACAATCTACTTCCAAGGTCCTCTGGTGTGATCACACATCCTCTGCTGTCTGCTAAAAAGAGGGAAGGGCTTTGGATGAATTGCACTCCTACTTTTTAAATAAAAATAATATTAAGAGTAAAAGGTAATGCATTAAGTCAATAAACCCTCAGCTGCTTCCCTTTCTGTTATCTTTTTTTAACACACTTTGCATTCACACCCCCATGGCCACGTTTCAAATGCTCACCCTGTAAAAGTCAGTCAAGAGCACCAAACTGAACACAGATTTATTTTCTTCTGGGACAACACACAAACTGGCCATGGTGAGAGCAGCACTGTAGAGTCATGGAGACTCCAGGTTTGCTGAAAATGCTCATGCTGAAAATACTGTTCAGAGAACCACACACCTGCTGTGAGCTGTGAGCTGCTGACCTAGATCTGGTCAATATTTCAATTCCCAAGTCCCACAAGCAAATTAGAATGGGCAGATGATCCTTTCAAGCCTTCTAGTCTGACTCAGCTTGGAAATGCCAGCAGAACTCAGAGAAACCCAATGCCTTCTTATTCTCATTTTTTTTTAGGTGAAATGGCTGTCATGGAATACTGCATTACTATATTTATTTTGGGTTATTACAGTAGCACTCCACTACCTGGAGTAGTACCTACAGCACCTTGGGTATGACTGAGACTCTGTAGTGTCAAGTGCTTTGAAAACACAGCCCCTGCCCAGACCATCTTAAGGTCATAGAATCACAGAATGGTTTGGGTTGAAAGGGACCTCAAAGCCCATCCTGTCCCAACCCCCCTGCCATGGGCAGGGACACCTCCCACCAGCCCAGGTTGCTCCAAGCCCCATCCAACCTGGCCTGGAACACTGCCAGGGAGGGGGCAGCCACAGCTTCTCTGGGCACCCTGGGCCAGTGTCTCACCACCCTCACAGCCAAGAATTTCTTCCTAACATCTAGTCTGTAGCTCCCCTCTGTCAGTTTAAACCATTGGCACAGGCAGCAGATGAACTCTCAGCTGTTCTCAAGAAAATCAGGGGAGGTTCTCAGCAGCCAGTGAGGTTTTCCAGAGTCACAGCCATACTGCTGGCCATCACACATGTTCGCTGCCTTGGGTACCATCTGGCACCCAGGCTCAGGTCCCTTGTCCTTCTCATTCCTCCCCCACATCCCATCCAAATGCTGCCATTTGATGGGTTTGCAACAGAAGCAACATATGTGGACTTTGGAAAAGTGTGAAATCCAGATGTTAATTGTGCCTGGGCTAAGAGCAGCACACCAGTTCATTGATGGGTTTTCTCTACATACAGTTGAACAGTGGCAGCCTGTGATTATTTTAACTGGCTAATATACCTGGAAATCCTTTTGTTAGAATGAAGAACCTTGTATAAGCCAATGAGTCTGGAAAAACACAGAGACACGTGTGGGACATGCCCACTCCCTCCAAACAATGCAGAGAGGGAAGGGAGACAGAGAGGAGAAGCCAGGAGGGGACCTTAAGGCAGGATTAGTGCTCCTCTGAAACAGTAAACAGAATTAAAATGGAAATAGAGAGGGAGGTTGAAAAGTCAGCTGCTGAATGCCCTGCAAGTAAATGTTGTTAAATATTTAAATTTCACAATCAAGCACATTTTTTTTTTATTAAAAAAAAAAAGATGGAAAAAGAAAGAGAAATGCCCAGGAGAACTCTGTGGTTGAGTCATTACGCAGGGTAATGACATTTCCACCTCTTTCCTCCCTTCTACAAATAATTATAAGTGAATTATGTACAATGGAGGAATTTCAATTGCTCATCTGGAGTCGTGTAGGTACATGATGGACTCATCTCCCTCTCACAGCTCCAGCCAGGCACCATTTCACCCCCCAGCAGCCACAGCTCAAACCCAGGGCACCAAGCTCAGGCCTTGGAAAATGATGGAGCTTCGTGGGGACAAGAAAATACTGCTTGTTCCCCACTCAGATTTGCAAGGATTTATTTTAAGATGCACGTTCAGTCCGATCCTGTCAAACCTTGGGGCTTATTCCAATTTTTTTATTTAAGAGTTGAACTAAAATAAGTCACTCTGCAAGAAAATGTGTCCATCTGGGGCTAGGTCATGATTTAATATAAGTGGTGTTTTTTTAGGAAATTGAACATACCTACACCCTGAGAGTATCTGAGGGACATGGGGTAGTGGGGTCTGGGCAGTGCTGGGTTAATGGTTGGACTGGGTGAGCTTAGAGGTCTCTTCCAACCAAGGCTGTTCTGTGATTCTGTGATTCTACATCCCATCATAGGCAGGTGGGTCCATGCATCTTCCCATCCCATGGAAGCAAGTGCTGTGTGTACTTTCTGTCTGCCACAGACACAGAATAAACCAGGTATATTTTAACCACCAGGACAAGGCTTTCACCTCTATGAGCATTTCTAAGGAGCCTCCAAGGCTCAAACTGTCAGCACTGCCCAGATGTTGGGAGCTGATGGAGGAAGCACCTTCCAGGAGGGATTTCTGCTCTGTCAACAGTCGTTGTTCATCTCAGATGAGAATGAAGTTACAAATACATATAAAAATGAGGAATGAACAAGGCTGAAACATCTTGTTTTGATATTTTCAATTAAAGCAAAATGCCTGGGGCTGACCTGAAATTTGTTTTCTCTTTTTATTTTCTTGCCATTTCCCAGGGGAGATGGCAGTGGAGCTGATAGGATTGGGTAGGCCAGCATGGTGGGGGATTGTTTCTTTTTTTTTTTTTTCCACACAGCTTGATTGTTAATTTGAAATGTTTATTCTGAGGCATTATAAAAGTCTCCTAATTTTTAGGATTCAGAAGTTTCCACAAATACCAAGCCACTTTCAAGCCTCTCAAAGCAGATGCTCACCCCTGAAGAATTCATATGAAGCATCTCTCCTCCACCACCCCAGCCCTCACCCCCCCACGGCTGTTAAAAAGAGTTGTGCCTCCTCCCAACTCCAACAAAGGCAATAGCGGTGCTGATATAAGCAAACACTAAAAGGAAATTGCTCATAAACAGTGAATTCCTCAACCCAGACTCCATTCAAATCATCATTTAAATACAAATTTCCAAACCTATCTCCTGCCAAAAAATAAATGCATTTAAACAGTCCTGAGACGTACGTACAATAATGCCTTTTTCACCCACTCTAATGAGCCTGAAAAGGAGATAAAACTCTCAGACAACATTCCAAATTTCTCTTCTGCGCTGATATTAACAAAGATCTGAATCAAAGGAGGGAGAAAGAGTGGAAAAGTGATTTCTGCTTTGAAGCTTTTAACACTTAGGGCTAGATCAGATAAAGGGCTTGAGCAAGGGGTTGGACTTTCATGTCTCAATCCTACCCAAGTGCTGCCAAACTCGAGAAGTGCCTGAGATCTGAATCACACAGTTTGAAGTATTTTAAGCATGGATTTATGGAGGAAAGTTTGGCTCCAGCCTCTCTGCCATCCTCCAGCTGCAGTCTTAGGTACCCAGGCACTCACCGTGCAAGGTGACAGTGCAAAGCCATCAAAAGCAAATCACTCTCTTGCCCAGATCAGGGCTGTGGTCCTTCGTACCCACACAGGGACAAACTCCCCACAGCACAGTGCTCTGCTCTGGTGAACACCAAAACAGCTCCAGCCTGAGCAGGGGCTCAAGAACGAATCTCTGGGATCTGTTCCTGCTGCTGTGCCTCTCTGTCTGCTTCTTCTGCTGCACAGAGGGGTGAGCTGACTTGCAACAGCTCCGAATGGAGGGGTTTGCATCCCAGGCTCCCATGAACTGGGTCCAGGACTTTGTAGCTGCTCTGTCCTAAAGCAGGCTTGTGCCATGGGACAGGCAGTTGGTTAGCACAGGACAAGGGGTGATGGCCTCAAGTTGTGCCAGGGAAGGCTTAGATTGGATATTAGGAAAAATTTCTTCACTGAAAGGGTTGTGAAGCACTGGCCCAGGCTGCCCAGGGCAGGGGGGGAGTCCCCATCCCTGGAGGGATTTAACAGACGTGTAGATGAGGTGCTGAGGGACATGGTGTAATGGTCAATTAGCAGTGTTAGGTGAATGGTTGGACTTGATGACCTTAGAGGTCTTTTCCAACCCAGGCTATTCTTTGATTCTATGATTCAGGAAGGGCTCAGGTGCCCTTGGACATCCCTGGCACTGCTGAGATTACGCAGGCAGCAGGGCAAACCAAGGTCTGGAGACCCCACACCACTGGCCCGGGCTCTGGACAGCCAGCACATGCAGCACACCCACCTCTCTGTCCCTCCAACTTTCCTCATGCTACCCGGGGAAATAATTTGTTGGGAACTCAGTGAGCAAAACTGCAAAGAGCATCCTGCTGTGCTGGAGGGAGAACAGCTGGCTGGGCTGTGCACGCACCGCCTGTCAGCCCCCGTGCAGCGGGAAGCGCTCCCTTTCTCTCTGACCACACTTCAGGATGATTCTGTGCATTAACATTATTATTGGTGCATGATCCAGAAAATGTAATCCACGGAATAACTGGCTGTGTTTAATAACATTTTCCGAGCTGCAGTGGCACGCTGTTAGCTGTATTTTGTACTGAGTGACAGTTCAGTAGCACAGAGGGAACGCTTGGTTCCCCCAACACAGAATAAACCCAGGGTGTTTTGCAGGGGTCTGGTGGTGCATGAATGGATTTGTTCCAACCTCTTGAGCAGGTCTCCCATGGGCAATATTTTATTTTCCACACAGAAGCAACTTTTCTCTTTGGAGATGAGTAGGCCACCGACGTGACAGAGCTGTCCTGCTTACGACAAGAGAGAACTGCCTGAGGGGTTGCACAATAATCAATAATCAATACAGGAGTGACTCCATGCCATGGATGGCTGAGTGCTGTGACACAGGTGTTGCACACACGTAGGGATGGATGTGGAACCAGTGGAAACACTTGAGGACAGAGGAGGACTCCTTTGGGGGGAGTTTGTCACAGAATATCCAGGGGTACTCTTGTTCCACTGGAATGTTTGCCTTTTTTATGGTGAGTTTGGTGCTGACTGTTTCAGGGTGGAGTCATTCGTTTAGGTCAAGTGGGAGAGATGAGTGCAAAGGTTGCTGGTACAACATTTTTGATGCACTGTGGGACGTAAAGCATTTGTTATCCATTGGCAAGTCCTCCCATCAATATCTCTGACTTAACTCCTCTAAATCTGCCCATTTTCTCCAGCCAGGCCCTGTGCATCTCGTGGGAAGAAGCCGTCCCATCTGCTGTGGCTGGTGGGCTCAGAGCCAGGGCAGTGACTGTGATTTCAACACTCATCAGTGTTATAACAATGCCTCCTTTGTTAGCACTTTCTTAGGGAAAAGCTGCTAAAAGAACTCTAATATTGCATGCCATAGGGGAAAGTTTAGAAACACAGCATAATTAGGAATAGAAAAAGCTTTCTGGCTTTTCTTCCATTAGGGTTTTGCCACAGTTAGTTTCTCCTGAACCACAGAAATTTCCTTCCTGGAACTGAGTGAATGGTAGAAACAATTTTCCGCAATGAGGCACACACTTGACACCCCAGGGCTCATAAACAACACTTGTTATATGATAAACCTATTTCCAGGGTCTGCAAACACCTCCCTCCAGCTGGCAGAGCCCTGATTTTCCAGTTTGTGATTGAGATCTTCAGTAAGCTCCTTGGTGCATTTGATGTGTTAAAGACCCTTGCATTGAAAATGCAGGAATATGGAAGGTAGGAATAGGGGAACTCTGCAAAACAATCACCAGTCTGCCTGGAAAGGGGTGCTTGGGCTAGTTGGACCTGGTCCTCAAGCCCTTTTACTTTGAGACCAGGCATCAGGTTCACAAACCTTAATGCTCAGGCATTGTGGGAGCTGTAGTTTCCCAGGAGCAGGGACCAGGGGGCTGCTGGAAGAGGTGGGTGGGTATATAAAGGGATGCAGGTGGGGCAGGGAGGGGTCTGCAGGTGCTGTGTTGTCTCTGAGGTGGCTGGTGGTGGGCTGGCTTGCTGCATGGAGCTGAGAGATTTTGTGCTGATGCCCTTGGAGAAGCAGTGCCTGTTTGGTGTCTATGTATTACCAAGAAGAAATGTTGTTTTGCTTCTTAAATTAGGAGAAGAGGATGAAAGGTCGTTGAGGGGACACCCAGGTTGGTGTGGCACCTGAGGGGAGGGTGTGATGGGTGGGGGGGTGAGGAGGTGCTTGTAAAAGCTGCCCATGGGTGGGAGGTCTGGCTCTGCAGGATCCTCAGGTGTGGGGAGGAAGGGGATTCCAGCCTCAGGTGGCTCTGACCTGGGCCTGGGTGAGGCTGCTTCCCTCCTTCAGCTCTAAGGAAAGGCTGGGTGAAATGCTCGGGGGGCCCTGAGCAAGGGATGCTAATGGTGTCTGAGAAACTCGAGGTTTCCACAAATCCAGGCAAATCCTGCCTGTTGGGCAGCCACACCTAAGCACTGCTGGGGATATAGCATCAACCTCTGGGCTGAGGTTCTTCATAAAACACTCCTGTGTTCACGTTTGCCTCTGGTTTTCTGCGTGTTACCGTGAAAATGAATATTTCTTGTAACCCTTGGGAGATGGGGGTGGGCTGCAGTGTCTGGCTGCTCTGTGCTGTGTGTCTGGGGAGGCTGTAGGTGGTGGCTGGGAGGAAGGTGGCCAAACGTGGAACAGTAGGAGCTCATCTTGCTTGCAGTGTGTAAACACATTACATGTCTCTCCAGGGCATGTTTCTGTCTCAGTGCCTTTGAAAACTGAGTGCCTTTACAAACAGACCCTGCTCACCTCACTCTGAATGTGTTTTCCTGACTTAGAGACTTCACAAATGCAAGAAGCTTAACTTTTTAGAGCATTTGTAACCAGTTTTCTTCCCATCTGCCAGCTCACTTGGAGCCAGATGTAGCTGGGCTCAAGGAGATTGGAGTGTATTTTCTGGTTCAGTATTTGAAAAATGGTTTTGTTCAGGTCATTGATGGCTCTTTGAACAGAGTAAATATTTGATGGTGGCTACTGCTGCGTTTGAGTTGTGAAAAACAATTTTATTAAAAGTGTGCAAACTATTAATGTAGGAACTGCCTGCTGGAGATGCATTTTGGTAATTGTTGAAAAGGTCGATGGCAGAAGTAAGAAAACAAAAGTCTCCAGAGGCCTGAGCTGCCTGGCAATAGCTATGAATCTTCTATTTCAAATGCTAAGGACCAGCTCCAGTTGCCTGCACACCAGGATTTTGGTTAGCTGGCTCCAGCAACTCCCCATTCATCACCTCATGCAGAGAACCTGCTGCTCTCTGCCCAGCAGGTACCAGAGCTGGGACACAGCTGTGGATCACACTGGATGGTGCATGTCCAAGAAGCAGCATCCCATTGTCAGGCTCTTCTCTTGACAGTGGTTTGCATCCCCAAGGATGCTCTTCTGGGACCATGCTGGCAGGGCTTGGGACAGCAGAGGAGTTCAGTGTTCCTGCTAATGGAGTTCATACACCTCTAATGCCTTTCCCAGCCTCTCATGCAACCCCATCCATCCTCAGGGCCAAAATCTGACCACTCCTGTCCACAAAGAGCAGAGCAATCCTGGTGTTCCTTCTCTTACCACACTGGCTTGGGAAAGCCCCTCTGGCTATTGCACAAAGGCTCATTAGTGGTGGCAAATAATGTGATGTTTTTTCCTTTAAACGTGGAACTCTTCTCGTTAGAAGGTGCCCAGAGTCTGAATGCCTCTCCTGTAGGACATTAGGCAGGCTGTCTCATCTTTTAAAGGGTCAAAGCTGTTCTAGATGCCTGCATCTCTGATGCTCCCTGGTTTGGGATCAGTATCCTGTAAATAAAGATTTTTGAATGAGGATCTTGGACATCCTTTAGTTTTCTGTTACTAAAACACAGTCTAGAAACCACTGAGCAATCAGTCTTCTCTCCTTATTGAGCTGTCTCGCTGTTTCAAGCGTCTTTCTCTTTTACAACTTCAGAACCAATTTTCTGCAGCTGGGGCTTAATGCTGCATTAAATGAGGTTTAAAGGTAGAGAAAATGCTAAATGAAGTCTAATCCTTTCCTAGCATATATAAATATTTTTAAGTAGCTGAGTATTTGTAGCAAATTGCTTCCCTGGAGACTTCCTCCTGGACCACAAGCACATATACACTTCAAAGCCTTCTAATATCAACATGAGAAGAAGAGACTAACTGTGAGGTGGGGAATATCATGACACTTCAACTTAACCCCCTGCTCTGGAGGCCAAACCCAGATGAACGATGCCTGCTTGAGCCTCACCAGCCATTGCTCCTGATGCAGAGGGGTTGATAACCAAGGAGAAATGAGTGGTGTAATATTGGAGTAGAAAGATGCTCAGTGTAGCTTGCTACAGGGTGCAGTGACACTGGCATCCACCTCTTATTTCAGGTAGCTGGAGTGATTGAGAAGTGACTGCTGGGGTTGCTCTGACTGAACTAGCATGATGGGTTGTCTAAGACTGAGACCATTTCCCAAAATGTTTTGGTACCTTCATAAAATACTCTGCTGCATCTCTAATGGTTACAGCAGCCTCTTGCCTGTCGCATTTGTCCCTTCACGTGAGATGAGGACACTGTGCTGTTTAGCCCAGGAGCAGGCTTGCTCCTCAGCAGAGGGAACTTTGTTAAACTCTTAACTCTCTCTAAAGCTATCCTGCTGCAGAGACCAGAAGGACTGTTTTGCTGCTGTAAAAGGAGCAGCAACTGATGTGGATAGCCAGCACACTCGGGCTGCTGGAGAAGAGCAAGGTGCTTCCCAAGGTGCAGGGAGAAAAGCCACATGTCCCTGAGACTTGGGAAGGAGTGGCTGTGGGGGGAACAGCGTGGTGATGGAGACCCTGGTGATGAGTAAAGGTGTGGAGCAAATGATGCTTGCAGGAACTGGTGCACGCTGAACAGAGGTTGAACCTGAAGAATTGTTCTTGGGAAGGCTTTTTCTGAAAAGTGACAGTGGTTGGCATCGTACACAGTTCCCAGCACTACTCGAGGAATGAAGATCCTGTGCTTCTGTAACAGAGCTGTGAAAAGCTTCCTGCAGCTGGCTGTGGTTTCTTTTCTTTTGGGACTGTCTCTGACTCCTGCTGTCAAGAGGCATGAGGGGGTTTTCATGCACAAGAGGTGTGCAGAGGTCTGTGCCAGGACGGCCAAGATCCTTCTTGTGTAAGTAGCTAGATGGTGGGTTGACTTCCAGGGAAGAAAACAAAGATGCTGCAAAGATATGTGGAGGGGAGGCATGCCTCTTCATGTCCACCATGGTGAATGCTCTCTACAAATTACTTTGAAAAGGCTTTTTGAAGCAATTCCACATAAACTACAGAGAAGTCCATTACAGAAATATTTGTTTGCACTGAAATAACTGGTAGTTTGGGTATCATTTTTGCTTGCAACTTCTGGGAAGCATTCTCAGCTTGTAGAAATGAGTGTTGGCTTCATGGGAGCCACGTGCATCTTTTTAGTTGACAAGCTGTGTGTACCTGCAGTGTGCAGAGAACCTTGAGAAAGAAAATGACAGCCCTAAACCAATATGGACCAGTATGGACATGCTTCTCCTGCCCACCCTGGTGGGATGTCCCAGTTGGTCCAGCCTGCTCGCACCAGCTCGGTCTGTGTCCTTTTTCAGGCTGACCACAGACATGAGGAAGGACTCAAGGGTTGTTGTCCAAGGCCAATGACTCTCTTCCCAAGTCTCAGAAAAGGCTTGCTTTGTAGAGAGGTGTGGCATGGTTATAAGCTGGTCTAACCACTAGCCTTAGTAGCTATTAATCTGTTAGACTGGTACATGGGGGCTTTATTCTTTCCATTTTAGAGTGTCTCAGACTACAAAGGAATTGGGAATGATTTGATAGTTGAGGCTTTTCTTGTCACAAGAACAAAGGGTAAGTAGCTATCTCTTTCAGCAGCCTAGAGAGGCTTCTAGCCAAGACTGAGAGATTAAGAGCAGCTACCTGGCAGGCAAGTTGGCTTTTAAAGGGAAAAATAGGCTTTTAAGCTATTGAGACAAGGGAGAGCTGAACTGAACACACAGGAAGCAGTGAGCAAAGCAGAGATGTTTAATATGCTTTCCTGGTTGCAAGGGTGATGGAGTAGGATAGAATTAGTAAAACCCCTTTGTTTTGCTTTTTCGGACTCTTTTAGCATAAGGAGTAAATGTTTTGTGGTGCAGGCGTATTCTAATTGATCATTTCTGGCTTACTTGCTGTCTCAGCTGTTTTGGTTGCAGTGAGGAATTCACCTCTTTAAGTGACCTCAAAGGCTCCTCTGGCTCCACCTTTATGAGCACATAAATATTTTAGGCAGGATCGAGCACAAAGACCAGGCACCTGACAGTTGCAGGGATAGCTATACACTCAGAAGTGCCTGGGTAACTTCTATAAGCATCCTTTACTTTCAGCTGGCTTTGTGCTGCAAGGTCACTTGGATGCTCTCAGGACATCAGCATCCATCTCAGTAGTGTCCTGCCTGCAAGGTCACAGGGAGGCAATAGGGTTTCCTGGGGAAAGCTGGCTCTGGAGTGAAAAATGCAGGTTATTGAGCATTGTTGTGGGGAAATACTCTGTTATTCTGTGAGGTCTGAGCTCCTGATCAGCTGTGACTTTGTTCCTGCATGGGTTGGAGACTCGTGTTTCAGATCCCTGGTTGCTAAGGGAGTTCCCTGACTTGCAGCACTGTCAGTCTGCATCCTCTTGAGAGCTGGCATCTGGCTTGTCTGGCCAAGCGAGAAATCCCCCTGCCCTCTCTCACCGTGCTCACTTGGTTTCATGTGATCCTGAGTAACCACAATCAGCTGCTGTACAGGGTTAGAGCACTCCCCCTCCAGCTGGTTTGTAGGAGAGTGCAAGAAAACTGCAGGAGGTGAAATCCAGTCAGCTGTGTCCTTCTGCTGTTCAGTCACCTTCCAGGATGCTTTTCCTTCTGCCTCCACTGCCCTGGCTGTGCTCCCACTAGAGCAGGGAGTGGGGAAATGCTGCTGTGCATTCCCTACCTGCTGTCTCTTGGTTTTGGGGTCCTGCCACTGCAGCCAGGGAAGGGACCTGGCAGAGAAGAGCCCACGTAGCACGTGTTGTGCTGTGATTGGGTCAATACTGTGCTGCCCCTCAGACTTTTGCTGCCACTAATCTGAGTGACCCTGGGGGTGCTGCAGAACATCCTTTGGCTTTTCTAGGACAGTATTGATTTGTGACAAAACACTTATTTGCTGTCCATTGGTGCCTCAGAAAACATGCTGTGCCAAGACTGTGGGTACCAATAACCTTCAATCAGGCTGTAATTGCTTGTTGCAGCTCTACAGAACATAGGTTTGAACCTTTTATTTAAAGAGTTGTCACCTGAGGAAAGCAGCCTCCCCACAGCCTCCTGTGCCTTTAGGACAGGAGAGGGCAAGATCTCCAACCCAAACTCCTCAGTAGTGAGCTAAAGCCACATAAGGTATCGCAAACTGCCAGGTAAGACCTGAAAGAAGCTGTTGCACCAGTTAAAAGCTGTCAAAGCAAGTGGTGTTTCCAGATCTGCCTTTAATACCAAGGCACAATTCTCCTCCCTTCTTCTCCTGGAGAAACCAAGAGTCCTGATAGACCTGGGGGTGTAGGTGGGAGTTACAGCAGCTCGTCCCCAAAGAGAAGGGACCCTTCTTGCTGTGTCTGTGTCACTGCTCCGTTTCTCAGTGTGCTGGCCCTGACAAGGACCATTGCAAAGCTCTGGTTTGTGCTACCTCCCCTGCTGAGCTAATGGAGGGGTTTGGTGGAACTGTCCAGGCAGATGTTGTGTCTTGGTAAATTCCAAAAATGACTGTTATCCCCTGTGTCCTTCAAAAAAAAGGGAATAAATCTTCCAGGTAGCTAACTCTGGGGCTCACAAGTTGTGAAGTCTGTAAGCTGCTTGCTGGTGGATATTTAGGAAATGCAGAAACTGCCTCTTGCTGTTACATGAGAATCTTCCAGGGTTTGTGCAATTAGGTCTCCCTCAGCAGCGAGTGCTGCACAGGCTTCATGCTCTCATGGCCACCTAATTAGACTGCTCCACCAATTGTGTTTTCTTCAGAATCATTTACATTATGTCCAACACTGCTAGTCAGTTTGGGGAACACTTACTTAGGATTTAGAACAATGAACTACTAATTATCTCTTGCTCCGGGGCTGAGTGGGGAATGCAGCCTTCTGTCTCTCCTCCTAAGTGAGGAAGCCGAGGAGCTGTGCAGGGAGCTGTGCTCTGCTTGTGGAGCCTCCTTGTTCCCTCCTGGGACATCCTTTATTTGTGCTTTGCTGCTCTCCCTCCTCTGCTGAGCGAGTGGTGGCTCTAATGCCTCTTCCACTGTGATGGACACAAGCTCTTGCCTCATGGGCAGCTTTGCCCAGCTCAGGGCTGTGACTGCTCTGATGCAGAAGCAAAGTCTTGCCTCTTGCTGGTTTTAGGAGGAATCAGATGCCCCTCTTGATGCCTGCATGGAAAGCCCCAAATTCATCATAAGGACCATTGTGTCCATGAGATGCTTCAGCCAGAATCAAGATCAGAGCATTACTCATTATTAGCCCTGTGAAATAGGAGTAGTTGGGGGAACTTCAGCCAGATTGATGTCTTTATTTATGCTGAGTGGTACTTTATACCAGCCTGCTGAAGCAAATCACCATGATTAAATGTCAGAAGCTGGATTCTTGTAACCTTTGGTAGGAAAACTTTCCTGTCTAGAGTATTTTAAGGATGAAATACTCTCCAGTGCAATGTATGAGTTTAAACCCTCTTGAAATAAAACACCCTCAGAATAGGCTTTGAATACAAGTTAGATGACATGCAGACAAGTACATGTCTCCTGTCTGGAGAAAAATTCATCTCAGATGGGTAACTAAGCTCATTCAAGCTGAAAATCCTTCCTCTGTCCCAAAGTGGCATGGCTAGAAATTTCTCTGATAATGATCCTCAAAAAGAAGCAACTTTGTGGTCCTTTCTTGGTCATCCTTGATGTCCAGAGCAGATGCCTGGTTCTGTTGGCTTCATCTTGCTCTGGCTCATCAGTCAGGAGGCTGCTGTAGATGTAAGAAGTTTCCCTGTGGCTGTGGTGGAGTAATTACAGAGATAAGCCCTTTCTGCACTGCTGTGTGGATGCAGTTCTGTTAACATCAAAGTTGCTGGGCTGTGTGACTCTGTGAAGTGGCTGGTGGACCATTCATGATGTCTGGGTCACAGTTTGAGACCCCTGTCCACAGTGCCACAGGGCTTTCTGAGGAGGGATGAGATCATGCTGCTGTTAGTTGTTATAAAGTGTAATCAATGAGATGTGTCCCTGCTTGTCAACCCTGTCATCCCAGCCCCTGCTGAGCCACTTCAGAAATGGTTGATTTGTGAGCTATTGCTTTGGACTGTCACCTCTTTTCTCTGCCTTGTTTTTCACCTTAGACATCAGAGATGTTAAACTTCATCACATCCAGCTTGGTGAGTCTGCTCCTACACCTCCCACTTCCCTAACATTGTACAAATGTTCCCCAAGTCAGCCAAAATCTCCTTTGCCATTTAACTTTCTGTGATTGACTGCTAATAGGTTACAACTCCTTGGTAACTGGAAATCATAAATCTACCATCTTTTGTCCTTTCTGTAGTCTTCCAGGAATTAAAAGTTATATCCTCAGCTACCATAAATCCACACACCTCCATTGGCTCCAGTGTAGGAAAAGCAAACAGCCTCGTTCCTTACCTGTTCTCTGGACCTAAGTAACAAAAAGACTCCAAGGCTGCCTTTACTTTGCAGGTCACACTTAGAAAATAGCTCTTCTAGTCTCTCCAGGAGATTAATACTTAGGAGCGAGGCACAAAGGCATCGTCACCTTCTAACAAATTACAAAGACATGACAGGAATTGTCTAATGAGGACATCTTATTCATAGGATTAATGACACATCTGAAGTAAGTTGTCTTATCTGGAAAGAGCTGTCTTAACAGAGGATCTAGTGTGTGCCTTAAAAAGCCCCCTCAAATCTGTCATGGCTGAGTTACAGGTAATATTTGCTTTAGAGAGCTGGTTTCCCATTTTTGACCTATTGGTGATGGTGATCAATACTTAAAGATCATTGAGAACAAGCGTAGATCAGATAGTGCCAGACTGTTTTCAGGAGTGAGAATTGAATAGGGAAGAAATGACAGTGGAAAAGCAATGATAGAATGTCCTAGGAAACATCTCATCAGAGGACGTGCTACCTGTCAGTGTGTCTTCAGACACATATATGTGCAAACCTGCCTCAGCCTCCCTCTTTTCCCAGGAAACGATGCTGCACTGACAATTCCCAGGGTGTTGTGTGGCTGGGGTGTTCCCATGGCACATCTCCTTCCTGCCAAGCTCAGAAGTGAAAAATCCAGGGGGACCTCCTCATCAGTCTGTGAAGGTTTAACTCATTCAGCTGAGCAACTCCGTTAGTCTGCAGGATTAATCAGTGAATTTATCCAGGAGCAAAACGAGCCAGGAAGACAATTAAACTATTGATTCAAAATGTTGTTGCTGTTGGGAAGGAACCTGCAGTCAGGCTATGCTAATAAAGCTACATGGTTTGATCAATTGCTGTCAGTAATTTTGGGTTAGGCAGGAGCTCGATATTTTCTATTATTCAAGTCAACTTAGATGTGGAGCAATTCCTTAAGGCATCGAAGCAGGGGAGTTTGTTATTGGTTTGTTGGCCCTGGAGTTGTGTGTGGACATCTGAAATCCCCAGGACTGCATCTGTCAAGGGGTCTGTGTCTATGTGCAAGCAGTTGCTGAAATATTGGGATCCCAGCATGAATCCAGCATCATGCAATCGTTTGGCACTCAGGATCCTGGTTCTCTCACCATCTCCCTCTTTCCAGGTGGCTCTGCTTGGACAGCTGCAGTGTCTGTCAAGCTGTGACTCTTGTGTGACTGTCGAAATGAGGGCTTGTCTGGTTGTCACTGAAGAGCAGCTGGAGAGGCAGCAGGTGCCTACAGCCTTGATGTGGAGTCTGAGTGGCGTTGCTGCAGAAGGCAGCAAAAAGAAGAGCAGGGACCCTGGCTGAGGAGAAAGGGTAGGTACAAGCCATGTTGAGATCCTGGGAGTTCCTTGGTTGTACCTGCACTAATTCCTTAGGGCTGGAGGGTAGGGATGAAACTCTGGGTGTGCAGTCCCTGGGCTGATCTGAGACCCTCTGGAATTAATAACAACCAGCCCTGTGCACTGAGGATGACCTAATTCCCATCAAAAGAGCTTGAAGGATGCAGGATTTCTCTAGGTTTTGGGGCAAAAAGGTCTTATTTTATGTTCTATCACTCATCCAGCTTTTCTTGTGGGGGAAGTCATTGAATTTCCTGGAACCTCACTATTTTTTTGATGGCTTGGAAGAACCATCATCACCCTCCTCTCCTAGAGGTCAGCAGCATGTGTGTGCTCACCACTGAAACTCACAGGGCAGGGCTTTTCCCCACCTGAGCTGGTGCTCTTGTTTGCATGAAAATGCATCATGAAAACACCCTGATTTATACTGAAACACAGCTTTTTAACAGCAGAGCTTTCCATTTAGACTTCACAAGGTCTTCTCATACATATTCTGATAGCTGTAAGAGACTTTTGATGGGAAACATTAGTGTGGGGCTTTGTTCCAAACAGGGTTAAAGGGGATTTCTTTTAAGTAACCTGGGTTTCCTCTGGAGTGGAAACTCTGATGTTCAACCAGCACTGATGAGTAAGTTGCTGGAAGTTCAGCACAGTGGGTCACATTTTTTTTTCAGTGTTCACATGGGTGTAATACATAGTATAGTGAAGTAAATCCCTTGGCTGCTCAAACTAATGTGCTCCAATTTTGTTGGCATTTGGCCTACTATTTCAGAAAGAAAAAATGTCACTGCTGACCTAAATAGGATTTGCTTCTAAGAGGCTCTGGGGTGAAAACCTGCCTCCATCAAAATCTAGAGGCAGTCCTTGCACAGATTAGAGTGGAGCTAGCTCCATGTTTTTAATGCAATTCTGTGCCAATTAAAGGTAATAGGCTTCCAGGATAGCACAGTCAGTAATGAAGGGTGAGCCTGCAAGCTTCAGAAGGTCTGTATTTAATGAGCCCCTTGAAACGTGGATGTGTCGTGGAACACCTTGTGTCTGGGCTGGGATTGCTGATGGGAACAGGTTGTATTCTGGATTTTCCTATCTGAGCCCAAAAAATCCTGGGAGCAGACACTGCCTTTCAGCTTTTGCAGCTGAAGGTAGAACCCCAGACTGTGACAGGTGGAGAAAAAGATGTAGGACTGATGAGAAAATTAAATATGGGGAGAAGCAAGGATTAACTTCTGTAATCCTCCTGAGGAAGCACAGGAAGAAACATTGCCTCATTTATCTTTGCATAATATAAATATGCCTTTTTCTAGAAGATATGTTTAGGACAAATTATTTTATGAGGCTTTATTTCAAAAACCAGTTGGCCCCTTTGAGCATAGATATGGGAACCAGGATGCTGGGTTCAGCCTTTGCCAGGCTGAGGAGTGGACTGGAATATCCCTGTACATCTCTGGTCCTGTAACACTAGGACAAGAAAACCTGCTCCAGAGTAGTAAGCAGAAGAACTTCTAGGTCCAGGAGGGTTTTTGAAATGTGACTTGTGGAGCAAGGAAGCTTTGGGACTATTTGGTGCCTGTTCTTTATTAGTCTAAGGCTGCAAAGTTGTGGTTTGGTGGGGAAAAATACCCTTCTCTGCCTGAAAGCCAGCTCTTCAGGTCTGGGCACAATGTCAGGTGGAAAAATAACTGAGAAAACAAGGGCTTTTGGTAACTTAAGAGAAAAAACCCACACAAAACACTTTTCAGGCACAGCTAAAAGAAAGAAATGGGGAGGGAAAGGGGTAAAGATGGAGCAGACCTTCATTTACCAGAAATGCTTGAGACTTCCAATTTGTGTCTGTACAACCCTGCTGTTGTCTTGAAGCTGGTGGCACTGGTGCCCCTCCTGCTGCTCAGGGGAACGAAATCCCAAAACTCCCAGAGCAAAGTGCTTGACAGAGAGGCAGGGGCATGAAGCATGGAAATGAAGTAGAAATGAGGCTGGCTTGGGAGGGAAAGTGTGATGGTTCTTCTCCAGATGTGACAGAAGTGGGCCAGGCACACACTGCTGCACTTAACCCCTTTCATTGGCTGGAACAACAAGGGTTGCTCCTACATGTGCTGCATTCCCCCCCCTTTTTTTTTTTAACATTAACTATGAATAACACTTTGGCCATTTTAAAAGATGATGTACTAATAAGACTATTAAATCTTGCAACTTCCTCTGCAGAGCAGCAATAAGATAGACAACTGTGGAGAGGGAAAGGCTCTGAATGTGATGGTTTATTAAACATTTCACCCTCAATATATTTAATATGTATGAGGCTTCTGTCACTGTCCTACTGATGCTCCATGAGACCGCAGGGACATTAGTAAGGAGCCTTAAAATGGAGTGAAATGTGTCCCTGGCAATGCCACCTGTGTGGGTGGTTGCTCTGGCTGTTGCAATGCCAGAAAAGGGGATGGGGAGCAGCACAGGAAACTCCAAACCCACAGCCAATGGCAGCAGGATTTCCATCTGGCCCAGGGCAGTGCCTTGTCTTGCTGCAGGTGAGTCTGATGCTGCATCTCCTCTCTGTGCCATTGTTACCTGAAACAAAAGGATGCTTTGGCCAAGAACTGGAGCCCTTCTATGTCCATGCACTACGTACCAGAAGGGGGGACACAACCTTGCAGGTCTCTCATCATATTTCTTAGGATCATGGAACAATTTTGTCTCATTTGACCCACTCTTGCTCCCACTGTTTAGAGGGCCAGACAGCCACCTCGCCACACTTATCTGTGGAATAGATTTATTTTTCTCTTGCTCCACCATAACGTTTTGCAGATATTCCCCAGTAGCCCTGAAGAAATGATAATGCAGGCCAGTAGAGGAGGCAGATGAATTTGCTGGCTAACAAAGATAAATTTAAATTAAATTATGCTTGAATGGCCATCCTGCTTCAACTACAAGAATTCTACCCTGATCTCAGCCTCGCAGATTATCTGAAATAATCACAAAGTTGCCTAGGGGTGGTAGCCCAGCTGAAAAGGTTTTGTGACCCCATTTCAGGTTGAAAACCCTAGTTTGGGAAATGCTGAGCTTTCTGGAAAAGTAACAGCCTTGCTTATAGTGGTCTGAAGGGGAGAGCTCTGCTTAGGAAGGTGGAGGCACAGAGCTTTCTCGAAGGTTACATAAATACAAAGTTTGAAGGAGTGAAGGTAACTGCCTCCATCACCACCTCCATATTGCAGGTGTACTACAAGGGAGAGGGAAATATTTTACTTTTGGTTGCTGTGATGAGTTTCCAGCAGTCCTGGGGATTCAAATGTGCTCTGGCTTTTTCCTGCTTGCAAAACCACTCCAGTGGAAGATGTTGAGGCAGTATTTCTTTATTCCAGCAGGTCTTTACTGTCTCTGTGGGTCCTGCTCTGTCATCCCTTGGAAAGCCACCCAAGCTGTGGGCTGCTCCCCATGCATGCAAAGAGGCTGGGGCAAAGCACCATAGAGTCTGCTGGAGGATGGGCTAGCTCTTAACTGAAACAGCCAAAAAACTTATGTTCACTGTAAAAAGATGTGTATTGGGAAGTTCTTTTAGACAGCAGGAGGTGTTTTGGTTTTTATCTCCTGAACTTGTCTTTCTTCACCTCCTTTGAACCTCTGGGTGCAGCTGGTGCAGCTCAGAAGATCGCAGGAGCAGGAAGGAGAGATCTCTGGGGTGGCCAGCTCTCCTCTTTACTTCCAGAGGATCTCTTCAGTGTGGTTTTTATTCAGCTGAAGTTTTAAAATAGACATGGCTGAATTATTCATAGTGCATAAATTAGCTGATGGGCACTGTCTTTGTGTGACTGTTCATCACAGATATTTTCTTTTCAGGTGGGACATTCACTGCTTAGAAATTCCAGCTAAATTTGATGGCAGCTTCCAGGAATTTTCTCAGAGCATTTAAGGTAGGGGCTGTCCTTGGTGGTCTACTTGGGATGTTTTCTCTCTCTCCCAGGCAGCAACTTTTGCTCTTAACTGGATAATGGCATACAGCAAGAAACCTGCAGGTTTCAAGCAAAAACAGCTGTTGTGGACCAAAGGATTTCTTGCCTTATGAGGAAAAAGTCATACAAGTGCCTATTGGTAGCATATGGCCAGGGCATACTCTTGAGGAGAGACTGTCAGTGTGTATTTGCCTGTGCAGAAACTTGTCTGTGTTTTGGGAACCTCTACTCCATCATCCTTTTGCATGTGCAAAAAGGAAACTTGTAGTTCTTTCCATATCCCTTGGTTTATCTAATTGAAGGAGTTAGTAGAGAAGGCTTAAAGTTATCATATGCATGTGTCTTGCTCTTGTTTTTTTTTCTAATATTCAAAATTCTCTTCAAAATTTAATTCCCAGAAAACATCACCATTGATGTGCTCCATCCCTTCAAATTGCCTTCAAATTCTCCCCTGGTTTTCCCACAGTTGAGGACCTGGGGACTGTAACCATGCCTGTCACGAGTCTGCAGTTCTTTCTACCCTCCAGTCTTTCTATGCCCTTGTAGCTCTAAGATGTCCCATACAAAAGTTTTCCTCACAATGCAGTTCCCTATGGGCTGTATGAAGATATAACTGTTAATGCTTGCAGTGAGTGTGCTTTAGGGTTTGGGTTTTGCTAAGTGACATCTCAAGTTCCCCGTTCCTGGGATCTACTGGGTGCCTGCTACTCTCGGTGGGGACTGAGGACATGTGGCACATTGCAGGGCTGAGTCCTCAATGTGCTGGAAGTCAGCACAGAGGCACTTCCAGCCCCAGCTGCTCCTCTCCTCCCTCTGCCACAAAGCTCTCATGTTAATTTTTTCTGTCTCCTCTTGATTTTTTCCATCAAATTATCTTGTTGTTGCACTGCCCATACTTGTTAAAGGTCACAAAATAAATACTGTGCCACTGTCTTGTGTATCAAAGCTGCTTTCTACGTTAGCTTTTCATGTGTTTTCAGACCATTAAAACTGTCTCCTTGCTCTTTGCTTTTGTGATCAAAGCATCATTCATGCAGTAATCTCATGCAGAATGTGCTTTATCTCTCCCAGCAACTATTCCCTCCTCCTGTGATGCTGCTCTTGGAGGATGTTTCTTTTCCCCCCTTCTCCCTCTGCTCTGACTCTGGCTGTGCAGTGCTCCAGTGGATGAGCTGGGGAGGGAAATAGTTAAGTTTTTTGTAAGAGGGAGAAAAAAATGGTAAAATGGACCTTATTTGTTCTGTAATGGGGCTCCTGGTACCACCCTAAGCAGTTACTGACTGTTTGTCAGTAAGCCTAGCAAATAGAAAATTGTCTTATAAACAGTTTTTAAAGGCTGAAAGGTCATAAAAAGGATTTAGCACTGTTTCAGGAGACAACTTTGTTTAAACAGTGTCATTAGCCTCTTTGTAGGCCTTTTTATAGTGCTTTCTCCCTTGCTCATTGCTTTCTTTTCTTGTTTTTTGGGGGGTTTCTTTTTCCTTATTCAGTATTGAAGTTATGATCTCCTGAAATCCATTGTGAGCAGTGATGGGCTGGGTGGGTAAGCCCAGAACATGGCTCTGCTCTGCAGCTGCTGGGAAATGGGGTCTTGAAGGAAAAAGGAATGGGGAATCTGGGTTCATAAGGAGCAGAAAGTGACATGGTTGGGGCAAGGATGTCCCTTGTCATTTTTGGACCATGCTTCTCAGTCAGAAACCCAAAAGCTTTGTGAAAAGAAGTGATATGGCAGAGACCCTTGTGATGCTCACGTGAGCTTGGACAACCAAAAACTTTCCAAGTTTTCATACAAACTCACCTTTTCAACAGCAAGCAGTGCTACAAGGGGCAGGAAGCACAGGGGATTCAACTATATGAAAATAATTCAAATTAAAAGCAGACCCTGGTGTATTGCAGGCCAGGAAATGGGGGAATCTCTGAAGGGGCTGGAACTGGCAAAAAAAAAAATAATAAAAAAGTAAGAGTCTGTTGGCAAAGTATTTTCACAGATGTGTCATTCAGAAGTGGTTCATATAACTGAAGAATGGCAAACAGAGTACTCTGTATGAAAGGAGGAGGAAAAGCAATCCCGGCAGCGACTGGCCTTTCACAGTCTGCAAAGCTTTAGACAAATTGTGAAGGAAAGAATAATGGGATGAAAATAGGACCGAGTCCAATCCAGACTTACAAAGGCACATTGAACCTGCTTGTCTTGATATATTTTTTTTTTTTTTGTTGGTAGGGGAACTAGTTTCCTCCACAAAAGAAAAATGCATTTCTTCTTCAGCTGGCTTTTGGTTAAATAATGTTTCAGGGATATTTCAGTGGATGAAGAGAAATGAATCATCTGTGCTAAAAGACAAAGCTGGTACGTGAAGAAGTATGTATTAATAAGTGATTAAAAAAATCAGCCTGGAGGACAGGGTCTCAGCAGTCACAGGAGAGGCTTTTGCTGGGGCTGCAGACCCGGTGGTGATGGGTTTGAGTAGAGCTGGGGGGTGCAGTGGTCACAGCGAGGGCTGGAGGATTAGCAGGATCAAGCAAAGCAAAATTTGCTGGAATTGCACAGGTTTTCATGGGAATCAATTTGAAGAGCCCAAATATTCCCAGTGCGAAGCTAAGGCTGTGAATGTGGCTGAAATGACCTTGGTGAAGACCAGGACTGCTTGCTGCAGGTGATGTGCACTCCTCCACCAGCTCTGTCTGTACACAGCCATGGGTATTTCCATCTAATCTGTGCTCTGCGTCAACAAATGTGGGATACTTGCTGTGATGCTGCTGAACTTGAGCATCACTTGATAGGTGATGGGATAAATCACTGAAATGTCCCTTTTGTGCCCTCATTTGTCTTGGGGATGTTGGTTATATTAGAAGAGAGCTCCTTGGAAACAAAAACTGCTGAGCATTTGGTCGGTGAAAGCTGCCACAGTGCTGCTGGGCTGGAGGGGCTCCTGCAGGAACCAGCCAGGTCCATGGAGCATCACAAAAGGCATAACCTCATTACCTTCTACTGTGCAATGTGCAGAAGGAAATCCCCCTTTCTATTGCTACTGCTGTAGCTTTATGGCTTTTATTGTGTCTAATTATTTTCCTACATTTGAAAGAAAGACCCAAGCCCCACCTGTCCTCCTCTCTGAGATTTTTCCTGTGCTCCTGGAAGGAAAATGAGGCTGCCAGCAGAGGGCACACAATAGATTAATATGTAGATCCTATATAGGTCCTGGTAGTAAGTGCCTCCTAATGCTTGCCAGCACATGCTGAGCTCCTTTTCAGAAAGGAGAAACGGAGCAGGGAGCGAAGTGACTTGCCTGAGGTTGGAGAGCTTCGGGAGCAGAATGCATGTCCTGTGTAGCAAAACAGATATTCACCTCACTCGACACAAGCAGGCTTTGATTTGGTTTCATTTCCTTCTCTCAGGCTCTAGTTTTGGTCTTTGGGGCTGCTTTTTGGGTTTCTCCTTTTGCCTGGCTGAAGGGGACTGAGGACCCATGCTGAGGCATTTAAAGCCTAAATTTTCAATGGTCAGTAGGGATTTTTTTGGGGTGCTCACCCCAGAGCAGTCAGGGTGGAGCGATGGAGGCAGAGGTGACCTTGCTCCAGCCATGCTCCTCCTGGTTGCATCCCTATCGTGAGCGTGAGTGTGGAGGGTCAAACAGGAGTATCTGCTATCTCCATCCTCTGCCAGGTTCTGGGGGTCCTTGGCCAGGAGCTAGGCTGTGGTGCTTACTCTGGTACCCAAAATGTGGGTGCTTAACCCTTCTGCAGCTTGGATGCCTTCGTGCCCACTGTTAGCACACGCACCAAATAGCTCCTTGCCCTTAGAGGTGAAGGTGTCCCTGAACCACGTGTGTTTGTCAGCTCTTACCTCCTTTCTAGACAGTCCCAATCAAAAGCAGTTTAGTGCACTTCAGCCTTTGAGAATGGAAATTTCCCCCATCTCCTTCCAGGTCCTTTGGGTTTCCAAATGTCAAGTCATCAACTGCGAATGCTATTTGAAAATGCTTAGCAAGTTGAGGTCTGTTGGCATCAGTCAGTCACCAAAGATAACCAGCTTATTTTCTTGCTCTTCTCTTTAATATTCCCTCCCAGCAAAGCTCTGGAGATGTCATTAGGAGCAGTGAGCTCTTTGGAGCTGGGCTAACAACTGCTGAGCAGGTCATTCCTGCGTAAATAATTTGCTTCTCCGTTTCTCTCCAGGCCACGAGCGGAGGGCGGCGAGTTCTGCCTCGGCAGCAGCAGCTCAGGGATGGGAAAGGTGCTGGCTCCCAGCACGTGGAAACGGTGCTGCTCCTTTTGCACTGGTGGTTTCTGGAGGGGGAGCAGCATGTGGGTGGACCTGGTAGTGACCCTCAAGTCTTGCACTATTCTCCAGGGCTGGATATGCCAAAATAGCAGTGAGGGGGAGGGAATAATGATGCTTGCAGCTCTACCAGCTATGGAGCCTCAAAGCTAACACAAATGAAGCTGTGATGGGCTCTGAGCCCTGTTCTCCCACTCTATTGTCAATATGGGAAGTCGTGCGCAATGAAGTGACCATTTTGGGCCAGAAATTGGTTATGTGGCAGCTCTCAGTGCAATAGTCAGGCTCTGTTATTAATGTCCTTTTGTTTACTTAACCACCCAGAATTTCTCAGTGGGGTCTGGTCTTCCCTCTCTTCCCACTCCAACTCCTCTCCCAGGTCCTCTGCATTATTACAAAGAGCCATCCTGTTAAATAATTACAGAAAATAACCCTGAAAATTGTACCTTGGCCTTAAAATGAAGGGCTGGAAATGTCCCTGGGAGGTCCTTATACTTGTCACCTGAAAATAATAATTCTAATTAGTTTCCATGCCTGCCCTTGGGTCCAGCCTAAAAAAATCCTAATGAACAGTAGCTGATTGAAATATATCTTTGTGAGTTATTTAAACCAATGTGTGCTCCACTCCAAGGCAATAGTTAATGATGTTGGTGGGTCACTGGTGAATCCCCTTGCAATGGAACAGGGGGGAGGTTGGAAAAGCAGGGGTCTGATTTTTTTCCATGGGGTCCTGGGGGATGTGAAATGCTGACTTGTAGACCAGTGAGGGAGCCTTAATTAATAGAAGTGGCTCTGTCTGCAGATCTTCAAGGCTTTTGGTGGTTGGTTACCAAGTGATCTGACTGTGCTTGAAACAGCAGTAACACTGAAGTAACTTGGGTTTGAACTGGTGTTAGTGGTGCAGTTTAAGACTGGATGGAGCCAGGACATGCCCACTTCTCTCCCCATGCAGACGTGGGCTGAGGGAGAATAAAACGTTGTAATTTGCATGGTGGGAATGAAAAAGAAGTTATCGACTGAAGTGGGATCTTCTTGTGACTTACCCAGATGGCAGCAAACATAAAAGCAAATCTTTACATGTTTCAGTGGCTTTTATGGCTTTTTTTCCCCCCTAACAAAATATATGTTGTACCTCTTGTCCTATAAATCAAATCCTTTGAATTTTCAGTTTTTCAGCAAACCAGATTTTCCTTGACATCCAGCAAAGGCTGAAGCAGCCTCAGGTGCCACCAGCAGAGAGACCCACCTGCAGCAAACACTTCTCAGACAGCTCCCAGGCTGGGCTGCATTTGCTAAAACAGCACCTCCACATTTAAACACACAAATCTGCCTCTTCCTCTCAGTGCTGCTGTGCATCCGGACTGGATTACTCAGAAATATGTTTTTTCCCATGCATCCTGATATCTGTTTAGCTGCCCCCACCGAGCTGTTCTTCATCCTGTAGATATGTTTAACCTATTGTTTCTAGCTTGTTTGCACCTTTATTTACTTGCCTGCCTTCATAGGTCTATAAATAAGAACATTTTCACAGACAGAGCTAACGAAAGGGCAAAGGTGAGCTCAAATTGGGCTTCTAACATTCATTTGTCTTTGGTTTGCAGAAGACTCAGGCTCCTGCTAAATTTTTGATGCAGATTGAGTTGTGTGGCTCCTATTTGAGCTAGCCAGAGACCTGTTTTTATAAGCATACTCTGTCTTTTTAAACTTCATCTCCCCTTCTGTGTCTGTCCCCTACATCTGCTGGAGCCCTGCGACATGCAGAAAACAGGTGATGGGAAACTCCAGTGTGCCACTGGTCTGTACATGGCTATCACAGGGTTACTCCATAAGTGAGACCCTTATCCACTTCTAAATTACCCAGCAAAGAGGATTTTTACATCCTCCTTCCCTTTTAGGATTGCCCTAAATAATTCCTATTTTCTCAAGTATCGAGCATAGCAAAGCACAGAGGCAGTTGCACAGATTTCAGCTGGCCAAACCCTACGTACTTGGGAGCGTGGAGGATTTGCTCTCTGGTTGCACAAACCCAGCAGCTCCTCTCTGTGGGCAGCTCAGGGCCCTGGAAGCAGCCTGGCTGTTCAAACACGTGCTCTGCACACACCTTTGCCTGGCTGTGTGGGTGTATCTGTGTTCCTGCTTATCTAAACCCTGTTGCTGTGAACAGCTTGTGACACTGATGGAAACACCGGTTGACAGCAGACATGGGGAGATCTTTCAGAGACAGTTTTGTCATCTGTAGGCTTCTTTATGGCAAAACTATGTTGTCCCTAAGGCTACAGCAATTCTGGATTTTCTCAGGAGCTTTATCTGGGTATAAATTTAAAGCTCTGGGGTTTGGAGCTGTGTCTCCAGCAGGACTGTTAGACAATCCCATTGCACGGGTGTAAATCAGCTCTGGAGTTGGTGGCAGCAGCATGGTGTGGCCATGTAAGATTCCCATCCACCCTCGGACCCATGTTCACCTGCATCTGCCTGGGCAACCCTGGGGTTTGCAGAGCAAAAGTAACTTTGACTTGTGTGTTTGTCCCCTACAGCTGCCACTTGGATCTTCTGGGTCTTGCAAGGGTTAGAGGAGATGATGTAGAGTGGGTGCCCTTCACCCACCCCCCTGTGGCACTGACCATCCATCCCAGCACCCCCACCCAGTGCCGTGGCACGGCAGGGGAGGAGAAGGCCAGGTGTCTTGAGCAAGGTTTGCAAACGGGGACGTGACTGCGCCTGGCACGTGCAGCTGTTCGGTGTCTGTGCCTGGGATTAAAATAGCTGACATGCTCCTCGTGTCCCACCACGCTCCTGTTTGCGTGTGTTGAAGCAGGGCACTCCAGCAGCACCCTGGGGTGCAGCCCCGTGGTGGTGGGACACGCTCGGCGTGGGACGCGCCCTGGCCAAGGGCACCACGGTGACTCTTTCATCCAGACATGCTTGGTGGGGCAAGCAGTGGGATGGGCACCTACAGAGCGCTGCAGTAGGACTGGTGGCACAGGACATTTTCTATATATATATTTTGCAGGGGGGTTAACAGTTTCATGGGAAGGGTTTATACTTTTGCTGTGCATTTGGTTGGAGTCTCTCTAAACCAATTACTCATTTAACTTGGTTTGTGTAAAGGGATTTTGATAGACTGAAATTTTTGGCCTTACAGCAATAAAATCTTCTTAAATACTGCACAAGCTGAAATGGGGTTTTTTTGGCTTTGTTAGCTGGCTGAAGTGATGAAAGGATTCTTTCGAGCAGCTGTTCCTTATGTCTTGTATTGTCGGCTGCCCCACAGAAAGGGAGGAAAAGATGCTCTCCTGACTTCCAGATGCTCTCCATGGGTTTGCAGCAGTCCAGTGACTACTTTCCCTCACCTCCTTTGAGCTAGAGATCACTCGGATGTCACCAGCATTGACTGTTTTCTTGCAATGTGCCCTAATGTCCAAGGAAGGAGATGCTAATTTTGTAATTAGGTCTTGGGGGAGTCTAAATCTGCTCTTGGCCCTGCCACAGGCTTTGTGTGTGACCCCTGTGTAAATTCTGGGGATAAAAGGTTGTTGTCTCTCTGAGGATGATTATGTTTTTGTTTTCCTGATCTCTGCCTCACCAGGCTGACAGCTTTTTGAGGAATATGGACTCTGTGCCAGAAGCTGTATGGACAGCTGCAGGACCATGATCTCACCCGAGATCTGTAGGAGCCATCACGGGACAATAAGGTAAACAGGAGTGGGCAGATGAGTGAAGGCTCACTGTCCCTCCCCAAAGCAATGGGGAGATGAAAGCCCAGGGCTGTGCAGTGGGGTCCTTGGTGGGCTGTGAAAGGAGGAGGGGAGCAGAGCTGACCCCCCAGTGTGTGTCTGTGGTGCTCTGGGCTCAGTCCATGGCAAGGGGGCTTGCAGGACACTGAGCATCATGCAGGGACTTTGGGTACAGGAACCCTCAGCCATGGGCTGCAAACTACAGGTGTTTGGGCTTTGATTAAAGACCATAAAGCCACGGCTGTTGCCTTGCCGTGCAGGGTGGCAATGCAATAAATCACGATAAAATCAGCCGAGTGTGAAACAAGCCATGAGTGATTTACAATAAATTGTGTAAAGAACATTATATGACTTTCATAACATGAGGAAATTACTGCTGGAGAAGGATGTGGCACTGCTTAGTTTTTGTTTCCTGTTGCATTTAGAGCTTTTGCTTGTCTCTGCAGCATCCTCCTGCACGGCACCGAGCCCAAGGCTTGTGCATTGCTCAGGCTACCTGCACGTGTCCTAGCTGAACAGCTTCCTACTCAATAGCCAAACCTCTACAGCAATGCAATAGAGAGCAATATTTTGCCTCTTTGGATACACTCCCTTACCTTGCATGTGCTGTACAACAGTTGTCTTTGAGGGTTGGAAGAGAAATGTCAAACAATTTAGCGTGTAGAAGAGGTAGCTGCTTGCTTTCCCTCTATGGACACATAACAGCAGAAGCCTGGGGGTCCCAAATTAAGTTATTTCTCATGCAAAGCATCCTCTAATATATTCAGCCCATACATATGCTATATATATCCCCTGCTATGTTAAGTCCTCTAATACATTCAGCTCTTCAGCATCATCTTCTTGGGTAATTCATTTAAACTATTAACAGCTGTTTAAAAGACTTCTGTCCCATAAGATTTGGTTTTCAGTGCAACAAAGGTCATTTTTGTCCAATAAATTGGCTAATCTGCACCATCAGCAGTTTGCCTCAGTGATTTCAAATACTCTGTCACATCATAAATGCATTTACCAACAATATAATCAATTAGAATAATTTTACCTCTGGAAGGGCCTGACCTACAGTGAAGTCCTTTAGATGAAAAAATTCATTTTAATTCATTTTAAAACTGCTCTGGTGCCTCTTTGGTTAAATTGTCTTTTATTTGTCATTATTTTTCTGTTGTCTTCTCAGTAGAAGAGGCATAATTTTTCAGCAACAAAACAGATTTGTACAGCCTCTGCGGTTTTAGATCTCCACCAAAACAGTTTTTGATACTGGCAACAAACTGAAAATTCATTATTTTTGTCTTGTCTTGCCCATCTAATAAATATGTGGGAATGTACCAGGCACCTGTAAAAGTGAAACTCCTCTTGTTCTCACTGAATAAGACTACAGAGCAATCAGAGAAAGAAAAGGATATGAAATTCCAGCTCCATGAAAGGGGAAATCATGGCCACGGTGACTTCTTGCTGGATGTAGAGTTAATCAAAATCTTATTCAAGATGCAGTCAGAAAATCTGGCTCACCAGAACCTGCACAATTGTGAGCAAAGGTGTTGGGGGTGCTCGAGCTGACCTGTGAGCTTTAGAGATGAACTTATTTGCAAACATAAGTGTGGGCCAACAGTAATATCTCAAGAACTTCAAGGGGGTAACAACCTTAAGGGTCATCTTGAAGAGAGATGCTTTGGTCCAAGGGTCCATGTGTGGAAGGGGAGGTACCAGTAAGTTATGTGAAGGCTTGAGCACAAAAGGCAGTGAAATTAAATATCAAGCCACAAGCTGATGTGACTTTGATTGTCAGAAAACACATCTGTGGCTCTTGGGGTCCTTGACATCACTTCCTTCTCACTAAGCAGATGTCCACTGCGAGGAGATGAGGAGGAGGAAAGGTAAAGGGGGAATGTGGAGACCAAACTTGTCTTCCCCACTCAAGGTGGTCTCTTCCAGTAAATTTGAGGAACTTTTTCAGGAATGCACCAAATGTTGCTGCTTACCTTGTAGCTCCTCTTCTGCTTTTCTGGGTCTGTTGGCTTAAAAAGAACTTTGCATGGAAATTATTTTTATCAAATATTTATTATGGAAATAGTCTATTTACAACATGTGCTAAAACCATAAAACATGAGAAGGCAGATCTGAGCTATGTATATTTTTTTTTCTCAAGGACTTGGAGAATATTTTGCACAGTTATTTTGAACAGTTTTTATATTTAGCAAGTCTAAACATGATATGAGAAGTAAATAAATCAAAGCGGCAAACACAACAGAAGAAAGAGAGAAGCCACAATGCAGTTTTTTGAGCCTGTCCAACACGCGTGGGTTTGAGATACGCTCACTCAGTGATGTATTTGGAAACGCTGCGCATTCAACCAGGAGGCTGGAAACACAGTGCAAGGTGGGTGAAGGGTTTTGAAGATAAATAGCCTTGGGCTTCTTTAACATGATGACAGAAGCTGTTAGGGGATGCTTTCTCCTGAAAAATTATGTTTTTTTCGGGAGGATAAAATATGAGGGGTAGACTTGATCTCAAAAGCACCGTGGTGGTTGAAGCTCTGTCCCCGTTTTGCTCAGGATTTAGGTGGGACTTACAGCCTTTGTACTCCTTCTGTGGACCTATGGGTGGATATCTCCAGGGCTGGTGACAGAGAACCTAAACATTGCACTGCAAAGGCATTAAAACCTACTATGAGACTTTATGGGGAAAATCCATGCCTGCTTCTGCCACTGGAATGCAGATACAGAGCTGTTGTAGGGCCCTTGAGATACTAAATCTGCATCAGGAGAATCCAATATGTTTGCAGGGGCTCCCTGCAGGGCTGTTACCAGGACAGCAGGGACCTTCCAAAGTCACCCCTAAATAAAGGACAAGGAGCCAAGGGGGGGGTAATAAATAAAGAATGGGATGGGGGACTGCAGGTGGAAAAATCAGTGGAGAAGGAAGGGAAAAGACTGAGACAGGAGAAAGGAAATGTGGCAGAAGAAGAAGAAAGGATGCAGGAACAAAACATTGGATTTTTTGTCAGAAAAAAGTGCAGATTCCAGGTGGGAAGGGGGAGAGGGCATGTGCAGTGTGGCATTCTGTAGTCAGTGGTTGGTGAAGGTATGTTGAGTGCAATGGAAGAACTCGCCCTGGAGTAGATAAGTGTTTTCTTTTACTGAGGAAATTACAAATTATGGGTGAATTTGAAGTCATAAAAATAAAAATATAATTTTGGCTGAGGATCTATTTATCTATCTATTTTAAAATGCATTTTAACATCCATGTATTTTAATTAAAAATACATTTTAGCACCAGCACAGCCAAACTGCCACGGTGCCAATCTCCTTTTTTGGAAATTTCTCCTTAACATTTTGAATTTATTATAAATTCATTGTTTCTAATACAATTTTTTCCTTCTCTCATCAATTTATTATCTGTTTTTCATTTCCCTTCTCTTTTGTTAATCTTTCTAAATAACTTTAAAGTGGTCCTCCATCTATTTAGCTAAATGAATTCACTCCACAGATACTCATTATTTTGAGGATGATTTATGCAAGCACTATTAGCTAGATTGTTCCTTGTTTGAAGGTTTTTCTGCAATCAGAAAAACCCAGATTTGAGTCAGCTAGAATTAGATCCAGTAAAAAAAAAATAAATAAAAAAATTACATAAAGTATTCAGCACCTCTGTCAGACTTTTTATATAAGAGGTCAGCTTAATAGGCATAAAAACACAAAGAAGCTTTAGACTATGGGGCTGACCTACTGATCTCATCTTAGCCTGGGAAATGCTGTAGCATCAAATGCCAAAAGTCAAATCAGATTTATTTATTTTTATTTTTCCCCCAGCTGATCCTCTCAGCTCTATGGGAAGAGGCTGTGATCATGTACAGTCACAGACTGGGCATTAAGCTGTGCTACGCTGCTTGATTTACTCTCTGGGTTTCATCTGACAGCACGCTATGGTGGCACACCCAGCACATTTTATAGATGTTGGCAACGGCTCCTCTTTGAGCAGGGTGTGAGTCGTGCAGGGATGCCTGACCCTGCTCTCACAATGCCCATGACCTTGAGAAATTGATTTTTAATCCTGATGGGGTGTCACCTTAGCAGTGGGTCTCCTTTGCGTTGCTCCTCACTGAGGGTGTAGCAGCCAGGATGAGCATCCTGCTGTCCTCCCTGGAGCTGGGCAGGCTGCAGGGCTGGAGATGCTGCTCCTTCCTTCAGTAGGGTGGCTGGAAGGCTTGCAGCCCTTGAGAGGTTGTAGGTAAGTTCGGAGGAGGAATATTAAATAGAATTGGCAGCTTTATGAAAAATATCTGTGACAAGTGGGGGTTTTCTTGTGAAGTCCTATCTTGTCTTTCTGTGACAGTTGGCAATGGCTGCTACCTGGTAACTAACATCAATTTTGAAGACCAGGCAGGAGGTGAGGTGTCCTCAGTCCATGTGCTGGCTGCTTTCTCAGCTGTTGTGGCTCCAGTAACTTCAGGAGCCCCGTGAGTTTTCCCTGGGGAGTTCCCCACCCCAGTGAGCATCCACCCCTTCCCTGCTCTGGGCTGGGTGATGTCTCCCCTGATGGGACCCAGCATTGCTGCCTTCCCAACGCTCATGCACCTCACTTGTGAGCCTGGGATAGGGACACCTCTTCAGTTGGTATGGTTTTTGGGGCTGATGTGCACATCTCCAGCCTGTCTACCTCGCATGTGGACTGGAATACACCCGGGTGTGTGCCAGCAGGGACGATTTATTAGGGCCAGTGAAGAGCATTACACGTCCCATTATGTCCGCTGTGATTTTTGCAAGCCAAGAGCCCATTCAGGGTATATTGTGCATCCTCAGATTGGTATTGATCTTAAGATTTCTGGTGGTTTATTAATGACAGAAATGCTGTGGCCAGATCCTTCTGACCCGCGTAAAGCTGAAGAAGCCATGCTGTTAGTGCAGTCAGATGGAGACAAATCAGGAATAAATGGAGCAGAATCTGGCCCACTCCTTCCAACCACTGTGGGTTAAGCAGGAAATATGGGAGGAAGCAAACAGTTTTGCCAGCAAAATGTTGTCTCTTTTCAATAACGACCACCTTTGGAATTAATCCTGAACCTTTGCAGAAGGAGCCAAAAAGGATTGGGCCTATTCTTTGCCAGCCTCCTTCAAAAACCTCCAGTTTAAGACAAAAGTCCTTCCCAGCCATGGAGTTTATTAGTAAGGCTCTCAGCTTTAAATACTCTCCATCAGGCAACAGGTTAAGACCTGGAAAATGTCAGGCTCTGTCTGGCTGGGGAGAGGATCGCTGGGGAAGGGCAGGAGCCGGACAGCTGCGGGGAGAGCTTTGAAGATGGATTTGTCAGTCATGGGAGCAGCATCCCGCGCTCCCGACACGGGGCTGGAGGGACGCTCAGTGCCTGGGAGAGGGTTGGGGGGTGTTGTGAGCTCGGGAGGCTTGGCCTCTCCTTCTCCCCATTCCCAGTTTAGTAACCCTCCTTTTCTTCCTGTAAAGGTCGTTTTCCTGAGCGAGATAATTTACGAGTGGAAGACGGTTTGCTCAAGGAGAGCTCCACCACCTCACATGTGAATCTTCCCCCAGTAATTTATGATTTGCCCTAATTAACTCCTGTAACCATGTGGCAGCACCAAGTGCCATCTCCTCTGAGGTTGGTGTTGCAGGCTGTGTCCGGCTTGTCAGAGGCATTGTTTGCTCAATCCTAAAATTGCCACACACTGTTAACCACAGCCTGCAAACATCTCCTCAGACAGCCACTGGAAGGGGGTATGTGCAGCCAGCTCTCTGCCAGCCCCGTCAAGCCGGGCTCTCTCTGCCTTGAGAGCTGCACCACCTCCCTCCTCCATCAATTCCCAGTTATTAACCATGAGGAACAGCGGTGGGAACTGCGTTTGCAGATTGAACACAGTGGTAGGTAATGAACATTTCAAACATTTCAGTTGAGGGCAATGTCGCTAGCTAACAATTTTTAACCTCTCTTTCTCCCACCTGCGCTGCGTTCAGGTGTAATTCACAGAAGGTGGGATAATTCCAAAGAATGAAACTTTTTGAGCTGAGTTTCAGGGGTTGGTGCCCGTGACGCCCCTCTGATCCGTGTGTTCGGGTCCCCCCGAGCTGAGCCCGGGAGCAGATTAGCTGCTCAGCTCAAAATCACTGCAGTTTAAGGGCCGATCTTCATTTATTAAAACGCTCCGACCTCTAACTTGGGCTTATACAGTGATTTATTAAAACTAATTAATTAATACCCCGGGGGGCTGTGGCAGCCTCACAGCCCCCCAGGGCTGGCGGGGGGCCGGGGTCCTCTCGCCCCCGGGTTGCATCTCCCCCTGTGGGGGTGCACGGCCGCGCATCCCTCGTGGCAGGGACAACCTCGGTGTCCCCCCCCCCCCCCCCATCATCGGCTTTGCAAAGTCCTTTCCGCCTGCCCTGGTGGTGATGGGGGGGGGGTGTCCACCTCCTTCCCCCCCCTCCCCGCCGCCTTCCACTCGCGACGGCGGCTTCTGCCCTTCGCCACGCATCTCCCGGAGCGCGAACAAAGGCAGGGAGCGGGGGGGCCACGCCGACAGCCCCCTCCCGACCCCCGGGGCTGCCCCGGCTCCTCCCGGCTGCCCGCCCCCGCCCTGCCCCGCCGGGCTCCCAGCCCCCTCCGCCTCCGCTTCTCCCCTCCCCTCTCCTCTCCCTCCTCCCCCGCTAAATCCGAAGTTTCCTGTTAAACACACGGGCGAAGCTTTGCGGAGCGGCTGCGGAGCTGCCTGCTCCCGCCTTGGGATTACCGTCGGGAGAGGCTCCGCTCGGCTCGGGAAGGGTCCCCGCCTCTCTTCTTCCTCCTCCTCCTCCTCCTCCTCCTCCATCCCCAACCCCGCAGGCGGGCGCTGCACGCCGAGCCCCAGCTCCCCACCCCCATCCCCCGCTGGATTTACGGGGTGGTGGTGGTGGGGTGTGCTGGGAGGGGGGGGACACAGACGATCCGCCGCCTCCCCCGGTTGCTGCCTGGTCCCGTGTGAACTGGAAGGCACGGCTATGCTCCTGGGGGCACCGCGCTCCGCCGAACTAAGGTAGGACACCCCCCTCCCCCGTGCGCGCACACACGCCCCCCATTAATTTTGCATCCTTGAAAATAAAAAGGCGATTGGGGGGGGGGGGCACTCGGAGGGGGGTGTGTGGGTGGGATGGAAGAGGGGGAGCCCCAGCTTCCCCGGGGGGCGGGAGCGGCCATCGCCCGTCTTTGTTGTTGCCGGAGCGCTGGGACCGGGGGGGATCGGTGCCGAGATGCCGGGGGTGTGGGGGGGGCGCCGCAGCCCCTGACCCCTTGCCCTTGCCCCGCAGGTCCTGGCCGTGACCATGACTGATGGCGAGAGCCGAGAGCCGCCGCCGCCGCGCCCGGCCGGCGGTGAGGTGCGGGTGCCCATCACCGCGCCGCCGCGCCGCCCCGCCGAGCAGCCGCCGGAGGATGCTGATGCCGGCTCCGGCCCCGGTAGCTCCCCCAGCCGCGACCCGCCGCCCGACCTGGCCTCCGAGGAGGAGGAGCAGGTGCCTTACCCGGCCCTGGCACCCACCGCCTTCTTCTGCCTCAAGCAAACTACCCGCCCGCGCAGCTGGTGCCTCAGGCTGGTCTGTAACCCATATCCTTTCCCCGAGGGACACCGCACCCCCGGGACCCCCCTCCTGTGCCCGGAGCACCCCGTCGGGGCTCTGCGTCCCGGGGGCTCACGGCTCCCTCCAGCGCACGGGGATGCCACGATGTCCCTGGAGCCCCCCCCTCTCTGTGCTGCCCTGATCCCCAACCTCAGGGAGGGGGATGTGGGGCTTTGCAGGAGCGGGACAGGTGGGCAACACGTCCCTCCCGTGCTCATCCCACTGGCCTCAGTCGGGGACACACACCCCAAGGTCCCCTTGGATGCTCCAGCATCCTCCCGTCCGGTGCGGGAACGGGGCGGCCAGACTGGGTACCCAGCCTTGGCATCGCAGGGCCGGGAGGATGCTGAGCCACAGCCCCTCCAGGACCCACTTACCTCTCGGTGGGGTGAAAGCAGGGAAGTTTAACAACGGCCTCGTATTTACTTTAAAGGCAGTGGGGAGTTTGAGCTGACCCTCTCCCTGCTTATGTAAGGGAGCGTGGAGCGTACGTGCGCTTGCTGAGCGGGTGGGAGTTGGTTTGGGGAAGGCACATGCCTCGGTCCCGAAAACTCCCCTTTGCTTTTGTTCTTTTTGCAACTTGCAGGCAGGGAAGGAGGAGGACAGCCAAGCCTCTCACTCTCCCCGCCTCCCCTGTGTCCTTTACCCAGTTTATTAATGTTAAATGAAAAAGAGCAGTGCGTTCCTCTCAGTTGTGACATCCAGAAAATTGAATTTTACCCGAAATGCTTGTGTGTGCGAGCGGAGAGTTGTCAGTGCGCCCTGATAATCTTCAGAAAGTGAGCTTTTAGCTTTGCTCTGCACGTCAGCTTGGAAGCAGTGACATTGTGCAGATAATTAATGCTTTTACCTATCCCCGATACCTGCCTCCAGTTCGCTGCCTATATCCTGCTGCTGCTATTAAAAGCATTATTTATTAATATGGTTATTATTGATCTCGCTTCAGTTAACCAAAGAAACCCATGTGCATCTGAGATCACTGTTTTCCTCACCAAGTCGAGTGCTGTTGTCAGGAGGAATTGCACAATCCTCCCCAGAATGCTGCCTTGGGTTGGTATAGGGAGAAGTACTTGGAAGGAAAACCCACAATTTTTATGGCTTTGGGTCTCCTCTCCTTTAAACTGGGTTTACACAAATTATTGACTTTTGCAGAGATATTTCTGCTTTACACCATTGCAAAGGGGGAACCAGGCTCTTACACGCGTGCAGATGGAAGGGAGGAGTAAACAAGTAGTTGATCTCTCAGTGATGCTTTAGCCACATAAATATTAAATGTAAATGATGGTTCCATAACAAAAAAGTGATGTACCCAGTGCTGGTGTGGGGCCTGGGGAGGGCACTGCGTTCCTCTTACAGCTGAGAGTGAGTCAGGGCAGATCTCTTGCTTAAAGCAGGTTATTGTGTTTCAAAACTTTGGGGGTAGGTGGGAGGGAGAAGCCTTTGGCTTTGGCGGGGGGGGTCTCGCTTTCCACATGATGCTCTGGGTTTGGCATCCCCAAAGCTGGTACTGCTGATGGATTAACCCGCAATGGGAGGAAAACAAAGCAGCGTCAGCACCGAGCAAGGGAGGTTTGGGTGGGAGAGGGTTCAGGTGTGCTCGTACTGCTGTGAGGCTGTGCTTGTATTTTGGTTGGCAGCATCTCTCCGAACAATTCACAGGGGAGCGAGTTCCTTTACCAAACTTCCCCGCCTGACACGGTATTAGATGGAAATTGTGACGGTTGGTTAATAGCGGAGCAGGAATTTAATAAAACTACATCAGCCCCGCGTTGTAGCATTATTGCTGTCAGAGCCGGTGTGGTTTGGTTGTAGCAGAACAAAGCTCAGGATGTATCGCAGCAGTAGGGATGAGCTCCTTGCTGGGATTATTTTTCCCCTTCTCCCGGTCGCCAGCAGTCCCACGCGTCGCGGTGGGGATAATCCTTTGGTGTCAGCTCTTAAGTTTCTTGGTGCAAGCACTCGTGTTGCTGGTGGCTGTGTTTTCTGGTGCTGCTTAACGAAGCTGTGTGGAGCAACCTCGAAGGGAGGAGATGTGTGCCTTGCTCAGGAGCTGGTGCTGTGCCCGGGCAGTGCTGGGTGTGTGTCACACCGCAGGCAGCCCGAGGTCGGGCAGCTTGGGGATGAGTGCCACTGCTGCAGGGCTGGGACACTTGGAAAGCAGCTGGACAGGGAGCCAGCTCGAGGAGGAGCAGGGGTGGATCAGTGTGATAAGGGCTGAGGTTCCCCGAGTGCGTCTCCTGGGGGAAGGGTAACTTGAAAGAGAAGGTGGTACCACAAAGGTGGTTTCTGGCCGGTTGTGCAGTTTCGGTGACTTTTGGTGACAGATCTATAAACCACGATAATGAGCTTTTACATTGGCATTAAAGTCTCCCTCTGTCACAGAAGGGAGGGACGGGACTGAAGTCTCCTAAAATCTGAGTCTGAAGAGCATCACCGTGGTGCTTGCTCACCTGGGAAGCAGCTTCCCTCCCTCGATGGTGCTTTTGCTGGGGAAGTTTTCCTTTGCTCTGTTTGGGGTTTATTGGGGCGAAGGGGGAGGATCAGGTCTTGTTCTGTGCCCCCCCAATGCACGTGTCCCTCCTCTCCCCGTGCTGACCGTGTTTCCAGTGCCTCTCCCCTTTGGTATTTCAGCTTCAAAACTTGTGCACGCTTCCCCCTGCCGCCGAGCAGAAAGACTTCACCGCTGTGTCCCTGGGCTGCGGGTGGAGTCGTCCGTCTGTCCAACAGACCTTGAAAAGCCAGGGTGTCCCAACCTGTGCATTTGAGGGCTGGCTACCAGTGGGTCCCTGTTGGCTCTTAGGGATGGTCCCATGGGATGCTCCTGGCAGAGGTGGGGAGCTGCATCCCGCCGCACCATGGGGTTTGCACGGCAGCCCCTGGGTACATCAGCATCCAAACCACCAAATGCCTCTGAGGGTGCCATCGAGTGCCTCTCACGTGGGGTTTACAGCAAACCCTCACCCAGCCAAATCTCCTGATCCACGAAAGACACCCAGCCGCTCCGAATAGTTGTCAGTAGCAGAGATAGCCCAGACCTGTGGCCTGGAGCAGGTGGAAATCCTCCGTGGCTGGGCCAAAAGCATGGTTTGCCTCTGCAGCTTAAGCAGGGGGGGTTACTACCAGGCTTAGAAATAGCTAAAAAAAGCCATTGCCTGGTTCTTGGGGGGACAGGTGGGACGAGGATCAGCTTACGGGGCCGGGAGCCTGCCTGGCCCGAGGCACGCACCCGCATCCCGGGGAAGTGGGCAGATGCAGGAGATGCCCGGTGGTGTTTTTAATAGCTGTGCTGTAGTTGGAATGTTAAGAACAACTTGGGGAAAAAAAATTAAAAAAAATCCTGCTCTGGGTCTGATTTTTCCTGGTTGAGTTTTGTTGAGCTGTTTGCTGTGGAGTGTCATTCTTCAGCTTTCCTAAGTGATGGCTCCAGCATCCTGCTGAGCTCCAGGGTTACCTCCAAACCCAACTGCAACCAGAAAGTCGCTCGTACAATACAGTTTAGAGCAAATAAACAGCCCAAATATAGTTCTTGTGCTACAGGCACTGGTTGAAATTGAATTTTCACTGTCAAGTTGTATTGTGTTTTCCCTGTTATTCCTGATTTACTTTTAATTTGCCTTTTTTTTAAAAAAAAAAAAAAAAAAGATATATAATTGGAAGGAAACTTACTTATTTCTTCAGTCCCGGATCTCCTACGTGGGTTTATTTATAGAGGTCTGTGGGTGGGACTTTGTGTACTCCCTGTGCACGTTGGGTGGTGCAGAGCAGGATTTGGGACTTTGCAAACCTGCAGGGTCCTTCCCTGGCTCTTCACAGGTGACTCTACAGAAACATGGAGCTGTGCCTGTATCCAGATGGGTGTTTTCTTTAATATATTATTTTGCTATCGCTAGCATTTTGATGAACTTTTTGAGTCACTTTTTGTCATCCCCTAGATGTCCCTGCACCCCGGGGAGGTGGATCTGGACGTGGCTCCTGGCCATTGTTGGTTCATGCACATGTCACCCAGCGCTGGGCTGGGGTGACAATTGGCAGCTGGCACCATCCACATGCCTGAGGTGGAGCGGTTGGTGATTTCCATCGTGGTACCGAGTGTCAGCTTTGCAGCACGGCTTTGATACGGCTCGAGCAACTTTGCTGGGTCTTTAGTGATTCATAAAAACATGCAGTGATTCATTATAGGTTGAATTCTGTGTGCCTTAGTCAGGGGAAAAAAAAAAAAGCAACCCTCCCCTGGTTTATTTTCTTAAGTGGCTACAGAGCTTGTCAGTGCCAGCTGATTTCTGTGGGACTTGGCTCTCTTCTTCTGTTTGGGTAGAGGCTCTGCTTGCATCAAATCTGGTTTTTATTTGTTTATTTCTTTATTGCTGAAGTGCTTTCACTTGCAGCACTTGCTAGTTGCCCTTACAAGCACTTTGGGGCAGACCTAACATCCACAGTAACATTCTAGGTGTCATTTCAAAGCATTCCTCAATAGAGGTGTCTATAAGTACATTTGGATGGTGAAAAAACTGCATTTTGTGCAAAATGGTTGATCTGCTTTGTTTCTAATGCTCTGGTCTCCGCTCTGTCTTCCCCATACTGGGCTAAGATGTTTGCTTGGCACTGTTATAAATTGTTCTCTGACGTGAGGCTTGCAGTTCTCTTCATTCCTTATTGCACAATGGATGTGTTCTGGCTCCTGCACCCATGGGACCATTGCAATTTGTGATGTGTGTGTGGGGGGTTATACTGAAGCACACAGAGGTGTGGGTGTAAGTGACCAGGTCTGGCCTCCAATCAGTTTGACAAACTTCATTTGATTGCTCTGTAATAGGCATATATCACATCTGAGGAGCTTTATGAGAAAGCCTTTGCTTTTATTCTGTTCTTATTCAGGCTGTATCCTGACAAGTGCAATGGGAGGAGGGTTTGACCGAATCCTAATTTGTCATCTCCGAATATAAATATTGCAGTTAAAATATTTAGCGTGCTGTGGAAAAACCCGTTAGAGAAGAAATGTATTTCTGGCCTCATCCCGGGAGCTGCTGAGCAGCCACGCCGCCCACTGAATCTGGTGAGAGGCGCAGGTGCTGCGCACCCAGCAGCATCTCCCGCTGAGTGACAAGCAATTAGGAAACATAAGGAGGAAAAAAGTCTTGTAAATTGTAACTTGTCTAAAAATACGTTGTCCACATGTGTTTCAGCTCCTTTCATTCCGGCGGTCTGTGTTGGCTCAATACATCTAATCGGTTTAGTCCTGACTTTCCTCTTTAATACCAACAGAAAGTGCCTTGCTTGGCTTGTTGTGATCCCAAAACCCATCATCTCTGACCTCTCTGTTACACCCTGAATTCCTTAAGCTCTGCTCACAGGTTGTACCTCTGTGAAATGTCTTTTATTCCAAACTCAGGAGTAGGGGTCAGTGCTGGAAATCCCTGTCCCGTGGCAAAGCTGCTGGAGCCTGTGATGCTTAGGAAAAGTGTTGGTGTGAGCAGCAGCATGGGCAAGGGGGTGGCTGGTTGCTCAGAGCAAGGTGTGAAGCTCTCTGCAAACTCAAGCAGGTGTTAGTTGGTGTTGGCTCCTGTTGTCAAAATGACTTTTGCTATAACAATAATCAAAAAAAAAAGTGTTAGAAAGCTAATTACAAAAATCCTTTCGAAGCGGGAGGAGGTTTTGCTGTAACTCTTTGCAGCAAGAACTGATGGTTTAGGGAAATACCTGTGTGTGTTTAGAAGTGTGGGAAATGGTTAAAAAAAAGATATGATGGTGATGCCCTAGAATGGGAATGGGAAATTGTCTGATCAAATGAAGTCGACTCATCCCAAAAAAAAAAGTCCACCTGAGCAAAGTGTGCAAAGTAAATCAGAAGTGTAAGTAATGAAAATAAAATTGGATCTTTGACTTTAATGAAATATAATACTTAGTAAATAAAATCATATCCCTGGTTGTGCCCTTTGCCTTGTGCTGGTGAGACTGATGGTGTCACCCCGCTCATCCCTGGCCTGGCTGCCTTTGTGTGTGATCCCCAGCTGAGCACCCAGCCCGGCAGTCTGAGGGCTTTGCCTCCCTGTCATCCCGAGCCAGGATGGCAGCAGGTGGCTCTGAGCAGGTTTAATTCACAAATGCACTTAGAAAAGTTTTCCCTGTCTAGTTCTTCCTTACCCCTTAACCTAGTTAGTGCTTTTATTGCTCTAAAACCCATTGGATCCAGAAGTTAAGTCTCAGCCCATCCACATGTCTGAATTTACTGTACGTATAGTTTCTCTAAAGATAATTAGTAAAATTATTTTAGGGTGTCTTCGTGTGTGCTTTTCAACTCAGTTTTTTAAAGTTGTTCTGTCCTGGATATTCCCCTTCAGTGAGCTAATCTCTTCTTTATGTTAGAGATGAATTTTATACAGTGTAACCCCAAGTTGCATATATATATTTTCTGAGTTACACCGCTGTCTCTAAGATACTTTAGTGTATTTTAGTGAGATTTTTTTAAGTTACAAAAAGTAGTTTTGAATTTATTCTAATTGAGTTAAGCTTGCCTTTGCCTTGGCTTCTGTTAGGTGGTGTTTTGGGGCTCAGGCTGACTCCCACGGGACGGCTCGGCAGCATCCGCCCGGGCTCACTTGGAAGCAAAACCTCTTCTTTATCTGCCATGCTCTGTCTAAATGACATGTTTGGAGTAACTCCATTAGAGCAGCCAGGATCACATTAGTTTACAGTGAATGAACTCTGAATCATGTTTTTCTCTGTGTGTTTGTGTGTTGTTGGCTTTTTTTTTTTCCTTTCTTTTCTTTTTCTTTTGTTTTTTAAAATTGCTTCTGCAGACAAGAAGCATTGAGCTGGCTACTTACAGAGCTCTGATTAGTTTTCCACTGGATTAGTCTCCCATTTCCCTATGCTGGTGTAAATCAGGAGGAGTCCCAGAGGTGCAACCTCAGCTCCAGGGACCACACACCCAGGTGTGTTTTACTTCTGTCACACAGGGAATTCAACCCAGTTGGGCAGCCAGCCTGCACAGCAGCAACCTTTGCCACCAGCATTAAAACTCATGCAAAAAATGTTACCTCTATTTACACAGATGTTTTAAAAGAACTTGAGCTCAGATTTTGCCCTTAATTCTTAAGGTAGCATCTGGCATTTGTGTCCAATCCGTTAATCCAACCACCAAAGCAGCCTTGTGATTTTAAGTCAAATTCCCTTTTCAGTGAATATTTAGCTGCCTGGGCTAGGAGGAAAGTTATTCTGTGATCTTCCCTAATAGTTAATTTTAAGATAACTTGGACCAACTTAAAATCATCAGGGTATGCACTGTATTTCTAAACCAGCAATTAGGAGTCATCAGCCTGCCTAGAGACAAATTGGAAGCGAATTAGAGGCTGATGAGCTCTGTGCAGGGCCACAGGGAAATCTCAGAGCGGTCACTCCAGAGCTGGGCGGCCGGGCTGGGGGTGGAGGAGGGGAGCTTTGACAAGATGCAGCTGGAAAAGACAATTTTTCTCTTTCTTTCCCTTAATAAAAATCTGTTCTGAACACTGTACCAGGCGGACTAGTTTGGCAATGGATTAAATGCGCCGCTTCGAGATCTAATTTTGCCCGTTTCAATTGACAGATGGAAATTGTGTGCTTTCACAATGCTACCACTATCTTGCAATTTTGCTCAGAAGCAGTGCCTCTGGAAGCCATCCGGAGAAACAAGATGACTTTGTATGTGTATACATCTATTTGTGATCACGGTTCTTTCAGAGGGTGAGTTGGAGCTGCGTGAGTGCTCCTGGCCCCTTCCCTCCATCCTCGTGGTGCAGGATCCTCGTGGAAGGGGATGTGCCTGGATCTCTCTTATTCTGGTAGATCTGACTGCAGAAAGTAAACCACAAGTTCTGGTATGGGGTGTGTGGGACATCTGTCCTGTTCCACAAGGCTGGAGAGTCTCTTTAACTGGGATGTCGGATGAACGTTGCAGACAGGGATGTTTTTGGGGGAGCATCCCCTGGGACCCTCACGAAGCTTGGTGTTCCCAAACTCTTCCATCACCATCACTCTCCTCTCTACTCACACATTTGTTTTGATTTTCCTGTTGTTCAATTAAACCCTCTGAGATTTGCAGTGGGTACACAGGTATTTGCATAGAGATCTGTTCCTGTCTCAGAGGAGCTGCAGCCCAGGCTGCTTCTTGACGTGGTTAAGGAGAGAAAGCATGAACTGACACCTCCTTCATTGGGGATGACAGAGAGAGGGAAGGATGAAGAGCTCACTGGGAGACAGAGCAAATGGAAATTCTTTGGGCTTAGGTTTTACACACAGCTGATGGGAAAGCACAGAAGTGCAAAAATGCAATATTTGTGTGTATGTAGTAAATATATGCATTTTTTTATATATATATTTGTGTGTGCCCATGCTGTTATTTCCAGCAGAATGGACTTCACTCTGTTTGCAAAGGAATGAAAGCCTTTCTCGGGGAGACTGATAGCAAGCAAGTTTATTCCTTGGTTGACTTTGTCTGTAAGGATGCTGTCAGACTTGGAGGTGCTGATTGAAATCCTGAGGTGAAAAAATGAATGCACGAGAGCTTTGTCATTGCCTTTGGGTTTCTACCTGTGAAGGAGTGTAGGGAAGCATCAGTTTGGCTTTGCAAAAGAAAACAAGACCCTCTTCAGCCACGTGTTCCAGGTTAGGTAACTTCAATGCCAGCAAAGCTGATGGGTCCAGGAGCAGGATTTAGCCCTAAACACGTGGTATATCCCCAACCTCTTATTACCAGGCCCTTTTGTAAGTGTGTTTGTGTGGAACTTGTAATGGCATAACGTACACTGTAATTTTGTTGTTAAATCTGAGCTACTTTGGCATGGTGGGGATTAGGTGGCTTGTAGTGATTGGAACTTTATGGCTTATTGAATTTCACAGCCTGGAGGACTGAACTGTACTGAGTAACTCATGAGGAATGGAAAAAAAATAAAATGTCACCTATTTCTCCTGAATCTTTTTTTTTTTTCCCTAGGCTGATATTTAACATACTTGGCCTCCTGGGCATGGGCAGATGGGTGGGAGAGATGCCAGTGATGGGAAGCAAACCCTCAGAAGGTTGCTGTCCTGTTAAACAGGCTCCCAAGGAAAGAGACTTGGATCTGTTCCCAAGGGCACTGGTAAATGCAGTGTCTGTAAATATGCTGGGGTTTCCTTCACCTGGCTTCCCACTAAAGATTTTAATTTCATCTCTATCAACGCCTGTAATGGGAGAGCAGAAGTCAGAAGGGCGTTCTGTTTCAGACGTGGTTGTGATGTTTTCCCTTTATTGGTGACCCTGAATGTGATTTCTGCAATTTCAAGCATACGCCAGTGCTGTAAACACTTTTATTACAGTCACAACCACTGGCACGGGTCTCCCAGCAGCTCCAGTGCAAACCTCGACCTTGCAGGGTTTATAAAGCAACAGCAAAAATTCACTTGACACTGAACCATGTGCCTTTTACATGAAGAGGTGCTCATGGAGGGCTTGACTGACCACCATGGTCTCTTAAATCCCTTACCCCACAAAGTGAGTGCAGGGTGAGCTCTTGTGCATCGTTTCACAGCTGAGCATGGCTCTGCTGGGCAAAAGTTGGTTTAGTTTTCATGTGCTGTTGTTATTTGCTCCTCTGATGAGGATCAGTGAAATGTGCACTTGTGGGACTGCCTGGTTTTAGTGTGATCTGGAGCTTACCTGCTCTGGGCAGAAAAAATGTTACGTTTCATTTAAGCCTTGAGGAGATTTTCTTATTTTCACTATAAAGTATGAACCTGTTCTTGAACTGATAATTTGGTATTGAAAAGGGGAGCTCTAGACCTGCTGAAGTGGGGGATCACTGTTGTTGAGGCCAGGGAGAGGGACAGAGCTGGGGTCTTGGCCAGGTGCTCTCCTCCCCTGTCCCAGGCTAAGCCCATTCCTGGCCCTGTCTCGGTGTCACCTGCACGTACAAGTCCTGTTCATGGCTCCATCTCCAACCTACACCTTGATGCTGCTGTTGCCATGAGCTGAAATCTCCCCCCATTGCTAGAGCAGGGTGTGCTGTGACTGGAAAATATCAGTGCTCAGCCACAGCGAAACGCAGAGGCCATATTTATTCTATTTTTACAGTTTTTTAATTTTTTTTTTTTTTAAACACATCTCTCATTGAAATTTCCCAGGCCCTGCTGAGTCATGGCTGGGGTTTTTTTGGTAGCTCTGTTGAGTTTTTGACAAGTACCTACCATGTATGTTTGTGAAGGGATGGAGCTTGCAGAGCTGCTTCTCGTGTGCACAGGCCATCAATTACGGAGCCCATTTGCATTATTAGCTTTTGCATCAGGGCAGCACTTACTTAGGCTGAGCCCAGAGCCACTGCGAGTGCTGCAGAGCTCAAAGTAAGAGGCAATTGGAGGATGAGATTGCTTCGAAGAGAGTGAGCTGACTTCTTGCAGAAAGCAAGGAGGGAACCATGCCAAGGGGCAATGAGGGGACTTGGGAGGGGTCGTGCAGACAACGAGCCGTGGAGGTGGGGGAGAGGCTGCACTGTGGGCACCTGCAATTCCTCCTGTGAAGCATCTTCAGAATAGCTCATATCCATGTGAGCAGAGCAGAACTTCATCTAAGAAATGGGTACTGGAGAGTAGGACTGATTTATAAAGTTGTGTGCTGCGTTTGGTGCTCTCCGGATGCTGCAGAAGAACCTCTGTTGGCATGAGGCATCCACAGACAGAGCTTGTGGATGAGGGGAAGGGAATAACTTCAGCTAAATGGTGTAAAGCTTTGGATGCTCCATGGGCATCAGCAGCACCATCTTGCTGTGAACTTATCTGGTGTTTTACTGTTGCTGCTTATCCATTTTTGCACGTGGGCTCCGTGGGCACGGAGATTCCTCCACGCAGAGGTGGTTGTTTCCTATTGTGCTTGAGCGTTCCCATAGTCCTGGTGTGACCCAACGAGGCTGTTCATTTTGGTAAGGGCTGTGGAGTTTGCCCTTAAGTGAGGCAGGAGGGATCAGTTAGGCAAAATCAATCCCCTGCCTGCTCTGTATCGCTTTGGCCTGATAAGCTGTCAGTTTAGCTCGAAATGCCGTGTTTGAAAGCCCATGTCTGCTCTCCAGGCTGGGTCAATGTCAGCAGCAGTATTAGTTGAAGGATAGATTTAAGCCACCAGCTCATCACAAGAAAGGGGAGCTGCATCTGAGGCATCATTTCTTGGCAGACTGTGATCTTTCATAGGTTGGAGAGAAATTTGGTAGGATAAAATATCCCCAGCTACCTCTGAGTCAGCCCTGCAGTTTAATGTCAGCCCTGATACTGGGTTGCAGCAGCGAGGAGCTGCAAGTGGAGATGTGGTTGGGTTGGCTGGGGCTGTTTGCTCTCCAGCCAGGTGTGGTCTGACCTGTGTCCCAGGGCTCCAGCAGTGCAAGGAAAGAGGGGGAGTCACGAAGGGGATCCCCAGTCCTTCTGCAACTTCCACTTGGGGCAGAGCCAAAGGCAAACAAGGCAGAAGTCATCCCCTCCAGGCTGGAGTCACCAGTGAGTAATGTCAGGGGGTCACTTAAGGACCAAGTTCAGGCTGGCCTTAACCCTGCATTTCCTGGCTTTGCCTGATGGAAGCCAGACCCGATGCCTTGTTTGAACACCGGCTTTGCGGCAGGGGTGATGGATTGCAGTGTGAGCTTTACCACCCTTCATCACTGCTTCCTCTGCTCTTTTGGCCTGTTGTGTTCAGTTCAGTCAGAGTTTATTATAAATAACTTCAGATAGCAAGCTGAAATATCCTGGGCTCACTTTTTTTTTTTTCCTTGGCAGTTGCAGAGCATGAATCGGCTTCAAGGCAATTGAGGTATTTTAATGTAACATTTACAGCCCGTATCTATACAAAATGTGACTTGTGTTTATAGCAGTGTGCCTTTAACAGTCTCTTATCAAAACATATGGGACTCTACAGTTGGATGCTGGGGTTCCTCTGAAGCATTCCCCAGACAATACAGTTCCACGTTAGATTGTCTTATGAAGTCTGTAGGCTTAACTGAGTCTGTTGTTCTGCACAAGCAGTTGTGCGTCTTCCCTGTCTGGCCCGCGGCGCTCGCTTCGCCTCCTCCGAGCTCCTTCCAAGAGCCCTTTGAAACTCCTTTATCACCGAGTCCTCCCGTCGCCCGTGTGTGTCCTTGGCAGGCAAGGCAATGTCACCGTGCAGAAGAGCACGTCGTGCAGAGCAGGATAAGGTATCGTCAAAACGGAGCGCCGGGCTGACAGAGCGGTGTGTTTGGGAGCAAGGCGGTGGGGAAGAGGCCCTGAGAAGCGAGGCTGGAATTGTGCTCCGCTGCAGATCTCGTGGAGGTCTCGTTCCAGAGCAATCACTCTGTGTTTGCATGACATGCCCTGGCCAGAGGCTGGGGTCACACTGGACTCCCCATCGTCAGACGGTGAAACGGGGAGACACATCCTCCCCCAAAGATGTTAATGCGTCAAGGAACGCGCTTGGCCCCGGCAGCGCGTCCTGATCCAGTCTCACGTTGGATTCTGTCCAGGGTTTCTGCAATTTCAAATGGCTTTTGGTGCAATCCATTGCCAAACAACCATCATTTCGCCTGCCGTAGAGAAGGGACCAGACGTCCATTGTATGCTCTCTGCCTTATGATGCCTGGACCAGCATCCTTAAAAAGGCACACAGCCCTGTTGTGTTTAGTAGAGCTGCCAAGAAGAATGAGATCTCTCAGGTTCTGCACTGCTGTTGCATTCCCTGATGTTCCTTTCTCTGGTACGCTGTGACGTGCTGCCCTTTTAGGAAGGCTGGAGAGCCAAGAACCTTCCAAAATCTTCAGTTTCTCATTCAGAGCCCGCCCCAGCTTCCATCCCAAGCTGCTTTAGTCTGTAAATTGCAAAGTAAGTTTGAGCAAAAATTGGCCTTCCCATGGAAGTTCTTGTTCTCTCCAGCCCATAAATTTTAATGGGAATTGGGCACTCTAAATCTTGAGGCTGTGCAGATCTCAGGCTCTTCTGAAATGAATCACACTTCCTCAGGCAGGCCTGGACAAAGCTCCTCCATAGCTGGATCCAAGCTGGTGGCCCAGGTCATGCTGCAAGCACAGACCCAGGAGCTCCTACCAGCCTTTGGAAGGGTTGATAATGGGTGACTCTCCTGAGCTGCCACTTTTGGACCCAGATCCCTTGGGTCTGATGGGTTTGCACAGTCCCTTGGGTGCCCCAGTTTCCTAGCAGTGCTTCTTGGGCATCAGGAAGACGTTGGCTTGCTCACAGCACTTCATAAAGAGACATGTATGGCTCTTGTGTTTGCTTGGTGTCCAAGCATCGCCCACCTTGATCTTCTATCTCCTGCCAGTGCTGAGCCTGGATAACTTCTCCCACCTGCCTGACCTGATCCTTCTAGTTCTGGTGCTGCTTGGCCTATTTTGGCTGGAGAAACACCCCAATTGTTGCATGTGGTTTTTTCATGGATGCCTGGTGAACCCCTGATCCTTGGATCCTTTCCTATTGGGAGGGTGACTTTGCATCCATGTCCCCTGGCTGAGTAGTGACAGCTTCTCAGGAGCTGTCTGTTCACTAGATGTCAAACCCCTGCTGCAAAAGGGGTGCTCCAGCTCGCAGGGATGGTTGCAACCACAGGTGACGTGTAGGGAGTGAAATGGGATTTGAAGTCTGACATGGGCGGACGTCCACCGATTACCTCACTGCCCATCTGGGAAAAGTGTGGGATTTCAGCTGGCTTTCCCTGTTGACATATTTCAAATTAAAGCAGAGTAGGAAAGGAATGCATTTTTTGTTTTTACCCTTTTTGCCTGGAAGTATATGAATTATTTCAAGTGAAATGTTTCAAGGGTTTGGTTGTCCTCTGGCTGAAGGCTTCAGACATGCTGCCAAAGGGACTTCCAGATTTAGAAGTCAACTTAGGGGGACCCAATTCTGATCTCATGATCATACTTTTACACCAGTTTTATGGGAAGCACCTGCTTTAACAGGAAGAGCTACTGATCATCATGAGCATAATTTGAAGCAGAACCTTCCCCTTGAGATATTGCTGGACATCAGTGGGGTTCAAGTACAGTCAGGACCTCTGTTCTCATAGAGATTGGATGTCTCTGGTGCCATTGCTTGGTAAAATGGTATTTAACAACTTACAGCAGGAATCTGGTGGTACTTTTGTAAAGTCAGGAAGTTTCCTTCTGTTTTATTTCTTTTATTGGCCTTTGGATCAACAGATTCCACCAGTTTCTGAATACAGGGAAGCTTATTGCTTTACTTTTCCTTGTTTTTATGTTTTTTTTTCTCTGTGTATTTGCACTGCTGAGGACAGGAGGTGGATAAACCTTTGGGCTGACCCAGTTACATTCCCTTGATGGAGTCAGCCATGAAGGTATGGGCATAGTTGAGGGTGCTGTATCTGTTCCCCTGTGTGTGTCTGTCCCCTGAAGGCTTGGCTGGGCTTTCAGCTCAGACTTTGGACTACTTGGGTGTCCCAAAGGAAGGAAATTGTAAGTAGTCCAAAGTCTGAGCTGAAAGCCTCCATCCAGCCCTTGGCACATCCTGCTCAACTCGTGTCTCAAAATCCCCAGCAATCGGGGTCTCCTTTTGTCTTAATTAAGAAAAAAATATGTACATGTATATATATACACTTGTATGTTCCTTAGTTCAAGCGTGAAGAGATGATTCCTGTTTGGGATTATTTTTAGTCTCTGAAATTATTCATGAGGCTGCTTTCCCTGATTTATGACAATACCCAGCACATCGCCATGTAAATGACTTTTAAATGGAATGTTTCAGCAGTTTTATAAGAATTCCTCATGTGAGGGGAAAATAAACAGTTTGTCATTTACCAGACTGTATTTGATTATTAGATTTGTTACTATAAACATCAGGCTATGCTTCCTTCAGCCGAGGCTGCTGGAGATATATGACTTCAGAGAGCCTTACCATTAAATAAAAGCTAACCTGGTGTGAGAAATCAGCACAGGATTGATCAGACCTGTTCCCCCCTGGCCAGGTAGATGCTTGTTGACCGAAAAATGAATATCTGATGTTGAGATTAATGTGTCTCAGGGTTTTTCAGATCATTTGAAGAGCAGACAGGCTATGAAAGGTGAAGAACATGGGTTTGACATCCTGGGGTCCTGGTAGAGCTCCAGGCTGTGGCATAAGTTTGTGGTGCTCCCTCTCTTCTCCCAAAGCCTTCCATGGTGTGAACCAAGGATAAAACATAGTGATAAGGATTAAAACATTCTTGCTTAGGGTGGGACAAATTGCCTTTCCTTATTGTGAGGGATGGCTCGTGCCTCCGTGGGCCTCCAGCGCTCCCTTCTGCGGCACTGTGGCTCTGATGGCATTTCCTCAGGGGGTGTTTCTGGGTGTCCCTGTGAGGCAGATGAGCTGGATATCCACAGTGCTGATGCTTTTACTGCCAGGCACGTGAGCAGGGTGAAATGGGAGGGATGTATGAAAGGGTAAATGGGCTGAAAGGTCACCGTGGTAGACAAGTGGGTGAGGTTAGTGGGGGCCTGGAGGCACGTCACCCTTTTCCCACTGCAGCAGGTTTGGCTGCAGTTCCCCAGATCCCAAATTCATCCTCTGTTCCCATTCCTCAGCCGTGCTTGGGTTGGCAAGGGCGAGAGCCAGGGAGGGTGCAGGCAGGAGCTCGTGCTTGGTCCATCACGGGAATGGAACCGGAATTAGTGGTAGAGCTGAGCCTTGTGGGAGCAGCAATAAATCTTCCCAGGAATATGGTGTTTGTCTGGGCTTCACTGGGTGAGCTGTCATGGGGATGGGCCCCTCAGAGGGGGTGATGAGATGCAGGACAGCCTGGCCATGGAGTGAGGGCTGCATGGGGAGGAGGCACCATCCCCCAAGCTACATCTGTGTGCTTTGGCCATCCCCGAGGGACACGGTGGGGGCACCTGCAGCCCAGGCTCAGGGGAAACAGGAGGAGCAGGGGCTTGGTGCTACCACTGCACCTCAGCTGGGACTCCTTCCATCACTTCTGACCACTTCTATCACTGCTGGTTCCCCAGTTTAGGAGCCGTCCCTTACTGGGGATGATGCCACCCGCACCTTGGTCCCTGGCACTGCTCTGCTTGGGGAGGATAGAAACTGTGATTTTACATGTGTAGGTTGTTTTGCTGAGATTTTTTTTATTCCTTTCTGAAAAGCGAACACTGTGTTGTAAAAATAAATCTCTGGCCTTTTGCTTTGCGAATAGCAAAGGGCCGACGTGTTAATAGGGGGGAGGGATGAGGTGGCGGGCTGCCAGCGGGATGTGCTCCTTCCCTGGGGCTCTGCTTGCCAAGATGCCATCAGCCCAGCTCCGGGAAGACTTTCCTGTGGCCACACGCTCTTCTCTGGATGGGGTTTCATCATCTCCAGCCTGATGAGAGTTCATGACCCCAGGAGTGGGAGGCTTTACGAGGAGGGAGATGTTGGCTCAAGGGGGTCCTGGCAATGCCCACTCCCAAGGAGCACCCCTTGGGTGTGTGCCCTCACCCTGCCCTCCTTGAACACCCCTGTCACTGCTCTTTTCACCAAGGGGAACTATTTAATTATTACTTCTGGAAGCAGAAAAAGCTGTTTTCTCCCCTTGTGCTGCAGATGAGTCTTTTCATGGACATTTGCTGTGATTTTTCCCTTTTTTTTTTTCAGCATAAGAGAAGTTTAGAAGTTTTCTTCCCCTTACTTTTGGCAAGGTAAAAAGCACATCTCTGCATCTTTATCTTTTTTACAACTTGGGATGTTTATAGAGCTGTGCTGAAACCGATTCCAGGCTCAGGAACGTGTTTCCATACGTGGTTTGGCTCCTGCTGGTATCAGGACAGCAAGACGTGGGACGCGGCTGTCCCATGAATTCAGAGCCTTCCACGTTCATCCGCAGAGACCTATTGCAGAGGGATTATTCTGTATTGGTTTAAGATGAGCAACAAAAGTGTTATAATCCCAGTAATGCCCTCTTTAAGCTTAGCTCATTTCAACGTGCGTATGGCTGCGAAGCAAGCGAGCCGCTGTGGCGAGCTCAGGTTCGCTCTTCCCCAAGGCTGGTTCCCTGCAGCAGCTGTTCCTGCTCGTGTTTATTCACCTCCTGGGAGACTCCAGCAGGCTGAGGCTTCTTCTTAAGAAAGTGCTGCTGAAACTTGTTTATCCTCATCTCTACTTAAGGTGAACGTTTTGGTGTGATGCACTCAGTAGCTGCTGATGCAGGTTTGGTGGAGCTTTGCTGTAGTGAAGGATCATACCAGGCTCAGTGGGGACCATAGGGAAAACCCACATATTGACACTAAAACCAAAAAAAACCAAGGTAAAAAATGGAACCTATGCTATACCTAATGATCATCTATTATTTCCCTTTCCTCTACTGTTTTAAAAACAAAGTATGAAGCTTCTAATGCTCAAAGGATCACTTTCTGGGATGCAGCTGTGCTGTACATAATATGCAGTGCACGTTCATGCTCAGAAACCCAATAAAACTGGTAATTAGCCCCTGAAACAAATTAGAACAGAAGATACAGTTTTATTTTGCATAGTGCCTTTTCTGCAAACTGTGTCTCAAAACACGTTGGAGAGTTAAGTAATGCAGAGCTTAAATAATAAGCGCACTGGGAGAGCAAATTAATAGAAAGGGATGTATATGGCCACAAAGCAGGGGAAATTGAGGATGGGAAGAGCTGAGGTCGCTTGTGTGGGTACCACATGGAGCTCAGGTCGAGTCTTGGCTCTCCTGTTGTGTTTGTCCCTCCGTGGTTTGGTCTCTGTGGGTGTTAAGGAGGGGATGTGTCCGTCTGCACGGGACAGGGAGGATGGAGGGCTGCAGGAACACTGAGCTGTGAGATGGATGAGGTATGTTCAGCCAGCTATAAAGTTAAGGAGGGCAATTTTGAGCCAATTTGTTCATCTTTCCTTTTCATGGCTGAAGACGGAGTACCTATTGCACCACGGCTCTCCCTTCCACTCCCTCTCTGCCTCATTGACTCAGCAGCTCACTTGAAATCTCAGCTGGAAACATAACTTTTTCTCCTTCCCTAGAACTCTCACTCTGCTTCTCCACGCTGTTATTTGTGATGCTGACTTGGTAGCTGTATTTAACACTGGGCAGCGCCGTGGGGATGCAGGGTGTGAAATATGGCCAGACTGCAGCGTGCTGCAACGCCGTGGGTAGCAAAGGCAAGGGCTGTTGGCCCTTTTCTCCTTGTTCTCCATCCTTGGAGAGACAGGGCTGATTATAAATCCTCTGGCTTTCACTTAACGCTCCAAGGAAGCTTGGAAGAGTGCGTGAAAAACGTTTGCAAAATACCTACAGGTCTAATGGACCTCATCATGGGCACATGGAGATCAGTGACAGCTTTAGTGGTAGGGGGTTTGTCTGTGCATCGCCTTGCTGGAACAGAGCTCAGGTTTGGGCCAGGCTGTCTTAGCATCACAAGGAGAAAGAGGTAAAATTGGGAGAAACCAGAAAAAAAAAGGAGTTTCTAAACCAGAGATGAGCACTAGAGCTCAGAGGGACCCTCATGTCATGGGCAGAGGAGAGCTGCGACAGATCCCAACCCCTTTGGGATGATGGTGGTCCCATTTCCCCCAGGCTGTCCCCATGCCTGGTGGGAACCTGCACACTTAGAGTCCATCACGAGCCTCTTTGGTGGACATGTCTGCAAGAGCAGCACAAGACACCGTTGATTTTTCCTTGGAGTCACATGGTTGCAGTGGACAAATGCCAACCCACAGGACCTTCACTGAATCTCCAAGCTTGTTGTCAGCTGGGCAGTTCTATTTATTTTTTTTTTTTTTAAATCGCTGTTGCATCTACAGTTTCTCAGTTTGTATGTTTTTTAGCACATTGATCTGAGTAGTTGTTTGCTTTGAGAAGGCCAAGCTGGTTTATTGAGTGGGAATGTGGATGCAGGAGTCATGGTGAAGTGCTGGGGTCTGCCCCCCAAGCCCTGAATTAAGGTTGACATATGGGTGGGCCCCATGGTCCTTTAAGAGGAGGGGATGAGTTTGCCTTTTGGCTTTCCTCCAAGGTGCAGCAGCCTTGCAGGGAAAGCCCTTGGGTGAACAAGCCCCAGGTGCCCCCATTGGGTCAATGAGTGCCAGGTGTCCTGCTGTGGGGATAAAAGCTGGGACCACTTGCAGGAAGGGTGCAGTGTCTGTCTGTGAGGTGGATGCACTGTGCAGAGGTTCCTGTTGGGGAAGGACCTCCTGACTCCTCATGCAACTGGATCCCAGTCAGGTCTGGCACTTACAAACGTGGGCTTTGTGGGGAGGCAACATGGGGTTACCTCTGTTGTATGTGATCACCCTATTGTCTTGGTTGTCTCCCATTTTCTCCATGGGTTACCGTGTATCTTTGTTTGTTCCATCTATTGCGGGTCATGCTGTGTCATTGCTGGGGTTGATATCTGTTATTTGTGATCTGACTTGTTTGTACCCCCAGTGATCCCCTATATACTGACCCCTTTATGTGCAATAGAATCTACTTATTGGATTGTTTTTCTGCTGCTGGCTGTGTCCTTTGTACTGGGCCTAGTGATTGGCAAAGCACGTGGTCCAAGGGTAGAAGCAAGGCAAGGCTGGGGGAAGCGCTCTCTTTCTTCAGGCCAAGTGATATATCAACAGGGGAAAAAACACCTCCAACTTTTGGGTTCAGAGTCACGTTTTGAGCAAAGTGTGCAACTTAGGACATCCACAAAAACGGATGTTTTTTTTCTCCCAGTGCATGGGAAGGAGATGTTGGCTCCTGTGTGCAGATCCCATGAATGTCTCTGCACCCAAGGTACAGCAGGCGTGCAGCAGAAGGACGCTTTGCTTGCAGCAAGCAGAGCTGCTGCCTGATCCCTTCACCAGCCCAAACCCAGCCAATAAAAATCTGTGATGACTTCGGTAACTCCGTTATTGGTATTAAAGCCTGAGGAAGAACCAGTATTTTAGAGGAAGAAGCAGGTTTTACTGTGGGGTTTACACCTGGCTCGGGATGAGATGTGACATGCTGCTGCAGGGAGGACGTGGTGGTGACCTTGCAGGAGGCTGGGTTTGTGCCAGTTTTGCAGACTTAAAGGCTTTCAAAAGCTGTAAGTGAATGGTGAATGTTAAAGCCAGAAGTTTTAATCAGAGTGAATGATTTTCAGGTGCCTGTTTCAGCCAGCCAGGGCTTGCTGGCCTCTGGTGCAATCAAGGGCCATTGAGCACCTTGGTGTTTGCAGAAGTTGTTGACTTACAGTTCAGGGCTGCTGAAAATTGGGTACAGAGACCTTCAAGCTAAACACCTCCAGGTCTCTCACTGGAAAGTTTTGGGCTCATAATGTCATTATTGCTGTTCTTGTAGAAGGATTGTTTCAAGAGATCCATAACCCACTTCTGAATGATCTCCAGGCTGGGTTTGCTTCTTCTTGCCAGCCAGATGCTGACCTGGGGCCGTGACATACAGTCATGGCTTTGCTTAAAGTTAAAGAGAAGGGGGAATACTTGGACTTCTTCACCTTTAAAGCAATCTTAAAGGTAATAATACAGTTCGGTGAACCGTCCTTCCCTGGAGCAGTCTTTCCTCCGCACACAGAGAAGGAATCATCTTCCCTCTTCTCCACACACTTATTTCCCATTGTTTTGGTGTTCTGGAAAATCTTCCCCGTACAGATCATTAATGAAGTCAGATATGAGAGAGCTCAGGGGGGACTTGGCTTTCCCTGTGTTTTTAGGCCATTTATATACTGAAAGGGGCCCGCAGGGCTTTTATATGCTGAAAGATGAAACCACCTCCTGAAGCCATGCTGTAGAGATTCAGAGTGATTTTTTTTTTTTTAGGAACCTGGAGCAGTTTTTGCAGCGCTTTTAACTCTTGCTTTAGTCTGATGGGATTTCTTCATCTCATTTTGCTGCAGATAAAATACTGTCCTTGAGGAAAGGAATTGCTTGATTTTTCTTTTCTCTAAGAAGCCTGCTTATTGAAAGTGAATTTTGGGTAGATTCTGGCCAGAATGATGGCCTCAAAATTGAAGTCTTTTATAGAAAAAAAGCAGAGCTTGGGCAGGAATGGTGCAAGGTGTCTTGTTGGTTTGCCAAAGTGTCTCAAACCCTACCCCTGAGGAGGCATCTGAAGAGGACAGGTCCCCCACGATTGTAACACTGTGCAAGTGGAGGTAATTGGCAGCACCCTGGAAAGCTTTGCTCTTTGAGGCCACGGTAGAGTTACAATACCACAATTTCTAAAGACCTCCATTAACCCAACAGCAATATTTAATAGGACATAACAAGCAGCATTTAAAATCCTTAGTCTAATCCTACCCAGGGTAAGTTGTTTTTAATTCCACTTGTTGTGCCAGTTAAGCACCACTGTTAGAGTAATACTTTAGATTAAAGCTATGGATATTTCTGTAAAAACATCTTGCAATTCTACACCTGAGTTTTTTCCTGAAGGATATGTTCTCGTAGGTGGTATTTGTTGTGTGTCTTAACAGCACATGGATGTCAGAGCTGAGAGACTTGATTGACAGGAGTATTTCACCTTTCTCTGCCATCTTCTGAAGTGCAGACTCTGTGTCCCTGAGGCCTGAGGGGTCATTGCTGCCTGTCACTGGATGTGTGACAGGAGAGAGAGGGACAGTCAGCTCCCTTGTCACCAGGGCTTAGAGCTATGGGATGTCTCATGTTTACACAGCTTCCCTGTAAGGGATCAGGGCATCCTAACAAGGATGCTGTAAGTCCAGTCCCAGCGGGTACCAGGGGCTCTTGCTCTGCAGAGCATCCCTCGTGATGTGGGGTGGCCCTGGGTCCCCACAGCCCATGCCTCTTGCCCCAGTCCTGCCTTCATATGGCACAGCTGGACTGTCCACAGCAGCGAGCCAAGCAACTCCCTCTTGAGTACTATTAATATCTTTCTTCTACAAGTCTCACAGGCTTATTATGGTGAATAATGAAAGCATATTCCCTGACCTTTGCTCTTTCTATCCAACTTGCATTCTAACAAGTATATGTATTTTTGACCCATCACTTGATGGGAAAAAGACTCTGTCTTGTTCAGCCAGAATTAAAAGAAAGTCAGGTTTAAGAACATGTTGAGATGAAGGCTTTCCTGGTGGCAGCTTGGTAATTTGCTGACTGCTGTCTCACTCTTTTCAGCCCCTCTGTTATGGTGAACTTTAACAGCATCCCAAGCAGTTGCAATAAAGAGAGGCTCCGGAGTAACTTCTTGCCTTTGTCGTTTAATTGCTGCAAGGAGAAGCAGTTATGATGCCAGGTTTTATGATACCTGGGGCTGGATTAAAATTGAAATAAGAAGTAGTTTTAGATTGGGAGCTCTTCAGGGGAAGGACTGTCTAGTCTGTGCAACACGTCGTGTGATGGGATCCCATTCTGTCTCAGGCTTGGGGGTGCTTCTGCATCATGAATATATCAATTTATTAACTGAATAATATATGAATATATTTTTCAGTTAATTTGTTTATGGTTGTTGCTGTTCAGAGAAATTTAAAAAGCTAGAGGATTTTATTTGGGATTTAGGAGCCTTGTAACAGATCTGTGTTAGATGTACATCCCCTGCTGCAGCATGGAAGTTCCTGAAAGGGATCTCCTTGTCCAGAGGAGGGGCTGCAGAGGGACAAGTTTGGAAGCATTGCCCTAACTTTAACAAGTAGAGAGAAACAGCTGTAGACCTGAGTATTTGTTTTTTTTTATCAGATTTCTGTCTTATATCAGCAGTCTCATGTGCTGAACACACTTTGCTATTCATGTAAACAAAAGAAGTCATATATATATGTGTGTGTGTATATATCCCAAATGTGTTAATCTGCACTATCTGACAGTTCCTGTGATGTAGGAGGATCTTTCAGCCAAAATGTCAGTTTTACTATTTGGCATCTAGCTGAGAGATTAGGCTGGAGGTACAGGAAATAAACCCTCTCCTGGAAGGCTGGCAGCAGTAGGCTGGGATCTCATATTTACATGTGAAATGTATTTGGTTAATATTGCCTGGGACTTTTTATTGTAACTGCAGAGGATAAAAACCTTGGAGATGGTTTGATTTGTTTGATATTCGTATTAGTTTATCGTAACAGATTATATCTCATTTATGTAAAGCAAGCAAACATGAAAAAATAGAAGCCATACATTCTCCCCCCAGGCTTGTTCAGTTATTATACTATTATTACAGTTAATTCAATATTATTTGGCTTTGAGAGGAATAGCTATTGTTATAGAAGTGCTCCAGAACACTTAATGCCACCAACACTACCTAATTGTCCTGTGAGCAGTCTCATTGAAATCCATAGGAAAAATCACAGGGACAGGGGTGATATTAGCTCTGTTTTGAAGCACGGATTTGGGACAGGTTTTGAAATGCTAGAGCTCTCATTTTGAGAAAAGACATGCAGAATATCAGCAAAACAAAGCAAGGCAAATGCTTTTCAACCCCCTTTGAGTTCAGCACAGGCTCCGTGTGTTGACGTCTACCTGGGGTTTTGGGGACTGAAAGAGGCCCTAAGGCATTAAAGGTGACATCTTCTCTCAGGAATATTTAAATTGTAGGGAGCAAGTATTGCTGTCCCTTAAACTTTTGTTGCTCCACAAAAGAGAATAAGAGATGTAAATGCAGGAAACCTCAACTCAGCTGGAAAAAAGGGAATGGTTATTAAAAGAATGAGAGTTTGCTGCCTGACCCCGTCGCATGTATTCTGCAGGTGCTCACAGGGGATGCTCTTTCTGGTCCAGATAATTTGCCATTTCCCTTTATCAGCTCCCAGCAGCATTATGCTGAAGGGGTTTCCTCGCTGGCAGTAAATTTGCTGTTACAACAGAGAACACAGGGATTTGCTACATCTTTACCCTCTTAACATTTACATCTCCTTCCCTGTCCTCTCCGTCTTATCTCAGTGACACCTGAACTGGGATGTGTGTAACACAGCGAGATTTATTTCCTGGAAGTGCTATAAAACCTCCAGGCTGGGGGATTCCCTGCCCTGACAGGTAATTTTTCAGGAGTGAGGGAGCATGTTGTGTTTCCCGGGAAAGCTGGGAGGGAGGGAGCAGTGCTGCAGTTTGGGTCTCATTCTCCCTGCTCTGACTTTACTCGTGTTTTCCACCTTCTGCTCCTCTCTGGCACGTAGTAACACTTTTTGCAACCCTGCTGCGTTTTTAGGACAAGAAGAGAATTGTGGTCTGGAATTTGGGGCGAATGAGTTGAGCAAACAAAGTGGGTTTGGATGGCAGGAGATGAATAGAGGGGACATGGGGGACGTGGCAGCACCCATTGGGGTGAGCAGGAGGGAGAAAGCAGCAGGGCTGGAGCCACAGCACACCTGCTTTTTGCTTTTTCTCAGTTTTAATGGAGAAATCTTCTTATCTTTACCCTTTGCAGCAGCTCTCAGGCCACAGCATCTCCCTTAGGGGGATGCTGCCCTGCCAATGGGGTGCATCCACCCTGACTGCTTGCTTGTATTTTATATCATGGGTTAAAAGGCAAGGTCTGGGGGTGGGTGATGGGGAGGTGGGAGGGACAGCTCTGCACCACTCCCCTCCCTTTGATTTCACACCCACGCTCAGAAGGAAGGTGTGGTGGTGTGGGTTGTGGGGGTGGGTTTTTTGGGGGGGGAAGGGAGAATTATTAATGAGTTTGGAGCGGTTGCCATGGGAACCTGTTGCTAATGAATCTCTGGGGTTTCCTCTCCACCTTGAGCCACGTTTCCTGGTAATAGCGTTCCCATGGCAACGAATGTCACTGATACCCTGGCTGGCTCCTGGGCCACCGCCTTGGATGGGCAGATAAAGCTCTGTTATGTCAGCCAGAGGGATTTCTATTCTGACCATAGACTGCCAAACCTCCAGTCCCTTCTCCAACACCTCTCACAAGTTTGGAGACTTTTTTTTTTTTTTTCCAAAACAGTTTTAACATTTCTCCCAAATTCCAAACCCGATCCCTTTCTCTCTGCTAGTTTTTCTTCCCCCTAAAGCCCTGTGGTGCTGCAACCTTTGCCTCAATCCCACATTGATTCTATCTCCTGGCTGCCTCTTCTTCCTCACCATCTCCCCTCCACTGACTCACTGTCTGGCCCTGTGCTGGGGTGAACCAGTGCTGAGCATTTCAGGAGGAAAGCCTGGGAAATGTGGGGATTTCTCCCTGGCTCTTTGTGATGGGCTCAGTTGCAGAGTATGGGATAATTAGCTGCAAGGTAATTAGTTTGCAGCCTTATGATTTTTCAAAGTGCTGAGCTGGGTGGCTTGGGCTCTGTGTGGGTCTTGGTGTGTGTAGCTGATGGAGAATGAAAAGTTAAAATATGCTTTGCGTTTCTCCAGCCCTTGCAAACAAGGTGGGAGCTCCCAGGGCAGGGGGACAGGGTCAGCAGTGCCTGGCACAGGGGCAGTGGGACAGCAGGAGAGGGCACAAGCTGAAGGAGTTCCACTAGGGAATTACCTCTTGTTGGATTTGGGAGTTTATTGGGGTTTTCTTTCCCCTAAACCAAGTTTTTAGGAGGTTTTTTGGGTTTTGTTTTTCCTTTCCTGTGGCTCAGAGCAGGAAGATGCTGCATTGTTACCCCAAACCATGCAGTGCCCGAGCTGGAATCTCTGGCTGGAACCAGGAGGGTTTAGAGGCACTATGGAGTGAGGGCCACACTCAGCTCCCCATCACCTCCCCTACAAAAGTTGTACCCAGCTTCAGATCTGAACTTATTTGCCTGATGGTATAGAGTGGATTGATTCAGGAGCTTTGATCCAGACTTGCTCTGGATGGCTGAGACACGTGGCCCTGTTCCCCAGGAGGTGCTGTGAGATACGGGGACAGTCCCCATTCTCACACTGTGGGCAGTTGTGCCCAAGCCAGCGAGGGATGCCACTGTGATTTTGGGGTTTTTTTGAGGCTCAATGTTAAAGAATTTCAATCCTCATTGCCTGCCCCCCACAGCAGCTCTCACAAGCAGACACTGATGCTGCCAGAGTCAGGAGAAGCCTCTCTCCATCCTTGCTTTAGACAGCTAAAAGCAAAAGAGGAAAATAAAGTGAGGACCAACGATTTCTCTCCCTGCTCTGTTGGCATCCAAGACCACTGCTGATTTCTAGATGGACAGCATCTCCAAGTGCAGCTAAAAGCAGGGCTTGAACCTCCTCTCAGAGAGATTTTTTGGAAGAGTTCAGGTTTCTTTCTGGTTCCTGGGATTTTCCTGGCGTTCCTTGCAGAGGGGTTTTTGAGTCCCATGTGCATCCAGCATCCTGGGCATCCCCAAAACTCTTCTCACCTCCTAAAGGGGATTTTCATCTCTGAAAATCAGCCAGACCTGGTGCTGCTGTTTTAGCTGAAGGACTGATTGTGGTGGTGGGAAGCACTGGTGCAAGGAGCTGGCTTCTCTGGGAGGGACAAGGGGGGACAAATGAGGGTGCCTGAGTGACACAGAGAGCTGGACCCTGCTGAGTGGTCGGTGTGCTGGACTGACACTGAATTTGTGTGTGTGTCTACATGATGATGGTTCTCTGCAAAAAAGTTCTCTTTACTCTAGCAAGGTGAATTAATTATCTGCACTAGGACTGATGTTCAGGCAGCACCATCCCCATACAAACTGTGTACGTGGGAAAGGCAGCGAGAGGCCAGGAAAACCACATTTGTATTCCTGTTTCATCCCATCTTTCTGGTACCAGAGGTAAATGAGGTGCATTTCATTAACGGAGAATGTGGCTCTGTGTAATTGCCTGGTAGCTGCTGTCCTCCAGAGCGGCCAGCAAAGCCTGGCGCCATCAGCTCGTTAGAGAACACAAATTCATTAGGGGAGACCACGGCTCTAATGGCAGCCCGTGACACAGGTTTGCCTCTGAGTCACATACGTGGCTTTGCTCGGAGTGGTAAGTCTGGTCAACAGTTTTCCAGCCATTTAAAAGCTGGTTTTCAGCAGGAAAATTGGGTGTTTGAATACAAATGGAGCAACTGAGAAGATCCAGTAATGTAGAGTAACAAAAAAACCAACCCAAAAAGGTGGTTTTTCTTTAATTTATGGGATGAATGCAGCAGGACAAAAATCTCCTCTGTATCAGCAATGTCTCATTGGCAAGCAATGGAGAAGAGTATAATAGATGATTAATATCTTAGTTTATCTACTCAAGCCAGCCATCTTCCAGCCACTAGCCCTGGCTGTAAATTCTCAATGAAGGGAGCAGCAGTCTGCGTAAGCGCTTAAGTGCTTTTGCTATTCAAGGCAGAGCAGACACTGAAATCCATCAGAAGGTCTATTTTTCACCAGGCAGTATTGAGTAATCTGTTAAAGCCAAGTCACCTCTCATCATGGGCTTTGGGCATGATGATATTTTTCCTCTCATGGCACCTTTCATACAGGGATATATATATTTTTGGGTAGCACTTTGTAGGTGTGAATAAATCAAACCTGAGGAACTGTGGAGGAAGAGTGGAGGCACAAGAGGGCTGGAGTACTACGGGAGAGGGAGAACAGGACTAGGAGTGCTGAGAAATCCCAAATCCTTATTCCATGAGCAGACTTTAGCTCCTTAATGCCCTCTGCTATCCTGGTTTTATTTCTTCCAGGATCATTATCACTGAGATGAAAGCATTAACGGTGATCATCTAACGCATGTGTGTGTACACCCAGGTATGAAAGAGCATGGCTAATGATACCTTGTAAAACAATGAATAATTTATCTCATGACTGATGGCAGCTCTGAAGTAGATACAAGATCTTGTACCCATCTCACAGATGAGTAAACTGAAGCTAATTGAGTCTTTGTGAGATCATAAATAAATGGAATGTGTTGTAATACAGGTGTTGCTGTTGATACTGTTGATGTGAAGGAGAAGGTGAGCTCTTGGCAGAGTGAAATTACCATGGTGCAGGGGAAGGAAAATTAAGTAAATGCAACCCACCAAGTGGTTGATTGGCAGGTGGAGTGGTGTTTGACAGAGCGAGTCGGTCTTTGTTCGTGTCAGTCTGGATTCCCAACAGTGAGAGTTGTACCATAGCTGCATGAAATGACATATGATGAGAAGGTGGACAGACACACAGACAGCAATACCTCATGGGAAAGACATGCTCCCTCTCAGTGCTGCTTATTGTCTTAGCTCAGTAAATGGGTGTTGCAAATATAACACATTAGCAAGCAGTGCTGATTTTTTTACCTTGTATCATGGTACACAAGCCACAACAGGATGGCATGGGCCATGTCTGTCTCCAGGTGCTGGGTGGCTCTCACCATTGTCCCATGCACCCTGGTGGTGCTCAGAGCTTTGGAAAATCTGCCTCTGAGAAGTATTAAAAAATCTTCTCTCACCTTTAGGCAGCCATTGGGCTGTTGCTGGAGTCCTCTCATCTGCTCTGATGTTCCTACCAAACACAAGGGGTGGAAGAGAGGTGTTCTCCCCACTCCCTCCCTCCACAGGATCTCCTGGCTGTGATGGGAGGACCACATGGGTGATGTCCTCCCCACCACTCCTGGGTGTTTGCTGTCCATCTTTCCATGCACTGCCATGGGAAATGGCAGCAGTGTAACTGTATGAGAAGGGGCTGGTCTCTGCTGGTGAGGTCTCCACCTGCCTCCCTATCCACTCCCGTTACTCGTTATGCCTCACAGATCAGTTTTTGTTGTTCCCAGCATTCTTCCTCAGAACTGCACATTGCAAAGAAGCCTTTTTAAAAATACCCTTCCTTACTTGTTGTTTTTTCATTGGTTTTGAATGAGAAATATGTCATCAGATGTCTGGCTTCCAGCCTGTGCTCTTCAGTGCTTCCCAGTTCAGTATGTGCAGCGATCTAAATAGATTTATTTAGACAAGGAGCACTCAAAAGAGCTGTCTGCTTTTCCAAAGAAAGTTGAATTTTGGAGTAAAACAATCATTCTGTGTGTAAATCTGTGGAAGGCCACTTGGAGCCACCGTAAAATGTTTTGATGTCCTGTGGCCACCTCTGGTAGATGCCTTGCTTTCCAAGGGCTTCTCCGAAAACGGATGGCTTTGCTAGGGAGCCTGGAATGTTTTGCTGCTTAATTTAGACTGTTTATCTCAAGAGGTCCTGGAGTTCAAAGACTAAAGAGATGCACTGAAGCTGTTCTCTCTCTCCCAAGCCTTTTCATAGCATCCATCCACGCTGCAGGTTGAACCATCTTGTAATGCCTGTGCAGACTGGAGCATGCTAACCTCTTATTCAGTAGGATTTCTACTTCTTATTAGTTTGATAACCCAACCTGACTGATGCTCCTTGCTTTTCCTTCTTTCTGGGACTCCAAAATTTGCATGGAAAACCACACCAGCCAACACAACGTTGCCATTCCCCTCGTGTTTGCAGCTCCCACTAGACCGTTGCTGACTTCCAAGCAGTGCCCGGAGAAGAAAGGTCAGCTTTGAGGAAGATTTATTAAACCTGGCAGCCTTTCTGCAAGGCTGTCGTTCCAGTTCTGCCATCCTTGACCTTGGATGTGAGGCTGATGGGCAGGGCTGCAGGTTGCCAGTTGGCTCGTTGGCATGAAGTCGTCAGCCTGTCGAGCTTGGTAGAAACGCTGATGTTTTCAGTGAGGTTCAGATTTCAATTTAGTGAGTGTGATTTCATCTCAGCCAGAGTGTTACAAATCCAGAGTAATTACAGTGGAATTATATCATTGCATGTGAGAGGCTGTTCACAGCCGGTTCTTCTTAATCTGAGGGACTGATTTAGGCTTTATTCACGATTTCTACTATTAAATGTTTAAAGTTTAACAAGAAAAAAAAGTCCTCTGTTCAATTAAAAGAGGATGTAAGTATTGCATTTAGATCAAAGCCAGACCATTATTAAATCCTTCAGTTGCAAGAAAATAACCATTTCTACAACAAAATGTTAAGTGGTCACCCTCTGATAAATGCCACCTTTTATGAATTTAATTAGAAAACATTTATTTTATCCAATAATCTTGGAGTGCTGGAAAGGTATGCCAGTTGCCAGGACAACCCATTTCTCTTTTTTTTTTTTTTAATCTTTATTTTTCCTCCCCCTTTTATTTCTCTTATGTCACTTTTGATCACATCATCTTGAAAGAAGGTTTTATTATTTAGCTATTCAGGCTAGCTTGATTGAAAGGCAGAGTTGGGTTTTTTTTTGTTAGCTAATGTAGTTTGTGGAGCTCTTCTTGCAGGGTCCCTCTGCATTTGTGCCTGTCCTCTATGGAAAGTCACGGCGAGACGAGCAGAGCAGCGGGACTGACAGGGAACACTGCAAAACTGGAGTAGAAGCAAACCTCTCCCCTCTTCCCCCAAATGCCTTCTCTTTCCTGCAGATCTCAGCTGTGCAAGTCCTTGAGCTGTCTGCCCGAGTTAGTTTTGTGACATGGGACACGGTGTGAGAGTCGTGAGCGCGCGTGGCAGCAAAACTCCTGTGGCAGAGTGAGGGTGGCTCAGAAAGTCTGTCTGATTCAGGGTGGTTTCCTGGAAAACCTCTTTTCTCTCTCCCGTCCTTCCCTCCCCGCTGTAACACTCTGAATTTCAAGTTGGGATTTATTTTTAATTACTTAAGAAGCAAATAAACCCAAAGGAAGTCATGCACGCAGAGCTTTGCTTTCCTGACCAGGGCTGGTTAAGCCCAACTAGTTGTCTTGCAGCAATGAAATTCCACCTACAGCACTTGCTCAAGCCCCAGGGAAGATATATTGGGTATTATTTAGACTGGATATTAGGAAAAATTTCTTCACTGAAAGGGTTCCCCAGCACTGGCCCAGGCTGCCCAGGGCAGGGGGCAGTCCCCATCCCTGGAGGGATTTCAGAGCCGTGGAGATGTGGTGCTGAGGGACATGGGGCAGTGGGGACTGGGAATGCTGGATTAATGGTTGGACTGGGTGAGCTTAGAGGTCTTTTCCAACCAAGGCTGTTCTATGATTCTAAGAGTTCTTTGTGGCAGGTCCATCCCCATGCCGTGAGGGCAGGTCGGTCACTGGGGCTGGCAAAAGGAGCCCTGGCAAAATACCAAAAAAAATATTTAAAAAATACCAAAAAATACCAAATACCAAAAAAAAACCCCAGGTGAAACCCTGGGAAGCTGTGTTCAGTCCGTGCTGGGGCAGCCCTTGGATGGGTGCCATGGGAGAAGGCTATCCATCACTCTGGCTGGGGGATGCAGCCGTGGCCGGGGTGAAGCGCTGCAGAGGACAGGCTGACAGATTGATTTAAGGCAGCGGAGGAAGAGCGATCTCTCTGCTTCACGGGTTGAGGCTGCAAGGTAGCCAGGGTGAGTTATGCAGGGGCTCAGGCAAGGTGCGTGGGGGAAACAACTCTATCTAGAAAACCAAACATATTTAATCCACAGTCATAGGGATTTCACTTTGCAGGCACGAGGAGATGAAGTGTGTTAGTGTCTAGCACGATGCCAGGACTTTTATACCTCCCAAATCCCTCTTGACTTTTGGGTGGCAGACTGCAACCCCTCAAGCAGTAAGTGTGACTTAACCCCTCTCAAAGTCAAGTCTGGGCTGTCCTCAGGGAGCTCCTCCTTGGGCTGTCACCCTTTCCCTGCTGAGTTTGCATCAGAAAAATCCCTCACTTGCTGCAGACAGTGGGAGATGCTCCATTAGTATTCATGGGGTGCAGTGTCAATGCTATTTTTTTTTTTTCTTTTTAATGTGAATTGCACACACACACAACTTTGGAAGAAAATGTTCCAAGTGTATGATTTACATATAAAAATGCAACTGTGTGGTGTGGGGACATCCAGGTTGGTCTCTAATAGTGTGTGGTTTTTTTTGTCCCCCCCCAGTCTAACTGTGGCTTTGGATTATAAAGATATTTGTTTCTTATTCAACCTAGATAGCTGAGAAAATTAGAAAAAGCTACAGAATACATAAAAGAATTGTAGCTGGACTGCAGTGATTTACAGGGAGATAATTTTGTTGATTAGTTTTGGTGCTGTTCCCACGTTACACAATGTCACACAAATCCCAGCGCGCCACCAGCCCAGATGTTTGATTTTTATTGCTTTTACATAAGATTGGGAATCGGGAACGGGTTCTAATTGCCTTTCCTGGTTTGTGAAGTATTTGGGAAGCCCACATGGTCCTCTGCCAGGTGATGTATTGCCTCTGCCTGGGTTACACTGCTCAGCCATAGAGAAACACACGATGGAACTGGTGGGCTTTTCACTTCTTTCTTTCCTAATTGGAAGTAATTATGATCACATGTCTTCTTCAATAATGATATGATATGGCTGTGTTTAACAAAACACCATTGACACAAAATTCAACTGAAATTCATATTTGCTTTTACTGCTGGTGGGGAAAATGGGTAGGGATGTTTAAAGCGAAGCTGCAGGATTGGCAGTGCTGGAGGAGGCTGTGTCTTGGCCTTGGGGCTTCTGAGTCCTTTGCATGGGGAAAAGCAGAAGATAATCAGATTTTCAACTCAGACATCTCAAAACTGAATTGTATGTTGTTGTTTTGTTTTGCATCTACTTTGGGTTTTAAAATTTCCATCAACCTTGTTTTACAGTAGAGCTTTTTTTCTCTAAAAAAAAAAAAATAATCAAATTTGAAATTAAGCCCTGAGCTGGTAACAGTTTACTTTGACCTGCAAAAAACAGAGGAGGATAAAAGGAGATGGATTACAAAAAATCTCTCTGGAAATAATGGCTCAGTAGGTGTCAAAGGACTTGAATCTTGAATCCTGCCTTTGCACAGACTTGCCATATCATCTCGGGGAAATCACTTACAAACTCTTCCTGGATTTTAGACCCTCTATAAGAGCCTAAAAGAAGTTGGAGCTACTATGATAAAAAGCTATATGTCTTTCTAAAGCTTTATTGATTGCACCAGCAAGTCCACTCCAGGTGGGCAACGCAGTGTTGTCTCTTCCTCCTCCTCCTCCTCTGCAAAATCTGGTTGCTGCAGAGGTGACATGTGGACATGGCACTTGGAGAAGGTATTTGAGAGCTCAGAGCTCTCCTGAAGCAGGTGTGACTTGTTGCAGAGGGAGAAGTCTGGCCCTGGGAGGTGAAAGTATGAACAGGAGAAAACAAGTGACACTTGAAGTTGAGAGTGGTGGCCCAAAGGGCTTGTAGATACGGCTGGGAAGGCAAACCACCATGTCCTGATGGAGCATCCTCCGGGATGACACTGGGCAAGGATGAGAGGCAGTGGCCAAGCACAGAGGGTGGCTGGAAAGACAGATGGACAATGGGCATGCAGGGTCCTGATCATGGGCTTTTGTGGAACAAACCATGACTGAGCCTTAGGAGGGCTGAGATCCTCCATGGGGATCTCATGGTGACCTGGCCCCTGATCAATGGGGCTTTTCAGTTCCTTATCCTGGAAGAACTAGTCTCCCACAGATAAGTCCAATTTGTGGGTCAATGGCATTACCAGGGATGATTTTGATTGGCATGATCCAGGTTTTACAAGTTTTTCACTTCAGCTTCTGTCAAAACATATGAATGAGTTGGAACGCAAAGCCTGTCTCCAAAATGCGGAAAATATAATTAAAAAGGGACTTTGCATGTATTTCAGAGAACATTTAAATGCTGAGGGTGTTTCAGTCTTTCATTTCAAATTTAATAGTGCTGAACGGGTGAGACGGAGGATGCGGAGTTTTTTGTTCCTTGATGAGGGCAAACCTGTTAATGGACTTCATAAATTGATTTTTGTGTTGTTCTTTCTCTAATCAAATAAAACTAACTAGAAAATCCTTTAACAAATTTCTGTGCGACCAGGATTTGAATTACCAGCGCATCCTCGTGTATTGCAGAACCAATGGTTGTTGTTTAATGAGAGAAACTGTAAAAGCAAATGTTATTAGAAATATTTTCATGAACTATTAATTTTATGCAGACCTTTGCCCCAGCTAAACTAATGAACGTGGCTATTTGTTTGGCTTTTTGGGGCAGCCCAGATGTTGCAGCAGGATGCTCGAATGTGGGGACCGGCCACTGAACGTGGTAGGGACCATGGCTGGTTGAGTCATCTGCTTTCATTACTCAAAATCAGTAGAAAGAGAAAAGGAGAATGTAAATGACTAAATATTATGCTGAATTTAAAGCTTTCCCATTTTAAGAGACTTGTAAATGTTTCATGTATTTCTTTCATAGCCAAAATCATGAAACTGGCTTCAAAATAACCTAAAAAAACCCAAAACCCCTCAAGCTTTCCCACCCCCCCCAAAAGCTAACCCCACAAAAACCTCCCAACCTCGAGCCATTAAGATCTTAAGATGTTCCTTTTCATCTTTGGCTTTCTGGCTTAGCCTGCCCTGCCTGCATTTTTGGGTGAATAAAGCGATCTGGGCTGGAGCTTTTTAAAAAATGAAAGCCAGCTGATTTCTAGACAGGTACACCTGACTTCAGAAGTTATACTGAAAAAGAAAAGCCTCAAAAGAAAGGTTATTCCCATAAAATTATGATAATTGGCTGGGATCCTTTGAAATCCCAGTGCCTGCCAGGCTCCTGCTGGTCTTATGCCGTGAGTGCTGTTGGAGGTGGCACTCCAGAGGTTGTCCCACGGATTTCAGAAAGATGGTGGCTTCCCAGCCCTCTGCCTTAGGGGGACAGCAGATAAATAAGCCAAATAATTAAGGCAGCAGCTTCCACTGCCCCAGTCACAGGCTCACGAGAGCTGTTGGGAACGATGCCGAAGGGGGTGGTGATTCCAGCTCTGGAAGAGTGCTGTGTGAGCAGGAGCCTGCTTGTGACACTAGCTTTTTCTTTTTTCTTTTTTTTTTTAAATTACCATCATTTTTTAGCTTAACTCTTCACTTAACTCTTTTGCATACTCTTGACCTATTGTAGTCTTTTGCCCTGAGGCCAGCTGTTGACCTTTGATGTCTCTAAGCACTAGTTGTCCTGTCCTCATTCCCAGGAGATTTGTGATATTTTCCCAGTGCATTAGCTGCTCCGTGGCACTCGTGGCCATTGCATCTTTCCCCAGCCTTCGTGTCCTGGAGGGACATCACCCCGAGTCAAGGGAGAAAAATACTCTCTTCCTTAATTTTTGACAGCAAGCTATTACCTGATTCGATTGCGCAGGGTTGGCCAGCGGAAGAGAGAGGAAGCCATCAGTGAAGCAACAAAAAAAAAAGGTGGCAATGTTTTATAGCTTGTTACAAAATGAGATTAGCAGTTCCTGCTGCCTCTTTGTCCTGCTGATTTCCCTTATAACTTAATCAATAGCATTGATTGGTCAGTAATGGCATGTGCAATGCCTGGAGCTTTATTTTTGGCCAGAAAGGCTGCGATGGAGATAAGGAGCTCATTCCTGTTTGGTGTGTGCAGGGGGACAGGGAAGCCCTGCTGGAGGAAAGCCACCAGCCTGCTCTTGGAGGTGATGGAGGAGGATGCCTGTGTCTACTGTCACCAAACCCTCCTGGGCTTCATAACTCCACAGTTGCACCCTGGGGGTTCACCATGTACCCCAGTGAGCAAAGGGGATGAGGATGATGGGATGGAGGGTGAACCCTTGAGCTCAGTGGTGATTTGGTGGTGAGGTTCTCTCCAGAGGAGGGGTATCGACAGCTCTTCTCTGTGTGAGATAACTCACCGTGTCATGTCCTGGCACAGCTTTGCTTGGTGTCTTGTGTTGAGTTCTGGGTTGGACACAGCTGGGGCAAAGCAGACCCTGGATGACTGGTTGGACTTGGTGCAATAACATGCACATCCCATGAGCGAGGTAGGAGAAGCACTCATCACCTTGTGGCTTTTAAACCCTGCGTAGGTGAGGATGTGAAGCACATCTCTGCGTTGGCACTTGCAGGTGTGTCCTGGTTCCCCAGGAGCAGCCCCCAGCCCAGCCATGCAGGCAGCCATGAGCAGCCCCCAGTCAGAGGGAGATCCCATCAAGGCACTGACTCACAGCTGGATCCCACACCACTCATCATGCTCCTTATAAAAGGAGGGAGCTCAGGGAGGGTGGAGTTCCTCTTCCTGGGGCTCCTTCCTCCTGGCCTTCTGCTGCTGCTGCTGACGCCAAGGACCAGGCTGAGTAGAACCTTGTATGCTTTATGTTGGTGATTGTATTAGTTCTGTTATTTCATGAAATCTCTTTCTACTTCAACCCAGGGGGCTTCTCCCTTTTTTTCCCCTGATTCCCCTTCTCAGCTGGGCAGGGGTTAACATACGGTAGAAAAACAGCTGCAGCTTAGCCCCAGGTAGAGGCTATATGTAGGTAAGGGGACAGTGTCCTGGCCAGGGCTTTTACTGCTGAAGTAAAGGCCATGATAAGCTCAGCTCCAGTCTGAGGAACTAATGGGGAGGAAAAGCAAGAGAAATTGTACAGCTGCTTTTTAATTGATAGCACCATTGATTTTTCTAATTGACGTTTCAAGCAGCTATGACAGGCTGTCTGCAGAGCTTGTCCCCCACTGTCACTTCTCTTCGCTCGCCTGGTTTGTTTGCTTTCTGCCAGAGAGGATTTTGTGAACCTCTGCCCACCCACGGCCTCGTGGTCCCACTGCTAGAATACTGCAGAGGTTTCCTGAATGACAAATATTCGATTCGGGGAGGTTCAGCCAGAGAAATCAAAGTCCACTGTATATCTGTGTCGCTGTGTGTTGTATCCATACCTCCATGTAGGTGTTCCTCTGACACATGAAGTGCAGGTCCCCATCCCACTGGGGGTTTCCTCTGGCTCTCAGCTGTGTGGCTGAGGGGGGGTCCCTAGGGACGTGGGGACCAGGGTGTGCTCAGCAGCACGTGTCGACTATGTGGCTGGGCACTGCAAAGCCAGCGTTGCACCAGCACCATCCCAAAGCTTTTCCCTGTGTTTTCTACCCGTAGCAGCTTTGAGAAGTGGCTTTGTGAATGCAGTAACCCTCATCTGAGGATGCTGGGGGATACTCTGAGGTCTGAGACCTTGCTGCAGTTAAGAACTGATGTTTCCTAGCAAGGAGCAGGCAGGAACCTCTCGTATGGCCCAGCAAAGTTTCCCACTGCATTAAGGTGGATTATGGAGAGATTAACCTGTGTTTGGGCCCTAATTACTAATTATTGAGTGTTCCAGCCTCCTCTGATGCCGTGTCTTGTCGAGCTCATTGGTGCTGAGGGTATAAATCTATTTACTCCAGCCTCATCTGATTCATTATTTATCGCTCAGCGTTTACTTTGTGAAGCATCTCGCTGTACCCAGTGCAGCCTCGGCTGCCAGAACCAAACAGACCTTTTGATCCCCAATTTGGGTTGTGCCTGTTTAGCTCAGTCTCAGGGGACAGGCCAGGGGGGGCTGGGAGGGGGAGATGTTAAACGGAGCAGCTGAGCTCCGCTTCGGTTCCTCGCTGCTGTCGGTTGTTCCAGTTTTGTAGACGATAGCGTCCCAAGGAGTGAGATCAAAGCAAGAGGGAAAATAAATATATGCCAAGACACATGGTGCTGGGGTGGAACTGCCACTTGTTGCGCTCTCCCCTTTGAGATGCTTAAATTGCAGCTTTGCTGTTCCACATACTAATTACCCGTTGTTCGATTTTTGCCTTTAATTAGGAGAATAAACCTTTTTTTTTTTTTTAATTAAAAGAAAAAAAAATTCAAATAAAAAAAAGAAGTTGGTCTTAAATCTTTCTGCCAGCACATTGAGCTGTTCCAAGGGCTAGGCTTTGCCTGGAGTGCTGTGCAGAGCTGATCCATCCCAAGGATGCTCCTGGGTGTGCAGGGAGGAGCTACATAGGGACTGTGGTCCCCTATATCTGTGCCCTCCTCCTCTCCCGTGACATCCGTGCCGGACCCACTGGGCATTTGGGAGCCTCATTGCATTGCTCTTGCTCTAAGGTAATAGAATGATTTCTTTTCTTTTTGCAAAAGTGTGAAATAATCCATGTCACTGTACTTCTGGACTCTTAATTCCCCTTCCTTTTCCCTAGGGTGGGTTTTTTAAAGCTTTTTTTCCCAGAATTGCCTAGGTTTTGAATTAAGAGTGCCTCAAAACTAGCCTGTGAATACAAAATGAGCGTATGCTGAATATTTTTAATGGATTTATCCTTTCCCCATGACATAATTTTAAATTTTTTATCTTGAATTGCTCCCTGCCCCCATCCCTCTCCCAACATCCTCATCCAAGGACCGAAAATTACAAATCCTGAAAAAAAAACAGGATTTGCTGTAGCATCTCAGTTCACTGTCCAGCACTCCCAGCGTGGGCATCGTATCTTATATAAACTCTTCCACAAACTTAACAGCCTGCAAAGGATTCAGATTTCCTTCTCCTGCTAATTTGGGAGCGAGCGAATGGGCCAGGCTCACGTGGGACATGGTGCATCATGGAAAAGGCTGCTTCACCCCCCTAAGTGGAGGCAGAAATAAAAAGAAGAAGAAATCAGAGGTATGCAACCGCTGCCATTAGCAGGGACAGTATTTCCAGCAGCCCCTGATGGTTGGAGGGTGCTGCTTCCCATTTGTGGTGGCATGTGAGCATGACAGCAATGTCTAATTGGTTGCAGCATCATTGATTCCCATCAATAAATTAAGAGTGGGTGAGCTCACTCAATACTGGTCTGTGTGCCAGAGTGAATGCTGCTCACCCTTATGCAGAGGTCCCAACTCAGAACATCTTGGGTAGCCTCCAGCCCTCTGTAGGTGTTGGGTTTGAGTATTAAAAGGCTTTTGTATTGCTTGTGCTTTGTGATAGTCAGTTGCCCTTTTATTTCCAATGCATTAATTTGGTTTTTTTGATTTGTTGGTTTTTTGGTTTTTTTTTGGCTTTTTTAGGGTTGTTTTGGGGTTTGGGTTTTTTTTTTTTGGTTCATGAATTTTTATGATTGGAAAACACATTCTCCCGTGTAGCAAGCATGAAAGATTTAGGTTGGAATAAATGGATCGGCTTGGCATATGTACAGTGGCCGCACAAATTATTCTTTTTAAGCTCCGTGGAGATAATTAAAAGTAGCTGCGTGGGCGTGAGAGAAGCAACAGCCCAAATTCTGTCTCGGTTGTACCAGCTCACCCCTCTCCCTTCTGCCCAGCTGATGCTGGTGATCAGGAGCAGATCCAGCACATTCTGTGATTTCCCGTTTCGTATTAATTCATTAAATTTTGCACTCATTAAAACACTTACAGCTTTTAATGGAAAAATTAAAACTGATCTACGGAGCCTCAGTGAGTGACTGAGATTGAGGCATGCAGTCAAGTGGGAATTGAAGCTGAACCTCAAAGAGAAGTACAGTGACAACGGAGGATGTAAATGGGATTAATGGAAGAGAAAATGCTCAGAGGAGATGTTGAGAGGAACACAGCATGAGCTGCCCATCATCCACCAAAGAGATGAGGGAAAAGCTGATTTCTGGAGACTTTTTGAACTTGGCTGGGTGATGGAGAGGTTGTGAGACCAAGATGGGCTCGAGGGGGGTGATGGCTTTGCCAAATGCACCAACCTGATCCCACACTGTGTGAGTGTATTTCTGAGATGTACAGAAGTGGTGCTGGGGGACATGGGGTAGTGGGGACTGGGCAGTGCTGGGTTAATGGTTGGACTGGATGGTCTTAGAGGTCTTTTCCAACCAAGGCTGTTCTATGATTCTATGATGGGTGAGGAATACAGAGCAGAGAACAGGTTTGTGGTGGCCTTGGATAAGCAAGAAAACCTCAACTGTTGCTTTCTTCTGTTTTTTTTTACTTTCTGTCAAATACTGCTACAGACTCTGCATGGCTGAAATGTTTGTGTTTTTGTTGGTTTTTTTTTTTTTTGTGCCTTCTTTAGCTCAAAATCCAGATTTGCTGTGTTGGTAAAGCAGGCAACTAAATCCCAGTTTCCCTTTTTTAATTAAAAGTAATGCAGTGAGTGGGGCGGCTCTGTGCAGCGGTGAGCAAAGCAATTCCTGTGGTCCCCTCATGGCTGACGAAGCATCACCTCTGAAAATCCAATCCAATTCCAAGGCGTGGGAAAACCCCTCTGCAGTAAAACAGTGCAGTAATTTGGTTTTTAATATTACTTTATTGCTGCACTGGCTAGGAGTGCTCTTCCTGGGCTCTGCTGACAGCAGTTTTAGGCTGGGGAAGTCCATTTTATTTAGTAATAATTCAGGACTTGAGCATAAAATTCAGATTTTTTTTTTTTTTTTCTGCTTTTGTATGAATTTGGGGATTTTTTTGACCTAGGAATAGTTAAGAACAAGGAATGGTCCAGGTGGAGGAGGTCAGAGTTTCTCTCCTCTGCCTTCCTCTTGCATGAGGTCATCAGTAACCTGCTGCTGCCCTGGGATCTCCTGCTCTGTTGATCTAAAAGAACTCTAAAAGTTGTGTTTTCTATCCTTACTTCTGGACTGAAAGTTCCATAATTGAAATAGGAGTTGTGTTTTCTTCTGTATCTTGGCTACAGAGGCGACTTTGGCTGATACATGGGGGGCTGGTTGCACCTGTTTCAGGTCCATAGATTATATGAAATATTTGGAGAACAAGGTGTTTGTTTGATATGAAATATCAAAAAAAACTATACTTTGTTTTTTTCTTTCTCTCTGTACCTGTGATACAGAACTAAGTGAACTCTGGTTCATGGTTTGCAGTTTCAGCTGGTCACCTGCTGGGTGCACTGAGCTGGATGGTGTCCAGGAGGTTTCTGTCACACATGGTTCAGTGGTCTGTACTTGTTGATGCTCCACAAAAGCTCCAGCTAGCCTTGCTGTGCCGTGCCTGAAATAAATAGTGGGAAGGAGACAAATAGGCTTGGAAAGAGCAACGCAAGTCATTTAAACCTTCTACCTTTTGTTTTAGAAGCAGGGCTGAACTTTGTGCACCTCCTCTGTGAACATCTTCCCTTGGAGTCCTTTGAGCTGGCTTTCCCGACATGTCATTTGAGTCCCCTGCATTTAATGGTTTCTAAATACAGTGGTTATTATCATTTTTTTTCCTCTTGACAAGTCTGGTGACAGAATAGCTTTGCTGGGTTCCTCTACCAGGATTGGAGCACGTTTCACCCACTAAACAAAAATGATGTGACATTTGCAATATTTGTGCTGGCACTGTCTGCACCGGGCACATAGAGCAGCAATTAACACCTGATCCAAAACGTGAATTGGCTGGTTGAGTGCCTTATAAAAATTAAACCACTTTTTATCTGATCCTTCCCTTCTATTGTCTTCCGCTGTGTGGTGGCAGACAAGTATTCAGCACCGAGAATAGTCCCTGCATGAGGCTGTTGTTTAGGGCTGCATCTGGTTTTCATTGCTGCCTCCAGATAATATCCTGCAAGTGCCTGGCACTGTGGCTTGGGAACTGATGGGTGCTGCCAGTAGCCTGTAGTCGCTGTCTGGATGGGTCCTTGTGGGTCCCCACGGGACCTCGCAGCATCCTTGGTCTCCCCAGGACTTTGAGCATGCCCAGGAAGATGCTAGGTGTCTTGGCAGAGATTTTAATAGAAATATATAAAAATAACAAAATACCTCACTAGGCAGAGATTTTAATATATAAAAATATATATACATATGTTTCAAGGCCAGGCTGGATGGGGCTTGGAGCAACCTGGGCTGGTGGGAGGTGTCCCTGCCCATGGCAGGGGAGTTGGAATGGGATGGACTTTAAGGTCCCTTCCAACCCAAACCATATCTATGATATGCACATATATTCTATGTGTACCTAAATTATATACATTTATATAATACACAAATACTCTATTGGAGCTGATCTTTCAAATTAATTAAGGTTGCTGCACCATGGTATTAAAAAAAATAATTGGAGCCTGGGTTACAGGTATGAGATTTCTGGGGTTTTAATTCTGGAGACTGCTGGGATAAGGCAGTTCATGTCCATAATATTTTTTTTTAATGATCGGATACCAGATAAAGCACAGACATTTGGGTGCTTGAATGCAGGTTGATACCTGTGTATGCTCATGTATAGAGAAAGGTACAATAAGTGCTGGTGTATAGGCAAAGAAAGGGCGTGTGTGTACCTTCAGTGATGCCACTTATCCCCTCCAACCGAGAGAGCTGGCTTTGACGTATGTGAGGAACAGAGACTGCAATTTAAAGCTCAGAAAGTCCTTTAAAATAAATGCATTCAGCTCCCACTGTGTCAGTAACAACATGCACCAACTACAGTTATTCTAAGGTCAAGTTTGGAGCAGAAAAGAGCCCGAGAGATATTTATATAATCCCCACTGACACCATATCTCACGATTTTTAATGTATTTATCTACACAGCACCCTGGGGAGGGGGAGTCCTACTGTCCTTTCTTGGCAGGTTGGAGACTTAAGAGAGTTAGTAATTTATCTGAGGTCGAAAGTAGTGGTGCAGGGAGCAGAGCTGTGCTCTGCAGTCCCAGGCGCAGGTATTAATCACCAGCCCGTGGTTTTCCCTCTGTAAGTGAAGGTTACCCAACCTATGCATGGAGTCTGGAGAGCTTCAAGATGTCACAGCAGCAGGAGCAATAATAAACTCTGCTGCTAATAAACTCTGCCAGAAATCCTGGTGGTGGTTTGTTTTGGGTTTTTTTTTGTTTGCTGAGAAAGACATATGAATGGGTGCTCTTGTTCGTGGTCATGTATTTTGGGAAGAGAGGATGTTGAAACAGGATCCACAGATGTTCTTGCAAGCAACCAGAGCCCCGCTGGTGGATGGCACGATGCCCGCCTGGCTGTGGGTGTTGGGGACACTCCAAAAGCCACTGCAGAGTCGAGTCACATCACCGACCTGGCTTTGCTGGGTAGTGCTTGCTGTTAAATAACTTAGTGAGGGAATCATCATAGCACAGATTCACAGCACTGCCCTCCTGCAAGCCTGGGGAGTGCTGGGGATAAAGGGGTGGCATTACCCGTTTGTAGAGACTGAAAATGAGTTTAAGAGTGAGCCCTGCACTGGGAAAGCTTCTGTGAGATGCTCAAATATCTCTGCCTAAAGCTGGATGTTAGCTGTGACAGCAGGAGGGAGAAAGCTTTCAAAGTAAAAAGAACTCAAATGAAAGTTTCATATTTTTTTTTTCTCCCCTTCAGTAAAATTCCTCCAAAATCTGATAAATCTCGAATCAAGCCACGTGCCTATGCATGAGGCTTGTCCTTTCTCTCTGTGCAAGGCAGCAAGCTGCAGCAGATGTGCAGGGGATGAACTCTGGCTATGGTGAGGGGTTGTAGAGAGCATGGAGGTGTCCAGGCATTCTCCTCTGGATGGTGAAAATTGCCCCGAACTCTTCCGTGTGCCTGAGGTTTGTCAGGAAATCTTTTGTAATGACTTCACTCCGCGTCTCTGCTCTTAGCTTTGAGTTTAGACAGTGTTTAGAGGGGAGGACATCTGTAAAGATGAATAACAATGATAATTTAACAAGGAGTCCGGCCAATTTTACTTTTAAATCAAATTTCAACAAGGCAAGCTGTACCACTATAAATGCCAGGGCTATTTATAGTTCAAGAGAGAGCAGGGATAAAGCAAAGATTTAGAAACCTTTGGTATTCCAGAGGTTTGTTAGCAGAATGCAGTTTGCAATGGAGCAGAAACCATTGATGCTGACGCAATCACGATGTGACTTTTCTGGAGGGAGATGTTATGTTTTGAAAGCCCTGTGCTTTGAGCAGACTGTGGGGTAGAGCTGCTTGGCTGCTCCTCCTGTTCCTTTTTCAAGGAACCAAGGAAACCAAAGGAGGCATCAGCAAGAGCTGCCCATGCAAGACCTCCTGCCCATGTGCCCTCTACACTTTGGCTGCGTTAAAGGACATGGGACCTCTGGGGTGGTTTGTGGTGCCCTGGCCCTGATGTCATAGAAACATGGAACACCAGGTTGGAAGGGACCTCAAGGATCATCTGGTCCAACCTTTCCTTGGCAAAAGCAAAAGATGGCCCAGTATGCTGAATCTTTAAAGTGTCCAATGTTGAGGAGTCCACCATTTCCCAGGGGAGATTATTCCAATGGATGATTGTTTCATTGTGAAAAATTTTCCTCTTGTGTCCAATTGGAATCTTCCCAGGAATAACTTGCACCCATTACCCCTCATCCTCTCCATGTGACTCCTTGTAGAAAGGGAGTCTCCATCTTCTTTATAGCCACCCTTCAAGTACGGGAACACAGCAGTGAGGTCTCCTCTAAGCCAGAAGGGGAGTCTCAAGGCTGAACAAACCCAGTTCTCTCAGCCTTTTGTTGTATGGCTTCCCAGTCCTTTGATCATATTCATGGCCCAAGTACTCGAAAGCATTTGATCTAATCAGTCAGTTCAGTGTTGAGTCTCTGTTTGCCAGGAATGGGAAACAGCCTTGGTCTTAGGGAGAGTTGGGTAATAGATATTAAACAATGTTCTGCCAAGGCAAATAATGGTGGGCAGTAAGGGTGGTGTCTCTGGTTGAGCTGAGGTTCTGGGGGCTTCGCAAAGTGGGTCTTTCCGTAGTGATGGAGATGTACTATGGGTTTGCAGTGCAGGATTTTGCCCTGGGCTGCCTGAACTCATGGACCACAGGAGTAGGGGAGTTTATCCATTCCAGTTCATGCTCCTTTCAAATGAATGCCACCTTAAAAAGGGCCATTTCTGTTTGTATGTGGTTGCTTTATAAAACAGAGTGCCAAATGTTGACTTTTCCTTTTGAAGATCTGACCCAGAGCAGTGCAGGAGAACAGAGGGGTGATCAACCACTTCATGGCACTCCATGGAATTGTAAGTCTTGACTTTTAAGACCAAACTCAATGTTTGGGAATCAGGTGACAGGTTTTTATCAGGGGGAACAGTGTTTCCTTCTCAGGCAGAGTAGAAGTGGCAAGAAAAGGAGGTTCAGGTAATGTCATTGAACTTGTGGCATGATCTCTCCATGTTTTATTGTGCTGAACTGTTAAGTAATCAAATGATGAGGTGGGAGGAGAGGAAGGACATGTTTTCAACCCCACTTGAACCCTCTGACTCTTCCCAGTAGAATTTATGAGGTTGCTCCCAGCTCCTTCTCCCTCTGTGGACAGTAATTGCCACATCTCACTTTGGACTCGGAGGTCAGTTGGGATGCTGAGACATCACAGGAGATACTTGCTAGAGAATAACAGAGAATTGCCTGATTTCCCTCCTGCTTCTTCCTTGGCAGTTGTCCCCAGTGCCCTGTTCCAGTCAGCTGGATCTTGCAGGCTCTCCTCTGCTCCCAGCTCAGGGATCCCACCAGGACACCCACGGGCAGCAAACCCCAGCAGTGATGACAGGGATGCTTGTGGCCGCCGAGTCCAAAACACTGCTCCCTTCTTGCCTTTTGTTCTCCTTGTGCAATCCATATATGGGGTGTTTCCAGGAGAAACCTCCCAGTAGGGCTCTAATCTAAACAGTGGCAACATCCCAGTGCTGCTGCAGAAATGTGCAACGACACCCTCCTGCTCGCAGCAGCAGGGAGCAGACTTGAACTCAAATTAAGGGGTTATTAGGAATACTGAGCAGTATTTGTTTCCTATAAAACCCCCACCTGGAAGTTGTTTTTTAAGTAGCTGTGACATTATTAGAAACCTGAGAGGAAGAAACCTCTATCTGCTTGGAATGCAGGAGCTGGTGGGATTTTGGGTTAATACATTGCACATTCATTTTTAAGGGTTTTCTCTTTTTTTAAAAAAAAAATCCCTTTGCTGTAAAAATCTCTGCTTCCATCTCTAGTAGATGAAGCTAAATATCCATACCTGGTTTTATTCAATGCGTCCTGCATCTGCAGAGATAACATTTTAGCATTTATGCTGTTATATTCATTACGAGACCGTGCTGCAGCCCCAAATTCGCTCAATTTCTGTGGTCAGACAGCAAAGGAAGCATAGAGGGGGGAAAAAAGAGGAATTTCTCCTCTCCTCCATGCTTGTGCATCCCTGTGTGGGCAGGGAAGGCTGTTTCTGTGCTAACTCCCTGCAACAGCATCACTGAACAAAAGATGACAGAGGTTTCTGAAAATCACAGCTGTGTTGGCATAGTGCAGATGCAAATATTTTCCTGCTGAAACTCAGGTCGGTGGTAGCCTGGGGATCACATTTTGTAGGTCTCCATCTGCAGCTGGCTGTAAGGAATGGCAGAATCATAGACTGGTAGGGGTTGGGAGGGTCCTCTGGAGGTCACACAGGATGGTGTCCGGGTGGGGTTGGAATGTCTCCAGTGGAGACTCCACCACCTCTCTGAGCAGCCTGTTCCAGTGCTCTGTCACCCTCAAAGGAAATAAGTTTTCCCTCGTGTTCAGATGGAACTTCCTGTGTTTCAGTTTGTGCCCATTGCCCCTTGTCCTGTCACTGGGCACTGCTGAAGTGTCTGTCCCCATCCTCTTGACACCTGCCCTTTAGATATTTATAAGCATTGATGAGATCCCCTCTCAGTCTTCTCCAGGCTAAGCAGATCCAGCTCTCAGCCTTTCCTCATCAGAGAGATGCTTCAGTCCCCTCAGCATCTCCGTACCCTCCACTGGACTCTCTCCAGTAGTTCCTTGTCTCTCTTGAACTGGGGAGCCCAGCACTGGGCACATTTCTCCGGATATGGACTCACCAGGACAGAGGAGAAGGAACAATCAGCTCTCTTGACCTACTGGCCGCTCTATTCTTCATTCACCCCAGGTTCCCATTGGCCTTCTTGACCACAAGGTTTGTGATCTTCTTTGTTCATGGTTGTCTTGGTGTCCACCAGGACTCTCAGGTCCTTCAGCAAAGAGCTGCTTTCCAGCAGGTCAGCCCCTGACCTGTACTGGTGCAGGGGGTGGTTCCTTCTCAGGTGCAGGACCCTAGACCTAGAGAGGAACACCTAAGGAGAGGCAGAGGAGAGCTTCCCCATGGACTGACGGTCCCATAATGCAGATGAGCAATGAAACTGTGTTTGGAGATGGATGGGGGTTTTACAGCGGGATGAATGCAGAGCTCCAATTCATGTCCATCAAAGGAAATGTAGAAACAGATTTTATTACTGCAAAATCTTCTGACTTCATCAAAATTGGTTTTTATCCTTTTGTTTTGTTTTGGGGGTTGTGCTTTGAGGATGAAGCAGCAAGCTGTGGAGGAAAGCAAGCACTTGGCATGAACACTTTCATGTAGCAACCCCCACCATCCAAGTACTTGGTGGGAAATGTGTGATGTGAATAACAGCAGCACCCTCCGCCCTGCTCTGGAGCCACTGATGGTTTTGTGCATTGCTGTGAGAACTCTGGGGTATTTTATATGTTCAAAGCGTATGTGTATCATGAATGAATTCATTTGTCTGGGAACGAGTTGATGGCAGCAATTAAATTGGCTCTGTAGCTGCCAACGTGTCTCTAACTGGCATGAGCCTTGCAGGGCACTGGGACAAAAACTTGAAAGCTTATAGAGAAGAAAGGAGTAGGCATCGCTGTCGCCTCTTGTTCATGTACCAGGGATGTCCTTGGGGACAGTGTGTTTCACATTAAAGCACTTAGAAGAGCTCAGATGAGGTCCTCACTGCCATAATTGATGCCAAGCTAACTGCACGGGGCAGGGTGAGGTTTTTCTCAGCCGTGTGTGCCTCCGTGTCCTACCACGTTGTCAGTGCCACGAGGGGTGATGGCTTTGAACTGAAAGAGGGGAGATTTAGATTAGACACTAGGGAGAAATTCTTGGCTGTGAGGGTGGTGAGACCCTGGCTCAGGGTGCCCAGAGAAGCTGTGGCTGCCCCCTCCCTGGCAGTGTTCCAGGCCAGGTTGGATGGGGCTTGGAGCAACCTGGGCTGGTGGGAGGTGTCCCTGCCCATGGCAGGGGGGTTGGAACCAGATGAGCTTTAAAGTCCCTTCCAACCCAAACCATTCTGTGATTCTATGATTTTTGTGGTCTCTTCATCAGGCTCTGAGTTGACTCATTAAGTGACTGAGCACTAAGAGGAGGCATCAAGAGGAAGAGGTGGTTTGCCATGCAAATACACTGAGTAGCGGTTGAGTAGAGCCGGTTGGAAGGTGATGCCCAGGCTCAGAGCAGTCAGCTGCCTCTTTGGCAAGAGCAGGGCTTGAGGTGGATGGAGCTTTAACCAATATGAAAACAAGGATCCTCAAGCTGAATATTATTTTTTTTTTAATGGCAGTGTTTTATTTAGCTGGCAGCTCTCCCTGTGAGTGGAGCAAAGAGCTGCCACCTTTATTACTTGCAGGAGTAAGGAGGAGAAGAAAAATGCAGCAACTTAGTGCCCATATTGCCAGGCAGCAGAGGCAAGCCAGATGAATTTGTTGTTTATTGAGCTGGGTTGCCTGACAGATATGAAATTCTTTGTGTGAACTGTGTTGGGATTTCTCTGGAGAGCAGCTGTTCCCTTTTTTTCCCCCCCTTTCTCTTTTTCTGTGTGTAGTCACTGAGCAATTTAGGAGGACCTGGGACGGGGGGATATGCTGTAAATAAAAAAAATTAATCAGATTTGTGTGGCTGGGGAAAAAAAATGCAAAATAATTGCTGCAAACCTTGGATAAATGAGTTTGGGTTGGGTTTTTTTTGTTGTTGTGGGGTTTTTTTGTTGTGTTTTGGGGGTTTTTTTGGTAAGTGCTTTCCTGCAGCCAACTGCTTTGCAAAGTGAATGGACCTTCTCTAGCTACCAGTAAATAATGAGGTATTCCTTTTGTCTGTTTATTTTAGTTGGGCTGTGTTTTCAGCTGAAGTAAACAGTTTTTACAATATCTGGCGCTGTAAAATGTAAAGCGTAGCATGCGTTAGGAAAAATAAATGCCTAAATAAACACAGGGAAGTGGGGTGAAACATGGTTTTGAACATGAGGGAAAGTGCTGACCCACCTGGCGAGATGCTCGTCTTGTCTTCAGCTCCCACGGGGGGTTGTGTCGTTAACACGAGCTAGGAACTTGGAAATGAAAAGCATCCTCTGGGCCCAGCTCAGGAGGGACTGGAGTCAGCGGCGAGACACAGGCTGATTGCAGAAGATTTGGATTCTCCCCTATTTCAAAGAAATAATGGTCCTGGGAGCAGAGGGCAAGTTGAACATTTGTAATACTGTAAAAACTCTTTAATAAAAAGAGCAGAGATGCTCTCAAGTGCCACACGTCGCTTTGCATCCCGCTGCCTTCCTCCCCGAGGAGCTCAAAGCCTCCCCAGGGTGGGTACGTCCCCATATATATCCCCATTTTCCTTCTCTACATTCAGATATTCTGTCCCTTCTTGCAAATTCAGTGAAGAGCTCAGGAAGACCCAGCAGCAGCCCCCGTGTTGCTGTGAGCTCCAGCACCCACTGCCTTTACATGATGCTTTTTGACATCAAGCGAAGAACAGCACTTTTAAATGACTTTTAATGGTCGTGAGACTTAACAGCTCGTTTTTGCTGTGTGTTTGCAGAGCCTTGTGCTTCTGGGGTGGTGCTGAGGGTGAGGAGGGCTGGGGGGTGTGAAGGCAGTTTAAATAATCATGCTGTTGTTGGTGTTGCAGTGCGGGGACGATGGAGGCTCTTCAAAGGTTTATTCCTCTCCAGTATCCTTCGTGGCCACAAAAAGTTTTAGCTGTCTTGTTTTCTTTGCCTGTGGACACTGGTTAGACACTGGTTGTTCCCATGTCAATTGATAAAACAAATTAATGGAGATTTTACTGTGCATCTGGTCAGGAATTTTTTGTTTGGGTTTGGGGAAGTCTGCAGCTATTTTGGTTTTGGTGTTGCAGATTGCTCCAGCTTCACCTGAGAATTAATTTCTGCCTGGTTTTTGCTTACCACAAGCAATTGCGTGGTTTATGATTTCCTAGGACAGGCTCCTTGACCGATTCCCATTTCCTCTCCACCCTCTTCAGTGCCAGGGGACTCTCAGCAATAGTAATTTCCTTTTCACTGATTTTATTAAAATGTGCTACAATGAATTGCCTCAACACATGCAAGCCCACTAAATTGGTGTAGATATTTTAGATCGTGCAAGTGTTTCCCAGACAGAGTCCCTGCTCAGATGGCTCAGCTGCCACAGGGACAATGCTCTCTCTCATGCTAAGAGCATTGTCACCACGGGCCAAGAGGCAGATAGCAAAAGCAAGTTTGGTGGCATGGACACTAGAGTGCTCTGACATGGATTTTGCACAGTCAAGACTTGTTATCTTCAGCTGGATAAAAGCAGTTGACCAAAGAACCAGAGGAGGTGCCCAATTCTGTTGTCATCTGCCATGTCCCTCCATGGGAGGAGGCAAAATTGCTAAGTGCTTCATCCATCCATACTCTCAGAGTATGTTTTCATTCTCAGGGCACAAAACAGTATTTGCTGCTGCCAAAAGCTTTCAGAGTGTGGAGCATTGTGCTCCTGGAGAGCACTCAAGTAGAGGGGGTGGACACCTGATCAGTGGTTTTGATAGGAGCTGGGCAGGTTGAAAGCCAACATGTGTCATTCCTAGAGCTTGAATGTCCCAGCCTGGGTCTCTTCTGCCATATGAAACAATTTCTTGGGGCTGTTCCCTTATCCCAAATCACTCTGGCTGAGACATTAAACCATTGCATCTATCGACATGGAGCAAATCCAAGGAAAGATCTTGCATCTAAAAGATGCTCTGCTGAAAACCCTCTGTTCCCAGAGGGGATGGGCAGAAACTTCCCAAATTGTTGCAGTCTGAGCACAAAGGAGAGGCCGGGAGTGTGGCAAGCTCAAGCTACAGCATTAATGAGCAGAGATCAATGGTACTGTGTGAAGCTTCCCAATTCAAATGAGATTATCTCCTGGGTTGTGTAGGGCTCGTGTGATGGGCTGGTACCAGGCAGATTTATGACAAGTAGAACAGGATATGATATTGGACAGCACGGTGCTTATATCTCTTAACATCAGCTGCTGATGTCCTGAGGAAGAAGATTAAAAGCTGGAAGACAAGTGTCAAAACAAGAGCTTTTATATTCTTCTTCCTCTGTTCTCACATGTTGGTAATGTCCTACCCAAACACATAAATCCAGTTCCTGGCTATCTGCAGTGGAGAGTTTTCTCCACTCTGTGAAATGTAATTTCAGGTACTGTGTGCCGTGCGTAACCTGGCACCTGCCTACACTCGACCACTGAACAGAGGCAAAGTTATCTAATAACAATTGAATATTTGACTTGAAGCAACTCACTTTGCAGCCTTGACCTATCAACTTGCCAAAGTACCCCAGAACTAAAAATACAGGCAAGGAAAAGCAAATTGGCATCTTAAAAGCTGACTCTGCCGTAATGAGATTTCCTTTTCTATTTCCTGTGGCAGCAAAGACAAAGCCACCTGCCTTAAGAAGGGCTGATATCCATCACTGGGCATTGCACTTGGTGTATCTGGCACTGGAGAAGCCCCAGTGAGGTCCCTTGGCTTCATGTGCAGCTCTCCAGAAACCTCTGACCACTTCCCAAAGCCTTCAGAGATGCTACTGGTGACTGAAGTGCAGCTGACTCTGAGGTGAAGTATGTCAGCTGCTTCATCATACCCAGATACACAGTACAACTTTCAACCAGGAGCAGGCACTGAAAATAAGTATTTACTTTGAACGGTCTGGGAGTTTAACCCCAAGTGAAGTTCTGGTTAAACCCCAGTGCTCGGGAATTGTCTGATGACTGGTTTTGAACAGGAAAAGCAGCAAGAAGAAAACATCTTAACAAGCAAATGGCACAACTCTGGCTGAGCTTGTGCCTCTTTTTTCGGGAGGAAAATTCTTATGCTATTAGGGGATGTTTACACACTGGGGTACAGGGTGCATACCGGAGCAATGCAGTTCTCTGTGTAGTTAGTCACTATATTAATTCCTGTGTTTCTTTGTCAGAAAGTTGGCAACACATCTTGTCATTGTGAGCAGTGGGGTTAATGAGCACATTCTTCAATATTAATCTTATAATCAAATTCTATTGACTCATCATCTCATCCACATCCTACAAAGGTCTTACTCTGTGAAAAGCTGGAGAATTGTAAGAGTTTGGTTTGGAGACGGGAGCAAGGTGCTGCCTTTGGGCTCTGCAGTTCGTCCCATCCCTCTTGGGGTACGTGTGCTCTGGATGCATCACCAGTACTGATGATTTATGGGCTGGTTTGGTTATGATGGGATAGATATCCACATGCCAGAATGTGCAGTGTGATTTGCAGCTTTGGTTTTGGAGCTTATTCTTCCATCCCCTCTCCTGTCTTTCACCCTGCTCCACTTTTCCCAGACCCTCCGAGTTCAAACCCTACTCACAGGTCATCATGTCCCCCAGAGTCTCCAAAGCCCTGAGCAGCCCCACCGCAGCTGTCTCGTGGGTCAGAGTCTCAGGAGATGCAGTTCTGCTCAATTATTTTGCCGGAGTGCTGCGTTTTCCAGCATTTCCCTGTGAACCTTGGTTCAGAAGTGACAAAATCTGCATTTCCACCCCAAAACTGCCAGCCCCACTGATGTAATCTGGGCTTGCAGCTAAGTGGGATTTTCCTTCGTGCTCAGTGCTGCCAAGGGCTGTGTTCATGCCAGAGCTGAGAGCCCTCTGTCCCCCGGTGAGCCCCTCTGCCTGGCGTCGTGCCTCTACACCCCGCAGCGTAGGGCATCAAACCATTCTATTGATTATCTGCCACCCCCTGTGTGGCTAAAGGGTTTGGAAAACACCAGAAAGGCTTATTTTGTCCCCAAAGCCAGGTCTGGACACCAAACACCCCCGAGGACACACATCTTTAGGAGGAAGCAGCAGTTTTAGAGCTGTTTCTCAAGGATGGGTCCACTGCTGCTATGGACCGAGATGCTTTGGGCATGATTTGGTGATAATTAATCCCCAGTCTGTGCCCTTCCAGACCCCCCCCAGCAGTTCAAACTGGGTCTGGATCTGGTGTGCACACATGAGGGAATTTCTATCCAACTGAGCCATAAATACAGAGTTTGTGTCAGCTTTATACTTTATATTGGCATCTTGCAGACCATAGAGGACCGAAAATGCCTGATCCAGCAGTTATGTGATAGAAAAAGCCCTAAAGCAGCGTTATTGTGTGACAGGATTAGCTTTGCTTTCCAAGGCTGTCACTTTGATGTCTTCTGTTTTCCCAGCGTGCCCTGGAAAGCTGGGAAGTCCCAGAGAAATGTCATAGAGACACCTTCTCCTGCCACCCTCCTGGAGAAGTCAAAGAATAAATTATGGGAATTTGAAGAATTGTGCTTGGGGGTTTCTTTGAGGCTGTGAGGAGTGTACATGCCCTTGGGGTGCACCGTGGCTATTGGGGGGTGGAGGGAGCAGCAGGTCCCTACTTTTGCCTCTTACACAGTTTAAAAGTGGTTAATGGAGAAGTTTGGGGGAAAGGGAGAAAAATCCAGTGGAGAGTATGTGTGTTCACTGCTGAGCTGTAAACTTCTTGAAAATACGGACTTATAAGGCAACACTTTAGAGAATCTCATTTTGAGCCTTGTTGCATTAATGGGTAGTGGGTCTATTTTTAAATAACTTCACAAGAGGAGAAAACTTCCATTTTGTGAAACGGAGCAAAAGGAAAAGTGTTCTGAGCACAATGGTTTTAAATGGATCATCCTCGCTTTCAGCAGCTGGTTATCAAAAGCTGGTGGTTTTCACAGGATCATAGAACAGCCTTGGTTGGAAAAGACCTCTCAGCTCACCCAGTCCAACCATTAACCCAGCACTGCCCAGTCCCCACTGCCCCATGTCCCTCAGCACCACATCTCCACGGCTCTGAAATCCCTCCAGGGATGGGGACTGCCCCCCTGCCCTGGGCAGCCTGGGTCAGTGCTGGGGAACCCTTTGGGGGAAGGAATTGTTCCTAATATCCAATCTAACCCTTCCCTGGCACAGCTTGAGGCCATCACCCCTCGTCCTGTCACTGTCACCTGGGAGAAGAGACCGACCCCCCCTCACTACCCCCTCCTTTCAGGGAGCTGTAGAGAGCAATGAGGTCTCCCCTCAGCCTCCTCTTCCCCAGACTGTCTCCCACCGTAGCAGCCTCTTTGCCCTGTCTGTCTCAACAGTTGCTTCCAGTTGTGAAATGTCAAATTCAGCTTCAAAGGGGGGGTTGAAGGGGAGGGGGGAGCGGAAGGCTTGTGCCTCGGTGTCTGCGTGTTCATCTGGGAAGGTCTTGGGATGCACGTGTGTTTGGGTGATGGGTTTGTGTTAGCTGTCCTGCATCGGGTAATCAAGAAGAAACTTAAGGTGAAACTTGAGTGTGTGGTTGAGTTTAAGTACAGGTATGATTCCCACCTACAGTAATGACCCATGGTAATTAACTGGTATTAGCAAACTATCAGCAGCTAAAGCTCTGCAGGCAGATGGGGACAGGAGGAGTGGCTGGTACCATTTACAGTATATCCTTTGGGTCTGACTTTTTTCCAAAAGAAGGCTTGCAGAGGGGAAAGCAGCAACATCTGCACCAGGAGGGAGTTTGTTGGGTATAATTCCCAGGTGTTTGTAGGCAGTGGTTTGTGTTCCTGCAGCCTTGTCCCAAGGGAGCATCTCTCCTGCCCCATCCTGTTCTCCACAGGGAAAGGCTCTCTCTAACCCTGCCAAGCACCCAGGCTCTGGCAGCACACGCTGTGTGGCCAGGAGGTGGTTGCTGCATATGTGTAGCTCAGCTCAGCAAACCAACAGCCCCCCCAAAGCCACCATGAGGCTGCCAACCCAAAGCAGAAGCACTTTTGTGGCGGGGTGCTGGGCTGGCCAGCATCCTTCAACGTGGGAGCAGTAGCAAGGCTCTGCTGGATCCTGCTCCAGAGGGGTTTTTCTCCTCGTTGCCACTGGCGTCTGCACAGACATCCTACACCCTTGTGCAGCTCGGGCTCAAGACACTGGAGCTCTCCCAGGCAGAGGAACCCGATAGCAGAGTTTAATCCTTGGCTGCAACAGTGAAAATATCAAGGTCAAATGTGCACTGTCATGGAGGTTTCGTTTTTCCCCTACACTCCTCTAACCTTTCCTTTTATACGAGATACACATGTCAGCAGGACTCCTCTCCAGCTGACGTTTGTCCCCATTGCACGTGTCACTGTCGGCTGTCCTCCACCCCCCAGCCAGCATCGCCGCTCCCCGCAGTGGTCCCCAAAGGTACGTGCTTGGGGGGGGGGATGCAGCAGCCCCAGCAGCACTGGGGCACCCAGCTCCCCCTTTGCATGGCCAAGAAACTTGGAGAGGTTGGAGCGTGGGGTCTCCAGCTGCATCCCATCACAGCCAGAAACAATGGAGCAATCCCAAAGTGTCTGCGTAGCCTTGCCAAGTGCAAATGCCTGACAGCAGAGAAGGGCTGTGCTGCACCAGCAGAGCTTTGCTCTCCTGAGGAGCATTAAAAGCCACCCTGTCCCGTGCCGCGTGCGTGCTTCACGCCGTGGCTCCGCAGGGGGTCAGGTGTCGGTATGTCCTGCGGGGACAGCTGCGCCACGGGAGGTTTGGCATGTCGTCCTCAGCCCTGACAGGAGGAATGTGTCCTCCTCCTCCTCCTCCTCGGAATGCCAGGCAGGCTGCCCTTCCTGCTCCCACCCCAGCGGGACCCCCATCACCTGCGCCCCGAGCGTGGGAGTGGGGGCATGGATCCTGCTGCTGGGGTGGAAAGCCCTGCATGGGAGAGAGCAAACGTGGCACGATGAGCCCTGCACCAAAGAGGTTGCTGATGGCAGCGTGTGGAGGTGGGTTTGAGTCACCAAGGTCCTGGCAGACCCCTCTGTGGGGTCTCAGTTAGGACATCCTGCGGCCACCTTGGAAGCCGTGAAAGCCATCGTGGCTGCCTGTTGGGACGCTGCTGCCTGTGCTGGCACAGTTTGAGGCTGAAAGCAGAGGTTTTACACAAGGTGGTATTTTTATTCTTGGTCTGTGGTCAGGGAGGAGGAGCTGGAGGAGCATTGGCCTTTAGAGTTTCCCTTTGTTTTTTAGGTAGGGGTTGAATGCATGAAACCATCTCCTTCCCCGAGCAAACCAGCAGCACATGCTGCTCTGCTGCTGCTGCAAAACCTGGTACGAGCGTGGTCTGCTCCCATCCCGGCGTGCCTGGACATGGAGGGATGGGACACTGGGCTCCGTGTCCCCCTGGTGCTGCTCCCACGCTCGCCCCCTCCTTGTCACGGCAGCAGGCAGTGTTTCCGCTCGGCGAACGAGCCAGATATATTGGTAATTTCGCAGGATTTAGGGTGGAGGTGGAGAGCGTGTGCGCCCGGTGTGTGGGAAATCTATTGATATTAAACCAGAGGAGATTCTGTTTAGCCAACTTTGTCACCAGGCTCGCAAGGCAATGAATCAGCCGCAGCGCAGCGGGGCCGTGGGAAGGGGGGGGGGGATGCGAGGCTCATGTTTGCAGTGGAGACAGGGGCAGCTTGGATGGATATACCCATCCTGGGTACCCCGTTCCCCAAAACCCCACATCCTCCGCAGGGACAGCACCTTAGGGCCTCTGCTCTGTTCCCCAGGGCTGTGACATGCTGCCAGGCTCCCTGCAGCCAAGAAGCCACCACGATGGCTGAGCACTGCAGTACACTTACCCTAGGGTTTTATTTTTATGTATTACCTAGCAGTTGAAAGAGCAGTGCATCACACGAGCAGCTCATTCCACATCACCCCGTGGCTGCACGTATAGCCCAGGTACGTTAACCGCTCTGCACCGACGCGTAATTACGCTCCATCAGGTAGTGAACTTCCTGGTTAAATGAATTAGGAGTAATTATAGGTATCGCGGCGTAATTGCGACGTGCCTGCTGTTTGCAGGATGACTAATTGCTGGATCCTGTGAAGCAGCTCTGCCGTGTGTACACACACACCGGGGTCGAGGAGCTTGAGTTTTGCTTCACCTCTTGCACGGTGAAGCTCTGCTGGGCTGGGACGTGGCAGTAGCGACTCATTGTCATGGTGGAAATAGGGGTTGTTTTCCAAGAGTTTCTTCCTCTTCTGCCTTCTTTTGTGGCTTTGGGGACCCCCATGGGCATCTCCACCTCTGCCCACCTGCAAAACAGCAGCGAATCCACGCAGGATTCTTGCTTCACTCTCAGCTCAAAATATCTCCCTGCTGTTTGCACGCTGTGACACACTCGCGTTGTATTTGTGCACAGTCATAGAATGGTTTGGGTTGGACGGGACCTTAAAGATCATCTCATTCCATCCCCTCTGCCATAGGCAGGGAAAAGAGGTGACTGGGTGACAATAGGTGATGCAGTGGAAGAGCACTTTAGGAGCCCTAATTCCTTCGATGAATTAATGTTCCATCCCTACTCCCCACTGCCCCCCACCAGCCGGGCTGTGTCCCCCATCAGGAATGATGCTGAGCCTGCAGTTGGGATTTGCTACCTGCTGTATTTATCCCTGCTGAGTTTTGCATCACTTGGAGCCAAACGTTTGCTGCTGAGCGTGGCTCGCCGGGAGCCTCGTGCTGGGATAGGAGTGACGTGGGATCAGGTCACGAGTCCTGCTGCAGAAAAGCAGTGGCTGCAGTGCAGGAGACAGCTGTTTCAGTGATGCACAACATCTGGCCGGGTTTTAAACAGAGCAAATAATCACGTTGTAATCCACCAAGCTGAGAAATACCTGCTTCTGGTGGGAAAAGGCTCTTTACGGGGGGGGAAAAAGGGTTCTGGGGTGAGTTTTGTGCCTGTGTGCACTGTGCTTTGCAGCACTGGCAGTCCTCTTTCCTTGCACCTCTGGTGACATTCAGTAGCCAGAAAGTTTAATCACAAGAAAATATTTTCTATAGATCCTTCAGAATATCTACTTCAGCCTGAATTTCAAATAAACATTGCCATGTTTGGCAATCTCCCTGGAGCACCCCCCCATCCCCTCTGCCTGAACTTCTGCTAACGAGTGACTCATCATAATCCCTTCCCGAAGGACCCAGACGGGGCTGAGCTACCTCCAGGGCTCTGGGGGGGTCTGTGCTTGGGATTTGGCTGCAGCAAAAGACACGCTCACAGTCACCAGATGGATTTTCCCCTTTCTTCCTTCCCCCCTGCTCCCCCATCTTCTGCTTTTCCCACCTGGTTTGAGCTCCTTGGCGAGCAGCAGGAGTGATGCCCAGGGAGGGATGCGCTGATGCTTTCCAAGCACAGGGCATCCTTCCCCTGGGAGCTCATTAAACACGGCCCAAGGCACGAGCACGACCCAGGATGTATTTATTTCCCCCTCCCTGCCCTTTCTCCTCTGTGTAGAGGATTTAAATGTAAATGTTAACTTATGGCTTTAATCCTCCTGGGTGGTGGGCTTGGGAGGTGGATGAGCATAAAAATTAGTGGAGGCTATTCTGCTGGTCGCTCAGGTTCTTTAATTAATGCTCAGCAAAACTGCATTTTGATGAGGGATAACTTTAAAGGTGTAATTCTAGCAGTGCAACAATTAACCAGGCTGGTGTGGCTGTATTTCCAATTTACAGCCAACAAAACTCACTCTGTGGCAATCAATGGGTACAAATCTATGAATTCCAGTGCATTGAAGTGGACTGAATCAATCCAATACATCCCCAAACTCCTTATTTGTTTCTCAAAAAAAAAAAAAAAAGGAGAAATGATGTGATGATGACCCACCAGTGGCGAAGGTGTGGTTCCTTCAGTGGTGGACCTTTTAAATTAAGTTACTCACATGTTATTCATTAGAAAAATCCAACATTTGGGACTGCAGGGAGTATTTCTGGGAGAGTGCTGTTGGTTTAGTTAAACCTTGACAACAGTGCTCTGGATAAAACCTACCCCAGCAAAGCACAAGTGGTCAGAGACCTATTTACTTTTGATAAAAGTCACTAAAATTTAATAAAAGTCACTAAAAATTACCCCAAAGCCCAGAATAAGAGCACTAATTCATTACACGCACAATACACAGTCAATTTAATTTGGATAAAATCCCTTTTCTTCCCTATCTCCATCCCAGGTTCATCTACTAAGGATGTTTCATTAGAAAATGGACAATTTCAAGCTGAAAAACACCTTTTTAGGGTTTGCACAGAGCGATTATGAACTGTTATGATTCATAACCTGCCCTTGGCTGTGGTTTGTTTTCCCATTGGTGCCCCAAGGAGGGCAGGCAGGGTTGGGTACAACACCAGATCTCTCCTGCTTTTCTTTTGGGGTGTTTTGCACAAAGAATCCTGGCTCAGACAGCAGCTTTAATATTTCTCTGCTCACTGGAAAATACTCAGTAAGGAGAAAAAAAAAAAAGTGTAAAAGGAAAGAAAGAAGGAAAGAAAAACTGTACTGCCTTTATCATAGCTTACACCTCTTAATTTATTTCAAAAAATCCCATATCCAAAGGTTCCAGCTGCCAACTTTTTCTCTTTGATGGCCTCATAAATCCTTTAAATTAAAATTCAGCATTTCCCCCTAAATTAAAGTTAAAAATCTATTGATTTAGTGGAGAGAGGCTGAGGCTGAATCTGTATCTGTACGTATGTCTGAACACTCCACTGAAAAACATGTGGGGAAAGGCCTTTAAATGAAATAGTTTTGCATTCATCCTTCCTGTTTCTTGGTAATTCTCTGCTCAGTGGTACCAGTGAGCTCTCCAGGTGGAGAACTCCAACGCTGCCTGGAAAATCATAGCTTCAAACATAGGTAATTGCAGAGATATACATAAAATAAATGGCTTTGCCAGAAGTGCATGAGACGACATTTGCGATGCACAATAGCACAAGTCCTTTTATCAAAATTCAGATTTGTATTTAGGCTTTTGAGGGGGGTGGGGTATGGAAACCTTCCCATGAGACTTTCAAAATACTGAATAGGAGAGGTTGGCTGAGAACTGCATGGGGATGTAGGAATGATCCTGAAATTGGGGGTGAAAGAGGTTCACCACAGACACCAGTGATGCGATGGGCTCACGCACTGGGTGCTTGCTGAGCTCAAACATTTTACAAGCAGATGGGAGGAATCCTACTGAACCCTTCATTCAGTGATGGAGCAGGTGGCCAGCCTGGTGAGTGGGGGGGATAGGTGATGCTTTGATCAGATTGCTGCTAAAACAGAGGTGCTGCTGTCCTGGGAGGGCATTTCCCACGTGTGCATTTCTTTCCCTGGGCTCCTCTGGCTGCAGAATGCTGCTGGGCTGCTGCAGGACCTGCACAGTGCTGGCAGTGAGCTGTACATCGCCACTGGGCACCTCAAAATAGGTGGGCTCAGCGCTAAAGTTGAGGGCTTGTAACCACTGCCTGTCCTTGTGGTTCATCCTGGGTTTGGGGAGCTACTTTCTGGCTGTGACCCCTTTCCTGTGTGTTCCCCAATTCCTTGCTTGGCTCCGTGCAATTATTTTAAGGATACCTCCTCTGTCAAAAACTGACACACTGGAAAAACATGCGTTGCTTTAGTTCCTTTCTTCATTTCTCTGGGCTGGTTTCAGCCAGGCAGTCTTGTCTGCTGGTCGGAGCTGGGACTGGAAGGGAAACAAGAATTTGTGTCTCCTGAGGCACTGGGTGGAAGGGAGGGAGCCCTGGGAGCTCCCAGCTGAGCCCTGAGTCTCCTGTGTCCCATCCTCACCTCCACTGAATGGGTGGGCTCCCATTTTAAAAAAAATTTTTAAAAAAATAATAATAATTTCCATTTTCCAGTGAGCCTTGTAGTGGCACAAATAAAGAAAAATCACAATTTATTTTAATCTCAACCAGTCCTAGCACTCCCCATCCTGTTAAGATGAATTCATAGTTGCATTTACACCCATAAATAGTCCTGCTGAATTCACAGGCACCAAACGTATGTGGTGGTGAGGTGTAGAAGGGGGCTCTAAGGATCAGGCTTTGCAGTGATGGTAACACCAGGGCACTTATATATGACTGATATAAATGGCATGAAACTCCCTCTCTGATTTCAATGAGCCCTTCCCTTGTTTTGTAGCGAAAGGGATGGTGGTGGTATAACTAACCAAAAAATTAAAAATGCATTGCTGCTTCATTTTTAGATCTTTTCTCCCACTTTTCCACTCACTTCCTCATTATTTAAGGAATACAGTCTATATACATCCATGTGGAGGTATATACGTATGCAGATATATGCGTATACATGCTGATGTGTGTACAAGCACAGGGTGGGTGTAAGTCTCCCCCTAACCCTGAGCTAGGTCTAAACTGCACTGTCCCCCCAGTCCAAAATGCCATGCCTTTTTTCCCAGGGGATTCAGCATTCCTTGCGGAGCCAGCGGGATGTTTTAGGCAAGGAGCCACAAATAATACGGAAAGCAAAGCCCAGGGCTGTGACTTTGTTTTTGAGCTTTGCTTGTAGATCATTGCCATGGAGCAGGCTCGAACCTGGGGCTGCAGTGGTTCTGGGGAGAGCAGGAGGTAGCAGGGGTGGGAGCCAGGCTCTTAATTTAATTGTTCCACTGCTCCAACGATTGCACTTCACCTGCCAGTGCTGCCAGGCTGAGAGTAGGTTTGTAACCCCCTTCTGGAGTGATCAGAAACCAGCACCCCTAAAACCTGGGGATGTATTTAGTTGGGCTCTAAACAATCAGATGGGGGCTTCATAGATTGTTATGCATATAGGACTTTTTTTTTTTTGCTTTTATACCTTGTCAGCAGCTTGCAACTATGGTAACAACAGAAGGATGAAACAGACTTGATTAAATCAATACATCAGACAAGTCTCTAACATATACTCTGCTTCTTCACCCCCCAGATAGAAAACCTGCTGAAGAAGAGTGAGATTGAGCTAGACTGTAGGGTGTTTTCTTTACCCCCTGGCAAATCATTTGGGATCACTATATTTATTTTTTCAACTCTTGCTTTTTCATTTTCCCCCCTTTTTTAACCAAATTGGGCCTGTCATTTAGATTGCCATGTTTTACATACTTTCAAAGTCACAGGGCAGAGAAGAAAAATGAAATACAAGTTGGTTTGTTTTTTTCCTTGGGCAACTAAATGATGGTCCTAAAAGCAATTTAAACACAGTGGTTTTGCAGAGCTCTATGTGTGCGAGGAGGAGCATGCAGGACTTGGTCCCAAAAGTCTTTTTGAAGGGAATTCCATGTCACGAAGCAGCTGAGAAGCTGCATTCACCCTTGATATCATAGAATGGGTTGGGTTGGAAGGGACCTTAAAGCTCATCTGGTTCCAACCCCCCTGCCATGGGCAGGGACACCTCCCACCAGCCCAGGTTGCTCCAAGCCCCATCCAACCTGGCCTGGAACACTGCCAGGGAGGGGGCAGCCACAGCTTCTCTGGGCACCCTGGGCCAGTGTCTCACCACCCTCACAGCCAAGAATGTCTGCCTATATATTTTATTTCCCGAGCATATTTGCAAAGTGCTTTGAAAATACTCATTTGGCCCCATTATAAACGTGTTGGGGAGGGCAACAGTAATTTCAGAGGTGGAGGCTGTGCAGCCCCATCCCTCCAGCCTGCAGTGAGTAGGTGCTGCCCCTCCAGCCGCAGCTCCAGGGCTGTTGTTGTTCCAGTCTCACCCCATGACTCAGCCACTGGAGCTCGAATTGTGCTCAGCCCTCTGCTTCCCATCCCCATGGCATGTGTAAACAATTACTGTCATCTTGAACCTCCCTTTCCATTTGTAAAAAAACCCCACTTTTAGTGGGGCTTGAGTTTCCCAGGCTGACGGGTGGATGAACGCTGCTGGGGTGTGCGCGGTGAGGATGGGAGCCCAGTGTGGAATTCCTCGCGTGCTGGGAGGAGAGGGATAAATCCAGCTAGCAAGGATTGCTCCATACTTAGCCTGTGCGCTGGTGCCGAAGGAATGCAGGATGCGACCCGCAGCGCTGACGAACAAAGCAAGGCACCAGAGTTTGTGAACCCTTAAAATAAACACGTGGGGTTTGGATTTTTTTTGTTGATTTTATTTTTTTTATTTTTTCTGCAGCGTGCAAACTAATTTTTACTCGGTTTAATTATTTTCATGGAGAAATTTGAACGGACAAGGGTTTGCAACTGCAAAGAGCCTTAGCAACCTGAGTAATAAAGAGTCTCAGATGAATGTAATTCCTGCTCTGTTTCTACCAGGAGACTAAATAAGAAATGCTGAGATCCAGACTTCTCACTTGGTAGAAGCAGACAGGATTGGGGCCCCAAATTGAAAGCACATTCTGAAATCATGTTAACGGTGCTGGGATGCAGTTCCTCATTCAAGCTCTGTTGTCAGCCATGGGAAGGCTCTTTCTCGAGGTTGGGCTGGAGGCAGTTTGTTCCTGTTGGGTAGAACCAGCTGGTAAAATCACAGCCAGTTCCCAAAATTGCCTATTTAAAAAATTACCGTTGGCAAGTTTCACTCCTGGCCTGTCCTGTGGCGTTCCCCAGAAGTGAACTCAACTGGCCTCTCCTCTTGTGCTTTTCCTGCCTGCTCAGCCTCAGCTGGGGAATCCTCATCCCTTATGGGGGTGGATGGAGAGGAGCCCCATGCCAACCCCATTGCTGGTCCCACTGTGTTGCCCTGCAGCTCTCGGGGTGAGGTGGTTGAGGAGCCTCAGTTTCTGCATGGTTGGGTGGAACTCATGGAAAACCTCACTCGGGTTCTTAAGATTTTGTATTGCTCTAAAGGAGGCTGCAGCTTCCATCGTAGAGGATGGGGGGTCTTCTCAATGCAAAAATGTGCCTTACGCTCCCCAGATGTGATTGTTCCTGTGTGAGATCAGTGTCTTGCATGCTTGTGCCTTTTCTCTTTGGAGACTTCCACAAAATTATAGACGATTTAGGGGTACTCTGAATCACAAGCTGTTACAGAATCAGAGCATAGGCTGGTTTGAGTCAGAAGGGACCTTCAAAGATCATCTAGTCCAACCCCCCCAGCCATTGGTAGGGACACTTCCCACTAGACCAAGTTGCTCCAAGCCCCATCCAACCTGGCCTTGAACACTGCCAGGGAGGGGGCAGCCACAGCTTCTCTGGTCCAGTGTCTCACCACCCTCATCATAAAGAATTTCTTATATCTAATCTATGTACCCTTTTTTAGTTTAAAACCATTACCCCTTGCCCTGCCACTACAGACCCTGGTAAAAGGTCTCTCTCCATTACCTATCATAGTCACGTAGCCATGATTTTGGAAGTGCTGTTCCTGTGGTATCTACGAGCACAACTGCCTCAGATGATGTGACCTCCTTGGCACCATAAGGTTAAATCTTCTATCTTTTATACATTTGTATTCTTGTGAAACATGGTTTTTAAAGTCTCAGTAAATGCATTTGGGCAGTTTCTTTAAATAACCAGGGATGATAAAACGTTATCAGTGGAAAGGCCATCTGTTCCCCTCGCATTGTCAGAGTGTAAGTGCAACTTCTCTCCATGCATCCTTCCTCCCTCCAGCCTTACTGGGGTCTCCAGCTCAAGCACTGGTGGCTGTCAGACCCATTTACAAACCTCTTCTTCCAAGGTACTTTTTCCAGCTTTTTTTGTGCCCCAAATCCAGGTCTCATTAGAGGAAAGGCCACTCACTCTGCAGCTAGCTGAGGTACCAGGAGCTCTCTGTCCCTTTGCATTTCTCCGTCGTTTGACACCACCCACGTGTGTTTGTTTGGCCCAGACCAGGGGGACTGGTTAACCTTAATCAAGGCAGGCAAAGGAAAGGCTGGAAAATAATCTCATTGAAATGTTTAGATTTAAAGATCTGACATTAGAGAGTGTAAATGTCAAATTGAGTTTAAACAACAGAGTAACACTTGAAGGGCCAAATATTTCCTCTGGTGTATAAGGCTGCAAATCCACTTAGTTCATGCCAGGAATGTGGCTGTATTTCTGAGCAAGTCTTGGGCTGCTGTTCTGGATTGTGGGGCTGCTGAGGGTCAGGGCAGCCATCCCCTAAGCAACCTGTGACTCTCCAGCCCCTCCATCCACCTCTCATGTCTCGTATGTGCTGTCAGACCAGCGAGAGTCTTCTTTATCCTATAATCTTCCTTGTATTTTCCCTACTGTTTCCACCGTACCCATGTTGACTGCGTTCCCATCCAATGTATTTCCCACTAACCCCCCCAGGCCAGGATCCCCCCAAGTGCTCCAGGATTTCTCTGGGGTCGTTTCCCACCCACACTCGCCCTTGGAGGATGAGCAGGGATGAGCTGCAAATTGAAACCCCCCATTTTGAATCTATTTGTGATTCTCCTGAAGGGCTTTTCGTTCCCATGCAGATGCTGTGCTCAGGAAACGATGTTTAATCATCCCTTGATTGAACAGAAAAACAGCGAATGTGCTCACATTTGGGTTTTTCTCAGAAGCTGTTAGACAATTGATCAAATGATGAGAAACCTCATTTGGCTCAGTGGGAGCATGGTCTTCAGTTGGGAACTTATTTATGAGATTCTGTAATGAAGACAGATGATGCTTATGGTACCTGGAATAGAAAACAGAGCTTGCAAATGAGAACGCAGGAAGGTAGTGGTGGTATTAAGTATGAGCCCCACAAAAGCACCTGAAAAAATATCAGGACCCTGATGCTGCCTTTGTGCGAGTGGTTGAGATTACTTCCAAAATACTTTCAACCAAAATTATTCCACGCAGATGTACCCACTAGGAGTCTGTTGAAGACAGCGGCCCTTGCAGCTCTGCGGAGGGTGAGTGGCAGGAGCAGCATGGAAGGAACATTAATTAAAGAGCACTCATGAAGTAATTGGCATTAAACATCACTGGAGCCTCCTGTAATTATTGCAGAACGTGATTGCTGGAGGCTACACACAAAATATGTTGTCACAGAGTGCAGGCACAGCTCAGAGAAATAGGATGTGGGTGGCATGTCTGGTGGGATGGAGAGGGGTGAGACAGCATCCAGCGTGCTCCCAGGGTGGCCACTGCTGCTTCTTGGCTCGCCGGGATGCTCCCGAGGCCACCAAAGTGTGCCGTGCTCCTTTGCTGCATGAGCAAAGTAACCTCGTTACGTCTCCCTAACGAAGAAGTTCTCGTGGGTAGATGTTGGGAGCAGAGAGGAGTTGCTGCTTATGGAGCTTTCCTTTGGGAGTTATGGAATCCGCTCCAGGGCTGTGGCCAATGGATGTTGGTGAATGGGAGGGAGCTCGTGAGATCCTGTTAAGCAGCGGGGAAGGCTCAGGGGGGTTGGTAGAGCTGGACAAAGTGGTGGTGGGGAACGTGTGAAAGGTGCAGACCTGAAAATATGAACATTGCTGGTGAAAAGGGGGGTTGTGTGTAGGTCACAAGGATGGGTTTAACTGAATGGCCTGAAGATGCAGTAGGAGGATGTGTGACTATTGGATAAAATAATAACCTTGTCTAAAAGGTGGGGCTGGACATGGTCCGGACTAAACTGATTTTCAGGTCTGTTTGTGCGTTTGCTTTTTGGAGGCAGAAGGTGTTTTTTTTCCTAGAGTTATGTTTGGTGTTGGGATGCCCTGAAGAATTTAGGGATGGCTTAATTTTTATGCACCCCCTCCACCCCAAGAAATCCATATTGGATTCTCCATCATCTGAATTCAAGCTGGACCGGCAGCTCTGGCCGATGTTTGTAGCCCTGTGGTAGGTCTCTTCTGCCGGATGCTGAGGGAGATGATTCTTCTATTTAGCATGGAATAAAAAAACCCTTGGTTTGCATAAAGAGAAGACCACCATGGTAAGAGCAGGCTGGTTCTGCTTAGCTCGCCGGTGGCTTTGCAGCACCAGACACTTCATTTCTCCGTGGCTGCTTTCAGAATAACGTGTTATTAGAGAATAACAGCGCACAACTCGGCGTGAGTGAGGCCATCAAGACTCAGGAATTAGATTCTGCAAGCTTATAATTTGGGGCAGTATAGCAGCAACGCGCTGTCCTCCGGGAGCATCGCGTCACGTGCGCCGGATTCCCACTCCCGTATTCTCTTTCAGGGCTTTCCCCCGCCGCGCTCCCCGTCCTCCATCCCTTCGCCAGGCAATTACTCAGCTGTTTCTCAGCTGTTCCGTGCGGCGTGGTGCTGTCAGGGATGAGAAGGCAGTACTGCTGCTCCATGGGTAGAGGTATTATTACTTCTATTTTTTTTTTTTACCCTTTTTTTTTATGGCTGGGATAAGCTGCCCCTGAGGTGTTGGAACAGCTGTGGGTCAGGGACAGCCAAGTGCTGGGGGTAGCCATGTCCGGGTCTGGAGGGAGCGGTGAATTGAACAGCTCAAGGTGGTTATTTATGTTTTGTGAGCCTGGCATTGCTCATGTTCGGAGGAGACTGATTCCCGAGCTTTACAAAACAAGGCTCTTGAGAGGTGTGTAATTAGGGACAGGCCAGCAAAATCAAACTGATCTCCTTAGGCTCAAGTCCTAACAAATCCGCATGCTCCCCGAGTGGTTGCTGGTTTTCTCGCCGTGTCCAACCCCAGGCTGATGAATGAGGACCTGCTTCCCTTCCTCACTCCTTTCATCTACCAGGAAACCCATTTGTAGTGACTGTTAGATTTGTTTCTACTTTGCTTTTCTTTTTTCCCATGTCTGAGGGCATCCCACTCGGTCACACGCACTAACAGCCTGTTATTATTGCTGCTTATCAGAGCGTGCCCCTGCGGCTCCACGAGTCGATGCTTTTCCTGATGGAGAAACAAACCTGGGTTTCCCTAAAATGATTCCTTATATTGACCCCAAGATTATCCAAAACCTGAAACCTTCTCATTCTCTGCGAGGGGGAACGAGGATAAAGCCATGGCACAAGAGGGATGCTCTGCCTTGGGAGGGAGGTTGTGTCACCTAGATACGTTTCTGAAGTGTGTGTCTTGCAAGTTGGGCTTAGATCAATTTTGAAGCAGCAAAGGCTTATTTAACTAGAGAAAGGATAGCAGCAGCAATAATTGTTGTCATCTGGCTGTGTGTGAGGTTTCAATTAAATACCCATCGTTGTTCCCGTTAGTTGCTTTTGCAAACCTGGCACCTTTCGTGCTGCAGAGTGGCTTTCATGTGCTGTCAGGAGGAAAAGCCTGATCAGGTCAGACTCACTTGTTCTCCCCCAGCTTCTCTTGCTCCTTCGTTTGTCTTCAAAGGCCAGTGTCAGTGCTTCTCTTACAGGCACTGAAGGTGCTCGCCCACACTCCTAGAGCTCACAGGAGGCTCAAGCAGAAGCACAAGCTCCCCTGACCCCTTTCGGTCTTCTAAGCCCTATATCCCAAGCCCTTTGCTCCTCTTGCTCTGCAGCTTTGTGCATCACTTCGTGGGTGCCTCCCTGGGACCTCTGCCTGGTGATGCTCAGCTGGCCAGGGCATGGGCAGGACGGGGGTGGTGGAGACCTGGCAGCACCCAGGAGTTGCTGGGCAGGGTCCACCCTGGGTCTTTGTCCATCTCTTCACATGTGGAGATTGTCTTTCTGCTCCAGTACCCTTTGGGACAGGAGGTCCCTGCATCTTCAAGGCACAAACCGCTCCTTTGGTCCTTTCACATCTCCTCTCCTGAATGCTGCGTCACACAAAACCTGCTGAAAATGGCTCTACCTTTTGAAATGGGAAGTGGGGCTTCTCTCTGAAGAGGGAACTCCTTGGGGATGTTTTTGTTTCAGTCACAAGCCCACTTTTCCCTTGTTTGGATAAAAGCTCCCTTGGAAAATTTATGACCTTTGCTATGGTGGGAACTGAGCTCCTGAAGGACAGTCCCCACGTAACAGGGAGAGAGAGGAAATAAGGAGGCAGGTGATGAAATTCATCGGTATTTCAGGAGCCAGAAGTAGTCCATCCTGAAGACAGAGGTACATGTGTGGGCTATATATATAATTGAGGTTCATGACCCACAGAAGTAACTGGAACCAAAATGCAGAGTTGTCCCTGTCCTGCCCCTGTGCCAGGTTCTCCTGGACTGACATTTCAAAGGGGGAAATAATTTCTCTGTCACTGCTGCTTTTCTGCCACCGAGCACATTGGCATTCCCAGTGTCACACACCGAGATAACTGAAAAGCTGTTCTGGGCTTGTTTAGCAAAATGAAATTGTATCTCCTTCAGCCTTTAAGGAAAAGTCATGTCACTAGTCAAGTATAAAGAATTGCTGACCCTTGTTGCTGAGATAAGGGTATAATACCAGGCTTTTTTCTTCCCTCTTCTCCCCGCTCGATAGAAGTTAGGAGTGTGCCTGCCTAAAGACACACATCAAAGCCCGTCGCTTTTACCTTGAGTGAGATAATGCTGCCAAGAACAGAAAGCCCCAGAAGAGCAGCTGGTTCGCAGAAGCTGGTGGGACTCCATCCCCATGTCTCTGGCATCAGGACCCCTGTGTGTGGCAGGAGCCACCGCTGCTGCCCATGCCATTCAGCGTGAAGCCCGGGGAGAGGGTGGCTAAATCCCAGTGCCTGTGGTTTTCCGCCTGCCGTGTCCCACTGCCATTCCAGCAGATGGAAAGAATTCCTCGAGCTCGGTGGGAGCTGCTTTTATCTGCGCAGATACTGGGGCCCCTTTTGGAAACTCTGCTGGGGAGAGGAAGATAATATAAGAAGAATGTGACAGTGAGAAGGAAAGGTAAAGCAACGAGGAAAGACAATGCCTGACAGCCCAGGATGGAAAGAGATACTTACAGGAGGAGATAATTCCTATCTTTATGCCCAGGGAGGTTTCTGTCCATTAGTCACTTTAACATTAATAAGAGTTGTGTGGCCAAGTCCTACAGACTGGCTTATTATGAAGAGTGCAGCCCACTATAAAACATGTCACCCAGAGTGACAGACTTGCCTTGCAGCTCCGTTATCCCAGAAATGTGATGATGGAGAGAAATGAGGGCTGCAGCCTGCAGCAGCTGCTCCCTGGGAAGAGGTGTCCAGCTCGTGCTTGGCTGCCAGTGGCACTCCGCTGCCCCACGCTCTCTGCTCACACCCTGGGCCACCTCACTGACCTCAGCCCCACTGCTGGCTGCGTTTTGGAAGAAGCTACAGAGTTTTCCACCATGACTGGAGAAATGGGAATTCTGAATTCTTCATCCCAGTGTGCCTGGAGGACTCGGATACCCAAAGGGCCGTTGATGGAGTAGGATGAAGATTTCTGTGCTGTTGGGTTCCTTTGCTCAAGCTTATTATCTCTGGTAGCATCCAGCTTTCACCCTCTGACAGCCCACTGAGGTGCTGTGAGTTGGTGGCCTCCATCCAAGTCCTCCAGACCACTGCTGTGCTTATCCATAGGGCTCCTTACCTCCCTTATAGCAGATAGGAGAAGTCTGGGTCGTGCTATAGGTGCTCAAAAGTAGGTTGCTCCAAGCCCCATCCAACCTGGCCTGGAACACTGCCACGGAGGGGGCAGCCACAGCTTCTCTGGGCACCCTGGGCCAGTGTCTCACCACCCTCACGGCCAACAATTTCTTCCTAACATCTAATCTAAACCTCCCCTCTTTCAGTCTGAAACCCAGAGCTGGTGACCACCTTCTCCAGCAGTTTATGGGACTGTTGTAAGGTGCACACAGCCACCTGTCGGGACTCGGAGCAGGCTCACCCGGAGGATGGGCAGGTGCCAGCCGGCGGCTCTCACCCACACACCTTTGGGGGGGGACCTGCAGCAGCAGCAGCCGCCTCGTCTCACCCACGTACACAGGTTGCCCTTTCCAATTTGGCAGCTGCCAGGTACTTTTTAAATGCTTCAGCAGTGTTCCCTTGGTAACACTTCGAGATGCGGATCGCAACGTGGGTAGGAGAAATATTGAACTCTCCAGCCAGCCACTTAATTACACAGCGAGCGCCGGCCCGTTAGTGCATCAAATGCATGGCTATTCCTATTTCTCAAATGCAGATGTTATTTTTAGCTCTGACACGTTGCAAGTATCAAGTAACTGGCGGGATCGGGTGCTCTGGACGCGGTGCCGGGGAATTCGCACAGGGGAACCCTTGGGATTTAACCATGTAAGTTAAGACTGGCCCCGGCTGCCAAGGATGAGGCTGGATTTCCCCAGCCATCCTCACCGGCTGCCGCTGCCTGCCTGGTGGGTTTGGGTTTGCTCCAGTGTTGGACTGGACCAGTCCCAGTGGCTGCTGTACCTCTGCCTGGTTTTTGGGGGATCCAACCTGGCATCTCTGGCTGTGAACTTGGTGCCATCTCCAGCAGGTGACTGGGTGCAACAAGGCTCCTCTCCAGCTGCTCCGTGCGGCGTTCCCCATCATGAGGAATGGCCAACACAGTGTGCAAAATTATTTATGCCAAGGGTTTTTAAGCAAAGGGGGGAAAAAAAATGTTCAATCTGGGTTCATTATAGCTCTGTACCAGCTCTGATCTCCTCTACTAACCCCTCATTTTGTTAATTTATCCATCTGCTTTGAGGGAGAGTGGTTGAAGTGGTACAGAGGGGTTTTCTCTTTCCTTTTACAGTCTGGGAAACCAGAGAAAAAACTCAGCTGGGAAATCTAGGCCATCCCATTGTGGCTCGATCTGGGTCTTGAAACCATCAAGCTGGGCTTATTTGAAAGTGGTCATTTCTTTCTAGGTCTCATTCTTTTGATTTTGTTTTGATTTTATTTTATTCAGTCATCTGGAACAAGCAGGCACAGAGGGGAGGTGAAAGCAGGGAACACTGATAATAGTTCTTCGGCAGCAAGTTGGGCATAAAACAGCTTTATCTCTGGGTTTTGTCCTTTTTTTGCTCCCATTTGCAGCAGTTGAAAGGCATTCGCAGAGGGGCCAGGGCAGGCGGGCACGGGCGCTGTAGGAGGGGTGGTTATCCCCAGGCTTTGCAAAGATGATGTGCTGGCAGGGGTTGTGCTGTGTGAGCCGAGCAGCCCACCCCGATCGTTGATGTTTTACTGGAAATCTCTGTCTTTTCTGCACGTGGAGCATCGTGGGGAGGCTGTTGGCAATTGCTCCCATGTCCCTTCCTCTGACCTCAGCTGCAGGGCAGCGGTGCCTGCATCCAGCCCGCTGCCCCAGTAGTCTTAGCACAAACACATCAGTAAGTTGAAGGCTTTCATGTTCAAACTCTGGGGTCTTTTTAGCCCACACATCCCAGCTGATAGCCACCCTGACTTGGCCTTTTACCCCTAGAGGATTCCTGCTGCGTTTGCTGCCTGCAGACCCAGAGTTCACTGCTTTGATGCAAACTCCTTCCCTGTAATCTCTGAATCCAGTGCTTGCAGCCTCCTGCTAGTTCGTTTTAATCATGTCATTAGCCCAAAACTTCGCAGTTCCCTGCTCTCCTGGCAGGATGCTCAGAGGTTTGCACTGCAGCCTGCTCACAGTTTCCCACAGGAGAGAGAGATGGATCATCTGTGCTCTGCATGTCGCTCTCCTGCATTATTTCACCCTTTTCCATCTGAACTTTTATTTCAACCCATACCGTGGATTTTTCCTCCTCCCTCCCAGCCTGTCTGTTATCCCTGCAAGGTCTCACAAGGTGGCAGTGTTATTGCTAGTCCACCGGTGGGTTGCTTGGTATTTGTTCAGCACAGTAAATATATGTGTTCAAAGTCAGATTTGATATTGGTTATGATACCTCAGAATGTGTTTTATAATAGAGAAGGGAATGATGGGTGCAGGTGGTTGAGAGCAGCCTGTCCCCACCATGGAGGGATTGTATGGTTTGTCCCCACAGTGTCCAGTGGAGCACGTGGGACATGGGACACAGCCAGTGCATCCATCTCCTAGGACTGGGAGCCACTTGCAAGAGCAGACATTAAATCAGCCAGGAATGTTTCTCCAACTAGGAAGCCAAATCCCATCTGCGCCGTCGTAGCGAGGTCCCTGACCAATAACGGAGGCAATCTTTGTTGCTGTTGTCTGGTTTCTATGTTGTTTTGTTTCTCCAAAGGGGCCGGTGAGCAGCAACCACAGCAACAGAAGCACACTTGTGTGAGCACAGACAACCTGTTTGTTCAGAGACATTGCCAGGGGCTGCTGCTGCCTCCCCTGCTGGGAGAAACGGGTTTGGGGAAGCAGACGAAGATGAAGATGGGATGTGTAGGGCTGGGATGGTGCCACTCTTTGCATTGGCACTGCAGCTCAACGGCTTGGCAGAGATGGAGGCCAGCTGAGACATGGGGTGCAGAGGGCAGCCCAGCCCCAGGGTGCAGGCAGAGAGCTGTCCCCGCTCTGCCACCCGCCAGCCCCAGGGTCTGCTTCCCACGTGCACCACAGTAATTCAAAACCAACATGGAAATCCATTAACAGGCAAAGATGGAGACTAACATCACAGCACTCAGGGCTCTCAGAACCAATTCCCCCAGGAATACCAGGGGGTTCAGTCACTGACAAGGGGTATCAGGGCAGGAGGGAGCCAGGATGGGTCACACATGAAGGCTGCATTGCTGCCAGACATGCGGACACCATCCCAGTGCTGCTGCATGGCTGGGCAAGTCCTCTCACTCCTCCTGCACTGCTGGAAACCCCTGCAAAATCCCAGGGGAGAGCAGTGAACCCCAACTGGTGCAGGGCTGTGTGCATCACCGGGGCGGGGGGGTGTCCTCTCTGCCACCCCAGATCTGGAGCAGTGGGTGAGACAGCGCATCACGCAACGGAGAGCTTTGCTCCAGCACTGCTGCTGACTGAAGCAGAGCCAAAGCTGCTCTGGTGGGTCCCCCTATTTCTGCCCTCCCCCCAAAGACACACATCAGGCACTGGGGTGCTGGCGGCGCACACCGCTGCTTTCCGGTGATAATGAACTTTACGGCTCGCAAAAAGCGATTTCCCGTCTTTGCAGCTCCATCTGTGTCACCTATTGATGGAGCAGAGATGAGGTAGCTGGGCATCACTGCTATTTACTTTATGGAAAAGCTGCTGTGTGTCTGTTGCTGTAGCATGGCAGGGTTATGGCCTCAGAAAGCACTTAGCTTATCATGTGCCCAGCCCAACGGATTTTAAGCCCAAAATGCTTAATGTTGGGCACGTGCTTAAGTGCTTGGCTGAATGGGAACCCATAGGAGTGTGTAAGCACAGTTTTAGGTAGGAATCCTCACAAACACCGAGCTGATTTTGAATGGCTGAGCCTGCGCCGATGCGTGGTCGGGGTTCCGTGGGAAGGGCTGGAGAGGGGTTGGAGTTGTATTAGCTCCATCAGGCAGCAGAAAGAGAAGAGATGGGGCTGTGGGGCTCCCCTGTGAGCCCACATTAAAACAAGCAGGACCAGAGCTCAGTGGTGCAGTGTGATCACAGGTATGCACATATCTGCGGGCCAGAGCTCTTGGCTCTTCACTGGGTTTCTCATTTCTTTAGTGTGAAAGGAGCTTTGGAAACCTGGGGGAGACCTGGTGAGCAGAGGAGTGACCAGGATCTCTGAGCAACAAACACTGGAGAGCTTTTCTGAAGGGTGAGCTGTAGGCTTTGTAGTTTGCACCCTATCTGCCCGTGGGAAAGCAGGGATGAAATTGTAGCAGCACCACCCAACACTCCTGTCAGAGCAATGGCCACAGGAGGCAGATAAGGCTGAAGATATCCCTGCTCGTTGCAGGAGGTTGGACTAGATGACCTTGAAATGTCCCTTCCAGCCCAAACCACCCTGTGATTCTGTGATCCTTATGGGTCCCTTCCAACTTGCAATATTCTGTGATTTACAAGAAGGAATTTAATACCTTCTCCTTTTATACTGAAGAATTAAAAATCCTCTCTGTCCTGGTTTCCCAGGCACAGACCCCCAGCCCAGCCATGCAGGCAGCCATGAGCAGCCCCCAGTCAGAGGGAGATCCCATCAAGGCACTGACTCACAGCTGGATCCCACACCACTCATCATGCTCCTTATAAAAGGAGGGAGCTCAGGGAGGGTGGAGTTCCTCTTCCTGGGACTCCTCTCTTGGCCTTCTGCCTCTGCTCCTGCTCCCAAGGACCAGGCTGAGTAGAACCTTGTATGCTTTATGTTGGTGATTGTATTAGCTTTGTTATTTCATGAAATCTGTTTCTGCTTCAGCCCAGGGGCTTTCTCCCTTTTTTTCCCCAATTCCCCTTCTCAGCTGGGGAGGGGACATTGGGTGGTAGAACAACTGCTGCAGTTTAGCCCTGGGTACTGGCTAAATGTAAATACTCTCTTCTGTGAGTTCCCATCATTTAGTACCGTGCAGAAGAGCAGGCTGAGCCTTTGGGGAAGATCCTGATCCCGCTGCCCGGTTGCAATCAGGACCAAAGTGGTTCACTCCTTCCCATCATGTAAACGACCGGGTATCCAGAGAGCTGGATTGAATTGTGATGGAGCTGGGCTTTCTCCAAGCCTCAGCTTTAGGCTTATGTCCCAACCATATGGCCAAGGACGCTGCTAACTTCTTTCTACCCTCCCAGCAGAAGGCATCTTGTGATGCTTCGTGTGCATTGCCGTAGGGCTTTCAGCATTGTTACGCTCCTTGCTGATAAGAGTAATATATAATATTGATGGAGATCATCTGGCAGTCTTAAAGTGCTTTTAAATTGATGATTTGAGCATAAGAACAAGTGTTGGTTGTAAAATCAAACCACTGCCATTCTGCGGTATTGCAGGCACAGGCTGAGCCAAGATTTGGAAGTAAAAGGGGATTTTGGGCACTGCAGGGCTGGTAAGATTATTTTTGTCAACCTCTTGTATGGAATTGGTTTGTTTGCTCTCAATTAATAGATATTCTTTTCCAAATCGTGTCAATTAAAAAAATCCTGAGCGGGATTCATGGGACAAACACTTTTTCTTTTCTCAGTTTGGTTTCGTTGGGTGTTACAGAGCTTTCCTTTAAGAATTCGGAGCTTTTTGTCGGGGGTTTTCTGTGGAGGGTTTTCTCCAGGTGTTTCTTCGTGCTGTTTTGTAGCACATCAGGAGTGGCAGAGCACAGAGGCCAGCTGTTCGATCATTGCACAGTGATGAGGTGTTGCTCCAAACCGTTTCAGTCTGTCCCCTGTAGCATCTGCCCGTAATGACTTTTAAAAAGTGCCACCTGTGCGTGGCAGAAGAGCCAGCTCCTCGTGCCATGCACAAAACCATATGGAAGAAGCAGGGTTTCTCTCCCATGCTTCTCCCCCAAGAGGCCTTTCTGAGAGATGACATTATTTTCTTTAACCCCCTGATTTTTTTCCCAGGGTCTGAATTAACATGTGAAACCTGCAAAATGAGAATGCTTTTTTTTTCCCCTTCCTTTATTTATTTTTTTTTCTCTCACTAAAGGCTGCAGCATGGGGATGTGATTTGAGGAATGGGCTGCTCTGGGTAGTTAAGTCATTTGGATATCCAGAAAAAGCCAACCTAACAGCATCTCTGTGCGGGGTAGGCTCTCTCAAGACATGCCTCATTAAGTGGATCTCTAGGAAAAGACGAGAGCTGAGGAGAGATTATTTCAACACTACATCCCATCCTCACAGGGATGGGTTGCAATTGCATATGTTATCTCCAGCAAGTCTTGGCTTCTTAAATCCCCCAGCACTTTGAAAATGTCACCCTTTATCTTCACCCTATTTATCAAGTTTTATTTTACTGGGGAATGGCCCCAAAAAGGGACAAAAGGTGCTGTATTTTGAGACTTTCCAGGGTATAACATTGTATGGAGAGATGAATGTCCCTGGAAGTATATAAACTTCTGCTGCTTTATCCCTTGCCCGCTAAGTCCCAAAGCTTGTTAAATCCAAAGGTTTGTAGCAATGGTTTAATGTCTCCAGCATTGACCCAAATTACCTGCTATCTGTCCTATAAGTGATTGGAAACGCTGCTGCTCAGGGAAAGAGCATCTCCTCCCCAAGCCTTGCCCGTGGCCAGGCAGTTCTGTATTTACAAGTTGTATTGGTTTAGAGTGCATTTGATAGCAATAATTTGACTTTTACTTATTGTAATGCTTTTTTTGTAAGCAGATTGGTTTGGTTTGAGTTTGTTTTTAAAAGCCTTATTCATCTCTAATCCAGAATAATACTATCTCCGTGGCTTTTAACGTGATTAAATAAGGACAGCCTATGACGACACCAGGCAATTTGGGTTCCCAAAGTACATTGGATTTAGCACTGAGTGAGGCTGCTGGGCCATAAAAGGAAGAATTTTGGTGGGCTGGTTCGGGCAGTCCTTAGTTCAACCTCCATGTTCTCCCTGAAGGTCACTGTAGTACAAGTGCTCTGTAATTGAAGGGTGGGAAAGAAGAGCCTTTTTCAGTCGGTTTTAGCCCCATCTCTTGACCTATCACACTAAGCTGTGCCGCATTCCCCATGTGTGATGCAGGAGCTCTTAATGTCACAGAGTGTCCTTGCTTAAAAGCTTGTTGGTGACCAGTGATGGGAGGAGTGGGGTGACCTCTGCATCGCCATGGCTGTGGACATGTCCACCCGCTCTTGGGATTGCACAGTCAGCACTGTCACATCTCCTGTCCGCCCTCCATCACCCTCGTACACGTGCTTCACTCTGGAAGGGAGATGCTGCAGGACCCAGGAGTGATTAATTCCTTGTGTGATCTTGTGCCAGTCACTCAACCTCATTACGTCCTGCTTCCTTGGGGCTTAACCAGCGGATAATCTCTGGCAAAGTAGCTTTCTGTAAGGTGTTATAGGATAAACCCCTTGGGGGCTCAGCTCAAAGGTGCTGTGGGGATGTGTCAGTGGCTGAGCCCACGGCGTGGGTGGGCAGTGAATCCACTGAGCGTGTGAACCTGTAAATACAGCAGGGAGAAGAAGTTGCTAGGAAATATAAAGTACCTGCTTATTATTATTGCCACTCCTTGTAATAGCAGAGGGGTGTAAAAATAAGTTGCAGCTCACAGATGAGGGAAAGCCGCAGGCTGGAGTCTTCCAGTGGTGGAAAGTAATCATGGGATTAGGTTTATTCTGCCTGCTTAAACTCGCACATCCCTCGATATAATCATAAACCTCCTCAAATCGAAATTCCTCATGCATCTGTAAAAATCTCTAGTTTTTCAGGTCAATTTTTCCCCAATCCTGCCAATCTTGTGCTTGTCTTCAGCTCGAGTGAGGGCACGTGTGTCCTCCAGGCTGGGACCAGGACTCAACCTGCGTTCCCAGTGCTCGCTGTCAGTTTGGAAAGGGAGATATGACTCCCATCAATCACTGTCTCATTGCTGTGTCTGCCACCAGCTCACAAAACCAAAGGGAAATACTGTGGTGTCTTTTCAGCTTCCTATTTTTCCAGCTCCCTAGAAGATGGTTCATAAATCTGAGGCAGCTCCTCCATATCCACGGTGTCATTAGTCGCTGTCAGAGATAATGGAAGGTGATGGTGGTGGAATGGAAACAAAGCCACTTCTGCTTCTCTGAGTGTGGTTGCCCTTTAGGTAAATGATAGTCACTTCCACAGCAATTAGTGCTTTCTGAAGTGTGTTTGATTAAATTAGATAGCCCTCTTCCAAAAGCAGGACTAATTAATCTATCAGTGACTTGAGTGCTGGCAACTTTGTCGCTTTGCTGTCAACTTTCAAAGACATCTCCAAGTAGTAGGAGAAGGGGGGAAATTATTTTCCAGCCCTTATTTCTATGAATCCTGAGACTATCCCTTTTCTCTTAAACATATGTTGAATTTCTGGAGCCTTGACGTAGCGTGCAGCCAGGTGGATGGCACGTTAAGCGCTGAAGTGAGGTGTATGGCTTGGAATTTGTTGAACCAAGTCCACATCTCGTGGTTGATAGGTCTGGATGCTCGATTCCCATTTTTTTTCACAGAAATAGAGGTGCTGCAGGGAAGCATGAAAGGCAAAGCTTCTCGGTGAGCAAAGTGCAGGATGGGTCTCTGCACCTTGTGTTTCTGAGCTGGGAAACACCAGTGGCTGCCAATGGTGGGAGGATGCTGGCCTTGGTCCAGCAGCTCGCTTCAGAGCTTCATCACTGCCGCGGCTGCAGAAGCTGCTCCTGGTATTGGAATGTCACAGTGGGCTGCCACTCCCTGCTGATGGTGCAGCCTCGGTGGCCTTGGCCAATGCTATGTGGTGGTGGCCACCATGCACGCCAAGCTGCACGTGCCCCACAGATGAGCTGGCTCAGACCGGCGCTGCTTTGCACGCCTGTGTGCCACGCTCCATCAGCAGACGTGGCTTCACTGCCCTCCCTCCCTAGCTTTGCCACCGAGGTCAGCTCATGGCCCACTGGTCTGCTGACAACGAGGGAAGGAGGCATGAAGTATAATTAAATTGAAAGCATATTTAAACTGTTTTCTGAGCACTACTTATGAAGGAGCATGGATATTCAGAGCATATTAAACTGTCAAATTTAATAAATCTTAAGCAGCATGGCCGTGGGCCAAGACCAATGCATATTTTTTTTGCAGCACCATTTAATTAAGAGTGAGTATTGTTCTTTAAGCTTATTCATTGTTCCTCTGAAGCAGAGTGCACAATAAGAGCCGTGGAAATAAGTTGGTTCAATAAATTAGACCTGGCTGCCGCTTTTTTGTTCTGTAGCATCAACTCAACCCAGAAAAAGGAAATGCCATGGAAAAGGTAAGGGTGTTGCAGGGAGAAAATAGCTGTGGTAATGTGATGGAGAAACCAGAGCTGTTTGCTCCATCCAAAAGTGATCTGATTGCAAGGGATGCATATAATACATTTATTGAGATGGGTTAAAATGGCAGCAGGTCAGGGCTGGAGCAGCTCTTAAGAATGGTCATTGCTTTTATCCCTGTGAGCCAGGAGGAGTGTGCTGGGCTGGGACAGAGCTGTTATAACTTCAGCATTATCCTGATGGAGGTGGATTTTGGTTTTTCTTCCATTACAATCCTGATGGGCCTTTTGAAGCAAGTTGAGCAGAGCAGGTCATGAGAAGCCATCTCCTACAGAAACTGCTCAAATGTGGTCTCTGCAGGGTGGGCATCCGGATTCATTTGGAGGTTAATGTGTTGGCTGATGAATTCATATTTGTATGTAGTGATCTGTTTGGCCCCAGGTGATTGCAACACCATCACAGAAACTAGGTGTTTCTTTTTTGAAAAAAAAAAAAAAAAGTTGATTAGATTTAGTTTAAAGATGAATGCAGTGATAATTTATATATATATATATATATATGCTATAGCCACGGGATCTTGGGTCAGTGCCTGAGAGGGTGAAGGTCCCTGGGCAGCCACTGCCTTTGCAAGGGGCTGGGGTACAGGATGTGCTGTGGCTGACAGAGAGCTCTGACACATACACACCCCTCCTCAAACCTAATGTGTAAATTTACTGTGATTTTGTTGGAACTGCTGGAAGATTTTAATGAATTTTGAAGCCCTGCTGTTTGGGGAACCCGGCACAGAAAATCCATCCATGTAATTAAACATCACGAGCGGAGCAGGCGCAGTGCTGATAAGCACCCGAGGCCAAGGGCTGTGGTTGCAGCCCTGGATCCTATGGCTGATGCCAACCCTTGCTGAAGACTGAAGCCCAAAACCTCTGCAAATAGTGTTTGACCTGTGTTCCACAAGGCTGCTGACAGCAGATTTTGGGACACAAGGATGGCTTTTGCTGTTGAGGTCTGGCTGTGAGGCTCTTTGTTACCCATTCCCATCCTTCAGAGGTACCTACAAATTCAAGTGAATGTTGTAACACTCCAGATGTTGCCTTTGGGAGGAGAAAAAAGTGAAGTCAGAATAATTTACTCAGGAACTTCAAATGCAATTGAGGGAAGCTTTTCCAAGATTGGGCAAAGCAGAACATTAAAATTCCCACCCAGCACTCGTGTCATGCTTTCTTAGGCTCTGACGATGAGGAGACCGACGTTTGGCAATTCCTCATTTGGAGCTGTCAGTCTGTAACCTTCAGTTTAGATAAAACACCGGAGAAATCCAAGTCCCTTTCTCTGTGTCTCTTCCTTTCCTCCTCCTTGCTTGGGTCCCTAACTGCTCCTGCCTTATTCTCCTTCCCAAAATCTTAGGACCAATGAGACCAGGGAGGCTGCAGTGTTGCAGTTTCCCCTTCCCCGTGCTTCATCGAGTCCCTCATCCCACAATTGCAAAGAATTCCAAAACAGTGAGTGCCAGGCTGTAATAATCTCTGCAAATTCAGAGCTGAGATACCCTTCTGCAGAGATGGGGCACAGTGCATCCCCTCCTGCCCCTGGGGCTTTCAGGGTCATCTGTTTGCAAAATAACCAGCTCAGGGGGATGCTGCAGGAGAGAAGCTACAAACCATCTCCCAGGGCTTTTTCTGGTGGTAATGCTTTTCATTTTCATGAAAATCAGCTGCTTTCAGTGACATATAGGGGATAGCAAGAACATGGGATGAGTCTCTGGGTGCCCACTGAAGCCGTGCTCAGCAGATCAGGGAGCAAAACCCCTTTGCTGGATCCAACTCCCTCTCTATCTATGCAAGTGTTAATTTTTACAGCTGAGTTTTGAGTTGGTGATGCACTACAGGGAGGGGGAAATCAAAAAAAAAAGGAAAGAAAAAAAAGTCACTTAAAGATGACAAGTGATTAGGTAGTGACAGGGAGGTTGTCAGAAGCAATTAAGCAGCAGATTGACGGGTGTCACGGGCGGCGGGTGCAGGGCAGGGTGCAGGCAGGGGAAGGCGGCGCGGCGATAAAAACCAAACGAGGTGACGAGGGGAATCCTCCTCTTGCAGTTAGTCACTTTTAATTGCTAAGACGTTTCCAGAATTACATGTTCTATTGCCAATAACCTCCCCAGAAGTTTGCAAAACGCTATTTTAAAGCGTGTTCTCCACCCCCAGCCTCCCAGCCCAGCTTTTGGAGAAGACCTTGCAATGGAGAGGAGCATATGCTTCCCTCCTTACGCCGCGGCCGGCGTGTATTTCTGGCACCATTCGATGTCAAAACACACCCAGTATTTTTAGTAAAATGGCTCAGTAGGCACGAGCTTCTTGCAAACCAAGGGAAAACAGAGCTCCCTTGCAAATACTCTTGGAATTCCTTGAAAGGGTACCAGGCTCTTGCTTTCATCTCACAGCAATGGAGCAATCCCACTTTAATTAAAGAAATAACAAGGGTAGAAATGCAGTGAGAGCAGCAGACGGGATTGCTTCACTCAGGCTCACAGGCTTGTAGGGTTTATACACATTTTAATTCATGCCCCATTCGTGAGCACCGTAGGCAAGTGGCTTTGAAGAGTTTCTTTGGGTCTTCTGATCTTAAACGCAAAGATTTTCCATGTCTTAGGAAGAAGAGATCCGGAAGCCTTTGCAATGACTCTGAACTGGAATGCAAATATTTTTTAGTTCAACCTCTGTCTCCAGCTGGAGAGGCAGAGCAAACAAACAAGCAAACAGATTAAAGCAATGCAAAGGGCAGATAAGAGAGCTGCGGAGAGGGAGAGACCAAAGTCATTCCCTCCTGATGCCGATGCCGATAAAACATCTCAAGTAGGACAGCGCGATGGCTCCGTGGGATCAGCTCCAGTGAGCTGCAGCTGCTGTCTGTGCTGCTGGTTTTCAGGCTGTGTTTCCCTAAGGGTCAGCCAGAGCTCCTGTCTTGGGGTGCAGGGGAAAGGATTATGTTTTTTTTTTAAATGAACAATGTATGCTGGTTTTTTTGAACGAGCAATGTGGTGCCCAAGGAGGTCTGAGCGTGCAGCCTGTGTTTTCTGGAGCCTGGAAAGAGGGAGAAGGGGCTTTGAATTGTTGATCTAGCTCAGGCACAGCAGACACCTGATCTACCCCTGGGCTCCCCCCTGGTGATTTAGTCCAAATCAGTTCTTACTGTTTCAAGCTATTTGCTCAAATTGGAGTAAAACAACCAAAAAAGTTCTTCCCTGACCATCCCCGCACCCCAAAACGACCACATCTCCTTTGGCACATACTTTCTGCAGTTTCAAAATGTTTGCTGGGTTTGGTTGGTGGGAAGAAAAAATGTAGTTGTTTTTTTTTTACCCCTATTTTTAATCCTTCAAGGGACTGCTTAGTCACGATTCAACGCGGACTCGTATGTCTGTGTTTTGTGAAAGATGCAACTCTGTCATTGCAAAACAACTATGGAGAATGTGAAAACAGAATAAATCATGAGATGGATAAAGGAAGGGGTGGGATGCTTTTATCTATTGACTCAGATGTCCCTAAGTATTAACTTTCTATGTCACTTACATTCACTTTGAAATCTGTGAGACAAGGAAGTTGCATTGAAGGGGATGAGAAGAGATAATGCAGTGGAACAGAGTTAATTATTAATATTAATATTTCAAAAGAATTTATGGTGGCTGTGGAGGGCTCTGTGCCACGTGGTTGTCTCGGCAGTGTTTTCTGCATCGTGCCTGCAAGCTGCAGGGTGCAAAACTCAGATGTTGTTGTGCATGGGTCCGCGTTTGATCTTGTGCTGAATGCACGTTGGTAAATTGAACTTGAGACTTTTAATGAGAGCGATGGAGAACATGAGGTGGTCGCTGAGGTTTCAGGCACATGTATGCACAGCAACAGATCCCTGGGCAAAAGATTTGTCTTCTGTGGTGCAGCCACATCTTCTTAGCAGCCCCTCACCAGGGTTTCTGGGTTGATGACTTTGCTGATGGAAACCAGGACTGTGCTGATGAGGATAATGGGGCAACGTGACCTTCAGCTCTTGTGAGATCCAGGATTTGAGCAGTTTGTCCTTCTTCTGTCCTTTTCTTTGCAGCCTCCAGGGGTTCAAGAAGCACGGGCAGATATTTAGGTTTAATTGACAATGGGTATCTCCTAAGATCCCCTGAATGAGCCATTGCTGTGTCCTCATAAAAGATGGAAAAATGAGACATATCGTTACTGCACAGCTCTTGGAGCCTTCAGTAAATTTATCTCCAGCTGCTCTAGCGAGGCACGGGAGCTGAGAACAGCGTACATATGCACATGCCCTTGCTGTCACCGTTACACCGTAAACGCAATTTTATCAAATCCTAATTTCATTCCTATTCTGACACTTTGATTGAGCTGTACGCCGTGGCTGTCCCAGGCTGCCACATTAGCAGGGGTTAATATAGATTTGGAGGCAGTTCTGCGTCTGCTGTGCCGCAGGATTGATGGGCTCTGCCCTGAACAGAGGTGAAATGGATGTTCCTCTCACAGCCTTCCCCAGGCATCGGTGTCCAGCCTCCCGATGAGCTGCAGAAAGCTAGGAAATCTGATTCAGCTTGCTGGCATTGCAGGGGGGCAGGCACGTGGCTGTCAGTCAGGGTCATGTGCTTGGATGGAAACCCCCAAATGTGGATGTTTGCCAAAGCTATCAGTCTGTGAGTCTACAAAGCTGGGATGGAGACACAGTGGCCAGGAGGTCCTGCTCTGTAAACCTTTGCCCTTCACTTGGTTCGTGACCAGCGGTTGGATTTGATGATCTTAAAGGTCTTTTCCAACCAAAACAATTCTGATTCTATGAATTGACCTCAAACAGATTATATAAATACAGAAAAATAAGTGCATATAGGATTTTTGGGTCTAGGTTTTTGTTCGATTTTAACATCAGGGTCTTTTGATGCCTATAAGCATCCTCAGCCATCAGGTTTGACACCACCTTCTAGCAAAGTGCCTGTGGTGCAAGTTGGACATAATGTGGAAAAGCCACTTCTTTTGTCCAGGTAAATCATGACCACCCATCACAGGCACCCCTCAGCCTGTCTGGTCACCCAGGCAAGAACCATGGAGACATTTCCAGCACGTGCTGAGAGGCAGGAGACGCCCACCCGAGGAGCCTTAGCACAACTCCTGATTGCAGAAAAGCTCTGGCAGGAAATTTCTTTTACAGCATCCTCCCATGTTGGGCCATACAGATATCAGATCAGGCTGTTGGTGCTCAATTTCCTAACCAATTACCAGAGTGCTAATTGGTGGCGGCAGCGCTGCTGCTGGAACTGGAAGCTCTCTGATGCTGGGCGTTACGGGCAGTGCCTCCTGTGTGGATCAGTCCATCAGTCTGCCATTAAAGCCCTGGCTGAAATATCCTCTTTGCTGCTGCCCTGTTTGCTGGAACAACGGTCTTGGGGAGACCTGTTTCTGAGGGAATAACACTTGATTTTTAGTTTCCTGATGAAGCAGAGCAAGTTCTGTGCTGTAATAGTTGATAGAGCACTTCTGAAGTCCCAGAGGGACCATATGATGCTTCAGTGCCGTGCGAGTCCTGTGCTGGGCTGTGGCCCTTGCTGGTTAATGATTTTGCCATTAACATCTAGATTTTTTTATGATCTTTCTTTGTCTGTAAGCCCCAGTCAGCCGTGCTGGGCAGCCCCTCACCAATGTCCGTGTCTCCATGCACACGGAGGACCGGCTTATTTATTTCTAAACAGCAAACAGGAGCTGCCCTGCTCAGCTGGGAAAGCTGTTTGCATAATTTTAATGCCTTTTCCTCCTCTGGATGGATTTCCCCAGGTAGAAACCTTTCCTGCAAAGAAAAGCAAATGGCAACAGGAATGGCTGGGGCTCTCCTGGAGTGGTGGGGCTGCGTTGTCCAGTGGGTGGGCTCAGCACCAAATTACAGGTGCTGCTTCAGTCCTTTTCATTCAGGGAATGAAAGGTATCATCAAAATGCAGTTTGGCATCTGGGCTCAGGCACGGCATGCTCCTCCCTGCCAGGCAAAATTCCCTCTTCAGAGAAACACTGGAGGGAAAGCAGTTTTGCAACATGGAAGAGGCTCTGATGAGGCACCTGCCCTGCGTTTCCCTTTGCTTTGCTGAACCCTCTCTCCATCTCTCAGCAAAAATGACTTGCAGCATTTGCTGCACTCTGCAGGTATTTCTTGTTCCTGTTTCGCAGCCATCAGCCAGCTCCTCTGCTCTTACAAATTGTTTGTTTGCTGAGGAGCTTGCAATAAAGACTCATAAAAAACAGGGTTACAAAATATAGCTAAAAATTTGGCTTCCTCTTCTCTCACCCTGGCCAGGGAAGGATGCTGCAATTCTCCAGATAATTTAATTGAAAATGACCCAAGCTCTGAGGCTTTCCTGGGTGATCCTAGCATGGAAGTGATGCCTGTGCTCTGCCTCACCCCCACCTCACCCTGGCCCCATCTTCTCAGAGGAGTGGCAAAAGCTGGTGGTGTCCTCTAGAAACACCCAGCAAACAGTGGCAGAGGCAGCCTGGAGACTGGAGGCACCTTGGAGACAAACACCAGGAGGTTTTTTTAAAAGCTCTTGACTGTTATTGGTATAATGACAATTTAATTTCAATTTGAAAGGTCAGACGTTTGCTCCCGAGCAGGGTTTGGGATAAACAGAAACCAGCCCAGCTCAGGATGTTGATGGCCACAGAGTTTGTCCTTTCTGTACAAGTGGACTTTGTAGACAAATTTTCCACAGAAGGGGAAAAAAAAGTCACAAGTCAGCAGAATGAAGTGGTTTAGATTTGAAGGAAAATTCCCACTGAAGCATCTCACAATGAAATGCTAATGAGTATCTTTGCACAGAGCCCCTGTTTGTGCCCTAATGTTTTTAGGCATATCCCAAAGTCTGTTGCTCGTGTAGGATTCATTCATGGGCTGGGGGCATTCATGGGAGGAGTAAAATGCTTGAAAAGACCAGGGCTGTCTGCAAACCAGCACTGGGATTGCTTCTGTCTGATCATGTTTGGGTTTTAAGGTGATGCGTAGTTATGTTCAGCAGCATTACAAGCCCTGATATGTGTTTTTATTGCAGCTTATTAAAGCATCAGTGGGTGAGAGTTTATTTTTGATGTATTTTATTGCATGATGATTTACAATAAGCTCTTAAAGAATGCGCAGTCATTGCTTCTAATAATCATTTAATACATATTCATAAAGCATTTCTAAATGGTACCTTCATTCGGAATATTTTATTGGAAGGAACACACAGGCTGGAGTCTTCTGAGCTGTGTGAGACCCACACGAGGTCTGATAAAGAGAAATCATTTTTTGCTCATGCTCATCAGTGCTGTAAACCTTTGGGCAGTCTTTAACTTCTTTGAAGATGCAGTTCTCCTGGAAAAACACCCAGACTTGGAGTGTTAGTGATGGCAATAGGATCACCAAGTGTGGCACAAACTATCTCTTAATTACAGAGAGAATCCCTGAGACTTTGTAACAAGAGAAACTCTTGAAGAAAGCTGTTAGGCTACAGACAGGCTGCCTTGCCACCCACATGGCAGGAGAGAGGATCACACTTGGTTGGAAACCCTGATGTAACCCCAAAATGAGGTTTCTCGTAGCAGCACTTGGTCCTGGTGGTGATTTTTGGTTTGTTGTAATGTGATTTTATTGTATGTTCAGGCAAATCCAGGGAGAAGAGATGAGCTAGATGACTTTGATGGTCTGGTCCCAGACTGGTAAATTGAGGTGGGGACAAGGGGGAAGGTCCAAACTTTTGGGGGTAAATTGCTGAAGTTTAAGTGATGATGTCTGGTGCAAACAAAGTTGGTAGAAATCAGGTTTCTTTATGAAAGGAAGGAAAGAAGGAGAGATTTGCAGTGAAGCAATGGAGGTTCAATACTTTGCTCACCTCAAACAGACATGCTCTGTTTTCTTTGGATCTGGCATGGTGCTGTGTCAGGATGCTTGATTCATGTGTGCTGGTGTTCTTTGTGTGGCTTCAGGGTCTGATGTGAATGTGTGCAGCCATCACCAGGCTCTGGGTAGAGGAGACTTTTTTTCTTTTAAGTATCCTCCTCTTCCTGATGTGCTAAAAGGAATTACAAGCCCTTTAATTGGATGCTGGGGGAAGATTTGTCCTCAGAGCTCCTACCTCTCTCCATAGAGAGGGTTTTGTTCTTTTTGCTGGTGTTTGTTTGCAGGGTGGGGGGTGCATTGCCACCAGGGTGTTTTGGTATGGGCTGGAAGGACCTCCCGGGGCTGCTGCAGGTCTCTGCATCCCCCCACAGCCCAGACCTGGCTCCTGGGAGATTGCATTTTGCATTGTGCCCCAGCTTTGTCACCCCATGCCAAAACCCTTGGGGGCTGAGCAGCCGAGTTTCTTTACCTGCAAAGGGCCACAGGCTCCTTCACTCAAGCAGGGAGCTCTGAGTGCAGCAATTTGCTCCTTCCCCCACCACACCAACACCTCCACCACGAGAGCATCGTGTGTTCACACGCACAGAAACGTATGCAAATACCACTGGCAGTTGTGTAGTGTGGAGTCATTAACATTTAGGAAGCTGTAATTATATAAGAAAACAAGAAAATAAATCAGCAGATACTTTGTCTTCCCGTTTAAATGCCCATCGTGGGATCCAATGGAACAGTTTTGCTTAAGAGGAGCACCAAGTGCTGCTTGGAGCCGGGGCTGCCCTTGGGTGGTTAATCACAAAGGCAGTAATTGACTGTCAGACTGCTTTCTTTCTCATTTTTATTCTCATTATTCATCGCCTAGAGAAGGAAAAAAAAAAAAGATGACAGCAAGAGTAAGAGCAAGTGGTGCTGTAGGGCTCCCCGGGAGCTGGCGTGGGTGTCACCTCCTCCACGTGGCCCAGTGCCACCGAGCAGGCCACAGCCACCGGGGAGCTGTGTCCGGAGAGCGGCTGCGTGCGGGTGCCTGGTGTGTGTCTCTGTGATGGGTGTTAATTAATTCTTGGGTTAAATATTTTTCCAACAGTTTGCTGGCCAGCAAAGCACTTTTTGCCTTCCCCCTGCAGACCCCCACTGGATGGGCTGCCCCGTTGTCCCCATCCCAGCTGCCCTCCCGCAGTTTGAGGCAAGAAAGGCACAATTAGATGCACATTTCAGCCCTTCGTGACATTTGAGTAATTGAGAGGGGAACTGAGTTATTTTTACTCAATGCAGGATCTGGAGACAGCAAAATATTTTTCTTTCTGGAAAAGCTGTTTGGCTGCTCAGCATGGCTGAGCGAACTTCGCTGTCACCGTAGCAAAGTGCTGATTGCCCAACACAGTTGGGAGAGGAACAATACTAAAAATTACAGCTCTCAGCACCAAACCATGCTGTCCTGCCCTGGGACAGAGGGCTACAGCAAGTCTGTCGTGGTCTTGGGTGGAAAAACGTGGATTATGGGGTCTAACTCATGGATAGAAGAAGTGGTGGCATGTTTCCTTGTGAGGCCGAGGAGTCTCTGCTGCTTACAGCCAGATATAAGCAATTCTTTAAAGAATTCTGGATATCTTGTGGGGGATAGTAGTATTATTGTATTTGGGTTTTGCTTGCAAACAGATTGAGAACTTTCTGATGGCTTCATGGTGAAAAATGGGTTTAGCAAGAGCATTAGTAAGGATGTCCTGTGCGCTGGTGTGATGGGAGGTAGGAGTATGTAGAAATGCATTACCCATGGGCAGGATGAGGGATGCAGTGCACAGTGCTCATCTCATTTGCAACCCATGAGAATCACTGCCATGGACCAGCGGGGGAGAGAGGAGATTGCTTTGCAGCATCACACCCACCCACAGAGAAGTCTCTTGGGTACAGCGAGTCTGGGATATGCTATCCAGAGTTTCTTGATGAGAACAGGTAGAGAAAGCAATCACATCAGAACCACAGGGGTGCAAGATCTGTGTTCATTAGGGCTGCAATTAACTACACTAAATGAGTTTTGGTACCACCAGGTCTTGAGGGTTTTCATCAGGTTACGAGCACTGCAGCTTTGTATCTTAGCCAGGTTGGATGTGTGCTGATGGCTGCAGCTTCCAGAAACTCCCTGGAGGGGGAGATATGCAAGGAGAATTTAGGAAGAGCCTGAAGTGACGGTGTCCACGCATTCAAATGTCCTTTTTGGGAGAAGACAGGCCAGTGAAAGCTTTCTGGGCAGCTCAGAAGGCAGCAAGGCTGACCTGGGGCTGGAGGCCAGACCTTGCAGTAGCTCTTAAAAGGACAACTCGAGCACCAGTTCTCACTCTCTAAACCTTTGGTGACCTGTTCAGTCACATCAAATGTTAAAAAGGCCCAGAATTAACCTAGAGAAATGGGCTTAGGGATTTTCCTGGATTAATTGTGCACATTTAATGACTTGAACGTTGAGTACGTTGGTACTAAATCCGTGAGACAAGTTCTCCCAGGGGCTTGCATGGGTCAGAGCTGGGACACGACTGCTGCCCAGCTCGGGTCAGGCCTCTGATGAGCCACTGGTTATAACTGCATCCTCTGGTCCTGGAAGTCATCTTCATTCCAGTGAAATCCAGCGTGGAGAGTGGCATCGTGCCCTTCTCATGGCTACCAGCAGTACTTGAACTTGCCCATGGGCAGCACTCGGAACCCTCCCGCGTTTGCCAGTATCACCAACCTCCTCTTGATAACTAGAGAGGGAGGTAATGAATTTCAGCTGTTTACCTCTTTAAAAAACTCATTTCTGTTTAGACATAATTATCTACCCACTTCTAAGAAAGTTGCCATTGATTGCCGAGCTGAATTAGCATTTTGTTGCGTTGGCTCTGACAAATGCCTGCATAGATATAAGAGCACTTCATGAACATTAACTCATTTAAACTGTAAATTGCAACTACTTTTTCATTTGCCAGCATGGGACCCAGCTAAGCAAAGCTTTGCTGGTGGCTTCTCCGAGCATCTCCCGTGCCTGCACAAGAGCAACTGGCTGCTCTCCAACCTGGCCTGCTCAGGGGGAAGAGGGAGAAACTCATGGTTGCAAACCCAAATTTCTTTGCTCATCCCTGCCCCAGGCTCTGCTTCTCCAGCACTGGGTTTGCAGGCAGCACTGGGACCCCTGCAAGGGACAGGGGGGGGTCTGTACCCATCTACTGTCTGCGAACTGGAGCATCCTCCTGGGGAGCCCTACTGATGCTGAGGGGGCTCCAGGCTGGGAGAGCACTTGGGTCTGCTGAGCTGAGGTAGGAGAGCTTGGGGACAAGGGTGAAATGCTGGGGGACAAGGGGGCTAAAGCTTTCATCTCCTGGAGCTGCCCTCCGTGTGCCATCTCTGCAGCCCCTGCCCACCACTCCTGGTTGGGCTCATTGCTTGTGTGTTGGAATAATGCTGTTTTGTTTGGGCTGCAAACGCTGCAGGGGGAATTTTTTAAAAGCTTTCTTTTATTGCTGTGTGAAGAGAAAAAAAAAAAAAAAAAAGCAGCCCCAAAACTTTTCTATTAATATCAAGCTTTGTAAGTCTTTTGTTTGGTTGGTTTGTTTACAGTATCTCTCGTTTTGGATCTAAGCTACTTGACAGTGTCCCTTTGAATATGTGTTAAAATAGATCTGGGTTTCGTTCCACGCGTTTTGGGGAGGATATGAAACAATTTCACTTGTCAGCCGTGAGTGGGAGATGGATGGGGCCATTCCCCCCCCCATCCAGGGAGGGGGAGCAGAGCAGTGCAGGGGGGGAACTGTGCTGCAGCTCGGCTTCACTCCCCTCAGTGTTTGATGGTGCTTAGTGGGGGGAACCTGACTGGGATGATGGGGTTTAAATGAAAAACTAATGCAGAAAGAAGAGCCTTGTTGGGGACTGTCCACAGGGACCCAGATGATTTATGCACTGACCCAACTCCTTGCATGCCACCCAAAAAAAAAAGAGGAATAATTTGAGGCTGCAGAAGGATGGAGCTCCCCATCAAAGCTCGGCTAGGCACATGGGTGGTGGAGGTCTGGGTTGGAAATGGCATGTCTGAACCTTGTGTGGCCTGAAAATCTGCAGAGAATTGGCTCAGGTCCCCTCAGTTTGAAAGGAATGGCCAGCACTCAGTCTTCCTTTTTTTTTTTTCTGTCAGCTGCATCTTGAGATCCACTGTTTATTTATTTTGATGATATTCCAGTTGGAGGCAGAAACGAGATAGCAGAGGCAAGCAGAGAGAAAAATTAGGTCTGTTAGGGGCTTTTCCTGGCTTGTGAGAGCCTGGTCGTGGTGGCATGGCTGGCTAGGACAGCTGTTTGGGTCACAGCTGGGTGCAGACAGCTGAAAAAGTCACTTCCAGGGACCTTTGCCCCTTCCTATTGCAGCATCCTCATCCCAGAGCCACTGGGCATCCCCTTGCCATGGCCCTGTGGTCCCCACTGCAGGATTGCAGTCCCTGGCTGGGTGGTGGACTTGGCAGTGCTGGGTTAATGGTTGGACTTGGTGATCTTAGAGATCTTTTCTAACCAAAACAGTTCTGTGATTCTATGATCTGGAGGGTTGTGCACAAGGATATTGGTTGAGGCTCCCAGGATTTGGCTTGTTGGCCTTTGCACTTGAGCACAATTCCCATTTTCAGCATTTTTCTAGCATGGTCCAGTTAGTTCTGCTCTCACCAGGATGCTGGTGCAGCACCCAGCCTTGATCCCTAGCAAAGGTGGGGTTCAGACACTGCGTGGCTTTTGTTGTGAGTCTGGTTTGTCTTTGGAGCAGATAAAAGTTTGCAGAGGTATCTGGAAATCAGCTTCTAACCTAGAGATACACTGGCATGGCCAGCTCTATCTGCAAGGTAAAAAGGAGTTGATACTTCCAACCCAGCCACTGTGGATGAGTAAAACATGTTTCCTGGCTCCCCAGTTTTTCCATCAGTCAGAGCAGTAGCATGATCCAAGCTCATCACAACCTGGTGAAAGGCAGCCACTTCTTTCTGCATCCTCCATTCCATCCCTGCCGAAGCTCTGGGTTCAGCTCCAACAAGCTGTGCTGAAACAGAGACCTGCAGTGGCTAAAGCAGCAAGGACCGTGCCACTGCTGCCTGTGATGTGTGGCTTTGTCCCCCCATTTTCTGTAGCTGGTCCCCATGGGGCGGTCCTCAGGCTCCTGGGAGGAGAATTGGGACTGTTTCCCCATTTTTTGGCTTAGGCAGCATGTGGGATCAGTTGTTATCTCAGAAGTGCTGCATCTGAAATGCTCCTCATTTCCTTTGGCATTAAGGGCTGCATTTGTCATCCCAGCACAGACTACAGCTCAGATAAAAGGGAATAACACTGGGGAGTTGTGCCAAGGAGGAAAAGCACACAGAGAGGACGAAAGAGCATTTTGGGTGAGATGCATGTAAATGCATTACTCATGCAAAAAAAAGTCATTAAAGATCATGAGGCTCTTGGATACCACAGTGGTGAGGCTGGTAAGTCCCTGGACAGAAAGCCACGAAGAACATCTTTGTGAAGGTGGGGGGGAGAATGTATTTATATTTTTATTATAACTGTTAAACCACAGGGAGAGCAGATGATGTGTCACAGCTCTTGGATGAATTCAGCCATCCAGAAACACGTGTCCCCTTGTGTCAGCCCAAGGGAAGGGGTAAGGACCAATGCAGTCCTGGAAGTCACTGGGAAATGTGACAGGCATCCATGACCAGCAGCATCCTGCACTGGGATGCTGCCATGTGTCTCCTCTGTCACTGTAGTGTACCCAACTGTGCAGGGATGCTGCACGGCATCCCCATCACCTGCCTGAGCCCAGAGCACTTCCCATGACAAAGCAGGTCACTCAGTCATTAAGGTCCTTCACCTCCTGAGATTATTGTCATTTGGGGAGTTACTACGTTGCAAGCGTGGGACACAGAGTTATTTAAAGCAGTAAGTAGAAAATCACTAGCTGATAATGCAGCTTGGTTTAAATTTGAGCTCATTTAAATGTCAATCTAAACTGCCCCTTGATTCAAAGCTGCTTAAATTATTCTGAAAAATAATTGCCTCTGTTCATCAGAAGAATGTGCCAGGGATCCAAGTATAGCATGGAGTGTTTGATTGGGGATTTTATTTCCCCCCCCCCCTTTTTTTTTTCAATATTGTGGTCAGAAAAAAACCCCACCCTCATTGCTCTCCCAGTGATACTCTCTTTTAGCAGAGCAGGTCAATCCATCAAATTGCAGTACTGGGACCAGTAGGTTTTATCTGCCCATGATGGATGTTGCTGCTCATGCAAATCCATCACAAGACCTGGCTACAGTAGAGCTTGGCTCTTTGGGAATAGGACTTCAGTTTCCTGCAGCTGAATTAAAATCTACAGTTGTCTTAACTGAGAAGAGTAAGCATGGAGGTTGTCTTGGGGCAGACCTTGGGGACATGCAGTGTCAGTTGTTCCTAAAACTCAGGGTTGTAGCAGATGTGCCTCTTGGGTGCTGAGGATGGGCAGATACATATCTGAGGATGAGCAGGCAGTGAACGGGAAGTGATGGGAGGTACCAAAATCCCATCTGCTTAGAATGGTTGCAATTATTGCCCTGTATTTTTGCCACTTGTCACCTCTGTTAGCTCCATGCATGCTCTGGTCCGTGGACAGGGACAGCCCCCCAGGGGCTTGGCTGCAGCTCCCCTCCGGGGCTGGGACAGGGACCTGGCTGGCAGAGCTGCTGCTGCATCCAGGCTGCTCAGGTCCTGGAGGCAGGGCAGGCCCAGGTAAACCCAGTGAGCTGCTGCAAACACCTGGCTGTGCTCTTTTACTCACTCAAACTTGAACCTCTTTCATTTTGGATGCACTGAGGCGTTTGGCAGAGGCTGGAAGCCTTCCCCATGCCAGTTACAGCTGTCCAGAGCCTGTGCAGGGACCAGTCGAGCTGAGATAACTTTGCTCACTGAGCTCAAGCGTGAGTTGAGAGGTACAGTGAAAACATCTGAACATCATCAGTTAGGTTAAAAGGGCATTTACTGAGCGGATCAGCCACGCTTCTTGGTCCTATTTGTCTTCCCCAGCACAGCACATGGTGGGAGCAGATGTTCTGGACAATAAGTCAGAAACACTTTGCTGCTTTGAAACCACTCTCCGAGCCCTGAGCTGGCGATGCTGCCGTCTGCCAGCTCCTCCAGCAGGGTTACGCTTTCCTCAGCCCCCCCACACTCAACGCAGTGCCAGGCAGTGGCTGCCTTTCCTTTCTACTCAATTGCAGTTGTGAAATGTTTTCTCCCCTCTACTTCCCGAGTAGGGAAGGGTCATTAGAAATGTCATGGCATAAATCCATCCGGGAACCACGCACGTCCAGCAGCCAGCCCTCGGGTGGCTGTGCTAGGCTGGCGGGGCAGGCACTGCCCTGCACCTTCCCCTTCCCCAAGAGCATCTGGAAGCCATCCACGGGGAGCACAAGGGCTGGCTGGGGAGGATTTTGTGCCCAGGCAGCCCCTGCCCACAGTGGCAGCAGGACCAAACCCAGGAGCTGTCAGAGCTCTGGGCTATGGTGAAATCAGTTTATTTCTCTGCACAAACTTGCATGCCTCGTGATGCATCCCTGGTTTTTACCTCTGTGTTAGCATTGGCCAATTACTCAACGCTTTCCGGCTGGATGACATTTGGTATTGCTGTTTGTTGACCCTGGGGACCACAGAGTTGACATTATTGCTACCAGGTGACATTTACATGGACACCAACGTCATATTGATACCGATAATGGCAGCCAAGTTTATGACAGAGCATTAACTATGTGAGGCAAGAGGGGCAGCTTCTGCTATTGATGCTGGTACTCTTTAAAAAAAAAAAAAAAACAACAAACAACCCAGATAGTCTTAACTTGAATTGAAGAAATCTCTGGCAAACCCAGGGCTGGGAGATCTGGTCTTGCCAAGCGGATGAGGCTTAGGGACCTGTAGGGTGGCCCCAGCTGCAAACCCAGGGGAGCCAGCCCAGCCACGCTTGCTGCCTCCCTTCCTATCGGATCCTCCTGCCCTGGTGTTGACAGAATTGATTTTTGCTGTGGGTGAGCAGAGGACAGGGTTTGCTCTGGTGTCCTGGAGCCATTTGCTGCTCATCCATGGTATTTGCTCAGTGAGTCATCCCATTCCACCCCAGGCCACGGGCAGCAGGACTCTGCTGCTGTGGTGAGCCCTGGGCTTCATCCCTGGGCTGGGTCACAGTTGCTCCCTATGCCATTCCACGCTTGTTCATTGCTTATCCTATCCCACAGATCATTTGCTTCACCATTATCATTATTACTGTTATTTCTCCCTCTGTGCAATAAGTGTTTTGGCTTTGTCCAAAATCCCATGAAGTTCAGCCCGAAGCAGCTCAGCAGCCGGTGGCTGGATCCCATCAGAGGAGCAGGATGCAATTGTGCACCAAAAATGCTGGTCATGGGGCAGCTGATGTTGGGGCAGGTTTTGAGGGTGTCACTGGTTAAATGACCTGCAGGGTGAGGGTGAGGGCAGGGCAGGCATCAGAGGGAGTTAAAGCACAATGTCCCTCCTTGGCTGTTAAAGCTTCATGCCCCAGCACTTGTATAATTCATGCTCCAAGTTTCTGCCTCGTTTGCCATTGTAGCAATCATTACTTTTAATGGTGGCCAGTTCTCCTGCCCAGGATGGACACCGGCTGCGTGGCTGGAAACGGGCAGAGATGGGCAAAGCCAAGCCAAGAAATCACCTGCTGAGTCATTGCCTTCTCCTCAGGGCTCATCTCGTTTGACTGCAAATATTTAGAAATTCTGGGTAGAGGCTCTGGGGCACATGGAATTTAAAAAAGACAACAAAATTTTAATGCCAGTGACCCAATTTTAACATGAAACACTCAAGTGGAGGGAGATGAGATGAGGCTGATGGAAACATCCCTCTCTCTGGGTGCAGTTTGGTTCATTAAAACAGGGATCGATGCTGATAATAAATAAAATATTTAAGACTTTTGAGAACACACTGGGCTACTCTGACACTGTGACAAGGTCCATCCTGGCTGCTGGCAGCCATGGAGGGGGTGACTCCCCTGCTGGGTGTCACCTGGGACCCCGATGGCAAAACAGGCAGGGGTTGAGGCTGGTTTATGGAGGGAGATGTCGCTGGAGCGCAGCAGGCCAGGGTTTTTTTAAAAAAAAATGACCCTTTTTAAAAACAAACTTGACCCAATGCAGCTGAATTGTCATAAGAACAAGAAAAAAATCTCCATGGCTGCTCTCTAAGCCCTTGCAAGCACCCATCCTAAATGCCACGATGGGATACTGACAGTGTGAAGCAGCTGAGGTAGGAAAGAAAAACACAGTTTTTCTCTTTCTTGGGAATGGGACTAAAATTTCTTCCTGAAATTATTGCAGCACAGAGCATCTCAGCACGAAGTGAGGGTTGAGGAGCCTACACTGGGGAAACATGGACTCTTTCTTGGGGCAGGCACGGTGGTGTTGGGGTCACTGGTCCCTCACTGGAGGGGATCTGCAGCGAGTACAAGAGTCTGGTGCCTGCTGTGACAGCAGTACTCAGAGCAGTTGATCCAATAACCCCCAGAGTGAGACCCACTTCCCCACAAGTGATGTTTTCATGGGAAATAAGGAGCTATCATCCTGCTAATGCAAACAGCCCGAGGCGCTGCTGTCCCTGCTGGATAATGCCTGGCCTGGGAGGTGGCGTAGGGGGCTCAGGGGGGACTGTGGTTTCTGCCTGACCCCTACCCCAATTTAGGCAATCCACACAGGGCTGTGTTTTGTCCCCTTTGGCTTGTACCACACTGCGTGGGTGCAAACTGGGCTTACAGGGGGGAGCGCTCGCCCTCCCAAGCCATCCCTCCACCCTCTTTCCCTGCTGATGCTTCCCGTCTGTGGAAGGGGATTTTCCTTACCCACCACACAGTGCTTCTGCAAAGTTTAATTTCTTTGCTTGCTTTTTCTTGTAAAGCACTTTCACCCTGGCTGGATAGATGCAGAGAAGACAAAGTCATCCTCTCCTCTTTATTTTTAGGGTTCCAGCTGAGTTTGCCTTCCCAAGGGTCACACTTGAGGCAGGGAGCTGGTGGAGCAGTTTGAGTGCATGGCACAGGAGTGGGGTGTGTTCTGCTAGGGGCACACGTAGGGAAAAGGCAAATGGGCTGCAAAGGTGATGTGTTTGCAGGGGAGTTGCAGCCCTGAAGCATCTTCATCTTCGCAGTGACCTTCCTCAGAAGAGGACGCTGCGATGTTTGTCCCCTGTGGGTGACAACTCCTACTCAACCCTGCGAGCACGGGGGAAGGCTGCTTCCCCTCCTCAGCCCATCTCACTCATCAGGATACTGGTGTAAATGGGAGAAGCCAGGCTTCACCCCCAGATGCATGGTTTTGGGAAGCCAAGCTGCAGCCCTGAGTTGCCATGACACCCCCGAGGATGCAGCTCTGGCTCTCTGCCCTCCCTGACCCCTTTCCCCCAGTATCTGGCGTCTCGCCCACGCACCCGTCTCTCTCAAGCAATTACCTGCTCTGCTTGCTCACCCTCGCATGTCACTGCTTAGATAGGTGCTTATATGTGTTTTAATCAAGTGAGTCACGCGGGCGGAGGGGACCGGGCAAAACACTGTTCCTGTCCTTGTCTCCTTGCTGGGTAAATGATGGCTGGGAACTTAGCGAGCGTGAAACGCTCTCATTTGGGTGGATTTGGTGGCTGAATGGGTTGTGATGTGTTTAGAGATCGTTTGGGTTTATTTTGGGTGAAGCAGGAGGGACTTTATCTCTGGCCCTGAGATCTCTGTGTCCTGTCAATCAGGAATAGTGGCTTTGAATTACTGAGGCTTGGAATTACTGAGGGTTTTTATCACGATATGTGAAAATGGCAGGAACAGAGGCTGTCCTGGATGGTCCCAACCCACCACTCCAGGATTTCAGAGCAGTCATCACAGGCATGAAAACCATGCTAACCCCAACTCCTCTGGCACCGTCCGACCATGGGGTTCCAGCTGCAGAACCTAAACCATTTAAGAAGGTGTTTTCCATCGTATAATAGAATTGAAAATTCAGAGGGTGCCTCCTGAGCTGACTTGCACGACTCTGCTGAAGTCCATTTATGTCCCTTTAAGCGCTACAACCTTGTTTCCTCTCGGGGCATCTTGGAGCAGTTAAGGATGCCTTCACGACACACTAAATCCATTTGCTGTCATCACTCCAGGCATTAACAGGCACTCATTTAACACTAGCAGGGGAGGTGGTGTTTCCAGGGTGATGCACGCTGCCAGGCTGACGTGGGGAGGTTTTCCTCTGGGTTTGGGTGTAGCAGTGGTTGGCAGTGCCCTGATTTCCCTGCTGAGCTTGTTTGGGAGGCAGGAGATCCACAGGGAGAGGTCTGTGGTGGGGAAGAGCAATGGTAGTGATCAGGTTTTACAGATCCTGGTTTTATGCTCAGAAAGCCCTAAGAACAGGGGGGGATTAGTGTTGCATTGACTGAACAGCATCAGGAGGCAGCGTGAACGCGTGCACCCCTCGAGGTGCTTTTATGCCTGTATCATCCTTTTAGTTTGAAGTTTAATTCCCAATAGCTGTGACTTGCTGCATCGCCCGTCTGGTAACAGCCTTACAAAGCTGTGACAACAGGCAGGGAAAATGAAGCTGTCTGACAAATGACACATGACAAGGACTTGGAGTTAACTGCTTTTAAATTCATTATGGCTCCAAAAGATTGGCTTGAGCAAGGTGAATGATTTAAGGTACATAATGAGATGGATTTAGCCTCCTTTTACTGCCGTTGAATGGTCTGTGAACAGGCTTTGAGCTCTGTGTTACAGCCTTACCAAGGTTTGTCAGTAAGGGGGGGTTAGCTGAGGACCACTGGCCATTTGCAGCAGTGGCTCCATTGCCCACCAGTGACTTCTCCCTGGCAGGACAAATGCCAGCTCGGTGCTTTCAGGGCAAATCCCTTCACTGCTGCCCAAAGTACCAAAACCAAAGAGGAGACATTGACTTGGCAGTGCTGGGTTAATGATTGGACTTGATGATCTTAGAGGTCTTTTCCAACCAAGGCTGTTCTGTGATTCTATGAAGGGCACGTGGGCAACCTGGGCACTGGATACAGCCACTGTGCAGGATGTCACTGGTTTGCAGAGAGCTGTGCTCATGCAAGGGTCTCGGGAGCCACACCAAGGCTTCCACGTTGCACGATGACAAAGGTCACAACAGGGAAGGCTTCCAGGTTTGGGATGCCCTGGCCATAGCACAGGGCTGCAAAATGCCATGCTTCAGCCAAAAATTATCTAGTGAGGTGAGATCCGGGAGCTGTGCCCCAAAATCAGCTCCTCAATCTATGCAAAGGGAATTATTCACGTTTTGGGGGAGAAAAGCTCGTCCTGCAGCAGCCCAGCAGAGCAGCACATTGCTTAAAGTCCATTTGGGGCTGGTGCTGGGTTGAAGTCCCATTATGGTTATTTTATAGCAAACTAGTGGGAGGCAATTATTCCAGTAATTCAGGCTAATCCTTTCTTAAACAAGAATTCTCTGCAGTCAGTCCCATCTCCAAAGGCACGTGCCAACTTGGTGTCTTTTGGGCTGAAATATTGCTTCTGGTCTGCGTGTTTGTGGGGCTGTTGGGGAGGTATATACTTCTGAAGTGCAGCTGCCTCATTTTGTTTCACAATTCATAAGCAAACGAACCCGAATGATCCAGTGCAGTATGGGTACCAAAAATAGCTTTAATCAATCAACTTTTTAAAAATAAGAATGTTCCTTAAAATTATGCCAGCACCAGCCAGCACTGCCTCTTGGGAATTTTATTCTGACTCATTTTTCTTCCAGTTCTGTTCTTTCCTTTTATTTTTATTTTTTTCCCTGCTCCCATATACCAAATATCATTAAGTTTGGAGCGTTTTCTGTTATTTAGCATACAGGATGAGGTGGGTATTGCAGACTTTTAAAGCTGTTTTTGTTACTGGTGGCACGAAGGGACGGGAGGCGTTATTGCTGTAATTTGCTGGTATTTGGGTAACACCCCTAAATACTGGTAAAACAGGCACTAAGTACTTTTAATTCAATATTTATACACTGGAGCATCTTCCCACCCATACCCAAACCTTTCAGGGTGGCCCATCCATCAGTGAGAGGACATGGACACACAGATGCAGTGGCAGTGCCTTGGGGCTTGGTGGGACAAGGCAGCAGCCGTGCCCCATCCCCTGCTCTCCCCCCATCCCCATCACCTTTTCCTGCAAGTGCTTCGATGCTCCATGGCTTTGCGGGAGCCCCGTTGCCATCTCGTGCAGCAGCTGCTTTGTGGTCTGACCAAGCACTTGAGCATCCTCAGGGATTGCTGAACCATTCAGGAGGAAGGACCAAGCCCCTCTCCTGCCTCCCCAAGCTCTCCTCCTGCAGCCAGTCGCACTCTTGTCGCTGCCCAGGGATGGATGCCAGGTTGGGTGGTTTATGAGCAGGTCCTCAGGTTTCCAGCCAGCCTTGTTTCTAAAGGCAAATACAGCTGTGAGTTTGCAAAGGAGGAATCACACACCCAAGTCCTGCTGCTCTCCAATGAGCAGTATGTGCCCAGCTCACCAAGAGCGCTCTGAAAATCCCAGTCTCAGATGTGTGTATGTATATATATATGTGTGTGTATATATTTAGTGCATTAGTCACATCTTAGACTATAAAAACTGAAACTTCAGTTGGCTGCTTCTTCTGTAAACATATGTTCTCCCTGTAACTATAACTTGGCTTTTATTGCTTCGTGTTATTCCTCAGCATCGTGTGCAGTACGTGCAGATACGATAACAGTAATAATCACAACACTGCCAAATCCGAGCGTTTAAAATAATGGGTTAAGTCTCCAAAATCCCCTGACTAGCTTAAAAATAATAAGATTATGTGAAAATAGTAAGCACCATGATCTTGTCGTGCTGCTTTTCAGTTGCTGAGTGTTTAAGCTTTGGGCTCCTGCCTCTCTCTGTTAAAAAATGAGGGTTGGGGCTGAGGAGGGGAACTTTTAAATGAAGCTGAGGCCGATCCCTCCGAAGGACCTGGGAATCTGAAGCAGTGTGTCCTTCATCACGAGGCATGGGATGAAAGCAAGGGAGTTTGTGACACAGTGGTGATACAGTCCCAGCATTTTTTGCTGTGTTTATTGCAGAAATATTTTTAGAATTAGAGTGACGGATGGTAGAGATTATCTCCCTGAAAATGGGGAGGTGCAGACTGGCTGACCTGCCTGGCAAAGGAGAGTGGCTGTGGTATGGCACATCTGAGCCTGACCTATACCCACGTCACTGGAGGTTTCTGTGCACGTTATTTGGAGCGGGGAAACGCCTGATGCAAAGTGAACGAGACACAAAGCAGGGCTGTAGGCATGGCAGTCTGCTCTGTACCTGTGCAATTTTAAAAGAGATAAATGAAAACCTAGCTTTCTAACTAGACAGGCAGTTTATTTTGCTGTCATTTTTATGTTTAAGAAGGCCTTCAAATTTTTAAAGGAAATATACTTGGACCTGCAGGCCAAGAGATCCCCTTATAGCACTGTGTAAGGATCTGAAAGTTGTGCAAAGCGACTGTCGTGTCCCATTCTGCTCTGGACCTACCAGACAGCAGTTCTAAAGGCAGTTTTTTTCCCCTGTGTTTTTTAGCTAGATTCCTTAATTGATCAGTAATGTCCTTAGGAGATGAGAGTCTTGTTGTGTCACTGCCTCAGTGACAGAGGAGCCACATCCAACCCCACTGCTGGTGGCAGAGGGCAGGGGCTGCTGATGGAGGCAGGAGGTGCCAGGAGCTCTCCCTCTGGGCAGAACACATGCACAGCTCCTACACAGCTTTATTTTGGGTTGCCTGCTCCTCAGACACATCCCCTGGCACTGCTATGAATGGCTGGATGATGCAGAGCCAACGAGTGGCCACCCAACCTCAACCCTCTGTGTTGGGCTCCTACTGTTCAGTTTTACTGCTGGAAACACTTGGACTTTTCTTGAGCAACTGCTTCAACACACCCTTGAATTCCCATCTCTCTTTTTAAATCAAGTCAAGGCCTTACCAGCTAATCTGGCATGGCAGAGGTCAGCAGGACCAGAAGGTTTTGCCCATGCTGAGGCATCTTCTGGCAACCAGAGCTTTAAGCCACTGGTCTTTCCCTGGAGGTGATTTTAGTAAAACCCTGTGAAAAGCTGCTGGAGAGCATCAGCATCAGGTGAGCATCACTATCAGCCGTTGCCCTGACACCATTTCGGGGCAGATCCTGGTTTCTGTGTTGCCACTCTGAAACCCAAGGCTAGTGTTTGGTGTAAGAGGCTGTGTCAGTCCCGTAGCTCCACGCTGTGGGGCCAGGAGCAGCTCCCCCCGGGTAAGCTGGGCTCTGCTGCGTACCAGCTCCTGCCCAAAGGGCACCTGGAGGGATTTGAGCTCAGCCCAGACACGCTCAAGATGTCATTACCCTGGAATCTGTGGCAGAGGAAGAGATATTAAGCAAATCTCTTGCAATTATCTTTGCCTCCGGCGGTTAGTCTAGATCTCTCCTTTGTATCTTTTTCTTTCCAAATCTCCTACTCACAAAGTTGGCTGCTTTTAAACTGGGTGGTGCTTCGGTGGCCTTCAGAGCAGCGGTTTCCATGGTAACTCAGCAGGACCCGTTTGTGCACAGTCACGGTTTTTAGCGGGGTCGCAGCCACTGCTGCTGCCAGAGGACCCGGGGGACCCCGAGCCAGACCCGTGCCAGGACCCAGTGCGACTCGAGGTGAGGGCAGGAGCCCCGTATGGCTGAGTTTGGTGTTACCCATCCCTCACCTTCTTCCACCTAGCTGCAAAACAGCGGGGCAGGGTGTGTGAAGATGCTGCAGGGTCACCCGCGAGGCCGATCGGTGCCGTGGGACTTCTGTCTCCAGCCACATCTTTGCTATTTGTGCTGACAGAAGCCTGGTGTTGGGATGCTCTCTGACTTTTCTCACCTTTTCCTCTCTCTTTTTCTCTTCTGGGTGTTTTCCCGTCATTATCAGAATGGGGATTTTCTTTCTTGATGGCATTTTGAACTGGCCCAGGCTCCATGGGAGGGATGCTGTGAAAAGGTGCCCTCTATAATCCCCCCTGCAAAGCAGCATCACCTCCCACTGCCCATGGGGTTTGCTTTGGGACATCTTTCCACGTGGCTGCTGAAAGCTGGATGGCTTGGGGGAGCTGCTGGAAGAGCAGCCAGGCAGGGGTTAAATCACAGCTTTTGGAGGCCAGGAGCAAGGAAGGGGGGAGTGAAGTTCCCTTGGATATCTGTGCAGCGGCGGGAGGGAGGATTAGTCCCATTAGGGCAGAGCACTCGGGGTAATCCCACTTTTGAATTAGGGATTTCACTGTCATTAATCTGATGTGAAAATAAATAGGGCAGGAGCTTAATGCCTGTGAGGGAGATGAAGGCACAGGAGGAGAAGGGGCTGAGCAGGGACAGGATCCCTCCAGCTCCATCTCCTCGGGAAGGGTTTGGGGATGAGGGAGGACGGGAGCATCCCTAGGAAACATCTGAGCCTCACACAGGGGCTTTCCTCACCTTCCTCCAGTCTCTTCTCTGGCCAAAGGAAAGCTGTTCCCTGCTGTGGGTTTTCTTCCACTTTTCCAGCCTTGTCTTGAAAAGCAGTACAGGTTTTCTTTCATCTCTTTTCTTCCTGTGTGCAGCAGCGTTGCCGTTTTCCATCCCTCAGCTGTGGCTGACCCTTGCTGGCTATGCTGGCAGCCTCTAAAGGGCTGTGACAACAAAGCTAAGGGAGAGCCTGTCTTTTTTCTTTAGAAAATTAAAACAAAACTCTTCTGGCATCCTGCAAGACACCGAAGTCAGCTTTGGTGTTAGGTGGACTGGGGACAGCGGTGGCTCTGCCTGTCTTTAAGGAATCAGGGCACTCGTTTCAACTCCAGTGACAATTCTTCTCACGCAGGTGATTATTTAACCATAAAACCCACCATTAGATCATTTAGAAGCAATCAGGTCATTTAGAAGAAAGAAATACAGACGGGTTTTGGAGTTCTGATGAGCAGAATGCCTGAACAAAGGTCCAGGGTAGCTCAGCAGAACGAGAGCTTTACTCCCCCAAAACTGGTCCACAACAGTGATTCACTTTTGACAAATCACGAGGAGGGGAAATGGCCTCGAGTTGTGCCAGGGGAGGGTTAGATTGGATTTTGGGAACAATTCCTCCCCCAGAGGGTTCCCCAGCACTGGCCCAGGCTGCCCAGGGCAGGGGGGGAGTCCCCATCCCTGGAGGGATTTCAGAGCCGTGGAGATGTGGTGCTGAGGGACATGGGGCAGTGGGGACTGGGAATGCTGGTTAATGGTTGGACTGGGTGATCTTAGGGGTCTTTTCCAACCAATACTATTCTCTTATTCTGTGAATCTGTGTTTTCTGATGGAAAACAAAATCTAATTCTTGATTGCTTCTGCTAGAAATAAGGGCTCAGGCAGTGGAGAGCAAGACGGAGAACAGTAACACAACCAGCAGCCCTCGGTGGGTGGTGGATTCAAAAGCTGTATCACTGCTGTAGCAGGGAACTCCTAGGGATGGAGCTGGCATGAGCCTGGGGTCAGGGCCAGTGTGTTCCCCTCCTTGGGGAAAGCAGGAGACCAAATTCCTCAGCATGGTTATCCCCTTTTTTTTTTTTAACAGTTCAAAATCCGCAGGCTTTTATTTTTTTACTTTAGAGGGGAAAAAATATCTGCAAGTATAATAAGTGAAATGAATGCAACTGCAGGCAGCCTGGGAATAGCACAGGAGCTGTGTTTGCAGGGAGTTCCACATGAATCCCATCGAGCAATGCAAATGTTGTCAGTAGGATGTGGCAGGTTGGGCTTTGCTGGGGTCTGATGCAGGCTGTTTTCTCCATGGAGCAGGATTACCACTCTGCTTCTAACGAGGCGAAAGGGAAGGGGGTCCAAAGAGCCCCTAAAGATGTCAAAAATCAGAAAGAAGTCATTGAAGGGAAGGAGAAATTAAAATAAAGCAGTGTTGGTATTTCAGCGATGCACTCTGGGGCTGTGGCCAGGAGCTTCACCTGCTCCAGCTCCTTCTGCATCACTGATGGGGTGACCTGGGGGGTTATTTCATTTATTTGATTTCATGCATTTCCATTTTAGACAAGTGGGTTTCCAAGTCTGACCAAGTGTTTGGTCTCCAGCTTGAGCTTTGAGGTGTTCCTAGCTCTGAATTTTCATGTTAGAGCCCTTTCTAAAAGAAGAAGTGGTTTGGGTTCAGCTTCTGGGAGTTGCATGACCCCGCTGATTTCTCTGTTTTTCTTTTAATCTGGATAAATGAGAACGTGTGTGCAATGGTAGTTTGAGACTTCAGCCCTGCGCTTGCCTAATCTTATGCTGCAATAAATCTTCTGCTGAGCTGCTAAAATGCTGGATAAAATACTTCTAAAAGCAGCAGGGATAAATATGGTAGGTATTTTTGTTCAGGTTTCCACAGCAGGAGAATTGTTGTTATCAGAAATAAGACGAGGTTTATGTGCTTCTTTCTCTGTGCTCGCATACGCTTGTGTGTTTGAAAGCATAAAAGTTTATTCGTATACAGATGTTTCCAATTATTTTCCTAAGAACAGTTCTCTCATTCATGCTTAATTTGTGAAACTCCTGCTTAGTTCCCCCAGATCTTTTTTTATTATTTTTAATAGTCATACCAGGAGCAGTAATCGTAAGCTCTGGGCCTATTTTGCACTGATGCAAATCACCACTTACTTCTTTGAAACTATTCTTGGCAATGCAGTTAACTGGTGGGTCCTGTGTGAGAATGCAGTCTTTTTTCTGATGACTGGAGACATCCAACCTTGAGCCCTTTCCATCCCTTTTGAAGCCTGTGCTGGTCCTGGGTCCTGGTCTACAGCCCATATCCCAGCATGCTTCCATCCTTGCCCCTACCAGATTGTGCTGCCAGCTTGGCTTTCTTTGGCCTTCATCCTTGGTCATGATGTAGAGCTCAAACTGGTCTGTGTAGCTCCCTGAGGCTTAGAAACTGGGTAGGGAGGAGACAACCTGTGTTCAGCACCCATTCCCATGACTCAAGGTGGAAACAAGGAGAGCAGCCTCGCTGGTTGGAGCAAGGAACCAGGCACAAGGTGGGCTTCTAGTGGTGCCTGAATTAATTTATCTTTCTTTCTCTTGCTTTCTTTAGCTTGGTAGTGAAAGAGTTAATGCTAGTGGACTCGTGGAGTGATTTGCTGGTAAAACCCTTGGAGATCTGGAGATGAAGGTTGCTATGGGAGGAGGACAGAGGTGGTTGTGCTCTCAGCTGCCCCTGGGCATGCATGAAGAACAGAAGAGGATGGTGGTGTGGAGGAGGTGTGGAGGAATTGGGATGGAAAGTGTAACCATGGGTCTGGTTGTGCTTCTCTGCTGCTGTGTAGGAAATGAAAGGCATCCTTTGTCCCTACATCTCAACAGGAGTACCCTTTCTAAGACCCTCTCCTCAATTGCCAAAAACTTCAACCCTTAGGAAATCTGGGATGTTTTGCAGTGTTTTCTTTTGTGCTTGTAGAGGAGGAAAGACTTTTCAGCATGTAAGTAGTGTGGTGCTTTAGCGTCCCCCCTCCCAGTGGCCTCTAAAGTATGTGCTCTCCTTAACACCCTCGTCTCACCTGGTTCGAGCACGTCAGCATGCTGGTCATCCTCCTGAACTGTGTCACCCTGGGTATGTTCCAGCCCTGCGAGGATGTGGAGTGCCAGTCGGAGCGGTGCACCATCCTGGAGGTAAGGATCCCCTACTGCCCCGCCTGCCTGGGACGTGCGGGGTGCAGTGGGGTGGCCGTCCCTGGAGCTGGGACCCCCATTTTGTCCCTTTTCCCCAGGATCCAGCCTTGAAAGCCCTTCCCATAGGGATGTTTTTCCCAATGCAAAGTCTGTCCTCTGAGGAGACCTGCTGCCATGGCCCTAGGTGAGACCCGAAGGCTGGCTAATATGGACTTACCCCAGCAAAATCCTTTCTCTACACAACCAGTAAGGGTAGGGGGGCTCAAAGCTGGGCATCCACCTCCCACTGGAGGTGTTGCATGCTTTTTAATTACAGGGTGGCCAATGCCACAGGGAACCTCTTGCTTGCAGTCAGTTGGTTCCACCCCAGCCAGCTCATTGCCGGCATCTCTAGATTGCTGCAGCCTGGTCTGTGCAATATGGCACCGGAGGCTTTGCCATTTCATTCCCTTCTTCATGACCAAAAATCACAGGACAGGGCCATGCCTGCTCTCCTCCGCAGCAGAGCCCACCAGTGCCAGGATAACTGACTGACCTTTGGGAAATGCAGAGACATACAAAGCTCACAGACTCTTGTTGGGTCACCCCAAGCTTAGTGGGGCATCACGCTTGTCATTTCATCCCTCCCTGCATCCTGGCAGTCCCCTCGCTGCCATATGCCCACAGGACTGGTTTTGGAAGCCCATCCCAGCAGCATCTGGTGTGTGGGCTGCACCTTGGCGCTGGGCTTCCTGCACAACTCAGTGCTCAGGCTTGGAACCAACTTTCCTTGTTTCTAATCCATTACATCAACCTAGGCAGGGACTACTGACATGTGGTAGCGTAACGGGCTTGGTTCCTTCAAATCCTGCACAGTTCTGCTGCTTTGAGCTGTATGGGAAGGCCAGTGGGATCCTTCCAATCAGCCTCTCCTGCCTCTTTGGTCCAGAACTGCCTGTGAGTGCCAGGAATAGCAGAATTTATCATCAAACCCTCTTTCAACCTTAAAAGAGGATCTGTTCAATGCAGAACCAAATAAACCAGTTGAATTGAGAAGCCACTAGAGGTTTGTTATGGAATAAGATCGATTTTGGAGAAACAGTTGCTACCAGAGGCATCCAGCATAGGGAATATCTCAGAGAGTCAGGCTCAGGGTTGGTGTGCAGCAGCATCCAGAGGTGTCTAGTCCATCTCCTTCCCCAGAAAATGTCACACTGCAGGCAGCTGTGGGCTGAGCTGCCCCCAGAGAGCCCATCAGAAAGTGCCCCCGAAAGGTTACCTTCCACGTGCCTGCTGGTTTTCTGCATGTATTCACCCATGTGAGACTTTGTTTGGACAATGTTCATCCATGCCAAAATGTCCAAGCAGACACAGGGAATCCTGCCTGGATGAGAAGGTGACATTATTGAATGTTCATTATTTGCTTCCTTTTTTTCATAATTTAATCAGACTGGAATCGCATGGCTTGCGTGGTCTGTTCTCCCCAGGACAGACACACATAGTCTGTGAGGAGCCCAGGTACTGAATTTGGTTTCTAATACCAGCTGAATGTTTTCAACATATTGAGTATATTTGCAAAAAACCAAAGTATTATCCTGCAGGATTTGCAGGCAGAAAAGGGCTGCGAGTAAAACCGTCGTTATCCCTCACCCTGACACAGCTTGCAGGAGGGAATGGAAGCCAGAACATGAGGTAGAAAAGCCTAAACTTCTTTATGGAGGCATTCAGATGCCAGTTATTTAATGAACTGAAATAATGGAGCAAAACTTCTGTGTAGCCTATCAAGGGAAAGGTTGGTTGATAAAGCCAACAGCCAGAGGAGGCGGTGCTCACACACAGCGATGCCGAGGTACATGGGTGCACAGTGGGAACTTGGCTGCCATGTGAATACTCTGTTAATTTTACCATTAATCCACTTGGGCCTCGATGTGAAAGTGCCAGAGGCACAGTACCACGCAGTATGGTCGTTGAGAGAGGGGTGTGCACAGCAGCAGTCATGTTAGTAGATTGAGAAGTTCCTGTGCTTTATCTGTCATTCAAAACAGCAAAGCTTCTGCACGTGATTGAAAAGCAATCTGTATCTCCTGATGTTCAAGTTTACAGGCAACATGTAGAAGAGGGTATTTACAACAGAGTCCATTTGTGGTATCTTCAAGTACATCCACATTTCATGCATGTGCCTGGAGTCTCCAGGAAGGCTGGAGACACCACAGCTGTCCCAGTCCCCGCTACCCTATAGAACTCATTCTTTAAGTAAAGGCTGAAGCATGTTCTATAGGGCAGCACTGGATTAATGTGCACACCTTTATTTTCTCTTCTTGTTTTCACAGTAATTTAAAACCCAAAATTTTGACCTTCATCAAGAGGCTCCTAGGCTGGGCACACAGGCATGCCAGCAGGATGCCCTGAGCCTCTGCACCAGGAGGAACTGCTCCAGTCATTCCTCACATGCAGTGGAATTGCCCTTACAGTTACTGCTTCAGCCTCTGCTCGATGTGCACAGTCACTCCCAGCTGGGTCTGGGGCTGTGGGTAGGAACCTGGTCCCTTTGGCAGTCCATGAAGGCATCAGAGGTGAAGCACATCCCCCCGTGTTAGATGGGACAAATCCTTTCTAGGAGGTATGAGCTGCCCAGTCTGGAAATGTAGCTTCTACTGCAAGTCACTGAGACCTCACAGACCCAACCTTGGCTTTAAATGCCAGGAAAAATATCCAGCCTGTACAACAGTGATGTCCATGTATCTCTGTCAGTAGATGAGCAGAAGCTGCTAATGCTTCCCAGGCAGTGAACTGACGCAGGAGCTGTGCTCAGGGGCTGCCATCACCCATCAGGGACAGCAGGTTTTATTTCTGAGTTCAGTAGGTGGCCCTTTGGTACCAGTGCTTTGCCTTGCAGCCTCTGCCAGGGCATACAGAGTGTCCCTGCAGTGGGAGATCATGTCTCTGCTTTCCCTTTCCCTGATAAGAAAGCACAGCAGAACTGACTGTAATAATCTTTTACTGGTCTCCAGGCATTTGACGACTTCATTTTCGCTTTCTTTGCGGTGGAGATGGTCATCAAGATGGTGGCTCTGGGGATCTTCGGGCAGAAGTGTTACCTTGGAGATACGTGGAATCGCCTGGACTTCTTCATCGTGATGGCGGGGTCAGTAACAAAAACCTCATAAATTTGTTCTTCGCGGTGAAAGCAAGAAAACCCCAGAGAGCCAAACCTGTAGGTTGTCCTGACTGGTTTTCATAACGTCTTGTGAAAGCTGCCAGGCTCAAGCCAAGGCAAAGTCTCATGATTTTCATCTGGTTTCGCCTCTGGCAACCACGCTGGATTGTGGGGTGGGGTGTGAATGTCAGGGCAAAAGCCATCAGGTTTTCAGTAGCAATCCTTTCACCAGTGTCTCCTCTGTCAAATCCAGTTGCGTGCTGATCTAATCCTTGTGATGGCCAGCATGTGCCAGTGCTCACAGTTGAGACCTGTCTCTAGAAGGAGTGGAAAAAGCACACAGTAGCTCAGCTCCACTCCTGCTATATGACACCATCAGAGTGAGGCAGAGGCAGAAGTTGGCCAAACAAGGAGAATCTAGCCCAAAAGTCTGGTTCAGAAGGTTGAAATCCCAGTGGAAAGAGCTGGCCGGAAGCTGACCCAAATTATGAGTGCATGCAAATGCCCCCTGTAAACTTCTCTTGGTTTACATTTCAATACCATCACCCACAGCTGCTCATCAGTGCAGGATGTGTTAACAAGCAGATGTAAGGAAGATCTGGATGCTTTTGATACCAGTTCCCTCACACCCATAGGGAAAAACTGAGTGGGCTAAAAGCTTGGCCAGTCTAAAACTTTTTTCTATAAATAAATGGATTTTAGAAACCCCAGGCTTTCTTACCTGCTTAGTATACCCTAGAAAGGGGTCAGCTGCATTCATTACAGAGCTCTGCCTTATTTCTGAATCCCTGGGTTTATAATGACCAGCCTGGGGTTAATTAGAACATTCCTGTAATATGTTGGGGCATTTTTACCCTTACATTTGTGATGTACAATCTTCAGTGCACTAATGGAGTTTTGTTTTGCTCCATGTTATTTGTCTGGAATACAATTAGGAATGGCCTTACTGGTTTGAATAAAACATGAGCTCTCCTGAGCAGAGCTTCCTTTGAACCCGTGTGTGGTTACAGCCTAGGAAAGAACAGCAGAGACAACAAAAGAAGCAGTTAATTAGTTTTTCTTTCCAAAGCTGCTGCAGCATTGAAGCCAAATGTAGTAGGGGAAGAGCAAGGCTGTGGTTGCAGGGGAAGCTCAGGATCAGAGATCTGTCATCCATAAGCAACATGCAGACAGTGTTTCCCCACGCTGAACCTGGAGGATGAGCTCTCCTGATGCAGGCAGAAAGGCTGAGTCCTCTGCTCGTACCTCAGAGTCAGGTTTGGCACCAGGATCTTTGTTCATGTAGCACCTGGGACGAGGGGGACGGTGGCTGGTGAGTCACTTTGGTAGTTTTCCAGGGCATTTCCCCACCCTCCGTGGCTGGCATATGTTTGAGGAGAATGAAAACAGCAGAAGCACCAGGAGACCCCAATGGGAAACCCTGCTGCCAGTCTGGCATTACTCAGGCTGAAGATGAGAAGAGCAATGGCCCCTTCTCTGGCTGATCCTGGGCCATCTCTAGATGACTTTGGTGTATTTGAGCAGTACCTGTGACATTATTTCCCAGAAGAAGAGAGGTCTAGGAGCTGGCCTGGCCAGTAATGCTGGTGGAGAGCAAGGAGGAGCTGTGCAACAGACTGGGGTTCTTCACCTCTCCCACCACCACTGTTCAATCCATCATCTGCTCCTAAAACTGGAGGAGGTTTTAGCAGGGAGCACACTACTGGAATAACAGGAGTTGCTTTTCCCAGCAAGTGGATGGTTGTGATGAAGTTATTATGAAACATTTTCTGATAAGAAAGGAAACAAGTGATAGGCAGTGCTGCCTGCTTTGTTTGTCCCGTTTGGTCTCCTCAAATAAGTTGATTTGGCTTACTAGCAAGTATGCCAAAGACAGCAGCGGGTAAGCAGGGAAACTACAAAATAAACATATATTCTGCCTCTAGCAACAGATTGTGTCTGAAGTTTGTTCCAGCACTGAAAGCCCTTTCATGTTTTGCTCGCCTGAGAAATGTACCCTGGAAAATTTCAGACCGAATGGAGCTTACAACCTTTTAGTCTGTCCAGCAGCCAAGTTAAAAGCATTTCCTGAGCATCAAAAATGTTGTCCACAAGAGCTGAAACCAGAGAGGTTTCTTGTGCATCCAGTCCCTGGAGACATTGCAGGCTCATAGGATTTGCTTTCGACATCTTTAACTTGACAGCTGAAGGACTGGCAGCTGTTCATGGTAGAAGACATCGCACAGGCTTGTGCCTCCTTTGTTTCAGTACCCAGAGGCTGTAGAGAGCCACCTACCAAGTGCCACTCCACCCAGACCTCCAGTCCCTTGCATACCCAAGATTTCCAGCTCCAGCAGGTTTCTGTTGAGCATTTCTTGGTTGACAAGTGTAAAATGAGAACAGGACCCCAAGCGTGGCCTTGACAAAGAAACCTTTGACTTTTTCGTGAAGGTTTCAGATGTTTTCACTGCTTGTAGAAGGTGCAATCTGGAATCTAAGTGGTTTAGGTTGGCTTTGGTGGGTGATGTAGATCTTCCACTTTCAAATCCTAAATGGAGTATCACGGAAGGCCAAAGTACCAGGGCCAGGAAGTCTGTTTCCTAGGCTAAATCTGGGATTATTCATCCTTTATCAGCCCCGTTGAAACTCCAAGGGCCAAGTAAAAGTGAGGCCCCAGGAGTTGGCCTTTTAACACTCAAATAGTTGTATGTGCTCTCTGGGGTACAAAACCAGCTCCCACTGGAGCATTTCATATTTTTACACGCTATTAGTAGTTCAAAAACTGTATCAGTTGCACTCAAATCCACTTACTCAGCCACCCGATAAATTGTGGGTGCACTTTATTGGGACCACGCCAGCGAACAGATTCAGGCTTTGGTGTTATTCACTTCAGGGACTTTAAACAATGCTTTGTCTATTCCTGCAAGGTCTGTTCAGAGCAGACACCTGGTACTGGATCCAGGCCCCTCTGTGCAGGTGTGAACGGGCATTTCCGATGGCTTTCCCACTGTGTGGTCCTTCAGGCAGCTCCGAGCTGCTTCCCACTGCTCAGCTCCGGCTGCTTAATGAACACACGTTAGATTTAAAACGTGGTTTTGTGCCGTGCTGAGTTTTAAAGCTATTCATGGTGTTCGGCTCAGTTCCTACGTACAAGCTTTAACGTGGTTTGGATTTATAAAGGCTAACTGCTTCAGGAAAAAAATATCTCTGGAAGGTTATCACTCAAACCAGCTGAAAATCACCTCTGTACAGCAAATTCAGGCTCCCAGGTCAAAGCCACCTCAGTGCAATGGCAGTGATACCATGGGGTTACACCAAACAACTTCAGGACTAAGACAACAGAGGAGCAAACATCAGAACAGTAAATATTCCCAACTAAACTTTGTAGAGCGGGGCAAGGCATCAAATATGAAGTTGGAGGCTCCAGCAGAGCAGAGCACAGGCACATGGGCAACAATGTGCCTGAGCAAGGCTGGCCTGAAACCAAACCTCCCTCTGCTGCTGCCTGAAATCTTTTCAGCTGTTGCTTCTTGATGACAGATAACAATTTTGGTCCATCCTGGTTGCAGGATGCTTCAGGTAAAAATCCTTCTTCCCATGAAAGTTTCTGCAGCGCCTGGTTGCAGAAGTTCAGCTCCAATTTGCCTTCCTCCTTCCATATCTGTTTGTTTATTTTGAAAAAGCCAAAACAAAAGCTCTTTCTCCATGGGATCCAACAGCTTACTCGCAGGGTTGCTTTTGATGCTGTTACATTATTTGAACAGGCGTGGTAGGAGATTTGTGACATATTTACAAGTGCTTCCCTGTAGTCAAACTCATAAATTGTAATTACAGCCATGCTAACTAGCCATAACCCCATTACAAAAACAACACTACACACATTTGCCACTCATTGCTATAAAAGAGCAAAAAAACCTGACTTGACTTAACGTCCTTCCCAGCCTGGGAGAGAAATGTTTATGTGAAATGGAGACGGAGCATGAAAATGTTCCTTATTCTTAATAATAAAATGGAAACCAAACTACTTTACCATCATTTGTCAGCTTGGTTATTCACATTTTTGTCACGGGGGAGAGATAAGCTGGTGTGAAAATATGCTGGGGTGCTAGTAGGGGGTATAATATCAGAAATATCTTATTGGCTTTGCGTGGAGTTGTGCAGTAATCTCCCCAGGAAGGCTGAGGATGTGCCACCAGCTTGACCATGATAAGTGAATGGAAAGAGAGAGCAGCACAACTTGGGGGGCTAAGCAGATAGCTGGGGGCTCCCCCTCTGCCCCCGCTGCTGTGGCCTCCAATTTGCAGCTCCTCATGGTGCTAAGTCCTGCTTTCCACTGTGTTACCTGTGCCTGCAGCTCAGGAGCACATCTACCTGCCAGCCCCTGCACCATCGCTGCTGGTGTGGGTGTTTTCAGTCCCTTAGAGCCTGAAACACCCCTCATATCCCCTGCTGACAGCACGATGCACGTTAGGAGCTGCAGACACGGAGAAGGTGGTTTTGCAAACCTCAGCTACTGCTCCCAGAGTGCACAGGCAGGGACAGCCCCAGCACCCTCGTGCCCATGGACCCAGCACCCCCCCACCCTAACCCCTTTCCTCTCTTCCCCCGCAGCATGATGGAGTACTCTCTGGACGGACACAACGTCAGCCTGTCTGCCATCCGCACCGTGCGGGTACTTCGGCCGCTGCGAGCCATTAACAGGGTCCCAAGTGAGTAACACCTTCACCCACCCCACAGCCACCCGGGGGTTAAAGCCACCCCAGCTGGCTCCCTGCCTGCCCAGCCTTGCTGGGCTACTCTTGCTGCTGAGAGCGAGTTCATTTATTTTCATTTTTAATGGCAAGTTCAAGATCGTTTATTATGATTATCAGTGTTAGCAAAGGGCAAGGGAGTAGATTTTCTACCTGGAGTGCCAAATTTTCGTGGCTGCGTTCCAACGTTTTTGTGAACTCTGAAGCAAGCAACTCTCTCCTCCTGTAACTCTCCGCAAAGTAAACAACAAAGTTCCTACAAAGAAAGGGGAGAGGTCAGTTCTAAGAAGAATCTCCTTGCCCCAGATGGGTTCATTTTCCCTTCTCAGCTCTTTAAGGTCTTTCCATTTCTTTGTGTTCAGGATTAGAAGCGCAGCAGCCTCTGTTACTGGTGAAATACCACAGAAGGTTTGCTGTCGTGTAGAACAAAATTGGGTTCAGCCCCGATAGAAAGTTCAAGTGGCCCCTAAATCCATTTTCAAGTGGCTTCAGCTGCCTGTGTTCTAAATCCAATTTGAAAGACGAACCAACAAGTTGAAATAATTTCCTGCTGGAATCAGCCCTCTGCTGAGCGATCCTTTGCAAGGTACTAATTTCATAGCGTTTTCATCATTTTTTAACCCAAATCCACTCAATTCAAAATGAAACAGCATTGTATGGAAATCATAGAAGTTCCATGCAAAAAAAAAAAAGAAAAGTATATTTCCTGTTCTTTTTAAAAGCACATTTGAATGACACAGCTCCACTGGTCCTCTCCGAACATCCTGCCTGGATTAATTGGTGTCGGCACATCTAGGGACAGCAAAACAAACTCCTCCAGAAGGGTTTGGGTTCCAGTACCTCAGATGAACATGCAAAGGAACAGATGGATGTTTACGCACAGGAGTCTTTGAAGTTTCTCTCTGAGCTCAAATTCTTCAGGATTTTTCTTTTTTTTTTTAAAAAAAAAAAAAAAATTAAAAAAATCTGTAAATTCAATAGTGACATCATTAGAAGTTAAAAACAAGACCAAAAGAAACGAGAGGCTAAAAGGGACCACAAAACCCTCCAGAGCTTTGTTTTCCTAACGGGGTTTTGTTACCAGGGTTTCAGAGCAGCCCGTAAGCACAACACAGTTTTCCCCTGAGGGTTTAGAGCACGGTGGCTCCGTGACATTGTGACTGCCCCCTCCCTGGCAGTGTTCCAGGCCAGGTTGGATGGGGCTTGGAGCAACCTGGGCTGGAGGGAGGTGTCCCTGCCCATGGCAGGGGGTTGGGATGGGATGGGATGTGAGGTCCCCTCACACCCAAACCATTCTGTGATTGTATGAGATGAGGCTGGCACATGCTCGGCTGGGAGCCTCGCCGAGGTTTTGGGCTGGGGTGAGGATCAGGCTCACTCTGAAGTTATTTAAATCCACAAAGCCCTTTGTAGCTCTCCCTTGAAATAGTGGGAAGCTCAGGCTGGGATTCAGCTGGGCTGAGAGCAGAAGCCAGGGGAATTTGAGGATTTACACACCTATTAAACCAAGGACCCGGGACCCAAACGCCTCCAAGCCTAGGTGAAATTTTGATCTGGACCCAGCTTGTGTTTTCCTTCCTTAGGAGTCTGCTGTTGAAGCTTTGAAGTAAGCCTTTTAGGATGTCTTCTGCTACACTTGCCACTTTTAATTTTTTAAATTTTTTTCAAAGGATGGGCAATAGAAAATCTTCAGGTTTTTGTTAATAGTATGCAAGATTAAATCTAAAGAGCTCAATCCATGTTTGGAGTTAAGTTGCCTGGCTTGCCGAGCAGCTAGGCTGGTCTTACAGCACTACAGTGTCTTGAACAAGTGCCAGGGCAGGATTAGTATTCTTAGAAATATCTCAGTTCCTGGAGGGCAGATAATCACAGCCTTTATTTGTTTATGAGATGCTAACTCCGTCTGCCTTTAACATCAGTGCTTTTGCTGTTTCAGACTGATATAATCCAGAGTCTATGGAGAATGGATAGTGACAACCCGCTATTTTGTTATATTTTTGCAGTTTCTGGTAATAACAGAGTTACATTTCTAGTCTTTCATCCATGGGGATGCTGCAGCTCAGACGTCCACCGCATCCCACCCCAGCGTGGCAGCAAGTCCCACTCAGCCCATACTGTCCCCAGCACTGGTTCAGTGACACTCTCTGGCCACCACACCGCTGGTGAGAGTGGGGTTTTCAGCTCAGCAGCAGTCAGAAAAGGACATTGAGCAGATAAAATTACAGCTGGGTCAGATGAGACAAGCCTGGCGTTCGGTCGGAAGCAGAGGGGAAGCAGGGACCCATGAGAAATAGCCTGGCGATTAATCCCTGTGATGCCTGGGCACTTTCCTGGGTCCCAGCCAGTGCTATTAGCTCGTCACTTCCAGGCACAATAAATTTACCCACAAGATTATTTCATTTTTATTTTATTCGTTAAGAAAAGAAAGGAGAACCCCAGCCAATAAAAACATCATCTCTATTAGAAATTATTCCTTGAAAATGACTGGAAAATAGAATTCCTGCGATTTATGTGTTTGGCAACAGCCGTAGTTAGGGGTGGGTTTTTTTAGTAGTGGTCACTGTTTTTTTTCAAATCCATTTCACTGCTTTATTTTTATTTTTCTACTCTGTGGTTTAAACCAGGCATCACATGGAATGGGAATGAAAAGAAATCCTCATCCTTGTTTCAGCCTAACCAATGCTCGTGCTCTTTTCCCATGGCACCCTTGACATTCTGCTGAGAGCCCAGAGCACCCTGAGCGGGTAGCAAACAGATGGATCCAATCTCCAGAATGGTGCCACTAAACAACCCAAAATATAAAAATACCAAAAGCAGCTGAGTGGAAAAGAGTTGTCTGGCACAGGGAGGCAAATTTTAACCATTTTTGGAAAAAAAACAGCGAGGATATTAGTGAGAGTGAGGGGGGAAAAAGAAGAAGAAAAGCCCAGCATTGTCTTTCCAGTGGGAATTCAGTGAGTCTTTTCTGCTTTTCCAGAGAGAGATTTGCAAGGAAGGTCTGAAGGGCAATGCTGTGGGATGTGCTCCTGGGGGCCTGCGATGACAGCATGTGTTGGGAACAAGCATTACAAAATCAGCCCCCCAGTGCCCTCCAGCTCTGGGTTTCCCCCTGCTCATGGAGTGGAGGCTGGTGCTGGCACCGGCGTTGGGGTTACAGGGGATGGCAGGGATGCTGGCTGGCATCCCGCACCACCCGTGGCACTCGCTGACGCAGCCTGGCTGCCAGCACCGTGTCCCATCCCCATACGCTGGCATTGGTGCCAGGGCAGCACAGGGACGGGGTTTGGAGGGCAGCTGGCAGGGCTGGCATGGAGCTGGGCGCCAGTATCGCGGCGGAGAGGCATCTGCTGCCGGCGCCAGCAGCAGGGAGCCACGCCAGAGCCAGGCTCAGCTGGGCATGGAGACCTTGGGAGGCTCTTGCCCTGGGATGCAGAGGTTATTACTCACACCTCATTGTTCATTAGCACAGACTCATTGGCCAGGGCGGTTTATCCACTCGTGCCACGCTGACAAGGTAACATCGGCTGTGGCCCTGCTTGGCTGGGCTGCGTTTCTACTGGCAGAGCAACACAAGGAGGGGGGTAAAGCAGTGTGATGGGGCTCCAGCTCCTGCCAGCATTGCCTGCTGTGGCCAGGGAGGTGCCAGGTTGGACAGGCACTGCTCTCTTGGAGACCCTGCTCTACCCAGCACCCATCCCTGGGGTCTAGAGATGCCAGGCTGCAGCCCAGCGTTGTCACTGAATTAGCAGGGGAGGCATCAGGCATGACCTGGAAGCTGGCTGGGGGAAGAAGAGAGGCTGCAGCAGTGTAGACACCACTCTCCATTCAAATGGGATGACTGATGGAGAGCAGCATCCTGCTAGGGGAAATGGAGGGAGAAAAAACTCCAGGCAGGCAGGAAAAGGTGTTTGAAGAGCAGAATTGTAGCAGGATAGAACACCTCCAAAGGCAGCAGTGTCGCCTTACCCAGCAGTCACATTGATTTCCACCATGCCATAAACCTGAGCCCCTCTCTCTGCCGAGCACCAGGCTCCCAAGGCTCCATTTCTGGTTTTATTCTTTTCTATAATTTATCATTTGCCTTTGTCTCTTCCTCTTTTCATTAGTTCTCCTCTCATCAATTATCAGCCGTTGAAATGATGGCTGGTCAGTGTCTCAGAGGTTCATTTAACCTCTATTGAACTGCTGGGCTGCAAGTTGTTATTCCCTTTTTATTCCTGTTTCATCCTTGAGTTTGAAGGTGACATGTGAGTCAGGGCACGCCCAGGTGCCAGCCCAGTCCCTGCCTCCTTGCCCAGTCTCCCCTGGGCAGCGATGCTGGGAGCGTGCTGGACAGGGATGCATTAGCTGAGCATCTGCAAGGTTGACTCATTCCTCAGTCTTATTTAGGATGGAAGATCATGTGCAGAAATCAGCATTTCCCTGGCAGCAAAGGTGCTGGGGGAGCCCCTGCTCTGCACACAGGTTGGTAGGGAGCCTTGCAGAGAGGTGGAGGACCAGCTGGGATGGTCTCCTGGCAGCCTGTGCAGGAGGAGGGGAAGGGAGCTTTCCTTAGAGGAAGAAATATTAACATCCTGTTTTTCCCCCCTCAAAAAAAAGTAAAAATTTCTCCTGCTTCCCCTGCTTGGCAATCCTGCAACCTTCAAAGCATGAAAGGCTCTCAGCTGCTGGTGGTGGCCAGCATGGAGAGGAGTCCTCTGTGGAAGAAGAGTTGTCTACAGAGAGCAGCTGTAGAGCAGCTACAGTTATCATCTCACACAAAGCTCTGTATTGTTTAGGGCAACAATTTGTGGGATTCATGAGAGATGTACAATATGTACAATATGTTTATAAATATATATTTTGACAATTTTGTGGGAGGCTGATGGTTTGCGGGGGCGTTTCTCCAAGAAAGACGGGCTTGTAGCTTTGCCCATGTTTGCATGTTGTTGAGTGCTGTTACAGAAAACATCTGAAAATCCCACTCTTTAAGTCCACCCTTTGGAGATAAGCTGTTTGTTCCCATTTGCTGCTAAGCCTTTTGCAATCTTTACCTTCCTTTTTCAGCCTTAAAGTTTAGGGGGAAACAGAAACACCCCAATTCCTCTGCCCAGGATGCACTGGCACATCCTGACCAAGCTGGGAATGGCGTGGCTTTCATGCTCTTCCCATCAAAGGGCTCTTCTAACCTGTTTTCTCCTTCTCCCCACAGGTATGCGAATACTCGTCACCCTGCTGTTAGATACTCTGCCTATGTTAGGCAACGTCCTCCTCTTGTGCTTCTTTGTCTTCTTCATCTTTGGGATCGTGGGTGTGCAGCTCTGGGCAGGGCTGCTGAGAAACAGGTGTTTCCTAGACAGGAATTTTGCAGTGTAAGTACAGCAAAAAAAAAAAAAAAATCTCCCCCTTTTCTTCCTTTCTGCCTCTCCTCTGCCAGAGAAACCCCAGCAGCAGCAGGGTGAGCGTCCAGCCGAGGTGCAGCTAGGGCTGGATCCAGCAGCACGGGGATGAGAGCGTGACGTGACCGTGCCACACGGCTGCAATGACAGCTTTTAACAGGGCTGTCATCTTGATTCGCAGGGTTGTTGGCTTCAAAACTCTGTGGCTGGCTAAGTACTTTTTTAATGAAAAACACCCACTTGTCAGCAAGTTCCTGAGGGTTTGGAGTGGCTTTCTCATGTTTTTCCTCTGCAGCTGAAGGACAAGTGTGTCAGTGGTTTGGATTATCTCTGTCCGAGGAAGCTGAGATCCCTGACTTTGAGAATTTAAAGATTACAGCTTTCCTAAAATTGCCAGTTCTCAAAACTGTGCAAGCCTGGGAGGTCACCTAGCACACCACGTCACCTGGCAGGGGGCTGGTCAGGTGTTCTGCGTGCTGGTACAGACAGCACCATGGAGATGCTGCTGAAACACATAAATAAATCTTTGTGGGTGTATTAAGATAAGAAGCTTGATGTGAAAGGCATGAAAGATATTTGTACACCACTGTCAGTCTGGGACAGGCAGCAGGGATGGGCAGCACATTTGGTCACCCGCTCTTTTTGATGTAAACTTTAGTTTTGGTTCCCCCAAGCTAGGCAATTACATGGACCAGCATCCCTGGCAGGTGCTGAGGGTGCTAATAGGCCTTAATTACCCTGATGAGCCTCACCTGGGATCCCCACCCACACCCTGCCCATGGCCCAGGAGCTCTATTTAAGCTCAGCCTGTGTCATTCAGTCCTGGTTTGAGCTGTGCTGGTGGTGTGTGTGTTTCTGGTTCTGTCTTTGTTCCTGGATTCTTTGGCTCCTCCCGAGTTCCCTGGCTGGGTCCTGGATCTGGTTCATCACTTGCTGTGTCTGGGGCTTTGCATGGGCCCTGCTGCCAGCCCTGGGCTCTGCCTGCTGTGTTCAGACTCTGTCTGTGCAGGTGCTGCTGGCACCAGGGTGACTCTTGGCTCATTACCTGCCGTGGGACAGTCCTGCTCTTGCTGCTCCCCAGCAGTCCCTCAGCATGATGCTGAGCTTGGGCTGCTCTGCACTTGCCCCTTCAGAGGTGCAGTGTAAGGACACCCCTTAAAACCCATCAACACAACAGATGCAAACTAAGTGCAGCCTGCAAGCTCCTGTGGAAAAGGGAGGTCTGCCTGGGAAAATCCTTCCGAAGGGCTCCTGTCAGAGACTGCTGGAGACATCAGTGGCTCAGAGGTGAGGAAATGCCTGAGACCAGCTGGTTAGGGCAACTCTAGCTCTGTAAGAGAAGATAAAGCCTGTAATTATATCTGTTTGTAATCATCTGCTGTCTACAACTTGTACTGTGTTTGGCAGAGATTGTGTCAGCTCTACCCCAGGTCCTGTTCCTGCCTCTCACTGAGTAGTCCAGTGGCTTTCAGCTCTCTGAGCCTTTCTCTGTGCTGCAGACCATATCTGATGGCACTTATTCATCCCATCAGAGATGCTGAAAGGCAGAAAAGCAATGCATCTGCCACATATGTGTGCTTCTGCTCCTGCATCTCAATGCTCCAACCTCATAAGCTCTCTCCTGCATCCACTGCAGGTATTTCCTGGTCACCAAGACCCTCCATCACTCAGAGAAACCCCTGAGCTGTCATTTCAAAGGCCAAAGAGTGATGTCAAAGCTGTTGCATGGGGCAGGCACTGTGTGCAGGCAGTGCTTTGAGCAGAAGGAACGCAGAGCTGTAATTAACTTCGGCGAGTCCCTCTCATCTCTTTGACCAGGTTTTTAAAATGCTGTGTGATTTCCTGCAAAGTGGAGCTTTTAAAATTAACCACAGGGGAAACGTTTGCTAAGTAGAGATATTAAGCAGCCTGGGAAAAGCAGGCAGTTATGTAATGGCCATTAGCAGCATCAAAGGCGTCGCAGGATTTTCTAATCAGGGTCTTGGTCCTGGTCACTGAAGGCAAAATGAGACTCCCTGTGCTAAGCCTCAGGACCTGTGTTTGAAGAGGCAGGAGGTTTGTGAGAGATCTTCTCCTTCCCACTTGATCACAGCTGTGGGCTGGTTCCTGAACTCACCTGAACTTCAGTACCAGACTGAAGCTGCTGTCTCGGTCTGTGTTTTCCTGGGTTAGTTTTAGACCTGAGAAACCTGGCTGCAAAGAACCAGTCTCTGCATTTCCAGCTAGAAGCTGTCCCAGGTTGATTGGAGCTTTGTGAGGAAGTTTTGGGGAATCCAGATGAAACTGTTCCCATTTTTTTCTGTTATTCCTGATTCATTCTCCTGAATCCATAGTTTCAGGCATTGGGATATGGTTCACCCCTGCCATGGTCTTTAACACCCCAACAGTAAGTTGTATAGCAGGAAAAGGCATGGAGTGGCAGTAACAGGGAAAGCACTTTGGGGTTACACCTTCCTGCTGTTGTACAGATGGACCAAAATATGCAGCATTGGGCCCAAACCAGCAGGTGCTGCTGCCTCGCAGCAGGATGCCATCTGCCTGCAAGCCAGTGTGGAGATACAGGCAAAGTCACAGCCAGAGTTAGGTTGGAGCAGGTCCATTGCTGTGTCCTCATGCTCCATCCCTGCACCGAGCTGCCATGCTCAGCATTGGTGCTGGAGAGCCCTGACCACCCATCCCCTTCCAGGGAAGGCTGCCAAAGAACAAAAACAACAACAAAACCTTCATGCAGGGGATGCAGGATTAAAGGTAAGCTGTGATTTTGGTTAGAAGTAAACAGAATAAATCCCTGTGGGAAAGGGGGAGTGAGATTCTGGTCATTTAGTTTTGTCTGCCAAGTCCTATTAAATCCTGATGTTGTTCTCAGCCTCAAATAATGTTTAGCTGCCCTTCAGCAGGCTGTGAGGGGCTGGGGGATGGATAGGTGTGCTGTGCACCTGGGTTGGTGCTGAGCAGGTGATGGTCCTGGCTCTGATTTTCCTTACAGCCCCATAAAGGGGAAGACCTGAGTTAATGGCAGAACTCACTTTGGTGGTGGAGTCAAACCCTCCCAGCTGAAACCAGAACTGCTTTAAAGTGAGGGTGAGCATCTGAACACAATGCAGGGTGCCAGGCAAGGATGGGTCATAGCCCCAAAGCTTTTCTGGAGTAAAGCAAGTGTAAGTGAGCTCAGAGACTGGTCCTTCACATTTAGTTTCTTATCTGCCACATACTTCTTTGCACGCTCTTTGCCAGCAGCTTTCTGGGCCTTTCGACTTTACAGCAGGCATGAGATGGAAGAAGTGACTTTGATTTTTTTTTTTTTTTCCCCCCATCATTCTTCTTCTTCCTGTAGAAACCTTTTCTTTTCAATCCCATTTCAAAGTTGGCTGCCTCAAGTAAAGAAGCTATTTTTAAATATAGTACATTCTGATAAAATTTTGGGGAATTCTTTGAGGTGCACTGGAAATATCTGCTGTCTCTCTCACTCTTTGAAAATTGCACTGTTGCAATGCAATAGCATGCCAGAAGGAGGCTGTTTTGTTGAGGACCCTCTTTTAGTTGTGACTTTGAAGGAATTACAGGCAGTTAGTGAGCTGTTGCAGTAGCAGGTTGGCAAGCCATAAACTGGAGTGGGTCACTGCTGTTCAGGACGTGTGAGAAGCTGTCACTCCATGGCCAGCCCTGGAGACCAGAATGGTGCCTCAGAGGGCTCTGGTGGCTCAGACACCTCTTCAAGCCCCAGGGAGCTTGCTGGCCAGACTGTGCTTCCCCCCTAGTATTGCACAGCAGTGCCAGGATGGTCTCCACTGCTGTGTGAGCCAGTGCAGGAGATTCCTGACAGTGGGAGCTGGAGGGGGAATTTCACAAGGGCTTTTTGGTTGGTCTTGTCTGAGAGAGGAAGGCTCGTGTATGCATGTGTGGGAAGGGCAAGCTAAGCCAGCAGTTTATCTGTAAGATCTCCAGGATGTGTGTCTCCCCCACGCAGCCCCTCTGGCTCCCTCCTGCCATCATGAGCTGCTCTCACTGTAAATAAAGGAATTGGGTCACCCCCAGCTTGTCTGGGTTGTTGCTGCTTGGGCTGCTCCTTGCTTGTGTGTTGTTATGCAGGGAGTGTTTTCCCCCTCATGGAGCCTTTCAAGGAACTCAGTGGGTTGGAAGCAGGAGAGGGGAGGGAGCTGTGAAGTACTTTGTATTTATCTCATGCTGCAGGACAGTTATAATGTGAGCACTTCAGTCTTAATTAACTCCATACCTGCTTGGCATTGTACTGCCTTTGGCTCCCTGGCTTTTTTAGAGCTGCGAGAAGGCACAGACAGCCAAGGCAGTCAGCTCTGAGTTTGTCTGAAAGGTACTTTGGAGTTCTGTTTAATTGCTCCTCCTGGCATTGCTCTGTGCTGCAGCGCGGGGTTGTCAGCAGGATTTCCTCCAGAGAGCAGCTGCCTCTTGGGGAGAACAGAGCCTGCATGGTGCTGAGTTTCATCCACCTTCTCCCTTTCCTCATCTGCTCCTCAGAATGCTGTAGCAGGATTGTCACACACCAGTAGTTGTGGATGATGTCCTGCCATGGGATGGTTGGGCTAGGAGGACTGAGCCTGGAGGAAGATGGAGCAGAGAATTGTTCAGCCTCCTTTGACATGGGAGAGAACGGACTTTCCTGCCCCACTGCTGTCCTTTCTGCATGTGAACACCCCCAGAGAAAGAAAAATACATTGCAGAGCTGCTGCAAGCCCAGAGAAAGATGTGCACTGGGCAGCTGCCTGAGAAAGGGGTGTTAATCCTTTCTAATGTGATAACAAGATCCATTCTGGGGCTTAGGTTCTCATGTCTTTTCCCCAGCGCACAAGGGTCTCATCATTAGTGGATTTATTACCATTAATAAGTTATTTGGACTATACCTGTTGGCAAGTGACAAGGAAGTCAGATTGACCTTTCCTGCATGTGGAGGTAGATGGTCTTGGCAGAGCTAACTCATTTATTTAGTGGATATTGAGGGTTCCCTCATTCTGCAGCACTTTTCTCATTCTCACTCTCCTTCCTTCTTTCTCCTTTTTGGTTTTACCAGAAAGGTCTTAAATTTGCAGTGCTTGCTGCCAGTTGGTGTGTCCCTTCCCAGCTGTACTCACTGGTGGCAGAGCATCATGTAGCTGCGGGTCCCTCCCAGCTGGATGGATGCTCAGGGTGTCTGTGAGCATCCATGCCCAGGGCAGACACAGAAGAGGGAAGGGCTTGAAAAGGGCTGGGCAGAAATTGCCCCCCATGCGACTGATCTTGGCCTGTCATAGGGAGCACTTTTAGTTTGTAAATGATTTTGGGGACAATTGCGAAAAGGAGCAAGGCAGAGAAAAGGGAGGATAAAATCAGGCAGCAGCAGAACTAAATCAAGCTTCATCCACCCTTTGCAGTCAAGCACTTGCAAACAAGTGCTTTGTTTTCCTGGGTTTGTTTTCCTCCCACAGCCACTGAAGTACGTCGTTCTTTTGGTTCTCCAGAGTGTTTGTGCCCAGATCTTTTCTACGCAGCTTATTAGATCAGAGCCCAGGGTGCTGTGTCTGCAGGCAGTATTTCTCCTTCAGCCCAAGGCTTCCTAAACAGTGCCTCTCGGGAAACATGCAGCTTCTCAGACTTCTCAGTGTGGCTCATCAAGGGCCTTTCCAGTTGCAGTGTGTAGGGAGTAGAGAAGCATTGCATGGTGTCCTGGTTTGGCTAGGATAGGGTTAATTTTCCCCAGCAGTTGGGAGGGAGCTACAGCCAGGCTATTCCATACCGTGCTGACCTCATGTCCAGGTGCCCAGGCACGGCTGTTGTCTGGGTCTGTCCCTCGTGCTGTGTCCATGTGGTGTATCTCTTGTTCTGTACGTTATCACTGTTACTGTTGTTGTTGTTGTTTGGTTTGGTGTTGTTGTTACACTGCTGTATGAAATCTTCCTTATCTCAGACCCGGGGTTTGTATTTTACTCCCTGTCCTGTCCCCATCCAAGGTCTCAGGTCCCGGCAGGGTCTAAACCACCACCCACGGGAAGGGAGTTGGTTCTGTAGGACCCACCTGGCTGCATCCCCTCTTTCCAACAAAACTGGGTACGTGGGCTCCAGCAGAACCGACTTGCACACTGCTCTCTGGCTAACTGTCCTTGTCCAGCCTGCCCAGCTGGGATGGGCATGTCAGGAGATGTCAGAGCAGCTCTGGGGACTGAAATAATGATGATTAATCTGGGACAATGAACATGTGTCGGAGTCCTGCAGCTAGGAGGGCAGACAGCTGCAGAGTCGCGTGTGGCACTGAGTGTTGTGTGTGTTGGGCTGTGGTGGGAGAAGCAGCTCACAGAGGAGCTTGGGTGTGAGGTCGGAGCAGAGCATCATCAGCCTTTCTGTCTGAACACTTCTTCCACGGTCAGCATTCTTGGCACAGGCACGCGTGTGTCTGCATCTCAACATGAAACTGCTCCCAGGAAAGGAGCTTGTGCCGCCATAGCTGCTAATTACACAATCAGCCCTCCAGATGGTCCATCTCCCTCTGCAGGTCCAGCTTTGCTCTGAGTAGAATCCTAATTACACTGGGCCACAAGTTGTGGTGTGCTGAGCCTTCCCATCCTGCCTGCTGCCAAAAGGTGGCTGTGATGAGGAAACTCCTGCTGCTGGTGGTGTGGTGGGGTGTTGCTTCCAAGGTGGTGATGAAAATAATAAGATTTTTCTGAGTTTCAGGACTCTACCTGGCTCTGGAGCAAGTTTTCCTGCGTGATCAGTTGTAGTTTGGAAGAGTATGTCACTGGCGTGGCACATGCAGATCAAAGAGCCTTGGTCAGCATTGTTTGAAGGGAAACAAGAAAGAACAAGGGATGCTCTTGAGCTCCCACAGGGTTGTTGCAGGGCTGGGAGTTCAGTGTGTAGTTTTAGGGTTGCAGGTGACTGTCTGAGACTCGCCTCTGTGGCTGTTTCTGCTGCAGGCACCAGGTTTGGGCTTCAGGCTGCCCAGACAAAGTTTTGAGTTTGCATGACTTGTCACATGGGGGATTTGAGAACTACAGAGATCTGTTGAGCCTGAGCTGGAGGTCCAGGTGCTGTGATGAGAAGGTACCGAATGAGACCTCTCCTGCATTGTCTTAGAGACTGAGAGTGGCTCTTTGCCTGTGACCCACAAAGCTTTGGTTTGAAGGGTGACGTTGGCCTGGTCATACCCTGAGTCCTGTGCCCATGCTGCTTTGCTGTACCAGGCATTGCACAGTGTAGTCCGGTCACTTCTCAGGTGTCTCTCTTCTTCCTCCCTCTGTTTCTTCTCTCAAGTTCCCCAGCTGTCTCTGCCCACAGCCTGTAGCACTCCCAGGCACATCCCTGTGCCTCAGTGTGTTTTAATCCCTCACAAGCCTCCACAATACCCCCCCATGTGACAAACTCTCCTAGTTGTAGTATCTGATCTTCTAGCAAACATCATGCTAGTGTAGCACTCAGCCTTTTCTTCAGCTTGTTTTATATGGAAATTTCCTACAAGTGAAACTAGTTTGTGGGAGGAGAAGATGAAGGCTTTTAGGCAGTACTGGAGGAAAAACTATTTTTCAAATTTCTTCCGTGTCTCTTGAGTAGAAACTGTGAGGAAGATATTACAGAGGTGTGGGAACACTGTGCAATGGGAGGGAATAGCTGATGAATACATTTAATCACAAACGAACAATGCCCAATTCCTCAGAGCACTACTCTTGCCTATCCCTGAAGCTGGATGAACTCTCAACACCCATCTCAAGTAACTCATTGATGGAGGAGAACCAAATTCCCCAGGAAAGTTGTTCAAGGTTATTTTCCCCTCAGCTCTGCCCTGCAGCAGTTGCTCTCACTTTAAAGTGCAGTTGCTGAGTAACTCCTGCTTGACACAAGGTTTTTGGGGAGCAATTTCAAGCAATTGTGTGGAATAACGCTGGTTTGGCATATATTAGAGCTAAATTTATTCGATAGATAGGTACATTCAGAAATGGATAAAAATACAGCTGTCCTGTCTTAAAGAATTACCTGCTTATCTTCTACCCACATCTCACTTGGTATAGTTTGTGTGTTGCCCTTTCCCTTATCTCTTGACTGATAAGACAGCATCTTAGATCCCGACAGCTTTGAACAGAGCAGATAAAGTCACTCTAGGACTTTGCACCTTCTTGTTTTGGCAGAGTGAGTGCTGGTGGGTCTCACTAATGCTAATCAAACAGCGTGAAAAGTCCTGGGCTCTGGTTGCTCACTGATCTGCCCCAGAGCATGGCTTAGGAAAAGGCACATCCCTGCCATGCTGCAATTAGAGCACTTGCTTATCTTAGCTGTAACAGAGCCATAAACTTTATCCAGGCCAATTAAATCAGATATGCAGTAAGCATACAGTTCCCATTAATGTGGGCTCTTTCTTTTCTTATGTAAGTACAGAAGGAATTTGAGATGGCCTGTGGCTGGGTCTCTCCTTATTAAAGTTCAGCTCACTCATCCCAGGGAGGTGCTGAGGGGCAAATTTATTGGAAAGCTGCTTTGCCATCAGCTTTTCTGAAGCATATTCTGAGCATCAGAAGAGCTGTATTAGAATCCTTAGATGGAAACAAAAGGCTCCATAGATTTTGGGGAAGCACTTGGCCTGCTGGGATTTTTCTCTCTACCTTCTCATTTCAACTTCCAGCTGCTCTGTTTGCTTGGGAAAGCTCAAGCTGATCTTTAACTGAAAGATTGCTGGTGCCTTGCAGGATGCTGGAAGCAAAAAACTTAGTAGACAAAGGTAGGGGCTGATACCTCAACTGTGACTTGCTGTCCCCAGTCTGATAAGGCTGAAGGGCAAAGGAGAAATAGCGCACCCAAACCAGGGACAGGAACCAGTGCCTTCTGCTGTTGATGAAACAAGGACTGCATCATTTGTTCTCATAGAATCACAGAACAGTTTGGTTGGAAAAGACCTCCAAGATCATCAAGTCCAACCACTAACTCAGCACTGCCAAGTCCACCACTAAACCATGTCCCTCAGCACCTCATCTACACACCTCTTAAACCCCTCCAGGGATGGAGACTCAACCACTTCCCTTCTCATCCTTCTCTTTCTTTCCCCTCCAGGACATACAACCTTACCTTCCTGCATCCGTACTACCGGACAGACGAAGCAGAGGAGAATCCATTCATCTGCTCATCGCATCGTGAAAACGGCATGCAGAAATGCTCCAACATCCCAAATAGGAAGGAGTACAAGGTGGAGTGCACCTTGAGCATGGACTCCTACACCCCAAGTTTATACAACCCTGACTTCAGCAGCAGGAATGCCTGCATAAACTGGAACCAGTATTACAATGTCTGCATGGCAGGGGATGTAAACCCACACAATGGAGCTATCAATTTTGATAATATTGGATATGCCTGGATAGCTATTTTTCAGGTAAGAGTCTCCTAAAGATTTTTCTGTTTCTTTTTGGTTTGTCATTTTTTGCTTGGAATGATTTTGATAGGTGCATCAGAGGAGAAAGGAATTTGTTTCTACCTGCATGAAACTGCAAATAAAGACACATTGAGTAAATGAATCGGACAATAACCTCCACAAATGCTGCAAGAGAGCATTTGGAGAGAACAGCTGTTTTTCAGTGCATTTTTAGAAGAGAGGGAGATACTTCTTGAGGCAGACAAAAGCATGGCAAGTTCTAGCACTGGGATTTTTGAGAGTTAGGGTCTTTATTGCTGTAGTATCAGGAACTGGAGAGTGTTCTCCAAGTCCTTAAGCAAGACTTAATATCTGTCTAAAATATAGGAACTAGCTTGATGGTATGGTTAGGGCTTAATTTTAGAATTGCAGGGTTATACTGGTTAGCATGGTATGCTGGAGGGAGGAAGGAATAATCCTAATGGTCCATTCTGGCTGGAATGCCTGTGAAGGGATACTACTCATGTGGAATTTGAGTCTTTCTTGATTCACAGCTACACAGCTCTTCCCTAGAGACCAAAGTGGTTCTAGCTCAAACTGGGGGAGCCTTTACAGGTGACAAAAACAGTCCAGCAACTGAAGCATTTTCAAAGCATTTGTAACTCTGGAACATTGGATAGCTCATCTCCACAGTGCAGAAGCTGTGGTCTCTTAGGGCTAGCCTATTTTAAATGATCCCTATATTGGTTTCCATTTTTAATTTGCACTTTCTGGTTTTAATACAAATTTCTTTAGGCTTTTGGCTAGATGTCCTGCTTTGTGTAGTCCTCCTGAGGTGTAGGTGACACCTACTTCTAAAAGAGATAAAGTTCTCCTTTTAGTTTTGTTAAGGATGAATGATTACTCATTCAGAGCTCTAAATTTCTTTTATGAATTTCTTTCTAGTTTCATATTGTAGTAGGAACTTAATAACTTTCAGTTTTCATTTCGTTCGTGTAAAGGGGCGATTGCTTGCTCCCAGTATCTTATTTGCTCTCATGCTATCACAGTAGCACACCTCAAATCACACTGCTGCTGGTGTCAGAGGCTCAAAAACAAATCCAGGAGGATTCAGACAGATTCCAAGTCTCTACTGGGCTAGGGTTTCAAAAATGCTTTGGTTCTCTCCTCGAATTAGTATGTGAGAAGAGGAGCTGCCATAGTAATTTTGAATATTCCTGACTGGTAGCGAGTGTTGCATAAAGGAAAGAGGGAAATCAAAGCCAGAATAGTAGATAAGTCTCTGGCTGCACTTGCATTCTCCTTTCTCTGCTCTTGCATAGCTCTTTGACAGAGCTTGATGGATGTGCCCAGGAGGTCCTGTCTGGCTCCCACCACGGGGCAGAAAAGTTCTTGCCAGAGAAAGGGCAGAGGGCAACGTGTTGCAGCGTGCCTGTGCATTGAAAATGAGCAGGTGCTTCTCGAGGGGTCCTGCTTCCTTTTTAGTTCCTGAGCCTTTTTGCAGGCTGCATGTTTTCATTTCATGTTGGTATTTCCTCAGCCTGAAAATGTAGAGTTGTAAGCCAGGAAGAACACAACAGCCAGAGCAGAGGTTTCAACTGATTCCTTTGGGCAGAGCAGAGTGTCTGGCAAAGTTGTATATTGTATCCACAGATCATTTTGGCAGCTGCCAGGAGGTTTATGATTGGTTTTAGTGTGTCTTAGGCCATCCAAATGCTAAAGAGTATTTCCAGCCAAAAGCTCTTCTTACATCTTTATTCCTTTTAGAAGTAAGGACTGACTTTTAGAAGCTGAAAACAATATAACTCCAGGTAAAGAAGCAGCTGTTGGGAGTAAAGTGCTTGCTTAACTTGGATATGGAAAGAGTAAATCATTACTGCAAGAGCTTGGATGCTAAATCAAAACAATTGCTGTAAGCAGAGAACATTTAACAAATAAAGGTATTGAGTTGTGCTCTCATTACATTTAATAGTTGAAGCTGGGTAGCACCAGGTCAGCAGTTAGATGAGTCCTCAATGTAAGTAGTGCAGAAAGTAGAACTGATGGTTTTAGTAGCTCAGGAGCTTGCCTGTGAATTGGTATTGAATTACTGGGCAGAAAGCACTCTGCTGTGTTCTGGATGAGATGGGTCCAATTGTCCTCATCCCTTCTGGGGAATAACGAATACATGGTACTTTGCAAGAGTTATAATGGTGGACTGAACCTCAAGGTCTGGCAAGCCTCCAGTTTGCATAATGGCAATCTTAGGACTCAGCTGGATAGAGCATCCCTCATGATTTATCCCAAATGAGTTGGAAATGTAGCATGGTTTAAGAGCTGTCAGAAGGGAGGTTGGTGAAATGAGCCCCACAGGTGAGATTCGGAAGGAAGCTTCCAAGTGTAGCGACTGCAAGTCGTGCCCAAGAGTTTCCAAGGGCACAGAGTTTTACAGGGAAATTTGAAGATATCTACTCCAAAACGTCCTTGTGAATGGTGCACCAAGGCAGGAGGCTGGCACTATGGCCATGCTCTTTCAGCTGTCAGGATTTGGATTTGAGCAGCCAAGCTGAAAGACGTGTAACTTCATGATAGTGATCTTGAACTTGCAAGTAACCCAGCACATGGCAGTGGGTTGTACCAAGCAGTGAAAAGCATTGTTGACCTTCTGAGCAGAAAAGTCGGAGGCATCAGACATGAGAACCAACCTAGCGCAAATAATAAAATCGTTAGGCAATAAAAACCATGGCTCCGTCCATGGGTGTTTGAAAGGATAATAATTCCTTATGTAATCCCGCAAATGATTCATGTTTTGATTCCCCTCATTTGTTGTGTAATAGGCTAATTCATGTATATATTTGTTACAAAGGCACGTTCAATGGCAAATTATGTGAACTAATTAGCTTATTACAGAATAAATGAAAGGAGATGGAACCTAAATTAACTGTGAGGTTTGGCATGATATTAAGATCCCTTTATTGCACATGAATTTCAGCCTCAACAATAAGAGCAGTAATTACAGGTATTGCTGTCACACTGCAAATGATGAATTACCTACCTAACCAAAGTCCAATTTAATTTGAATTACTGACAGTCTGACTGGAGCAACCAAAACACTGCCACCTTCCTAACCATCAGTGTCAGTGTGGCCAGGCCTGAATGCAGAAACCCCATTAAAACAAAAAGGGCTTGGGTGGCTGGTAAGATACAGAGTTTGGGAAGAAGAGATGATTTAGGCTACTTTGCAAACCACAGAACTATTGCTTGGATGATTTTGTCTGATTTCCAGAAAAGTAAGACGTATAATAGCACTTTATATCAGGAGGCAAAACTAGTGAGGTGAGGTTAAAGGAGCATTAACACTCAGCTAGGCAGAACCAAGCTGAGATCAAGGGAACAAGTTGTTCTTCTGTGCCTCATCCCAGGATGTAGTTGGAAGGACTGAACTTTGAGAACAAATGTAAAGGAAAAAATTACATGGATGGAAATGTCCGTCCAATACAAGAGTGAAGATTTGTCTGGCAGCTCAGAGAGGCTGTGACACTGTTGGTGCTGGCTGAGTTACCTTTTCTGTGGCCTCTTCTTCCCATGTTGTATTTTAGAAGTAGCTGCATTTTCTAGGGGGCTTCCTTAATGAAAGATCCTCTTGAAATTAGTCCTTGGATGCAGCTCTCAGATCCATGATTCTGTTTCTGGCTTATGTTATTCTGAGTGCATGTTGCTTCTATGAGGTTTTTCTTAGGAAGACATCTCGGTTAACAAGTTAATCAAGTCATACAAGTAACACATCTCTGGCCCATCATCAGAAGGCCCTAGTGAGGGAATTCTCCAAGGAGACTGTTTTGCATTCAGCAGCCCCCCTTGCTGCTGTCAGGAAAAAAAAAAAAGCCTGGTTGTGTTCAGGAGAGCTGAAGACAGCCCAGCAGGCACAAGGCATGATAAGAATGCCCAAGAAAGGAAAAGCTGAATCACCTTCTGAAGAAAGATGTCTGGAAATCGAACAGCATTAAAGGAACTGTCAGCAGCAGCAGGAGTTCAAGGTGTTATCTTGATAGTGTGCTGGAGAACATCTCTTTGCACCTGATCTCACCAAAGCTGGGAGTATGTTACAGCCACAGAGGGGTGGGTGACCAGCTCAGGAGAGAGAACAAGTTTGGGGTGGGAAAGTAGGGGGATTGATGCCACCTACTTCTTCCTTCATTTGTCCTTCTGCAGATCCTTTACTCCTCAGGTGATGGCAGGCTGCCTGAGCAGGTAGGACAGCTGGCAGTGACAGCCGTACGCTGCAGGCCACCTGCTGAAAACGCCCTTTTGTTTGCATGTGAAGTTACCTCTCCTGTGCTCTTGCTTGTCAAAAAAGCCCCTGGGAGCTTGTGTAAGCTATCATAACCCAATCAAGGATTTGTTCATTTTGTCCCTGTGCTATGTGCTGATGAAGAGCTTGTTTTGTCTCTGTGTTGCTGACTCTGCTTCTGCTGGGATCCAGACCCCTGAGAGCTGTGCCTGGACATGGGCCAGCTGAGAAGGTGCAGACCTCGGGGGGAGAGTTCAGGTTGGGAAAGAGGAAGGTTCATTTGTCTCATTTCACCATTGTTTGGTGCTCTGGTCTGTTCCACAACAGTTGCCCACTTCATATTGTTTCAGCCTCTGTTCATCATGATTGAAATCTTTCCCTATGAGGATTTCTCCCTTGCCTGGAAATCTTTAAGTTAAATCTGTAATGGGAACCATATCTTCCATTTGAATTAAAGGACAAATTACATGCACTTCAATGCACTTCTGCTATGGTCAGACACAAGAATGAGCTTGAAGTCCCTCCTTGTCTATACTGTCACTCGGTCAAGAAGAGGTCTCGTTTGAGGAGACAAGACCTGAAGCTCTGACATTGCTTTCCCTTACAGTAAACACAAACCTCCAGCCTGGAACCTGCTGTCGGGCAGAACTGGCAGGGTCATGCCTCTTGGTTCCTACTCGCACATCTTCCTCTTTGCTTGGCCATCACTCAGATATTAATAGGGACTTCTTGGGGCCTATTTCTCTTGCTTTGTTGCTGGGACCTCAGGGGGTACCTCAACCTAGTTTCTTACAAAAGGACAGCTCAGGAATAGTTACCCAGGGTCTCAGGAGTATTGTACTCTAGATGCAATACACTTGATTGCCTTTCTGCTGCAACCTCTGTTCTTACACTTTCAGGAGTCTTAATATTTTGGGGAACAGCCAGAAGGCACACAGAAGCAGAAGGAAGTGAAAGAGCCTGAAGCTTCAAACTCCAATTGTATTTGTGTGTGCATCATGTAGTTTTGTGGGCCATGTTTCTCAGAAGCAGCTGTCACACTGGGTGCCCATGTTTTCAGAGTTCGTGGAGTAGATAATTTTTTGGCCAAAAGGACTTTTTCGTCAAATGGTTGATTCTTTAAACTGGAAATGTGTCAACAATTCTTATCTGTGCTGAACTTGGCTAGAAGTGTTGGCTAGGGAGAAAAAAGGGAAAAGGGTTCTAAGCTTTTCATTTCCACTGCATCAAGTTGATGCTTTGTCACTAGATTTGAATTTGTTTTGGATCACCAAAAATATTTCACTCTCAATGACAGGGTTTGAGTTTTGTGGGTGTTGCTTTTTTAAATTTGGTTGGCCAAACACACATTTTCTGCATTTGAAGAGTTCTCATGCTGAATACTTGATCTAAAAATATCCAGCCCCTTTAAAGCATCTCAGAGTGTGCTTTCAAGAGGATTAGTTGCTTTTGAGAAATCTCCTTCATTTAGAAGGCTGGAAGGAACTGTCCCATGTAGCACAAGTCAGAGAGGCCATCCCAATTCCAGGTCTGGGCCTGCCAACCCATGGGAGATATTGGAGGGACCCAGCGTGGCACAGAAACCATCTGCAGACTCTGTAGCTTTAGAAGCGTTTCATCCTACCTCAATCATAGATGCTTCTATTCAGAGCAGAGAGAGATGGGTCTGCAACAAGCCATGGCCTAATCTGGAGTCCAGTTAGGTGATGAAAAAGCCACTGGTGTTGAGGTGCATCAGCAATTCTTACAGAGAAATCTTACTTTGGTTTGATTACCCCAAACCTGCTATGCAATCAGTTGCTGCTAGTGCACCTTGCACTGTGAGTTGCTTAGGGGAGACTTGTATGTGAAGCCAAAGGTTTGGCTCCTTTGCCCTGCTGTCCCCACACAACTGTCTCCTGACTGCGTTGAGTTGGCAGATCCACCCAGGAGAACAGGACACCCCTCCACTCTGATTAGTGTGAACAAGTTAAGCCTAGACACTTGGATACCTGAACTGTGTTTTGTGTCATAGTCCTGCACAGAGGGCAAGTTGCATTTGAAGCTGTGCACTCTTTATCCCTGATAGTCTCTAATATAATTTGAAACAAAGTATAACAATACAATTAACAAAAATCATTGCTTTTTTGCATTAAGGACAGCATCCCAAACTGCTGCTGTGTTCCAGACAGTGGTGTCTGGAGAAGCCCTGTCATTCATATAATTGCTGTATCGTACACTCATCTGTAAGCAAGGATCTCAGTCTGGCTTTGGTTCCTTTCTCATTGCAGTCTTCATCTTTCAGCTTTGCTCTGCTATGAAACTCTGATTTATGGCTCCCTCTATGATAATGGACTCATTATTGCTGAAGCTAAACAGTTAAATACATTCCCTGTGCATAAGATACTTTACACAAACAATGAAGGCAGAGGATAATTATCGCAGTAAATCAAAACTCATGAATATGGACTGAGGTGTGATTTGTTGTAAGCAGCAGTCATCTGAAATCAGTGATGTTTTTGCTGTCGGATGAGGATGTTGCATTATTTAGAGTGAAACAGAGACAGCAACTAACCTTCCTGTTGTAGAAGTTAAGTTTTTATGCCATTTTTAAGCTTGTAGGTTTGTTTTTTGTGAAGTTCTGGGCCACCAATGGCAGCATCAGTGATATATCCAACTTGATCGTGTGCTGGCTGCTTTTCAGGATCCACTGTGAAATGGGAATGCTGACCAGAGATCACCTTTGTGTAGAACAAATACGAGAGGTCACAAATCAAAAACAAATGCAAGGTTGCACAGTTTCCTTTTATTTTCTGTTTTGCAGGGCCACTTTTCAGAGCAGATACGTCCTTTGCAGACTCTCCTGTCATAAAGAAATGGCTAAAGTCACTTTGGAAAGTAAGCAGGCCCTCAAAGTGAAAGGAAAAGCATCTGCTCAAAGGACATTACTCAGAATATAATAAAACTTGTTTTTCTGACCACAGGGGCTACTTAACAACATGTGTCATGAGGAAATAATTAAAATTGTGAAGTTGACTTCAAAAATAGTGATTTGATTAGCTGCCAAGCACTCTGCATACAGAAAAGGAATATTGCATTATTCACTGGTCAGCCAAATCAATATGCCCGAGAGGGCAGAATACACAGATAAGAGGCTTTCAGAAATGAATACTGTCGACCTTCTAAAACTTACTAAGACCATCGTAGTAATTAATAGCTCTTGCAATTTATGATATCATCGGATCTTGTCTTGATGAGGTTTATGAAAATAAGAAATAAAAAAACCTTGCAGCAGGGCCAGGGAAATGATGAGATGAAAAGTAAAGAAACTCAAATAATCATGGCAATCCTCAGAGTTGCTGTTCAGGATAATTGATTTTGATGTAGATAATGCCCATCTTGTCCCCAAAGGACCCAGTTTTTAGGCCAAACAAAAAGGCTGAGTGCAAATTATAGATGTCAATTAAGTTGAACACTTCAAATGATTTGGAAACACTTGGGTTTCTTTGTACCTCTGTCTTCTCTCCTGCTTTGGACAGGCACTGAGTTGAACAAGCACCTGCAATTCTGAAATCGACCACCAAGGACATTTCTGTTTTCCAGAGCTATGCTTTTCAGGGGTTCGATCAAAGTGCGAGATGCTGATTTTGGTTCTCATGTTTAGAATTGACACAGAATCCTAGAATAGTTTGGGTTGGAAGGGACCTTAAAGCTCATCTTGTTCCAACCCCCCTGCCATGGGCAGGGACACCTCCCACCAGCCCAGGTTGCTCCAAGCCCCATCCAACCTGGCCTGGAACACTGCCAGGGAGGGGGCAGCCACAGCTTCTCTGGGCACCCTGGGCCAGCGTCTCACCACCCTCACAGGAAAGAATTCCTTCCTAATATCTAATGTAAATATCTGCTCTTTCAGTTTAAAACTGTTACCCCTCAACCTATTACTCGATGCCTTTGTAAAAAGTACCTCTTCAGCCTTCTGGTCAGCCTCTTCAGGTGCTCTAAGGTCTCCCTGGAACCTTCTCTTCTCCAGGCTCAACAACCCCAGTTCTCTCAGCTGGTCTTCATAGTAGATGTGCTCCAGCCCTCTGATCATCTTTGTGGCTTCCTCTGGACCCTCTCCAAAAAGTCCGTGTCCTCCTTATGTTGGGGGCCCCAGAGCTCAAAACAGTTAATGCAGTGGAGGTCTCGCAAGAGCAAAGTAGAGAGGGAGAATCACCTCCCTCAACCTGCTGGCCACACTGCTTTTGATGCAGCCCAGAAAGCCAACGGTATCCTGGGCTGCAAGTGTACATTGCCAGCTCATGTTGAGCTTGTCATCCAACATCCCCAAGTCTTTCTCCTCAGGGCTGTCCTCAGTCTTTTCTCTGCCCAGCCTGTGCTTGTGTTTGTCCAGACCTGTGTGCAGGACCTTGCACTTGGCCTTGTGCATGTCTCCTTAGGCATGCTGTCTCTACAGATGAAGTCTGTTGAAGTAATCATGAAAGTGAAATCTTGCAATGAAAAAGATCAGGCCTCAGGGCTGGGCTGAAGTTTTGTTTGCTGTGCATTCAATTCTTACAATCTTTTCAGCTTCACTTCACACAGTAATTTTCCAAACTTTCCTTAATTGATTAGTGGCACCTCAAGGTTGATTTCTATCTGCAGCAGTCCATCTGGCAGTAGCCATTAGTGCTTTCTAATACACAGAAAGTAATTCGGTGTTAGAATTTACTAATTAAAGTAGTTTGGGCTGGAGTTTGTGTGTTGGTTTTTTTTATCCCCTGGATGATTCTTTTTTTTTCCTTAACTGACACTAAAGCAAATAACTTGCTCTTGAACTGATTATCACCAAGAACTTGCAAAAATTTTGGCAGAGCTCAAGGACAAGGATTTTTATGATGAAAATGTTGTGACATAATAAAAGAAATTGTTCTGCAGAGACCTTTGAAGTGACCCCAGAAAAAACAAAATAAACCTCCTGTCTCCCTGGGAACAGTGAGGAGATTTGAGTTAATTGCCGGCGTCTTTAATCTATATCTCCCTTGTGATTTTCACTCTGGAGTTTTAGATTGATTCTGATTAGCTTGACTAGAAGACCTGATGCTGTCCCCAGTTATGCTCCTATAAATCAGCCGAGCATCTTTGTTACAACTGATGAAATTACTGTGGCATGAACAAACCAGGAGGATCAGAATCACAGAAGATGTAAAAAAAAAAAGAAAAATCTGATTGTCCACTCTCATCCTGCTCATATTAGGATGGTGATCAGGGAGTGCCTGACTGGTGACTGCATGAATGGTGTCCAAGACAAAGATCAATGAAGTCAAAGTCTGTCTTTCTGTTCACCTGAGTGAGTTTTCCATTAAATCCTTGCAGTGATGGGAGACAGGATCAGACATGAGACTTGGAGCTTTAGTACTCACCCTCACAGATATTGATGGGAGACAAATGATTTATCTCATCCCTGCGCATGCTGTGTAAGATGTAAAGGACTGAATGAGCAGGCAAGGAGAATCAGACTGAGCATCACACAGGGTCTCCCACAGGTTGGAGGACAGCTCTGTTCTCTGCCCAGAGTCTCAGTCCTTTGAAGGCAAAAATCATTTCCCCATGCTAAGGGGGCAGCATCTCCTTTCCCACTGTGTGCTGTGTGTCATTACAGTCGGCAGCACCCTCTAGGACAACTTTGCCAATCATCTCAATTGAATCTTTCAGCTATTTCCTTGCAGCTGCCAATTTTACTGAGCCACGTATCTTGCACATCTTTTTCATCAGAGCAGAATTAGGAAACGTGTTTCTTGCTGTCTTATCTGTGTTGATAAATAATTGTATGTTGCATTTATTGGAAGCTTCGAACTGGTACATTTGGAGACACTGTTTAATGTGCCTGTGAACAACCATGGCTTGAACAGAATTTAATTACTGAGAATGGATTGCTGAGATTGGAAAGCACAAGGAAGGTGCTCCAGGTCCTTGGAATACATCTGTAAAGGGCTTGGAGGGCCAAATGCTGGAGCTGCAGTCAACTAGATTAATCAGATTGGAAGGTAAAGACAGGAGGAAGTCATTTCTGCTTAGCAAAGTAGGTGATATTGCATTCAGGGTGCCCCAAGGGAGAAACAGTAGGTGAAGCAACACTGAAAAAATATATCTGTGTTCTTGGGAGAATAGTGAGAGTTGCTAGCTTTCCCTTTGAGTTCATCTAGCCTGAGAATATGTGTGTAGGATCAAACTGTGTACTGCAGCCATGAACCTTGCACCAGTCCAGATGCCTTTGACTTGGTTCCAAAAATAGTTAGAGCTTAGTTTGTGGTGGATAGATCAGCTGTTGGCAAATTCAAATAGTCTGGTTCCCATTTGCACCAAGGCCTTGCTGGTGGTGTGCAATGAGAGCCTGGAGTAGGTAAAAATGTACTTGTAAAGCACTTAAAAGGACAGCAGGAGAGAAGTCCACAGCAGGGCAAGAGTCAGGCTGTAAAACTCATAGAGGCTGTTTCAGTCCAGACAGGTGGCTCTGCACGTGTGTTGTCCTGTGCTTCTCCAGAGCTATTGGATAAAAAAAGAAGACAGATGTCTGTGTGCTCTTACAGGGTTGCTAGTACTCTCTAATCCTCAGCAGCTCAGGAATCTTTCCCCTAGGTTCTGCTGCATTTATACTGGGTGGTGAGTCCAAGAATGAATCCACAAAGATGTGAAACAGGAGTAAAAAAGCCCAGTGGTGTGTTTATCCCTCTTGTATCCCTTTGCTTTACAAGTGAGTAGTAAATAATGCAAATTCTAATTACATCTTAAATATTCTCAGAGCCGGATGAGCGTTTTCAGCCCTCCAGAGGAGAAGTGTGGTGTGTTGATTGATTCTTGCTGAAAATGCTGTCTATCATGCAAGAAAAATACCTCAGTAACTGTTGGTTGGCCCTCGTTCTTGTCTCAGCAGCTGTTTCCCAGGTAGGGAGCTGGCAGCTCCTGCAGAAGCCCAACAGCAGCCCTCAGGTAACTCCTTTTGTAGAGAGGGCTCTGTGTTTAATGGTTTTAATACATTTGATTTGAGGATTGCCAGCCAAATGCAAATTCAGTGAAGAAGAGGTATACCCAATATGTTTGGAGCCCCTGGGCTCATTTTTCATGCCCAAGTGTAAATGGATGGAGCACCTGCTGTGGTAGCCTGACTCTGAAATGCTCATTGAAATAGAGGGGAAGGAAGGGAGAGAACTTTGAACAGCACAAAGGAGACTGTTTCTTCAGTGATTTGGCAGTGATTTGGTTTAGCCTTGTGTCACCTCCCACCCTGATCTCTCCAGTTTTCCCATGAACCTACACAGGCATCGCATGCAAGAGGTGATGGGCTGCTGTGCACAGCCCTCACAGGCAAGGAATGCAGCTGAAAAGGACTTTGCTCTATGAATGTTTCAACTGTGTCAAAGGAAAGGCAGAAAAGGGCTGTTTGAGTTTGATTACTTGTCCTTTTCACATGGCTGAACAGACTGATTACCACCTGTGTCTGCCCAGACAGCTTAACCCCTTCTCAGACTCCAGAGTGAATAACAGCACTTGCACCCATGCAAAATAACTGTGTCTGTTGCTGAAAACTTTCTATCACAGATTGATCTCTGGGGTTCATGTTGACCAAAAGTGTTCTTTTTTGTTAAACCCATGCCACTGGAAGCATAGCATTGCTGTCTGATACCTACACATCACTAACCAGCAGCAAGGATGTGGTATGAAAGGATATCTAATCCTTGTAAGGAGGAACAGGAGAGGTGGGTGCAGTTGGTATAAATGCAGCCAGTGTGTGATCAGTCCTGATTGCTCAAAGTCTTTTAGCAGTGCTGGCAAACAGCTGCAGAGACAATTGCTACCTGCTCCTTGGCAGATTGTGTTTATTGGGTTTAGCGTGGAGCTGGATTCGCTGGCTGCTTCTCGCTCCCCTGCATGGCGGGTGTTAAGTTCTGCGTGCTTGAACATGGGAAGTAGGTTTGAAAACTTGCTGGTGAGACATCACCACATTTGACTTTAGGGTGAGAGGAACTAAGAGTAGGTAGTGTTTCTCTTCCAGCACCTGTGAGCTGATGCAAGGTGCTCTGCTGGTCTCAGGGAAACTGTGAGTACTGCTGGTTGTGTGTACAGCAATGCTCTCCCCACTGCAGATGTGGTCATGCACCAAAGATCCATATCTAGGGGCTTCTTCCAGCTCCTTGCATGAAAAAAGAGGAGAAAAGAGGCAAGGATTCATGTCTGACTTCCCTGCAAGTGTTTTGCCCTGTTGTTTCAGCCAGTGCTTTATGGATCAGCTTTTCAGTACACACCATACAGAAAGTCCTCTAAGTCTTGTTCACAGCAAGCTAATTCACAGTTCCTTCACTGCAAACATGCTTTAAATCAGGAATGATGCTACTGAAATGGGAGTAATTTCAGGATCAATTCTAGGTTTATGCTAGGACCACCAAGGCTCACATGAGGCATGGTGAATGGGGTAGGTCAGTGAAAGTAAATTCAGACGGGAGCTTTGGTTGTGGAAATGGTGCTGGAATTTCAGCTCTAAGACTAGTAGCAAGATAGCACTAGAAGTTTGTTCTGTTTTAACTAAATAAGAAGTGTAAATTACATGGCAGAATTTTCTTTGCTCTGCACACAGTCTGTGCAGCGTTAATTAAATCCTCAACTTTTTTAGCAGAAGGAAGACTGGGGAAATGAGTATGAAATCAGTTCTACATTTTATTAAAGTAACTCTCTTCCATTCAGATGCTTTCCCACTATGATGTTGGGGATGCAGTTGTAACGGTGAACCAATCGGAATCCCAAAGAAATTAGTTTTACAAGAACAGAATTGACTTAAAAACTTAGGAATTTTATGGGTAGTGTTACAAAACCAGGAGCCTAAGGTAAAAGCCCAGATCTCTGCACAGATTGCTTTGTTTGTAATGCCTCCTTGGAATTTCTTTGCACTGGCTCAGAGCCAGTATTTCAGATGTTTTACTGTAATGTTTTATCATTCTAATCGGACCAGATTCCTGTAGAAACCTCAGGCCACTCCTTTGGTCACATACTGGTGCTATCCTAAGCCAACTGGGAAAAGGTCTGGATGGATCCTGAGAGATGCTGTGAAGTGATGGGTACCAGGCACTATCAGAAGATTGATGTTTACTAACTTTTTTGGTTGACTTTTGTTCTTACACTTTCTTTCTCTGTCTTCTTGTAGGTTATAACCCTGGAAGGATGGGTTGACATCATGTATTATGTGATGGATGCACATTCTTTTTACAATTTTATATATTTTATATTGCTTATAATAGTAAGTATGAACTGTGAGATGCTCCCATTCCTTGTCCTTGTGGGATAAAGTTGTTCCCTGGGCTTTTCACAGAGAAGAGCTATCTACGATTCAGACTGGGAGACCTTCCCCCTGCCATAAAGCATAATCATGCAGGTTGTGACAGTGCTGTGGGGACAGATTATTGGCTACAGCAGCCCTTTTTCATGTCACATGTGGTGCATAGTCACAGCTTGTCTAGCCGTACAGTCTTCCCTTATTCTCCCATTCTTGGTCTTGTCACCTTGATGCATCCTAACTACTGTGCCTTGGCCAAGAGACAACCTTCTCCGGGGGTCTACATCTGTGGAAAAGTTAAATACTTAAGGCAGGAGGAGAGCAGAGGGAAAAGTAGCATGTAGACATTGGGCAGGACATGGGACAGAGGCACTTCAAAGTGCTTTTGTGGCTGGATGTTCTTTATATATAACCCCATCCTCATCAGTGTGGTTTTGAAGGTCTTGGGAAGTCAAACCACCACAGCTCCCACCACCAGTGGGAAAGGCATGGATCAGAACAGTGTGAGGCTTGCCCAGTAATGGATAGCAATCTGAAGCCGGTGATTTTTTGAGCCTTTAGCAACGGGCTGTGCATAGTGGAGATTTACACTCCACTCTTTTGAGCCTTTCTCTACATATGGATCCTTGCAGAAAATCCAGAAGGTGACTAATCTCCAAGTCACTTGGAGCTGGGAACGGCACCCTTGCTGCTTCTCGAGCAGTATCCAGGCTGATATTACAAACTGGAGAACAGCGCTGCAAACCATCTCCCAATGGCTTCTCCTGAGGATTCACCAGACAATGGTCCAGATTAAATCCATATGAATCCTATTGAGCACAGCACAGAGGTTTGGCCATGTAGACAGTGGCACTTTCTTGACGTCAGTCCCTTTCCCTCCTAAGGGCATTGATTCTCTAGTGGGAATATTTGACATTTTCCTTTGACTGATTTATGAACCCAAGTGGTGAAAAACCAGTTTGTGGACTCAACAGCTGAGGGAAGGATATAGCCTTAGGTCACTTCACATTCTTGTCCTTGGGACTTCATTTTGAAAACCTGGTATCACCCAAGAACACATCAACACAACCAGACAATAAATCAGACCTTTGTAGGAGCACTTAATCTCCTAGACATGCATTTCTCTGTGTTGGAGAGATACGAGAGTACAAGGTCACAGCTGCATGGACCCTGACTGTCCTCCTCAAAAGGAAGGCACACTATGCCAGGGTGTGAAGTGGTAGAGGAAGAGAAGAAGCAGTTTCAGTACAACACAAACTGGTCTTCAGACCTTGCAGGTTGTCCGGGTGTTTCCTAGTGATCTGTTTTGTGGTGGTAACATTGCATTGTTTCATACACCCTGCATTAGTAGCAAATGTCATCACTGTTGAAGGGAGGAAAGTGGTGAAGGTTATTGTTAACAGCTTTCTTTGCCATTGCCAAAATACTTTAACATGGCTGAGGAGCAAATTTAGAAGCTCAGGCACATGTTGACATAACATTTGGTGAGCAGACCCTGAGATTGGGCATGTTTGGAAGGCTCAGGATTTCTAAGGAAGTCCAGACAGCATGTAGTGGTGAAGAGCGTGTCTTGCTTTGTAAAGGCCCTGCTAATTCCTTGCCCTGTCTTTTCTCCAGGTTGGTTCCTTCTTCATGATTAACTTGTGCCTGGTTGTGATAGCAACACAGTTTTCTGAAACAAAGCAGCGGGAGAACCAGCTGATGCAGGAGCAGCGGGCCCGTTATCTCTCCAACGACAGCACAATTGCCAGCTTCTCGGAGCCAGGTAGCTGCTACGAGGAGCTGCTCAAGTACATCTGCCACATCTTCAGGAAGGTGAAACGGCGGACAATACGCCTGTACAATAACTGGCAGAGTAAGCGCCGGAAAAAAGTTAACCCAAACAGCACCCCAAATGGGCAAAGCCACCGAGGCAAAAGGCGCATCACCTCCATACACCACCTCATCCACCATCACCACCATCACCACCACCACCACTATCACATCAGTAATGGGAGTCCTCGGGGGCCATGCTCCAACCCTGAGATCTGTGACCTGGAACTCAAGGTGATGAAACCTGGAGGCCAACTGATGCTTCCTTCTCCATCACCCAACTTACAGAGCCCTGCTCCTCCTCCAGATTCGGAGTCTGTGCACAGCATTTACCATGCAGACTGTCATGTCGAAGGACCACAAGTGAACTGTAAGTCTTCCAATGCCCCTGCAAGCATCAAACTGACTGCTGGACTCTCCAACCATGGCAACATGAACTACCCTACCATCATGCCTTCTCCAGCTAGCAAAGCCAGTTCTGTTCCGGTTCCCAAAGGAAAGAAGAATGGCAATTCACCTGTGGCTATGGTTAATAGCCCTGTAAATTTGGGCACAGATTCTTATGGGAAGCTGCAGCAACTGGTAGGAGAGCATGGTAAGGACAAACAAGCTGATTTATTTTTGCTTAGGAAAACTAGGCAAAGAGCAAATTGCTCATGAGTTAAGGTGTTAATGCTAGCCACATAGTAGGAATGCTATTTAAATTGAGTGCTGAAGTCAGAAAGAGGACAGACTGAGGGACTGAGAGCTTTGTTCCTTCTACCCTTGTATTTGCAGTCATTGGATAAAGTGAGATACAGGATGGTCTGGACAGTGAGTTAGAACACTAGTTCTGCTCTGACAGGCCCCTGAGCCCCTGAATTTCTTTTTTGTAAGAAGGAGCAGAAGGGTTGGAAGGGTTGGTTCCCTCTTGTCTTTCCCTGTGTGCAGAGAAATGTAGGATTGAGTGTTACTGCAGATTTGGAGCTCCATTCAATCTGAATGAATGAGGAACATCTTGGGGAGTCATTTGTACCTCTGGCCCATCCCTATCTGTACAGACTGCAGCCACAGCACCGCTCCTAGTTAGTGGAGTTTTTTCTCCCTTCACATATAAATCACCCACTGCTGGAGTAGTGATTGCATGCAACACTTAGGTCTCTATTTTGCAAAATGTTTCCAGTCATGGCTGGAGCTAAAGGCTGAAAAATAGTCTTAAGCTCTCAAACAGTAAAAAGTCAAAAATATCTAGCTTCTATTTTTTAATCTTTTTAAGCCAATCTCGTCATCTGTTTTTTCCAATGCCTGTGTTTTCCAAAACTGTTTATCTGCGTGTGCATGGACACAAATATTTATCCTAGTGATGTATGTGCTGAAAAAATACCAAGCCTAGCTTCTGGGGGGGTCACAGTAAAGGTTGCTTGCCAAATAGGTTGGGTGGCTTGTCTTTGTTAATAATTTTTTTTAAGTGATCATACAAAAGGGTAAAGTGGATTGTTTATAGAAATTGCCTTCAGCAGACATTTCTGTATGCTTGGGAGCTTAGCAGGAGGGCAGAAGGGGGCAAGGTTAGTTGCAATGTTCTTCCGTTGTTAAGCAAGGGCTTTATATGAATCACTGGTTCATCTTTAACTATGCAAAGTAACGAAGGTTATTATGAGAATATGTATTTACCTTGAGATAAAAACCCAGGCTCTGCAGAAGTCTGGAACTGGAAAAGCAAGGATGAGCAGCAGAGCTGTTGCTTGGAAGGGATGATGGTTATGTCTTCCAGGCTTTACGAGGATCTTTAAGTGCCACATAAGCTCCTGAGGGTATAGCTCTGTCAGGCACAGCTCCCAACTCATGTTTCTCCATCCCAGCCTAAACTTAGCAAAGAAGCCATGTTAAGTCCCTACCCCACACTCAGCAGGGAAGGTGAGGTGGGCTCACAAGCTTGCCCAACCCTCCTGTCCTCAGCCTCTTTGGGCAAACAAAGAGCTATTTCACTTAATTCTCTCTCTAATTGTACAAGTCAACGAGCAGAGTCTGTTCCCTGCATGACTTGTGCAAGGAGAGCACACAAGTGATAACTGAGAGCATTAAGGAGGCATTAGCAGCCAGGGCACTCACTGCCCCAGCTGGAAACAAGGTTGGTGTCTGCTGGGAAAGATGCAATTGTGGGAGAGAGTATTCTCTTCCCTTCTTTTGTTGTGGAATTGAACAGCATAAAGTACAGGCTGTTCCTCCGTGTTCTTGTGCCCTGCAATGCTGTGAGGTTATTTTAGCAAGCAGCCAAGGAGACTCTGGTATTTTGAAGACATCTGCGGCGCCAGTGTTTTTCATATAATTTTTAACACTTTGATAGCATTACAAGACGTCTGGCAAGCCCACTGCCTCTGCTATCTGTGATACTGTGGCTCTGCTGCCCTTTTTCCTCATCAGATTGGTCCTGATGAGAAACACCGTGATAATGTGCAGTGCTGCACTAGTGCTGCTTGCAGGGTGAGTAAGAGGGCAAATATTTCTGATCCTCCTGGTGTCTTTGATGCAATGACCAGGAAGAGGATAGTCCTCTCCTGCCAGGCTGTTTTGTAGGCCAGTGATGTCTGAGTGACGTGCAGGCAAGTAAAACATATTATGACTCTTGTCACAACCCAGTTTTCAAGCTAATTAATGGGGTGCTTTTATTTTGTTTGGAGCTGCCTTCTCTTTAAAGATGTCCTCAAGGGTCAGCCAGGAGTGGCTGAAATCAGCAGCATTACTGCTGGGTGAGCTCCAAGCTCCTGGGCCCAGAGCCAGGAGCATCCACTGCCTTTTGCTTGGTCTCCCCAAAATCAATCCAAGTATTCCCATCCAACCTTCAGTCAGGGGCATGTCACAAAGAGAAACTGTCCCCTCACCGTATTTCCCTGAACCTCAAGGGAAGTTTTCATTGATGCTTGAATGGCATTTTGTAGGATCCCACGCTCACATTATTGTTTTTGCGTTGGAGGTTTTTCTGCCATTAATATGTGCTTCCTAAATGTAAGGAAACTAGGAATTTAGTTTCTAAATAAGAAGAAATATAGTCTGGTTCCTGTTCCACCCAAATCATCCTTGTTGTGGTTGTCCGTATCATCCCCATACCCTGGCTCTGTGAGGGCAGCCAGCATTTCTCCTCACACCACAAAACATGTGGCAACGTGTTTGGTTTTAAAACACTCCGAACACTCAACATCGAGCAAAGAATTCACCTGAGCTTTATTAAAGGCTGAAGGAGGGATGAAGGAGACTGAAGGGACTACGTGACTCTCTAAGCTGTGACCCGTGGTCTGTAGCCACCTTTGGTCTGTTCCTCCCTCTCCCTCCTCATTATTAGCTAAATGGAAACACTATCTAAATTGGGTGTAACAGCTTGATAGCGCTCAGATCGTGGCTAATGATGTTAGCCTGGTCAGATATAATCAAAAATAATTGAAAGTGAGAGGTGTGCCAGTCAGTCTTCCCCCAGCAGCAGGCCACAAAATGGCTGCCGCACTCTGTGGAGAGAGGCTCCTCAGCCCCGTGTCCATGGGGGGTGCTACGGGGTGGGTGCTGGGGCTGGAGGAGAGGGGAAAAATGAGGCAAAGTGAGAGCCACTTGGTAAGATGGATGGCTAGGAGGATGTATTATGGTATTATATTTATTTGAGTATGTGGGAGGAGCTGCCCTGTGGGGACACAGGGCCGCCCGCCACGCTGAGGCGTGAGGCGCCTCACAGTGCGTGTCTCCCCTTGCAGGTCTGCGGCGGACGCCCAGCCGGCTGTCAGGGCTGAGCGTGGCCTGCTCGCTGCCCAGCCCGCCCGGTGGCACGCTGACTTGCGAGCTGCAGGAGTGTCCCTTCTGCGCCAGCCTCCTGGAGGACCCCGAGTTCGCCTTCAGCGAGTCCGACAGCTGCGACTCCGACAGCAACGGCGTCTACGAGTTCACCCAGGACCTGCGGCATGGCGACCACAGAGACCAGCTCCAGCAGCAGCGGGGCAGGAGGAGGAAGAAGAAGAAAAAGCCGAAGGAGAGGAACAAGGTCACCCGCCTGTGGAAGGCTTTTGGCAGCAAGCTGAAGAGGATCGTGGAGAGCAAGTACTTCAACCGGGGGATTATGATCGCCATTCTCATCAACACCCTGAGCATGGGCATCGAGTACCACGAGCAGGTGAGTGCAGGACTGGCCTGAAAAGCCCTGAGGGTCTGTGGTTTCAGGTGCTGATGACATGGTGGCTTGGGGTGACTGTCAAAAAGCCACACCAGAGGAGGAACAAGTGATTTTCATGCCAGTTGGAAAGACCAAATGGAGCCGAGAGCCTGATCCTGCAGACGTGTGATGAGCAGGAGCATCCTTCCGTGTGCCGAAAGCCTGGAAGGTGGCTGGCAGCGCTGCTGAGGTGTGGAGAGGTTAAGTGTGTGTTTTAGAACACACTGCTTAAGTTGTTTGCTGTGAATTAATCATATGAGCATGAATTGTTTTGGTGGAAATACCCCTTTGGTCTGATGGTGGTGGTGCACAGTGGACCTTGTAGTGCAAATAACCCGTTCAGAATTTTCTGCTTTGATCCCGGACCTTTAAATAAAGAGTTAAACTGTCAGGCACTGCTAAAAGCAGCAAAAAAAGGGCGGGGGGGGGAAGTTAGTTTCTCCCTGAAGGCTCCAAAACCTTTACTTTGATCTCATAAGGTACAAGTAGGACTTTAAGTGTTTGGTTGGAGGAAAGAGAAATCATGTTGTTCCTGCACTAGTCTGAACGTGGTGGTGGCAGAAAGCAGTGCTGGCAGCTGAGGACAGCTCGTCCTTGTTGTTGGCTGATGGGAGCTTGAGGTGCTGTGTGAAAGGAGAGGTTGGTGAGTCATCTGAGTATCTCCAGTTGGTCACTCTGGGGAAAGCTATGTTTTTCTGGACTTTTCTTGGAAAAACTGGTTACTTTCAGTTGTTTTCTCAAGACGAGCTCTGGAATTTCTCATGCCACCTCTGTATCAGGTGCAGAAAATGCATTCCAGCGAGCCTAGGAGATCCTCCTATTGATCTTCAGTGAGGTGGATAGTCCAAGGTTCAGCCAGTGCTCCCCCACAAACTCCACTGCAGGATCAGGACCAGTTCAAAGTCATTTATAAAGCTTTTCCTCCTCTCTGCCTTGTTCTGTCTGCTCAGGGGTGGCAGAGAGCAGCATAGTACATCCAAAGGCAGTACAAGAGCATTTGCGTTTTCTTCTCCATCATTTCCCAAGATTAAGTCCTGCCTGAGACCATGGCAAACAATACTCCAGAGTGCTGCTACTTTATTTTCTTTCCACTTGTGTGCTTTAAACCCCTCTATTCTGTGCTGAGACATATTTTCTTTCAGAAAAGCAAAAAAACACACGAACCTCAGCCGTGCAGCAATCGGTTAGCTCACACAGCAGAGAGCATCCAAACCCAACAAAGAAATAGCTGTCGCTGTCAGCTTTCTGTCTGGTTAGTTGCTCCACAACAAGTCTTAAAATTAGGAAATGCACCTTGTCAGTAGCCTTTGAATAGACCATTGATTCCTTGCGGCAGCTGCGTTTCTGCATGGATGCTCTTTTGTCAGGCGGATACAGCTTTGTCAGTCCTCGGATATTGCCATGACGGGTGCTGGGGGAAAACCTCGGGCAGGCTGCAGGGAGAAAGCCCAGGGATCACATGGAGTCTGTCCACAATCACTCGTATAAAGGTAAATTGTGATAATTACATCCTTGCTGCTAACAAAGGAAACCTGTAGCCGGCAGGTTTATATTGGATTTTACCTTATAAAAGTATTGCTTTAAACCATCTGAAAGCCAATGGCAATAAAGATTCTGGAGTTTTTGGCTACGGAGCATCAGGCTCCCGCCAGCTTTGCTTGCAGGCACTGCCCAGCGTGGGCCCAATAAAAAGGGAGGAATTTTGAAGTGAAACCTGTTAAAGTTCCTCCACGTGCCTGACTGCAAAGTGTCTGTGGTACACAGCGGGGATAACGAGCTGTGGAGCTGTCAGAGCCCAGCTCTGAAACACCTCGCCCAAGCACTCTCCTATCAACAGAGTGACCTCCAGGGCATCACCAGAGACTGAGACATGATCTGAAAGCAATAGGCTCCCAGACTGTTTGGCATGAAAGTCTGGGGTGATTTCAGAACTCGAAACCCCCCTTGTGTGAGAACTGGCTGCAAGACTCAGGGTGGAGGGTGGCTTTGTGTGGAGATAAAGGGGAGATGCCTGAGCGAAGCTGTCATGAGCTGGTGCTGGGACACAGGGGAGGTGAGAATGGCCCGGTTTGGGTATGCCGTGATCCTCGCCAGGAAAAACAGTTTAATCACAGCTTTCTGGTTACTGAGTGATGGATACTGCTGAGGCACTCTGCACCTCTGCTCAGAGCAGCTATTACAAAGCAAGAAGGTGTGAGCCTTCCCCAGGCTGTTAACCAGGCATGGCTGTTGCCATTGTCTCCCTTCTTCATCCTCCCATGGGCAAACCTGGAGGCCATTCCCCAAGTCAGAAGGATTTCGGAGCTGCCTACAAGGTTAAGCTACTCTGTGGTTCTCCTTTGCTTTCCTGGCTCCCACCAAGCTGTTCAGTGTGACCCAGAGCATGGGATTCAGGGGATCCCATTGGGGAGGCTTCCTGTGCTCTGTGCTTGCTGACAGCAGCATGGGTAGGGGAATCCTGGGCCCTGAAGCCCTGCAAAAACATCACCTACCATGGAGACATTTGCTCTCAAGTCTCAAGTCTAGCCACTTGTTTTCAGCCATTGACTGATTTTATCTAACTAGGTTGCAGTCAGTGCAGCAGCCACAGGGAAGCCCTCCCCAAACCTCACAGTCTATAAGGAAATACCCAATCCCTTTTATAAAAAATTATTAATGGTTGCTTGCTTTTCTTTTCTGGCTTCTCAGACTTCACAGTCATCAGTGGCTTTGCGAATAGATGGGCACACCATCTACATTGTTATTTCAGAGTGCTATTCAAAGCCAAGGCATCAATCCTCTGTGTGTGTGTGGGAGGGCAGGAGGGTGCTGAACAGCATATGGTGTGGAAGATAGAGCAGCACTAGTGCTTGGTGTGTTATCTCCCCTTTCATCCTGGGACGTTGCAGCGCTCCGCAGAGAAGTCTCACGGAGCCCTCTTGAGGCAATCGAGCACTATTGTCCATATCTTCTGGATGAGGAAATCGAGGCTGCAAGGTGCCAGGCTGGAGGCAAAACTCGGTGGGGTTTACTGCTGGCCCTTATTGTAGCCAGAGGGCAAGGGGACGTGTGTGCCATAGCTCTGGTAGCACTCTTTGACAAGACAGGAATGTGATCTGTGTCCATACTGCCACAGTCCTGAATAACACCTCCAAGTGAATGAGAGACCTGCCCATATCCAAATCCCCTCGAGGCTTCAGTGTGTGTTTTTATGGGAATTTGAAGCTCCCAGCAATCTGCTCACACGGTTACTCTGGCTGCTCTTGGCTAACATAGCTGGCACCATCCCATTTAGTGCACGTAGCCCACGTAATACCCTTTTTAAGGCAAGGATCTTGTCCTGTGGCTAAGGGCATGACCGCTGTAGCAGCTGCCTGACTCGTGGGAAAGATGAGGAGATGCTGGAACTGCTTTGTGCAGAGCTGTCCTTTACCAGGCCTGCTCTTCTCAGAGGCAGACTGAGAGCTGCACGGCAGCACAGCCGGTTTGTGGCAGGAGATCCGGGTAGCAGGAGGCAGCTGATGATGGAAAGCAAGTTTCTTTGGGACTTCAGTCATTAGCAGCAATGGGATCCCCCCACACAGCACATCCTCGGGGTTAACAGCCAGCTCTGTCTCCAGCTGCCACGTGTTACATGGCTGGTAATTAGGAGGTTATGGGATGCTGTTAGTTAGCAGCAGCACAACTTATATTTCAAAGGTTAATTGGCTGGTTTGGAGTTCTTTTTTTTTTTTCATCTCCTCTCCTCCTTTATTTATTTATTTGTCTATCTCCAGCACAAATGAGCACTCCCACAGATGAGGAAAGCCAAGTAGAAAGAAGGCAGCAATCCTCGCATTAATCTTCCAGGCAATTTCAGTACATTAGGTGATTTTGTTAGGCATTCATTGCAGCTGACAGTTCTCCAGAGTATCTGAGAACGTGCCATGGCACTGCAGCGACCAAGCAGGAACAGTGCACTCCAAAAGCATGACCTCTGCTGTGGTGCTGGGGCAGTGGGGTGAGGTGCCTGGCACATGTAGGTCTTGTTCCAGGAGCTGTGTTTCCAAGTGCGTCTCTGCCACTGAAAGCTGAGAGCTTTTTCTCCCAGAGTCAGCTCCTGTGTGTGCTTCACTGACTGGTCTGAAGAAATAATTGCTGCTTCTTCAGTCTGCCTCTATTCCCAGCTCCCCAGTTGTCCAGTAGATTGTCCAGAATAGATTGTCCTGTTCTCTTGTCCAAAAGAGATGCTGGTGTTCACCCTGCAAAAGGGTGAGCTCTGATTTCATCCCTGAAGACCTCTGGTTTGAGTTGTGAGGAGAGAACCCCCACTTGGCTTCCCAGAGGAATTTGCAGAAGTAGCTGTTGATACTTGTAATGATTCTGCATAAAAGGCTCAATTTACATCAAATGGCACTAGAAATGCTATTTTACATTCACTTTTCTGAGGAGAAGTACAAATTAGTATTTGTTCCAAGCTATTGCTGTTCAAAGAGCTTTTAATTGCTTTTCTGATCCCTCATCCATGGCATGTTACATTCAGAGCAGCTGTCTTTAGAGGAGGTTGGAGCTGACCTTGGTGGGCACCCAGTTGTCCATTTCTTATCAGTGTCAGAGAAGTATTGGTTTTGAGTACTGCATTTTATTATTCCAGAGTAAAAGTGATTCTGTGTGATTTAAGGTAGCAACTAGCTTCTCTAGTGACGTTCCATTTTAGCATTTGTCAATTTTGGCTTGAAAAATTGGTTTGGCTTGGAAAGCTCGGCACTTACTCAGAAAACAGAGGAGAATTTTTCAGCAGTGTTTGAAGCAAACTGCTTAAATTCCTTTTCAGTTGTGAGTCAATAAAATATTATCCTGATGTGAGATTCTCACTTTCAGCTAGCAAAAATTCTTCACTCATCCAACTTTTTGCATGATCCAATTTTAAGAACTCACACGCTGGCTGGACTTAAAGCAAACATATTCCCCCAGCCCAGCTCAGGACGTGACTATTCTGACCAACGTGTTTGTGCCTATTGCATAAATGATGTGAGGCTCATTCTGCTCTTAGTAGCCCTTTGTCTCTGGGCTTTGCATACCAAGCTGTCCTGGCTCCCCCTCCAAGGTCCCAGCAGTGAGCGTGGGGTGGATGGCTTTCCCCATGGTTTGGTAGGAAAGCTGTGTTGGTTGAGAGCACGTGCTGGGTCTCCAGGGCGACACAAATTTGGCTTATTCAACAAATGTGTTAATCTGGATTCTGTCCCCACTTCTTGGGAGGGAAGAGAAGGGCTTTTTCTGATGACCTTGGGGAAGAGAGGTGTTACCCATCCTCTTTTGTGTCCCAAGATCATACCACCTTTTTAGTGCTCTCCAGACCACCTTTATCCAGGCCCCCTTTTCTGCAGACAGCCTCTCTGTCAGGATATTAACAAACCTGGTAACAGTGTGGGGATGCCCTCTGCACAGTTCAGGCTGTGAGGCTTCTCACAAGAGCCAGCAGCAGCTCATACATGGAGCATTTACACCTGGCAAGGTGTCATTCCCATGTTAGAGGGAACTGAGGGTCAGAGGCAAGATAGCAGGACCTGATGGCAAATGTTTGCAGTTAAAAGCCAGGTGTCCCAGCTCAGGGCTGGGTCACTGTCTGCTGGACCTTAGCAGCTTTCATGGCAGAGGGTGTAAATCAAGTCCTTCCACTGCCTTGAGTGGTGTTTGTGGAGCCTTCTCTCTCTCTTACTCTCTTCTGTAATTTAACTGACTCCACTGCTGTTTTCCTTCTGCTGGATTGTATGTTCTTGGTATATTTTTTTTTACTATATAAGGGAAAGTATACTTGAGATCTGTCCATTCCTCTGCCTCCTATGAGACAGGAACAGCACCTCTCCAATGCAGAAACTGAGTGTAATAACTCATTGGAGTGCTGACATACTGAGCAGTCAGGGGAGAGTCAGGAGAACAACGGAGCTAGTCATGGCAAGGGGAGTTTGCAGTCTGATCTGGTTCCTATAGATGTGCTCATTAGTCTAGGGAATAATATTAGGATATTCCCTGTGGAACTGTAGGCACGTTTTACCACCACCAGTGGTTCAGTTCCTTCCCCTCACTTACGCCATTAGTTGCTCTCTGCGGTGAGAGATTGGCCATATAAATCACATCTGCTCTCTGCCAAGATGACAGACTTCTTAAGCAGGTGATAGGAACATGCTTCCCAGCCTAAGCTGTTGCATGGAGACTGGAGATCTGCACAGCACCAGTAGCAGACCCATGCCGTGTAGCCACAGTGTGCAGGACCCACCAGATGCATTTCTTCCATCTGGGTCACACAGGAGGTCAGCTGAGAGAGTCACAGTGCCCTCCGAGGCTCTGAGACTGAACCCCTGAAACCCTCATGCTTCATAAACACACATGATGGCAACGGGTGGTTATATATAGAACGTAGACAGATTGTTTGCATTTCAACTGGCAGGTAAAATAAACCAAGTGTAATATAGCCCCAAGAATGAAAGCAAAGTGCACTTCCCAGCTGCATTTCATCACAAAAATGTGCATAAATCACAGCCATGGGCGGCCAGCTTCAAATGCTGTGCTGACAATGGCTCTAATGTGCTCCAAGACAAGGAGGCTTGACACAGCTGGACAGCGGGGTGTTGGCTTTCTGCAAGGGGAAACTGTGATGAGAGGGGGCCTGTAATGAAGGAGCTGGCTTTCACAAACAAAGAGTGTGGTGTTGTGTTGAGCCAGTGCCTTCCTGCTGGCTGTCAGCTGAGTGCTTTTCATCTGGAGGTGGGTTTGGTGAGAGGGAGGTTGGTCTGATCAGGTGAGCAGGCCTCGGGATGAGTGCACTCCATGCTCCAAAGCAGGCGTACCTGGTAGTCCCTTGCCTGAGCAATGACAAAATGCAAGTTCAAGGAAGAGTTCAAGCTGTTGGCAGTTGCTCCAGAGAGATCATGGTGTCTGCAGGCAACACACAGAGCTCCAGGCAGGTCCCTCTGAGCAGCCAATGTGGTTTTGGTACTGCACATGGCAGCAGCTTGCCATCCTTCCAGCTGCCTCCATGAAAGGCAGCTGGGCTGCAGGGACAAGAGCAGGGTTAGCAGAGAACAGCAGAGGGGAGAAATGGAAAAGGCTGAGACAGCCAAACCAACTGATGGGGGCAGGGAAACATGCATAGGCATCGTTGGCCAGACTTGGAGAGGAACGTGTCCTGGAGTAGCTTGGATTGTCTTGGGAGCTCTGAGGAGGATGTAACTGCTGTTCCATCAGGAACACCACCTCCCATGTTAGCCAAGGCTGTCTCTTTGTTTCCTTACACTTCCCCAGTCTGTCTGCATCCATCTCTTGTCTTGGATTTTTTTGTTCTACAAGGCAAGGATTGCCTTGTGCTCTGTGTCCATCACCCCACCATGTGGAGCTCCTGAGCAGGGCCTGCTAGATGGTGCTACAAGTCATAATAACAGTGGGAATGGGAACAGAGCACCAGTTTTCATGCCTGGAGGTTGCAGGTAGGCTCCACGAAACTGAATTTCCAGCCCAAATTCAACCCAAATACAACAGCAGATAAGGAGGTGGGGAGGGTGGTAGGTGATGGTGCTGTGCCATGGACTATCGTGTTTTCCAACTGTTTGGAAGCAAGGGAAATAGTCATGAGTAATGTAATACTTTTGTGCATTTTCAACCACTCCATGTGGGTGATTGCTTTCTCCTGGAAAACACAGAAAGGGTTAAAAATAGATTTAACTGAGAAAATGTTAGGAAGGTGTAGAAAAGACAGTCGTGCCTCACCTGAGAGCAAAGGGGGGTTAGTATTTGGCAGTACATACAAAACAATGGCAGCTTGGATGAAAAGCTCTGTGTGGGTATTCAGTGGTATTGCTCAGGTGTCCTGTACACTGCCCTTCTCTGGGTACCTCAGAGTGGAGGAGCAGAGCTGGCTGTCCCCACCAGCAGGCAGAGGATTAAAGATGCTCAGGGTAGCAGTCTAGCTCCTTACACCAGAGAAGAACCACGACTGCAAGGGAATAAATGGGTACGTTTACTGCTGCTGTCAGCCCGAGTCATGAATTTTCCTCAGGTTTTAACCAGGGTTCTCCAGCTGGGACAGTGAGATTTTCCAGAATTATGAATGAAGCTTTAAATGTCTCCTTGAAATCTCCTTCTGGATCTTTTGTTACAAGATCAAAATGCTTTTTTTAATAAATGGTTTTGAGAAGTGGGGGGGGAGAAAGCTGCATCTGAAAGGAGTGAGACTCTTACTCAAAAATAAGGGAGATTTGGCATGCCTGCGTGCATTCTTTTAAAGCTCTATTTTTGTTTGCTCTGTCTGGTTTACAGCCTTTAAGACAGCCTGACTCCCAATTTGGGAAAAATACTCTGTGCAAAGGCCTTGTAGCATCAGTGATAAAGCTTGCTGGAGCAGGGAGTCTGCCACCGAGGAGGATGGGGCAGGAGGGCTGCTTGGCTTCTTTCCCCCACTGAAGGCATTTCTCGGGAGTTCTCTCTCCTGCCTGATGCCTGCATGAATTAATACCTCCTCTCTCCCTCTCCTGTCCTTGTCCCACGCACAGACGAATTCAAAACTTTTTACTGTAGTGCCCCTGGAGAAAACAGCAGAAAGAAGAGCTTTATTTATTTTATAGGCTCCAAAGGGAATTGACTTTGCTGCAGACAGACGGATCCTGTAGTTCTCTCCCTCTCGGCATGACTGTACATGGACTTGTCTATGCTTTAAAATTAGTTTGGATTGGGGTGGTTTATGAAGCCAGAGTGTGCTGGCTGCTCCTAGGAGCTCTCCCTGGAGCTTGGTGATGGGATATGGGGAGCAAAGCCCTGGCTCTGTTCCCAAGGTGCGCCTTGCTCTCAGACCTATCCAGAGTCTATGCAGAAACTTTACAGCTCCAATCTGCCCCAAATTCAGTCAATAAAAGGAAATAAATTGAACCACAAGGAACTGCTCAATATAGGAGAGAATCAGAGTTTTCCTTTTTTTCGTGAAGGTTTCAGAGGCAAAAAGCATCAGCCCCATCAGTATTGTTCGTCCCCAGCCACTGCTGCCTGGGAGTGCAAACACTTTAAAGTCATTTGTGTAAATTAGTTTCAGCCAGAGAGTCTGAAAGCACCATGGATTGCTGGGCAATTATCTCCTTGCAAATGGCTGTGGTATGGGGGCCATGTTGCAGAAGATCTCTCACTTGTGCTAAGGTCTCTTGAAGCTGCCAAAATAAGAGATCAGCATCTTGAATGTCGTTAAAGCAGAACTACTAATACGGTACCTTGGAGTGCTGGCAGGTATCAGCTCGGCCGTGTGCCAAAGTGCAAGGGACTGAGCTGCAGAGTGTGGAAGTGCAGGGGGGATTAAATGCCAGAAATCCCAGTTTATGCTGAGAACTGTTAGCATCTGTGAATGCCTTTGATAGCCCCTATAGCCAGAGGTGAGTGGGGGGATGGCTCCCCACTTCCTCTGAGGACAATATATCCCAAAGAGCATTCCCATTTCTCTTCTCGTTCCCCACTCTGCTTTCCCTAGCTGTGTCCTCTCTTTAGGGTGCCACCAGAATCTCCTAATGGTCAGGCTGGAATTATGTTGTTTACATCCCTCCCTTTCCACTGCCAGAGTACCAACATATACACGTACCCCCCAAAGTAGCAGGAATCACTCTCTTGCTGTCATATGGGGAGTTTGATGGCTGAGGATGCTCCTTCCTTTCTCATGCACAGATCCTCCCTATTCCTGAGATTGTTTAACCAGTGAGTGAGTGATGGACAGGCAGGCTGAGACCAACAGACAGATACTGACCCTGCTGCTCACAGCAGAGCGGATGCTTCCTACCTGAGCTTCCAGAAGTCCTTTTGTATTTCAGAAATGATTTAATGCTATGGGTTTCCTCCCACTCCTTTTTTTTTATCCCTTGCTAGTCAGTGTATAATAGGAGAGGGTTTCGTACCCATTTGATTTTTTTAACTGTAGCATGAAATCTGAATGCTTTATTTATGGCTGCAGCTGTCACTCCTCTGAAAACATGCAGTGAAATGAAGGTTAACAAGTTTGGGCTTTTGGGAAAGTATGTTAAAACAGCACTGCAGAAGACTTTGTGACATCACACCAGAGTGAAGAACAGCTATTTCCTGAGGTTCTCCAGTTCAGGGTTATTTATCATCATCTGAAGCAAATACATTTCTAATTGTATATCCTTGTTTGAAATTCTCGAAACCCCAAATCAAATTCTTTTCCCTTGTACAATATACACAGAAAGTACAGGATATACAGAGCCTGAGGGGATGGTTTAATAGTTTAAGAATCAGGTTGGCACTAGCCAGGCTTGATGCTGCCATATGTTCAAATCCCAGGGGTGACCACTCGCCAGGAGGTAGACAATGCTCCATACCATTTATTGTGTGTTCACTTAAAAACAGATGTCCCGATTACCACGGCTGGAGGAAGAGATATTCTGCCTCTTCCAAGGAGCAAGGGCAGCCAGTGTTCTTCAGTCCCCCCCACTACATTTGCACTGTTTCTGTGTGCTTCCTTACTCCTGTGTGTGCACGGGCTGAAGTTTGGAGCCCTGTCTCATTGATTTTGATGGAGACTTGCTTTAAAAAAGTGAAAATAGCTTTTGGCCTTTCTTTAAGCAGCACTTTCATCTGAAAAGTATCAAATATACTTAGGAATAGTGTACTTGGTATAGAAGGTCTTGTTATAGCCTTTGGACTTGTCTCTCTAGGGTCGCTGCACTCAGGTGTGGGCTGTGTGTGGCTCAGGGTAGTTGTGTCAGCACAAGATGTGATGTTTCAGCTCTGCCTATGGGTCTTTCTGTGTCCTGGGAAAAGCAGAGCAGAGCAAACTGGGACCTAGCATGGATGTTGAGAGAGCTGGGCACTGGTGCAGACCAGAGCTCTGATCCAGCAGGACCATACGGATGGGATGTGAAAGCTCTGTCAATGATGCAAACGGTGAAGCCGTCAAGATTGATGGGGCTGGGGTGTGGGAGAGTTCAGGCATATTTCTAGTAATCGCATCCTTCCTGTCCTGTGTTGTTTTTGTTTCTAAGACTCTAAAATAGACCGTGTAGGAAGTTGCAAGATTTGGACTCCTCTGCCCAGTTTTACAGATTAAGGAGATAGAGCTGCTCCGAGAGGCAGCCAAAGGCAGCTGCAGTGCTCTTCTGAGAAACCTCTTAATGCAGCAGGATTGCTTCTGCCTTGCAAATGCTCACGTCCCTCCCTCTCCCTGTCACGTTCACACCGTAAGGAAGTCGAGCAGGCTGTCCTCTCCTGTATTAATGCCCCATTGCCTGCAGTTAATTAAACTCTGCATGCTACTCAATGCAGCGTGTCAGTTTGGTTAACGCCTGTCAGCTAAAGCAGTAACTTATCCCCATTATCTACAGCTCTGACTTGTATTCTGGGTCTCTAATTCTCTTCTCGCACTCCTCTCGCCCAGTGTTTGCTGCTCACCCAAGTTTTTGCCGTGCCGAATTCGAAGGTGCCATTCCATTTTATTTTTTTTTTAATCATCTCCATAGAAACCACTTTGGAGTTGCAGAGTGCAGGGTTTGTGTAAATTTAAAAAGAAATGCAATGGTTGAGTTCAGTCAGATTTGGGACTGCCAGTTGCTTGGAAAGAGTGTGTGTTTCAGTGATGAAGTTGGGAAGAAAAGCAGTGGAAGTTCTCAAAGGCAGAGATGCAACAATTTTCTGCTATGTGATCCCAGGATAAAGCTTTTATGGTAGCACAAAGTTTGTTTGGAGGGAGAGACGGACACATTTTTTTACTCTTCCATAGAAATCTAGGGAAATTTCTTGCCTCAGAGCGTACCTGTTTATGTGCAAAGCTGCTTTTTTATGTGCAAGCTCACTTCTTCACTTTGTTAACGCAACTGTCTCTGTTTGACCTCTCTTAAAAGGTTTAAATGCATATAGATTAATATACTTTTGATGTCTGGGCTAATGAAGTCCTGTGCCACCTCAGCTTAACTTTCTAGTTTATAGCTTGAGGCTCAGCACTGCTCAGGAGTAGCCAGGATTGGACGTAGGGTCAGTTTGCACCTGATTGATAGAAAAGTTAATTCTGGGTTGAGTAGCAGAGAGGCAGATGTGAACAGAGTATGCTTCTCTGTAGTAATTTGTGCTTCTCTGTCTCTAGCACAACCACCTAAGGCAACTTTTAGATGGGGATGAACTCAGAAATAAATAAAAAAAAAGCTTTAGACAGCAAAGGAGGAAACTCTTTGCTGTGCTCAGATGTCCAAAGGTTGCAGTGCTTTAGCAGCACCAGCCCAAGTCCACGGTCACCAAGGCAATAGCTCATTGCCATGGAAACACTTGCCACCTTCTCAAGCAAGAGCATTTGAGCAAGTCCTGATGTTTAGCAAAGAATTGCTTGAGATCCACTATGTATCCCACTCCTTAACACGTTTGGGGACTAAGAAATAAAATAATTTGACAGCTTTCACCACGATCTATCCATTTTGGAAACCCATGAGGAGGTTTTCCGTCAGGGCAGAAACAATTGTGAGCTCAGTTGCTTTCTCAGGGGCTCACTGTTTGCACATGGTTACTTTAGCTTTACTAGTTTATTAAAGCCACTATGCTGGAGATTGCATCTAAATTCTCTTTCACTCCCACTCTCTCCAAATAGAATCTTGTGTTGGCTGTTACATACGAGAACTGACATAGCTGTTTGGAGGATATGGGTCAGGTTGGCTTATTCTTGGGGTTGCTTCTTCAGCAGGGGGTGGTTGGCCCTGCTCCCAGGGTTGGGAGCTGGATCAAAGCCCTGGTGCGGCTGGCATAGCCATGAGGTCTGGTTAACACAGAGGGTTGGAGCAGCCCTTGTGCTCCTCTTCTTCCTGGCTCTTGCTGCAAGAGAAGCATCACATCCCTGCCATGGCTCTGACTAGAAGGAGTGATGTCTGATGTCATGTGGGAGGAGGAAGGGAAAGGGCTGCCCTGGCCCTTCACCTGAACCAGGCATCTTCCATAAAGAAAGTGCTGCAAGATGATAAATCAGGAGTGTGTTGCATCTTTTACCTTTGCTTTTTTCTGCCTCGCAGCTCCCCTTGAAATGCCAGCAGCACATAATTGCATTGCTTTGGCGTTCACTGCATCCATGCTGATGCTTTGAGAGGTGTTATTATTGTTGCCATTAGCAGTGTAATTGGTGTTAGCATAACAATCCCCTTTGCCCAACACACCAAGGCTGAACTAACAACCTCCAAACCCAAATTCATCCACTCCACCAGCTTTGGGAGAGAGTCTCTACTCTCAGGTGTTCAGCAGTCCTACATCTTCTGCAGCTTGGCACTGCAGCCTCGTAGTAGTAGTGAGTTACAATAATTTTAATCAGTACTACTGTTGTTATGGCTAATATAATTGAACTTCATTATTTTAGCAGTGATTTTATTTCATTATATAAAATCAGAATGACTAAACTTTTTTTTTTCTCTGAATCATTTTGTTCCCATAACAATAGAAAGATAATGCAAATCCAGGGCATACTTGGGGGTGAGGCATACTTCATGCAAAAGGAATGAGAGAAATGCAGTGGAAAGTCACCTCTTCATTTTTATGTCCCATTTTCAAGATTTTTGTGTTCTCCCCCCAATACTAGAAATACGTATTACAAGAGAAACACATTGCAAAGCCAGCACAGTTGTTTTCTGTGAATTTTGTTCCTTGGTCGTCTCTGAATATTGATGGTAGTTTATTATAATTTCATTTCATTGGATTTTTTTGTCAAGAATGTGAAATGTGGAAGCACTGGGCCATCTCCAAACTCAGTGGTGGTTCCACTGAAATCGAAGAATTCTGCCAGGTGGAAATCCAATAGCTGTCTCTAAGATACCAAGAACTGATGTGAGGAGGAACAGGAGTCACTGAGCTCTCCTGCTGCTCTGTGCTCACATGCAGTAACTCCAAGCTTCCACTTTGTGCAATGTCCAAGTGATGTGGCTATGCTGAAGGGCAGCTCTGTCTTGTAGTTCCTTTCTGACCTCTTTTGTCCTTTCTTTGCCTTGGCAAAACAAAGTGCTGTTGTCGCAGGGAGCAAGAGGGATGACGGTGACTGTAGTTGTTATTTTTAAGTTTCTGAGCTGGAATGTCTCCATCGTGTACACGCAAAAGCTAAAATGGGGCAATGAGCTCCTGGGAGCAACTCATTCCCTTGTCTCCAGCAGAAATGGTGGTGGTGTGTTGCTCACGCCTGCCTGCCTGCTCTGATGCAGACCATTATCAAAGACACACCTGAAAGATCAGGACCCAGAACCCATCCTTGCCAGTCGTATCAGCACATGCTGCTGGCAAACACAGACTCTAGTTTTGTATCTTTTCATCTTTACTTTTTCTTTTTGATCATTGTGGATGGTTTTAATTGCAACTTTAGTCTGATGCTCATGACAAAGAAGAACGTATCAATAATTCACTTGGAAGAACAGCGTGGCAGCTCTCAAGTTCCCATCTGCCTGCTTTGGCTGCAGGCTAGAGCACCCTGAGCTGTTTGCACCATTATGTTCTTGGGGACAAAAAATAAGCTTGTAACAATTGCTTGGGTTGCTTTAGGTTTGCTAGAGGGGAGGAAAGGTAGATTTCCTCTGAATTTCTTCTACTTGCTCCTAGCCTATCTTTGATGCAGAGCGAAGAGGAGTTGCTGCCTGTGTTACAGATGTGGCTTTGCAAATAAGCATTTCCATGCTGATGAAGCTTTTGAATCTGAAGCTCTTTAGGACTGTTTAAGGAAGCTGCAGAGAAGCTGTATCAAAACTGAGTCTGTACCAAGTGCAATCCTGTCTTGGAGAACAAAAGGGCTGGAGTTTCCCTCAGCTGTCTTGTCTCCATCAGGATGTCCCTGAGCTTCATCAGCCTCTGAAAAAAATTGGTAAGATGTAGCTACCCACCCTAGCAGTGGCTTGGATTCTAAGAACCTAAGGGATCTTTTCAGTCTAGTGTCACAAAAATCACAGTAGATAAAGCTCAACTAACCTAGTCCATCCTCTTGCTCCAAGGATCAAATCTTCCTATATCAGGGTTGTAGATGGTTTCATGTCTTTTAAGACAACCCCAGAATGTGAAGATCCTTGGTAATGAAAGTCTCTGCCCATCCCAAAGGGAAGCCCATAAGGAACTGCCTGTGCCCAAATGTCTGATACATGTCTAGGACGGCATGAGAGACTAGACATTAGTCTAGGAGTTAGAAAAAGAGCTTGGGAGTCCTGACATTTGGCATCTCATTGTAGACACTGAACCTTCCCTTGGTGACCCAAGAACAAAGGCTCAAGTAGGCAACACCCCACAGTTCTGTAAGATACACCAAATTTTCTCCTGATGTCCACCCAACATTTTTGTTTTCTTGTTCTACCTCAACATCCTTGAACCTCAGAAAAGCTCTCCTAATCTTCTCCCATCCTTCCTTCTTCCACTGAGCACTCAGAGGTCAATTAGAGCAGATTGCTCAAATTTTTCTGAAGAATTATCCTCTTCTTGAACTTATTTCCCCATCAGGCCACTTCAACTTCCTCTCCATGAGCTTAAAAGATGACTAAGTCAGGTCTTTGTCAGATATAGACTAAACATATCCCCCATCTTGTTCTTCCCATCAGCAGTCCTATATTGTGCTTTCTTGCCGTGCCTCATCTCCTAATACCAGTACACAGCCTGCAAATCACGAATGTGCATTTTTCAAAGGGACTCTCCATAAAGGTCTATTAGCAAGGGATGAGTAATGGTTTGACAAAATAGATTTAAGTGGCCCCTTCTGAATCATCTTGGCAGTAATAGAGAAGAGTGTGTCCATTTTTTGATTAAATATTTCCAGTGACATTAGCTTGGGTGAAGTAAACAACTTCTATTGAGTTTGCCTGCTAATGACAACCCAAAGGCCTTTGATCTCCCTGTTATCAGAGAGCAAGCCTGTTGCTTGGATGTGGATAAAGATCATATAATCATTGCTGAAGTTGCCTCTTGCAGTACAATCAAAGAGTTTGGAAACGGTTCTTTCTTCTCTCGATGTTCATGCTCCTGCCACCTTTAATGGACATTGTCAGAGCTGCCTGTAATAGGCACCTCGTAACCTCTGTGCGCAGTCAGAAATACACAATCATTGTTTGGCTGCAAGATTTTACCGAAGAAAATCAACAATTAACTTTGATTTCTTGTGCGGACTCCTTGAGGCACAGGGTCCATTCATTTTTGTCTGAAAGGGACTGTAGCACGTTTCTGTGTTCTTTGTGTCTGTCCTTTCATAGCATGTATCACAATATTGTATGCTTTGTCTTAAATTCTCCAGCTCTTGAAATCTTGTGACTCAGTTTACATCTAAAAGGAAAAGATAGGCCCTAACTCTTCTTTCTAGTTAATGGTATGGGATGCAATATGTTTTCAGCCTAAATATTAAAAAAGAAAAGGGAAAAAATCCACAAAAATCCCACAAAAAAACCCCCACAATAAATCAGTATGAATTATGCATATTTATTTTTTTTAGATGCATGCTTTGTGATTAGCCAGCAAGGCTGATTTCAGGCATTAGGCTGATGATTTTTGACCATTTGTTGTTGACTTCAGCACAGATAGTGGTCAAGATAAAAAAAAAAGGTTTGCAGTGGGTAAGAATTTTGTGAATATAATTCCTTGTGCGACTAATTTTTTTTTATGGCAAGGGCTAAGCCAAATATATTGGATGAGAGTCAACAGAGGCCTTGCTAAGAGATGTCACGCCTCACAGATCTGTTGGTTCTTTGAAGGACTCCACCAGCATATGGATGGGAATGATTCAGGCTGTATAATTTCCTTGGATTTTCGCCAGAGGCTCTTAAAGGAGCTAAGCCAACATTGGGCTGGGTGGCAGTCTGCTCCTAGAGAGAAGCCTGTTCACATTTAACAGCTGTTTAAGAGAAGAGGGAAGTGGGTTACAAGTAACAGGTCTGTTTCTGGAACGTTGGGAAGTTGCCAGAGGCACCTCCTGATGCTCTGTGGGACACGCGCCGTCCTGTGTGCTCCTGAACAGTGTTCAAGGGATGATGGCTCCCCTTGGCACCAAGGCTGAACAGGCGCTTCCTTGCTTGCACCCAGCTCTGGAGCAATGATTCACTGTCTTCAGTTCAGGCATATTTCCATTTTTGTCTTCTTTTTCAATGAAACTCATCAGTGTATTAGTACTGACGGAGAGGACCGCTTCGCAGAGTCGGCACTCAAGCGTCTCTCCCCAAGTGAGCTGTTACAGTTCTCTTGTGTATTGCTGGAGGCATTCATCCTTGGTTGTTATTTGGAGAGTTGACTCCTTCTTCCTGTGACTTCTTGTTTAATAACTAAACCTGAGCACTTCTGGCCTTGTTGGGGGAGGTTATTTTATAAAGTTTGAGGGTTTTTTCATTTTAAGGCTTATTTTTTCAGCCATCTGTCAGACCAAGTGATCCTCCATCAAGATATAATCCAGCTGATTGGCCTACTTTTGAAGAATAGTAGCTGTAGTTTTGTATGCTCCTGCTGATAGCATTTCAGATTGCCCAGGTCCTTTCCTCATGAGGGTGGAGAAGACAGCAATTGATCTAATCCAGCTTGGCGTTTATGCCACTTGAAATGAAATTGCATTTTGCTGAATGAAACTGAGAAATGGGAAAGTAATACTGCAAATATGTTGTGCCATTTGGGACCTTCTGCCTGGGAAGCTTCCTGAGAAAGCTACGGCAGAGTTGATTATCCCAGAGAACAAACTCTCTGATCTGTAGCTCTTGTTGCAAGAGATAGAAGTGTGGTAGACAAGGTGTCTTCTGTAGAAAACACTCCCAATAAGGAGCCAATACCAAGTGAATGTGAAGGATTCACTCAAAAATCCCAGAGATTATATGACTTTGGTGTATGGTCATTGCTGGAGAACATTAACTCTAATGGCATTTTATTTTTAATGCTGGAGTACATCACGCTTGTGTGCAGCTTGCTCCTTTCCTCCACTGATGCTCTGTTTGCAGCTCCAGAAAGGAGCATGGTGTTTTGCATTTGGCTGACCATATGCAGTTGGTAGGCAATTAATAGCAGTGCCTTTCATGCCACAGAGCAGAGAGGTAAAAGCAATTCCACAGAGCATTAGGAGATCAAGTAGGTCAATTGAAAGGAGGAAAAATTACCATCGGCCATCTTCAATTAAACTGTTATCGCTCCACATGAAGGATCCCATTTAGAGGAAGGCATAAAACCTGAGAGTAGAGGTGACTGAGAGAATAAATTCTCCATTTTTAATTTCAAAGCCAGAGAGTGAACATTAATCAGTAGACATGAGGAGATCTCTCTTTCCTTCAGTTTCCAGCCTCTTCTAAGTAGATCCCATTTGGAAATCCCTCAGCAAAACATTTTTTTCATCAGAAAGCACAAACTTGTCAAAGTCACAGCTTTTAGTAGAGATGTTGATGACAGCTAAACCCTTTGTGGGAAGGGCTTTTGCTTCTGAGAGGTTGTGGTGTCTGGCTGTAAAGCACAGGGCAGGAGGCACCTCAGAATAGCAAACATCTTGGTGCCCAAGGCAGTCTTCTAGGAGCTGGGGCATCCTGGTTCAAGTCCCTGGTCCCTTTCCAAGGCCAGAGAGCATAAATGACTTTCAACTGCCCTCATGTGCATGGGAAAGCATCATCTGAACTCTTTTTCCTAGTAAGATAAGTTATATCATAGGAAGGCAAGGCAATTTCTGTGGTTTGAACCATAGTCTAGATTGACTAAACTGGTTTGAAGTTGATTTTAAAACAGTAAGAGTCCTATGTTGTAGTAAATGAACTACATCAAAATGGTTTACAAAGGAAATATTTTCAAATGCAGAAATTGAAAGGCCCACTTGCATTATTCTTTTTTTAAGGGCAGGGAATGCAGAGGAGGAAAGAAGCCAGGTCTTAATTTGCTTGGGGTTTTTTTTGTTTGGTTGGTTTGGTTGTTTGTTTACTTAACTTAGAAACATCAGAACTATTCCATTTGATCTTTAAAAAGCAAAGAAAGGAGAGAAAAATAAAGGTCAAAATGTAGCCTTCACATTTGCTAGAAGTCTTCTGAGATGTCACTTATATTCCCTGACAGCTCTCTGCTTCAGCTGGGAGCTTCTGGCTCTTTAAACTCCCTCTAAGAGGACCTTTTCCCAAACTGCTTCAGAGGCGTTAGAATGAAGTAGCTGTAAATAAAAATAAGCACACAGCTTGTGGAGTTTAGGGCAACCTTGTCTCTCCTGCATATAATTGCTGCAGAATTGAATCCCTGCTTGTGAGATATCACAGCTTCCCTCCTTCACCCATTTCTGGGCCAGGGGATGTTCGTGTTTATTATTACAGTTAAGCCACACTACGCACTTATTCTTCATTAGTAGTGTGTGAAACGTGCTCCACATCCCAGCCCGGCCAGGGCTGCCTTTTGACAGACTGCAGACACTCCTGGAGCACTCTTGCTCTCTTATTCAGGTGTGAAAATTGCTGTCTGCCTGCAGTGCCATGAGCTGCTCATTTGGTGGGGTTTCAGGCACGCGCCGTCATTTTCAGTAGGGTGGCCACCAGTGTTCAGCCTCTGCACTTCAGCTTGGACCTGTCCCATGCCATGTCTGGCTGCTGGGCTGACTTCAGAGGGCTCTGAGCTTGTGCCCAGGAGGGCAAATGCTGCTGATGTCTTCATGTCCTTTTGCCAAAATTTGCTCTGTAGCAATATGCTTGTGATGTGACTTAATTATGGATCCTGGTCCAAGAGCAGAACCTACCTGAGGAGAAAAGGGCTCCTCTATAGTTAAACTTGCTGTTAGAAAAGGATATGGGCAAGAAATGGGTGTTTAATGTAAGTTTTCAAAGGAGTGAGCGTGCAAAAAACAGCTGAGGTTTTCAAATACAAAGTCTGGGCTTAAAAGAATGCAAGGATTTGGGGATGGCTCTGGATGTAGGGGAGCTGTGGTGCTTGGGGATGAGGGGGACCACTGAGTGCTGCAAGGACTGGGATAAACCACCCACCTCCAAGGAGAGGAGAGAAGGGAGACAGGCTGTGGGTTAGAGATCCCTGCACTTCCTCAATGGGTTAAACCAGCCTCCAGCTGTGTTTTATCAGCAGTGTTTTATCCAACCTTCCTCCTGTATTCAGAAGGCACAGGGGTCCGGGGTTGCAGACTGATGCTCACTGCCTGTAACATTGGGATTATACACACGTTCCATACGTGTTCGAGGTTTTTTTAGAAAAAGTTAGAGGCATATTTTGCGATTTTGAGCTCTTTTTAGCAATCCCATTGATTTGCTCCCCTCCTGTGGCGCCAGTGCTTCAAACTCATTTAAGCTATTTTCCACAATTTTTGAACAATATTTCTTATTAAAAAAAGTCTAATCCCTCCCAAACCATCGCTTTAATCTGTCCCAGAAAACTGGCTTTCATCTCACAATTGCTTTCAAAACGGCACGTAAACCCTACAAATGTAATATGGAGCCCAGTAATCCATCAGTTAAACAGATTAGTTATGTAGGAGGCTGTATGGCTCAGTGAGTAAAGCAAGCAGGCTTTAATCTCCTTCCATAGAGGAAAAGCCAGCTCAAGTACAGCTCCGTGCTCTGCAGTCGATGTGCACTGGAGATGCAAAGGGTTTCCTTCTGCTTTGCAGATCTCGTGGTGGGGATGGACCCTGGAGGGTGGCTGGTTGTGGTGTCTTGGCTCTCTCAAATGAGTGAGCGCAGATGTCCAGCACAAGGTGAAAAGGTGAAGCGTGAGGCTGAGCTGCCAAAAGGCACCGTCTCCCTGCTCCACTGTGAGAGAAGGACAGTTGCACTGTGGTAGGTGTCACTTTGCATGGGTTTTCTGCTTTTTTGCAGCTGGTGACATCATGACTGAGGCTGCAGGTGTCCTGGTATCAACTGTGTATCTGGGTGGCGTGCAGACACACCACTTGGAAAAGCCTTCAGTGGAAAAGTAGAGATTCTTGAGTTCCCATCCTGACCCTGCCTGTGGCTCACTGTGTGAAATGGATATTAAAATCCCCATAATTAGTTTTCCTTTCAATTGGGTGGAGCAGAGGCTTCACATCCCATTACCATAGATCAGGCAGAGCCACAGCTGACACCACTGCCTGGCTTCTGGAAGGCAGGAGCTTGTATTTGGAAGAAGGAACAGGCTTTGCACTAATACCAGAGGAAGAATAAGTCCTTGAATCTGGACTTGTTCCTTCTGGGTGGTGTTCTGTGCAATGCTGGTACTGGATCTTTGCTAGGAAGTATGAGGCAGTGCTGAGCAGTCCCTGCTTTTGTCCTTGGGCACAGCTCACAAATGCCTTTGCAGCCTGTGGGCATAGTAAAAAGTAAAGTTGCTTAGTGCTGGTGGGTTATCCAGTATTGCACTAATCGCTGTGGTTTGGGTTTATTTATCCAAAAAATTGTGTGCTTTGGATTTTCCCCTCCTTCTTCCACCTCGTTTTAGCCTGGATGCCTTCTCCCCTGCTCCCTACCTCTTTCATGCATTCCCTTTGTTTTTTTTTAATTCTGTGAAATGGGGATGATGCCAGAGACTGCAGGCAGGTGAAGTCTGTTGGAATGGAATAGCTGGCAACTGGAAAATGACAGCCACTCAAAAATGGGGTGAAGAGAGAAAATACAGACTGTCCAGAAGCAAAGCGCAAATTGACAGTTCATTATGTCTCCTCTTCCTGGTCAGAGTCTCTGCAGACCAAACTTTAAAATATAAAGCAGAAAAGCCAACATAAACAAGTGCTCAAAATCCCATTGACAGCTTTAGGCCCAGGACTACAGAAAAAAACAACACAAGTGCAAAGGATGTTTATGAGACTAAATGTTCTGGATTTGTTTACCGCTCCTCTGCATCTCTGCCAGCCTCAGCTCTCCCTGCTCAGGAGGAATTGAATGGCTGCTTTGGGATTTCTGAAGCAAATCACATCTTTTGCTCTGGAAACTTCCTTCCCTGTTCATTCAGCAGGAGGGATGAGGTGTCCAGCAGCCCTTTTCTCTAGTGTGATGCAGGTATGATTATTTCTACTCAGTATCAGAGCAAAAAGGTGTCCCAGCCAAGGCATGGTGCCATCCTGCTGGTGATTGAACCTCAGCTATGTAAAATAGGTGGTGGAGGAGGCAGCAATCAAAAGAGACAAGGTAGAAGATGGGCAAGAGGAAAAAGAGAGGCACAAAGATAACTTCCTTGAAGAAGTGCAGTAATTCAGCTGCACAAAGAGAATTTAAGAATTTAAGGCTGCAAAATCCTACTCCTGTTCATCATCCTCTGCTTGTAGGAGCCATCAATAATTTGACCATTATGGGTTTGTCTTTTATTTAATTTCTTTTGATTCCAGGAAGGCTCTGAGGTTGTGCTGTATCTTGCTAAAACCAGAAGTATCAGATTCTCAGAAAGAGACCAGTCTTCTGAGATCTGCAGACCCAAACTATTTAGAAAAGGATTTTTTGTCTGTTTATCTGAACTCAGAATGAACTGCTGAAACGTTTGAGGTTTGTCCCTAATAAAAACAGGGGTTTGAATCACTGAAATATTCTGCAGCATAAATACGGCCTTCAAAGTGAGCAGAGGTGGTTGTGCTTTCCTGGGACATGTTTTGCCTGGAGTCAAGTCTAACTGTTACTTTAAACTCAGATTCAAGGATGCTGAAATTACAAATTGATCCCATACAGTTTCTGCCCTTCTCTTGAATGGTGGGAAACTTACTCCTGCAGGTATGAGGATTTATTTGAATCTGAAATCTATAAAACTTGTACTCAGATCTGAACCTTTTTTAAATGTTGCCTAGATCCTGCCAGTGGGACTTGTGGGTTAAACCACTTCTGTGCTCCAGCAGGCCGGTTCCCATTCCAGCCTCCACATCTGGCACTGTGGACCTTCGTACCAGCGTGCTGGCATTGCCCACCATCTCCCTCATTGCATCTGTTGTGGGGATCCCAGAGTGTTTCACAGCCTCGTGCAATCCCCCCCTGGTTGCCATTTGGCCTGTCCTGTCTCTGAAAACCTGGACCAATGTAGAGGTCAATCGTTGCAGCAGCAAAAGAAGTGGAGATGAGGGTTCATGCTCTCTCGCTGTCATTTCAAAAAAGGAAGTTTTCACTGATGCAGTTTGGAGCCCTGTGGTGGGCAAGTAGTTTCCCCTGTCAGAGTTGTTAAGATTTATGACATATTTGGCAAAAAGCAAAAAATACCACTTTAGAACTACTCCCTTGGAGGAGCATAATTTTGATGCCAGACTTTGTTAACCATTCCTTGCTAGTGAGGAAGTTGCATTTTGTGACACACAATCACATCTCAAGCAAAAAGCCTGAAATTTTCCCCTCTGAGAAGGTCAAAGCAAGACATTGCAGCAATTTTAAAGCTTTGTTGCAACTTCATTTTCTTCCAGCCAGGAAGTTTGACAAAAATAATCCTTGCCATGAAAAGTTTGTTTTCAGCAAATCAACGTTTTGTTTTACCCAGAGAAAAAGACTCCTGGAAAAATTCCTGCTCCGAGGTTGGCTTAAATTTGAACAAAACAACAGTGTCTCCTAGTGGCTGACTCCAGGGGAATGGCCAAACCCATCTTGGCTTGCAAGTGTCTCTCTTCCTTGACCCTCCTCCTGGATCTTTGCTCATCAGGGAGTGAGAGAAGTGGGAAATGAATTGTTCTCTAAGCAACAAACCATTTCATAAACCATAAAAATATCTATGGCAGGCTGTTTTCTAGGCTCTGGTTGGTGTTGAAAGAAGGTAATTACATTTGAAGATCACTGGATGCTTGGCTCATCTGCTGTTCAGCTTCCACTCTAATAATACAAAAGCTCCCATCAGCAGCTTAGCCAGCCTGCAGGGCTATCCATCCTTGTCTCTGCCCACTGGGTCCTGCCTCCGTGGCGCTGCGGGGTTGTGCTCCAAAAGTCTCTCACGTTACAGCAGTCCTTGTCGTTGAATTAGTTCTGCCTCACACCCAATATCATCACTGCAGGATAATGGAAGATCTCTTCTCTGAAGCACGATTGGCTTTGCAGTGTCAGCCTGCTGTCCATCAACCTTGCCCAGGCACCCCCCATCATCCTGATCTGCTGGATCAGCTCCTTATCACAGCTATTGATGATGTCATCTGGGCTACCTCCTCATCCTCTCCGTGCCCTCTCTCCCCTCCCCTGAGAGATGTCCATGGCTTTTCTCCAGCACTCTCTGAACTCATATATGATGCAAAAGTTATGGCGCTGGAGGGAAAGCAATAAGGACACCCAATTGTTGAAGGAATTTGGCAAATCAATTCAAGCCATGATATTGGCAGATTAACTGGCTGCAATGCCATGTGTTCAACGGGCCACCAAAAAAATCTTGGGGTTGGCCTAGAAAACATGGGATTGTAGAGAATAACAACTTGAAAATTCTTTTTATTTGCCTGAGAGTGTTTTTAAGCTTGTCCAATTTAGTCTTTTCAAGCTGGACACTGACTCTTTTGGTAATGACTCCTGAGATTGTCTTATCATATTCACCTAACTCCAGGATTAGGGATTTTGAAGCGATTGCCAGCTATCCCAATTTTTGTGATAAAACTGTGACTCTTGGCAGCACAGCTGGCAGCAGCAAGGTGAACTTGGAGAACAGTGAATGAAGTTTGACTTTAGCAGATGAGACTGCTGCTGTATTGCAGATTACAAGGTACTGTAGGTAGCAGTGGGCAGGCTCTCTATGTTTCCCAGCAGAAAGTGCTGCAGAACAACCCTGTCCCTTCAAAGCTGCCCAAGCTGCAGCTTCCTTGCTGCTGATTGTCATTAATTTCCCAGCCTCAACACGCTAACGAGGCATCCCCAGCCTGCCGTGAACACCCTGTCCCAAAGAGCCCTCAGTCTGCTGCCTTGGAGGAACAAAAGAATTTAGCAAGTTGTTTTGCTCCTTGTCAAGAATGCCCTTGTATAACCCCAGCCGAGGGGAGACGGAACACGCCAGTCACGCTGCTCCTGACAAATAGCTGGAGGACACTGTGAGCATGGTGTCCCATCAGCAGTGTGGCTTAGAGCAGGACAGGCACCTGGGAGTCCACAGGGCTATTTCAGGCTCAGTCTCTGCTGGGGAGCTGGTGAGATGCCATCCTAGAGCAGCCCTTTTCTTCCACTCTGTTTTCATTGCGCAGGGAGGACCTCTGCCCAGGTTGCTTTGGCGTTGTTGGGGTGGGCAACAGCACAGGGGAGCACTGAATGATGTTAAGGAGGGAGTCACCATCCCTGCAGTGAGGAAGGTGTGAGGAGGGCAGCTCAGTAATGGTGCTGTTCTGAGAACTGAATATTGCACAGTCCTTCCCCTGGTGTCCCTTAATAATTAGTATATGGATTATAATCATGCAGACTGAGGCTCTTAGTGCTCTTTCTCCTGGATAAATGGTTGAGCAAAAGACAGTCTATTGCATAAAGTAATTTAGCCTATGAATGATGGTTCATTAGCAGCCCACAGACTGTCGCTGCATATAGTAGGGGATGTGTGGGCTCTTCCTGCATCCGAGTTAACTCTTTCACCCTCTTCTTCAATTGCCAAGGACTGAGTTTGCAAGTGTGGAGTTAAACATGGCTGTGTCACAGCATTACAATGGTCTTCTCCCTTCAGAGCCTCAAATAATGCAACAACATCCCCAAGAAACTGCCAACTTTTAACATAGTGGCTAATGATGGATGGGGAATAAAGGAAGCTATTATCAGTCAGGGGATGAGTCAGATAGGAAAATAACACCTTTTTCTAGACAATATTGTTAAGCTGAGGAAATGGAAGAGACTCATTTTCTTTTGGAAAGGAGCAGCCTTGAACATTAGAAATGCCCATTGCAGAGCCTGGTGGTGTTTGAAGGAGTAGCTTCAGTGAGTGAGCGAATCCCATCCCACCTTTGGCATCTGTCCCTGCTCTGCCACATTTTGGAGCCTGGGTGATGGGCAGACGTTGCTGCGCTTCCCAGGAAAGGAACATCTAAGGCTGTGTCTGAAAAGCAAGATTGTAGGCCAAGGTAATTTGGTGCTGATGACAGAGGAGGGGAATGGAAAAATCAGTTCTTGGATTTAAGCTGCATGCAGACTTGTGCTCTCCAAGAAACCCACACTGATCCTGGAGAGAATCCTGACTCTCAGGGCCATACTGCTGTCATTTTAACAAAATCTGTTCTACCAGGACTTCAGAAGGAAAAATCATCATGGGGTTTTTTGGGGATGATTTCCAAAGGGAGATAAATATCTCAAGGAAGATAAAACTGTTGATCCTACTGACTTCCACTGGTATTTGTTTTTTGAATTCTCTTAAGAGATTTCTGCCAGAAAAGTGCTTTGTATGTGTAGGTTTGTATGTGTAGGTTTGTATGTGTATGAGTAGGGCTATACTGTACTGACAGTGCTCCTGCTTTGGATGCAGCAGTGTCCATAAAGCTCTGCTGGGGTTAGCTCAATAAAAACAGCCTGGCCAATGGAAGTCCAAATAGAAGCCCTACAAGCCATGCTAGCCATTTACCTGCAACAGTGAACAAGCTCTCTCCTTTGCATAGCTTTAGTTTCTTGGGCCCACATACTGGGCTCCAGAAATGGGCTGGGATTCTGCATTTCCAGTAAGACTCACAGGGACTGTCCATGAGGTTTGTCTGCTGTTCAGCTCAGACATTTATTTGCCTCTGTGGCTCTCTGGAAGGAACACGGGATCATTTGTGCATCATTAGCACAAATCCCAGAGCAGGAGGAGCACACCAGCCTTTAGCCATTTCCTCTGTGCATCTGTTTGACTGTTGCTTTTTTGCCCCATAGCCGGACGAGCTGACCAATGCCTTGGAGATCAGTAACATCGTCTTCACAAGCATGTTTGCCCTGGAGATGCTCCTGAAGCTCCTTGCTTTTGGCCTCTTCGGCTACATCAAGAACCCTTACAACATCTTTGATGGGATCATAGTCATCATCAGGTCACTGCTAGTTCTTTCTCTGCTGTGGCTTTTCTGCCGAGGGCTCAGACCCATTGAGGAGTGGGATGGGGAACAGGAACAGCATGTGTTTGTCCAGGGCTCACTGGCTATGGTGGGCTATAATTATACTGGTCTCTTAGATTCCTGTCATTAGAAGGGCCATCCAAAGTAAATGGACCTGGCAGATGGAGAACAAAGTCTATTTACGCCGCACATCTGGCACTGTGGTCAATTTTCCACTGAAGTGCAGAATGGCTGGTCCTGGGAAAGGAGTACTGAGAGTGTCCATATCCCAGCAGCGTGCCTGCCCTCTCCTGAATTAACACAAAACTTGGGCTAGAATAGAGGCAGCAGGAGGGTAAGAGACAGCACTGTTCTTCTGTTCTCTCCCAGGGGAACACTCTCCCAGCCTAAACTGGGGACGTTGCAGCACGTGTGGGAGAAACTTGTGCAGCACCTCTTTGTGCTGGGATTCTTTCTAGCAGTGCTGTTCAGCCCTCGATCAGTAATTTGGGGCACAGAAGTCAGGGCAGACACAGAAGGTGTAAACCAGACTAGTTCTCATGGCTTCAGTTGGCCCATCCCTTTGATTCGGAGGAGTGAGGAGCAATAGAGGCCCAGAACAAAGGCCAGTCTGTGGCCTGATCAAACCAACAAATGTAAATCTCTCTGGATATTAGCTTGGTACAAAATTCTGATCCACATTTTCTTCCTAGGCTTGTGAGTGTGTTGATGCAGACTAGCAGGAGACTTGCTGTGTTGTGAAGAGCCACAGAAAGTAAGGGTATTAAAGAATCAAGAAACCAGCTATAAAGGATCTAGGTTGTACATGAGCATGTGTATCTGCACAAAAGGGAAGTGAAGGTGTTTTTCAGAAGCAGGCAAATAAACTACCCCTTTAGGGCTTAAATGATGTGATATCCTGTAAGAAACCAGCCTGCTCAGAGCTTTCCCAGTACAGTACTGCTGTTTATAGTTGTTCTCCTTCTGGCGTTCCTGCAGTGTCTGGGAGATCATCGGCCAGTCTGACGGAGGCCTCTCTGTGCTGAGAACTTTTCGGCTGCTCCGAGTGCTGAAACTGGTGCGTTTCATGCCCGCCCTCCGTCGCCAGCTGGTGGTCCTGATGAAGACCATGGACAACGTAGCCACCTTCTGCATGTTGCTTATGCTCTTCATCTTTATCTTCAGGTACCAGAGGCTGCAGCTCTTCTTTGTTCAGCTTGCTTAAGTAACATGTAGATTAGAATAACAATGCACTGTATTTACTAGGCTGCCTACAGGATAGAATTGCTCACAATAGACTGACAAGCAGACATTCAACAGACTATTTACCTCTTTTCAATCTCAGTTTTTCATGCAGTACTGTAATTCTGTAGATGAATGAAGTACACAAACAGGCAACAATTGCTCTGGAGTTCCTGGGAGGCTCATTTAGCTGTGTCTCGGGAAGCTGTTAGTAACTAGACTCTACCAGTGTTATATTTGAGATGGTGGTTGTACAGGCTCCAAGACTTCTGTCTGTTTGACCCTATAATGCTCCTCAAGATCCTGTTCTTGGAAACGAGCTGGATTAGGGAGCTGGCAATACGGTTTGTCATTTTCTAGACACAGGAGATCCCTGATTTGACTCCAGTGTAGATGATTGTAATGAAATGTAACACATCAGAACCAAATGGTAGGATATGATCAGTGATCATGTTTGTGGTGGGGCAGAGCCCTTCTTCCTAGGAGATACCACTGACACACAAAACACTGAGGGGGGAAAGTGTCTGAAAAATCTCTGCAATCCTCCCTGCAACCATATTTCATACAGTAATGTGTTTTTTCCATCTCCCTTTTTTTCCATTCTAGCATTCTTGGCATGCATCTTTTTGGATGCAAGTTCAGCCTGAAAACTGATACAGGAGACACAGTTCCAGATAGAAAGAATTTTGATTCCTTACTTTGGGCCATTGTGACCGTATTTCAGGTAAGCTCTGGGTCCTCTGGGAAGTTGTAATGTAGACCACCTGGATTTAGTTATTTCACTTTTAAAAACACCCAAACTATTCCAATAGGTATCAAATTTGGACTGAAATGGCACTGTGAGGTTATTAGGTCAAAACGATTGTTTTTCTAAGTTAGCTGATCTCTATAATCTCTGATAGAGAAGCAATCTGCTCAAAATCATCACTGTGCATACCTGTTGTCAGTGAAAGTAAAGTCTAAGAAGGCCTGAAAATCTACTTTTATTTCCCTTTCATATAGTCAGTAAGATAGGACCCACAATCCTGTCCATGCTGCTCCTATTCTGTAAATATCTGTCTCCTTACTTCCCTTCACTGCCCCAACAATGCACTTTGCAAACAATGTCATTTAACTGGGAGTGACAGATACTGTCACAAATCAGAGCTGGAGTTGCTGGCTCTATATGCTGGGAAAGTCTTTATATAAAAAGTTGAGTTTCCCTGGCAGGCAAGATCTGTTATATGCTTGAAATTACTGGCATATTCCACAGTGGAGCAACAAGCTGTTATTTCCAGGACATCCTAAATATAAAGATTAGTATTTTCTGTTTAAAAGCTCAGTCTTTAGAGCCCAAGTGGAACACAATGTAAATGATGTTAAGCTAAATTTCTAAATGCAAACTAAGTGTTCACCACAGTATCATTCAAGGTAGAAATCAGTCCGGAGTCTTCACTGTGAAGAATATAACTTCTTGCAAAGTTTTCCTTCTTACAAAGGAGCAAGGACAGATCAACATAAGTCTCACAGGTTCAAGTTTTTCTTTTACCTTCATGAATAGAGATTCCTGCATTTATTCTAACAGTCCCTTGGGAAATAGAGTTGGCACAGAGCACGAGGGCTCAGTCCTACATCCCTTGAAGGTCAATGAGTGGCATGACTCAGTGCGACTGAGTGCGTTCCTATCCCCAAAGCTACCTTGGTTTTAGGAGGGTTAGAGGCCATTTTCATTGTCAGCATGAGTTAATGTGGAGCATGAATCTGCCATCCATTTTTCTTGGGCCCCAGGATTTTTGAGCCCCAGGAAAGCTAGGAGAATGGGAATCCCTGAGGAAGGTTCCCTGGAGCAAGGCTTTGCAAAGATGCATTATTTTTTGCCCAGCTTGTCAGTCCTTTTACCTAATGGAAAACGCTTTGCTTCCCTGAGTTTCTTGAGCCACCCAATGTCATTTATCTCATCAAATATCATGTCCCCTACCCTTTCCTTTAGCTCCAAATGCTTTATAAAGAGTAGCCTGAAAGCAGACACAGCTCTGGCCTCAGGTCTGTTGTCTTCTGATGGTTAACAAAGGAGGCAATACCACCGCAAAATAATGGGACTCATACCAGCACATCCTTCATGTTACCATATCTAGGATCTGAACTAGTCATCTCTCTGGGCAGCAGTGTTCTAGATGTTCCTGCACAGAGGGAAGATTTGGCCAGGAGAGCACTCTCACATGCAAAGATCTAAATAAAGGAGTATTTTGCTGTCTCATCTCATGAGACCTGCTAATGATTATGCTCAGAAAAGGTCAAAAGGAGAGGAAGAAATGGATGAGTCAGTATTTGAATGCAGCTGCTGTGCATGAGAGGACTGGAATAATTAGAGCGTCTTCCCCTTCACCTCTCTGCAGATCCTCACTCAAGAGGACTGGAACGTGGTCCTGTACAATGGGATGGCATCTACATCCTCATGGGCAGCACTCTACTTTGTGGCCCTGATGACCTTCGGCAATTATGTGCTCTTCAACCTTCTTGTTGCCATTCTGGTAGAAGGCTTCCAGGCAGAGGTAAGAGATCTGAGCAGAGGGAGGGAGAAGACTGAGAAGCAAGAGTGTAGGGATAAATCCATGTCAGTGCAAACATCTAGCCTTGCAAGCAGCCCTAAATTTAAACTTAAGGGGTGTAGATGAGCTGGGTTGGCCATGTGAAGCTCTCGTCAATCTATGAAAATAAGGGCCACCAGACTTGGCGTGGGACTTGGGAGACCAACACTTTGGTTGATCTGCTGCAGGGTCTGTTGTGTGACCTAGAGGAAATAATTTAGGATGGATTTAACCCACCTAATCTCCCATGTGTCCTGTGGTTTGTGTTTCTTTATGGTAAGCCTCAGGTCTTCAGCGTATCCAGCCAACACTGGTCATAGGGACCAGGTAGGATATGAACTGGCTCTCCTTGTGACTCTGTCCTTTATGTGCTCTTTGAGGCTTCCAGCATAACTGTTCAAAAGCTGTATTGCAAGGTTACAAACATTCAGTTTTCAGGTACTTAGGATGATGTAGGACATATGAATGCTAAAGAGATTGTTACCTACACCTGAAAAAAAAATGTCTGTATCAGGTCAATGAGCAGGGAATTTATGATAAACTGCAGGCATCTCATCTCACACGGAAAGGATTAGAGAAATGATTTTATTTCTCAGTCAAAAGTGATATGCCATGTCCTGAGCTGAACTAGGCAGGAACCTGAGCAACTGTGCAGGCAATCCTGTGCCACGTGATCCAGAGCAGCAGGCCACACTGGTGTGAGTGGTGTAAGTGGTATAGTACTGGTGTGAGTGGGGGGGGGGGCCCACAGCCTCTTAAGTTTTCCTCCCCACCAGCAAGTCCACTCTAGATCTGCTTTCACATCCCGAGAGAGTGAAGCCAGCCATCCCCTCCCCTGTCCTGCTCTTCTCCATCTTCCTTTCTGATCACCACAAGTCCATTTGGGGGAGATTTTAAGGGAGGATGAACTGGTTTGGTTGTCAGTATAACAATGTATGTGCACGTATATATTATCCAGAAAAAAAAAATACTTTTTTTCAAAGTCCAAGCACAAATGGAAATGATTTTGAGACTTACCAACAATCATCCAGTCCCAGTTAAGACTAAGAATAGTGGCATCGAAAGGCCTTACATCACACTTTGGGATTTTTTAATTATTACTTTTTTATTTCTGCAACCACCAGGAAGAGAAAATTTGCCTAGTGCTGAACTGGCTTCAGAGACACACAGACTGGGAAAGAAAATGAGAAAATGGCTTCAGTTTTCACCGCCTTCGCTCCCAAGGGAAAGAGGAGAAAGAAATTATTTTTATAGGATTTTTTTTTTCACTTTTCAATTTTTTCCCCTAGAAATGATATCATTTGTGTGTTTAAATCACACTTAAGTGAACCTTCGCTCGCCATGGAATATAATTGAAATATTCATGGACCAAAAATTCCCTTCTCTCAAGTCAGCACAGCCACATTTATGTATTTCAAGGATGTCTGCATAGATTCATTATTAAAACATCTCTCCTAGCTTCCTCGCAGCACTAGAGGAGGAAAATTAATTGAAACAACAGGAGCCAAGCCCCAGTTTGGATAAAAAACAACGCTGATCTACATCGCTCAGGGCTGTCTCATGGATGCTGAGGGTGGTGAGTGCCACCTGCACACACAGAGAAGACACAAGTAGTCCAGCTCACTGCTTTCAAAATGAACAGCCCTGCACTGCATTAGTGGGCATTTTAGTGACTTGTACATTACATGTACATGCCCTGAAGATCCAGCACAGCTGACCAAAAATATCTGGAAGGTCTTTTTCCAAGAACAAGCCTATACTCCATGTCTCTGTGACTAGAGCTCATACTCACACTGTTTATTTCCAAATTCCTGTAGTTTTCTCAGTGTCACCCATCTCAGCATCTCATAGCTTCTGTCTTCCAACTCAGAGGGGGTTTTCTTCTAGGAGAGTTGTGGCTGTATTCAGAGCAGTTGTGCCGGACCTCAGTTGTGCTAGAAAACACCACAGGCTGTGGTGTGTCTAAAATAATAGATTTTCCTGAACTGAATGCAGAAGCAGCCAGTACAGTTTGCCATGTGGTATCTCAGAGTATTCAGTGTCCTGATGTGTCAGATACCCTCAGATTCCACCAACCAGCAAATCTGGGTGGAAAATGAGGACGTTAGGGAAACCCAAATAGACAATAACCAGCATGTGTGACCCAACTGACTGGAAACTGCTCCTGCTCAAGCAGTCTTGAATCTAGGCAAGATGAGCCCTTGTAGAGAGAGCCCTTGTAGGGAAGTTTGCATCCTTTGTTCCTGATTGCTTTAAGGCAGAAGAAAGTTTTCTGTGCTTGGCAACCTGGCAGCTCACAGGTACCTTTGTACAGTACAGACCCCATTCCTTACCTGCCCTCTTGGAGATTGAATCACCTGCTGATGTGAAGCCAGCAATGGGTGCCCTCATGCAATACTCCCTGAGCGTGTGATTACAGACCTAGCTGTTGTTTTCTCACTCAGACTTTAATGGCTCCTTCTGGAGCTGTTACGGACCATGATTTAAATGTGTGTGTAAGGAGTAGTTTTCAAAGCTTGTATTATTCACTCAGTGCTGCCTCAGAAAAGGCCAGCAACCACAGGCATGACATTTGCAGGGCACATTTTGCTCTCCACTTCCATCCATTGTAAATCCTGACATGAAGCCTATGGGCTTGTCAGTTGTCTCATAGTGAGGTATTAGCTGTGTGAAAAAAAACCCTTCTCAGGGCTATAATTCAGCTACAAGGGCTTGGTTCAGGTCTTGCACTTATAAATGCATACCTTGGCTCTGGTTGTAAACCAAAGACATTTACAGTTTCCTTGAACAACTCCCAGGAAGAAGTTTCAGTGGAGCTGGGTTTTCTTTTGTCATCTCTGGTTCTGTGGTATGTTGGGCATATGACAGAAATTCTTGTTTTGGCCTCTTTGACTTTGCCCTCTTACAAGGTGATGGCTCTTAGCAGTTAGAGCAGACACTGAGGTGCACTTCTCCTCCCTTTGCTTAGGTGTTTCTTTCATGTACACACAGGGTGACTCCTGGGAGACTTGTGCACAGGGTGCACATTTGAGCTGCAAGGACATTAAAAAATGTACTATGAATCACAAGTCTCAGTTTGATCTCAGCTTCAGATCTGCCTGTGGAGCGAGTTTGGCAGGAGTATCCCTAGAAGAGAATAGGCTTAAATGGCCACAAAACTGTTTTCAGTACATTTGTGCTTAGGACAACAAGCAGCCAGACTTCAAACAGGACCATAATTGCATATTTGTGCTTACATTGTTCCTGTGTTATTTTGAAATCTACCCCGGAGCTGCTCTGGAAGAGCAGACAAACCTTCCAAAATTATGCAAATCTCTCATCTACTCTGCACTAGTGTTTCTGCTCCAAAACACTGACGATGAATAAGGGAGCTTAAGCCTTTCAGTCATTCTGTCTGTTTGGCTGCACCAGTTAGCAATACATCACAGATGAGATGAAGTTCACTGCCACTTCAGTACCATGTCTCTAGAAACCATGGTGATTTGTTCAAGCATCACTTAAGGAACTGTGTGCCTTTTTCTAGGATCAGCTGCTTTAATCCAGCCATTTGCTACCAATTTGCACAGCTTTTCTGCAGTGTTGATGGATCAAGGCAGAGTCATGCCAACAGCCTGCTGGAATCTCTTCTCTCTTCAGACCCCCTGGCAGAAGAGAACCTGGCAATAGCTTTTCTGTCCCAGGCTTGTACATTATTTAGGCTGATCATCTTGGGGAGCAGAGGCAGATATGTATGAAAGGGAAAAATAACTGGACTTCCAGGAGGAAAGCCAGTCTGAGGGTGGTTGGCTGTTCCCTGTCCTGAGATGATACCGTGCTGCCAGGCAAGCTGGCCTCATTCCCTTCCACCTCAGCTTCAATGTTGCCAAGAGATTTCCCAGTACAATCTCAATTACCAGCCAGTGTGAAGAAAGCAAATCAGGGCTAGGTTTTCAGATCTAAGTCAAATGTACAGTGCTGTCAAGGAAAGGAGAAAAACCCTTCAACATCCTTTGACATGAAAACCTAAATGCTTTCAGCTGGGATCATGGAGAGTGCAAATATGGAACCCCACAATGCCAGTCTGTCTTAGTCACTCCTCTGATTATAGCTGCACTTTTGTGTTCTCCCCTGGGATACACTGCTCAGTGAGGCTGGGTGCAGTGTAGGAAACACAACCACATCGCAGGAACAGTAGTCACAATCACATCATCCTTTCTGTCCAAGTACAAAAATGAATCAAAACAAGGAAAAGGGACTTAGCTGGGGTCATTCCCCATGGAAAATCGGAGGGAATTTGGCATTTTGCCCTCCTGGTCCTTGGGGCCACACTTAAACTAACCATGGGGAGCTGAGGTATCTCTGAGCTGCTGAGTAATCCAAATGGTCTTTGTGCTGAAGTTTAAATAAATGGAGTCTGTTAATTATACTTCTCCTCTCTGCAGGGTGATGCCAATAGGTCAGACACAGATGAGGACAAGACATCTGCCAACTTTGATGATGATTTTGAGAAGCTAAGGGACCTCCGAGCAACAGGTAGGACTTTGTCTCCACATTTTCCTGAGAATTTGAGAGCTGCAGCTCCACTTCCACGGTCATCTTTTCATAGAAACTTAAGGGGGCAAGTGGATGAATCCATTTATTTGGCAATTAATCTGATAGCTGTGTTAACAGAACAGCTATGCAAAAAGTGTTGGGAAAGCCACATGAGCATTGCTGTTTCCTTTAAACAGATGTTTTTCTGATTTAAACTGTACTGGAATATTTAGATATGTCTCATTTCTTCGGTATCGTTACCACAGAATGGTTTGCTGACAGCAATATTCTCACACTACTTCTCAGCAGCTTTTCAAATCAATCATGTTCTCATCTGTTCTTTTTGGTTTCTTACACGAATGCGTTTAGGTGAGGTTTGATTGATGGAAATGTTGCTGTTCATTTGTGTTACAGGAGGGCCTGGCAACTGATTTGAGGTAAGGCCACATTGTGTACTATAGTACACATAGTGTACTATAAACATGGAATAGTAGGTGACAGCCTTCACTCTGTAGCATTTGCAACCAGATGGAGGACAGGAAGGGATCGTGTATTTTAACGAAGGGGATAGCAGGATGGTAAACAGGAGCCAGTTTAGTTCCTCTGTACTTTGACTCTCAGCTTGAGCTCTTCTTAGGATTACTTTAAGTGCTTCTAAACTAGGATTTGTTTCAGCTGAGGAAGTGATATTGATTGTGGTGAGCAGATGGAATTCAGTTGAGGAAGGGGCAGAAGTAATTTGTTGGGGAAGCTGAGACAGAGCTGGATCACAGCGAGGTGACGGAGCTGCTCAGTCTGCAGATGGAGCAACAAATTCCAAACACCAAGTGATCAAATGAATGTCCATGGAAAATAGATGGCAAAGAACCCACAGCTTAAATTCCCTTTGCACCAACTATTTGCTGAGCAGCTTCAGATAATCAGGGAGTTCTAGGGGAAAGAAATATTATCACCTCTTCTCAGGTAATACAGGAATAGAAAACAGAGCTGAACTTGCTATCAGTCAAAGTCTCTATAAGCCTCATAAGTGCCAACTGGTGACTAAACAGTGTAAGGACATTAACAATTCTATCACAATGCCATTGGTCTGTAAACAGATAACACTGGCAAGAGGAATGTGTATGGCAGATTAGCAGATTTTGAGCTGGATCTTCCACCCATCAAAGTGAATGGCAGTGTTCCCATGGACTTCTGTGGTGCAGATCAGGTATTTGTGCACAAGCCAGCAATTAAATAGATGATACAATAGAAGCACTCTGCATTACAAAAGCAGCCAGGGGAAGAAAAATAGCAGGGGTAATGCACTTGCCTGGATTTCTCACTGCAGACTTGTACTTCTTGCCTGCTGGTTGCAGATGCTTCCATCCTTCCCCCTCCTTAAGACTGATTCTGCAGTTATTAAACCAGAACCCACTAAGCTTAGTAAAACAGGAGCTAGTTCAACTTTACTTTTGTGTTTGAAAGTAGGCTTTTGGTCTTGATTATTATAGCACTCCATAGGGCTGGAGGTGTTATTTCTGGTCTGTCATCAGCAAGAATACAGTTTTTGCAGTCTGTACTTGCCATACAGCTAAAATAGATGCTTTCTGCCATTACCACAGAGATGTGCCATTAGATTTCTCTGTTACAAGAGGTTTACTCTTCTTGACAGAGGGATGTGTGAAAGCAAGTTCCATTTCTTGTCCCCTGAACAGATGACTAAAGACAGTGACTAATGTTTGCTTCCCCGTGAAGGAACTTAGAGCACATCAGAACTGCGTAAGAATCTCTGTGCAAGACTGTATGACAAGGAGGAAAGATTAACTTGCTGGGGTGAATTTAGCCAGTTCTCAATGTCCTTTATTTGGAAACTCTATCCCAGTGCCCCAAAACTGTAGCTCTACTCTCTAAATCCCAAGAAACAGTGAGCAAAAAAAGCTTCCTTTGGAGGCCAACGAGTTCCAAGTCCAGGCAGGGCTGAAAGCCTCTTCAACAGTTGTGACATTTGCCTTATGCCTTTCAGTGTGGTGGGGGTGATGTTATTGCCCACAGTATTTCATCTCCTTTTGGCAGAGTTCCTAGAAGACCCAAGGAGCCGTATCCATTTTGAAGAGTGATTTCTGTAGCCGAGCATTCACTTTGTATTCTCTCTCCCCTTCTCTCCAGAGATGAAGATGTACTCACTTGCTGTCACCCCAAATGGACACCTGGAGGGCAGGGGAAGCATGCCACCTCCTATAATCATGCGCACTGCTGCCACACCAATGCCTACACCGAAGTGTTCCCCACACATGGATTCAGTGCATGCTTTTGTGGAGTCGAGGAGAGGGAGTAACGCTTCGCTAGACCCCTTGAGCTACGATCAGAAGTCCTTGGTAGGTTCCTGTTACTAACAGTTCTCCCTCAAGTGCCTGCAGGCCACACAGGTGATATATATGTGTGTGTGTGAGCATGCACACATTGCTGTAAAACACAAAGGAGGATGAGAGAGGTGAGAAGTATGTGGAAAGGCAGGAGGAGAACAGAGTCAAGAGGGAGAAATGAAGGGTTGTGCTGTGCTGGGGCAGGACAGTGACAATATAACAGTCAAGGACAGTGAGTATATGAGTATATGAAGAGGGAAGACAGGGATTCAGTGTTTTCCTGCCAAGTATCTGGTTGAAAGTCCATGCCAAGCCAGCTCGCTGGAGAGACGTAACCTGAGACAAGTCATAAGTTCATGCAGTTATTCCAGCAAACCCCTCTGAGGAGGAGCAGGCATCTTCTACCAACCACACTGGCCATTTTGTGGTGTCTTGGAGAAGCTGTGAAGTGTTCTTGTGAGGGTGAGGCCTGTTTCCCCCCAAAGCGTGTTAGAGTTGCATCTTGAATCCACCTTGTGTCAAGGGAAATGAAGCATTTGTCCTTACCAACACAGCAGCTGAGCTGCAGTTACAGTACAGCAGTCTCATTGGAGGGGAAACAGAGGAAACAAGGTATGAGCTGACCGAGTGCCACCAGGCACAGCTCATGGAGCAGAGATTTGGCTGGAGCTGACTGCTTTGGCAACTGATGGCGTTTTGCCTGCGACAGGGGAGCGGGAGGGCAGCTCTATGAAAACAGAGGGAGGAGAGTTAATAGACAAAGTGGGTTTCTGCTGCTGCTTATCTAGTTCGTTCCTATGCCCTGTAACTGCAATATCATGTTCAAATCAAGGCAGCGGACCGTGAAGGCACTTCACGCAGAGACAGAGCCACTGTCCCCTTTGGTAAGCTGCTTAGTCAAGGTAATGCTTCTGAAAGGAAAATAGAGATGACTGTTGTTTGCCTTGGGGTTTCATGGGATTGCGAGTTGCTGGAGAGGATTGTTCATCGTTTGAATCCTTTCTCTGAGAGCACATCAGTGCCACTAGCCAAAGGAAGATGAAGCAGTCAGAGGAGATCTGGCCAGCAGTGAGAAGGAGGAACAAGGCAGTTTGTCTCATTTTATGCTGGGAGGAAGCCATGGAGGGAAAAGGAGTTTTCCTTCTAGCTTTTCTGCTCTGACCTTAAGTGCTCTCATCCCGGCAACTACCTACCAGCCAAAGTGCACTAACACACTGATCAGTGCCAGAAATTTCCTGTAAGAGAAACATTCATTACACCTCCTTATGCAGCAAATTGAAGAGAAAGTAATGCAAACAGGGACACAGTTTCCAACAGCCACTTGGGTGACTCAGGTGCCAGAGCCCCCTTAGAAGCCAGGGAAGTTGTGTGCTGAAACCAATTGAATACAATGGAAGAAAATGCCACTTCAGCAATAGTGTCTTTAGGTTCCTTTTTTCTGCACAGCTAATGTTGCCAGGACAGTAGGAAATCGTGCAGCACAGAGGATTGGTAGCTGTGCTACAGGTGTAGTTCAAAGAGTACCTTCAGTGTGGGCTTAGCTGGTGCTTGGCTCCCATCGCAAGGCACTGGCACCATGAAATTGGAGAAGTGAGGAAAGCTGGGAGGGGAGGACATGACTTGCAACAGGAAAGGTCTTCCAGTTTGGGCAAAATGCCATATCCTTTGGTTTCCTCCTGCAAACAAACCCTCAATGTCTTTCTCCTCTCTCAGTCCAGCCTCCGCAGTTCACCTTGCGCCAACTGGGGCACCAGCAGCAACTGGGGAAGCCGTCGCTCAAGCTGGAATAGCCTGGGCAGAGCCCCGAGCCTCAAGAAGAAGAACCAGTCAGGAGAAAGAGAGTCCTTGCTCTCCGGGGAGGGGAAAGGCAGCACGGATGATGACTCTGATGATGCCAAATCCAGCACAGTCAGCAGGCCCTCACTGCACCGTCGGGCAGAGTCCCTGGACTACCGCAGCTCCCTGGACCTGCCTGAGCTGCTCCAGGTGCCCACCGTGCGCCACTCTCTCAGCATCAGCCCCATGGCCGTTCTGCCTGCCGAGTACCAAGACTGCAACGGCAAGATGGTTCACGTCCCCAGCGAGTTCTTCCTGCGTGTTGATGGCCACAAGGAGGATACCATGGACTATGAGGATGACATGGATGATGTGAGTTGAGGGGGAAATGGAGCACTTGTGTATTAACTGGCTTTTCCACTCCAAGAAGGCTGATTAAATGTGTTACTGCCTAATGGATGGTGTAGGCAAAATATATCAGATCCAAGGGTTGGGCATCCACTTCCCAAAAGGGTAGTTTTTTAGCTAATGGGTTGGGCTATTACCTTTCAGAGGTGTCTGACAAGGTAAAACTAGGGGTTGTGCATGCATTTGCCTAGCTTTTGGACTAGTTGAGATTGTCCCCCTGGCTCCAGAAATGAGCTGTAGACACAACAGCTAGCTTATGTCATTGCTCACAAGAGGTGTTTGGCATTTCGAAGGCTTGAAAGCCTAGCAAGAGTGTTCTCTATTTAACTTTTTGGTTGTTTGAGGCCTTTTTGGTTTTGACACAGCTTTGTCAAAATGATACCTGCCTGGGAAGTCTTGCTTTGTTATCTTCGTATCTCACTGTACAGCAGCTCCTTTCTTCCACCCCTTTCCTCCCTGTTCTGTTGGACAAATGTGACAATGCCTGCCGCATCTCTGTCTCAAAAGCCACGACTCCCTACAGGCGCTATGAAGTGCCATGTACTGCCCTGTACAAGGACTGTGAAAGTTGAAGAGGCAGGAAAATAAAAGAGGAAGAAAAGGTGTTTATTTTTTTCTATCCAGAGTTACTGCTACCGAATTCGTAAAGTCCTGGAGCCCTACAAACCACAGTGGTGCAAGAGTCATGAAGACTGGTCCCTCTACTTATTTTCCCCACAGAATCGGTAAGAAATCCCAGTGAAATGCCAGCCCACCAGGTTTTTGTGCTAATGGAATACTACATTTCTAGTTAGCCTTCCCTTGAGAAAAATCCCTCTCTGATGCAGAAGCACTGAGAGGTTTAGAAATCCAATTCCTGGTTTTTAGGTAACTTTTTCTGTTACTTCTGGGCAGAATTGTTGCATGGTTCATTCCATGCCTGTCTGGGAAGAAGGGTGGTTTAACCAGCATTAATAATAGCTGTTATTAATCTTCTTTACTGTGTTGATAATAATGGCTGAAGTGTGTGGAGAGACTACCTCAGCACCTGGGCTGATGCTGGTGGCACAGCTGCTGAAAGCTTTTGAGGATGTGCCATTCGGGTGGGAGTCTCTTGCTGACCCAAACATCTAGAGGATATTTTTCTCCCCACCATTTCCTCAGGTTCCGAATGATGTGCCAGAAGGTCATTGCCCACAAAATGTTTGACCACGTGGTGCTGGTCTTCATATTTCTCAACTGCATCACTATAGCACTGGAACGACCAGACATAGACCCACACAGCACAGTGAGTATGCAAATCTTTTTCTGCCTTGATGCAGCATCCAGATCTTACTCTTGTCAGGGCAAGGTCCTTCAAGATTAAAGATGTTTGTTTTCTAACATCTTTAAATAAATGATCTCTTTTTTGTTGTTCTGTGTTTTACAGGAAAGGATATTCCTAAGTGTTTCTAATTACATCTTCACTGCAATCTTTGTGGCTGAAATGATGGTTAAGGTAATTAAATGTTCATCCCATGGCCCATAGTGAGGCCTGGCAAAGACCAGAACATGACATAGTTATGATCTGGGTGAAGATTTCAATGTCTCTCTTCTCCTGACTGCAGGTGGTGGCTCTTGGCTTTTTCTCTGGGGAGAACACCTATCTGCAGAGCAGCTGGAATGTCCTGGATGGAGTCCTGGTCTTTGTATCTATCATTGATATTATTGTCTCCATGGCATCAGCAGGCGGAGCGAAGATCCTGGGTGTCCTTCGTGTTTTGAGACTTCTGCGGACCTTGAGACCTCTCCGGTACGCTCAACAGTAGAGTGACTGAGTTTGCTTTGTGTTGATGGATCAAGAAGTTTGCAAAAATGCATGATCCATCGAGATATTGCTTAATAACACAAAAAGCTGAAAGAGAATATGGGTAGAATCATCTTTGGGGAGCTCTTATCTAGTGAAACTGTTTGAAAACAATGAAATTAGTTATAATTTTACTGCTAGCATGGAAAAGAGCGGATGGAGTTTGGAGTGAGAGGTGTTATCATACTCAGGCAGTTAATGCAGTGAATGACTCCTCCACGCTGCATTTTTATCACTGTTTTACAAATCAGTCTGGCTCCTTGTTAAACTGCACAACCTCACAATCATTCCCAAGCAAAGAGATCGCATTGGCTGGGAGAAAATTTGCAATTGAACAGGTCCTGACAATAATTTGATAAGCTCCAGCATCTGTACCTGCTCTCCCGTGCCTGCATATCTAACATCACTGCAAAACAATTTAGCTCTCAGCTAGGAAGAGGAAGGGGAAATGTTTTTAGTATTTGAGAAAAGGAATAAGGAGAATTTGTATTTTGTTTACAATTGTGCAATAACAAAGAGTGTTAATGCTTGGGGGATTTTTATCAGCCCACAGCTCCTGTTCTGTTTCCATCCTGCTTGGCAAGAAACACAAGCCTTTTCTCACCAAGTATCAGGGGAAATAAGATAGGCACCTCCTGAGACCTGTAGGCTTTCTGATGAAAAGCTGCTTGCTTCTGAGAGTAATAGGAAGAGGCCCATTGTTTAGGCCCATGACCACAAGAACAACAGCTATTTGTCTGCTGCTCTGTATTTCCTTAGTGACAAGTAACTCTATGAGTGTTTCTGTCTCTTGCTCCCATGCTCTGTTCTGCTGGTGGCATTGGGGTCCTCTTGGAGTGCTGGCTCACCAGGAGCCACGCTGGGTCACTCTGAACAAGCCTTGGCCTGGCAGTGCCTTGGGGTACCTGTCTTAACACACATAACGAGGAACAGAAATCAGGGCATAGGCAATTCATAAGTAAACATAAGGGGGAAAAAGGGAACTGGTCTTGGAGAATAACTAGGCCAGACCCTATTAATAGAGAGGAATTCATCACCTCTCATGATGGCTTCACTTATCACAGCCTCTTCTAGGGTTACTCCAGGGACCATTTCTAACACTTCGTAGGTGCAGTTCAAACTGTCACATCATTTACTGTTAAACAAGACCCTGTTGGATCGCTTTGTCCCTGCAGCGTACAGCTCTCCTCTCTTCTCTGTGTTTGGGAGGTATGAAAGCATCATTAGCCGTGCGAGCTCAAGCTACCTGCAAGGACTCGTACCCTCTCCCCTCTACAGACCCCTCCTAAAAGAACATTTTTATGTTCTTCAGTCAACACACCCACCTTGCCAGAAAAGCTTGCTTGGGCTAGTTACACTTATGTGTGCAAAGACATTTTCCACAGGCCCGTGGGAGAGCCATTCTCCAGGCACTCGTACAGGAAAGAAAAACACTTGTTCTCCATAATACCCAAAAGCTGCTTCAGGCTGTGCTCAGAGCATGCCTGGCCTCTCACAGCAAGCAAACAAGCTGCTCTTTAATTGGATGACCCTTTGGCTGTGGAGCTGTTGATCACAAGTTCTTGTTAAGCAAGAGTCAGTTCAGGAACTAATTAGGAAACAAGCTGAAATCACTTTGTTTGAAAAGTTGTCATGGGGCCCAGGCCAGAAGGGCAGGTGAGCACTTATGCCTGTAGAAAGAGGACAAGAGAAGCTCTCTAGTACCACTGTGAAGCTGTTTATGCGTGTTGTGTTAGGAAGCAGGCTCCTGCCTGTCATGTGCCCCTCTGCTTGGGTCAGAGAGACCTCAGAGGGGATCAGAGCCATGTAGGGGAAACCTCTGTGGTATTCTGCCCATAGAGAGTATTCCCTCCTCATTGTTACTAGCAAGCAATTGCCCAACACCCTGCTGACAAGGTGTCTTACACATTTTTAACTTCCATCTAATATGACTGTGAATGTTCTGGTTGTCCCAATAAGTCACTAATGGTCTCTGAATGCTGCCTGCAGGTAGAGGAGGGTTGTGGTGGCTTTACTGCAGCCCAAGCAGAGGAGGAAAAGCAACCATATAATAACAGGGCATGACAAAAAATTAAAAGCTTTATTGTTCTGCCATTTTTTCCAGAGTCATCAGCAGAGCCCCAGGTCTGAAGCTGGTGGTAGAAACCTTGATCTCTTCCTTGAGGCCTATTGGGAATATTGTTCTCATCTGCTGTGCTTTCTTCATTATCTTTGGGATTTTAGGGGTCCAGGTAGAGTATTTCCTTCACCACAGCCATCTGTAAGTGACTGCTGCACTCACCACCTGGGGTTAAGGTGGAAGTAATGAGCTTAAAGCTCTCCAAAGGAAGATTTCAGTTAGGTGTTGGGAAAAAAGAGCCAGGCTCTAGATGAAATGCTCCGGGTTGAGGTTGGCATGTGCTCATTGGGAGGGTCTCAGGGTTAGAAGAGCAGACCTCCCCGTTGAACAACACAGCACCAGTTAAGCCTGCCTGAGGGTAGGGGAAGGGAAAGGCAAATTCCCAAGATCCGTCCTGGCTCTCTGTGCTAGGATGTGTATAATGTCTCTTCCTCAGAGGGGAGATGGTCCTCCTCCCAACAAGACAAGGTCAGGCCTGCAGGATCACCTTCTGTGTCTGAGGCACAATGTTAAGATGGGTATCTGAGCTGGACAAAAAGGAAAGGAATTTGGCAAACCACTCTCCTAGGGAAAAGAAACATAAATCAAGGGACAGACTTCAAAGCTGCTTCTTTTTTGTGTTTTTCATTTTTTGTTGATTCTCAAATACAGCTTTTTAAAGGCAAGTTCTACTACTGTGATGGTCCTGACGTAAAAAACATCACTACGAAGAGTGACTGCACTAACGCACGCTACAAGTGGGTTCGGCGGAAGTACAATTTTGACAATTTGGGACAGGTAAAGTCGTCATTGCGGGGATTTTCTGTACCAGTTTTCAGTGGATTTATTCAAATGTATTCCTTGAGGAGGGTATGGAACCTCCATCACAGGAAGTTTCCAAGAACAGTGTAAGCATTCATCTATCGTAAACAACCCTAACTGGGTAAAAATGGATCAGCTCACCTCTTGATCTCTTGCAGCCAGACTTCTTAGGGTTGTACAATTCCTTGTTTATAGGACAGTGTTATCTTAAAGCCACTGCATGCAGTCCCTCATGTATGGACCTCAACTGTCACTTTTAGTCTCTTGACTTCTAGCTGTTAGATTTGCAAATGAAAATTATAAGGTGCTTTATACTGACTAAGAAGTAAGACAGTCCATAGTAGGAGCTGGGATATATTATTGCATTTTAAAACCCTGTGACATTGGGCCAACATGACATATTGATTTTTAATCATGCTTTGGTGACCAGAAAGCCTGATGTGTCTGCACAAAAGTCAGCCTTGAGGGAAAAGGAGTGTTAACAACCATCGCTTGCTCATTTTTAAAGCAGATATGGAAACAGGTAGAAGCAAGCCACAATACATTGCATTTCTCCACCAGCTCCAGGCCAGATGATGTATTATGAGCTGTGGGCTGGTTTTGCTGAGCATTGTCTGTTAGTTTCTTTTCTGGGGACTGAAATGCAAGACCAGTCTCTCCTGTTTGTTTTCTTACAGGCTCTCATGTCCTTGTTTGTCCTCTCCTCCAAGGACGGCTGGGTGAACATCATGTATGATGGTTTGGATGCCGTGGGTATTGACCAACAGGTAAATGTTCTGCAGGGTCTTGAGGTCCTGACTGCCCATTGGGCTGCCAAGGTTTTCCATGCTCCACTGAGTAGCTTTTACAGTGGCTGTGCCCCATGTAGGACACAAACAACCACTGATGGGGTTTTTTAATTAGAATGATGGTACTTGAGGATGGCCTCATGTGCCATTGCACTGCAGCTTCACGGAAGGCATTATGAATAAACAAACTCACATGAGATGGGAAACAACCAGGAATGTTGTGAAAGAGACATTATTAAATTTGTGTCTTATGTGGCATTTGCAAGGAAAGTCGAGAGTCTTAAATGAGTAGTACCCCATTGCAGCTACAGTAACAAACACTTTGTACTTAAATTTTCTCTTGCTTCTGAAGATACCATAACAACCGAGAAACGCTAACCATGAGCCCACATCTCAAAAACATACGCTGGAGCCTGTCTGTAACTAAAACGAAATCGCAGGTGGGATGATGCACATCCACTGAGGTTTTTTTTTAAACTGTCTGAAATAAATGCCAAAATAATTAAATCCTGTAAGACAAATCCTGTAAACCAAAAGTGAAATTCTAGTTGGTGAAAAAATGAATGAGAGGAAACTGTTTTGGGAAAATCTCTTCATTCTGCCCAGCCCTCTTCTCCTCCCCACAAGCGTGTACTGTGCTGTCTTGTTGCTACAGAACACCCAATATCCTGACTTACACACATCTTGTGTATGCTGCTTCTCTTCTCTCTTGTGTTTTAATTCCCCACCTCACCAGCCCATCCAGAACCATAACCCTTGGATGCTTCTCTACTTCATCTCCTTCCTGCTCATCGTCAGCTTCTTCGTGCTCAACATGTTTGTGGGAGTGGTGGTGGAGAACTTTCACAAGTGCCGACAGCACCAAGAGGCGGAGGAGGCCCGGCGTCGGGAGGAGAAGCGGCTGAGACGCTTGGAGAAAAAGCGCAGGAGTAAGGAGATATACCTGTCTGGTCGGTAGACTGCGTTACAAACCAAAATCTTTCTGAGCCCTGCCTGCTCCCAAAGCAAGACTTTCGTTTTCATTTGGTTTTGTTTCTATGGGATTCAAGAGGCTGTTTTGCTTCGTTACCTCTTTAGGCGGTACCTTAAGTCTTGGGTTGCCAACACCCTGGAATTGTCCTCTGCAAGCCTGATGTAAAGCATTACCTGTTTACTTGGCCGGGGAGAGAGAAAATCCTCCTCCAAGCAGAGTCCTCTAGCACTCTCTGCAAGGCAAAGGTGTCCCAAGCACCGAGCAGGAGCTCATGGTGTGACTGAGGGATGCAGTGAGTAAACAGCTGCAATGCTTGCTCCGTGTGTGAAGGCCAGTCCCAAGGGTAGCCCTGGGGCTTAACGTGCCGCTTGCATCTGATGATGGTGGTGGTTTGATTTATTAATTCTTTTCTTAGACAAAATAATTGCAATGCTTTTTAGAGTCCTAGCGCATGGCCCCGCATGCCACGAATAATGCTGCATGAGGGCATGAACAAACAGACAGCCCTGGGGAGAGGAATGGAGCCCCAAAATGGGGCTGTCCAGAAAATTCTTCTCTGGAAGATGTCCATTACAAGAGATGCTTGCCCCATCACAGGCTGGGGGAGCCTTTCACTGCTGAGCAATGTGCTGGGACTCAGGTTGTCCTTGCAAACACTCTCCGTGGAAATACTGGCCTGATGCATGGCCATTAAGGTGCAACAGAAGGCCTTTAGCTGAAATCTGCTTCTTAGTGGATCTAGTAGAGACCACCAAACCAGACCAGAAAACTACCTGAGCTTGTGCTCCTTTCCTGACCAAGCCTTCCCAGGGGTTCTCATGTATTAATTCTCACTTCTACTGCTCCTTGGCAGGCTCTACCAGGGACAAGCTGCCTTTAGCATCTGGTAGGCATTCCCAGGGAAACTGCCAGGAAACCAGCCACACCGACTGCCCAGCCAGTTTTAGTGAAGAGGGATAGTCTGCATTAGATGCTGGCAAGCATTTTTTACAAGTAAGTGAGGGAACATGGCTTGGCCATTGTGATCAAAGATGAGCTTAGTCAGGGGTAAGGCTGGAGTGCTTCTGGCCCTGCTTGTCCTATGGCTCTTTGCCTAGCACTGTGCTGCCCTGTACAATCTCCTGTAAGGGCCTTATATCACATTATGACAAATGGCTAGTTGTCTCCCAAACATCAAGCCATAGGTATCCATTTTCAGCTGGGAAAGCTGCAGTTAGATCAAGTAGTCTTTTGCCTGGCTCTAAGGACATAGCACTCGTAGGCTTTGCTAGTAGAAACCCCGGCCAATTTCCTCCATCTATCCATGCTTGAGTCAGAAGGCAGGCAATTGTATCCCTTGCAGCTCCTCTCCTTCTCTTGTGGTCCTCTTTCTTAGATCCATGGGAGACCTCAGCATTGAATGTCTGCACCGTGGTCTCCACAGGGCCTTAATGACAGACTGACCTGACACCACAGTGAAGGCCAAGCCCGTTTCATTTTAGCTAGCTGTGAGTTAAGTAGCTGGGTTAAAATTAAATCTAGATCAAACTAGCCAGCTGCAGACAGATGTTGAATCTGTTCAAAGATTTAGAACAGTTCAAATGCAGCTTCGTTTCCCTTTTTCCATTTTGGTTTTTGAATTTGAGGTTCCAGCTGGGATTAGAAGTGGAAATCCTGAAGGCAGCATTTCCAGCACAATAAGAGAAATCCGTTTCAGACTCTCAAGAGTCTTCCTCCTTGTGCAGTATTTCTATCCCAATGTGCTGACCCAAGAAAGATATTCAGATAAAGTTTATATGCAAAAAAACCCCAAAAACTAATAAGCTTATTCACAAAGAACATTAAGCATCCTTAGGGAAAATAGACTGGGGCACAGGTAAGGAGGGATAGCTTAACCACAGCCAGTTGCTGTTCCTGATTAGTAAGTAAATCTTATTACAAGCCTGTTTGTGGCTTGCTGCTTACACACCGAAAAGAGCCAGTCCCTGTCAAAGTGATGGACACTGCTCCATTGCCCCTTTATCCAGCTATCTCGAAGGATAGAGTCAAGGAGATATTTCAGACCGCAGAGCCAGGCATTGCACAGATGTGGGTTGTAACATTTCACTGAGAGCATGCAGGGAGGAGGACAGCTTTCTGGAAGGTGATCAAGTCCAATATAGCAGCTGAGAGGCTAAAACGTTTGGCCATGTGCTGGGCTTCCAGGAGGTTACCTCAGATCATCTGGCTCTGAGGTCTCCTACCTGTCTCTGTTCAGCATGGACAGCTCGGCATCCAAATTTGAGTCGTTAACAAGGTGAAATCACGTATCTGATACACATTTTGGGGAGATTACTATTTACATTTTAATAGATTTTCTTTTTTATTTAAATGGGAGAAGTTTTCACCTCCTGGGTAATTTAGAAAATGATGGATTTGGTGAAAAAAACTTGGCAGACTCAGAAAGATGTGAGATGTGGTCGGTACCATGTGTGGCAGAGTCTGTGGGGGAGTGTCTGTGTGCACATGTAAGCGTGGGACACTGCACGGTGACGGCGGGCTGGCCAGCTTTCCATGTGCCCCAGCGCTGCGTGTCTCACCCACATGGAGGAGCAGGTGAGAGGCCAGTCCCCACAGGGCAGGGTGGGCACAGGAGACCAGTGATTCTGTGGAGGAGCAAGGAGCCTATGTTGGGAAGCCTAGCAGAGAGCCCTGCTTTTATTTCATTGCCATTTCTAGCATTTGGCCTGAAGAAACTGTAAGGGGAAGAAGAATTAGGGCTGTTAACAAGAGTAAAATCCAGCGTAGCTAACATGTATTATCTGAGCAACACTTGTCCATCTGGACTCACCCTGTCTGCCTGGCATCTTGTCTTTGTGTCCAGTCTCCTGTCTGTAATGTCCTCTGTGTGTAGCAATCCTGCGTGTGTTTCTGTCTATTGAGGTCTTTGGGCATCTCTAGGTACCTACATATGCAGAAACGCACCATTGAGCCATGGTAGGCTTGGGTTCAGGTCTGGAAATGGGTTAAGCCTCAGTTTATCAGTGCCTGGATGGTGCCATCCGAGCAGACCCTGGGCACAAATACCAGGAGTCCAGGAGTCAGAGCCTGTGTGCAGAGCTGTGAGCAGGGCAGAGGGATTGCTCCGTGGAGGACACAGCCCTGCAGCAGGACACAGCTCCTTCAGCAGACCCCGTGCAGATGAGATGGGGACTCATCACATGTCTGGTTTGGGGGTACATTTCAGGCCTTTCAGGAGCCTGGCAGGAAGGTCCCTCTCAGTGCACATCTCTGCTGTCAGGCACAACCTCAGACCTTTCCAAAAAGTTTCTTGTTTTCCATTTGAGGGGCACTTTCATGGAGGGATTGGAACAGGGTGACACCCCACACCCCTTCCCAGTGTGCCTGGATGTCCCCTGCTCCCATCACAAGCATCACTTGAGGCACCAGCAATGGGGCTCATGGCCCCAAGATGTCAGAGAGGCACATGGCACCAGTTAACTCTGCTCACAGGAGAAAAGAGGGCAGGGGGTTGAAGATGCCACAGAAATGCATTTGATGTGTACTTGAAGGCAGAATTGCACAGCTTACTTTTCTGTGTGAAGTTAAAAATTCAACGTAAACTAGAATATTTTTCTGACACAGTCACTGCCTCCATCCACTATATTTACTATGTAAATAAATACAGTGTAATTTAATAATCCTGCAGCTCCTAACCTTTTAATGAGGTTCTCGGAAGACACAGACTGAAACCAGCCACCCTAGATTAAAATTTTTGATTAAAACCACATGGATGGGCTTGATCTCCTCTGCGTTCAGGATACAGGGCCAAACCCAAGTTGCCTGTATCTGCTGCTGGCCCCTGAGCACAGCATCATGGATGTCAGGTCAAATGCAGGCAGCACTGGGGGCTTTAAAGGCTGCAAGCACTGGCTGTAAGCCTTTGTCTCTAGGGGTGGGCAATCGTGGGCAGCACACAGTGGTATTTAAATTAGTCCATCCTCTCAGTGCCACCACCATCTCCATACCCAGCAGAAACATTTGAGCTGTAACTAAAATTTTGGGTACTGCGTATCTGAGTGTTTAGTATTTCCAACAAGGGAATTGTCAAACCATCTTGCTTATTTTTCCAGGCAGCTGCAGGTATAGAGCTCCTCTGTGCCAAGCATGCATATAAACCCATTAGGGCTTTCTAGTGTTTCATGCAGAGGAGAATAATGGAGGAGCTGTAGCTAGCAATTGTAATGCCAACCTAAATGCTTTTAAGCTAGGAGACAGTTCTTCATTAATTTTCACGTCAGCAGAATCACAAGCAAAGTTTAAATACTCTGCAGAGAGGTGAGATTCAAGCATCAGCCAACATCTAGAAGTGGGGGCGAGAAAGGACTGTGGTTTTCTTTTTGCATATGTGTGATGGTTTCTCCTTTCCCTCCTGCATTTCCACCAGTTCAAACCATCAGCTGTAGGGATACTTGTCTGTGTTTGATCTAAGTCTGCTAGTTGGCTCATTGGAGTCTCATCTCAGAAACCATTTCCCCAGAGAAACCAGGTGCAGGTTACATTTTGCCTACTGCAGTTAATGATGCACTAGATCCCCCCTGTTTGCTGTGCCCCCATGCCCATGGTCCACTGTTCTCCTCGTACAGGTTCTCCTGCAGACCCCACGTCTCTGGTTGAGCAGGCTGTAGCAGTAGGTGTGTGCAGTGAAAATGTACACCCACACTGGGGAGAATAACTTAGTATATTCTCATTAAGAGCTAAAAACGTGTGTCTGAACTGAAAAGAGGCCAGAGCCACTTGTGCTGATGACTGAAGTAAAACTCCTGTTTCTAAAGGGACCAGGAATGAGGTGACCCAGCAGAGCTGGGGGTCCTTGGAGCTCTGAAACGCAGCCTCCCTCCTGCTCAGAGGCGGTCAGAGCTGCAATGAAGCTGTGTGGCTGATCTCTCTCTGCTTTCAGCCTGCTGTAACCCCTCTGCCTTCACGGGGTCTCCCCAGCCTAACACTGGCACCGCCGAGAGCAGCAGCTGCCCTGTCCCCCCTGCACACCCCTGCTCACTACCGTTAGCCTCGCATGAGCGGTATCTCCTCTAATGGACATTGCATGGGTTACTGCACTGAGCATGACAGTGGTGTTGCATGTGTTTCAAAGCGTTGTCAACTTTATCCCAGACTGTCCTCCTATGTGTTCCCCCTGGGAGAAGTTTCTTTTTCCATCTGTTAACCTGGCTTCAGGGATGTAGTGCATCCTAAAGGAGTTAGGCATTTCCTAGAGCTCCTTCATCCCAGGTCAAGTTAAACCTGTCCCAAGTTTGCTGAGGAACCTGTTGACCAGGCATAGGCAGGGCTGAGCACTGCCAGAGTGTACAGACACAGACCTCTGAGACACTTTCACACAAGAAAACAGACCCACCTTTATGGCTGGGTGGTTCTTCCTTATTATTTGTATACTGAGCCCATGGAAAGAGAGAGCTGTGTTGCTGACAGCCTACGAGGTTTTCTGTTCAGCAGCTTTACAGTGGAAAATGTCTTCTTGTGATTATGCTTTAGAATGATATAAGTAGTTATTAAACCTAAAAAACACCTGATCTTTTGCTGAATAGTTAATCCATGGCTGCATTTGGGCAGGTTAGAGAGCAGTTGCAGTCACCTACAGCCCGTTTGCCTTATGTGCTCCTACCCAGTGTATTCACACACCCCCCCCATCACTGCAAATTTTGTTCTGAGAGCCACTAATCAACCATTAGTCATTAATAAATAGTCTATTTGTATAACATTTGACTATTTGGGGTATTCTCAGCCCTTCCCACAAGCTGATTTTTTGCATTCCCAAGAAGACATTTCCAAAAAGTATGTCGTAATCCTGACTACACATGAAAGCACATTGTACAGGCTTAAATAAATATTATACTGCAATGTTTTTATTATTATTTTGTAGACACACCGGAAGGTAAGCTGAGCTCAGTAGCAAAGACAGCCCTACCAGTCCAAGATGACTGGTAGGACTAAAGCAGATGAAAGCAACAGAAAAATGTATTCAAAAACAATTGTGTTTGCTTTCATCTTGTTTTTCCACACCCATTAGCAGAAGGAATAAGTCTAGGTGACCCTGGTCAGAAGGAAATGTTTTTCAAATGCCTCCACTCTACTTTTAACTACCAGAAAAAATAATAGTTGAAAGAGAGCGACAGATTCAGTTTCCCTTTATCCAATTTATTTTAGGGTTTTGGACTCTAATCTGGCATCAGTTGCACTACCAAAAAAAAAATACCCCCACATTTCAAGAGTTACTCCATCTGAAAGACATTAGCAAGGTGAGAGGAGGGGAAGATGTATTTCAGGGGGGCACTGAGTACTTTTAAACTTATTTCCCTCCTTCTTTTCAAGGTGAAGCAACTCCTTTTTCCCAGCTCCTCATGCTGAGTTTGCTGAAATATCTGCAAAAAACCAAAAATCCTCTCTGTGAAGAACAACCCTGCTCTGACTTAGTATGACCTAACATGTCTCTTCCACTTGCAAAACCGACAGTAATGCTGACTTTGGCCTTAAGTACACTCTTTGAATATTTACATTTCTTAAGTTTGAAAAGAATTCGACTCCATCCGAGTGCCCACAGCCATCTTGTGGTCACAGCCTGATTGAAGAGACACGCAGGAAATACAGCGTGGTCTCAGGGCAGTGTCCAAACACACTCCTTGGAACAGCCCCGGGAACCTGGTGATGTGCAGAAACTCCCCCATTTCAAAGAGAAGAAGAGTCATGACTAGAGGCAGAGATATAAAAGTCATGTGGTCATTGCCTGAATGTTTTTTTTAGATGCAGCCATGCCCTTGTTTTTATATTCCCAGAGGAGCTTGTGCTAACAGTCTTTGTTGAGACAAATGCTGAGCACCCCGCTCCATTGTTGTTGATGCTCTCCTGTGTGCTAACCCTCACGCATGTGTCCTTTGCCACAGGCATTGCTATGTTTTCTTTAGATCTTTAAAATACACCAAAAGCCTTCTGTCAGAGCAGCTGAGCTCAGGTTATGTTCTTCTCTTACGTGGAACGTGCCTGACATCAGCAGGATTAGGAGAGAGGCATTTCAGAGTCCAGACTGATGAGACCTGCCCTAAGCCTTTCCTCTTAACTAGAGGTGAATTTTTGCTGGGTTTGAAGCTTTTCTCTTGGCTTTGGGTCTCATTTCCATCCTGCTTCTCACTCTTCTTGGTTTGTGACAAGGGTCCTGTTAAGTGAAGAGGTTGTCCTCTAACCTGAGAGAGAGTGGTAAGAACAGAGAGCACTTGGGAGAAAAATGGACCTGGCTGTCAAAGCTGTGGAGGTCCCTCCTGCAGGCACAAGAGGTTTGGCTCAGCCTGATAACCCCACTATGGTCTTGAAGGTTCTAGGTAGAAGTATTTGGCCATTTCACGTGGCTTGCTTGCATCAGTTCTCCCACATGCTGAATGTGGACGTGTGTAAGACACGACCTGCAGGCCACACTGTGATGGCTGCCCACCATGCAGCAGAGCCTGTGTTCATTGCATTGCCTTTCTTTCTCTTTTTCTGCAGAAGCCCAACGCAGGCCTTACTACGCTGACTATTCCCCAGCACGGAAGTACATTCACACCCTCTGCACCAGCCACTATCTTGACCTCTTCATCACGTTCATCATTGGGGTCAATGTCATCACTATGTCAATGGAGCACTACAACCAGCCAAAGGTAAGAGCCATCCATCAATGTGTTGGCTGTGAAACACAGCAGTGTGGGGTGGCAGAGGACCACTGTTGCCTTGGGATACCATTGACCAGGGAGGTCTGCAGCCAGCCCTGCTTCCCTGGGACCATTCCCTGGTGGTTAAAAGCCTCAGCAGGCTTTAGGCTCAGCACTGCAAGCTGTCTGACTCGAGGCCAGCTCTACCATTTGGGGGTCACCTGCCCCAGCCAAAAGCTTGATTTCCCTGCTCTCAGGTAAAAAAAGCAAAGGATAAGGCTCATGGAGCTGAACTTTTACTAGGAAAAGACCAACCCAAATATTTCCTCTCCTGGTCCCAGCCGTGACTGTCCCTCAGACTGTAAAACAGTCCAGAGTTTTAGAATATTCCATTAACAGATATAAACATGAAGTTAATGCATGCACAGCGATGTTTCTTTTCCTCAATGAATTTAGAATAAACCAGCTCTTAAGTACAACCCTTCTTTTCTTTATGTATCATAAAATCCTTCTTTCCCAAGCAAACCTTTGGCATAAATCACATAGCCCGTCCATTCGCCGCATGTATTAATCTTCCATCACTTTATCATTCACGGAGCTCTAGGCTCAGTGTTTAATTTTCTAGTACTGCATGGTCTGGCAGGTAACCTGCAAATGTCTCCTGGAAGCTAAGCCAGAGGGGCACCAAGCCACAGGGTAATGCCTGTGTTGGTTTACGCCAGCTGACTCCATGCTGTTCTGCCCCCATAATTCCTTTGCATAACAGCCTTTGTTTCACATGTAAATGTTATTTATCCAGATTAAGTCTTATTTATACTTGTTTTATATTCATGTAAAACACAGTGTAAATCTGAATGCAAACCATCACAAATTATATGAGAATTCAGGCTCAGGCAGTGTGCTTCAGATGAAGTAATAAATTGTCCCACATTCTTTTTAAGCTGCCGTTTTATTTTAGGCACTGGAATGAAAACAGGGATAGTAGTGCAATGAGGAATGCCAACATCTGAAAAACTTTCAGCTCTTGTTCCCAAAAAATGAGTGCATGGACATCCCACATACCTGGGGTCAGCAAAGCACAGCCATCACACGAATGTCACAAGGAGAGCTTTCCTGTGGCCTGAGGTTTCCTCTGTCCACAAAGCAAATATTGCTTTGCAGATTCCTCTATTGCATTTTATTTCCATTTGTCTCTGTTTCAATGTTCATTGTTGTCAGTTTCTTATTGTAAGAGACCTGTGCTACATTTAACTAAATTCCCCTTCCCAAATTTAACTAAACTCTCCCCAAATGCCCAACCAACCTAAGAGCTGCTTCACTCTGCAGCTATTTTAAGGTCCCAGCAAGATTCTTTTGCTATTGTTGGCCTACAGTTCCAATGAAATCCATTATAAACACTCATCATCTTAAAGTATAAACACTGTGGATTCCTGACTTCCGAGAGCAGCTCTATAGAGAGCGTGAACATTGCACCAAATATGGACATACTTTGCCCAGCTCTAGAGGTGCAACATTTTTCAAGAAGGCAAGATTTAATCCGTCTCCAACATTATTTATTTTTCTGCACATTCTAAGCAAAGCCATTGTCCCAAGGATTGCCATGCTAGACTAAAGAAATGATCCATCAAGTCTTTTATTCTACTCAAGGCTAGGCAGTTCAGAAGAAGTAAACTTCATTACATGGGGAAAGGGTAAAATTTTCTCTCTGACCCAGACTGAACAATTTGTGCATTGAAGCTGGAGGATGGATGGCTCTTGACATTTTTAGCACAAGTAGTATTAGGACTTGTGAAGCTTTTGTTTGCATCAGCATTTAATCCTTTATTTGAGTTTTGCTGTGTGATTTAGTGCAGTTTTGTAACTGAGCTCTGCAGGTTCTTGTGACTTACATCTCTGTGCCTTATGCCACCCTTGTGCCTGCCAGCCCCTCTGCAGTGGCTCTAGGGAAGGACAGCTTGGGCTGGTCTAACTGCTGTCTCTCTTTTCAGTCCCTGGACGAAGCCCTGAAGTACTGCAACTATGTCTTCACCATAGTTTTTGTGTTCGAGGCAGTTCTGAAGTTGGTGGCATTTGGTTTTCGAAGGTTCTTTAAGGACAGGTGAGAGTATTTTAAACTCCTCTGCATTTGGGATAGAGCTGTATTGACCCAGTTTCAAAGCCAGATGCTGGGTAAATGTAGCGTTACTATGATTGTACTACACGCTGTGTGTAAGGAGGAGCAAAGGGCTGTCTCTCCGTGGGTGCAAGCTTTATAGTGTAGGAACTAAAAACTCTAAGCACTGCTGGTACTGCCTTGCAGACGGAATTCAGGAAATCTCACAAAATTCTAGATACATTCTTTCCCCCAGTATGTGCCTCTCCACCAAGTCTAACCAGCTCAGCTTAATGCTCAGAAACAACCTGTTGGCATCAATCCAGTCCTCAAAGGGGTAGTTTTGGCAACCTAAGGTCACCGTGTTCCTCAGAACAAGTCTCCTTTGCAGCCCAAACCAGTCCTTTGGTAGACAGCTGGCTTTGCAAAGCCTTTTGCAAAGACAGAAGTGGTTGTGTTCAGCCCCCACTGCCTTCAGATCCCATCTGCAGAGCCCTGCGGATCTTATTCTGCCTTACATTTAGGCAGGAGCAAATGTGTATGAAAGGATGTTGTGGTCTGGCAACTTGCATGGGAGCAGGGTAAGACTGGACACTTTTCCACAAGATCAGCTTGTTTGCTTCATTTATCCTAAATGAGTGGTTGGAAGCTGCTATGAGCAATACTACTTATGAGGGAAATTGCATAGGAAAGACACTCAGTTTCTTCACATCTCACTGTCTTTCTAGTGCTGGTGTGAAAGGCCCTCTACAAGTGTTAGGCTATAAATCAATGAAGATACTCAAGTGGAGTAATTCAAGAGAAAGGTGCCATAACATGGGAACAGCTATATTGCATCACATCAAGGGTCCCTCTAGCCTGGTATCTTGTTCCTGAGAGTGGCTCCATGTGGATAGCAGGGGGACGATAAGGGCCAGGAAGTAGGCAGGGACACTTTCCAGTCAGCCTACAGCAGCTTGTGGCTCAGAGGCTGTCTGTGCCAGCTGCAGTGAGTTGATTTTGTACTATGCAGAAGATCGTGGGCCCAGATATGAGAAGGGAGAGGAATTTGGGATTTGCTTACAATTGTTATTTACAGATAATTCTCTACTCTTGGATGTCTGTCCATGTCTGATTTAATTTCTTTTTTAATCCTTCCTCTCTTTGTCTGTTAGGTGGAATCAGCTGGATTTGGCCATAGTTCTCTTATCCATTGTGGGAATCACCCTGGAGGAGATTGAGATGAATGCTGCACTGCCCATCAATCCCACAATAATACGCATCATGCGTGTGCTGAGAATAGCAAGAGGTACAGCCTGCTCCATAGGCCTGCAGCCATCCCCCCAGACACATCAGGAAGTGGTTTGGCCATTTCTTCTTCTAGTCCTGCTGTTTCAGTTCAACTTGAGCACAGTTAGGCTATGAAGCTGCAAAATGTCAATTCAGAGACAAGCTAGGTGGGGTTTCATGGGTATTTGCAGTGGCATCTTAGATATTTGGTCTCTAGTTCAAAGCTGGGATCACAGACCTTTTATACTGACACCAGACAGGAGAGGGAAGTGGTGGAGAAAGGAGAATCGGAGCTTGAGATGATGCTCTTCATTGATGGAGTGTCTCCCCATCACTCTCCCATTTTCCTGCTCAGAGTTCTTCTGGCTTTTGGTCTGTTTTACTGGGAAGTAGTCAGGATGTTCAGATGTTCTGTGGGCCTTGCCAGGATGCAGTGAGCTTGCCATCTACATGAACAGATGCAGGAGAGATGTAAACCCTTCCTACAAGATCAGAAGCTAGATTTCCTTTGTGGGCTTTGCTTGAAATATTTCCCAGCTCTGCTGACCAGGATTTGATTCTCATTGCAGTGCTGAAACTGCTTAAAATGGCCACCGGGATGCGAGCTCTCCTGGACACAGTGGTGCAAGCACTTCCCCAGGTAAGCCCCCAGACTTCATCCATTCCCAGTTTGTTCCCCTTGGTGAACTATGCCTTCCAGGCCTGGGGATGGCTCTGTGCCACCGTGTTTGGTGGGAACTAGAAGCCACCTGGGGAGGATATCAACTTTCTGTGCTGCCACCAGTGCTCTGTAGCAGAGTTTTGCATGGCACATCCTGCTCACGTAGTACGTGTTAGATGGCAGAACCAGGATGATGGAAAAAGAGCCAGTTGCTGTAGGAAGAGTTCTTATAAAACACAAATTTCACTGGCAAGTTCAGGAAACACAAAGATAGACAGAGAAAGCTGTTGGTGAAAGTGTTGGAAGTAGACAGCTTCCAGCTCAGAGATTTTCTCTATGAGACAGGAGCAACCAAGTTTATTGACACCTATTGACAGAGAAGCTGCAGACTTTAAAAGGCAAATAGAGGAGATGTTTCTGAGTGTTAAAAGCTTGAAGTGAGGTCTCAAATCACCATGTTCTCATGAGCTGCAAGAGGAACAATGATGCTGCCAGTCTTGATGATATTTGATAGGATCCTTCAAGTGTTCTGTTCCTGGGACAGGAAGACAGCAGACACCATGTAGACATCTCTTCCAGAATATGAGTGGCTGTATGAGAATTAGTAGAACTAATACATGTAATTACCCAAATATACCCTTATGAGTTAGTTGCTAAGTACAAAGAAGCCCATGATCTATTCAAAATGAACTGCAAAACAAAGGGAATTTCTTTTTCTTGGAAAGACCCATTTACTTTTCATCACTGCCATAAAGATGTTTCTAATCTGAGACATTTGCCCTTTGGTATTCAAATTTCTTTTTCAGTGGAGGATTTTGGCTGAGACTAAAGCATGGAATTTACCAACCTCACCCCTGTTTTGGCGTTTCAAGAAAGCATTTGATTTGTGTCTATTTTTGTTCTTTCGAAAGCTTTATGATTACAGAACATATTTTCTTTCTCTCCTTGTTTTCTCTCCCCCCAAACAATAGGGTGGCTGCAGGCCAGGCTTTTTGTTTCCTTGGGATGTTTTTGCAGTTTACATTCAAGCCAAAGTCTCTTTTCAAGGGAAATCCCCAGGGATATTCCAAGCAGATCTTGTGCAGATAAAAATGCCATCTTGTCCTCCAGTGAAATTCAGAAAATGAGAAGGGAAGTTTGGGAAGACCTCTCCAACGACAATCAGTCTTCATAAAGCTACAGCTTTCATTTCAAAGGCAGGGGAAGAGTTCCTACCCCAATTAATTTAGCAGCCTAAAACCACAGCTGGAAAATCCTCATTGAATGTGTCTGCTAAGTGACAAGAAAAATGAATTTGATGTTTATTTATTAAGGGTCTGGGCAAATTCTTTGTCTGGTGCATGTAGAATGTCCATTTATGGGTTTACCATGACAAGGTATTGTCCTTGCAGTCCACTTTTTTTTTTTTCTTTCTCTTTTGTGTTATTTTCATCAGTTTCCTATTGGTTTTTATTCAGATATAACTTGAGTAACACTTAGAGAACCAACTTTCCCCAGACTTGGGGGAATGTTAGCATTTTGATCCAAGATTGAAGCTGTCATGGTACAGGCTTAATCTCCTCCTCTGGAAATTCAGACTGACCTTGAGCTTCTGTTCTCAATGCAGGGAGACTTCCTACCCTACTGGAAGGAATGGTCAGGGAAAGATCTCAAAATGGCACTTTCTTTGCCCACCACCTCCATGCCCTCTTAGTCCCAGCAAATGTTTGGGACAGTGTGAACCGATCATCACGTTCCTGCTATCTGTGCTTGTAGAACGCTGGCTCTTTCACCCACTACTTTGTAATCTTGAGGCAGTATCTCCTTTTCAAACAGGAATCCAAGTTTTCCAATTTCACAGCTGGTTGACCAAGAGGTTGAATGAGCAGTGGGGCCGTGGTTACCTGGAAAGGCACTGCCAGCCTCTGCTCTGAAGGTGTACCCTCATGGCTTACCCTTTTAGAGAATGGAGGAGATGTGTCATGGATTTTAAAGTATGAAGTGCTAAAATCAGCTACAGTGCTGTAAACTTGAAATAGATCCACTACTTTAAACTGAGCAGCTAAAAAGAGCTGGGCTAGCGTGACTAGCACTGACTTCATCACTTAGACATTGCCAGTCCTGATTAAGCCAGTTCAGTGCTGCTGTTCACGGACTGAAAACTCCTCTGTGGTGGCAGAGGTCTGCTCCTAGTGTAGCACAAGCCAACACAGCACTGCACTGAACTTCAGCATGTCTTTTCAAACCCACCTGGTCTTGTTTTAAGGATGCAAAGTGTTTTGTAATCAGCCATCCCCTATTGATTAAATACATCCATCCAGTAAATGTTTATTCTTTCTGCTAAAAAAAAAAATAATCTGGTGTTTTTAGTCTGAATTAGGCAAGTTTGTTTTTTCATTGGATGTAATTCTGCTTTTAGAACTTCTAGAACTTCTCCTTTTTGGATCAGTAAGAGATAAAATAATCTCTTGCAGTTCTGGTAAATAGAAGATCTCTTTGATCTCTCAATATGAAGCAGGTTTTCAAGACCTGTTTCAAGTGTTTTCCTCTTATTTATGAGCTCTGGCCCCATTAAAGCAATATAATGAATTATACCACTCTTACACTCCAGCTGAATATTCCTTTGCTTGTCCATCTGGTGGCTGCATAGGTTTTGTAAGCAATGTCTGCTCTGTAAGACTCATATTTGATGGTAATCCTTTAGTCCTTTTCCCATCCTTTGCTTTCCATAGTACAGTTCACCCTTTCTGCAGCACGGCCTGTGCTTTGCTCTCAGATTTGTACCTTTGCATTTGGCTGGGTTGAAATGCTCACTGTGTAAGTGAATCCACCATAGTGAGCAGCCCAGTTCAGTCTGCACAGCACTTCTAGTAGCAACTGCCAGTAAGAAAACCTGCAGTCAATGCTAAGCAAACCTGCAGTCAATGCTAAGCTGCCAGTGCTCTTCCTGATGGAGAGGACAAAGTAGAATCTGGTCCAGTTGCCATCCTGGCTCTGCAGGGCCAACAACAGTAGAATATGGAACTTTACTATCGAAAAATCTGGGGTTTTTTCCTTCTTCTTTCTCACTTGGTCTGTGGATGGCACATTAATTAAATGCAGAACTATACAATATACCTCCTCTTTGTCTTCAAAGCTTGGAACTGCCCCCAGATGGATTCTGTGCCAAGAAAAAAGGGAAGAACTCCTCGTTCTATCAGTGCCCTAAAGGATGGAGTCTGTAGTTTGCTCCTGTCCAGGAGTTTAACTCTTTGTGGTGCTGTAATTGCTGTGCTTACCTCAACTTCAGCTCTTGAAGAGGTGTTTTGGCATCGTGTAACAGCAGTTATGGGACACAAACAATAGCCCACTTTTGCCAGATGCTGAAAACTCACAGCAGTTATGAAGCTCAGAGAGACAGAACAGAAATGTCTTACCAGCAAGTGTTGCAAATGAGACAGATTCTGGAAGATAGGTATGTGTGTGCTATGCTGCACGCTGGAAAGAAGTGCAGAGATGCCTGAGTAGTGAAGTAGAAACCACCACTCTGCTGGCTGTTAGCACTGGTCTCCGTGGAGCTAAGTGGATACACAGAAAGAGGAGCTCATTCAGCTCAGCTAGGGGCCTTGTGGCTGTACCAGTGAGGTGACTTTAGCCTCCAAGGTTGCCTGCCTGGCCCTTTGCACTAGTCCTGAAATTCACACAGATGGCCTTCACTTTCCAAGCAAATGTGTCCATTTTCTCTTGGGTCCAGTGCCTAAATTAGCCTGTGTTTTCCTGCTGCCAGGCTTATTACTTTGGCTGGAGAGTGCTGGAAGGAAGATGAGGAGGACTCATGTCCTTGGAAAGGATTGGCAGAGGCTTAGTTTTATGAGAAATCGCTCTTGATGGGCATCCCAGGGAGCTGTGTGCATTGCCTGAAATGGCAAGGTGTGGGCCAGGGATGCAGAAATAATTGGTGTCAGAGCAGGAAGAGTCACAAGAACCGTGGTGTGCTTCAGCCAGCCGTTGCAGGAGTGGGGCAGCAGAAGACATGTATTTCATCAATGCGTCTCCCAGAGCAGGGAGAGAGAGGCCAGCAGGATCTAGAGGGATTTGGGTAGGATCACACAGCTGACAGTGCAACAGAGATAGTGCCCAGGTGACCGTGTCCTGTTGTACATGATCAGTGTGACACATCTGCATATCAAGCTAACACACCCTGGCTTAGTTGCTTTGCATCCCAGGGCCTGCAGATATGGGGTTTTTACTTAGTGGCATAGGTCAGAGGTTGAACTCGCACAGATCCAGCTGGGATGTGCTGTGGTGAAGGGTGGTAGCTCCTCACAGAGGGCCTCCCTGCTCCTCTGGGTGGGATGGAGGACTCTGCCTCTCTCCTCGCAGCATCCCTCTGTCCCAGGCACACAGACACTTTTGCCAGCAGTATATGACAGCCAGGATGCCAGAAAGTGAAGGTCCAGGAGGAAGCACAGATACTCACCAGTGTCTCCATCTTCTCTTGTGGCTTCTCTGAGGTACTTTAGGGCACCAAGGACATCTCCAAGATGTTCTTCATGTCTGCTTCACTCCCTACAGGCCACAGCCTCCCCTCCACACTGGAGCCACAGCAAATGATGGATAGCCCCCAGCTGCCAGAGAGAGGGGTTATCTGCAGTTTTCTCTGCCCAGCCAAAGGCACCAGCCCAGGTCAGGGGGAGTTTGATGGATAAACAGAGCATGGACTGACCTGTCAGTGCTGCTAGAGCAGAACCACTTCTGAGAGCCTGCCTGGTGACGGGCTGCCAAAGCTGAGGTTGCTGACCAGAGCTGGATCTCTGACCATGATGCAGAGTCCAGCACAGGCATCTCAGCCTTTGGCTGCTGGAGAAAAGTGCCTGGATGTGCTCCTGCCCCCTCCCATTCCTCCCAGCAACATGATTCATGCAAGATCTTTTTCTTGTCTGGTCTCAGTAGATCTCAAAGTGCTTTACAGACATTAATTACGTATCTGCAAGGGTATTACAAATGGGTACATTGAGTTACAGGAGAGGAATGACTCACTCAGGGTCACAGACACACATCCAATCTGCCTTCTCTGCTACTCCACAGCCGCTGGCTGACCTCGCTGCCTCCACCTCAGCCCATCTCTGAGAACATGCCTTGGGTCCTTCTCTGTGGTCAGGCCTTGGTGAAGGCCATGGGCTGAAGAGGACCTTTCTTTCCTTTCCTTTCCTGAGAGACATTTACCAGAGAGCCATGGGCTAGCACTGACAAAATACTAAATCTGGCACTGACTTGTACAGCCAGAAGCTACACAAATAGACCGAGTGGTTTTGCTGAAGCACCTAAGCAAGAGGTGAGCCATTTTGCTCAGCCACATTCGCTTGAGCAGCAGGTGTCTGTGGGCTGCTGAGAAACTCATGTCCTCTTCAGCCTCACGAGCCACCAACTGCCTGCACATATCCCTGTGGATGCTGCAACTGCAGGGGGTGGTCAGGGCAGCACGTTGTTCTTGTGCATGTGGGGAGCAACCTGCTGCTTAGCTGATGCTCCAGAGCAGCTCTGGATGTTGGGATGGAGTTTAACAGTAAAGGTTGTGTTATCACCCATCCCAGGAGCTTTGACTCACTGCCATCTCCCATATCTCTCTCTCATGTAGCCACGTTTCCACATCAGTCAGATATTCAGTCACTTCCCAAGAGATCCTGTGCACCAGCTGAGCTTTGGATCTGTCCATATCTCTGCTCTCAGCCAAGGGCAGATGCAACCTGGCAAAAACACCACATTAGCAAACATCCGTCTGTTAGCACTTGTAGGCTGGGATGCCTTGACCCTGTACAGCAAACTCATGGGTGTAAACCAGTCTTCAAAGGACTAGTTACGAGACACGTTGGTTCAGTAATGTAATTAGTCACAATCTTAAATACAGAATTTTTTACAAATGCACATTAGATAGCAGGAAACTGTTTATGAGCAAATGTCAGCTCATAACACGCTTTGCACGTTGAGAGATGGATGATGGTTTTGACTGGTAATAACTTTGATGTTAGTCTAAATTCTTTAGAATATCATCAATGCCAGAAATGTGCAGGCTGATTTATTAGGCATTAAAATAGCAGTAAAATATTCAGCTTATAGGCTGCTTCGAAAAAATTCCAAGACCCTCTTCTGCAGTGCTACAACATCAGGCTTCAATTTACACTCAACCTAGAAAACTTGTTTATCGCTTCTATTTTCCCTCTCTTTAATTATTTGCTCATTTGCCTCCCCGGCAGCGTGTGTGTGCATGTGCGTGCGTGCCTGTTTTCCCGTGTTCTCTAATTTGCAGTCGTTTTGCAGACTGCCTTCTATTGTCTCACAAACCACCAGTGGTCCAGCAGACATGAGTTAGGAAAAGCTATTCCAGAAGACAGTGCATGCAGATGAAATAATCCAGACCAGCCATCCATATCACTGTATTATCTCTATTATTCCCTGGAGTATGGTAATAATGTTAGTGGAATTGCAAAGCTCTATGTGTAGTAGCCAGTTCAGGCTTCAGAGCAATTACAGTCTCTACTGAGTGATTTAACTATTCCCATTTCTTTAATACAAAAAAAAAAAAACCACACCACCCTACTTCATAAGTGATAGCTGTGTTAATTTTATGGTAACAGGTATCATACTGATAAACTTTCTAATGAAATAAACAGCGTGGTGGAAATACCCAGCAACACTGTGGCTGTGCTGCCTCGGAGAAGAAAGCTCTCAAAGTGTAGAGTTCTCTAGAAGATACCTTGGAGATCATGAATCCTGAATCACCACCTAGTTCCTTTTTATTTAGAGAAAAAATGATGCTTTTGGAGAACTCTATCTCTCTGTCTCTGTTACACAAGGCATTTAAAAGTGGCAGGAAAGGTAAATGTGAGCAGAGTTAGTTGCAGGTGGTTAGCTGGTCAAGTTACTCTGCCCTTCATGTTCTCTGCCCAAATCACAAAAAATTCTGCTCTTTGAGATGTAAAGGCTTTGACCCCATGTAGTGATTGACTCCAGTGCAGATGCTGTAATGCCTTTGCCATTAAGAAGCTTTGTGTTCCCTTTAGCATCATTGCACTTCTATTACCATCCCCTTCAGCCACTTTGCAGTGCATGCTGATACCTAATAGCAGCACACCACACAGTGTTTGAACTGCAGGTGCCTGCATTTAAGTGTTGGTATATGGAATAAGGCTTTTCTTTTGAGACAGGCTGAGAAATATCTGTAAAGCAGCAAGGCTAGGAGAGCTTTACATCTTACTGGAGCATAAGTTTCTTTTTTGAAAGCCCTGCAGGCCAGTGAGACCTTTGAAAACCAGGCAGTTCCTCTTGTGGCTTGAGACATGTCTTGTCAGTGTCACTGTCTTGAAACCCTCAGCCTTCGTGCTCAGTCTCAAACCTGGTGAACAGAGGGGAAAGGCCCTTAAAACTCAAACCAGAGCATCAGGTCACTTAAACTACCAGTGCACTGAAGTGCAGTGCTTCAGTGTCACTGAGGCTACAGCTACAAGTTGGCCAAATTACAGATGAAGGCAGCATGCCAGGTAAGTGGAAGGGTGATGGAGGCACCAGCCACAGACTGCTTTGGATGTGGGAGCATCTGTTCCTTCCCCCACATGAGAGATTTCTCTGGGTCTATTAAAGCAGAACCATGAAAGGGGACCAGGGTGTTGGAAGCCAGGAGAGATGATGATTAGCCTCTAGCCACCAGTCCCTCTTTTGCTTGTGTTTAAAATGTGATGGAGCAATTTAATTCCTGACCTCAACTTGCCTGACCCTTGTTCTGCTTTCTCCTTGTGTAGGTAGGGAACCTTGGCCTACTTTTTATGCTCCTGTTTTTTATCTATGCTGCCCTGGGAGTGGAATTGTTTGGCAAGCTAGGTGAGTAATGTGCCTGACACAACTTATTTCATCCGGTTGATGTTTATTTGGTATCTAGCTGTTTCCTTTCTTCTCTCTCTCTTTCTCGGGCCTTCCTTAGCTTCACAGCTCATGCTCTGAAGATTAAAGTTTTCTCTTGATCTCAGGGTCACAGACAACACATGAGGATGTAATACAGAACCTGTCTAACACGCACACACACACATTTAGAGATTTGCCCCACACCACCCTTGGCTATAGAGGAACTATTTACTGTTTAAATATAATTGTCCAGCATGGATATGTTCACAAAGATGGAAGTTTGCTACTTAAGTCAGAAGACAAGTCTGCAGAGCTGGATGGTAGTCAGATTCATGCTGGAGGGATGCCACCATAAACATGTCTCTCCTCAGAGCTTCCACCACACTCCATTAGTTTTCTGCACTTGGCTGACATTGTTCTTCCAGCTGCCCGAGTCTTGTCTCTCCTTTGTTTTTCTCAGCATCACCTTCCCCTTTCTACATAAATCAGGAAGCATCCACTGGTTCCTGATTGTCCAGCATCATTTATTCCTCTGGCTTGAGGGTGCTGCATAGCTGATCATGAATGTGTCCACCACTAAAGAGAAAATGAGGTGGATTTAGCATTTCCTTGCCCAGCTTAGCCAGGCCAAGGCAGTCACTGCCTTTAAACATGCTGCTCGAAGGAGATGTGTCTGCCTTCTCAATGTCTGCATCCCAATTAGGGCTTCAAGAGCATCAGAAGGGCCCTTCCTCCACGGTGATTTTATGACTGTCATTAATCCACTTTATGAGTCCAACCCTCTGCTCAGATTACAAATTCCTGAAAGCAGAATATTTCTTTCAACCAAAGACAAACTATTTTTCAGTCTTCAACGGATTCTGGGAAAAAAAAAAAAAAATGAGTTCTGCATCCACCCCAAATGAAATATTGTGGTGTTTATGTTACATATCTAGATATATAGGTGTGTATTTCTTCAGCCTCAAAGGTGAAAAATGTCTTATTCACAGAGGCACATTCTGCTGCTTGGAATCCTTTTTGTGTTTCCACACACACACCTTGCCACTGCCAGCCCTCAACTTGTGGTCACAGACTGGGAAAGCTCTGATCTTGTCCAGGACAAGCTGCAGGCAGTTAGCACACCACTTCCCATCCTGATTTAACTGGGAAATACTTTCACTTCTTTTCCCTGATCACTGCTGGTCCATGTCAGTCACAGGAACCATCAGCACTTGCTTGCCCAAGACTGGTTATTTGTGGGGTGGGGTTTTTTTGGCTTTTTTATGGTTTTCCTTCCTAAATACCTAATAATGAAATGCCCTAGCAAGAGACATTGCTGCCTGTCCTAATGAATATTTAATGAGTCTGTTCTATGGAAAGAGGGAAATTTCATATGTTCAATTTATATTCATTAGTATATTAATTCTCAGGGGGGAAATGTCAAATTGCTCCACTTCATCTCAGTGAAATATCCCTCATGTTAGATGTACCCTGTTAAAAAAATAATCAAGACAAGATATAATCAAGAGGATGACAGGCAAAGGATACTGTAGAGCAGTGTTTGTTGAGACAGCCCAGTGAGCATATTTGTTTCCACCTCCTTTTAGATCTCTGTGTGTTGGCTCTGCCTGTTGGGGTAAAGTCAAGAGAATCACAGAAATGTTGGTGGAAGAGGGCTCTGGAGGCCCCCACCCACCTCCCACTGGAAGCCCCATCCCTAGCTCAGAGTAACTGTGGCTTTGTCTAGCCAAATCTTGAAAATTTCCAACAAAAACCTCTCCGGTGACCTGTCCCAGGGCTGTTGGGCCCTCCAGATGAAAACAACTTTCCTAATGTCCAACCTGGGCCTCCTAAGACACAGTGTGTTGCTGTCCATTCCTCCACTGAGAAGGATTTGGCTACATGATCTCTGTAGCTGCCCTTCAGTAGCTGCAGGCCACCATGAGATCACCACTTAGGAGACCTCCCTGATGCCATATGTTGGTGTGACGTATCTCAGGGTCTCACCACCAGATCTGGGGGGCTGCTCTGAGTAAGCACTGGCAAACATGGCTTCACTGGTGTGCTTCTGCTTCTCCCTCCCGCAGACTGCAGTGAAGAAAATCCTTGCGAAGGTCTGAGCCGGCACGCAACTTTCACCAACTTCGGCATGGCCTTTCTCACCCTCTTCAGGGTGTCAACAGGGGACAACTGGAATGGGATCATGAAGGTGTGTGCAGCCTCTATTTCTCTCTCTTCTCTCTGTAGATAGTTTTCAAACAAATTTAGGCACCTCTTGTGTGAAAACAAAGAAGTTTTCCTTCTCAAACATCAAAATTAAACTTCCCTATTTAAAAGCCAAGTGTATTTTCAAGGGATAATTTGTCCCAAGTCTCACCCAACTTCATTCTTTTTAACATATATATAAGACTTCAGGAAAATTATGCCAGTTCTTTTGGCTGAGAGGAGTAACCATGTACTGCGTGCCCTGTGCCTTTGGGTCATAACACAATCCTCCTCTTTGTAGTTGATGTAATTCAGGGTGTTTGTATTTTAATCTATCCTTTTTGTTGTACCTACAAGCTGTTGTGCCTGGGATATGTGTCTATATGCTCTTCACTCCTCAGCAGGTTCTCTTTCATGTTTCTGTACTTGGAGCCCAAGCAGAGCCCCAGCCCTTTTTAATCCCTCCCCTCTCCCTCTCTGTGGCAGGACACTCTCCGGGAATGCACTCGGGAAGACAAGCACTGCCTCAGTTACCTGCCTGTCATCTCTCCTGTCTACTTCGTCACCTTCGTCCTCATCGCGCAGTTCGTCCTAGTCAACGTAGTGGTGGCAGTGCTGATGAAGCACTTGGAGGAGAGCAACAAGGAGGCCAAGGAGGATGCTGAGATGGATGCTGAGATCGAGTTGGAGATGTCCAGAGGAGCAACCACCTCAGCCACCAGCGGGAGCAGGGGAGGTGCAGTGGCCTCAGAGAGCAGGGCACCCTACAGAAGTCCAGAGGCCATGAAGTCAGAGTCAGCGGTGCAGGTGAAGCACCAAGCCCTGGTAATAGTTCACACAAAGCATCTGCTTTTCTTGTGCTCGGGGTAGGGAGGGGACAGTTCTCACCATTCACTCCTGTCTGATCATCAGGCAGAGTGGCACAGAGCCAACGAGGCAGGAGACAAGGCAGCATGGGAGGAAGGCAGCTTTCCTGGGTCCCCCTGTGGCAGAGATGTCACCACCACCTCCACATCTTGAGTCGGGGGGCTCCCTGAGGTGGAAGGCTGCTTGAAGCATTCTCCAGGGCTAATGCTGTCCTGACCATTCTTCTGGGAGAGAGCTGAAAGTCCCTCTCTTGCCATTTTCAGTTCATTCAAAGGTTCTGAATTTTAAGTCCAGAAACATCATAGCCACAGGTCCCTGTCCTGTTCTCCCAGCCAATGCATCGGTCCTTGTCATTTCAGCATGGGCAACAGCACCAGGGAGCAATCTCATAAAGCCCTAGGAATGCTGCACATGCAGCAAAGGATGGCATAAATTCCCTTGAAACAGACACTAAAGGTTCTTTTTAATCCCAGTTTGGGATTTCCAGAGGACCCTCAAGCAAATCATAGTGCGCAGCTCAGGAGGGCACGTCTGGCACTGGTGTAAGACACAGCCCCTCTGGCTCGTGCTCTGCTTTGGGCAAGGCTGACTTGGACCCTGGGAATTGTCAGAGCCCCTCAGCAAGAAGCTGGAGGTTCCTGGGCTGATTTTCCAGACACTGCCTGCTCTCTGATTTCTATTAGTCCTCTAGAAAAACAGGGCAACCAGAAGTCGGGGGGGAAGGAGGGGCATGAGATAATTGTCTCATCCCATGTCAGCAGCAGATGATTAAGAGCGAATATGAAATTGCTTTGTCACCAGGATCACAAATAAATCTGCCACAAAATCAATGGGGGATTTGAGATTAAATTGCATTAAATTAGATTTTTGTAAAATCTATCAGACTATATTAACTCAAGTAAAAAGGAATTTAGTTACACAGCGATGGGGAATTCGCTGTTTGAATGTAGTTCCTAATAGACATTTCTGCAGGCAAATGCACCACAAACACCCAGGTTGCTTTTCTCACTGGGGGAAGAGAGGGCACATCATTTCACAGAGGCTGTGACTGCAAACTGAATTCATTCTCCTTGGGTTTCCCTCATCCTCCAATATCTCCGGAGTGCATCAGGAGCCACGCAGAGCTCCTCTTAGCCCTAGAAAACCTGGAGTGAGAGGTGATGCTCCTCAGAGGGAGAACAGCCTGAGCAGGGAGCTGGCCACAGATTTCCCCCTGCGGATGAGGTTGCTCGAGTGCAGGTGAGGACTGGCAAGGCAGGGATCCCCCTCCTCTGTGTGGCAGGGAGGCAGCAGCACCGTGGTGAGGCTGGGTTGTGGCCATGCCCTTGCTCACACCTTGGGCACCCAGGCTGCTCTGGGCAGAGGTGGATGGGATGGCTGGCAGCTCTGTCCTGCACTCCCAGCTGGCTGCACTGAAGAGGTTAAACATGTAGGGCTCCGTGTGACTAATCCTGATGGTGGCATGGGCACCATGGAAGGTGTTACAAGATTTTCTGTATTTTCTTGCCATTTATGATAGTTTTTGCAGCCCACGTTTGCTTTTCTCTTCCTTCCTGCTCTGGATGAATGGGGCAACTAGGAAATGCCACAGGGCAAACGTGTTGGAGCGTTAAGACCCAGCCTTGCTCTGCTACTGATGCTTTTTATCTCACTAATTTGAAGGAGGCGCTGAGCTGTGAGAATGTGTCTTTAGCCATCCCAGACTCAGACACGCTGGAGGGGGCAGAGACTCCCATGCTGGAAATCCCGTCCTTCTGCTCTGTTTCCCACCATGTCCTGACACCTTCCCACAAAACCCCAGGCCACAAGGCTGAGGTGAATGACGTTGCGCCGTTGCTTCTGTTGTGCTTTGTTGTGCTTTGGTTCTGTGCAGCTAACAGTGGTGTCTGAATTGTCCTAAACCTGTCACTTCACAGCCACAACAGTCCTTTCCATCCTCTGTCCTTCGTACCGCCTTGGCGTGTGCAGGGGCTGGGCAGAGCATATGCAACATGGACAGGAAGCTTGTTGGCTCACACCTGGTGAGCTGGACAGCTAGGAAGGTTTGGAGACACCAATATGGCCACTGCTGCTCCTCCTCTTCGGTGGGAAATGCCTGATGCATTCAGGAGCCTGATCCCATGCCCTGGAAATCAATGTGGCTCCTTCAAAACCCAGCCTGGACCAGTGCTGCTAAGGCTGCCTATGGTGAACCCTGCCTGCAGGCACCCTGAGGGCTTGGGAGGATCCCAGGCACCTGACAGAGATGTGCAAGGTGGGAGTCAGCTCACTGTTGGCTCCCTCTCAGGCCAAGTAGAAAGGCATTAAATTGACCATAGAGGCTTTTGGTGACGCAGCTCAGAGGCTCAGTTAAGCAGTTTAATCAGCGAGTATAACTCCTTTCTCTTGTGCCTGGGAATCAAGAGTCTGTTCGAGCTCTGATTTTGCTGTGGTGCAGAGGGACCTCAAGAAGAAATAAGCCTACAAATACCTCCACAGGACATGACCCTTCCTGGGTGATTAAACAGCCAGAAGATACTCTGTAAGCAAAGGTGACTGTCAGGATACTCTGGAAGAACAAACACAGAGAAGTCCCTTTTCTACCCCCAAACAGGCTCCATACCCACATACATGCTGCCACGATGTCTTCTCCTTCCCTCTGCCTCCTGCCATGTGACTGCCTTCTTCTGGGGTCAGCAGTGCCCAAAATGCTCCAGGCCAGCAGGGTTTGCAGTGGTGTTAATGTGCATGTGTAAATGTCTGCCTGTGTGTGTTTTGGGGTGATAATACATGAATTTCCCTTGGTACCCTCGGAGAACTGGCCGGTTTTGCCCATCTGTCCCAGGAGTAGCATTGAGGAGAAGGGCTTCACCACCCAGGGCGGGCTGAAAGCATCCCTGGGAAAAACAGAGCAGCACAGTGTGAGAAATGCTGGCTGTCTCCTGTGTTTAGAGGGTGGGCCCCATTTTCCTGGACCTTGTTTTTTCTCTGTGGTGTCCAAGAGTTGGCTTAGTGGTGGGTCATTGATGCCTCATTTTTACTCCAGCCGCAACTTGAGCTCTTTCCTCAGCTCGCACGGCGTAGCTTGGGTTTCCCATTGCAGTCAGCAGGGCTGCAGACGCTTGGTAAGATGCCAAGAGGAACATCTGCACAAGGTTTTAAAACAAAAAGCAGACGAGAAGGAGGTTGCTGTGAATCCACCACCAAGATGCTGAATGACCCCGTCTCCCTCTCTCCTTGCTTTGCAGGGCGCCGCAGCCTCTCTGAGGCCACAGGACTCTCAAAACCTGCTGACGGTCCGCAAGATCTCCGTTTCCCGTATGCACTCCTTGCCCAACGACAGCTACATGTTCCGGCCCGTGATGCCAGCGAAAGCCCCTTTCCCCCTCCACGAGGTGGAGATGGAAACGTACCCCTGCAAATCCCAAAGAGGTACCACTACTCGTGGAGGTTTCCCTTCCTCCTCCTAGCCAAAACCACGGGGCAGCAGGTACACGTGGTGGTCAGATGGGGAGAAAGCAACTGAATCCCCTGCTTGGGCTGAGCCAGGGCTTGCTTTGATTTGAGACCATTGGCACGACTGCGTTTTCCCACGTGCTGCCCAGTTTCAGGTGTTCATCACGTCACTGCACTTTGTCAGGAGAAAGCTGGTGGCTGGGGTGTTTGACTGGGGAGAAGTGGGGCTTGCAGGCAGTGTTGGAGGTGGAGAGGACAGGCTGTTAGCTGAGGAGAATGGTACGAGCTGTACGTTTCTTCTGAAGTGATCAGCACTGACATCATGACTATGAATCAATAAAATTAACACGAGTAAAAGCCAGAGTCAGTATTACTTCCTGACAGAGCTCCTTTACAGCCATTGTTCCAGGCGGTCTTCAGGCTCAGAGCAGTATCTCTGTAGCACAGAACACTGAGTTCAGAGATGCAGGAGTTCTTTGGGAGCATAAAGATTAGAAACCACTCTCCAGTGCCTCCCTAGCCTGGTCTTACAATGAATCTTGGAGAGACCCCACAGTCAGGGAACCACGAGCTACACAGAGCCTTGGAGTACACATTTACCCAACTGCATCCAAATACATTTCCCCTAAAATGCCTTTCTGTATCTTTTGTTGTGTGAGTTGGTTTGAAGGGGAAATCAATAAGAAAGAAAATAATCTGCCTCCCTAAAAGCATATGTGCTTCTTGAGTGGCTCCCAAGAACTCACCAGCCTGGTTTCCTTTGATGTTTGAAATGCAAGAGCTGCTTGGACAAATGAGTAGTGGGTTTGCAAACCCTGGTGGTGCTGGCAAGATCTGCTCTGATTTCCTTGGGTGAAGTAACTCTATATTTGTTCAAACTCTCGGGATACCAGTTAATGTTCTCTGCTCAGTATTTATTATTATTATTTCACCTGCAAATTCTTTGCTAAGGAAAGAAAACAGAGGTTGAGTTTCATGGCTGGACTACTGGGGATGGTTTTCATATCTGTAGTGGGTGTAAATCAGGATTTATACCAGTATAAAACTGTGATGTTGGCAGGGGTGGGGAGAACTGATGGAGAATTTTCTCATGTTTCCCAAATCTCTCTCCAAGAGCACTTGAGCCATGGATGTGACAGGGGTTTACTTCTTACCTGGTCTGGTAGATGCATCCAACCAGCATTACCCAGAGCTGTGCTGCTCCTGAGCTGGCCAAACTCTGATTTAAGTCACAGCCCCATAAGTTACGTGCAAGTAAAACTGAGCACACAGAGACTCACCTTAACGTTTGTGCTTTCATGGGCTTCTCAATGGCAGTTAAGGGTGTCTGGTCTTCTCCAATACTTCGGTGACTACACAGTGAAAATATTGTGAGATGACCAGGTCTTGTGTTATTTTGGTCTTAGATGCAGTTTCCTGATTTACTTGAAAAATAAGAGAAAAGAAAACCATGAATCCAGAGGTATTCAGTGTTCCTGAGTATGCAGTTTAGAGGAGTTTTTGGTTTCCTATACAAGAGCTAGATGGAAAGTTTCCAACAGAAGGAAATTCCAACTAAGGACAGGGAGGAGAGCTTAGGGGTTTGATTTTATGACTGTGTTTGTGACAGATTTTATGACAAAGTTTTTCTGCATCATAAAAAACTTTTTGTAAAGCTTAGATTAGCAGATGAGTGTCCCAGGCTCGATCTGAAACTCTGGCTGTAGGAGAGCCCCAAAAAGAGCTAGGGAGAAGTGGGGGGGTGGGGGGGAAGCTCACTGCTTTGCCTTTCTGTGGTGTTCTGGAGAAAAGCTCCAAAAGAAAAATGATTAAACGCTACGTTTTCTTTCTTCTCAACAACAAATCTCTCTCTGAAATGCAACTGCAATCTGTCTGGATGGCTTTTGTCAGAGGTTCAAGTTCCCTGACCTCTGGGCGAGATCTCTTGAAGTGATGGATAGCTGTGTTTTTAACATGGAGCAGCAATGTAGAAACAGACCTTGGGTTTCAAGCTAATGAGGATAATAAATCCCGCAGCCAACAAAATAAAAAAAAAGCAAAAGATCTTTCAAACAACGCAGAACTGCAGTAAAGCAGCACCACAAAGGGGCTGGGGAGGAGGGATTGCCTTTTAGACTGAGCCAAGGGACTGGGAGCCTTCAGGAAGAGAGCGATTCCTGCCCGACACGTGAGCTCAGGGACTCTCAAAGTACTTGAAGCAGTCTCCATGCTGCTGATGGGACCCTGTTCAGCCAAGGTCTGCCTCATGGACAGATGGTGGTGGTAGTGTTTGGGCTGCAGTGAATGGGAAAACTGCCCTGCGTGCGCCGGCGGTGTCTCCTCCCGGAGCGGTCGGTGGCAGGGTGCCCGCTGGCTGCACCAGGCTGAAGGTTGGACCTGTAAGTGGAGCTCTGGAGGCTCCGAGGGAGCTGAGCAGTGCTGCTCTTGCCTCCATGTGGCAGAGCAGTGTAAGGCTCCAAGTCCCTGGCAACACGGAAAGACAACCCAGGCATCCTGTCTCAGAGGATCCAGCACAGCCACCAGACTTGCCCAATCCATCTTCTCCAAACAGGCAACATCCTTTTACAAATCCACCCAGAGGCAAGGGCAGGGTGTCGGATGCAGCCCCACCTCCTGCCCTTCATTTGCTGCCACGTGGTCCTGGTGGCTGCCATCCACCCTGAGCATCACAGCAGCTGCAATAGAAGATTCCTGTTACCTGAAACAGAAAATAAGAGTCCACAAGTGCAAAGTTTGTAAAGGGAGATACCCAGGAGCCACATGCAATGCTGCTGAATTGCAGAGACTTCATCTGTAAAACCCCTGCCACCCCGATGAGATGTGGCCTAATGTTCAGAGCAGGAGCCAGGACAACAGACACCTGGTTTTTAACCCTGGCACTGCCCAAGGCTTATGCCAAGGCTTGGGATTCCAGCCAGACTAGGCAGGCTTTTCCTTTCCCCTCCTGCAGTTACCCCCCTCCTGGAGTCTCCACCACACCAGCGGTGGTGATGCCTCCTCTCTCTTTGTTTCCTAGGGTCCATCACCTCCATCCGCTCCCAGCCGGTGGGAACGAGCTCCTCTCTGCGAGTCCCAGCAGAGTCCCTCCAGCTGGCAGTCCGTTCTCCCAGCCACGACGGCCGCCACCGCTGGAAGATCCTTCCCCCCCGCATCACACCTCGGTCTCCTACTCTCAGCAAGCTGCTGTGCAGACAGGTGAGAGGCCAAGAGCCTGCAGAGATGCATTGCTTTGTAGTCACCTGGTTCCTTCTTTTCCAGTCTCCTCTTGGGTTTCTTTTCTTGGAGCTGAGAGTAGAATCCCCCTTTTTAGAATAAAACATTTCTGGTGCCATAAATTTTAATATACTCCACCCTCAGTGAGTGACACACAGGGGAAGACTGTTTTCACCTAAATTCAGTTGTACCAGTGCTGTGAGAAGCCTCCAGTCAGCACTACACCATGTCACTTCAGACAGGTTGCACTGACTCAGGATTTGGTGCCAGAACAAGACCAAGGGCATGCAGAAAGACCCAGCAGATATAAGCCCTGTACACACAGGCTCTGGGTCTGCATCCTCTTGTACAGGGAGGGTCTGACAAGGGCTGGCACGACAGGATGGGGTGGTGTGGGGTGCATTAAACCCACCACCTGTTCTGCCACGTGCCATGTCTCATCACTGGAAATGCCACCAGCCTGACAGATCCCCAGGGTTTTGCCCCATCTCTCTCTCCTCACCTTGCAGGAGGCTGTTCGAACGGACTCCGTGGACAGACAGACTCCGGACCGCAAGGACAGCCTGCAAGCCGAGCCTGGAGAGACACTACCATCAGCAAAGCAGCCCCAGAGCACCTTCACCCCCAGCCCATTGCATCCCATGGCCACATCCCTCCCAGGCACCCCCCCGTGCTCCCCCCCATCCTCCCCGCATCGGCACCCCAGCCCCCTCAGGCAGAAGCACACCTGCGGGCAGCACGGGGTCCCCAGCCCGCCGGCCAGCCCCGCTGGCAGCCCTCCCAACCCCGAGGGCTGCCTCTGCGAGTCCTCCGACCTGGCCGATGAGGAGGTTTGCCACATCAACAGCTCGGCCAAAGACTGGGGAGGGGAGCACTCGGATGCTGGGAGCCGCTCGACTTCGCCGTTTGTCTCCCCGGCCCCATCTCCCGTGTCCCTCAAGAACTGCAGCACAATCAGCCTCTCCGGGGGCAGCAGCAAGGAGAAGGACTTGAAGAAGTTTTACAGCATCGATACGAAGGGCTTCCTCACCAAGCCCAGCTGGGCAGATGACCAAAGGCGGCACTCCATCGAGATCTGCCCCTCCCTCAGCCACGGGGACCGTAGCTTTGAGGACCTCGCCGAGGAAAAGCAGCGACCCTCTGCCCACACCCCGATGGAGTCCGAGTACATCCACGGAGCGCGGAGGAAGAAGAAGATGAGCCCGCCCTGCATTTCTATAGATCCTCCCATGGAGGATGACGGCGGGGCGGCCCCGCGCACCAAACCCTCGGAGAACAGCATGCTGCGGCGCAGGACCCCGTCCTGCGAGTTCCCGGCTCACAGAGAGTCCCTGGAGCTCGCGGAGAGCCAGCCGGGGGAGCTGGCTTCCAAAACGGAGCGCCGGGGGCAGCCCCCTTGCCGTGGGGAGCACCTGACCATCCCCAACTTCTCCTTCGAGCAGTTGGACGGCGGCTCCTTGAGCAGCCTCTCGGATCTCCTCCTGGACAGCGGGCAGTCCACGCCGGACTCCCGGCCGGACCCCGACACCCCCGAACTGAAACAGTCGGATCACGTAAAAACTCAGTGGGGCAACGCTGAGAAAAGCAAAGAGCTCCTGGGCATCACCAAGAGCCCCCTCCGGAAGCAGGACTTGGTCCCGGTGACTGTTGGAACAGAAGAAGACATAGATGACCCAGTATAGCTGTCTGGGAAGGGGGAGCGGGGGGGTCTCAAGGGCTTGACACCAGTGGGGGGTTCCAGGTGGAAGGGACTGAGTGGCCGCAGGTACAGGGGTGGCTGCTGGCTCGGGGAGGGGGGGGGGTGTTCCTTTCTTAAAGCGCTGTGGAGGTTTGCAAAAAAAAAAAAAACACACAAAAAGACAAAAAAAAACCCCATAAACAAAAAGAAAAATTATTTTAAAAGCAAACAAAAACCAAACAACTGGCTGGACAAAACGGTGAGGGGGTTTGGGGTGGGGGGAGTGGCTCTGCCAAGGGGTTCCTTTTCTAAAGGGAAGGTGGAGTGGATTCCAGGGGTGGTTTCCTTCCTCCCCCCACCCTCTGTGGCCTCAATCACATTGATTCGGGTGCGGGGGGGCGGCGGTTGGGATTTGGGGGGGTTCTCTTTGGGTTTTGTCCTTTTGTTGGTTTGGGGTTGTGTTGGGTTTTTTTTAAAAGATGCTCAACTTTTAACGAGGCACCTTTTCGAGATGTCCCAGGACGCGGGAGTGCCCAGGAGCTGGGAGCTGTACATTGTCTGTATATCAGCAGTTCTATAAATAGAAATAATGTATTTGTGAGATATAAAACACGGGAAAAAAAAGACAAAAAAAACCCAAATATACCCACAGAAACTCTTCTCTTCATAATGCACATATTTTTATAGAGAAACGAGACTGGGTTTTGCATTACATGTGACTCCACAACCGGGTTGTGTTTCCTTTGGGGGGGTTTTGTGGAAGTAATTATTACAGCCATTCGTTTTCCAAATGTTTCTCTTCTTTCTTCCCTTCCATTTTTCCCCCTCTCCTTCCCTCCACTGCCATCCCACCCGCTTCTTCTCACAGCTGATGCTTTCCACGTCTCGCTCACTTTCCTTTTGTACTTTAGAGGTTGTCCTAACCACAGGAAAAAAAAAACCAAACCAAATCACTACTGAATTGTAGCCAGTGCAATAATAAGTTATTCATTCTTGTCTGTACAACTGTCCTCTTGCTTTTTTTATTATTTTCCTTCTTTTAACTGAAATTCAGGTTAAACGTCGCAATAATCTGAATGAATGTGCACAAAGACGGTTTCTTGTGTTACAAAGAAAAAAAAAAAAGATGCAAAAAAACCAGGGGAAAAGTTCCATTTACGGAGAGATTAAAAAAGAGGAAACAAATAAATAGTAAATTATTTAAGAAATGTATTTTGTTTACTGCGGTTCCAAGTAAATTATTGCCACGGGATGTCAAGAGGTGATGTGATGCTCCTTTGTGAGCATTTAAAGTGATGCTTTGTCCTCCTCGGAGCAGAACGCCATCGAAACCTGGGCGGGAGCCGTGACCGTCCCCCCTCTTTGGGTCTTCCCTCCACACCCCTGCGCCCACCCGGGGACGCGTTCCCCTCCCACCCCACATCCATCCCCGCTGAGAAACCTCTAGAGGAATTCAGGTCACTTCATTATTATTTTTTTTGCAGTTTTGGGGTTGATTCTTTTTTTTTTTTAAGCCCCCGGTCCCTCCCCATCCTTCATCCAGGTCCTCTCACCGTGGGACAGCTTTGCCATGGGAAGCTGATGGCAACGAGTCCGTGCCGAGGGCGTGACAGCCCCAGCGCCGGTGACGAAAAGACACACAGGGGAAAAAAAAAAAAAAAAAAATAGAAAAAATAAATTAAACCAATCGTTTTTGTTGGGTTCGTTCCATGCCGCCTCATATTTATGCATTCACATATATCTTCTGTTATTTATGCATTCATTACTCAAAAGGAAATGTATCTTGTTTCACACGTATTAAACTGTATAAACTGGAAGCGTGGCCTGACTCTGTGCCGCAGGGCGGGATGGAGCTGGATGCTGAGCCCAGCTCCAGCCCAGCCCCATGGGTTCCATCCCACTCCCAGAGCTCAGCATTCCCTAAAAACTCTTCCTGAATGTCACTGAACTGTGCCCCTTTCCCCTCTGGCGTTGGGAGCTGGTCCCACCTCCCTCACCTCCGTACGTGGAGCACCTTTGCTTCTGTAATTAAGAGTCATTTAGGATTAGTGTAAATAATTATTCGGTCTCGGTGGGACAGCATGGAATTCCAGAAAAGCACCATAAAAGTAATTATTAATAGTGCTTTGGGGATAACAGCAAACTCCTTTTGTTGGAGTTTCAGCAGAGTGGGAAGGAGGGGAGGAGAATTCCCCTGCGCTGGGCTGAATCCTGCCCGGAGGCATGTGGGACACTGGTGTGTCCCTCAGCAGAGGGGGAGGCTGCTCCTGCTGTTCCTGACTGCCGGAATTATTTAGCTTTGCTGGGAAAGGCAGCATCCCCTGTGCCCAAACCCCGTGTCAGCACCCCAGAGCTGGAGGAAAAGGCTCTCGCCACGGGGCGTGTTGCTGGGGACTGATGATAATTCCATGCACAGTGACAGAGAGGTGGAGTGTGGAACAAGTTAAGGCTTGAGGCCACGGCAGCATGTCAGGGACGAGGTTGGAGATTTGCTCCTGGCTCTGCCCGGGCTCCCACCCGGACCCCAAGCCATGGGCCACCACCACATCCATGTGAGATGGCTGAACAGCAGGGGCATTGTGATCCAGGCCCCAAAGCTTTGATTTTGCAGCAGGAACCACAGCTTGGAGTGCATTAAATGAAGGCTAAAAAAAGCAGCCAAGGGGCTATTTTGTTTGCTGCTAACAGAAATGTAAAGGGAGGAGAAGAGGCAGCACTGCCTCTGCCTGTAACCCAGCCAGGACCAGGATGGGATGGACAGGACCACAGGAGAAACCCACGGAGATCACCCAAAATACACAGCAAGTGCTGGGGGTGGGTTTTATGTTACAAACCATCTCCTTGGTAAAGAGGTAACTGGTTAAAGCCAACACGTTTCGTGTTGTAGGAGCTTGGAGCAAACTGCCTCCAGGGAAGGGGTTTATTACAAAGTTGGGAATAAACCCTGGCAAAGCCCTGGCAAGAGGAGCCCTGGCCCAGCACAGCCCTGGGATGCTACAGGGGATTGTAGGGAAGTCGGGCAGCTCTTCCGGGGGGGGGGGGCAGAGGAGGGAACATCCCTTATTTTTCAAATTTCAATTCTAAAATCTTTTTTTTTAAAAAAAAAAAAAAAAAAAAGGAACTAATTTAGAAGGTACTTGTTCCTGCCTGCTCTGAAGTGGGGACAAAGGGAAAGGGCCTTTTCCCATTGCCTTCCCAAAGCATCTTTCCGAATTCATGGGGGTCTGAGGCACTGCAGAGGGGTGGGAGCTGCATCCACAGTCCATTGTCAGCAGATGGAAGAGCCATGGGCATGATGGTGCTGCCCCGTGTTGCCGGAGCAGGGGTGTCTCCAAACCAAGTCTCTCTCTGCCACTTGTCACCTTCCTGACCAGAGGTTTCCAGCCCAGGAAAGAAAAGTCCCATTTGAGGCAGGAACCTCTGCTGTTAGAAGCTTTTTTTTTGGCAAATTGTGTTTTATTAGGCTAAAATTAAGCCTAAATCAGAACATCTAATTCCAAGCAGGAGTGTGAAGCACAGGAGGTCACAGAAAGGCTTTCCCTGTCCAGGGTTAGAGCTCGTGGTGGCTTCAGGAGTGCTGGGATCAGGCTGCTCTGGGAATCGTCCCTTTCCTGGGACTCTTTCCCCTGCCCCAGCCAAGCACAGGGGATCCCACAGGAACAAAAACAAGGAATGAAACACGTCAGGCCCATGAAGGGGTCAGCCCAGGCTGACAGTTTGTTGGCAGCACGGAGAGGACCAGCCAAGAGCTCCAACTGAATTATTTAAGACCATGAATTTCTCCTGATGTCTCTTTTGGGGACCCCCTGAGCTGGGTCCTCAGCCCAAACCTGCCCACGACCAACTGCACAGAGACACTTTAACATCACCTGGTGCTGATTCTCCTGCTGATTGAATGGCTGCAGTGTTCAGCAGCTTCCACCAGGCTGCCTGCACGGGTTGCACAGCTGAAGAGGGGACGTGAAAAGCAGTGGGGAAATGCAAGTCATTATTCTTTAATTGGATCGATTTCTACTTTGCATTTTTAATGACAATTCAGTCACTTCCATTTGTCAACAGCAGCACTGTGTTGGTCTGGGCTTGCCCGGAGCTGCTTCAGCAGCCTTTGAGGAGAGGGGGGGTCAAACGAGGATTAAAAACCACCATGTTGAGGAAGGGGCAGAGGAAACCAGCACAAAGTGGCTGGAAGAGCCTTCAGAGGGTCTCTGTTTCAACGTTAAAGCTCGGATGGCATCCATCTGAGATGTTCTTTGTCAAGCTGAGGTGAAAATAAAGGTGTTTAAAAAAAAACAAAACCAACCCTAAATCTAAATCCATCCCTAGTGCAATTAGATACAACCTTCAATCTGTCTGTGTTGTGAGATCATACAGATTGCATGAGCACTGATAAGCATTTGATATTTGTACAAGCTTTCTTAGGATGAATAATTAAATTTACTTTATCCATTAAACCTTCCCTATTAAGCTGTGTTTTAATGGCTGGGGCCATCTCGTCTTCCATACGAGGGGGCTTAATTAGGGCTTGTAGTGCAGCCTGCCAGAGCTGCAGCACCCACAGCACCATCTGAGGGGCTGAAATCTCCACCTCTTCTTCTTTTTTATGCAGCTCAACGTGTCTACCTGCTGCAGTCCTGCCAGGGCCCTGGGATAAGACAGGGTCACCCCAGGTGGGTGCTGGATCCTCTTCCAGCAAAATGGTGTTTACACAGGCAGCCCCTGCCTCTCCTGCAATGGGCAGGAGGCCGATGAGCCCAAGGGCTGGGTGTCTGGTGAAGGAGGGAGCTCACTCCCCATCTTCTCATCTCCCCAGAGCCTTATTATTGCTCCTGGTCCTTATGCCCTTGTCAAATCCCATAGCCCCACCAGGAACCACCTTCTCTGGTCCTCCTCGCCCTCTCCCCCTTCCTGCCTGCGCGTTAATTTATTCAGACTGGCTCAGACCGAGGCACTAATTAATTTTCCTCATTAACAACAAAAAAACCCCAACAACCCTCACAAATGGTAACAAGTTCCAACACAAATTAATTCTTCACAGAAGAACAGGCATTTCACAGCTCACTGGCAGCGACAGCTCTGGTACCCAGCGGTGCTCTGCATGGCACGGGGCTGGTGGCCACAGGGGCAGGGGGGTGTCACAGCCGGACCCCAACCTTCTTAATTACCCAGAGTAACGAGGGGGAGCAGAATACTGAAAATTGAAACATCTGCTTTGGTTTTTTGCCCTGCTTTTCTGCTCTGGGGGGATATTGGTGAAATGTGCTTGGGCTGAGGATGGAGCGAGTCTCTTTGGGTTCACACCTGGCCTGGGTTGCAAAGCAGTGTCTGTGTGTCCCTGTCCTGGCAAAGCTCCCTCCTCGCTGTGCCTGGGGTGACGGGGACCCTCCTGGCACAGCCATGACCCCTTGAGCCTCGTTTCCCAGCTGGCACACGGGGTTCAGACACCTAACACAAAAATTCACTCCCCCTCAATTACCTTCCCACCAAAACAAATCTCCGGGTCAATACATTCAGCGAGAATTCTAGCAAGAATTTCCTCCTCTGATATGTCACTTGATGTCACGAGAACACCCCCCCTTCCAGGCCATCTGATTGGAGCAGCAGGTGGGGAGAGCTCTGAGAAGAGAAGTAAAAGGCTGCTCAGACAAAGGGCAGGGATGCTCTCTCTCACAGACACAAAACGCAAGCAGGGATGAGTCAGGCTGGCAACGCTGTGCAAACAGCCTAAAAATAAAACCGGTTTATTGCAGATTAATGGCTCCATAAAATGCGTTTCACTGGCCATTTAGCAGGTGCTGATCGTAAATATTTGGGATTAAAAGCAAACTTTCCTGCCGTACCACTATATTGGCACTTCTGTCTCACCCACCTTTCCCCCAGCGCCTGCTGGAAGCAAGGAATCAGCCCCAGGGTTGGTTTAATCATACTTGAAGGTGTAAGGGTGACAAAGGACCTGCTTTTTGGGCATCCCCCTGCAGCACAGGACTTTTAAGTGCTCTCTCCCCCAGGCAGCAGTGAGCAGCAGTGCCCAAACCTGCTGCTCACATCCAGGGCTCTACCACCGCTATTGTGACTATGCCAAAGGAGCCCAGAGGTGGGGTGATGGGCAACAGGTACAGCATGACATAGACACCACTGGCTGTATCGCCCTCTGTCACAGGGTCACTGTCTGACAGCTTTTCCCAGAACAAGAAAAGCCTCCTCCTGCTGCCCCACTCCCAAGGGCCACCTCAGCCCTCAGCCACCCAAGTGTGGAGTCAATCCCTATGGAGACAACTGGTGACAGCAACAAACGCCTCGGAGAGCACCACTCTGCTCCAGTATCCCCAGGAGCCCACTGTCACAGCAGCGAGGCAGTCCCTGTTCAGGTCAAGGCACATTTGTTTGATTCAGAAGCCCTTAGTGACAGAGCTCCAAGCAATTTGGATTTTTCCAACCCCTGGCTCTTTCTGGGAATGAAGAAAACATAATTCCCTGAGCTCTTTAACATGCCTAGCACACAGAGGTCGGTGCTAAAGGGACCAGGAGTCGTTCTTCTGGAGCCTAGACCTGATGTGGGCACAGCACCTGCAGGAGATGACAAGTCAGTGAGCAGCAAGTGCCCTTCCTCCTCGCAAGGATGGCAGCGGCCCCAGACACCCCAGGGAGGTTCCCCGTTAGTCCCCTCACATATGACAGGATCAGGCAAGCCTGAGAGGAGAGGTGAATGTTTTACACAGCCAAGAGAAACAGTGACATCATTAAATAACACCCATGGTGTCACCACGATCCACAGGTTTTCACTACACTTGGAACTCAAACTCTCTAATGGATCATTAATTAATTAACTAAAAATGTTTCCTTGTTTGGGATTTCATTCCACTCACAAAGATTAAAAATGCAGCAAGGTAGAACAAGATGGGCATGCAAGGGAGGAAAATTAAAAAGGTCTCATTATGACTGGGAGGGGACAGAGTCCTTCCACCAGCAGGTACAGATGACTCAGAGCTGCTGAATAACCCTGCTGCCTTCTCTCTGTCATGGGGAAGGTCTCCCAGCTCTGGTATTAACTCCTCCAGCAGCTGTACATCACTTGCCAGGCAAGAAAAAAATCCTTAAATTGGCTCTTAGCAAGCTCTGAGGTAGCTGGTAGCCAAGTGAAGTGTTAATTAAACAGCCTTGCTAGCTGCATAGGACAGCTGGTCAAGAACTGTTTTATTTTCCCCCTTGATAATTTCCAGTTCAAATGAATTATTTTCTCTGAAGCGTTTCTGAGGAGCAGGGGAGAAAGGATAAAATTTCAGCCATTCCCTCCCATCCCTCCTGCTTTTCTCCCATTCACCTCTTGGCCAAGTTTGTTTGTTGAAAAACAAACTCAAATAAAACCTGAAAAAATCAAATTGAAATAGATATTGACAGAGAATAAGTCTATTGGAACATGGAAGGCGTTTTTCGGCACGAAGTGTAATGGCAGTTGACTTTCAGTCCTGTATAAACCACACTAGGTGGTTCAAGAGGAGAGGTGGGGTCCTGGGGTGTCCCTTTGCCTGAGGAAGGACACCTGCAGTGCACAGGCCACTGCAGAGAGCCACAGCAGCAAAGCCAGCTCCACCAGGTCTGCCAGAAGGGAGAGAAAACAAACAGTGGATGAGGACAAAGACTGAGGCGTTGTCCCAGCAGTGCCAGTCTGCATCTCTGCTCAGCCCACGAGTGAAAGGTCTCTGACTCGTTGCAACCGCAGCGTGGCAAACCCAACCAGGCGCCAAGCCAGGGCTTCCTTCATTCCTCCCACCCTTCCCCAGAGGGTCTGGAGGCAATGAAGTGTCCCCCCAGGTGGCTCTCAATGAGGGGAGCACCGTCTAGGATGCAGAAGGGTGAAGGGATGCAGATGGTGGCCGAGCCCTGAGCCTCCACGGCGCCAACGTGTGCGTGGGCAGCGAAGTCTCCTGGCGTGAGTGGCAGCACCATCACGTCCTGTCCTCTGCGGGGAAACAGGATGACCTGGTCAGCAGATTTCAGCTCTGCAGAGCCTCAGCACATTCATCTGCCATGTTTACACATAAAGCTCACCCCCTCCTTTTAATTAGAGTGGGATAATTGAACCAGCATAATCCCACACAGTGTGTGTGGCCACGACGGGGTTATCGAGACACAGGTTGCTCCTGTGAGACCAGGACGATAATCACGAGACACTGCAGCTCACTAGGACGAGGGGTGATGGCCTCAAGCTGTTCCAGGGGACGTTTAGATTAGATTTTGGGAACAATTCCTTCCCCCAAAGGGTTCCCCAGCACTGGCCCAGGGCAGTGGGGGTGTCCCCATCCCTGGAGGGATTTCAGAGCCGTGGAGATGTGGTGCTGAGGGACATGGGGCAGTGGGGACTGGGTGATCTCAGAGGTCTCTTCCAACCAAGTTCTGTGGTTCTGTGTGATTTCCCACCCATCCCTAAATCCTCTCCTCACTGGAAAACTCCTGGCTCCGGCCGTGGGCTGCGCGGAGCTGCTTCAGCCCAGCCAGCAGCAACATCTAGTGGCCACGTCCTTGGCAGCGCTTTCAAAAGAGCTTACTGGGGCTGATATAGGCTAAAAAAATAATAATTAAAAAAAAAAAAGACTAAATCTAGAAAGGCCAAAATATGAGTGGTATAAAGAATAAAAGGGGAGAGCAGCTCCAGCCCCCCAGGGTATAACAGGGCTGCCATGGGCTGGGCGCGGTGAGCGGTGTTACCGGGGGACACAGCAGGCCCTGCTGTGTGTGTGTGGGGGGGGAGGGATGACCGCATTTTGGGGCGATTCGCCCCGGTTTGGGATGGCGAGGAGCCCCCTTAGAGCGGGCGCTCCGCGAAGCGCCGTCCGCCGAGGCCGCGTGTCCCCAGCGCCGCGCCGTCCGTATCCATGGCAACGGCGGGCGCGCGGCCCTCGCGGCGGGGTAGGCCGCGCCCGGCGCCATGGCGGCCGCCGGCACCCCCAGCGTCTTCCTGCTGGCGGTCAACGGGCAGATCGAGAGCGGGCAGGTGAGCGTAGGGCGACGGGCAGTGGCGGGGTCCCCGCCGGCCCCCAGACGAGCAGGGAGCGCGGTCCCCCGCCACCCAGCCCGGGCCGGGCCGCAGCAGAGCCGCCATGCCCGCCCCCCCCCCGGCCTCTCTCTCCCGCAGTTCCCTGGATTTGACGATCTCTACTGCAAGTTCTGCTTCGTCTACGGCCAAGACTGGGTTCCCACAGCGGTAAGGCCTCACTGCGCACCCCCGAGACCCAGCCCTGCCTGCCAGCCCCCCCGGCAGCACGTGTGTACGGGCTCTGTGCAGCCCCCACCTCGCTCTCCTCACAGGGCCTGGAGGAGGGCATCTCCCAAATCACCTCCAAGAGTGATGTCTCCCCCACCACGCTCGTCTGGAACTTCCCCATCGAAATTACCTTCAAGAGCACGAACCCGTCCGGCTGTGAGTGCTGGGGGCGGTGGGACCCGGCGGGGGGAGCGCGCCCCCTCTCACCCAGCTCCATTTGCAGGGCCGCAGATTGTGGTGAGCGTCTACGGACCCGATTTCTTCGGACACGACGTGGTCAGAGGTTACGGAGCTGTTCACGTTCCCTTCACGCCCGGCAGGTGAGGTGACAACCTGTGGTATTTTCAGGACTGAAAGGGAGATATTTGGTTTTTTCCAGTTACTATGTTGTTTTAGAAACAAAAGTGTTCCCATATCTTCTTATCATGTCTTGCCTGTTTGGTACAAAGCACGTGAATGTTCTAGCAGTTATCAAATAATTTTTGGTAATCCTGTAGACAACTGTAAAGTCAAAACTGGCATGAAGAGCACGCCAGTATGAAGTGCCATACGTTACCTCTCCCCACCATCAGCACACGCTCCGATTTCAGTCCTGCCCCTGGAAATGCAGGAAGATGCACTCTTCCTATGCAAACAAACCCTGCCTTTGTGGAAGGGAAAATATTTTTGCCTTGAGCTGTTCAGTGATCTGATGTGCCTGAAATTCTGGTACCTTTATAAATGTAAGAAGTCTTGCCAGTGCTGTTTAGTTCATTTCTTAAGTCCTGTGTGTCTCGTGTTTGTTTTAGGCATACAAGAACGATCGCTATGTTTGTTCCAGAGTCCACATCTAGGCTGCAGAAGTTTACAAGGTAATAAAGACCTTTTTTTTTTTCAAAGTCCTTCTTGCTCTTCTTGCTACTCACTGCTGCACACGTGCGAATGCTCTGTATTATAACCAGACAGTTCTGACTTCTGTAGGTAAAATCACGGGGTTAGGCATCTCTGCCTTTTGAAGAGCTTTCTTAAAACATGTTACCTACCTGGTTGCAGCCATTCTAACTCATCTTTTTTTTCATCCTCATGTTTGAACATTGTTGGTTTGAGAAAGAACTAATTTCAGCAGAACAGACCAATAAATGAGTTCTGGTACTGAGCAGAAGCTCCATGGTCCACAGGGTGATCTGTGACAGTGATGGGACTTGCAGAGGCGCCACTTAGATGAATTCTACTGAGTGTTTGAGTTGTCACTGGCCTCTGAGGAGGTGCACTGCAGTCCATCCCAGAGTCTCACTGTAGCTAGGGGCTTTTCTTGAAGGACAGCCACACTAAGAGCAGCCTGGAAAGCAGCCTGATTGACTTTTCTTCTCTTTATGATACCCTTTATGTAGAATCTATGCTCTAATTTGTCTGCTTTTATATTATGTGCACCTCTGATGTACTGAAAGTATCCAAGCCTCTTCATTACTCTGGGTAATCAAGAGTTGAATCACTTTCAAAAACATCTTTGACATAGAAAGATTCTATCTAGCCCAAAAATAACTTGGATTTAACATAATGTCTATGAAATTGGTTTCATTTTTTCCCTTAGAGAGACAAAACTTGTCTTTGATCAAAGTAGATCAGCAATAAAGTGAATCAGTCTTCAAAACTCTCCTGCAAACAAAAGCTGGGAGGCTCATTAAACCCCTCCTTTGTTTTCTTAACATGCAGATAATGAACCATATCAAATCTAAACACTAGTCAATGTATCCAATTAATTATTTTCTATTTTTTCTCCAAGTTGGTTCACAGGGAGACGTCCAGAATTTACTGACCCCAGAGTGGTAGCACAGGGAGAAGGAAGAGAAGGTAAGTCCCTGGGAGCAGGCTGCAGCTTGGCCATCCATCTTCTGTCAATAAAAACAGACTAGTTGTTCCTCCTGAGAACAGTCCTGCCTGGATACGTGAGGAGTTCAACAACTATTTAAAAAACCTCTCTTGACCAGTTTTATTCACATCTTCTTTCTCCTAGTCACGAGGGTGCGATCTCAAGGCTTTGTGACCATTTCCTTCAACGTAGTCACCAAAGATATGAAGAAGTTGGGCTACGACGTGAGCCCAAGCGACATGCAGAACCCTTCTCTGGTGCCCGTTACAGAAGGGATTCCCAAGTATTGAACTCAGGCACGAGGAGTTCAAAGCCTCACGGAGAAGTTCAGCACTTTGGGTGCTTTTTGTGGCAAAGGGAAATGAGAATCTGACCAAACTGAGAAAATTTCACTTGAGACCATTATTCCAAAAGAAACACAGAGGCTTTGGAATAATCACCTAAGTGGAATCATACTTAAGCATAGAGGGTGAAGTATTATGTAAATTAACATCATCAGATAATATTTAGCATTTTATATCAGACTATCCCAAGACCTGTTACAAAATATTTTTTTATAACAGCCTTTTGTACACTCTTTATATACTTAAAGAACAGGGAACTTGATAGTTGTAGCAGTTTTCTTGTGTTTAAAACATCACTGCACACCCACTTATTTTTACTAATGCTTTTTGTGGTAGAAATGGGTAATTGGAATTACTGCACCTTCCTGTGCAATGCTTCTCTGCACCATGTGCATCCCTCTGTAAAAGCAGCAGCAGTGTCCTCTTTATAATCCCACATAGTCCTTCAGTTGGTGTAAATAAGCAAAATAGCACTGTAGAAATAAAACCTTTCCACACTTTTTTCAGTGAAGCAAGCTGGGCTTTTGCATTTAGAACAAGGGGATGACTCTTCCCTTTGCAGGTATTATTTCTGTACCAGGCCTCAGGAGGAAAAATAAGAAAAGGGCAGCAGTTTATTTTGGAGGAGTCAGAGAGAACATGGTGTCATGTGTGAGGCCTAAGCAGCATTTAGCTCTGGATCAGGCACCAGAGGCTCTGTGCTGCACAGGAAGGTGGGGGGGGAGCAGAAAGGACCTTCTCCTCCCTTCAGCAGGTCTCTCCAGACAGCACATTTCAGATAATGGACCATGGCTTTCCTAACTGGTTTGCTTATCAAAAGACAGGCAGTGAAAAAGCAACACAGCACTGTTTAAGCCTTCTGTGCTCAGGTTTTCTTTCCCAGTGCATAACCCCAGAGCACCTGAACACTGTTGGTTGTGTGTGACAGAAGCTCCAAAGCCAATGTGCTGCTCTCAGAGCTGCCCTCAGCCTGAACTGCTTCTCCTCCCATGTCTTACCCAGGCCTTTCAGTAGATCCCCCTCAGAGGTGATGTCAGTGCTCTTCTTTTAGGCTGAATAAACCCAATTGTCTAAATGTATTTATTTATCTTCCTACTGCTAGGGGTTTTATTTGTTTGTGCCACAATGGATGTTGCTAAGTCCTAAATCACCCAGGATCTGCTATTCTTACAGGTACAAAAGAGAACGATGTGAATGCTATAACGAAATGACTAATTCCTTAGTCATTTTCATATTTAAATTCGGGCATGTAATCTCTTGCAAATACCAAGAGCCGACTGTGAGAATGACTTAACGTGATACCACCCTGTAAGTGAACTACCAAGACCTTGAAACTGTAGAAATACAAGTAATAACACACAGCACTGAGCTGCAGAGCCTCCAGGACACGTATCAAAGCATCCAGTAAGTTATTATTTCACACTGAGCAGTGTGATCATAAATACAGCTTCTGAAAAGATAATGTGATCACTGTAATTTCACTGTGAGCATTAGCTGCTTTTGTACTATTTATAAATACTTTTCCAAACATGGTTCCAGATGATTTTTCATCTCTTTTCCTACCTTGGTGGTTTTACACTTCCTGTCAGCTCCTCCCCCAGTTGTTTGGGCAACTGTTACAGTCTCTGAACTGAGTCATGCTGGAATCCAAATGAATGAGTATTTCCTGTTGGCTCCGAGGAGATGCAAGGAATTTTGTTTCCTTTTCAGAAGTACTTGGGAAGCAGTTAGCTCCAGTAGCAGGATAAATATCTGTGTTTTAACTACTTGTAAGGCAAACATTAACCAACTACTGCTTAAAGATCTTTTTCCCCTTGAGCACTTATACCTGCCCCCATTCCAATTTGACCAAAACTGCGCAGTTTCAACTCATGACAAACCTTAAACGCAGATAAAACCCAAACTTGGTGCCCACAGGAGCTTTTTGCCTTTTGTCTCTGGGTTTGGTTGGGTTTTTGGTTGTTTTTTTTTTTTTTTTGTCTCAGTGTCTCAAGCACTGTTAAGAACCTCACATTCCTTCTCGAAGGCCTTAGCGTGTTTAGCTTGTGAACACTTCACTGCCAGAGCTTTTCAGTCTGAGAGTTGGCTCCGTACCCGAGGGCACGTGTGGGGGTGATGTCTGCAGTAAGTGTTTCCCCGAGTTCAACGCTGCTCCTTTGTTCCAGGAGGCGACTGTTGATCTCTCTCATAAACACACTCTTCTCCCAGACACAGGCTTGCTGCTGCCTTTATCATTTTCTGGAAAACTGTCTCTGGTTTAAGTCTTTGGTACTCAGGCGTGGAAGAGCGTTTGCAGCTGTTACTCACTAGAGAGAATCTCTGCTCTGTGACAGAGGAGTAGAGACAGACACGACATGAGTGACACGAGTAAGGAAGGGATTTCTCACCCCTAAGTGTTCCCTGCAGTTGAAGGTTAAAAGAACCCATGCTTTCAGAACAGCCAAACCCCAGAAAAACCCAGCCTTGCTACAGTGGAGGCTCAAAGTAATTTCCTTTCACTCGCTCTCCAGGCAGCTGTAACTACGCTGCTCAGTTACTAGTTAATAACTCTCCCTTTTATTCCAAACTGGACTCGAGTTCCCAACCCCTTGTAGCACTGACAGCAGCACGAGTCTGTCAGCTGGTGCTGCAGCTCCTGTTTTGTTATGCTTAAGTCTCTCCCAGACAGTGAAATTGGCCATTAACCTCCTAATTCAAGATGGGCAGGGAAACATAAAAATTAATATTGAGAACATGTGTCCTGGATGAGACTTAAGGCCACGAAAACAGAGTGAGACCTGCTAGAGGTGAATGAAGCCTGTGGGATGGTTGGGGATGTGGCAGAAGCCTTCATGGTGTGGAGGAGTTTTGGAGAGAGCTGCCCAGCAGCACTGTGCTCACTTCATGGTATCACCCTGAGAGAGAGACAGCTAAGGGCAGGGACTGAACAGCAGCTTAGGAATTAAACCCTCCAGAAAAGGGAAAATCATTTGGATAACCTTTAGGAACTGAGATTTGTAGCCTTTTCTACCAAAACTAGAAATAGCATCAGTTCCTGCCACTCCTGGCAGCGTTCAACCTCTAGGAAGATGTTGGAGGTTGCCAATAACAAGACTGCATGAAGGACACCCAAGCTTTTCCTGTTCCTACATGGAAAACCACTCAGTGCAATGGTGCCAGCTGCCCTGTCACTGCCCCTTGCCCCGAGAGCATGGGGCAAACACCTCCCGGTGCCATGAGCCACCCGAGCTGCCTCACAGGGAGTAGGACCGAGCCAGAGATCTCTGCATCAGCACTCAAGAAAGCACCTCTGTCCTGAGGTGAGCAAGGCTATTCTACAACAGCAGAATTGCAGCAGCTAGAAGTTCTCTCCATCTGAAAATGAGAGTCTTGCAGACGGATTAAAGCTGACAGCAACTGCTCCCCAGCAGCAGTGTTGGTTTAGGAGCAGGAGCCTCCTATGAATACTCCAAAGAAGTGAAAAGAAGGTGGTTTGAAAAAAATCAGAGCTTCAGCTCCAGCTCTACCTGGTGTCATCACTGGCAGGATTTCAGCCCATCACAAAGCAGCCCCAGGAACCCCCTCCTCCCTCTGGGCCTTTTCCCTTCCCCTCAGATGGCACCGAGCAGCAGCTGGAGGAGCGGGTGGCTGCCGCAGAGCCCACGCAGGGCACCTCCAGGGCACCCCTCCAACACAGCCAGGGAACCAACCCCCCCACGAGAGCACTCCGAGGGTGCAAATGATTCAGTCTCTCGTCCTTCAGTGGGAAGATCAGCAGAAGCATCTAACTGCTGAAGGCTTCTATTTTTATACCTCTATTCAGGCCAAGATATTTACGTACCCAAATTCACCTCGGAGAATATCACTACTTTTAGTGGCAGACTTGCTAATGAAGACATTAAAAAAGCCACCGTCGTCACCCAACACAACCCCAGCCCACAGTCTCCTGGGCCATATGTGCTGTTAAACCACGGGGTTCCATTCCATTCCCTGGGCTGGATCCAGCTCTGATCTGACCTACAGCAGCTCCAGCGCGCAGGGTTTGAACAGGCTGTAAAACCACGACACCGTACCTGCTTGTGAGGATCTCCCACAGCATATTGAAGCTTTCAAACTGCAAAGCTGGCAGCACTGATGTCCAGGTGAGAGATTTCTTATCAGGCAGCAGCAGGCAGGGAGCCAAGAAGATAAACTCCACCTTTACTATGGCTTTATTCCAGCTATTTGAAACATCATTGATTTCCTTTCACCTGAGAATGGGAACAGAGTTGCTCAACTCACAGCACAAGTGTGGAGAACAGATCAGGGAATGTGTCCAGGCTGCCTTTATAAGTGTTTGCTGAACAGCCACAGATGATTTTGTTCATACGTGCTCCCTCCACCCATGCCACCTTCATCCCTCCGCACGCGGATGCGTTACGAGTATCTGCGCTCTGCGCACAGCAGCTCTCCGATGGGCATGAAGATGTTTGGGTGTTTTAAAAATATTCTGCACTTCCAACAGCATTTTCAATCAGAGTTTCAATGCACACCACAGCAAACAATTCTGCTGGTCACCAGTTCACTTATGAGTAAGGTTTGTACCATCTCCCTGCCCCAGCCCACATTAAACAGCACTGGGGAAAGGACAGATTTTCCCCAAATTGAGATATTTACCAAACAGCTGAGGGTCCCACCGCTCACTCTGGGTCTGGTATCTCCCCCCCCAAGGTATCTCCCTGCTCAGTAATTTACTGTTTCAGGTGCTGCAGACCACTGGGTTGTGCTGCACTGGTAGGATGCCAATCCCCTATTGATCTCCAGATCAATTAACCGCCCTAATGGGTAATTGGCAGAGATGTCTGAAGCACAAAGGGAACTTCCACTCATTGAGACCCCAAATCCTCAACAGTGAGGGGGCAGAATTGATTGACAGCAAAACACAAAGAGACAGGATCGCTACCACCATGTGCACCACCAGCTCTTGGCTGTTTATAATCCTGAGCTCCCAAAGTTCTGTCTTCACAAAATCCACATTCACCGGTGTCCCAGCTCACAGGACAGGGAGGGGAGTACCAGGAAGGTGGATGACAGCTAGCTTTAAAAAGAAGGAAGTTTTTAATGTGCAGGGCTGTGTAAATCGTGCTGGTTCTCCGAAGCGCAGCTTGCAGGCAGTTGCAGAAGTCTTGCCAAAGCCATAGCACGAGCTGGCCCAAACCATTTTTCTCAGAGCTGGAGGAAAACCAGCGGAAGAGCAGAGTTGCCCCACTCGACCCAGCACAAACAAGAGGCAACAGCAATGTACGTATTCAGCAAAAATACTTTGGCAACACCGGTGCGGATGAGGGCAAGCCTCTAGATAATACTTCATCCAGATAGCCCTTTTCCTCTGCAAAGCCCAGCAAATACCACCTCACTTCACAGAAGGGGAAGAGGAAACGTGGGAGAGGGGGAGAGCAGCTTGCCCAAGGTCAGAGGAAGGCTCAGCCGCAGCCAGATCTCTCTCAAAACAGCCTTTATCAGCTCAGATTCCCTCCAGCATCCCCCAGCTTGCAACAGCCTGCAGTACTCTGCTCCTTTTGAAGAGTAGCAGAGTCATCAGAAAAGTTCCCACTTTGAGCCCTTCCTTAAAGGTGCTTGCTCCAGGAAAGAGATTTATTTTAAAATGTACAATTTCAAGAGGCCAGAGTAAAACAGTGAAGAACTGATCACACAGAAAAAGAGACCAGCCAGAGGAGGAATCAAGACACATGCCCAGAAGAGCACTCCTGCAGAGGAGCAGCAAACATCCTTCTGTAAAAATAAAGGTACAAAAAGCATCAGGTACCTGGGCTGCCACCCCTGCCAAAGGAGGTTTTTCCTATTTTCCTCACCGGTCCAAACACAGAAAATGAATCAAAATACCTGACCAGAGGCAGCCTCATTCTCCAAGGAAACCAGTGTTACTGGGGCAGTGGGTTTGCACAACACCCCAGCCACCTCTGTACCACAGAAACCAAATCAAGATGCTTTTTCCCCCCCCTCACAGCTGCCTTTCCAACAGCTGGGTCTTTAGCACCACTGCAATTTCAGCATTAAGAATTATTTGATTAGTGATCAGTCTGACTGACAGCAAACCATAACTACAGGAAGCCTGGACGGGCTCTGGAGAGGTAGCTCTTGTGAAACAGGCTGCTAATGAAGCACCCTTCAATTTAAACCATCCAGAATGAGAAGCTGAAAGCACTGCCCCACTGGAGGCGGGCTCGCTGCGAGGCTGCTGGAGCCAGGGCTGTGGGAAGGGTGAGACTCAACTACTGCAAAAATGGGAAGCGAGGACTCCCCAAGTCAGCTTTGTCACAGCTCCCCAACCCTCATTCCACGAGCGATGGCTTTAAGTCACACCTTCCCCAGATTACCATCTCATCACAGAGGCCTCCAGTGAGACAGCCCTCCATCACCCCTCCACAAGCGCTGTTTACAAGGGTAACGTGGTTTAAAGAAGCAATTCAGCCACCTGCAACACAACAAGTCTTCGTTTTTATTGAGTTAGTAAGGTCTCAACTGATTCCCATTGAAGTGATCTCTAAAGAAACCCTCCTTTCTCACAGGCCTGCCCCAGGACAGCGATGAACGCAGCCAAGCACTCACATTGACAACGTACAAGCAGCATTACTCTCAATAACGGCGAGATTCCTCCTGGCACCTCAGGCTTTTATAGCACAAACCTTAAATCATCTCAACCAAACCATCAGCTTTCTCCACCAGCTAAACCAAGCACGGCAGCGACAGGTTTGTTTGTTTGGTTTTTTTTAAAAATGGGATTATAAACGCTACGCAGAGCCTTGGAAATATAAGCAATACAATTTTAATTCTGACCAGTCACCTACAAACCCCCTCTTGTCTTTCCACTGTTCTGATGGCATTATTAAATATCACATTTTGTGACATCGCTTGGGGAAAAAAAAAAAAAAAAAAGACACAAAAGGTACAGACATTATGATACAATAGTACAAATGATAAATTATTTATACAGTAAATAATGTCAATAGTTCAGCACAAATTCATAAAAAGCAGCCGGCTCCCAGTATTATGAAAACAAGTTTGGTAAATATTTAAATTGTAACACTTTGTAAAGGAAGCGAGTCTCGTGAGATTCTGCTGTGAAAAATAAACCATATATTTCTCCACCATTTGTGCAATATTAATACATACAGTACACGTTAGAAACCGTAACAGCAAAAGGGCAGATGGATAACAATAGTTGTCTTCGCTACGGGACTTCCAAAAGACTGTAAACACCACAACCCACCACGGTTTTCCTTCCCTGTCCCCTCGGTGTAGTTTAGTTTCTATACAGTATAAAACTGAATAAATAACTGAGCTTATTTTGGGTTTAAAATTATGCCAAGATTATTTTTTTTTTTTTAATTTTTTTTTTTACAAAATATTTAACACTTTCTCTTTGGTCAATTTGACCAGTAAGGCTATTTTTGGGATACTAACATTTTAAAAAAAAATCAAAAGCACTTTTAATATTTGCAAATGAGAAAAGAAGGGGAAGGAGGGAAATGCATTTGGAGAAATATGCCAGAGCGGATGCGATCGGATACGCACACGTCCTCCATGCAAAGAGAAGTGGGAGGGCGAGGAGGGAGGGAGAATTATTCTGGAGAGCAGTTAAATCATCGCCAAAAATAATAATAATAAAAAAAAAGATTTACCATTCTGGACACAACTGAAGCTTCACCTGGCTAGGACAGCCACCACCGCTCAGCGTCACCTGCACGACGCTCGGGACACGGGCACGTCTCCAGCCCAGGGACCGAGTGGATTTACCAAACCAGCTGCTTCTCCTCTGGAACTCAGCTCCTGCCACAACATCCACCTCAAGCTGGGAATCTCAGCACGGTTAATCCTTAGCCTCATGCTTTACAGCACCACAGCCTGGGCTTACGGCTCTTCAGAGTGCCTTGTCATGGTTTATTGGGCGATATATGTCTGTCTACCTATACATAATGTAAAAGGAATACGGCTCTTACAGAAGTGGCTTGGTAAAAGCAACCATTTGCCATTCAGCAGTTTCATTAAGCTAGGGCTCCCTAACAGACCATCAGCACGGGTTTTTTTATCAATTCATGGTGACAGATCATGACTTCATCACTTTACTTACTATCCACCCCATCTTGCCTCCAAAAACCTAGTGTTCAACACGAGGATGTGGTCAGAACTTTGTGGCTGAACAGACCATGCCCCATCTCACCGCTGCAAATGCGTTCAGGTGACAAACTAAAGGAAAAACATCGAGTGACCTCAATTCCACTGTTGATAAAATGAAATTGGAAAAATAATGAAGGATAAATCTTGCCACAGATCAATTGGAAAGCACTTCCCCCCCCTCCCTCCCATCTGTAGAATCACACCCTTCCTGGTCTACACTTTTCAATAACTTCAACAACAACAAAAAAAGTAAAGTATTTTTCCTTACTCTGAAAGGCAACATGAATGGGGTTTTTTTTTGTTTTGTTTTCTTAAAGACATACTGGGTGTGGACAGTAATTCTCTTTCCTCCTATATAAAAACAAGAGCAGATGAATATTCTGAACCCTCCTTGCAAATTCATCAGGAGTCAAGAAGACAGAACAATCTGCATAGAAACATCCACACATTTAGCATTCCATATACTAGAAGAGCTACACTGACCTACACAGCTAAAATCTGTGATTGTACCCTAGATTTGATAGTCTTTCAGCCTCCCCTACCCACCACAAGATATCACCCCATCCCTTCCACGTTAGCCAGCCTCTCCTTCCTAGACCAGCACAGTGCCACACAGCATCCTGACACCAGAACACACCACTCTGGCAAGTTCTTTCAGCTTGTTTTATTTATTTTTTTGCCCCCTCCTCCTTCTAATTAGGGAAAGGCCACCAAGATGGATCAGTTCATTTGCAGAGATGCCCTCAAGGCAGTAGCAAGCACTGGGACATCCCTTTCCACACGCTCTGCGGACGTTCGCGTTGCTATCTGAGGCAGCCAAGGTCTCCACCAGAAACCCTGGCTGAAACCTGAGCGTGGTTTTTAGTGCCGATGAGTCCAGACATGCAAGTTAAAAATGTAATAGTTCAGCTTACAATTAATAGTTGGAAATGGAACCGGTTATTAATATGGAGTGCACCTTTCATGAAGAAAAATTAGTCAATAAAATTAATGAGTCGTGCTCGTACATTAGAATTTTTAACATCTCAAGAAGTATTACAAGAAGAAACAGCCTCTCTTCTCATCTTCATCAAGGCTCAACAACATCTGCCCGGTTTGGCCATGGGAAAACGGGAACAAATCAAGGGAAAGGCGACTTTAGTGTTTTTGCTTTTTAATGTAGTCTTAAATCACGTTACGCTCAAATTCCTCTAAAAATAATTAGTCACGAGAATTTGTTTCGATTTGCATTACGAATACTTCATTTAAAAGTAAATATTTTAGTGTTAATCTTCCCTTTTAAACTCTCTTTACAGAAACAAAGAGCTAAAACCATAAATAAGAGGGCATTAAAACCATAAAAATGACATTTGCCAATATCTTAATTTTTCAGCCAGACTTGATAAATCTATCAAAACCAGACAGTTAAATAAGAACCACATTATAAAAATTAGCAAAAAAAAAAGAAAAAAAAAAAAAGGACTATTAGGTAACTCTGCAAACTCAAATATGAAACTGTACTAAACAAAATATGTGCAAAAGTATACAAGAGTAACTGCATATAGCAAGGTTAAGCCTGAATTAGTTTTAAAGCTTGCCCCGGTGAAACTGAATTCAAAGTTGTCCCGCTGTATTTCTTTTTTTTTTTTTTTCCTTTCAACTCACATTGTAAGTCAAATAAAAAACAAAATACACATGATAACTTCCAAACGAAGCTGGTACTGGACAAGCACAGAGCAGGACACTCACTCAGCACGAGTGCAGCATGCCACTCACAGAGAGTTCCTCGGGAGTCCTTAGAGAGTAGTGTACAAATTCAACACTGCATACGACAGCACACGTTATACTTGACAACTTGAGAATGTTCTTGGGGTTGGTTTGTTTGTTTTTTGTCTGTTTTGTTTGTTTTCCTTTTGAGACAAGCTTGCTTTCTCAGTCAAACCTCTGATAGGAAAGCAGGGCGTTTTGCGTTGCAATGTTTAATGCATAAAAACCAGCCACCTGGGCCCTCCGAATCGGTCTCTTCTAAGAGTAAGGACTATGGGTGAACCAACAGTCTAGAACTGTGTTTAGTTTTATGTGCAAAACATTCACTAGCACTCTGAATCTCAGGTCTATCATACGGGCATAGGAAGTGACAGATGCAGGTAAAGAGTAATTTCAGGATCCAGCAACATCAGCTGACATCTACAAAATAGCCAACGGAGTTTAAAATGGCAGGTTCTCCCTAGAAAGTGTATTGAAATGATTAACAAAGTAACAAAAATGGGCAGAATCTAACTTTGGTGAAAAGTCTGAACATTTCACGTAATGCTCAACAAGCCAAAGTAAGGTACCATCTGTAGCAAAGACTAGATTTTAGATTAACTGGTAAGTAGAGACAACTCTTCAAAGATCATAACTGTAAACTGCAAATCTACTTCCAAGTCTCTCACACACCGTTCAGTCCACACAGGCCACGTTCATTTCGCTGTAAAGACTTCAGCCTGGAAACACTATGAAAAGAAAGTTCCTTTAATTGGGTCTTTATAGGAGAAAAGGGTTAGTTGTATTTGTAGACTGGGATGCTGACGGCGGGATGCCTGTACTGTGAAGAGGTTGGGTCATTGATCCTGCAATGCTCACGTTCAGCCCCTGGCCCATCCTCGTTAGAGATCCCACAGTGCCCATAGCTGGTATTGGTGCCATTCCCACAGGCACTGGGGCCATGGAAGACAGAGGTATTGGCTCCATGCTTATCGGTGGCACAGCACTGAAAGAAGGGCTGGTTCCCATCACAGGGCTCGCTCTCATCTGATTTAGAGTGAGTGGCTGAGGCTGGTTCACTTGGAAGGGGTTGATTGGAGTTGGTGCTGTAGCTGCACCTGGTTTGGAGAGAAGAAGGGGGAAGAGGGAAAGAGATCGCACCTCCAGAAGCACGAGGTTTTGGAGATCATCTTTTCTGGCAAAGAATGAACCTTCTGTACATCCCCACGCGCTCCCAGCCCCACATCACCCTGTACAGAAACCTGCGTGGACACCATTCAGCAAACTGGGGCCGTGCTGGTGCACAAGTACAGTCTGTTTCCTTGAGCCTACCGATGCCACAAAGCATCCCCTTGCTGCCCAACAGTTTCCAGTTCGGACAGCAGTCACTGGAGAGAGAGGTGCTACCTTTGGTCACCTGGAACGTGCCTAACCATGCCATCCAGATCACTAATTATTTTTTTTAAAATGCTATTTGAAATGTGCATTAGGAAGAGAACTGCAGGTTCCCTGCCCTCCTTTCCTGCACTCTGCCTACTGCAGATTAGTGCATTCGCTTCACCACCTCATCCAGTCAGCTCCATTTAGAAGCCGTACATGTTTCTGGCACTGAGTTTTGACAAGAATTCATAAAGTAAACAAGTTGTTTCCGAATTACAGCGGTGCTAGAAGCAGCAGAGAACAACTTTCCCAGCGTTTGAGGTTCTCTGGACTGCTGCCAACACTACAAATTCCTTTCACTGTATACATATAACGTTATTTGGATGGCCCAGTGACCCCTTATAAACTTTCTGTAGTAACCGGTAATGGCAGATATGCAGACTTCCTCTTGCTGAACACTGCCAAGGCTGTTCAGAATTACTGTTTTTTTTCCTACCCAAGGAGTTTGGTAAATTGTCATTTTTTTTCTCTCATTGGAAGAGTGAAGAAAATAAATACTGAAATAGTATTTTTAAGTATTTCACCATAGTAGCATCACACAGAAATTTCAGGGCATTTGAGTAGCTTTTAAAAAATACATACATCTTCCACGTGTTAAGTGTCACCATGTAGGTCTGGTCTAAGTCACTTGTAACAGAGGCCAATTTACAGGAGAACTGCAACAGCCTATTTTTTCCAAAATACACCAAGAGTGTGTTTTGATCAAATCTGGTTCATCACGCTAGCCTAAAGACAGCCTCACCAGCAACTCACTAAATCATACTGCAGAGTTTGCTATCTGCAGCCTCAGGCTGCACTCAGAGATGGTACTGTGCCTGCTGCAGCACAAGCAAAAGGGCAATACCTGGGGAATTCCTCCCAAGGGATTCACTGGTGGCACAAGTTCACATCTTACCTGTGCTGACAGTCAATCAGCTTTAGCTCAGCCATTTTTAATAACCCAACAGATAACATAACACAGATCATTTTGAGAGAGAAAGGGTAAAAAAGCCTGCTTGAACAAAGCTCAGCCAGCAGATCAGCTGCAGATGCCAAGATTAGAGACTCTGTGCTTTCAGGGTCCAGCAGTACGCCTTGAAACTATGATGCATCTCAGTCATGATCTGTTGGCTGAAGTAATCAAGAAAAACAAGCCCACACCAGCTTACATTAAATCAAACAGGACTGAGTTTTACAGCCTTCCTATATAAAGGGAAAGCTAAAGCAGCAAACTGAAGGAACGTGCAGAAACAGACCTGGTGCCAAGAATGGATTCAGTGAAGTCACAGGCTGCGGTGGCTTAGACACCAATGAATCCAGGTTCACCAAAGCAGCATTGGGGCCCAAAAAAGACTCGGGGGTTTTCCGAGCTGCACTTTGTTTGCCTGATGTCATGCTTGAGTGCTGGGAATCAAAGAGATCGGGACTTGTGGTACCGCTGTGCTGAGATGGCAAAGTGGAACCTGATTCAGCTGAAACAACACAAAGAGAAAAAACCAAAACTTATCTCATTAATCTACACAGGCGAGCAAAGTAAACCCTGAAGTCGCCGACCACAGAAATGGTTTAAAACCTGATGTATTAGTCAAGATTTAAAGGTTTCAGTACATATCACATCCTGACAGCATGCAAGCAGGTCAGTGTTCTTCAGAAGAGTATGAAGAAGCTATAGTTAGAGTTGCAGTGCTCTACTGAAAGTGCTACCGGATTTGCCCTGATGAATATTCTCACAACTATGCTGCAACAGATGGGATTAGGAGTCTCCAAGGAAAAGATATCAAAAGCCTTGGCTTCTGCCCTTGCACTACACCACGGCTGCACCCTTCCTCGCTAGATTCCACCCAGGTTTCCTCTTTTGTGTTGAAGAGGCCTAGCCCAGCTTTGAATTAGTCACCATTCTTTCAGGCAGAACCATCCTGAAACTACAGAGTACCAAAGCACTTACACGTTAAGGTCGGGCAGTTTTTATTTTACTGACTAATGACCAAATAAAAAATAAATCAAAGCATTCATAAAAGTGCATTTTCTCATCTTCCTACTATTGTTACACACTAGAATTTACACATTTGGGACATTCAGTCAGCATTGTTCTGTTTGACTCTCTTGGCATGAGCCATACTCCAAACACATTGGATACTGTCAATTTAGAAGTCAAACAAATTTCTGGGTCAATGCAGCGAAAGGTCAGCGTGAAACTCTATGGCTTACAAAGCCCATTCCCCATAAGTTCATGCACAGGCCAGAATGTTAACAAGTTTTCACTGCTGCATTATCACCGGCTTGAATCTCTTCCTTTGTGGAAGTCCATTATATTTTATTTTTTAATAAAATTTAAGAATAGAGACATTTGTAGTTGTCCACATGCTAAGAATTTGATTCATACCTGGCTTTTTGGAAGTTCGAAGTGTGTCAAATTCAGAAAAATCATCTTTAACTGTACCATTCAAATTACTGAAGAGGTCAAAAGATGTACTTCCTGTTCAAAACAACAAGACAGCCCTGTCATTAACACATCTTCGGTTGCATCACACACCTGATCCTGCTGGAAGCAATTTCTAACCCATTCACATTACCAAGAAGCCACTCTGTCAGGTTCCAGGGCAGCAGTTCAGATCAGTTTGAGTGCTCCTACTCTTACCCAGTACCAGGATAATGTCAGAAAACTGTCTTTTCTTACAGTATGAGCCAACTAATTCAGAGCAACGTGCTTTTAAATGACAACGTGAAGCACACCTTAGCATGCTGGGTGTTTTTATCAAGTGTCTGCACTAGAGAGACGCAGAGGCAGGCAGGTATTGCTGCGGGAGAAGAAAACAGCAACAAATTTACAGCCTAAACTTTAAAGCGTGTTAATCAGCCCTCAAGTCAAACACACTTCTGAATAGAGCTCCAAAGCCAAACGCATCATTGCTGTAACTGATGATTTGACTTAGGCTTCCCCAGTTAAAAGGAGCAGGAATGCAATAGGAAAGGTTATCTATGCCATGTAGAGATGGCAAGGCCCTGTTAGCTAAAGCACCAAAACTTGCCCAGAGTTTGTAATGACAACATAACATTTTCAAAATGTGGACACACTCTTACCTCAAAATGGAGGAAGAAAAACCACACCTAAATGAACAGCAATCACACTCCTGAAAAGCTTTAAAGTTTTCAGCTTTTTTTTTGTTTGGTATTAGCTGACATGTTTCTCTTGTTTAGTTTGAACCTTCAACGCATTTCCAATAAATGAAGGTATGGACTTAGCTCCATAAAGAGCACAAAAAGACAAAAACCCAAGAGAACAAGTGAAGATCGTGTATAACAACACTACACCTTATAAAGGACACATCATAGTTAAAGAATCATTCTCATAATGATCCAGTTACTGCCCTTTGCCCAGTGAAAAGCTGATGAGACAACTTTTTGCAGTACTCTGTTTAAGACTCCTTTGTTATTACATACTGAGATCAAAGACCAGGAGAAAACACATTTAGGATACATTTAGCCATGGTGCCAACACGCAAATACCAGGTATTAAGATTCATCAAGGCTGCATTAGTTCCAGAGCATGAATAAACAATTGCATCAGCACCTTCTGCATCTTGCTCCACAAGGGCTTAGGGACAGCTTTCACACTCACTGTGAAGTAACAAACCTTCATTTGCACCTCTAAAAGTCTCCTCAGAGCATGGAGCTGCTCAACCTGTCAATCTATGTCTGCAGAGACATCCATCTGCATAGCTATTTATCACGATGAAAGGAGAAATTATAGCATCATTCATTTCCAGAAATTAAGTCCTTGTCTAATTAAAGATAAAACCCATTTAAAAACCCAGCAGCAGCAGTCCTAAGTGCTCAGCACGCATCCACACATCCCAATAAAAGAATGTAAAGGGACAGAGCACAAAGAAACAACATGAATCCAGAGCTCTAAGTCAGAATAATTATATCTGAAGTTCTTTTCGCTGCTAGCTATTACCACTCCCACTTATTTTACAGAGCAGCACTGCAAATTGTTCAGCACATAGCTTCTTTTAACCCAGCAATGCAAGAACATAATTCACACTTCACCTTCATTACTCAAATAATATGGATATGGGATGAGACCATTTCTCACCAGAAGTAGAGAGAGGTTTGTTTGCAGGTGCTGGTCCCCAGGGATCCACAGAAGATTTTGCTGCAGTAGAAGATGGCTGAGCAGGAGCCCATGGGTCAACATTTTTGGACAGAGATTGAGCTGTGGATCCTGCTGGTGCTGCCCAAGGGTCAACGGAAGCAGCTGGTTTGGCACCTACAAAAAGAACCAGCAGGAACACAAGTCAGTACAGTGTCACTTTGGAAAGCTTTCCTTGGAGATTAACCTCTCTCATGAGCCATTACTGTCAATTAACACTAAATGTATATAGGTGAAGGAGTTCAACATCAGGAATACTGATAAGTCTCATCATAGATGCTGAACAACAAGCACAAGTAAATTCTGAGTAAGACAAATGAATAAAAAAACTCCCATTTGAAACTGAATAAAAAACCCTGCAGTTCCAACAAGAAAATAAACCTGCTTTTGTTACAGACATTGTCTCCACAACAGACAATATCTGACTGAAGTGACCTAAATCACAGGGTATATTTATGAACTGAGGGGAAAGAAGGTTTCTAGGAGGCCTATATATAAAAGGTATGAAATACACAACATTAAGACTTGGACAAAGAAATGTGTAAGATTCAAAGGGAATAGTTTTTAAACTCTCTTAACCATACAGTTATTTTATAAAAATATAATCTGCTTCCCTGAGTTAGTTGTGCTTTTGTAACCCCATTTGTAAGCACTCCTCCTGACACACATCCAAGCTGCCCACTGATACCCCTTCCTCTATCTGTTTTTAAACATCAACAGGTTGTGCCCAAGGTTAGGGCTTCCTAGTGTAAAATGACAAATTGAGGCAGTAAAGGGAAAAAGGAAACAGAAAGAAACTTGCCTCACTGTATACAATTTCCTGCCATTTTTTTCTTCTTCCTCCCCAACCTACTGATTTATTGCTTTTCAGCCTCGGTGACCTTTTCTTCCTTCTACCATGAAGTGGACCTATTTTGGCTTATCAAACCCCAGGACCACTGAAGCAAACCACATCTCAGATGTGCAGCGGGCCAGCTCTGTGTCAGAAGGTATCACTCCTGCTTTGTTCTTGTGTCATCTGTCCCCACTGCCCCTTCTCAGCCATCACACTGCAGGAATGGGAACACAGAACTTTAAATGCACAACCCTATGGCAATCTGTAACCTCCAAGGCAAAAAGTGCATGCAAACACATTTCCTTTCCCTAATGAAACTTCTCAATTAGTCATAGTTTAATTACTAAATGAGAACAACTGCATAACCCAAGAGGAGGACAGAATTACCCATGCAGTACACAGCTATTATCTTTAACCACCACAGGGGTTTCAAGGTACAATTGAATATTGTTTTATTTTTCAAAACTACATACAAAGCCCCTTGGCACCACAACACTCTTGAAAACCAATTCAGTGCTACGCAGTGGCACAAATTCCATGTTCCAGTGCTGGTTTTTGTTTCATCAACAGGCAGCATGGACTTGCTGCAGCTTCAGACCAGGAAATACTAAAATTCTCCAAATAAGTCCAACTATTCCCACACCAGTACTTACATTTCCTTTATCTACCCTTAGTGCTGAGTTACGAGCAATGCCACACCAGAAACCCTCATGACAGCGTTTCCCATCAACGGAAGCTTTCAAAAATGTCTCTTCTTTCATAAAGAGAGCGCAGAAAATTAAAGCACTTGGGAAGACACCTTCCCGTAGCTTCCATTATCTCTAGCGAAATGCCAAAGCACATGCAGAAATACAGTGCATGTGAGTCACTCTTTTATTAGCAGTCAAATTCATAACTCTGACATCTTCAAGACTATCCTTGGGAGCCAAGTAACCAGCCAGCTGGAACAAAGGGTTCTTCTCTGGCGTTCATAAAGTTGGGAGCCACTGAGCAGAAATGCTAGAGCTGCAACTGATGCAAGGAAAAGTTTGTCAGAGGATGATATATCGAGCACAAGATTTGAAGAAGATGGATTGTTTGGTTTTTAACCATAGTAAAACACACTGAACAGCCTTAGGGCCCGAAACTTGGACTCTCTGCTTTCATGCTTCCAGTTTATCACTAAGAAACAGACTACACTTAAAACAATGACCTGTAGTTGGTCCTGCAGGTAGGCAAGTGCCTTTAATGCCACCATGAGGGGAAGCAAAAATGCATTTCAGTATCAAGCTTTAAAATTTTCATCAGGAATCTGGATGGTGATGTGCTGAATGCAAATGAAGCCCTTTATAGCAGAGGTCACAGAAACACCAGCCCGAAGCAAACCTGACAGAACTAAGCTGTTAGTCTTCAGGAAAAAGCTCTCCCTTGCACAGAAACCCTCTGCCCTATCCAAAAAACTCCAAAGCCAACAAAAAATAGATCCAACTCCACAGACAGCAAGTTTAACAAGTGCTGTGAGTAAGCAACTTTCTTAGGTAAAGATGTAACTCCTTGGACAGCCTTTGGCTAACCCAGAAACCACCACACTACACAGGCAGCAAAACACACACACACAACAGCAACCATGCAAAACCAAAGTGGATTTATTGCTCTTTAAGGTGCAAAGCACCAGATCTTTCACTTCAGAAAGAGACTCCATGGATTTAGCATTAAAAGCTGTGAATATTTAAAATGGTAACCTCAGTTTTATGGTTTAGTATAAAAATCTCCATATAAACAATTTAATCCACTTGATTCTGATGCTATACACATCACATTTCACTAGGAGCAATTAAAGACATGGTAATTGAGATCTATGGCCTCCCTAACCATAGCACCCTGCCTAAGTACTGTAGTAAATACTGGCAAGAGTCTAAACACATGACACTGGACACAACTAGTAGTCAGTCAAAGTCTGAGCATCCCCCCAGCCTGAGACAAGTTGGTTTTGCTGTACAAGGATGACAGAAGCTTCACTCTTTTCCTCTTTTTTAAGATTCAAAATGCACACACAAAAACCCAGCTACTTAAAAAGCAGGAACAGAGTGCAACTTCCTTTTGTTTCTGCTTGGAAATGTGTTAGGGGAATGTTAGTGCTAGAGTAAGGGAAAGAACCAAAATGGACTAACATACTAAGCATGACATTGTACACTGTCATTGAGAAACTCTGACAAGCTTAACATTAAAAAGCAAAAGCTTTTAAGATAAGCATTGCTTCTGGCAGAGTTTATTCTTACCAAATGATTGCCACGGGTCAGAGGCAGGAGCTGCAACTGTGGATCCTCCCCAGGGATCAGTCTGGTTTGCAACAGCAGGAGGTCCCCAAGGCTCCGTTTTCTGCGGGGCCGGTGCCGAGGAGGGCAGGGCATCCATTAGGTCCAACAGAGTGGTATGCTGAGGGCAGGAATAATCTGAGCTTTAATCAAGAGCATGACCAATCTGAAGTACAAACCCATGAGAGTGAAGAAGCCATTATTAATTTATTTTTTTTTTCCTTTTACACACCTGCATTGACTAGTAGTTTGAAATTTAACCCACACGGAAGAAGCTTTAAACTATACAACAAAGCAATCCCAAAAGCATAAAAGAGCTCAGTATTAAGCTATTTTGTGTTACTGTATTTCAGCTTTTGGCAGCATAACCGGGAATTTCTTAGTCGAAGGCACTACCTCCTTCTTTTTGGGAATTTTAATTGTGTCTCTGCGACTCTCCTCCAGAGCCATCTGTAATCTCAGATCATCTCCGCGTCTGAGGCGCTCCTCCTGCAAAGGAAATCAACACTGTTGATATAGACCATTAGCCTAGACTGTGCTGCTTGCTCCCTCCAGGTTTCTAGCCCCCTTGGCAGGACACTGCCAGGGAAGGCCTGGGCAGTGCTCCCTGCCACCCCAGGAGCGATGTGCACCACAGGCACGCGCAGCGGGACTGCCAGGATTATTTGCTGTCACTTGTACATAAACACGAGCAGAGAGAGAAAAAATGCTTGTGATCCTCACCTCAATTAAACAGAGGCCAGGAGCACCCTGACCCTCCAACACCAGCGCGATGGTAACAACATCCATTTTGCTGACTGAAATTTACCCTCGTGTTGTTTTACTCCTAATGGGAATGCTATAAATGAAATATTCTGTCCAAAAATTCAGTTACAATGCTAGAAACACCACAGAACTGAAAGACAAAGTAAATATCTCTAAATTACTGCAATGTTTTTGAGCACTAAAAACACCACCGAAGGACGTGGCCATTTAAACTTCACTTTTCCTGGCTTTTGGCAGCTTCCTTCCACAACTGATGTACCTGTTATAAAGAACACCAAGTGAATTCACCTGGCCAGCTCCACGCATATTTTGTAGGGTTTTAACATCTGTAAAATACCACGTTTGTGGTACATTCAATTACTTTAAATATCTCTGCTTGCATCACGTCTTTCAGAAGTTGACTCATTCCCCAGCTGGTATTTCCCTTGTGATTTCTTAAGCTATTTCAACTGATAGATTTTTATTTTCTTTAACTTTATGGCTCAATAATGACAAAGTTTACTGGGTGATAGTTTCCCTTTCCAAGCACAGAGATACTAATGCTTAACACAGAGCAGTAAGCTAAATTGTCACAGGAAACCTCTAAAATATTACAGACCCTTAGCAGGCTGACTTGAATTTTCACTCCTAGCTGAGATTCAACAACTTTGTTATAAATTAATATGCAGGAAACTTTATCCACGACTACAGCATTTACTGCAAATTCAGAATGAACCTCCCAAGAATGACCACAGTAACATAACCTGTGCGATAGATTAGGAGACAAGTTATTTCCAACCAGGTTCTTTATAAATTCTAGTACTTTGTGTCAGGTCATCCTTCTGTTCCAATCTCACCCAATGAGCCAATCATTCAAAATTTCATTGTTATCAGACTTCAGTGACATTTCTTATGCTGGCCCCATTAATGAAGGTGTTCAGGACTAGTCATGTTGTCAGTTCTTCCTAACTGAGAACATCTTCAGTAATGTGATGATTAACGTCCTCCCACACAAAGTCTTCTTGCAAAGTGACTGTCATCTTCCACTAGTCTCAACAGCTCAGAGGCTGCAGTTATTTTAAAAAGAGGGGCTTTTTAAAAAAAAAAAAAATAATCAAAAAAATGAAAGAGTAACTTCTTCCAAACTGGCCTTTATCTCCCCCTATTCCACCTGGAGCAAAACCAAGCTGCCATTGATAAAAACAGGATTGTAATCTCAACTATCAAAGCATGGACATTTTGGAAAACCTACACGGGAACTGACCTGCTCCGCCACTTCCCGGCTCATGGCCAGCGCAAGCTGCAGCTGGAGCTCCTCTTCTCCACTTGTCTGAGGCCGGGCCTGCTCGAGCTCCGAGGAAACTCGAGGGGATGTAGCTGTTGGGAGACAAAAAAAAGCAAATTTAACACCAATCAAAAGCTTTGATCATTCCTCTGACCAGACCACCCCACTTTCACACAGACATTCTCAAAGGTCCCCAGTGCAGTGACAGAGGTGCCAGTGGCCACCAGCTCACCAACCACCATGGGCTCCCTGAACTGTCAGAGATAAAGCTGGCAGCAAGGCTGAGGTTAACAAACCACAACAATTAAACAGGGAGAAAGACAGTTCAATTGCTTTAAAGGAAAAACATTCCTGGAAAACAAAGGGGTTTTTGTAATATCAAGAAGTATCACCAATGCTGGGTACCCTGTCTCAGCATATCAGAGCCTTGGGGGCAAGACACTGACTTAAAAAACGATAGAATTAATCAGTCAAGAAAACATTTGTTGATATTTCTCACATCTGAAAATGTCAGTAAGAATTTGCTGGGAGTTGGCCAATACCAGGGTAAAATTGGATACCACCCACTTTTCTGTAAAATAATACAGTCTTAATGGGACAGATAAAGAACTATTCTTAACTGCTAGGCAGGGCTCAGAGACCAACAAGCCAGCTATTCATACTCCAAATTCACAAAAATACTGTATTACTCTCTGTTTAAAAAATAAAAGTTTGCTATATATGTTGGGGGTGGTTTGTTTCTTCTTGTTATTTGGGCTTTCCTTGGATGAAGACCTGTATTAGCTAAACAGCAGCTGGTAATCTCCCTCACTCCTCCCTGAATAACAGTCAAGTTTGACAGCTAAAATACATAATTACTCAATCCAAAAATATCCTTTTACTGATGTTTTCACTACAGCAGCATGCAGAAATTCCCATCCAAATGGGACACCATCAATAGGTTTATCATTATGCAGTAATTAAACAATATTTGTGCTCTCTTTCAGACAGTTCTCTAGCATCCAAATCATTTATACAGAAATTTTGTCCTGCCTTGGTTTTGTTTTCAATTATGTTTAATGGCTGGAATGACAATTAGTTTGGCAAAGTATATATTGACATTTAATAAAGAGGAACCATATTTTTAAACTGTGATGTCAAGCTCAAAGAAACCACGTTGTTCCTCAGTAGATCAGCCAGACATGGAAAAATTTGATTGCCAAACTGCAACTGAAAAAAACAAAACCACTTTTTCAATCACTACTTCAATCCTCCAAGTGTTTCCCAGTCTTGTCTCCCCCTAACTTTGAGGCCAAAATGACATTATAAAATAAAAAGTGCAACCTCCTCTCTCATCTCATCAGAGGGAAGGTGATTCTCCATGAACGAGGAATGACCTTTCCTTTCCCCCAAACACCCAACCTGCAATCCCATCCCACTCCCTTTCTAGAGGGATAAATTAATTTATCACCCAGAACAATTCCTTCCAGGTTGTGCTGATCCTGAAGCTTCCAAGCCAACCGAACGAGCTCCTTACTTCACACTTATAGAGATGTTACTCATACCTCAACTCTATTGCTTCTTCAAACTCTTTCTCGTATAAAGTATCTAAATTTAGCCTGCTTCACGAGTGCTTTTTGCAAAAGGATAATTCAAAGAGGATACAGGATAAAACTTAACATGAGGTTACCAAAAGGCAGCTGTCGAGGTCTGGGAAAAACTGAGATCCTTCTCTGATTTGTCAGTCAGAAGTAAAAAGCAGTAAAGTTAATCTATGTGGAGTCAGCAAAGCATTTTATGATGCTAAATGAGATGTTACCTTTAAACAGTGGGTAGTTTAAGAACTGAAATTGGTAAAGAACCAGCTGAAGAAGAGCTTACGACATACTGCCTACCACCAAGGAAGTTTACTAATAGTTTCTCAAGAGCTGGCTTTATGACCAACCTTAAGAATTAAGTTATGTCATGAACAGATGCAGGAGGTTATGGAGAAATGCAAAGATAATGCTAGGAAAAATTGCCAAACTAGAGGGAGAAACGGGAGCATTAAAAAAAAGATGACTGAGAAGGGAACAATATAAATGGGATGATACAGAGAAAGAAAATCATTTCTTTGATGGCCATCTACTAAATGAGGGCATCAACTGCACATGACAGATGTAGAGAACTGCCCTTAGTACTAAACCACCTAACTCCCAGCCACCAACCTAACACAGCCACTACTACATTAGCACTATGGCATCAAAGCATCAGTCAGAATTCATCTTACACCAAATGCAACTGGAGTCATTCAAATCAAAGACAGAAAGGATGTGGAAACACTTCCCTTCTGAGCACAGAGAATATTTAGTGTATCTTCTTTGCAAAAAGATCAAGCTGCTTACAGTTGCATCAGGTTTGCAAATACTGTAGAGTGAGAAAAGCTATTTAAGATAAAGAGGCAAGAACTAATGGTATAAAATGACCATGAGAAAATTTGTGATACAAACAGAAAGAAGCAGCTTTCCAGCAAGAACTGTAGAAGGAAAGAATCATAACTGGTTTCAAAATCGAGCTGGATAAGTGTATAACTGGGACAGCAACAGTCACCTGAGAACAAGTGGCAACTGGACTATGACACTTTCTGATCTTCTATTTCTTTAACTGTGAAACTGTGGGGAAGACGTGATTTCCTGCACTTTTTGCATGGGAGTTCTTCCATTCCTGTTGACATAACTACATTCCATAACAACTAAGAAGCTGACAGTAGAATGATGTGACACGGGTTGGGTTAACTCCATTGGTTTTTTTCCCATTTCCACATGAAGGACTATTTACTGGAAGCACTCACCCGTTTCAGTTTTTAACAGCACACAGTGTTTTTGCACTAAAATGCTGCAAGAAGCAGGGGCTGCATCTCACTCACCCCCCCACGACAGGTCCTCGCCTCCCAGCCACGCAGGGGAAGGGCAGGCTTGCTTTGGCAGGGAGCTCCATTACCTCACAGCTCCCAACAGAGACCAGCATTCAGCAGCTCCAGGATCTGAACACAGATAATAAGGGGTCTCACAGATATAGCTTATTTCTTTTCACTTTTAAAGCTTTTCAGCAATTCATTCTACTTGGTTTTATTAACTCTAAATGGCACTTTAGAGCTCCTTTTAAAAGAAAAAAAGGAAAAAATCGTCAATTTAAAATTCTTCCTTTGGCCTCACATTAAAAAAAATAGATAAAAATGCTGCTATTTTACATTTAAGCTTCTGCAGTGGTTATAAAACCATCTATATTAAATAGTTGCCAGCGTATCTTTTGAAAAAGGATTAAGGGAAATTCAACCCACTGTACTTGGTAGTAATCTGACATGTTTTATCCAGCAACTTCACTCCTAAATTCCTGCAGTATTATCACTGCTCTTCTATATTGGCCTCATCCTGCACTAACGTTTTAATTGCAAGGATCTAGCATAAAGGTTATTGCCTTAGTAACAGTATTGCTGCTGCACAAAGAATCTCTTATCCCACAGCACATGACAGTTAACTCAGATGTTTATGTAAGATGGGACTCAATAGATCAGTTCTGACCTGCTAAGCCCTGCTTTGTTGCTGCTCTGAGAATTTGGAGGTCCCAGTCCCCCTCTGTGGGTACCTGCTTCTGCAGGGAGACATGCCACCAGGCTGTCTTCTCAACAGGGCTCTAGCTGCAGTGCAAGGAAACCATTTCCAACCTCAGTTAATCACTAAAGCAGAGATTCCACTCTACCATCTGTCTCTAGTACATCTGTCTCTGTGACATCTTTCAGATGTATTTATTGGTAATTTACTATATTTTGGCTATATTAAAAGCCTTCAGGTGTGGTTAAGTTAGTGAGTTAAAGTGTATAAACAGTACACAGCTAGAAAGCAGAGTCATTGCCTACATTTATCATATCAATCAGACTGGGTGCTTCCATTCATAAGCTTCTGCTTTGGGGTTTTATGTCTGTTGGTTCGGGTTTGGTTTTGTTTATTTTTTTTAAAAAAAAATGTCACTTGAGACCAAGTGATGGCACAGAGCACCATGGAAAATAAGCCCCAGCTTTATAATTTGCAAGTGGCATTCTTAAGAACAGAATTCAGTTCTTAGTGACATTCATACAGAAAGAAAAGCTGTTTCCTCACTCAATCGGTACGCCTACAGCAGTAGGCAAAACCAAGGCTGACTTGAGAAATTAGAATAATATCAAGGTAACAACTTGGAAACTGATAGCAATTCACTTGGGAATCAAGCAGAGATCCCATTTGTTCGTCTGCAAAAGAAAGACTATTCAAATAAAGGTGGGATACTTCCAAAAAGCCAGTCTAAGCTCTCAAAGTATGAAAGGCCATGTGTAAACCACTTAACCTAGAAGGAATTGTGCAATCCACCTTTCCAGTGGGAATTAAAGAGACCTTTCAAATACAAAAAGAAAATTAATAGCACCTATTAATGCAACAAGGTGGAGCTGATCAGCCTACTGCACGATCCCTAATTGCACTGAAGCAGACAGAGCACTTCTGGTATTCATTTAATACTGAACAAATCCTTCAGGCTTGTTTAGGTTAAAGAGCCTTTTTACCTCTCAGGTGATCCCTACATTCATCTCAACAAACATAGGTAGATAATTTATTGCAAATACAGAAGCCTGATCATACTGACAGCATCTCCCATCTTTACTCAGAGCACCAGAAAAACAGAAGTATGATGAGGATTAAATAAAACTGCAGACATTATCCACACAGCTCATCCCCATTCAGTGCTGGATGATATGCCATATATTCCCCAAGATGTATTCCAACCTGCAAAGATGCAGAACAGATTATAAGCCACCTCTAAAAGGAGCATTCTGAATTTCCTATCATGTCAAACCCAAATAAGTAATTCCTCTGCGTTTTCTACTCCCAGCAAAAGGCGAGACAAAGCTGAAATAGATGAGTGAACACAAACTTGCTGACACTTCACAAAACTTCTTTAAATAATGAGTCAGCTTAATGAGAATAATCACTGGAAATACTAAAACTCATCATTTCAGCTGAAGAAAATTGCTCCCAAAATCTTTACAGGTGAGGTTAAACGACTTGGCATTTCACAAGATCCATAAAAGCCCCTTTCAGTCCATTTTTCACCCATCCTCTATCGAACAAGGCTGTATGCATAATGAATCTGATTTCTCAGCCAAGCAGCCTACCTCCAGGCAAAGTGCTCCTCTAAATCAGGTCACACTGTGCATGGTGCCTTGTTCCCTACTCTGCCACATTTGTGTAAATGAAATCAGGACGTTAAAACACACACCAGTCTTTCTCTGCCAACATTTCTAAGTGCAACCCAAACCCAAGGCAGCAGATGGCCAAAGGAAGACATGTGTATGACCTGAAATAACACAGGTAGGTCCTGGTTTAGCCATAATAGGATAGGAGCTATTTGAAAAGCAGAGCTTTGCTAAACTTGGGTTTAAAATGTGAAGGTAATACATGAAGAGGAGTCAAATTTTCCTGGGATCCTTCAAAGTTGAAACTAACTCAAACACAGTATCTGCTGGGGGTAGGAGTGACATGGAATTAGCTGTGTCAGTCACTTCCCCTCCAGGTAGAGAATTCTTCCACCATTTTTCGGACTCCCATAACCACCCCAGCCACAAGGAGCTGCAGGAGACTGCCCTGCTTGCTTCCTGGGCAGCCACGGCTCAACCGTGACGATCCTGGATAGGTTTGCTAAAGACAACACAACTAACCTGCTCTAGAGATGGTTGAGAAAGAGTTCCTACATCCCTGCCCTGCCTCTCAAGAGCTGCTGCAGGTCTGAGGTGCTCAAGGACAGCGTTCTGCAGGTCCTCTAAACTATATACCACACAGCAGTGACTGTGGGTGACACTTCTGCCATGCTGATGGCTCTAGAGTAGCAACAGAGTAATATTCCTATGTAAGCCTCTGCTGAAAGAATCCCTTAAAAAAGATAGTTACTAGATTAAGGACTTTATCAAGACCAGTAAACTCCAACAAATGCACTCCCAGGCTTGAAACAGCATCACAACTCAGACTTAGAGGTCTATATTAAGAACACGCTACTTTTCCCCATACAGCCATAAATCCAGAATCCTACTTAAGTGGTCACTGGCAGCTGTAGATGAAATAAGGCTAGGAACAAGAGGTTGAAGTTTTCAGAACTGACTAACATCTGGCATAAAGACAGTATTTGGACACAAAGCCAGATTAAGGGTGGGCAACTACTGCTCCAAAAGATTTCAAATATTGACCTTCTGTTCTTTCCTCTCCCCAGCAGGTTCAGTTTCAGCACCACACAAGAACATTCCCTTAACGTGAAATAAAACCTGAGATCAGATTTCATGCAACTCCACACAATTTACACATTTTCCAAAACAAATAAAATATGTATTTTGTCACGGAATATTTAATAGCTCCTACCCTGAACATTAATTGCCCCTGGCTTAAAGCTGGAGCGTAGCCAATTGTCCCCAGCGTGTCAGAAATTGTTGACAAGATGGAGGTTGGCAGGAGCTTAATTTTTGCTTTTAGCTTTACAGTATCACTCTTGGCTTCCATTTACAGATTACAAAACCAAATAGCAAAAGCATAGTAAGACTTTTACTGACTGTTGATGCAAACATTTGTAATATTCACATGCCATAATGTACTCCCTAGAATTATACAAGCTCTACAGCACAGAGATCTTCAGGGCCTACAGAGTCATTAAGGCAAAGCTTTAGGGGAAAGGATTTTATTAAAAACTATCAGGCTTCACCATTTCACTTTCCACTGTTTCTGAAGGATTGTTAGAGATGAGACAAAAAAAAACCCACAAGGAAATGGGGAAAAGGTCCTTATTTGCCAGTGAGTCTTGCCTGCAGCAGTGAGGGATGATGGCAAATCAGTCAAGAGATCCTTTTCCATCTTGAATTCTCTCCCACTATACAGGCTATCAGTACTGCTTTTATTTGTTCATAAAGGTTAAACTTGGGACACGAAGAGCAGCAACTCGACAAGAAAAACCTTTCTGGCTCAACATCAAATGCAAACCCCAATTCTTACAGGCACAGTCAGATACACGACTGCACACACGCTTGAGGAGCTAGAGAAGTAGTTTGAACATTGCAGTGTTTATCATCAATGCTGTACAGCGCAGCTAATTCAAAATGCTGAAGAAATTGAATAAAAAAGGGGCCACTGACTTATCCAATATTGCACTTTTAGTAACTGACAGAAGGGAGGAGAAATCCCTCGTGCACAATCCCCACACATTATCCACTGGAAGTTACTTGTTCCCCTAGTGATCCATCCTGGAGAAGCTATTAAGTTCTTTCAGCCAGCTCAGGCTTCTTTTCTTCTGCAAGAAAGTATTAAAAATGAGGAGATTTTACAGCCAAAACCAACTTTTTCAAGCAAGGGGAATGCACTCAGCTAAGAATTCTCAAAATCTGCAATCCCCACCCATTGCACCAAGCAAGAAAAAGTAAAATGTGCCAATACCAAAATGCTGAGAGATTAAAACATTTCATTTAGCTATGGTGGTAAAAAGGCTGTTACACTCTCCCAAACTTTATTTATATTTGAAAGTTAATAAAACATGCTAAATATGTAGCAAAGAGGGTGGATACACATTTTTAATAAGCAAATCTTATGCTGTAGATTGCAAATCTAAATGCCTCTGATCTCCTCTTCAAAGACTCAGAGGAAAGAAAGACAATTCTACCAGAATATACAGTAGAGCAACCACATCTTAAAGCTGCTCTAAGGAGAGCATTTCCCAGGAGCTAAGCATGACTTAATTCCTTTTATATAGTTTACTTAATCCATATTTTCAGAACAAAAGGAGGGTATAGTTACAGAATAAAAGAAAACACGATAGATACAAGATCTTTCACTTTAAATAATGAAAAGAATCTTTTCCATTAAATTTAGAAGGTACAAGAATAACCCTACATTTATGTAACAGATTAAATGCCTGGATTTTGATGAAACTCCTTCCTCATTCCCTAGGATAAAGGGCAAAGCTCTACATAAAGTTTTCCAGTATCAGAAGCACGTAGCACAGCTCTTTTGTAAGGTGCTGCTTTGCTTTGCTCTACTCAATTAAACCATACAAAAAACATATCAAAACTTCAAAAGATCGAGATCATAAAAACTGACAACCATCTGCATTTTTGCTGATAATTAAAGTCCAAGAGAATTTACAAAAGGGAAAGAACTTAAAGGGGGGGGGGGGGGGAAAGCGTGAGATTTCTAAAGCTTCTTAGGTACATGCTTATGGGGGAGGAGGAAAAAAAAAGATTAAGAAATCATTACCTCAAAAGCAATCCTGTAAATAGAGAGACAGAGCAGAGTCATAGGTGGGCAAATGAGAGCATCCAGTAAATCACCACGTTGTACCAAAACCACACCTAAATTTGCTTCTTGACATCTGGTCCCCCATCAAAATTCTGACTATGTCTAAGGAACACCAATCAGAAACACACCCTGCATTGCTCAACCCTTGGGGTGAGGAATAGTTCGAAGCCTCTGGGAGCATTTAGCACGACAAACAGTAGTTACACGCACTTATTAAAGTTAAGAGCTGGTGAAGAAACAACCTGGTGGAACAAACCAAAGGTGTGCTCAGCATACCTAGGTGACCATTATTTCAGGCCATCAGCACAAGTTAAAAACAACAATATTTCAAGCTATGTCTAAATTAAGAATTTTTGTTGTAGACAAGAGGTCTACAGAGCTCAATAGAAAAACTGTTATTGTAGTGATAAGAATATCACAGAATCATCGAGGTTGGAAAAGACCTTGAAGATCATCAAGTCCAACCATCAACCCAACATTGACAGGCCTCAACTACACCATACCCCTGAGCACTGTCAGCCCAACTTGTTAATTCCTCCAGGGATGGGGACACCCCCACCGCCCTGGGCAGCCTGTGCCAGTGCTGGGGAGCCCTCTGGGGGAAGGAATTGTTCCCAATATCCAATCTAAACCTCCCCTGGAACAACCTGAGGTCATCACCCCTCGTCCTATCGCTTGTTACTTGGCTGAAGAGACTCATCCTCACCTCTCTAGTTGTAGAGAGCAATGAGGTCTCCCCTCAGCCTCCTCTTCTCCAGACTGAACACCCCCAGTTCCCTCAGCTGCTCCCCATCACACTTGTGCTCCAGACCCTTCCGCAGCTTCGTTGCCCTTCTCTGGACACACTTAAGTATTTCAATGTCCTTTTTGTAGTGAGAGGCTCAACTATGGTTATTACAGAAAAACTAAGATGTTTGTTACTCCACTGCTAATTAAGAGATAAAATAAAAATTCTCATACCTGGAAACCTTCATGCACTTTTTTTGAACCCTGCATCCTAAGAACATTTCCTTTTGGGGGAAAAAAATAAATGATAAAAAACCTGCTCCCCTACATAGCTTTAATTGGACAGAGACTTCCTTCATCCTAGCTTGATTTGTCATATCATAGAATCACAGAATGGTTTGGGTTTGGAAGGGACCTCAAAGCTCATCTCGTTCAACCCCCCTGCCATGGCAGGGACACCTCCCACCAGCCCAGGTTGTTCCAAGCCCCATCCAACCTGGCCTGGAACACTGCCAGGGAGGGGGCAGCCACAGCTTCTCTGGGCACCCTGGGCCAGTGTCTCACCACCCTCACAGACAAGAATTTCTGCCTAATATCTAGTCTAAACCTCCCCTCTTCCAGTTTAAAGCCATCACCCCTCATCTTATCACATGCCCTTGTCAAAAGTCCCTCCTCAGCTTTCTCGTAGCCCCCCCCCAGGCACTGGAACGTGCTCTAAGGTCTCCCCAGAGCTTTCTCTTCTCCAGGCTGAACACCCCAATCTCCCTCAGCCTGTCCCCAGAGCAGAGGTGCTCCAGCCCTCGCATCATCTTCGTGGCTTCCTCTGGACCCGCTCCAACAGCTCCATGTCCTTCTGATGTCGGGGGCCCCAGAACTGTCCTGTTACCTCCTACTGCCTTCCACAGAAAGTGTCTGTACATGTCAGGGGTACTGACACCATTCACATATTTATAATTTGAGAAGCACTTTGGGACACAGGACATGACAAACTTAAGATTCTTCAAACTGGTGCTCAATCGATTCCCCACACTGGCTCGCTTACAGTTCTCCACACACTATAAGCATTCATTTAAAGAAAAGATTTTCCTTCAGAATTAGACCACAGCCACTGACATTCCAGCCAAAGCAGCTTTCATCAGTTCATTACTTATAGTAAGAAGGATTTAGTGCCAAATCAGGCCTCTTCCTAACACGACAGGGAGTTCCCCCAAGCAGTGGTATAAAGAATCCATTCTTCCCACATCATTGTATTTTTTTAAAAATGAAATGTAGTATCTAGTACCAATACTTGCATACTGAATACTGGTAGTGTAAATATTTAAACACTGATACATTCAAGGAGTTACTCCTCTAAGAACTGCTGAGCAATCAATAAAGAAAATTAAATACCAATATTCTTCCTCAAATAAAATAGCAGCAACAGAAAGACAGTACCTAGCAAAATGACCAGGAAATACTCCGTATTTCTAATTTTTTCTTGAATTATACTTAAACAAACCTCAACACAACAAATTTTCAAGCACTCCTTTTAAAACCAGAAACAAAAAAATCCATTAACCATCTCCCTACTGAGAGTGGGGGTCTATCACATCAAACACCGGGACAAGATCACAAAAGCAGATTGACAATGCTACCTTTGGGAATCAACAAGTAAACAACTGCTTTTTCAATTGATTTATGTCAACACACACATCCTCTTCAAAACAAACGCTTAACCAGCCGTCTGAAGAGACATTAGTGCCACTGAGCAGACCTACAAAGACTCAGCCTGTGCAAAAAAACCCTTGCAGTCAGCATATTAATCCTCCTAGCAGGCATCATTTACTCTCAGGTCTAACAGCAAACGAGAATGCAAAAATCAATCAAAGGAAAAGGAAGATAAACTTTTTTATGTGTGTTTGCTTGTACTTACACCCATGGTAAGATGCTGGGGATCCTCCAGACTTCCCATATTCTTGCTCTGAGTAGCTGGTGGAGAGGTTTGGCTGACTGGAGCCTCGGCCAAAGGTGATCTGATTGCTCCCCACTCCAGTGGCCACCTGAGCCATGCGTTCTTTGGTCTTCAGGGCTTGGGCCCTCTCTGTCTTGAGTCGCTCGTCATCCTTCAGGAGAGACACTAGCTGCTTGGATTTCTCTCTCACGTTGATGCCCTGGTCTTTACCATCTCGATCAATATACTGAAAATCTTTCAACGTCTGGATAGCAAAAATATTCTCTTTACACTGCTGCGCCACTCTCTCGGAACCCGTTTTAATCAGGTAATCTAACAGAGTAAGGGCCTTGTACACGTGTCGCCAGTTCTTGCCATGGTCATTCAGTCGTTTCCAGATCATGCTCATAATTTCAGAAAAGGCCACAACATTGTAAGTCAGATCTGCTATTTCAGTCATTAGTGAACTGGAGGGACCCCAGGGGTCATTAGAGGTCGCTTCCCGAACTTTGATTTCGGCCTCCGAATAATTGTTCACAATGTTCTTCATCTGCCGTCTAATAGACGAAGTCGTCATTTTTATTTCCCTTTTTTAACAAGACAGATTCCAAAACACAAACAACAGCACCAAAAAAAGGGCTATATTTGCTCTTCTATGAACGTTTCTGAACTGCGAAGGCTCCGTATCAGTGGCTTATTTGTAACACCTTCCACTACAATCATTTCCTCTCTTCAAGAGAATGACACGAGAAAACGAAAATCATGACCTGAGTAAGGAAAGAAAGAAAACAAAGCACGTTAGTTGTGTCTCTAATTACCAGAGAATCACAGAATCCCAGAATGGTTTGAGTGTGAAGGGACCTCAAAGCTCATCTGGTTCCAATCCCCCAGCCATGGGCAGGGACACCTCCCACCACACCAGGTTGCTCCAAGCCCCATCCAACCTGGCCTGGAACACTGCCAGGGAGGGGGCAGCCACAGCTTCTCTGGGCAACCTGGACCAGTGTCTCACCACCCTCACAGCCAACAATTTCTTCCTAATATCTAGTCTAATCTATCCCTACACAGAAAGCAATCTATATACACTTCTGAGAAATATTGCTAGAGTTAACTGATGACTTCTCTCCCTGAATTTCTCGAGGACATCCAATTTTGAAACCAAATTGCTCTTCTCACAAGTAATATTAGAAATTCCCTGCTTAGCAGCCATCAGCTTGCCTTTCAAAGTTGACAACTGCAGTTTGCTACCAGTGCTGTAGGAATCTGTACTGAGAGAATAAGCAAACTTCCTAAAAATTAACCAAGCTACTTCTGAAAACTTCCAATAAGTTTAAAGCACACTCAGTTTCTGGACAGAGATCCTCAGCAGTGCTCTGCATTCAGCCAAGGCCCAGGGAAGAGAAACGAGCATCAGAACAACGCACTCCAACTCAAGGTGACCTTTAATGCTAAGCAGATTAGAGGGGAAGTGTTTTTTTTTTTTTCCAAATGCCTTTACTTTGTGTGTTTGATTCACTCATCAGATCCACAGATGCTTCTTCATGTGTCTTTCACACAGCACAGGAGAATTTTTAATTATATGAAAATGGAGTTGTAAAACCAAAATGACTGGCAAGAAAACCCAAGGACAAGCTCTGAAGCTGGAAAGCTGCTTCAGTTATTTATTTAAGATCACTGTTTCAAGTAAACAGAGGCTTATTAAGCTTCAGAATACATTACTTGAGTAAACTGGCAGATTTTGCTATTACATTAACACAGAATAGTCTTTGATATTCATCACTTGCATGAACACTAAGCATTGATTCTGTAATGGAACTTGCCACATTAATAGAGATTGGATATTCAAGATGTCCTCTCCATTTCTCCAAACACTCTGAAGCAGCAACAGCATCACTCACAAAAGACAGGGGAGAGAAGCAAAGCACAGCTTTCAAGCCTACCATTGTTATCATTCTTCAAATTACTATCATGCCATTTAGAATGAAAGCAGAATTAAGTGTCAGCTGGGAGAACATGCAGCTCTATAATGACCTTCTCAGTATAAAGGCATATATCTTTCCTAGAAACCATTCTGGGCAAGTTAAACTACCACGAAACAGGTCCAATGACTTACTGTATTTTATTTTTAGCTGGTAAAACTGGAGCCAGCAGAGGATACAAGCCAGCCTAATCACAAACACAGCTATACTGATGATAGAGATCCCAGACCAAAAGAATGCAACCTCCCCATAAGGACTGAGCTTGTCACCCAACCAGAAAAGCAGTAAATAACACGAAAAATCAAAACCATGAGAACTACAAAACCTCCTAAATCAGTTCAATAAAAAAAAAATCTACCAAGCCCAACATTATCAGACTCACCATAAAGAGTATGAGAAAAGAACATATATACATATATATATAAAAGAACATATATATAAAATTCAAATTTACTAATTTGGTTCAATTTGGCCACCTTATTACCTAGGAATGATCTGGAAAAGGGAGTATTGCAAGAGCACTGATCTTTGGCAGGACTTCACTGGGAATAACCCTTTACTCTGAGAACCAACCATTTACTCCTAACCCCATTTCCTGTCTTTTAACCCACTGTAAATCTATAAAAGACATGCTTGTCTCATGAGGAGTTTTGTTTCTTTAAAGGCCAGGGATGAGAGGCCTTATCAAAATATTTTTACAGGACAAGTACACTATCCAAGCAAATGCCTCACCTATGTGTACCTCCCTAAAGAAAAAAAAAAGAAGTTTGTTTTATTACTCGTTGCAACTTCGCAAGCTTTTGAAAAAAAATCATTTTAATACCACACACGGTATTTGGAAAGGTAAATTTTACAGTACATGGGAACACCTACTAGTCCTAAACACCATCAGCTTTGGCCAATGAAACAAATACCTGAAGAATTCATCATCATGACAACATAAGCAGGCACACGGACACGCAGGGTGCAATTTCACATGCTGTGTCAAGCTAAAGGTAAGGAAGCACCAAACCCAGTGGTCTCCCAACCCTCCAACCACTTCCCCTTTCTCTCTCTTGCATCAAATCGAGCAGTTACACAACAGCACTGTACAACTGATCAACTTCAGGTCTTGTAGAACATGCTCCTGAAGAAGGTTTCTAGCAGAGAGCAAGTCTGGAGTAGTGCTTTGGAGAAACAAACATAGAGCAAACATTTCAAGAAGAGAACACATTGGATCATTGGAGCATTTGTCACTCTTCCAGAAAATTAGAGCTTTCACCTGTTTTTCTGTAACAGAAAAGGGGGTGTACCAATATCTGAGATAACTGTTTCGCAGTAGCAGTAACCCTCACCGAGAGCTCTGTACACCTTCCAGCATCTGCTTTACAAACACTTTGCTTCCACACCACACAAAGGAAGCATTTTACTTGATGATTACAGGTCTTGGAGCACTGTAACAGCCTATCTTATAATTAAAGAGATCAAAAAGCCAAATATCCCTACTGCATAAAAGTGAGAAACCGTTTACTAAACTCATGATCAAATACTTACATAGAAAGTTCAGATTTTTTTTTTCCAGAGACCTCAGAGAATTAACTTCTCACAACAAACCACGAGGAAGTACAATGCACTTGCAACTTCAGCAAAAATCTGAGTTTGCATTTTTAACAGGACAGTTGCAAAGAAAGCAGAAAGTAAGAACCAGTTGATGAAAGCTGCTCTTCCTTGCTAACAAAAGGAAAAAGGCAATTGGCTTCAACCTCTTTAAAAGGTTCAGCAGAGAGGGGAAGGGGAAGCTGTTAGTCCTGCTCAGTTTGGGTGAGCCTTCCACATTTTCTCTCCCCTGGTCCCTACAAGCCATCTTCTCTGTTTTATAAGTAGCTCCTCAACTTTAAATAGATAAAAAAGCAAACATACAATTCTGTAGACAAAAAGGTGAAGCTCACCTGTGCTGTCGAGGGTAACCTGGAGGGGAATACCTAGTCTCCTTTTTCCTATTCCAACAGTTTCACTACACAAATAACCCCAATGAATTCTCCTGGTGCTTTTTTAGCTACAATGCACAGACAAAAAGGAATTCTTGACTGGATTTCTCAACAGCTCTCTCACAAGAGATTAAATTTAGTAAATGAAATTTATATGAGGAAACCATATTTAATTTGCTAAGACTAACACAGAAACGAGGCCAAGCCACAAAGTCCTTAAGTTCAAAGAAAGTGCTATACAAACCCACCTATATACAGGCTTTCAGCAGAATCCATTCAGATCTCTAGAATGTAAAACTCCAGCCAGGGTTTGTCTGCACTGATAAAATGCCCTTCACATCAAGCCTGAAGGTAAATACATACATAGCCCAGCTAACCATGCACCAGAATTGTAACAGCCTTTACTATCAAGTGGGCAATAAAAAGTGTGAAAATTAACATTAAACATCAGAAGTTTGCCATAAATTTGCATAAAATTGTAATTATTATTATAGACAAAACACATAAGTTAGATTAGGCATTTACTGTAAGTTACATGCATAAAAAGTGAATTTTTGAATACAGTTATGAACTACATGGAAAGCTAAGTTTTCATCCAAATATTCAAACTGCAATTACACAAAGAGATTTTTTTGGTCATCACTAGAAAATACACTCAAACTGCTCAAGCAGGTTCCCTTATTCAGTTCACACAGGACAGTCCTCAACGGCCATGCTGGTAACTGAGAGACCAAACCAGTACAATACTGGGGGCACAGGTGGGCTACCTTGGGCCAGCCATTCTACTGAACAGCTCTGTATTTAAGTGAAATATAATGTCTTAATGACCCACCAAGAGCCTCTTCTACCCCAGACAAGTTGAAGCAGCTGCTATGAGAAGTTCCAATGTGGCATGAAGCTGAAGTGTGTGCCTTACCTCTAAGGTGTGAGCACACATAAATAGCTAAGAGATCTCTCCTTGCTATCAGCATGGAATGATGGAGGCAGGAGATCCTCAGGGACCTGCACTCCAGGATAAATCAGAGAACCCAGTGCCTGGTGAGTGCTTCTTGCCAGTCTGCAAAGAATCAGGCTAAGAGGAAAGCACTGCCAGATGCTGACTAAGGAAGAAGTTCCCCCAGACAGACACTGACACCACACCTGCACGGAGCAAAAAGCACACACTCAGCACACACTCAAAACACCACCTCAATCCTAACAAGCCATCGGTTTCTATTTATGGCAAAGGATTCCCATTGCCCAAGACTGTAAATTCACATCCTCGTTTTCTTGTGGTAGGTCATTACGTGTATAAATCCAACCCACTGTTCTTTCAGAAATTCACATTTTCCACAAACAGGAACCAAAAACCTGAGCACAAGCCTTTACTTAAAATTCAAGAATATAATAAATTCGAAAAAAAATGATAGCAGAGACATTTTTCTTATACTGGATCCCACACTGCTAGTTAACCAAGTTTGAAGATTTCTCTTTCTTTCACATATTTCTTTTTTCCCCTATTCATAAATAATTCTTGCAGAACAAGTGGCTGAGCAGACGATATCATTACACTGCCTAGGGTATAATATCCTACTGTAACACAAACATTGCTCCCAAAACCAAACAGGAAGAGAGGCAACTGTACATTGTGGTCACTTGGAGAAGAGCACTAAGAGAAGCTAAGAAGCTTGGCACTATACATAAAAGCCAACAAGTGGCACACTTAAATGCTCTCTCTCGTTATTGTATGGCAGAGAAAACAGCAATTCATGTGAATAAACCAGCAAAATGAAGACACTGAAATTACCATCAATGCCCTTCCTCAACCTTCTAAATTATTTAGGAAACGAGTTACAAATACAGATTGGCAAATGGTTTGAAGAACGGGGTTAATTCCAGCAGAAAGGTTTAATTTCCATTTTTTTCACAGCTTAAATGCTTGTCTTCTTCAGTGGAATTTCTGAGAAGAGGAAATGGTGCAAAATTCAAAGTTTTGGAAGCTTTCCACTCCCTTTTACAAAGAGAGAACAAGGTCAGCTTTCACAGACAGCAGGTGGCCAAATTATTTCTTTATTTAAAGAGTTAATACTGAAAGATAATTCTCCTTCTAATTTATGCATATTCATGAATCCCAAGGTTAGATTATACACTGATTTTACAGTCGTCCCTCAGACTCACAGAGAAAAACTAACTCCAGCTTGTACAGCCACTTAGCTGTAAAACAGATTTACACACACAAATTTGCTTAAGTTTTCTCTACAACACCTTTTCTTACTACGTCTACTTAAATTACCAGGGCAGTATTTGAGCTCAATGGAGTGTTTATCCCATTACTCAGAGTCTCTACAAAAAGGAGGGGAAAGGAGCAAAATATAACAGCAGCAGCACTACCTAGTCACTTTACTTCACAGTTATGTTTGATTTGCAGCCTGTAACACTGCTGGAATTATTGACAGTGTGGGAAACAGCTCCAAATATACTCTGCAGTGCTGAGAAATGGGACAGCCTCTGTAAGAGCTGTGCAGATCACCACAAATGATCCAAATCCGACCTACACTGGAGGTCTAATTTTAGGATTACAAGCTTTGACAACATCTCTTTAAATATGACACATTCCTCCTTCTGTGGCTAGGTCAAGTGTCATCAACAGTACTACCTGCACTTCCCTCAGCAGATCTCAGTCTATTTTTCACTAGCAATACAGCAAGTTCCAGGTGTGTAATGAGTAACAGAACACTGCAGAATTACAGAACAGCATAAGGTCAAGCTATTATGCGCTGAACCAGAAATTCTAAATGCAAATTAATCCAAGACAGCAGTGAAAATACCTACCCAAACTCTCAAAAGGAATTTGTTCCCTGGGGATTACCTACTGGAATGAAAGCACTTCATCTTTTATTCTCACAAATAATCCAAAATAAATTCATTTTCCCTGGTATATTTGAGAAGCATTTTCAGCTGAATTAAAGACAGTAGGAGACATTTCTCTCCTTCCATATTTTTATTATGGAAGGGAGGAAGGTATCTGATATTCATGCCAGAGGATGTGTCTTAGAATCTATTACTAATTAGAGAAGTCCAGCCTTGTCACTTAGGCTGCAACTGCCAAAGGGGAGCCAGTATATCTTCTTTCCAAACAGCTCAGAGCCCCGATAGATCAGCTCGAACACAGGAGGAACTGCAAATAATACAACCCAAAAGCCTGTAAGACCACAAAATATTAGCCACATTCTTTAAGCCACAGGGTTTTCTTATACAACTGCAATTTTTTAAATTCAAAACTGACAAGAGCTACTCCATCCATATATCTGTGCTCATATAACATTTAATACTTTGGGAAGGTACCTGTTACTTACCCAATGATTTCATTAACTAAATTCAGTTTGTGCTTTATTATTACGAAGCAGACATCGCCATGTGCAGTTTCTCCTACCCACCTACACACCACAGACATGAAACCACATTAATAAATTCAGTAGGCCAAAGGCAAGTGCTCATCATGACAAAGATTAGGGAGGAAAAAAAACAGTTTAACTCTCTGTGCTGCTACTGGTAGAAGCTGAGACTAATTAATACTTTCACTTTATGACATGAATTTCTAATGTAAAGGATTGTTTGAGGAACAGTCCAAGATCTGCAAAGCTGTATCTGTCCTTACATCCAAAATACTACTGTTTTCTCCAGTTTAAATTAAGTGTACTACCCAGCATAAACTCCAAGCCTGTAAAGAAACAGGAGACTGATTTAATATCCTATCTACATTCATCGATGCCAGTTCACACCATGTAAGTTCAAGTCCCACCCCTCACAGCCACCACACTTGCACACTCATCTTAGAAAGCCAACACATGGTCTTAATTCAACTATAAGATAACTGGTAACAATTAACATAAGGTTACTTTAACCCTCAGAAATTAAGCTACACGCAGTTGTATGGTCACGACTAAATAAATTGCTATAAAATTGTAAAGCAGGAAACATAGATCCTAAAATTCTCAATGCACCCCGCTAGAGGAATGTGGGTTTTACACTACTGTTCAGCAGCCAGGTTCAGAGAGGAACTGAGGATGTGGCTTCACCTTACACTTTATTCCCAGCAGGCTGAGGGCTGCCACGGGAGGCAGCGTCCTGCTCCTACCTGCCCTGCTGTCACGCGTCACCTCCCTTCACCTCACGCCAGATCTGGAGATAGAATCGGTTCAGCGAGCTGATCTGACAAACAGGGGGAGGCAGAGGGGGGGGATGGATAGCTGGGGTTTCTGACAGATCAGGTCACCAGGCCAATTAATCCCAAGGTCACTCTAGTTACTTTAAAGTACACCACAAATACGGGGAAGTAACGTTGATTTCAGCAGCGATCTACAGTTACATTTCAGGAGTAAAATGTAAAGCTGCACCTTGAAAGCTCAAATTGGTGGTGAAGTCAAAGGCAATGGTTTCGATTTGGGGCTTGCTTTCTGCAGGTAACAGAGCAAGAACTGCAGATGGGGGGGGGGGGGTGTTGGGGAAATCACCTTTTATTACCTAGCTGTTAGTAACACTAATACATTCACTTTGGTTTATGTTGAAGATGGCCACAGAGAAGGAGGAAATTTGGTCTTCTACTCTTTTGAAATTGGCTAACATCTTAAAATCTTTCTATTTCTACACACTGATTTTCACCATCTGTCCTGCACCACTTGCTGTTCAGCTTTCCCTCTTATTCCTCCCTATCTTTTTTCATACTGTACACTCCACACAGTTTCCAGAATCTTTTCCAAACCACCCTACCTCTTTTCCCTCTTCCTAACACTGCTAACTAGTATCACTACCTCAACAAGGAAAGCAACTGCATCCAAAGGAGCTCCACTGGGCAGAAAGGGTGTGCAGCCAGAGGAGAGGCACAGCACCTCTGCCACCAGCAGCCTGGATTTAGACTGGGTTACACTCACCACAAAACATTAAAAAACACTGCTAGTCACTTTGGTCTACACTTCTGTGCTGTCCCAGTTCTGATGCTGAGCTATACTCTTTAAGTTCGTCTTTGATGGAAGCAAATCACTAAAAGAAAAAAAAAAAAAAAATCAACACCTTATGCTGCTTAAAACTTCCCAGTTCCTTCACTCAGGCACTAATAAGAATCATCCCTATTCACAAATGCAAAGATTTGTTATCATTTTGCTTTATTATTATTTTGTTGATTTTTGTGGAATTAGGAAACAAAAAAATCTGGCTTGAAGGCCACTGAATCCCACATTTCCCCCATGCAGATATACAGAAATTTTCAGCTGTCATCATAACAATTCCTCAAGTTTTCTGAATCTATCTTTCAGCAGTTACATTCTACCTACTCTCTTATCTATTCTGGATATTTAGACGGAAAATTATTTGAGTGGGAGTTAGCTTGCTCTTCTCAAAGAGGATGACAAAGACATGTTGCTAAAAAGCATCTGTGCCTGTTCCATTATTAAAGGTCATTTTCTTCCAGTCAGCTCCTGCAGAGAACACATTATACCCTCTCAGATTTAATACTCTGCAACCAGCAACTCTGTATACGTCCTCAGGACTCCGTATACACTATAAAGAGTCAGTACCTACCACGTGTGAACCAAAACTCAAGCCTCTGATATTTCTGAGGCAGTTGATAATAGCTTGAGACATGTAAAAAAAATAGGCAAGTAAATCTCCTGTGTAGTACTACTACTGCCTGTACCTCCTATGGCTGCCTGGTACCCCTGCACTGTTGATTATCCTTTTAACCACTGTTTTAAGGCAAGTCATTAAAAACATTCTCTCTCTTTAGATTTATAAACAGAACAAGAAAGTGACTTAAAAAACTCACCCACTCCATTTTCTAATCTTTTTTTTCAAGAGCATTCCATCTAGCACAGAAGAAACTCTAGCCCGTTTACATCCATCAGCTAACAGAAGGGTAACGAATTCATCAATATTGCTAAAATGCGTGGGTACAGTACCATGCTGAATCATTTAGTAACTACATTTGCAGCAAGAAGAGCTCAAACAACCCGTCTTACACTGTCAGCAACCATCTTCCTGACGGAGGAAGAATGAATGTATTAAGATCACCCTCAATCTCATTATCCCTCTTGACGAGGTTGGTAGTGTCTCCACACACTGGTATTTGTGTACCAAACAAATAATGCCTGGTGTTGCTCCCCTCTGGACATCATCTTCCTTAGCAGAGCCACCTGCACACTTGCAAGAAGCTTTTGTTGCTCATTTTTTCTGCAACTGACATAAGGACCTGGCTTTTCCCTGCGTGTTAACGTCCAGGTCAAATATTTCAAGTCTTGAGTTTTCAATTTGAAAGGAAAAAAAAATAATGAAACAAAACCAAACCCCCACACATTGTTCCCTCAACACCAGGCTACTGCAATTCTTAGTGCCACAGATTTGACTCTGATTTTTTCTTTGTTATCTATTTACGAAGCTATGGAGGGATCACCTTCTCCCTCCAGCAAGAAGTCTTCCTAACAGTGAAAAGTTCTAAACATAAGAAAAGCTAAAAACTACCAAAATCAGTCAGTCTTAAGAGAAAATACATTATAACCTACCATGAAAGTGTAACTACCAGAAAAAGCCCCCACCTGTGGCTGGGACTGCAAGCAGAGTATCAGGGATAAAATGGGAGGGAGGAAACTCTATTATGGAGTACAATGGTATTAAGTTATTGTTCTCCTAACAGCAAAAGGAAAAGGTATTTATTCTTAAAAAAAAAAAAACAACACAGACTTAATAATATAAAGAAACAAAATTACCCCTAAAGCATAGATTAGAAACTACTTTGCTTGTTTTGCCTTGTTGGGGTACGCCAAGGCTGGTCTGCTCTGCTTCACTGCAGTTCTACAAATCCTAGTAAGTACACTGCACTTTTGTTTACACTTTCAGTTATAATGGTATCCACACTAATTAAGTCCAAGAATAAAAAGGGTTTTGTTAAGGTAGCCTTTATAAACCGAGTACAATTAATTCAACTCTCAATGCCTTAGCTTCCTTAATACAGACAATGTCTTAGAATACATACACTTACACATGTGTCTACATATCCTTAACTCCCACGGCTTAATTCAATTAATACCATTAAATCTTTAATGCTTAGCTTCAAAGGCTTTTTTTAATTTTTAATAGCTCTCATAGGTTAGCACGAATGTTTTAAGTCTTTCTACTATATTTTAAATAAACTCTTTTCTTTCCACTTTGATGTTTGCCTTTCTGACAACCTCCTTACTCTGTGAAGCTCCTGGAACTTTGTTTTCTGTGAAATTATGACATTACAAACTCAAAAAGATGTGTTAATCACCGAGCTGTAAGCAGGGTTTTTTATTTTTTTGCCTCTCACCTGCCCTCTGGGCTGGGAGTTGGCAACAGAAAGGCTTTCATCAAAACAATGTAGAAACCCATGGAGAGAGGATGCAACCAGGAGGGAGGGGGCTGTTATTTGCATCTGTTTAGCATGCAAGCAGCAGGCGGGGCTTAATTCTTTTTTACTCTGGTTTCCCATGAAAGGAAAAAAATGAAAAAGTCACCATATTTTATTGAAATAGTTAAAACAGGAGTTTTGACTAAAAGAGTACTCTGGCTTTAGGGAAGCACAAGCCCTGTGGCATTTAAACACATGTGTTTAATAGGCACTGAATACAGTTTTCATTGTAAAGCTCTGCCCATACCAATGGCATTACCATTACAGATTTGATCAGCTAAAGCTCTGGTTTATATATACATACATCTACACAGAAATACATATGTAATATACCAGTTCTGCTACCTGGTAAAAGTTCTGCTGTGAGCACACTGTGCTAACAGCAAGGCAACTTACACCAGTGTGTTTCTCCATTTCTCCTACTCTCACTACCTTAAGATTCCTACTCACCTTCCACTGCTCAATTACTAAACTAAGAATTTGTGAGACAAACAAGACAAAGTTTTGATGGTGCATTTCAGGCCTTTCTATGAAGCATAAACTAAAGGAAAAAAAAGGGGGGAAAAAAAAGTAGTAAAGCACAGACTTTCCTCCTTGTCCTTCAGGTTTATTTTTCTTCTGAATAAGAAATCCTTTCTTAAAATAAAACTAAAAATCAGCATTTCCAAGGTCAGGAAAAGGCACTATAGTATTATATACACTATCCAAGCTGACAGGAAAAAAAAAAAAAAAAAAGAGATTAAAAAGCTGGCTCTGTCCCAAGGCATCCAGACACAATTTTGTGCTGGCACATACATAACAAAAATATTTCTGCATTCAGGATGTTCAAGCATGTTTCTTGCATTTACACCTGGAAAGCCAACGTGCTGCCTTCAGCATCGACCAGTCCCAGATCAACGCATTCAAAGTGAAGTGTACGTCTGTACAGACTTTGCTTGATCTAGACCATAACCTGCAGGACAGAAAGCCCCTCATAAAGCATATTAAAAACAGTACGATGAGGACAACCTACAAAACTATCCTGCAAGCAGAGTTCCCACCAGGCAGAACACTCCCCAGCATTACACACCTTCAGTTATACAGCGTGTCTTGTCTTTTAAAGCTGATGGAAATACTCTCTTGGAGGCATCGTATGTATTATTGTGAAATTATGTATTTGTATTATTGTGAAATTAAATATATGCAGACACAATTTGTTGGCAGATAGACACCAAAACGTCAATTATCCTATTCAGTGTGCTTAAACCAGCAGGCGAGGCAAAAGGCGATTATTCACTAGGTAGCCAAATGTTCAAAAAAAGCCAGACATTTCAGTCTGTCTCAGTGTTTCACAAAGGGGTCAGTGATTTGTAAATTTTAAATGCAACACTTAAGCAGTTTTGCAGACTAAAAAAAATCCCCTCATCCTTTGATGCCATACCTCAGTGCTTCTCTGCAATAAAACGGTTGAAAAGTGATTTTGCTGCCACACAAGCTTTTGTACTTTGGCTCCTGTAAAATTTAAGAATTCTGAAAGCCAAGTAAAACCAATTATAAACATTCCTGTATTTTACTTCCTTAGTAAATCTCCCCAAAAGAACCAATAAACATATAAACACAAATATTTTTCAGAGAATCCACACAGGTACCAAGACTTTAGAAATCTTCATAGAGCAAATGCTTTGCTGAAAAAGTATAAAAACCATGGGCTGCATAATTATAGTCCAGTGCCACAACAGTCTCCCTGTTCTTCTGAATAGCTTGTAGAAGCTTCTCCTTTAAAAATATACAGAAGAAAGGTGTAGAGATTCCCAAAAACTACAATTACAATATTAAATATTGATTCCTGATATGCATTTGCCTACTTTTAACAAGAGAAGTACTTCATGTCACTTATGCTATTTATCTAAAAACATTCCAGCAGAGGCAGTATCTTTACGTTCCGAGAAACACTCTCCCAAACTGGCAGACAAAATTTAACTTAATGAATTCTGCTCAACAACAGCAGCAAAAAACCCAGTAACACTTCTCGTCAGTAATGAGCATTCCAAGCCCTTTTAAAAAAAAAAAAAAATCACTGCAAGAAGCATAGTATTACAAGAAGCAATCATAAAACCATGCAATAAGCCAGTATGGGCTCAGAAGGCAAACACTTCAGTAGATAACAGATGTGAGTCTTATGCTTTCAAATGGTTATTACAGAAAGAGGTTTTTATCAAATGGTGAAATACCTGGGCAGGGACATTTTAAAGATTCACCAGATCTTCCCTAGAAATGCACAATTCCAATCTCTCTCTCTCTAAACAGACATTAATTACTATTCACACTCCAGCAATGTCACAAAATGGTAGGGTGTTTCATTGATTAATTGGCTAACTGAATAATTAAAACCATTAAATTTCTGTTTTTCAAATAATAATTCAAGTGCTTTCCTTTACATATACCACATGATAGAGAACACTCTGCTTGACCATCCATCAGAGAACAGGCAGGCGTGTTAAAATAACCCTATTTAGAACAGAAGGATAAAGATTAATTAATGATCTTAAATTTTAGCTGATTTCACAGGGTTAGATAAAACATCTCTGCCTCAGTGCTGTTGTCACAAGCCCCATCCCTGTCCAAACAGAGCTGAAAGTTAGTAGAAAGGTGGCTGCAGCAGCAACTGGGTCAACAGATTTGGCTGAAGAAATCCTCACTACTAAAAGAAAAAAATTAATAAAAATCAGAATGACAAAACTAAAATGCTGCTTGGGGCCTGTACACCCAGTTAGCAACACACAACCAGCCACTGGAGAACAGATTTCCTACCTACAAGGAAAGATGTTTGAGGGAGTCCTCCATGCCTGCATCCCAGGGGAGGAAGTCGTCTTTAAAAATACTTTGTTTTGCCTTTCCCTAAGGAATATTCAAACTGTATACATCTGTTATTTTAGTGGTGTTTTGTTCATGAGGTCCCACAAACAAAGGTCTTATTTGTGAACTGTACAACCCTTACACCAGCAAGCAATTACTCACGCAATTAGGCCCAATGAAGTCAGAAAAACTGTTTGAGAAAGAAATTTCTTGCCAACCTAAGGGTTGCACAATCAGAAAGAAAAAAAAAATACATAACAAAAACACGGAGGGGGATAAATTGTATCTGACAAAAACTACAATCAAGAAATAGCTGGTGACAGATTGTTATTGAAGTACAAGGAAGTGATTTAAACAGTCAGGAGCAGCTGTAATAAGATTATACGATCCTCTGTTAAGATTCTTAAAATGTCTTTGTTCTTGCAAAGCTATGAAAAGACTATTGCCCTTGTGAAGGTTCAGAAAGTACTAAATTGATGTTAAATCGAGAAATCAGTATGATTTCAAAGCCAGTAAAGGAGGAAAATGTAGAAGAACATGCCTGACATCATAAGCACCTTTGTCACCCACGGTGACACTTTAACCAGCACGGGTATAACATATATTGTGGTGTTTCTCAGTGGCAAAACTCAACCAGAAAGAACAGAGCCAACAAAAACTGAGCTCACTCTGCTTCTGTTTCTGCTTTTTCAATAACAAAAACTAGAGGTTTGATTTGAGAAGATGTTACATTATGTAAGTGACATCTTCAGAACTGCAGGAAAGTCACTGTAAGGTTATACTGCAGGGAGATGAAATCAACGTCTGGCTGTTGAATTGATCTGGAGAAACAGATGTGGCATTTTAGCCATGACCCCCAAACTCCACCATCTATCTTCAAGAAGTCACTCCTAGAACAACAGGTCCAAAAACTGGCCATGAGTGTCACTATTCAGTGAAAAAAAAAACAGGCAAGCAAGTCTTCTGAGTTCTGTCTTGAAGGATGGACACAAAACATCCCTGGTAAGGTGCCTGACATGTTTTTAAACTAATAAGCAGGTTTGAACTTTTAAAAAAAATAATTATTACTTAATTTGTACAAGTATTGCTCATTGAGTGCTGCACAATAAGGATAAAATAGCAAATGATTCACAGATTAATATTTTACTATAAAGGATAAGAACAGACATTTCCACTGAAAATTAGGTCTAAAGATGATTAAATCTGAGCCATAGGAAACAGAATCACAGAATGGGTTGGGTTGGAAGGGACCTCAAAGATCATCTCATTCCAACCCCCCTGCCATGGGCAGGGACACCTCCCACCAGCCCAGGTTGCTCCAAGCCCCATCCAACCTGGCCTGGAACACTGCCAGGGAGGGGGCAGCCACAGCTTCTCTGGGCAACCTGGGCCAGTGTCTCACCACCCTCACAGACAAGAATTTCTTCCTAATATCTTGTCTAAATCTCCCCTCTTCCAGCTTAAAGCCATATGTGACCCGACTGGAGGGAGGGACCAGGACTGCTGTATCAGTAAGCACTAAAACAGATGTATACATGTGCTAAATACAAGGAAATTATGACAACAAGAAAAGCAGGAGACAGAAGTCAAAAGGACAAAAGCCAGCTCTGTACCATGCCTACAGAAGCAGACAGCAGTCAAGCCTTCTCCTGCCTGGGTCACCCTCCAAACCTATTCTACTTCTCATGCCTTGTATGTTCAGTATTTACGATACAGTTACATGACAGACAACTCAGCCACTGCAGACAACGTTAATAAAACAGCATTTGGAGGACAGACAGGAGCAGCCAACAACCGTGGAAGAAAACTGCAGAGGTCACATGCAAAAATGACAACTAATTACTTCAGGCATCTCAGGGAGCTCTGCTCCTAACCTTGGAAGGAGAATCATTACTTGAAAATAAATCGTACGCACCAGGACAAGGAAATATACTGAGTTTGAGATTCTGTAGAACATTCTCAGCCACCTCCACCATAAAACATAAATAAGGAGAGCCTACAAAGCAGAGACGCATCCAGTTGTTGGCTGGGACTGGTTTTACCCAGTGGCACTGCTCGGGCTGCCAGCGGGGACCTGCTCCTGCCCGAGCTCTCCTCTGCTTTGTGCTCCTGATTCCCCACCTGGAAAGAGCTGGCCTGCAAGCCAAGGCACAGGCAGTGTGAACAGACCTCAGCTGACCTTGAACACCAGCTCAAGGCAGCAGTTAGAGGCATTTATGTTAACAGCCCTGGGTGACATGAAAAGAGATATACACACTATTAACAATTAACGCAGCAGAGGGCATTGGTTCTGAGATCAATTCTTCAGTTCAACTTTTGTAACACCACCAAAAAAACAGAGCTAAAAATTATCTATACAGAAGAAAAGCATTTCACCAAGTAATATTTCCATATAAAAATGCACAATAGTGAATTACAAACCAAATTCTGGTAAACATCTTTAGTTTCCAGTGACACAACATACTTTTATATGAATTTTCTAATCATTCTCACTCCACTAGGAGATATTTACATGCATTTAACCTTGTGGTACCTCTGAACATATATACCATAGTTTGAAGGAACTCAAGCTCAGTAATTTAAACTACTCTTTCCTTAACTGCCTACAGCCTCTGGGTACCTACAAAAAAGCACCTCAGAACTGTTTGATCCAACTATTTTGCCTTTTATCAATAGTTTGGAGCGTTGTCATAAAATAAACCAAACGTCAAATTTGAAAACTAAAGCCAAAACTGTTATCTGCAAAATTATAAATACGCAAGACCAGCTTTTCTGTATCTTTCTACCTCCTGCACCACTCACCGAGATGCTCAACTGCAACAAACACCTAGTTCTAGATACACCCTGAGGCTGGGGTCTCTGAATTCACTTACTCTGACGTACAAGCACTCCGAATTCCACCCGCCCGATCAGGAAAGCAATCCTGTAACAAGCCACCTAAACTGGTCATTTCTGAGACTTTTTATGGTCTCCTGCTCAGCACACAGCAGTGTGTAACCGAACTGCAGCATACCACTGGCAGCAGACCTACAATTAGATCTAGCAGGTTTTTATTCTAGAGGACAGCATACATGTTGTTCTCCTCCGTGGTGTCTCATGCCTTCTTAATGAGCAGCCAGGCTACTGAAATACACAAAAAAAACCCGCTGTTCTTTGAAGCACTTAAGACAGCAGGATACTGGTACGTTTCGATATTTTCCCTGCATAGATCAGAGCAAGGCAAAGTGGAAAAAGAACATTACAGACATTCATACAAACCAGGCACCTTTCATTTTCTATTAGCAAGATCCCAAGAGACAATTTAGCGCTCTGCAAATATGGCACTAGAAGACTGGAAAGTTGCTTCCTGAGTATTAGTCATTAAATAAAGATTTTTAGAATGATTTATATTCTTCTGGAGCAGGTAAAACCAATAGCCATTTCCCCATCCTACATCTGAGAGCTAAAAAAAAAAATCAAGATCATGAATATTATAACTACTCTGTAATGTATTTCTCCTAAAACAGATTATCACTTAATGATTTCTCTCTCAAAAAAAACCCCAAAACACCAATTTCTGTATCAAGAAAGACTATCAGCATTTTAATGGCGAAACAAATTAGGCCTTTGGCATTTCACAGCAGCGATCCAAGATTTGAGGCTTCTTAAAAGTTCCAAGTTTTAAAGCAATCAAATGGCTGACAGCTGGAACAAAATTAGCATGATTAACAAGTTATGTAAATACCGATACGGTCAGTACAAGCAGAATTCATTATCCAGCACTGCTTGCATTGGACATCAGATGTTTGTCACCTAATCATTAAAAATGACTGTAGGAATAATGGGTGTGAAAAAGAACCAAACATGAACATCACCATCCGGGCTAGTCAACAGCCAGGTCTCTGATACCTCTTCTCTTTTTAGGACCACCAGGCAACTCACAGACAGGACTTTTCTTCCCCAGATATTACCCAACGCCACTTAGCTCCTACCTAGAGCACAGGTCAACTATTTTTTTCTAAAGAGAGAGGTCCATCCTGTTAATATCACACTATATTTCATTTCTTAAAGGCAGATATTAGTTTTCATTTGTCAGCACATATAGAAGTCAAGCTAATGTGTAGGAGAACCATCCTCACAGGAGGATGATGTCACGTAGTACTTTATGGCATGGAGGAAGTTACAATCAGCACCCCTAAATCAAACTTCCTGAAGTAAAATTGCAGTCAGTCCAGCCTTATCGGAATTCCTGGGCAGGAATGCATGCTCATGGTTAATTTGTACTTGATAATTTTTGATAACATAGTTAAATATTTAATATATGGAAGATTATCTCTGAAACCCTATCTAACTAGTTTACCATTATCCTAAGTTTATAAAAGAAAACTCATCAAAAAGTTTTGATTCTTCACAATAAAACACTATATATGAGTTTGTTAGAAAATAATGTATACGAGAATTGGCCAAAACCAACATTTTTACAAGTTCTTCCTAAATAGGCTGTATTTTGTTAAAGATGTCATCATAATACATTTATATTTTAAATCAAAAATCATCCCAGCATCCCCATATTTTACATCCCAACAATCCAATTTCCTATGACCTTGCCTGGCACAAAACACAGCACCACACTGGAATTATGCAAGAGTTCCACATTACCATGCAACATGTATTTCGCGGAGAGAATAATAAAACTTAATCTTCTGGCCTGATTTGCATTTTGAACTCCTAAAGCCAGCCTCTGCATCAGGCCCTTCACATCCACAACATCCTTTAGCAATCCAAGTCAGTATTTTAGGCCTCCTGTTGAAAATGTATGTGTGTATATGTATATTATATATATATAACTCAGGTTATTTTCCTAGTAGATTAAGAAACGCATCCAATCAATGTAAATTTTAAACACAACTTGGTTTTTCAGATCAGTGATGATGCCATACTTAAGAAGGGGAGGGGGGGAAGCATTATATACCCCCTGGCCAAATAAAATCGAGACTAAATGTTACCAATACGCCTTATAGCTTTAAATTAGCAAACTCCCATGGTAGGTAACCTGTGATATAAATGTTTCTATACACTTAATAATAATAATAATGCTTGATATAACACAGCACGCTACCCAAGAGCAGTCTGTAGCACCAACGGCACTGCAGGACTGAAATATATAAATATATATAAAATAAAGCTTTAAAAAATAATTAACAGCAGTACTCCACATCTTCCAAACCGAGGGGATATTACCGGAAAAGTAGAATCAATCGCTCCCCGCCACCGTGAGGGCTCAGGGAGGGACACGGCGGCCCGGAGCCCCCCACCCCCGGCGGAGCGGCCGCCGCCATCCCCCGCCGCCCCGGCCCCGCCGGCTGCCAGGGACGCGGCCGGCACGGCAAGGCAGGCCCGAACTTTAGGAAAACCCTTCCGGTGGCTGCCGGGACGGAGCCCACACCCCGAGAGGCGAAGGGCCGGGGCCGATCGTGTGTGTGTGTGTGTGTGTGTCCCTCGCCCCTCACCGGCAGCCCCGGCCCGGCGGCCCCGCAGGCGCGCTCCCTGCTCCCGCGTCCCCGCCGCGCTGCCATGATGGGCAGTGACTGTTGCTGCCCACTCCATGGAGACAACAAAGGCCACCCAAAGCCCCCCGCCGGGGCTGCCCTCCCGCCACACCCCACCTGCCCCGGCCCCGCGGCCCTCCGCCGCCACCTCAGCCCCGCGGCCGGCCGCCGGGCCCCGCTCCATCCCCGCGGGGAGGCGCGGAGAGCCGGGGGGGCCCTTCCCGCGCCCACCCCGCACCCCGCTGCTGAGGGGAAAGGCGGGGGGAGGCTCTTCCGCCGCCGCCGTCCGTCCCCCCCTGCCGCCCCAAGCACCCCGCGGCTCCCGGACTGACCTGGCGCTGCGTGCGGAGGGTGCGAGAGGAGCGGGGAAGGGGCCGCGGGAGGCGCGGAGGGGGTGTCCCGGTGCCCGGCCGCCGCCGCCGCCGCCTCTGGCTGGGTTTGACACCCACACGCACCATCCAACATGGCGGCGGCCGGGGGGAGGTGGCGGAGGAGGCGGAACCGGCGGCTGCGCGCGTCCCCGAGGCGCGGCCACGGCCCGGGCGCGGCGCAGGGCGGGGGTAGGGGGACAGCGCTGCGTGTCCCCGCCGCCACTGCCCGCGGACGGGGTCCCTTCCCTCCTCCCCGCCAGCACGGCCTCCGCCGGCCATGGCGGTCCCCTCACAGCCGGGCCCGCCGCCCTCCCGGCCGAGGAGCGGTAGGGGCAGGCGGCTGTGGGGATAAGGCAGGAGAGGGCCCGGCTCCTGCTCCCGGGAAGCCGAGGGGACCCCATTTTGGGGCAGGGAAGCGCGGCTTTGCAGGCAGGAGAGGGGATCCCCCCAAAAAACAGGGCCCCGGGTGGGCTGCCATGACTCGAAGGGGCTCCATCGCCTCACACAGCGCAGTCACCGCGCCCTCCAGAGAGGCCAACGCAAAACAAAATGGGTTGGGGGACACTTTGTGGTCGCCACAGCAGTGATGGGAAGGGGGCTGGATGGAGGGACATGGGACACGAGCTCCGTCCGGGTGGGCTGAGCACACGTCCTCCCCTCTGGGGTGACGGGTAACGCCATGTCCGGGAGGGCAGGCTGGGGGAGGCCAGGGCGCTCGACTGAGGCTCTGCCATCGTCAAACCGTCGGACAATTCCAGGAAACGGGACATGGCGGAGCAGGACACGGCCGGAGCTGCTGGGGTCAGGGAGAGGCTGGCTCGAAGGACTCCGCTGCTGGCTCAGCTGGCTCCGGGTAGTGCCACTGGTCATTTAAACCCCAAACTCTTGAGGAATCGTGCCTTACTCAAGCATAACAAAACAAAGGAAACTCAGAGCAAAATTCGGTGTATAAAGCATTGCTTTTCGAGTGAAAAGGGAGGTCAGGCCAAGCGTGGCAAGCATAACCCAGCCCTTTCTCCCATGGAACCAGTAGCAAAATTCCCACTGACCTCAATACAGGGTGGAGGTTTAAATAGGGAATAAGAGGGACTGCAGTGAAACACCGAGTAAGCTGCGCCGAAAGCAACTTGCTTAGAAACGCTGCAAGTTTAAATGCTCTGAACACCATCTGGTAGCTGGGAAGCCAACTCTTCCGCAGCGAGCTGTGATGCTGGCTGAGCTGTTAACCTTGAGCTAGGCAGAATTAAATTCTGGGTGAAAAAACTAAAGGATCGGCACGCTATCAGCAGGAGCTGAAAGCATACTTCCCTCTTTTCATCTTTAGAAGAAAATGGCAATGATGGAAACCTAATGCTTCTGTGCATGTTCATTAATCCTAATGATTAGGTGCTGACAGCTCTAGAGAACTAAAAGAAAGTTCTTGGTTAAAATAAAATGGGAAGAACAAGATTGTTCCTGCTGCCTTCTCTCCTTCCTTCCTTCCTTCCAGGTCTGTGCAGACAGCTCTGAAGCAGTCAGCAGTTTCCTCTCCATTCCCAGCTCCATCCCAGGTGTCTCTGTCTACAGCATTAGTGTATGAATCAACCAACCCAGCAACGAGCTCCCGCAGCTGGCATGCCTCTGTCAACAAAACTGTATTTTCTATCAACTAGATCAAGCCACTTTAGTGCAAGCAAAACAAGCCAGCCAAGGAAAATTACACTTATTTTTTTATTTACACCCATGTTAACACTTTAAATCGTGGTGTTCCTGTGGCACTGGCCAGGTCCCTGACCAATACAGCTGCACTAGCGGAGATTTGCCCAGGATGATCCCTTCTGGTGGTCCTCTGAGGACATCCCAGGTGAGAGGGGACTCAGGACAGTGGACCTATGGCTGTTGTTTCACACTAGGAACAGGAGGTCACTGCCTTCTTTTTGCTCTGTGATTTCAAACCCAGGAGCTAATGTAGAAAGCTTCCACCCAGCGCTGCCCATTCTCCTCTGTCTTTCTCCCCTTAGAACCCTTCCCCCCTCCCTCCATCCCTCTTTCAAGCAGGCTGTACCACACCTTGGATGTTGACCCGAGCTGTTCTATCACATCATTCCCAGCCCACAACATTTCAGCTGTGTTGGCAGAGCCAGAGTTCAAGGCCATTATTTGCAAAATGGGTACAGCATCACAATCCAACAGCCACGGCACCTCCCTGGTAGCTACGCCGGCAGCGGAGCAGCCCACGTGGAGAAAGTGGATGCCGGCAGTGAATCCAGTGAGTGGAATAGAGGGGCTGTTGCCTGGCAAGGAGCAGGGGGATAAGGAGCAGAGCTGCAGTGCCATGTCTGGTATGCAAGAGACTCCCAGCAGAGACAAGGCAGGCGATGCCTCAGCCTCCTCCCAGCCACAACTGCCCTCCCAACTAACCTAGGGAAGAGTGGCTGCCAGGAAGCCACAGGAGGGCCTGTTCCACAGCCACCACGAGAATATCGCCCACACAGCGACTACCGCCACGTGGGGCTGAGCACACCACTAATTAGCTAATGAGTTTGTTCCGAACGTCTGGCCACGGTGTGAGTGACAACAGGAACAGCACTTGAAAAAAGCACTGAACAATGACAAGTACGTTCGTCTCTTCTCGCTGACCCCAGCCCTGCATTAACAAATAGGTCACAAACAACGGTGCTTTACAGCCATCTAATCCTCCAGCCATATGTCGGCTGACCGAAAAAAAATACAGGGGGGGGGAAAAAAAAAAGCTCTGCAAAAATTCTAAGGAAAACTTGATAAATATATCCCTGCAGTTTCAAATTTGATTTCCTCACTCTATTGTTTCTCATTTCCTGAGAGCTGGCTCGGTGGATCACATTTTCTGCTTCTGTCTCCAGTGCTTGTAACCAAACAAGACTGAATCTCATTACCCTGATGCATGGCTCTAGCTGTACGCAATCCAATCTCTACATCACAGTCATTTTTGCTCCATTACTGATTTTCCTTCCCACTCCTTGACTTATAGGTCTTCAGATGAATCAATTCAAAAATAGAGACTAGCATCATCTAATGAAGGTGTGTTTAATTGCAGCACTTAAGTCCATATTAAGCAGCTAAGTAAGAACCTGCCTCGTGTCTCAGGAAGGTTGGGCACCCTCCACTCACACTGACTCCAGTGGGAGCTGAGTGTTCCTCAGCTTCCCCTGAGAAGCCACATGCTTCTGCATGGGGTAAATAGGGACTAAAGTCCTTAAGCGCCCAATTTTAGAAATCTGCTAATTAAATAAGAATCTGGGCAAATGCAATCATTATTGTCCTTGGAGCCAAAGAAGTCAGACATTTCTCAACAAGCACAGGCCCTCTTCTGAATTTTCTGAGCTGTCTGCATGTTGCTGACAGCAATACAGAATACATTCAGATTTGTACAAAGCAGTGTTCACCCTAGGTTATTCCCTCCTGGATTTATGAATATTTCATTGAAATATGCAAAGTTGGAGTTACGCTCTTGTCTGCTCTGATCAGACACATGGATCCACAGGGTCTGCAGCCCTACCACGTATACAGGATTTGTCTACAAGCCAAGGAGAACCAAAATAAAAGTTTAGTTCTCATATTTAGTTTGGTTTCTTCAAACATCTTTAAATAAGTGTAGTTATAAGGGACAAAAAAATCAGAAAGGTGGTGAATGGGGGAGAGAACAGCCCAGTAAGCCTGTGCTTGAGCTCAGCTGGAATCAACCCAAGTTTAATCAGAATAGAGCGTGCTTATGGCCAGTGCAAGGGTTTTAGTTTCATTTAGTGATGCAGACAAACTTGTAGAACTGTTTCCAATGCAAATGTTCGTTTTGACATGTTCAAAATTAATACACCTCTAATATGGGCTTTCAAAACAGACCTTTTCTGAACATGTTAGCAGATTCATGAAAAGAAGAGAGAGAATGCAACCCCAGCACATTCTGGTTTTCTCGAAATGAATATACACTGACAGTGCAAGAGGCAGCGACGTTTGAAATGTGCTTAGTTCTAGTAATTACCAAGTGTGGTGTTTCTTTAGAAGTTAGAGCCATTTGCATCTGTGGGCACCTTCCCTCATTCCTTTCTCCTTACTGCTCTGGAGGTGCAGTTTCTCCCCATGCCACATTGAGAAGCCAAGGCTACTGCACTGCTTGCATTAAATCCCACTAAAGCCTCAGGGTGAAATTCCACAACAGTTTTAATTGACCTAAGTCATGGTGTTGTGGTTCCTGCCCTTCCTCCACCACCCATTCCCGTTCCCTCCCTACCAGCTTGTACCATCTGTGGTGAAGACTACTCACTTTTTTTTTTTGAGGGGGGGAAGAGTTACTTCTCAGCCAGTTTAGCTCCCCAAACCTGCTCACCAGAAGGTCAGGTGAGCACCCACATGAGCAGAAAGGGGGGGACAGCACCGCTGCAGGGCCCCACTGATTGGTGAGGAGGTATTTTTCTTGTTTAATAAGATACAATCAGCATATTTGACCTAAAGAGTGTGGCTTTACTGCTTGCTCCCAGGCTGGAAGCACTCATCCATTGGGACTGTCTGCATAGTTTTGAGTGGCAGACTCTGGCCCGGTGTATTTGTAGTGAAGATGGACTCATTTAGCGTTCCCATCTGGTTCCCCAAAGCAAATCGCTAAGGCAGAGCCTGTAAGCCCATGCTGGAGGACAAAGATTCCCTTGTGGTTGGTACAGTTTGTACTGTCCCTCTTGATTTCCTCCTTGCCATGACAAAAGGACTTCCTGCCAGGAAGGAGCTGGTCAACATCACCCATCAGAGCTCCTCTTCATCATTCCTGCAGCCACTCATAGAATGTCACCCAAAGAGCTGGGCCCTCCCTTCCGCCCCAGGCCCATGCTCAGACCAATTGAGGCTTCATAATAACAGTTGGATGACTTGTGTTGTTGCACAAGGATCTCACATGGCCAGGGATTATCCTCACTCCTCCCAGTTGTTTCTCACCTTGAGGGAAACCACCCTGTGGGGCTCATGATGAGGAAAGTATCAGGAGAACAAAAGGAGCTGTACTCCTGGCTCTGCAGCATCATCTGGAAATTGGGTCTCCCCTCATCCTGGTGGGGTGGGACAGTGATTTGGGCTGGTCCTATCTGGCTGGAGAGGGGGTCAAAAAGACTTTGTACACCCACAGAAGATGGAGGGGAGAAGTGAAGTGTATCTACAACCAAGCAGCCAACCAGTGGTCACTGCTGTCAGAGGACACAGTGCACTCAGGTACAAAGAGTTTCACATTTAAGCACACAAATCCAGGGCCCGTGAGAAAAACCCCACCTTGCCTGCAGGAGGTAAGTGCAGTGATTCACCTACCACCTACCCAGGGTGAATCAGGGGTACCGAGACCGGAATCAACATTATCACACCAGTGTGGTGCTCATAAACATGGAGACTTGGGGCATCATCTGGTCAACAGGAGCTTCCTTCATGCCTGCTCTGCTCCTAGAGCACCCAACAGCGAGCCATGCCTGGCAGCACAGGCTGTCTGGAAAATCAGATCTGTTTAAAACCCTGGGGACTAAGCTGTATAGCCTCACTATATGGCTACAGCCATTTTTAGCTCCAAAAATTTCATAGTATTGCTCTCAATCACAGTAGCAAAGATGAGACCCCTGAAGCAGACCAAGTGCTGGAAGCTGGAGGTGTTTTGAACTCTGTCTCTTCTAAACCAAGGGATTGGTGACACAGTGCTGCCATGTCCCTGGATTACAGCTAGACACCCATCACCAGTTATCACAGCTGAAAAACTGGTAGTTTTTTGACAGATGAAAACTGAGGGCTGTCTGTTCAGTTTGTGCTTGCACAGCACCCAACCAGTCACTTAATTACTTTGCCCAATTTCTAGGTTTCCAATTCCCACTTCTGCACTTGACTTCCTCCGTTCCCAGGCTCACAGATCCAGTTGCAACTTTCATATCTGCATTCATGGTTGTGACTCTGAGCTTGTCACTGCTGCCCCATCACAAAGAGGCTTCCTGGGTGTTCTCATAATGCAAGAAAACCCCTAAATTGTGTCGCAGAGCTGTAAATTCATGGCCCCTGTCTAATCAACAAGCAGACTAAAAAAATTCACCAGCTGGGCTGGAAGAGATTCATGACAAACCAACAGGACTCCACAAAGCAAACAAACCACACAGTGCTGCAGGCAAGAATTTCTCAGGAACACGTTCAGTTCTAACGCTATCCATCCAAGCTGCTCCAAGGATCAGTCCTGCTGGACAACTGCTCTGGGGGCTCCTCAAAACTAGGTGGTTTCCTTGTCCATCTTCAATGACAGCAGGTTGCAGTAGCCATTTGAGCATCTTGGCTAGTCAAGCAGGTTATAATTGGCTGTAATTAGCACTCCTACAAGCTTCCACATTCTTATGGACTGAATGAGATGGAGAAACACAGGATGGCTCCCTGACCTGGCGAACATTAGAGGAAATCAAAGGAACCCATTCCCTTCTGATCTTTGGAAATCAAACATCTCTGTGATCAGAGAAGGTAAAAGGCGAACACCAGCGTTGCTGGGAACTGGCTGTGCACAGCCCAGTTTCTTCTGGGGCACAAACCACAGCGGCCTCAACCTCAATCAAAAATAACTGCAAAGCAAGTTGCTACAGACAGTAGGTTTCCTCTAACCCTCAAGAAGCCTCTTCTTATGCTTGTATGTCACTCAGAGCAGGGGGGTGCAAACCCTGGTGCAGCCACACTAGATTTTAGCAGTACTGAAAGTGGCCTTCAGTGAGATGCATAAACTGAATAACCCCATCAGTGAGGGCAAGAGCCAAATAAGCTTAAACTGTGTGATGTATTGAAAGCCCCACATCTGTCACCTGTGGGCTGCAAGAACAGTTCATGACACCTGCACAGCTAGGCTGAAAAGTGCTTTACACTCAGCAGGATCTTAACCACTTGGAAAGGAAGGGCTGTGTTGTGCAGATGATTTCCTCCACTGAAGCCACCAAGCTGACCCTCAAAAGAAAATGGACAGACACTTCCATGCAAATGCCCTGTGTGTCTTGCTCTCTATTATCCTGCTTACAGTCCTTCCTCACAGGCACGTTGTGAGAAGTGGGTCTGCATCAGGTTTTCCAGCTTGTACTTGGTTATCATGAGAAAGAAACGTGAAACTCCAGTGTTTTCCCCCCAGACCTGGCAAGACCTCCTGTGTTGCTCTAAAACGAGAGCTTATGGGGAGTCAGGAAACTACAACTGTCATTTCAAGCTACATCTTACAGACACAGCTCTGGCTCAGGAAGTGGCCAAGCCCCACACTGCTGGGTCCTTGGAGAACATAATGAAATACGTGTCTGCTTACCCATTTCCAATACTTGTCCTCCAGCATTCATTATGGACCGCTACTGGTGTTGGGATTCTGGACTGGACACCTTTGGTTTTAAGCAGGACTGATGCTTTTATCTTCCAACACTCTGGCTTCCAGCCCTGCACTTCAAACCTGCGTGGGTGTCATCTTTGAAAGCAGAGGCAAAGTGCAGCACTCGCATTCTGTTCCTCAGCTCTCCTGAACAGGCTGTCATGGATTTTCCCAAAAGCTCCATCCCTGTACACCTTCCCCCAAACTCTCCATTAACCATCACATTTCACACCCTCAAGGCTAAAGCCTCTACTAAGCCTTGTAGCCTCCTCCCAAACACACAGCAGGACACCATCAGGTAACACTAATATGACAAGACAACACGTGCACATAACACACCGTTACATCAGGCTGCCACCTAATCCTTAGTTCCACAATCTGGTATGGCAATTGGATGTGCAAAGCCTGCAATGACCAAGCCTGTCAGCCAGCCACAGCTCCCCAGCAAAGCCCAAAAGCCAGCAAAACCCAAACCCAGTTCCTCTTTCAGCCTCAGAGAGGAAGAGAGGGAAGGAAGGAGGGAAGACAATAAATCTGCATTTCAGATGCTTGCTGAAAGGAACACTTTATATAAACACAGAAATATAACCAAGCATTCTGCTATATACTTCGCTAGATATTGCAAGTGCACTTCTTTGTGTGGATGTGCCATACATATACCTGCATGGGAAGGGTTTTTATTACCTGTGGTAATGTTAGTGCCTTATATCACTCAGCCCACAAGCCCAGCCGGAGCCGCGCTGCAGGGTGAGCCCAGCCACGCTGTTCCTTTGCCATCAGCTTCACAGGGAGGTGGCCCAGGTCCCCAGTTTCCAGGGAATCTCACCAACTCTTCCATTGAAACAAATGCTGTCATTTCCAGCACTGCAGGAATGTTTCTAAAGAAAGCAATGCCTTGACTTTCCATTTAAAATGAAGAATTGCCTTGTAGGAGTGCTGCATGGAGCATTTGCAAAGAGCAGCAGAAAGCAAGAGCATGCATCTTGGAGCTATCCCCTGAGCAGTTTTTCTTTAAAACAGTCAGGCCAGACCCTGGTCTCATTTACACAGGCAGATATCTAGAGAGGCTTTAGTGAAATTACCCTGGATTTCCACAGCTGATGCGTCAGAAATCGCAATCCAACGGAGCCCCAGGGAAGAATCCATCAGTTTTATTGTGGCCTCCCAAAGCCCTTTGCTCACTCTTTCCTCTTGCCTTGCACAGGCAAAAGCACCACTCAGGAAAATGGCATGAGAGAGGGCTGTGCCACCAAAGCAATGGCAGCACCTTTATTTAGCTCAGTTTTCTAAAGGGGGGAAGCAGATGCAGTAGCATTGTGCAGGTAGGGACAGGCAAAGCCACACATGTGGATTCCTTTGAGGCTGTTTGCTCATTTCAGATCAAGCTGGTGACAGCTTGGGCAGAGTTTTCACAGCTACTTCATTGCTAAACATTTCCTGAAGATGGGCAAGAAGTCACAGTAATGAGGAACAGCTCAACCCTATATCAGGCTTCAGAGAATCCATACCCCACCACCACCTTAAGGTCCAGCTGTATAGGAAAAAAGGCTGCCCCGGACACTGTGGCAGCAGGAATAAATCAGAGTGAAAGCAGAGCTGGGGGCTCTGGGAGCCTGGAGGAGACTCCCGAGTGCATCGCCTCCTTCCCGTAGGGAAGGGCGGTACGGAGCAGCCGGGGAATCCGCAGCTGCACCTGCATCCGTCGCCGGTCAGACACAGAAGGCTTCAGTGCTCCATCTTCCCTCCGCTTCCTCCCTCTTGTCTTCCCCATCTCTCCCCTGAATAGGCGGTTTCAGGAGGAGCACAGTGCCCGGATTCTCTTGGGTTTTACAGCGCATCCGGCGCTCCGTGAATTATCCCGGCGGGCCCCACTCCAGCAGCCTCCTCCTCGCTGCCCGGCACACCGCCAGCCCGGCCGGGGATGCAGCAACACGCACATCCTCAGCCCGAGGAAGCAGCAGGCGAGCGAGCCACCTCCCTCCGGCCACTGCCCCTCCACCCTGGGCTGTCCCCATGGCTGACTCACACCATCTGCCCTGGCACTGACCAAAACCTGTCCCTTCTGCACACCCGCTCCTCTCAGCGCCGTGAGCTCAGCCAAAGCGAGCCAAATGCCCCATGGCTGAGTCCCAGGTCACCTCTGCACCGGTGGGCCCCCAAGTTCCTGCCTGGGATGTGTCACCCAGGCATGTCCCCCCAAAACAGCCCTGTGGTGACGAGGCACCTGCCCAAATCAGCCCCCCCCCACTCCTCCAGCCAAAGCAGCAGCATAGGTATGGTGCTGAAGGAGGAACCATGGACACTCTTGCCATACTTCCAGTTGAAGGCATGACATGAGCTCTGGCTTAACTTGTTATTAATAACTTCTTTGTTAACAAGCCAGCCCTAAGGAGGAACTGAAATTCAGCTACTTCTCTGGTGGAGAGTTGAGCCACCCCTCTGCAAGCGATCATTCACAATTTCTCCCTACATTGTTTTGTTCTCGGAAATTGCAGACCTCCCCAGTGAGTCACTGTGGTGACAGCACGGTCCCCTCACCTACGCACACGTCGCAAGGCTTCTTTGCTTGGTTATTTCTTTTTAAATCCTAGAAAAATAACAGATGCTGTTGTTGAGGGGGAGCTTCTCAGAATCTGTTCAAGCACTAGGCTGTGTCTGGATATGACCAAATTCACAGTTCCCCTAAAACAAGCCCTTTGGGAGCCACAGAGCTCCCCCGCCTGTGGGTGGTGGCTGCTGCCTGCTCAGGGCAAGGAGCCTTCCTCCTCAGCAAACACTGACAGCAAATAGCCTCCACACCCAAACCCAACACCTCCCAGCCCAGTGCCTTTGGAGCTTCCAGTTAAAGGAACCCTTCTGGTTTCTCTCCTGTGCGAATCACAGCAGGGATGTGACCCTCTCCACCTTCGTGCTGTGCTCACAGCATGTGGTGTGGGGGAGGCAGGTTCCAGCCCCAACTAACCAGGGATGGCTCCTTAGGACCCACAAGAGACAGCAGAGAAATCCCCACTCGCATACACGCTGCAGCACCAGTCTACCCAGATAACGTTGTTATGGGAACCTCCCCTTTCCCATAACCCATGTAGGCAGCCCAACACCAAGAAAGAAGATTGGAGGGCAGATACCACAGCAGTTTCTCACCCCAGAAGCCTCCGTCAGACATTCCCAGAGCAGCATTCAGCAGGAAACATCACTCACACAGCTTAAAGCAGAACCAGAGTTGACTTGGATGATAACACCCAGCAGGTCTCAGAGTCACCCCCAGGTATGTCAGTGGCCATGGGAAGGTCCCAAAGCAGAGCCTAAGGACCAGCATGCCACAGCCATGGAGCACACAATGAGAGATGCTTCCAGCTGGGCACCGAGTGCCTGCCCCATGTAGATCTGCATGGCTCAGTCCTCTCAAGGTCACACACAGCAAAGCCACAGCCAGCTGGAGGGAGGACACCTTCCAGAGAGAGTGACAACCCACCTTCTGCCCTGGGGGTGCCCCAGGCTGCCAAGGGGGACCATTCTAGGGAACAGCAGGATCTCAGGAGCATCACCAAAGCACAGCCTCAGCAGAGAGCTCCCCTCCCCATCAGCCCAAGCCTACCTAGTAACAACCATTTCCTTTTGTAGGGCCCAGGGAGACTAATAGTCTTCAGCTGTTGCTGGCCCTGATAATTAACCCTGATAAATAACAGTTAACGACTCTGTGAATGATCATCACCTGAGTCTCCATTGCAGCCGTGTCCCTGACCCAAAACAGAGGCAGCACCTGTCCCCAGAACCAGGCACCACCACTGCTCACATCCACCAGCCCAAAACTGAGTCCGGGGGGCCCTGGGGGAAGCGCCTGGTGCCAGTGCCCCCAGAACTGCTGCTCGTTGTGTCTGAGCTCATCCTCTGCACCAGAACAGTGTTTGGCCCTTTCCCAGGAGGCCAGTCCCACCTGCCATCCAGGGCTGCACATCCCCCCCAGGAGGCTGTTTGGGATGACCTGCTTCCTCAGTGACCCTTTCCTGCAGGTTTGGGGTTCAAATTCCACACCTGAGACTTCAAGTTTTCCAGTCCTTTTCCAGATCCATCAGCAGGGCCCAAATGCCACAAGTGAGATCCCACCACCAGCCTCCTGCACCCAGGCTTCTCCCACTGGAGCTGGGGATCACAGTCCCACTACACCATGGGCAAGCAGGACCCGCTCTCATTTACTAGCCCAGAAGCCCTAATGCCAGTCCCAACCGCTGTGTTCACCCCGAGGAGATGCAGCTCCATGGCTGGAGGCCACCAGTGCCCCGAGGAACCTTTGCACCCACGTTGGACTGAGCGTGGCCAACTGGCTCTGGATCTGCTGTAAATGTTTTCCTACAGGTCCTGTGGGATGATGAGAGGTTCAGAGGGGTCTGACCCTCCCAGTGCCAGCCATGCTCTGTACTCAGTTACACCAGGGTGTAAACGGTGACGCAAGCTCCTCGGTGTGGGCTGAGCTGTGTAGAGAAGTAGGGTTGCGCACAAGGACAAGTCTGATGCTCAGCAGGTACCGACGTGGCCTCTGCTCCAGGGGGAAGTGCTGACTCCGAAACCCTGTTTGTGGGCACTGACGTGGCATTTCTAGCCCAGGATGTCACTTCCTCTCCGTGTGGGGCCTCAGCGGGGCACCCGCTTCCTCGAGAGACAGGGGATCCCCGTCACATCCCATGCCCTGGGCAGGGGTCGGTACCAGTCCCCAGGCACGCAGGCAGGTGATGTGACACCACTACGCTGTGTATGTGTCAGCGGTGCTGGCTGCTGACCCACGTGTCTGGCTTTATCCACATGCAGCATCCCAGGCGTGAGCTTAACACCAGGGTCTGCAGTGTGAGCCAGCTCACATCCTCCGGCCCCACCGCCATCCAGGCCTGGCTTACAGCCCCTCCATGGGAGGCAAAGCCAGGCTTGAGACACCCTTTCTTCTCCCATCCTTCCCAAAATTGCTGTGATGGAGAGGTGTGCACGGGATTGCCTCCTTAACAAAGCTCCCCCGGCCCACAGCGGAAGGGGAAGAGGCTCCCTCCCTCCTCTTCCTCCCTCCTGTGTGAGGATTTTGCAGCCAGGTAAACACAGGATGTTGCTCAGCAGATTGGGCAACACTGGAGTCAGCAGGAGCTCCAGGCAGCTCCCAGCACCCCACACACAGCCCAGGGGCGGCCATGAGGAGGGGAAGGGTGATGCCAGAGCCAGCTGCACCCTCCTCTGCCTGTCCCCAGGGGCATGAAACTCCCCGGTGTGGATGGAGAGGCAGCGTGGGCTGGTGGTGAAACCCAGGGTAGGGTGGGCTCCTGCTGCTGGGCACCCTCGGGTGACCCACTGTGCCTCCTCAGCCCTTGGGGTCTCCTCACAAGCCAGGCTGATGCTCACAGCGTGCTGCACCAAGCACCTTGCTCCAGGGTCTGACACCCAACTGATGGCAACCACCTGGCACCTCCTGGGTGCCTCAGGACACTGGGACATGCAGGGCACAGGGATGGGGCTACAGACCCCCCCAAGATCCCACCCTGCCTGGTATCAGCTCAGCACCCACGGCTGGCACTGCAGGGACAGGCTCTTCCCTGCTTGGGTACAGCGTGTGCTGTACAAAATACGGCGACTTGACAAGGCACAAGAGGGAAGATGTGGTAAAAAACCTTGTTTTGACGTTTCTTGGATGTCTCAGGCCGGCGGTTAGTCAGCTGTTGGCTCCCAGGCTGAGCCTTGCAGGGCTCTGCAGCACATGGGCATGGCAGCCTGGCACCATGGGCGTCCCTGGCTCCTGCTGGGGGCTCTGGTGAGCATGGCATGGGGCAGATTTGGGGCTGCTCATGAGCAGGGAGAAGGGTTTTCCCAGGGAATGAAGCAGCTGGAGGCCAGGAGGTGATGGGCATCTCCAGTTTTGCTGTACCAGGATGCTCGTGGCCCCTTCAAGGCATTCCCTGGAGGCAGCATGATGCCACTCAGATGCCACCACGCTGAGCCCTGCTCCCCACCTGGGCCTGGGGCACCCCATAGCACTGTGTGGCAGCGAGTTGGGATGGGGCACCCAGGAACCAACGCAGGAGCGTTTGGCTCTCAACCCAGAAATGAGGGTGCAGACTGCTCCAGTGTCCAGCCCAGCTCGCTCCTGGACTGTGGGTGCTGCTGTCACCCCTGCAGGGACCCCGTGTGCTCAGCCAGCAGCCAGGGACAGCAAGCCATGACAGCAAGCGAGCCATGAGCGAGCCACAGGGGCGGCAGGAAGGAGCCAGGCAAGGGAAGAGGGGACGAGGAGTGGGATGTGGTGCTGGAGGTGGCCGGACAGGGATGCCAAAGGGGCTGCTGGCTTGGTTAGAGCATGAGAGGAGAGGTATGTGGCACTGTCCCCAGTGTCCCCCTGGATACTGCTGCCATCTGCTGGCAGGACCCAATCCTGCTCCAGTCTTGAGTCCAGCCACTGCATCAAGGCTTGGGGACCCCTCTGTGACCCCACTGTCCTGCACCCCACTCCCGGGCACACAGGGCAGCATGGCACCATGCATGGCTCCGGGCTGGACACCCCAGCGTGCCCCTCAAGCCTCACTGCTGCCAGCCCAAGGAAGCTGCGCCCCAAATCTGCTCACAACATCCATCCGAGGCACAGCGGGTCGTCACCCTGTGCTAACCTGCTCCCTGGGCTGCAGATCGCTCCCACGCCAACCCCCTCCCTGTCACCCACCACCGCTGCCTTGGCAAGCAGCCCCCCACACGTGGGCTTAGCATCATCGGATTGTGCTGGTGGGCACAGGGACAGGATCGGGTTGGAGCAGCGGCTCTGCTGGGGCAGGTTTCCCTAGGGAGCATCCAGCTCCGCTTCTCGCCAAGGCAGAGGAAGCTGGCCCTGAGACAGCCCTCTTCCCGCTGCCGTCCTGTCCCCTGGGTGTCACCAGGCTGCCGAGATTTGCTGAGTCCCATCCTCCTCGTGACAGGCGTGCACATACCGAGCCTCTTCCCACGGCCCCCCCTGCCCTCTCCATACTTCCCAGCCTTTCCATTTCCCCTGGGACCAGCAGGTCCCAGGGTCGTGCTGGGAATAACTGTTGGGGACCAGGGACACCCAGTGCCACCCTACACATCCCTCTCTGCATCCCATAAGCACAGAGACCCTGCAGATGGCCTCAGTGGGGTGTGACATGGCGTTTGCTTTTTGGATGCACTTGGGAAGCGAGGTTAAGGTTTGGAGAAGGTGAATTGTCAATGTGGTGTCCCCACAGAGGCCCCACAAGTACCATGGCTCATCCCTCCCCATGCAGATGGCAGCAGGATCCTGCTCCTCGCTGGAAAATGCCCAGGTCCATGGGAAGGGATTGAATTGCAGCTGGGTCTGGTTTAATTCCTCGCAGCAAAGCAAAACCAGCATCCAGTGGATTTTCTGTGTGCTTCATGCCCCCACACACAACAGGAAGGCTGCACAGCATCAGGGATCTTTCCACTGGGAATCATGCCCCATGTGCCCACCCTGCGACTCAGAGCCTGACTCCCACGAGAGCCGCAGGAAACTGTTTTAGTCTAAAAGGTGTTTTTTTTTTCACCCTAGCCCTGCAAAATAAAGCTGGAAAAAATCAACCCCCAAAGGGCCACAACCCAAAAAGGCAGCAACAAGTATGGTGAAACCTCGCTGTTCAGAGCTGGGACCTGGCACGTGGGTTTCAGTCTGATTTCCAAAGAAACCAGGTGTGTGCCTCCACCCTGCCTCCCCGTGCCTCTGCCCGTCCCACTCACCATCATGGGTTCTTTCCGAAACAGCTTTCCCACCGATCCACCTTTCAAAGGCCGTGCCACAGCTCAGCCCTTATGAGACATCAGAGACTCCCCCATCCGCATCCCAACCCACCAGCCGTGCTCTCCAGGCCCATTTCACCCACATCCTCAACCTGTGTGTCCAGTCCATCTCCATCCTGTTTCCTTCCAAAGCCCCACGGCCGCCGGACGCCGCTGCCCACCTCCCACCACAGAGGTGATGCTGAATTGTGCCACCGGCCAACGTTCCCAGGTCCTTCTCCAGATGGAGCCCCTGGCATCTGGGGAGGCCAGCACGGCTCTCCCCCTCCCAGAACATCTGGCCAGCTGTGCCCACCAGCAGCGTCCCGCGTGGTGCTCACCGTTTCGCCCCAGCAGCGCGCTGACATCAGCACAGCTTCCTGCCTGCCGACACCACCGCCCCGCGCTCGCTCTGTACCCCCACAGCCCCACGCCGTGGGGCGCTGAGCCCCAGGCACCCCGCACCCCTGGCACGGCGAGCCCCCGGGACCCCTCGCCACCACCACCCAGTGACAGCCAGCACCATGGAGTCAGTGGCTCTGTACAGCTTTCAGGCGACGGAGAAGGATGAGTTGCCCTTTCAGAAAGGGGACATCCTGAAGGTACATGGGGCAGGGGGGTCACCAGCCATGGGGGGGGTTGGATGCTGCTACTCTGGGGACAGAGTGGGACATAGCGTGGGGCGACACCGGTGCTTTCGTTACCCCTGGCTTTGTTGCCTGTTTGGGGCTTTCTGTGGGGTTTTCAGGGTGCGGAGCAGCATCCCCAGCAGCAGTGGGTACCACTTGTCCGTGCCACCAGCCACATCTCCAGAGAGGTCCCAGTTAGGATGTGGCATGTGGTCTCCTTGGCCATCAGTGCCACCAGCCACGCTCTGCAGCAGTCCCCTGGGGCTGGAACACGTTTTTCCCTGCCCCACAGAGGCATTGCGGGCTGCGGGGACCCAGCAGTGGGGAGCATGTGCCCCCAAATCCCCACCCAGGCGCTGGCTCTTGGATGCCACCCTGGTGTCCCAAAAAGCATCAGGGGGGCTCAAAACATCCCCAGGGGACCGTGGCCCTGCCACACTCCCTGGTCACTTGCCCATCTGTGGGGCCGATGCTGAGATGCTGGCAGCTCCTCCTGGACCCCCAGCACCCAGCAGCTCCCCATGGGTGCAGCCAGCCCTGGGGAGGGCAATGGCATGGCCTGGCTGTGACCCAGGGCCCCAAACCCACCATGCCCATCCCTGCCTCCCCGGTGTGTTTTCCCCGTGGCCCCGCTGCGGTGCCGCGGGGTTTCGGATCCTGTTTGCACAGCTGTGCCGGCCCGGGGCCCCTGCGTGGGAGGCTGGAAAATGGTGTCACACGGAAGCGGGTGTCAGCACACCCCTGCTCACACCAGGGTGCTTCCTCCCAGGCTGCTCCGGGGATGGATTTTACCCCCTTCCCTGGTTAAGGGGTTTGGGGCAACACCAGGTACCCCCCAGCTGCCAGCACCTGTGCTGAGCCAGACCGACCGTGAGCCAAGGAGGGGTGGGGGGAGCAGCCAGCTCTGTGCAGGTGGCCCCAAACACCCCCAAACCACATCACCTCTGCCAGAGGCCCCTTTTCCCTAGATTTCGGTGGGGGACGTGGGGTCTGGGGCAGCGGTGGGGGTCCCACACAGGCCCTGTCCCAGGGGGATGGCAGCTGGATTGACCCCCTCCCTGCTCCTCTCCCACCTTAGATCCTCAACATGGAAGATGACCAGAACTGGTACAAGGCTGAGCTGTACGGCTGCGAGGGCTTCGTCCCCAAAAACTACATCAAGGTCAAGCCACACCCGTAAGTACCACCCCACCACGCAGGGAATGGGGGGCTCGAAGCCCCCCTCTGGTAGCACCCGTGAGCACCAGGACATCCTCTCCCACCACCCAGGCAGAGCTCTCAGCAGTGCATCCCGCTGCCCAAAGGTTTGCTGTGAGCCAGGGTAGCCCCACACATGGGGAAACTGAGTCACAGGGCAGCGGTGGGGTCTGCCAGCCGGGTCACTCTGCCATTGCCACCACAGCCAGAGGGGACAGGAGGCAGCAGTGTGCCCACACACACCCCCACAGACAGAAATTCAGCCCTTGCACCAGGCTGCCCGCTAAATAAATGATAACTGGGGAACAACAAAGCGTTCTGGGATTACGGGTGCATTAGGCACAATCCTATTACCGTGTTATTAAAGCCCAGCATAATCCACCCCAGTTTGAACCTATGTTTTATGTATCATTATCCACTGGTAAATCACATTTAAATGCCATAGCAAAACCTGCTCGGGGCTGTGGCTGGGGAGCAGGAACGCGTGGGCTCGGGACAGCCCGGGGCAGGTCCCGTTGTCTCTCCGGCTTCCGATAAGCTGGGACAGGTGAGACACAACCTGGAGGGGTGGCACTGGGAGATGCTAAAGTCCATGGCTGATCATTCCTGGGGCAATTTTAAGAGGTAGTAGAGGGTCTCTGTGGCCTGGGGCTCTCAAATACACCAACACAGCCTTGGCAGGGACAGGAGATGGGGACACTTCTCCTCCACCTTGTTTTAGGAGCTGCCAGCAGTGCAGGCAGGAAGGGTTTCATCCTGGCACAGGGGGGGTTCTGCTCTGCAAACTGCCTTCCCTCTTTCCACTGGGGCCCGTGGGACACAGGGGGGAGTGGGGGGCAGGCAGCAGAGTGGGGGATGAGGCATGTGACAGGCAAGCCAGGTGACAGGATGTGGTCACGGTTGGTGGTGAAGCTGCATGAACCCTGGATGGAAGAGGCAGCACATGGGGACACCCACAGCACCCTGTGGCCCCCTCCTCTGCACAAGCACTGTGATAAACCGGGGAAGGGGAGGGAATGGAGGAGCCACTGCAGGGGGGTCCCAGCCCTGTGGGGTGGGGATGTGGCACTGGGGTGTCCCCAGGTGTCGAGGGGTGCCCGTGAGGCTGAGCCCGGTGTCCCTGGCAGGTGGTATGCGGGCAGGATCTCCCGGCTCCTGGCAGAGGAGCGGCTCCTCAAGTGCCAGCGCCTGGGAGCCTTCCTGATCCGCGACAGCGAGAGCGCTCCGGGGGAGTTCTCCATCTCTGTCAAGTAAGTGGCCGTGGGACGTGGGCAGACACAGAGTGGGATGGGCAGGGGTCCCCCACAGCCCCCGCTTTGGGGACTGAGGGCATCAGGCCACCCTCATGTGTGCTCCTCACCGTGATGCTGGGAAAGCAGCGAGCACCCTGCCCTGCCCTGGCCACCTTGAAGGGGCTGGAGGCTGTGGAGCCTTGGCTACCGTCACATCCAGGTGCAGCCTCACACAGGACCTTCCTCTCCTTCCTCCCCTCTGCAGCATCACACTCTGCCTCCCTCCCTGCTGCTTCCTGCACCCTGCCTGCACCGCTGGGCTGCATCACTGCCTCCCCTGGCGTCCCTCGTTGGGATCCCCCTAAGTACAGCCATGTGGGCAACGATGGGGACGAGGCCAAGTTGCAAACACAGCCCAGGGGACATGGCCTGGAGGAACGAATTGCTGAGGGCATCCCCAGAGACAAAGGGACACGGCATCCCCATGCCACAGGGCCAATGATTAGCCAGGGCTGCACAAAGGCAGAGCCTGCCCTCAGGGACTCTCACCCCATCTCTGCCCCTTCCCTGCCTGGGGCTGGGGTAGCAGAAGACAGCCCCAGGCCAGCCAGGCACTTTCTCACGCTGCTAATCTCTAATTAAGTGTTTAAGGAGGTTCTTGCCCATAATGAAAGGGAGAGGTGTTCTGCCATGCGTCACCAGCATGGCCAGGTCCCTGCCCCTGCCTGCGGGCCTGGCAGCAGTGGGTCCCCACAGTGGCCCCATGCCAGCCCTGTGGTGTGGGACCCCAAACTGCCATCCCCAAGTACACACCGAGGGGGGGCCAGCATGCAGGGCTGGAGAGGGAAATCCCAGTCTGCCCCATCCTCCTGGGACTTGGGGTTCCTGAGGGGTTTGGGAGCCCGAGCCCAGTTGGTATGTGCTGAGCTGAGACCTGCAGCTCTCATCACACTTTCCTCAGCGTGGCCCCTAGTTGCTCCCTGGACATAGCCACCTGCCCTGCACATGGCCAGTGCTCTGCCAGCAGCCCCTGGGCTTTGCCCACGATGCCAGCAGGGGATCTGGGTGCTGCCAGCATCCCGGGGCAGAGGTAACATCCATCCTCCATCCACAGCTACGGGCAGCACGTCCAGCACTTCAAAGTGCTCAGGGAGGGGAACGGCAAATATTTCCTCTGGGAGGAAAAGTTCAACTCCCTCAACGAGCTGGTGGATTTCTACAGGACAACCACCATCGCCAAAAGGCAGCAGATCTTCCTCCGGGATGAGGACCAGACCGAGGAGGTACCACCAGGGGATGAGGCCATGGGGACACACAGGGCTGGGATGTGGGGCGATGGCATGGCTGGCAACCGGGCCAGGCTGGGAGCCCGTGTCTGATCCCCTTTGGGGTCCCCCGTCACTCCCCAGTACCAGGGTTGCCACCGCCACACGATGGTCCATGGGGAAACTGAGGCATGGACAGGCCTGTGGGTCAGCAACACTGTTCTGGTCTTGCTTTGCCCCAGACTGTGCTCATGGGGAGCTGTCACGGGGCTGTGGCTCCCAGGGGACAGGGATTTCCTTCTGCCTGAACTTTTCCTGCTCCTCTCTGCCAGCCATGGGACATTGGCGATGGCCAAGAAACAGCAGAGAGCCACAAAACCGAGGAGAGCAAATGGCCGGGCGCAGAGATGGGGTCCAGACCCCCCTGGGCACAGGCTTCCCCACCACCCTCGGGCAAAGCATCTGCGGATCCATGTCCCTGCAGCAGGGGACACCCTGGGATCCCCTCAGTGCCCAGCTGGCACTTGGCCCCGTGCTCAAGGCGGTGTCGAGCAGGAGAGGCTGGAACAGAGACGGGCAGGGTGGAGAGAAGCCGCTGGCACAGCTTGGCAGGGCAGGGCATGGCAGCTCACCCCGAGCCTACGCCACTGTCCCTCAGGCCAGGGGTGATGCCCGGGGCGGGTGGCAGAGCACAGCCAGCTCGGGATGGGGTGCAGCCAGCTTCAGGTGAGCTCCAGCAAAGCTGAGCCCTGGGGTAGTGGGTGTGGAGGAGGCGAAACTGGGCGCTGGGAGCTGGGCTGGGGGCTGGCTCCGGCACCCAGAGGGGCTCTGGAAGGAGAGGGGTGCCAGCTCCCTCTGAGGGGCAGGGGTCCCTCGGGCACCCACCTCAGCTCCCTGTGCCTGAGGGTGCTCCCCTGCACCTGAGACTCTGCCCTGCACCTGGGGCTGTCCCCAGCACTCCAGCCCTTCCCATAGCAGGATTTCCCTAGCTCCCATCTCTGATCCTCGAAGCAGGCACCCCGGGTACCCCAGCACCCTCTGTGCTTTGCCCTCCTCACCAGCTGGTCCTGCATCCCCATCATGCCAGCGGCTCAGGCAAGGGGCTGGCAGATGGGGACACCTCTCCCCTGCCACCAACCTCTCTGCCCTTGACTTCCCTCCAGGTGAGGAGACCCAAATTCGTGCAAGCCCAGTTTGACTTCCCAGCCCACGATGGCTCCCAGCTGCCCTTCCTCCGCGGGGACATCATCGAGGTGCTGGACTGCCCTGATCCCAACTGGTGGCAGGGGAAGATCTACGGACGCATCGGCCTTTTCCCCCGCAACTACGTCCACCCCATCCGTAAGTGAGCTGCCCCCGGTGCTGCGGGTGAGCGGGGAGGACCCCGGCCCCTGCTGCCCCCCACTCACCAGAGCTGCTTTGTGCCTGCACATGGACTTCACATCCCTTCGTCCCCACGGATGGTGCCTGTTCCCATGCCAGGCTGCCGATGCACAACGTGCTGGTGCCACATGGGCTGTGCAGGAGGTAGAGACAAGGCTGGGGGTCGTCCCCATCCAGGGGCTGCCTGGCTCCGACACCCCAAAACATCATCCATGGCTCTCCCTGCTCCCCTGACATAGGAGACCTCCACCACCCCCAGCCCTGGCATCGCCCCTTGCTGCGGGCTGGCAGCAGTGCTCCCCGGGGAGGGAGCACAGGGCATTTTACCAGGGATATAAAAACTTTTCCAGAGCCACAACCCAGCAGGGTGGCAGCAGCAGAGGGGAGGAGCACGTGTGCCCCAAAACTTCACTCCTCTCCAGACCCTGTAAGCGAATCCCCAGCTCCAAGGAGGGCTGCAGGCAGCTGGGATGCAGCCAGGTCACGCCGTGGAGGGATGCCGGGGCTCGGGGTGCGGGGAAGGCTGATCCGGAGGGATTCAGTCTGTGAGTGCTGTTCATAGCTGCAAACTGTGGCGCTTTTTTTACATTATTTTTTATTTAGGACTAGTAAAATGTGTTTGGGTGACACCCTCGAGTGCGGCTGCTCCTTTTCCACCACCACCACCTGTTGTCCTGTGGCCACATTCCCATTCCTGCTGCTTCACTGTGGTTTTGCTTCCCCTGCAGCCCCCATTTGCCCACCCCAATACCTTGCCCTGGACCCCTCCCAGGGACTTGCTGCCCCCACAAATGCCCTCTGAACCTCAGAGCCCCCCAAGATTCACTCAGGGTCCACAGAGCTGAGAACACCCAGCTCATTGCACCAGTGGATTTAACCATCCCATGTTTCAAACGTGACAAATAAAAGCTAGCACTCAAATCCTCCTTTCTCACCACCCCCCAGAGGCTGGCAGGCCACTAGGCAAAATAGGCATAGCAGAAAATATTGATGCACATCAGGACCAGGGCGTTGATGCTGCAGATGCGGGCCCAGAAGCGGGGCTCCGTGGGGTCCCTGAGGGCTGCAGATGAGGGTCCATCAGCCTTTGATTGCTCCTGGGTGCCCAGGGCGACTGAACAGGAACCTGGCACAGAAAGATGGTGAATGTGGAGGACAGAGGGCTGTGGGGACCAGACACCTCCTGGCAGGTGGCATGGCCCCAGGGAAACTGAGGCCCAGGGCATCCATGCCATCCTGCTGCCCATTAGAGGCAGGGAGTGGAGGGCACTAGGGGTGCCTCCCTGCCAGACACCCCCAAGGACACACTCACCATTGGGGGGTCCATGGGATGTGCCATCCACAGAGGGCTGGGGGTGCTCCCGCGAGAGGGTCCACCAGGTGAGATCCTTTAGCTGGAAACCAAGGTGAGATTCAGTGAAAAAATACCCCTGGGCCAGACCCCCCCCATGGGGACCCTCCCTGGCCGAGCTTGGGGTGCACCTGGGTGACACCAATGTCTCCAGCCAAGGAGGTCTGGTGGGTGGCCACAGCCATGGTGGCCAAGGTGAGGGGTCCTGGGTGCCCTGCTCACCTGGGTGGGGAGCAGTGGGGGGGTCAGCAGGCTGCCCCCCACCACGACAGCCCCCGTGGCAGCACACAGCAGCACGGCGAAGTGCAGGTAGTGGATGTCAGCCAGCAGCCAGGGCCGCCGGTCAGGGACCCCGCAGCGGGGCACGGGGTACGCCAGCTCCAGCCCCATCCTGGCCAGCCCCAGCACCAGCCCCACCATCAGGCCCCAGAAAGCTCCCTGCAAAGCAAAGGTCCACAGAGGGGTGGCTGGAGGGGGGACAGTCACCCTACAGGGGGGACAAACCCCACTGGGGAGCTGCTCCCTCCAGCCAGCAGCCCAAACCTGCACCCTTCAGCAGGGGATGTCCCCTGCTAGCCCCATTAGCCATGCCACGCTTGGTGGCCGTGCATGGTGGCACCTGCCTCCTCCTCCTCTTCACACCAGCCACCCACCAGCTCTCTGGGGAAACGCCATCCAGGCTCAGTGGGCACCACCTCTTGTCCCCAAGCTGTCCCCAGGGCCACCCCGGGTGTGTACCTGCTCGTTAGCTCGGGGCCAGAAGACAGCCAGGACGAAGACAGCAGTGACAGGAGGAGCCAGGTAGCTGGTGACAGCCTGGATGTAGATGTAGAGCTGGCCACCACTGGAGCTCTGCAGGATGGGGATCCAGACCACGCTGAGGGCCACCAGCACCACCGTCACCACCCTGTGAGAGGCAGCGATGTGGTGCAAGGTGATGCTTCTGTCCCACCCACACCTCACACCCACAGCATCACCGTGGTGCTGGGGGATCCAGGGGGTTGGGTCCCAGTGCCAGTGCCGAAGAGCTGCCAGGGGATGCCAGAGGGTGAGTGGGAGGATGCTCATCACCAGGTGACATCCCTGGGACTGCAAAGGATCCCAGTTATGCCAGCGCCCACTCCATCCCAGGTGGGTGAGCACTCCCCAGGCCCCTGCCCAGCCCTGGGGGCTGCTAAGTTGGACCCCCCCATGGGGAAACACCAGGTAATGAGCACTTTTGCTATGAAAAGCCCCCAGCTGCAGAGTCTGGGTGCTCCAGCCAGATTTGGGTGATGTTCTCAGCACCCTCACGTCCATCCAAAGCACTCAGTGGAGAGCTGAGGATGTGAGCTGAGCTGCCCCGTGCTCAGCTTCCCCTTGCCAGGCTGTGACAGAGGGGTGTGTTTGTCCTACACCACTCCATCCCCATCCTCACCCAAATCCCAGCTGCACCCCATGGCATCACCCTCCTCCAAGGCAGGAGGCATTGGCCAGACCCCAGATTTTTGGGCCCAACCTGAGCAGGCAGACTGGGCAGGATACATCCCAAAAGCTGCTGTATTTATAGCTCAGCCCCGCTTGTTTACAGCTTTGCAGAATTACCTACGACTCCATCTGCTCATCTCGAAAAGCAGAAGTAGGAAAAAATAAAAGATTAAAAAAAACCCCCAAAGCAATTAAAGCATCTCTAGATGGAGTCCCCCCTGCCTGCCCAGAAAGAGGAAGCAGCCCGAGCACAGAACACACATCCTGACCCAAGGGGTAGGAGGAAAACCCCACGTTCCATACGTCTTTAAGTCACAGATGATGCTAAAAGGTCATGGGAATAATGGAGGAGTGTCTGAGGTAGTGGTGAGCTGGGGGTGCTGGCAGCCCCTCCACACGTTGGGATGGAGTGTGGAGTGCAGGCACAGCCTGCTGCGGGGGGCTCGGGGGGGATCTGGGGAGGATCAGCTGTTCTCCCCGTCGTGCCATCACCTCAGCACTGACCATGCATCAAACACCAGCGGGGATTTCCAGCCGGGACGCACAGCCCAGATCCAGGAACTGGGAGCTCTCTCCAGTCCCGCAGCCAAATCCCTTCTCTCCTCACACTGAGCTGGATGGGGCATCCAGGGGGGTGGCAGGGACCCCCCGATGGCTGCTCAGAAGCAGCCCTGAGCCACATGTCCTCGTGTCCAGGATGGATTGCAGCAGCGACTCACACCCTGGGCAGACAAAGCCCTTCACAAACACTCATTACCCGTCCCAGGGAAAGCTCCCTGGTGTCATTACACCCTCCGTCACCGGCACCCAAGCCAGTGCCAGGGAGGAGCGAAGCGAGCCCCGAGTTCCCATGGGGGATCCATGTGGGACCACAGATCCCTGGGATTGCTGCCCATCCCTTCCCACCCTCCGGAGATGGAGGATGCCAAGACATGGCTGCTCCTGGAGCTGCCGGACCAGCCAGCCCCAGCGCAGCCCAGCCAAAGCCCTGACCCAGATTCCCTCCTTGTTATTGTCTGCCCTGCGCCGAGGACACTCCCCGGCACCCCGGCACCGCACCGGGCATTCCCCAGCGCTGACTCCGCTGCCCCGAGCGTGGCACCGCGGGCGAGTTCCCGGGCTCCCCGTCGGCACCCGCCATCCCTCGGGAGCAGTCGGGGCGTGCGTGGGCAGCGCTGCCCTTCGCCACCCAGCGAAGGTCCCCCATCCCTCGGCAGGGACCAGCCACTGGCCACCCCAGGGCACGGGCTGGAGGCTTCACACCGGGCACAGCCCTGCCCCTCCAAGCACCCCGAGCGCCCCGTCTGCCTTCCCAGGGCTTTCATACATAAAACAATCCAAGGATTTGTTTTCCTTTCATAAACCAGGCTGAGCGCAGGCACTTCGCAAGCTCCCAGGCACCAAAGGCAGATCACAGAGGGCCAGACTGGCCCTGCCAGTCTCCCCGAAACCCACGGTCACCCCGAAACCCTCAGTTCCTACCTGCCCACCAAGAGCAGCTCTCGCTCGCCAGCCCCCGGCCGCAGCTTCCTCCAGATGTCCATGGTGAAGAGTGTGCTGCTGCTGTTGAATATGGAGGTGAGGGAGGACATGAGGGCAGCCATCATCACCGCAATCATCAGACCCCGCAGCCCTGGGATGAGAGAGGGACTGTCAGGGAGCAGATGAGCTGGGGGGGATGGGATTGGATGGGATGGGACAGCCCCAGTGCTTTGCCCAGGGATAATGCCTTCCCCTCCCCAGATACACACTGGGATCTCCCCCTGGGGCAGGGATGGGGTTTGGGGACACCCAGCTGCACCCTGGGACCTTGCAATGCCCCAGAGTCACCTACATCCACTCGCCATGCCAGGGTCACCCAGGGAGGGGCTGCAAGGGCCATCCCACATGTGAGCTCCCCCAGACCGGCCACGGGGTCCCCCCCCAACACCCAAGCAGCTGCATGGGCAGCCTCAGGGTGCAACAAAACCCAGTGGAGATGGAGGTGCCTCCTCCCACCCACCTACCGCTGGGCATCAGCTCCACCACCAGCTTGGGGTAGGCAATGTTGGAGCAGCCCACGGTGGCCCCACACACGCGGGCACACTCCTCGGGGTCCACGCAGGCCACGGTGTCTGAGGGACAGAGGCAGGTGATGTGCAGGAACACCTTGCAGGACAGGAGCCAACCCAGCACCCCCTCCCTCCACGCTGGATATTGGCCTCATGCTATGGCCACAGTGGGCAGACCTCGGCAGGGGACTCGGGGGAGAAGCAGGGAGCACATCCCGCATGGAGACCCCCCTCTGCCTCCCCCAGCCCCATTCCCCACTGGGACCCAGGGCTATGGCCAGAGGTGCTCCTCGTCCCCAAGCACGGGGCCAGGCGGGTTCATGCACCCTTGTGGCAATTCCTTTGGCATGGGCAGCACCCAGCAGCTCCCTGGGAGCTCTCTCCAGTCCCACAGCCAAATCCCTTCCCTCCTCACACTGACCTGGATGGGGCATCCAGGGGTGGATGCCATGGCACCTCGCCAGGACCATCAACGCCCGGTTGCTCTGTCTCAACCAGCGCTGAACCCTTTTTTTTTTTTTTTTAATTGTTACACTCATTAAATATTGAAATGAATGTCAGGCATAAATATGGATGGGCTGCCTGGCTCTCCAGTCTGCATCCTCCTGCCGAGGAGCACGGGTGATCCCCGCACACAACCGGGAGCATCGCCCCGCTTCTCCTCCATCACCCCTCAGCCTGGCTAATTCAGCACCCGAATTGTGTGCAGCCCCAGGAGCCGGCAGCTCCTTCGACATCCCCTGCCTATTCGCAGGGACAGGTCCCCATGGCCGAGCAGGTCGGTCCCTGCCGTCACGGGTGTCCCTGCTCAGCTGCCCTGGGCTGATCCAGCCGGACAGGCAGCGCCCGGCATAGGCACTGGAGCCAGCTCCTCCTGCCTGCAGATGGAAACATTAATTACAAGCTGCTAATTAATTTCCCATCTCTAGCAGAAGGCCTAATGACAAAGCAAGGCAGTGGGGTACAACGCTGGGCTCTGCTCCCAGCTCGGGGGCTCCGGCTGCCCTGCTGAGCTCGGCTCCTGCTCCGGGTGCCACCGAGGGGTTCAGTGGCAGAGCTGAGCCTTGGGGTGGCTGTTTTGACTGGAATAGAACACCCAGATGCTGCTTTGCCCTCGAGAGCATCTTCCACCCTCCGGCCGCCAGCCATTTGCATGGAGCCGTGTACGACGTGGTGTTTTAGGGAAGGGGAAACTGAGGCACAGGGCGGTGACGGCAGCTTTACTCACAGCTGCTGGAGGACAGTCACCAGAGCCTGGCGCTGACTCTGACCCTGGGGAAAGGCGGCTTTTTTAGCGTCCTTGGGATGTGCTGAGCATTGCCTGTGCTCTGCTGCCTGCACCCTGCGTTGCACTGCCCCCCATCGCACCCCACACTCCTCTGCTGGGAGCCCCGAGGTGTTACCAGCTGCTCTTTGCCTTCCCCAGCCGCAGGGGTCAGGTGATGCTCTGCACAGGGGGCTCCGCCATCCCAGTCACCCCGCCACCAGTGCGGCTGTCGGAGCCACCACATCTCACGGCGGGTGAGATGCTGCATTCACACCGCTGTGTAATAAATCACACGCACACACCCCGCTAAAGAGACCATAAATCTCCTGACACAATGAAACCAGAGCCGGGGCGGCCGGCAGCGCGTGAGGTGGGTACGACCGCAGCACGCTCCAGCCACACCGTGCACACCCACGCTCGATGCACCAGGGACATCTCCCAACCTACCAGGGCTGGGCCACCCAAATGGGGACACCGGGCAGGGATGGGTGCTGGCCGGGTGCTCGGCTCTGTCACGTTTGCTGTCCCAGGTGGAACTCCATCAGTGAAGGGGCCACCACCACTTGCTCAGCAGGGTTGGGATTTCACCTAAAACACCCAGTTCTGCCTGCAGCACCCTCCATCTTCACTGTACCCCAGGCCACAGCATGGAGGTGACATCCCACCACCAGGAAATCCCTGTGGGGTCAGTGCAGCCTCTCCATAAAGTCATCAGCTCCAGCTGAAACACCTCCTGAGCCGACATTCGGTGGGAGCCAAACACTTCCTCCGTCCTTGTATCCTGATCCCAACACATGGCTGTCATGTCCCAGTGTCCTCTGTCCCCATTGCCACCTCCAGGGCTGGGCACAACCTGGCAGCGATGGATTTTGCCCACCTTAACCGTGCACTCCTATAAACCTTTTACTCCAACACCAGGGGATAAAAGCCACTGGTGCCCCTGAGCAGCCCATTGCTGCAAGCTAAAGCTGAGCTCAGCCTACCACGGCCCAGCTTTGAGAAAGTCCCATTTCTGCACATTTCTGACTCATTTCTGACCTCCCTAGCCTTGGTGCTTCGCCATGATCCCCAACCAGGGCTGGGGCCACCGTGCCTGCAGAGAGGAGCACTTTGATGGCCGGGCACCCCGGCAGATGGGCGGCTTCGCCCTGGGAGCCTGACTCAAGCGGGGCTCTCATTTACACGGCTGCGAATCCAGATGAGCTGCTCCAACGCCAGGGAGCGAGACGCAGCCCCTGGCACTTTCCTTTTTTTGCATCAGTTTAAGAATCTGACCCCGATTCTTGGAATTCATCTTCATCTGAGTTCCCAAGTAGAAAGCTCCATGTTTCTGGCTTGTGAGCACCAACGGATGAATCTCAGGGTGGGGGGGTTTGCCCATCACCCATTTATTAATGCAATCTGCCATAGCAAGGTGAAGTGCCATGACCACGTCCCTGCTGCAAACCTCATGCTAAAGCAAAGGAGGGGATAGAAGAATAGAAATAGAAATAGAATATTTTCAGCTGGAAGGGACTTACAATGATCATCTGGACCCACCTGGGCTTCAAGCTCCCACGCTAGCATGGGGGTCCTTGCGCTCAGCACAGGAGGGGTTAACCATGAGGCAGAGCTGCTTTCCTGGAAAATGTTGATTTACCAGCCAGCACACTGGGAGAGGGGGAGATTTCATTGGAGAGAAGCTTTTTTTTTTAAGACAAACACCCAAACCCCTTCCCAGCCGCCCACCGACCTCCCACACCATCCTGGGGGGACTCTGGGGCTGGGATGGAGGCATGAGGAGGGCATCAGCCGAAGGGGTTAATGTGCGGGCAGGGCTGGGAATGTGTGAAGGCAGCATGTGACTGCAGGTGGGGCCGGGCGGAGCGATGAATCACTCTTTTGCTTTTCCTCTTTTCACTTCTTGCTGTTACCTGTCCGGCCCCAGCACTGCACGCTGGCAGGAGCCTGAAATAATCGACCTGCCAGCCAAGGTGATGTGCAAGAGGCTGAGGGAGACGCTCGCTGCTGGGAAACCCACCGGCTGACCCACTTCTGCAGGGACGACAACCAGGGACGGCGCTGGGGCCGAGAAATCCTGCTTTCCTCTGCCCTCCATTGAGCCATTTGTTTTACACTTCTTATTTTCTCCAGTATTATCGTTGTTTTGGAAGAGCGGAGGATGAGAAGAGCGTGGACCCGCAGGTAGAGGACCTTCCCAACGGTGCACGTGCACCCGGGGCCGTCTCTACCACCCAGCCCCGGCCGTGGGAAGCTCCAGGTTTTCCTTGCCTGGAGCCCTCTCGCTGTGCAAAGCCAGGAGCAAGCAAGGAACTGAATCCTCCTCCCCGGCGGAGAAGAGCTCTGGAGTGGCAGGAGCTGGTGGAGAAGGGAGCGGTGTGTTTCCCCAGCCGCGTGTTGAGCCAGGGAGGGCGAAGCAAAGCAAATCGTGTATTTAAAGACTGAGGAATAATTAATTCCTTATTTGTTGTTGACATCTGGCGCTCGCTGGGTCTACAGAGCTCCCTTGGAGAGGGTAGCGGTGTGCCTGGTCACCATGGCTTTCTCCCAGGTGCAGTGCCTGGACGACAGCCACGTCAACTGGAGGTCCAGCGAGTCCAAGCCTGAGTTCTTCTACAGCGAGGAGCAACGCCTGGCCCTGGAGGCACTGGCCTCCCGCGGCCCCGACGCCTTCTATGAGGTCCTGAAGAAGGAGAACATCAGGGACTTCCTCTCTGAGCTGGAGCTAAAGAAGATCCTGGACACGTTGGAGACGTACGACCCCGGCTCCGAGTACATCCCACGCCACGGCAGCAGCGTGGGGGAGAGCGAAGGCGATCGCAACAGCCAAGGGGATGAGCAGGACGTGGCTCCCTCCCTGGAGTACTGGCCCCAGAGGTCCGACCGCTCCATCCCGCAGCTGGACCTCGGCTGGCCCGAGACCATCGCCTACCGCGGGGTCACCCGCGCCACCGTCTACATGCAGCCACCCATCGAGGGGCAAGCGCACATCAAGGAGGTGGTGCGGAAGATGATCTGCCAGGCTCAGAAGGTGAGGCGCACCGCGGGGACGGGGCAGGATTTGCCCCGGGGCTGTTCTGCCAAGGGTGGATCCTAAAGTCCTGCTCAGCCAGGCAGTCCCTGTCCTGCGGGGAGCTCTGCCCAAGCAAAGGCATTGGGTTCAAGTGTTGGGGTTTTTCCCATGTTTGTTCGGTGTAATCAATATTTGGGGATCAGATTTTGCTGCAGACGCTGTTAGGCTGCTCCAACACTCCCTGGGAGCAACACAGCCTTTCCCATGATCCATACAGCAGCATCATTAATCCTAGGGTCTCTGCAGGGCTGTGGGAAAAACCACAAGGGAGAAAAATGGGTTGAGCTGCTTCCCAACTGCAAGCCCACGGTCCCAGATATCCCACGAGCATTATTCCCAGAGCTCTGTGTGACTGCATGTGGCAACACACAGGAACTAGAGGAGCCAAACTCAGCCCTGGGGCAAAGCAGCCAAAGCTGACGTGTGCGAGGGTCGAGCTTGGCTGGAGATCGCTGCAGATCCTGGAAAACAACGAGCTGATGTGCAGGACAAGGTTGGGGAGATGCCAAGGGGATTTGGGTTGAGACTTGTCCTCCCCGTGGCATCAAACCAAGGAGGAGGGAGTTGGGGTGCACGAGCAAGGAGGTCAGACTGGTGCCATGGGCAGGACCACCACGGAGGGAGGAAGGTGATGGCACGTGGTGAAGGCCAGCGGTGATGGGCAGAGGTTGCTGGTATTTCCCAGTGACCCAGTCCCTACTGGGAAGCGAAGGAGAAGTTGGTACCTGTTGGTTTCGCGGTGCTTTGAAGCCTTTGAAGCCCTTTGAGCTCTGCGCGTCTGCTCCCTTGAGAAATCCAGCTCCGAGGGAGGAGCATCCCCAGGGTTGGGATGCTCCTGTTTTCCCCAGCAGGAAAACAGGGAGACCCAGCCAGGGTGGCTGTGGAGCACGGGGAGACAGGCTGGCTGTGTCAGGTCCACCTGGCTCCAGAGACCCCCATGCCAGGGCCAGGGACGGTGCTGGGGTCCACAGATCCTGGCAGGAGAGAGGGAAGCCTGGTGGCACGCAGCCTCTCCAGGACAGGGGTCTGAGCAGGAAGAGTTCAGGCAGGAAAACTGATCTCCCAATGCATGCAAGGCAGCCAGCTCAGGGGGAGAGCTGATGTGGGGGATCAGGGCTGCCCCACTGCAGATGGGAGCCATCGCTGGCCACTGTCACCTTGCAAAAGTCGAGGTGACCTGTCCTTACCTGCAACATTTTCCCCGCCGAAGGGCTTTGCAGTGAGAGCAAAGGGAAAGGAGGGCTGAAATCCTGTGGGCTGGAGGATGGGAGAACTCCCCCACTACAAATAATGTCTCATCTTCGGGTTTTTCTGGCTGCCTCTGACCCGGACTTGCAGCTCCTGCCCAGCTTTGCCTACTCACCGCTTCCCGCCTGCCCCCCCCCCCGCAAATGGCACCTCCTGAGTCATCCCAGCACCCTCCTGCTGGGCAGAGCCAGGCGGTTGAGTCAGGCAGCTGCCAGGACCTGCTGCTGCTCCATCCCCACCTCTCCTTGGAGCCTCTCCAAGCTGCAGGGGCACGGCCACGGTTGATGCTGCTGTGCTTGCCACCAGTACCGGTGATGCCCCATGAACAGGGCTGGGCTCTGCCTCCTGGTCCAGGTGGACCCTGCTGGTGGGACAAGATGTGGTGACACCGCTGGTGACATGCAGGAGCTTGCTTGGAGTTTATGGCACCCCAGGAAACATAGACATGGGTGTGTGCTTCAAACCTGCAGTCTGCAGGGTCTGGGGATGGCAGGAGTTACGGGGTCTGACGAGCAGGGTTCTTCCAGAAGTTTCCCACATCATATATGAGGACCACAGCTGAGCCCAGATGATCACTGGTGTAGATGCTCCTAAGTATGGGGACACTGGGCTAGACCACCCTCCTCTGCACCCAGAGATGTCAGCCAAGGCTTACGGTCTTCACAGCATCTGGGAGGTGAGAGGGTTTGGCTGAGGAAGCTGAGAGTGGACAGAGGGACAATTTGGCTGTCATCCCATCAGATGTCATGTAGGCTGGCCACGTGCCCTGTCCTTCCTGCGGTGTCCCTTCCCACTGGGCAATGGCAGTGCTCTCCATCCACCCACGATGGAGCAGGGGCTTGGGAGAGCTTCCGTCGTGCATCCCAGGGGATGACCCTTGCTCCCGCCGCTGTCGAAAACACTTGGTCTGAAATGCTTCCAGCTGGGGAACACCAATCACCGCCACGCAGGTTGCTGTCTCGTGGCCAGAAGAGCAAAGTTCACCCGACAGAGAGCCTGGCTGAGGAAAGTTCAGAGCCCATGTGAGCGCTGCCGACGCTGGGGAGGCTCAGGGCAGCTCAGAGCTGGGGCAAGGAATCCAAGAGAGGAGAGGCGAGGTCCCTCCGATGGTGCAGATGAACTTGCTTGCAGGAACAAGGCCAAATGCTGCTGAGTTCAGAGCTTTGCTTTGCTCTGCGGAGAGGGAGACCCAGGCGAGCTGGAGCAGGGGATGCAAATGATCCCCTCCTCTTCTGGGGAATAAATGGGAGAGAAGAGAGGCAGGATCGTGCAACCACATCTCTGCTCTCCCAGCAAATCCCCATCTTTGTGGCCAGCGAACGGAGGTGGTCAGAGCCATGGTGCACCACTGGGCTTCACCCTGGAGACCTTCACCTGGTCCAGCCGTGGCATGGCTGTCTCTCCCTCGGTGCAGATCCCCTTGGGCTGCAAATCTCACAGGATGGGTAGGGAAGATCTCCCTCCCCTCTTCTTCTCTAGATTTTGGCTCTATCTGACCAGAAACCAGAGCAGGCTGAACACATTGACCTTGGCCAAAAGCCACCAGAGACAGCAGTGAGCCTGATCTCTCTGCACTTGAGGTTCCAGGTTGGGATTGTGGTGATATAATTACCCTGAGCAACTTCCAGCAAAGGTTGGGAGGCCCTATTAATTACTGTTTACAAAACCTTCTGCCGTTCCTGGATGAAAGGGTCGACAGGGGAGAGCAATTATTAATGTTACTTGTCCCACCTCTCCCTCATCCCAACACGCTTCCTCTAATTGTGCCTTGGTGCCTGCCTAATTTATTAAATACCCACGTGGTGTGGCCCACAAGTCATTATCTGATGATTCAGAGTGAGCTAATAAAGAGCTGTAATTTCCTCTATAAAACATGATCTTGCAGTTTATGCATTCATCAAAGCTGCCCAGGAGGATCCCAACATCATTTGCCCAGTGTCCAAGGGGATGCAATGCTCACCGCTCCTCGGGGTGCTGGGACCTGACACCTGCTGCCTCCAATGGGTCCTGGGAGCTCCTGGGACCCGGGGAAGAAAAGTGTCATCCACTGGGAGCAGCTGGCTGTAGATTTGGGGCTGGTCTCCTCACCCTCCAGACGAATGGCAAAGGGATGGCAAAGCTTCCTGGGATGACACAGCGGCAAAGGGGCTTTGGGAAGAGGTGAGGCTCTCCTGCTGCTGAGGACCGAGGTGATAGGGACAAGGATGCCAAGCTCGCTTCCCAGAGCAGGACACAGTTTGCTCCAGACACTCCCATTCCCTTGGATGGGCAGTAAATACCACACAGGATTTCACTTCTCCGGAGCAGACAGACCTCCATTCTTCACAGATTAAACCCTGCGCCTGGGTCTGGCACAGACCCAGCCCGTCCCCAGAGGAGGTTCAAGCACGGGCAGCCCAGCAGCAGATTTCACCCCTGTGGTCCCTGGGCAGACACCACACGGGCAGCACTGCCAGCGCCATCCTCGCTCTCCCGGCCCATTTTATGCCAGGGCAGCACATTGGCACACTGGCGTGAGATCCCGGTGACAAAGCAAGGCCAAGCCTGTCCTGCAGGCAAGACGCGGCAGGGAGGGAAGCAGAAGCACTCAGTGGTGACAGGATGCACCAGCAGAGCAGGAGGAATCGGGTTGAAAATGTGGGCAAGCGGGTGAGAGCGGGGCTGCCTCCCTGCTGCCCGAGCCAGCCACCCTGGGCAACTGCCTGTGGCACCCTGCCTGCTCACCATCCCTGAGCGAGCAGCGCTTGGGGTGGGGGATGTCACCGTGCCCACATCCCTGCAAAGCACCTTCCTGTCTTCAGAGCCACAGCAGCAAGCCAAGGCCTTGGGAATGCCAGGACTGCAGTGAGAAAACACTCTTTTCCTCCCAAAATGAAGGCAAATATTATTCTCATCCCCATTTTATAAGCCTCTGGAGAAAATGCGGTGCACAGGCAAAGTGACATGACCATGGCTGCAGGGAACATCTGTGGCAGAGACAGCAAAGCATCTGCCATCAAACCCACCTCCTCAAGCCAGGGAGACTCCATCCCAGCTGGGGTGGCTCTCACCCAGGACTCACAGCAGACAGCACAGCTCCTCCCCAATTTCTTGCTGTACACATGGAAAAGCCAAGCCTTGAGATTTAAGAGTAGCTTTGAACCTGTCCCACTTTACATCGTTGGCGAGACAAGCGCAGCCCTCGCTGGGCAGCCCATGCAAAGCAGGCACAGGGTTTTCTGCCTCAGTTTCCCCACCAGGACAACAAGGATGTGCAAAACATACGAGCGGGGGCACGAGGAAGGGAGGATTTATCCTTCCATGGCAAAGCCTGCTGCGAGGTTCTCGGGTGAGGATAAATGGGAATTCAGCCAAAATCGAGTGGTTGAGCTGTAACATCCCCTCTCACTTGGCACCTTCTGAAACGCTCGTGCACAGCCAGGGTTGGGGAGGTTTGGGGTGGCATTGGAGGCAGCACAGGCTGGAGCTCCCCACAGAGCCTCACTGCTCACCCCATCGCCTGCAGAAAAGGAAGGGAAGAGCCGGCAGTGTCATCATGCACAATCCTTCTCTTAATTAGAGCTCTCCACCTCCTATGGCATAAAACTAATTAAAAGGCAGCTTGGTGCTTTGAGAGCCCTGGACTGGATGTGCCAGAGTGTGCAAGCACCCGGCACCATCCTGATCCCTTCCCTCCCAAGGGAGGAGCACCCCAGGGTCTCCCTGCGTCACCCCACGGCACGCACGCTCCCGTGCTGGTGTCCTCCCCTGCTCAGCCATGTGGAAAGGTGAAGGGCTGAGAGGCACAGGGGCTCGGAGCCATCACCCATCTCCCCCCAACCCAGGGCACTTCCCAAAGCAGCTGCAGAGATGGGGGCACTGACAGGTTTCCAAGCAGGGGGCGATGACATGCCAGTGCCCCGATGACAAGCTACTTTCCTGCATGGCTGTGGCCACTCCACTGGGGATGAGGGGAGGCAGACGTGGCTGCGCTGCCCTATTGCAACCCCAGGGATTGGACTGAGCTGCCTCCAGCCCCTCTGCCTGCGTGCCTTGTGCCATGGATGATGCCATCTCCAGGAAGGCAAAATCCGTGGGTGTGGAGTGAACTTTGGTGCTCATGCAGCCATCCTGGAAAAATCCCAGCGTGGCTGGACACAGCACAGATGCATCTCCCTATTACGTGCAGGACTCACCCCAGCAGCAAACACCCCGGGTACAAAGGCAGCTCCAGCTTGCAAAGAACGATGACGCTGCCGTGTGCCAAACCCAACTGTCACTGCACGGGGCGGTGGCACCGTCATCCCAGCTCTGCTCCACTTTCATACAGCCTGGCAGGAAGGAGGGATGCTCGTAAGGGGGGTGCTCAGCAGCACCCCAAGCACCCAGAGGGCTCCCAGCCATGCAAGGGCCAGGCAGTGAGACCCAGAGAGACAGGAGCAGCGCTGATGACAGAAACACCACCTGTCCCCAGTGCTGTTCGCAGGCCGCACGGTGGAGAGCTGCTGCTAGCAGCTACCTGGACTTGGAACAGTGGCTGGTTGCAGACACTGGCAGCTCCAAATTCCCAGATCCTTTCAAGCAACCCCATCAGCTCACAGCCAGACCTGTTTTTCAAAAGGCATTAAAAGTCATTTCAGCTCCCCAGTGCACCTCAGGGGTGTCTGGATACTTTCTACCAACCTTAGAGTCACTTTTAGCTATATTCTATACTATTTCTCTCAATACAAGCATGCATGATAACTCCAGAGACAGCAACCAGCCCATGCAACATGCCCTTGGACAGACAGACACACCATCACAGGTTTCCTCTTCTAGTGCTCCCCATGATGGGCAAAGGGACACCAAACTTCTCAGCCAGAAACTGGACTTTGACATTTTAAGGCAAGAAAGTTAAGACTCCACCTCAGAAACCAGTTTTTCACCAGTACATTCTGCTACAGGCCACCACCAGAGACCAAACCTCCCATAGTAACAGCAGAGGAATGGGACGGGGGGGTCCTGCTTTCCACCCTGCAGCTGGCCAGAGTGGGGGGAGCCTGGGGTCCCCCCCACTGAATCCCAGCCTCCTAGAGAGAGAGCACATTGCTTCAGCTCTCGCCCAAACACCAGCTACCTCTCAGGGTTGTCACCCAGCCATGCTACCCAGACCCATCTCTCTTCTCCCCTCTGCAGGTCATCGCAGTGGTCATGGACATGTTCACTGATGTAGACATCTTCAAGGACCTCCTGGATGCAGGCTTCAAGAGGAAAGTGGGAGTCTACATCATTTTGGATGAGACCAATGTGAAGCACTTCCTACAGATGTGTGAGCGAGCCCAGATGCACGCTGGACACTTGAAGGTAAGGATGGCCCGAAGAGTCTGGGGTTGGGTAACCTCCTCCAACACAGGGAGATAACCAGAGCTACCAGCCCTGCTCCCTCCTCTCTTGTGGGGGTCACAACCCCCAAACTTTGGGCAGTGCTAGATGAGTGTAGCCCATTTCTCCTGGAGCCAAAGCTGAAGGTGATGCCCAAATCCAGGAGCATCAGGATGGAGGGGAACAGATGAGAGATGGGGAGATGGATTTCCACCCGGCAAAGCTGGATGGGGAAAGCTAAGGAGGCTGCTGGTACCCAGCCAGAGCTGGCAAAAAGGGACGGTGGGAGAGGAAGGATGCTCTGCCAGGGCCGGATCCCTGCTGTCACCAGCCCCATGCCAGCTCCAGCCCCAGGGGCCCGACCAGCAGGAGCAACCACCAGCCTGTTCTCTCGCTTTCGGGCTTCCTGCTAGTTAGAGGCTGGAATTAAAAAACTCGATTTTCCCCTTTTCTGGAGCCTCCACCCCAGCACGGGGCCGGGAGCAGATCAGGGAGGCACCCACACTGCCCGCGGCCCCGGCAGCTGCCGAGGGTGCCCTCACCGGGCAGCACACCGCTGGGACCGATCTGCCTGTCACATTCACCCGGCCCCGGAGATGCTGGTGGCTGCACATGACATCACTCCTGTGCACAAATCCTGTTTGAAACGAGGGAAGATAAAGCAGCGTGGGGGCTCAGTCCCCAGCCCAAAGTGCCCCAAACTCCTTCTACATCCCTGTGCATGCAGGGGGGGTGGAAAAAATCACCTTGAGAGGTGCTTGTGCAAAGGGGGAGGAAGACAAAGGAGCAGAGGAGAGGGCGGGGGGTTATATCAGCCTCAGCAGCAGCAGTGGGAGCAAGGATCCTTGCTCCAGCCACAGGAGAGAGCCCTGGGCTCCCCGCTGGTCACCACGCTCACGGTGTGGGATGCAAACACACCGGAGCAGCCCGGCAGTTTGACTTCAGGGCTTGCAGACACCCCTCTCCCAGCTGTACTTCACCCACCGGCTGCAAGTGGCTCGGCCTCGCCTGTTGCTTGGCAGAACGGCGACGTCTCCGCGCCTGATGTCACCCGGCCGCGCGCTGGCTGCCAAATGGCTGGCGGGGAGGCCCGTGCCCGGGCAAGCTCGCCAAATTTGCTTACGGTGAGGGCGAACCCTCAGCTGAGCAGAAACACGTAGGAGCCACGACACTCTCACACTGCGCTGGAGAGGGGCTGGGACACAGTGGGGGTGTCAGGGACACCCCAGAAGCACCAGCCAGCTGAGCCCGCTGGCTCAGGATAATTAAAGCAAACTCAGCTGAGCTTTTACCCACGTCCAAACTCCCTGCAGAGCCTGGTATGCTGCAGACTGCTTCTGCTCTGAGACCAGAAAAGCCAGAGCTGACGCACACCGGTGTTTTAATGCATGAACAACCCAGTGGCAGGACTGGAAAAGCAGGAGAACATCTGCAGAGCTCGGCAAATGTCTAGAAGTTGAGATTTGCCACATATTGCAGCGGATTCGCTGGCACGGGATGGAGCAGGGCAGGAGGCTGTGAGGAAACTAGGGCAGTGTCTGGGAGCCGCGTCGTTAAGGCAGGGGATGCTAAGGAACGTACGTTTATCTCGGTGCCTTCCGCGCTTCGCAATTAGGGAGCCGGCTTGGGCAAGGCAGTTGCTTCGTTGAGCAATGAGGAGTTCTTGGGGAATGATTCACCCCATCCCGGGCTCGGCAGCCAGCCACGGCGCTGGGCGCTCGCTGGCTGCGCGCTCATCTTGGGAGAGATTAAATAAACAGATCTTATTTAATAGCAGTGATACGCTGGGAGGGAGGAGGAAGGGAAAAGTAACCGGCACCTTGCTTCTAGAGAGCTTTGTTCCCCTCCTGGGTGTTACCTGAGAAAAACCCATGGTTGTTTTGTGCCTTTGTGCAAAGGTTCAGCTCCAAGCAGGAGGGACCGATGCAAGCCAGGGATGCCCAGGCAGAGGGCTCAGCCCTGGGTGCAAGCGTTACCTCTCAGCAGCCCCACGTTTAGGGACAACGTGGGACAGAGGTGGGAACTGCCACCCCAACCTGCTTGCCAGCCAGCCCACAGCACCCCCACTGCCAGACACCAGGGTGCTCAGCACTGCGACCCCCCAGCCACACCAGGCAAAAAGGGGAATGCTAGAAAAAAAAAATAAAATCAAATGCACCACAAAACCAACCCCAAACTCCACTCAGCACGTAAAAGTTCCCTGGAAACCCGGTCAGGAAAGGCTTTGCTTTTTCATCGCCCTAAAAAGAGCTTCAAATCACTGTCCCTCCTGCCAGGTGCACAGGAGCGGGGACCAAGGGTGCCTGAGCTCACACCCAGCATAGGGCAGTGCCAGGTCGTGTTCTACCCAGAGAGAGGAGACCCCAGGGAAGGTGAGGAAGGCTGGAGGTGGGGGAGGACAAGTACTTTTGGTGCCTTTTTTTCTTAAAAAAAAAAAACAAAACCACAAAAAAACCCCAACCATGGAGGGCATGACCCAGTGATGACACGGTGCCTTTAGCATTACCAGCATCCCAGCAGGACTGAGAGGAATGCAGGTGTTTTCATCAGAAACTATTTTCTCCCCACCCAAGGGAGACCATTTGCAGTGGAAGATGCTATCTGCTCAGCTGCAAAAATGTGCTGGTGTCCTCCAGAGAAAAGCACAGAGCTGTCAGCCAGACTGAAGATAAAAATCATTGATAAAAGGCATTTTTTTCAGAGCCAGGGCTGCCCCTCCATGTCCAGGCTCCCTTGGGGGAGGACACCCTGCTCCCCATCCACCTCCACAGGGTCCTTTTGGCCCATGTCCCCAGGTTTCATTTCCCAAGCATGAAAAGATGTTGCCCCACTGGTTTTTTTTTCCCACCCACCCTTAAAAACAGGGTTAGATGCTGAGATTTAAGAGCACAGCAAGGGGGGGAGCCTGGCTGAGGACAAGCCCATTGCCATTAGGTCCACTTGCGCTGTCCTGGGTTCACCACCTTCCCCTGAGAACCCTTGTACATCTCCCACTGGGGAGGAGGTGAAGAATCACCTCTCCCATGATGGCATTTGCATAGATCACAGGAGATGGGAAGTGTTTGGAAGCGCTATGGCACGCTACTCACCCACGGACACGGGCAGCACTGAGTTCAGGAGGTAGAAAACACATGGGCAAAGCAGGGAATTCTTGAAGCCAAATCCTCAGTTCACTGTGTGGCCCTGGGCAAGTTGTTTTATCTTCCCATCACCATGGCCTCCTCTGATCTGGCCATGAAGAGCCTTCCCCACTCCTCAGAGAGGCTGTGGAGCATCCGCAGGGGTGTCAATGCGGGGGTGAACGTTGCTCTGAAGACCAGCCCTTTGCTCCTACTTACACCTCTGCCTTTGCTTTGCAGAACCTGCGAGTCCGGAGCACGGGGGGGACAGAGTTTTTCACACGCTCAGCCACCAAGTTCAAAGGGGCTTTGGCCCAGAAGTTCATGTTTGCGGATGGGGACCGAGCCATGTGTGGATCCTACAGGTAATCAGCGGCGTCTCCTCTTGCCCACCCCATGGAGGCATAGGTCAAAGGACTGACATGTTCCCACATGGTCCAAGTCCTGGCCCCAGGACCTTGTCTCAGACTTGCTACCCTCCTCCTAAACTGGGAGATAATTTTGCAAAGTCAGCCTGAGATCTGGAGTGGGACCCACTGGTCCCCACCACCCCACAGCCAGGTCTAGGGCACCCCTCCTTCTCGGAGTGGGTGGGACACACCGAGTGCTTCTGCCAATGGGTGTGATGAGCACAAGGAGGGACAAAAGCACCAAACCGCAGTCGTAGCTGTCACGTTGACCTGAGCTTTGCCAGCTGAACGTTTCCTACCCAAAGTATTTTCCACTTTGTCCAAACAAAAACTTATTTTGGTAGAAACAGATCAGTCTTGGTGAGCTTTTCAGACAACTTGCATAAACATGGAAAGGAAACATTTCCTACTTTCTGGCCGCAACAAAAACCACATCCATTTTTGAGTTGCTTTTCTTAACAAACCCAAACTGAGCATGGAAAAGTGGCCAACACTAAAGTGAAAAACTAACTGGCCCACAGCAAATACTTTTTATTTTTACTCCAAGTTCCAGTGTGCTCAAGACTTCATTCTAAATTGGCAAGAGAGCTGTTTCTTCGATCTCATTATTATTAATGTTTACAGTGAGATCATGTCTCTGCTGGCACCATCAATCCCCCGGGGAAAGCCAGGGTTGGGGAGAGGCGTGTTATTTACCAGCAAGCACTCAGAGAGTTTCCAATGCATTTCTGTTCCAGCTTCACCTGGTCTGCGGCGAGGACGGACCGAAACGTCATCACAGTCCTCTCGGGCCAAGTGGTGGAGGCATTCGACAAGCAGTTCCAGGAGCTCTACCTCATGTCCAAGGGGGTGAGCCTCAAGTCCATCTCCATGGGTGAAGAGCCCGAACCTGAGCCCGTAACACTGCCCTCCGTCGTGCCAGTGACCCCCGCCAACGCCGTGGTGAAGAAGCTGATAAACCCTAAATACGCCCTGGTGAAAGCCAAGAGCGCCGACCAGATCAGCAAGACTTCATCTGAGAACCAGGACAAGAACCAGAAGACAGACAACAAAGGCAAAGCCCTGCCCGAGGGCCAGGCGGGCGACAGGCACGGCGACGTGGCAGACCTCTCCCTGCTCATTCACCCCGGCCTCCTGAATCTGGAGAAAGCCAACATGTTTGACTATCTGCCCACTTGGGTTGAGCCTGACCCCGAGCCCGGGAGCGAAGTCTTGGGCTACATCAACATTATTGACCCCAAAATAAAGAACGTGAAGCTCTCGCAGATGAACCGCATCAAAGTCTGTGATGTCTCCCAGGCCAGCGCCCAGCACCGGCAGATGCTGAAGAACAGGGAGATGGAGATCAAGAAAAACTTGGAACAAGAGCCATGTCTGGTGTCCCCCTGCCAAAGACAGATCCCACAGGCCCCCATGGAAGGTCCTGTAGCCCCCGTTACCAGCCCCACTGAATGTGCCAGCTGGACAACAAAGCAAGCAGGAACGTTTGCTGCTTCACCACTGGGACACCGCTTGAAGCCATCAGAGGAGACACTGGAGGACATCAAGCCCCCACTTCCAAAGCCAAGGACCATCCCCTTCGGCATCCTCGTGACCAAAGTTATTACGCCCTGTGACAGCAGCACTGCCCCAGAAGGTGACACACAACCACCACCAGCCGACCACATGGGTGCAAAGCAGGAACCGGAGGAGAACCCCAATGGAGCTTCAATGGAGACCTGCCATCTCCAGCTAGACCGTCCGGCAGCAGGGCCACAGGAGGACAGGGGGCCTCCCTGTACCCACAATGGGCTGGGAGAAGAGGAGGAGGAGGAGGAAGAGGAGTACATCACTCTCAGCGACCAGGAGAGCTACTCCAGCAGCTCTGCTGACCACAGCTACCGCCGCTCCAACGCCTCCTCCATCTCAGACGAGTACTTTGAGGTGAGGGATCGCTACGGGCCACTCCGGCGAACCAACTCGGATGTCACCCACAACGGGGAGATCCTGCCTATGCGGAGGAAGCTCAGCGACCCTCACATCAGCCGGGGCACCTTCATCAGCCCCTTGGGGAGCCTCCCATCCCTGAAGCATGTCCGCATGGAGGACGTCACAAAGAGGAGGAGCAATGCCGTGGAGATTAGGTGCGTGCTGCCCCGCACCATCCTGGATGGCAACAGCTCCTATCCCAGCAGTGCCGCACAGGTAGGATGCTTTGCTGTACCATTCCCTACGTTTCTCCACCCTACAAAGTTTGCAAACCTGGAGGTGACCCAGCCAGCTCAGCCAAGGTGTGGTGTCACCCCTAGCTTTGGTGTTGCATCCTAGATGCTGAGATCAGACTCCCCATAATGCCCTACACGCAGAGATGGTAGGAGTCACCCAAGAAATGCTCTTGGTCGGGAAGGTGGTGGCGGTGTCACAGCTTTTGGTGTCTGGGAGTACAATGAGAATGGCTGGTAAAGGGGAGGTTTGGGGGAATTAAAGATTATCCCATGGCCTTGGGCTGTGGGATGGAACTCAGTGGCCGTATGGTTGTGCCTGGACCCGCTGAGCTCAATCCCACAGCCCATCAGCAGTGGCATCATGCCCAGCCAGGGGCAGGCTGTGCGTGCAGGCGTGTCCTTCTCAGGCTTGTTTTCTAGCTCCTTGCAAAGGTGATTAGCATCAAAGGAAAAGCACTCAGACACATAATTAAGCAGAGCAAGACAGCAGAGAAACAGGGACAGCAACCTCTGTGGGCAAGCATTGTAGTCAGCAGCTTCATGGCTGATCCACGAGTGACACCAGATCTTGTCACCTTACGGGGTGCATGCCAGCACCCCGCTGCAAGACCACAGGGTGCACACCAGCATCCCCGCCACGATGGGAGCATCACCCCATCCAGACAGGGGGATCACAGGGTCAATCCCCTATTTCCACCCAAGCGCTGCAGCCTCTTGGACCACTACCAAGCATCTTGGTTTCTCAAGGCTCCTCACCCACTGTTCAGAGCATTCAAATCCCCAGGGCTAAATCAGCAGCTGAAATCACTGAAGCCACCTGAGGTTACCCCATCTGAGCATTTAATCTGTATTTACAGGGAATTAAATTTACTAGCCCAGAATCCACTTGCTTCTCCCTTCCCAGCCAGCGACACAGAACTCTGAGCAGGGTTTTAATCCTCACACATCAAACATCTCCTCGCGCCCTGCGGAGCACTGAGCCCTTTGATGCTCATGACCCAGGTCCCAAGTGCCACCTTGCTCGGAGTGTCCAGGTACATTGGTGTTCCTGCAATAACCTGTTCTGGCCCTTTGATGAAAGGTGGATAATTAACACACCATCAGGTTATGGAAATCCGCAGAGAATAGTTTGTCCGATGCATAAAAATAATAAACCAAAGCAATCTTTGATTAACTCTCCTCCAGAAACCTTAAATCTGACAGGAATCACCATCAACCCCCACCAAACATTTTTATCCCAAGCAAGCCCCCCTCCCATTCACTGCTCAGTGGCAGGCAGAATGCCCGTCCCGCCAGCTCTGCATGGCACAGCCCTTACCTGGGTACAGGACCCTGCTGATCATCCCTGGCATGATGATAACAAACAAAGGCAGCATCTTCAGGTAGCTGGCCAAGATGGAGCCGGCCTTGGCATGACTCAGGCTCTTGGCAGAGAGCGACCGCTGGACGATGACCTGTGGGAGAGCTGTGCTGGATGGCCGTGCAGCCACCAATGCCTCCTAGTCCACATCAGCCTCCTCCTTGCCAAACTGCATCCCAAGCATCCCCAAAGGCTGGAGCCATTGGGCACCAGGCCCACAGGCAGCGTAGATGTGAACCCAACCCACAGGCTGGGTTTCTCTCCACACCACCAATGGGTTGGTGTGATGCCATAGCACCACATCCTCCTGCCAGTATCCACCATTCCCCACCACCATGCTCTCCCCTCTTGCCCCTTCAATTCAATCTCCTCCCACAATAAAAGGGACACTGAGTCCAGCCTCTTCCTACCACAACTCCACCACCCACAATGCTCCAACCATCACACCTCAAAGCTCTGGCCAAGCCATGTCCATCCACGGTACAGCCAGCCCTGGGACCTTGAGGCAATCTCTCTTATAATAGGCAAATGCTGAGTTTAAAAGAGCCCAGACTCTCCTCAAGGGCTTACAGAGAAGTGCTCAGCACCCAGCAGGATTCAACTGCTCCAGAGCAAGCACTGGATCATGCCATGGTGGGCAGGAGGAACCAGGTCCCAGTTTCTGGGGTGGGATGTTTGGAGAAGCTGTGGTTTAACTTCTGCCCAAGAGCCAGAGAAAGTCAGGAGCTGCAGGACCCACCACCCAGCTCAGCCTTGTGATGACCTCCAAGGGCGAGGAGCTAAATCACCCTTAGTCCTCCCTGCCTGAAGGCATCTCAGACCTTAGCACTGATTTTAAGCAACATACTTAAATCAATCTAGCTTTACCTATGCTAAACTGCTTCAACGCAGCCCTGCTGGTCAAAGCAGGAGGTGTCTGCTCAAGGAACACTGGTACATTCAGACTGAACTCTGAGATGATGCCAACAGCACGGTGGAGATGCAGTGCTGGCAGCACGGCAGGGGACTTCGCAGAGGCAGGGCAGGTCGGTGCAGCCAGCTCTGCAGCCTCCCATCCCCAGCTCATCCTGCCATCAGCACCTGCACTCGCTAGATCCCATCTCACCTGGGTACGTCTGCACGGGGTGCAATCACACCCCCAGACTGCGGTGCAGACACACCCAAAGAGGGAGATAAATATCTGGTGACCACAGCCATGTGTTAAGGCCTTACTCAGTCCAGGATTAAGATTCATGATGCTCAGACCCGATCCAAACGTGTCTCTCAACCCAGCTAATCAGAGCCACCCCCACAGTGGTGTTGCAGCTCACTGTTGCCTCCTGATCCCACCTCCTCTCCCAGCCCTCCATCCTTTCATCTCATCTTGGTAGCCACCTAATCTGGATGACTGAATGCTCTTTGGGCCTGAAATGAGCACATAGGTGATTAAGATGTGCGTTCAGGCTGCAGCTGGAGAGAAGGAATCCTTGGTCCTGGATCTCCAGGCAGCCATGCCTTGGCTCAGGACAGCCTCCAGGCTGCTGGAGTGGCTCAGGAAGCAGATGCTGAGATGCTGTGATGTGCAGGACAGTGTGTTGCCAGAGCAAGAAATCAGAGAAGCAGCAATGGTTAAGACTCAAGGCAGTTTTGAGCTAATTTGGGCAAGGGAATACACCACATGGCAGAGGGACTTGTCCATGAGGACCAAGCCCATGGCACAGACCCCATGTAGGGAAACAGCACCCTCATAGCAGCACTACCTCATCCCTTTTTCTGCTCTTTAACTAACAGGGGACGCACATCTACCGTTACCGGCCCAGGAACCCCGCAGGCAGAGAACAGGGCAAGGAGGTCTCCTGCTCCCCGACGCATGAGAAAACCCTCGGGGCCACCAAATTCAGAGGGGAGGGAGCCGAGCCCAAAAAGACCATTGCAGGCAGCCAGCCCTTCTGGCAGAGCAAAGCTTTCAGCCCCAGCAAGCCCACGCAGCCCAGACACCTCTCACCAAGCAACCCCAGAGCATCAAGCAAACGTTTAACCTCCCTGCCGGAAAGCCAGAAGACAACCGAGGAGATGAGGACACCCCTCGGCATCCCGCTCTCCAAACTGTCCCAGTCCAAGCACCTTAAGAACAGGGTTGCGGGAGCCCCGGGTGCTTCTATTGACTCCAAAAAGAAGCCCCCTGAAACCACCAGCCAGAAGGACCACTAGGTGCTGATGCAGGTGGACTTGCAGGGCAAGAGCCGTAGAGGAGCGTGCCTGGAGCCCAGGCAACGCCGTGTTACATGGGGCAGGGGATTCTTGTTTACATTTACCTGGTCGGTGCACCAGTACCACGTGGCCATGATAGACAGCCCGAAAGTCATCCCGGTCCAGGGCAGATCTCCAGAGACTGGGTCTCGGAAGAGGTGCATTGCATCCGCTCTGGGCAGGTGGCAGGTAGTGTTGGGAACAATCTTGGATGGCACGGCTTTTAAATAAGCCTCTTCCAGGTTGGGGTAACCTCCAATCTCATTAAAAGCTGGAAAGCATTGTTGAGGGAGGCTGGTTAGAGTGGAGTAAAAGCTGGTGGCCTCTGAGATCAGCTGGCAAAACGCTCGCCAACTCGTTAACCCAGACGTGCTGCCCAGAGAGGGAGGGCTTGTTTGTGATCGTGTTTTCTTCTAGTTATTTAAGAGACTCTTCTATTAACATTTTGCACAGCAGGTCCCATTACAGTCCACCCTCCCTTTGGAGGGTGACCCATGTTCTGGGACAAAGGCTCCTCAAGGGACCCACCTCTTTTGACTTCGTACTGTAAAAGCAACCTGTTTGTTAAAGCTTCCTGGTCCCAGAGCCGGGGAAACTCACCTGGGACTATTAAAAAGCAAGATTAAGTAGCCTTTGGCTTGATAGACTACAGCTCAAGGTGCCTTGGCACAAGTGTCCAGCCAAACATTTTCCACCCCTCTGAGCATTTCCCCAGCATCCCACCCCCGCATCCCCAGCTCCATCCCCAAACCTCCAGCAACCAGTGAAAAAAAAAAAAAAGACAAAAAACAAAACAAAAACAAAAAACAAAAGGCCCTTTTCACTGTATTTTTCCTAGGAAATGGGATCCAAGACTTGGGTCTCAGCCTGAGCCCCACTGAGGAGTACGTGCCATGGACAAGCCCTAGCAAGCGAGCCTCCAAGCCCTTGGCAGCTGCCTTGGTGCTCCTCCTGCCTGCGCCACAGCCACCAGCCCCAGGCTCTGCCCTGGCCCCCACCACCTCCCTGCTCTTGGGGGGCACAGGCTGAGTGCTCCTTGTGTTACCTCCAGCAGGAGAATTTTGGAGCCAGAGGCATCATTTTTGGGAGGAGGGAGGGATGGGAGGTACCTGCTCTGCTCCCCCTGCATTCCACGGCCACCCATGCAGCGGCCATGGAGGAGATAAGCGGGGAGGTGCATTGGCACCCCCATACCCACGGCAGCTGCTGATGCTTGGGAGAAGAGAGGAGGCTCTGGGGCCTCTGTGGGTCTCATGTCACGGAGGGGAGACTCAAAGCAAGATGCACAAGCATCCCTTGGTGGATTCCACCCCCCCACATCTGGTCCAGCTCTCACATCCCTTCTGATCCCTCCATGGGCTGCAGTCCAGACCCTCTGCTCGACCCCTCCAACGTGGCAGTGCGGGGTGGGAACGTGCTCCTGGGAAGTCACCCTCCTGCAGGACCGTGCCCATGAGCGCTGTTGTCTTTAGACCGAGAGCAAAGCCCTCAGGCACTGGGTGCTGGACACTGGGATCACCAAGTGTCAGCTTGAGCAAATCCCAATTTCCAAGACACCCATCCTGCTCTGTTGTCCCCTCCTGCCCAAGGACAGCCCTCTCCCCACCCCAGGACATCCCCCTGACCTGAGGCTTTCGGGGAGTTTGCAAAAGGGGCATCATCCACCGTGCCCCACCTTTGCGAACCAGCCCCCTCTATTTCTCGGGGAGTCAGCACTTGTAAACTCCTCCTGCTCTTGTGCAAGCAGCCCTGGCCCTCCTCCAGCGCTTGGTTTATGCAGGCACCGGCTACTCCCAAGCTTTGCATGGGCGTTGGGCACCAACAAAGGCTCTCCAGAGGCAGAGGGCGAGTGCTGAAAGCAGAGATTCGCGCCCGGGGGGGGCGGGCCTGCTCCCTTCCCAAAGGTGTTGGCCAGCAAGTCACGACACCTACGCTTGCTGGGATGGAAGAGCAGGGTGAAAACCTCAGGGCAGCACGAGCTCAGCCTGCAGATGCCAGGCTGCAGCCTGCGGGCTCTGCCGGGGTTATTGTCCCCGCAGGGGATGCCGAGCGGGGTGCAGGATGGCACGGTCTCCCTGACCCGTGATGCCAGAGCCGATACACAGCTCCTCGCTTCCTCTGGGGGATTTGCTATTACTGTTACTGCTCCGGGAAGTACCTGTCCTTTCATTTGGTTTTTGTAAATATACTTTTCTGCGTACGGAGCTCGCCCAGGAGCAAGCTCTGCTTTTGCACAGGGGAGCAGCCCCAGGACAGGGCTGGCTGCAGGTCTGCAGCTGCTCCCACCTCCCCAGCAGAGCTCCTGCACAGCGTTGGGTCAGAGCCTTCCCTACCCGCCCACCACAGCAGACTTCTCCAGGAGCTGGTGGAAATCATCTCAGGAATGCCTCTGGAAATCGTCCTCTGTAGTTAAACACCTGCCTTTGAAGCTGGGACCTGACATTTTGCCTCCTACTCCAAGAGCCCCGATGGCAGAACAGGGCTGATGAAAGCTCCCAGCCTTGCAAGGGTGCTCTGCGGCTGAACGTACGGAGACACAGCAAGGCTGAGCGCTCAGGAAGGGCTGGGGATGGAACCATGCTTGCTCCAGCCAGGAGGAGGGCAGGGCACCACACAGCATCCCCAGGCAATCCCCTGCAGCGATGCCTCATCCCGGCACCATCTCCTGCCACACATGTGCAGTAGGATCCCTCCTGAAGATCCCACCTCAACGCTGCTGCAAGTTTTCCTGAGCAGAACATGAAATGGAATGCTGCTTTGCTTAACCAGCCTCTCGGAGCACGTGGGCTAGAGGCAAACACATGGAGTAGCAGTGACCGCAGGACGGTCACCAGCGCTGGGGACAGCCCTGCATGGAGGACCAGGGGGATGCTTCATGGTATCTCCACCCAGAGGAATGGTACAGAGGGGAAACACAGTGACAGAGGGGACACAGGGGGACACAGACTTTCTTCAGGTGATTGCTATGGGCCAAAGTCCTGCTGAGCATCTTGACCACTGAACTGCTCGTATTTTTATTTATATCCGAGACCACTTGAGTGGGGACAGAAGGTCCCCGTGGAAGGGGGATCTGTGCTGTCCCAGTTCTTACCTCTCACTGCCAGCATGATGGCTCCAAGGACCATGATGAGCGTCTGCAGCGCGTCAGTGTAGATGACAGCTGCCAGCCCCCCTGTGTGAGAGCAAGGCACAGGGTCAGGAGCGCCGCCGGCTTCGGGCTTGGTCCTGAAGTCCCAATAAATCTGCCTGCGCTCATGGGGACATGCCTGTCACCCACCTGGTCCTGCCAACACCGTGGTGATGGGGGGTGCAGTGGAAGCGTGAAAGGGGACCAGTTCCTCAGTGGGTGCCCTGCAGATGGGGTGGGGGGAGCAGCTGACAGCTGCAGTGGCTGCAGTCCCACCTGGGACAGGGAAGGGGAGCCCAGGGATGGCGGGAGGGGAGGGATGCAGCCCCATGTCCTCACACAGTCAGGAGGACACCAGCCAGCCCCAGCTCTTTGGATGTTCCAGCAAGTAAGCCACATTCAGGACATTGATCTCATCATTCATCCCACCTCTCCCTAACGCCATACCAGTCCTCCCCCTTCGTACACCCCTCAGCTCTCCTCCCAAACCTACAGTTTTATTTTTTCCAGCACCTGACACATAGCAGGGTCCCCCTTGGCCATCCAGCAGCAGCTTTTCTCCCTTTCCATCACAAACTCTCCCTCTGGACCTGTTGCAAACTCAGGACCTACTTACCTAGCCAGAAAGCAGTTACTCAGCATATGAATCCAAGCCTTAAAAAGTAGCGGAGCTAGAGAAAATGGGTCAAAAATTGAACCGGTTTCAACCCCAGTCACCGACTCACATCCTGGGAATTCAGGGCTGCACCCTCCCCTGCCATGGATATGGATGGATGTTCTCCAGATGAGGGTGACGCAGCGATCACACCCTCTGCCTGAGCTCATGCTGAAATGCTTTACTTCACAACAAGCCTTGTGGGCAGGAAAAAAAACGAGATGGGATTTGCTTAAAACCAAAGTCTTGCAAAATCCACCATGTTTCGGATATACTTAAACTGTTTCCCATTTTGATGGCTGGGATGGGATAACGAGGGAGAATTTACTGCTGGGCATCTCCACTGTCCCAGCCAAAATAATAACCAAAAGGGCTGGCAGGGATACATAGTCCCATGGTCTGAGAACAGGACTGCAAGTCAGGAACCCCCAAATTCCAACTCCAGCTCCAAACCCTCATCGCCTCCAGATCACAAAAGAACCATATGGATTTACCCTGCACAAAACCAGCTTGTACCACAATAGGAAAGCATGGGCAAGAAATATTCCCTTTGCAGAGGGAGGGCAGCAAGCTGGATTGCAGGCAGGGCAAGGTGGAGGGAAAGGAGCTGGGTAAAGGGCTCTGACTGTAGATTCCACAGTAATGGTCCTGTAATAGGAGAAGCTCTGATTGTTGCTGTTACAAATAGGTATGCACACAAGAAAGCATTTAACTACGTGATGGAGGAGGAGTTCTTGCAAATGAAAAGCTGTAATGCCAAAGGAGAACTCATGCATTGGGTTATTGCCTGAGCTGATGCTTGAGAAGGATGCTCAGACACCGGCTGGATGGGGCAGGGAACAAGAACCCCATTAGTACAAATCCCCCAAAGCAGGAGTGTGAGTGGTGTGGTTCAACCAAAGTAGAGAGACACTGAGCAACCTACCTGCAATGGTGTAGAGCCCCGTGACCACCAGCATCAGGACAGTGGAGAGGTAAAGGTCCCAGCCCAGGCAGACTTGCACGAAGAGGGCCCCCGAGTACAGGTCTGTCTGTGAGTGGAAGAAGAAATAGAGGGGCTGGGACAGGTGACATCCACTTGGCCAGACAGCACCCAAGGGCTGTTGCAAGAGTGGCATGGCTTGGACATGCTCAGCGCCATGGGTACAGCAGGGACATTGCACTGCATGTGCCAGCACACCTCCCCAAGCCAGCGCTGAAGCCCAAGGTCCCACATCTGTGGCTGTGTCACCACTGCAGATGGGTGTCACAGGCCACCTTCTCCCCAACCCTCAAAGAGCAAAGCAAGCAGCTCCAGCAGTCATTTGCAACAGGGCTCAGTTGGATGCAGTCAGTGGGATGTAAGGGTCAGAAATGGGACACCTCGGGGCACTAGTGCTGCCACAGCCAGAGCAAGGGGCTAGAGACACTTCACAGGATCAGACCCTGACCTGAGTTACCTCCTTGCTGCCCCGAGTACCTCCAGTTCCCTCCACCAATGGCAATGTCATCTCGCCATACTTTCTGCAGAGCCCTGAAGATGGGGCACCTGGCACCAACCAAGGGGCCACACTCCACCAAAACACCCTTGGGTGCTCACTGGAGGCAGCCCAAGCCATCCCCCCCAGCCCAGCACACCCATGCTATTTCTGCATCCCATTGGTCTCCATGCACAGGGCAGCTGTAGCTGGTATTTCATGTTCTGCTTGGCAGGATTCACCCTCCTGGCACCCACGCTGCCAGCAAGGAGGCTGCCAAGGACCAGCTACTCCCTCCCCAGCTGCAGCTCAATGGTCCAGGCTGTCAGACCAGTCAGGAGGGTGGCAGTGAGCCTAAAAGTGCTGCTGAGGGCAGGAGGGGATCTCCTGGGTGCAGAGACTTGTCAAGGTGCTTGCTGGCACCTGCAATGCTGTTAGTGATGGATGGGGCAGCTCTGTGCCACATTGCTCAAGCCCATTACTGGTACTGAGGTGGGTGGCTGGTGGGGCAGGAGAAGCTGCTGTCCTGCTCCCTGGGGGTTACAGCAGTGTTTCAACCTTGACAGCTGCTCCATAGTGAGGAGCACACGTGGGCATCCCCAGCACGGAGCACAAGACCCCCAGGACTGCCTTGCCCCAATGCAAAGACACTTCTTTGTTGAGCATCTCTGGGGAAAATACCTCCTCCTGGTTTTGCACAGATGGGGAAACCAAGGCACTGACAAGTGGCAGAAGTTGTTTCTGGCCCTGAGTAAGAAGCAGCAGCCCAGGGATTCTGTACCCCAGCATGGACCAGCATAAATGCATCCTCAGAGATGTCCCCTGACATTTGCAGCTCCCCTTGCAAAGCCCCTGGAAGAGGTTCAATGTTTCTGTTTGGCCACAGGACAGACCAACTCCATGTCCAACACGCTGCTTCCACCCACCCCTGCATCCCCTGCGCCTGCATCGTGTCCCAGAGGGACACTGGCAGCATGCCTCTGCCCGTAGGAGTGTGTGCTGGCCTGCAGCTCACTCAGCTGCCAAACTCCATCAAGATGACTGACACCCCAAAAGTGACCACCGATTCTTGCCCATGGGAGGTTGGACCCACACAGGGAGGTCTGGTCATGGTCTTGTGGGAATGAGATGTAAAGCACGGACTCAGAAGGAGCTGGGACATCTCCTCTAACAAAAGCAGCGATGCCGTGGGAGGGAAGGACCAGGAGCAGCAGACAGTGCCCATGTCACACCACATCTCCACCTGCAGCTGAGATCGATCCATCTCCAGTGCTCAGCTGGGGCATCTTCACCAAAACTTTGTTTGGAGAAGGAAACAGAGCCAGAAGAGGCAGGAAGAGGCAAGATGAGCTGACTCCACACCCTCGCCCAGAGCCATGACAGCTTCCCACAGCCAACACATCAGCTCGGATTTGACATCTTTCTCCACACACCTCCCAGAAACCATCCCCAAACAGCAGGGCTCTCTTGCCCGGTCATGTGGGAGCAGTCGTTTGGGATTAGTAACATGGAGGACTGGCGTTATTTCCCATATCACATCTTCACCCCCCAGCTCTGCCCTTCCTCCTCCCAGTGCCACTCCAGCAGTCTTGCCCCGGGGGAGCTGAGGAGTGTCATTGAGTGATGGAGAGGGGCCATGTGGAATCATCTGATGGAAGAACCACAGGGCAGGGCTCCATCAGCCAGCAGGTGAGCACACATCCAGCTGCAGCATAACCTGAAAACCCGTTCCCTGGCAGATAAGCCCACGCCGTTAGACATAACATTGATTAAATCACAAATCAAACCGACCAGAAAAACACTTACACCATGATCTTGAGGATCTTAATTCAGGGACTGTTCCACAACATCTGGACCAGGTTTTACACCAGTCATGCCTAGCGTTCCCAAGGGAGGTACTACACGTCCTTAGCTGCACTTGGGTTTGGCCATGTCTCCAGGAGAGCCCTTGCCAGCAGCGAGAGACAATCCAGCCCTGGAATGTCCTGCTGAAGAGGAACCAACTCATGGGCAACCATTCCAAAACATCCACCAGTGGCTCCTCTTCCACAGATGCCTTTACCCCACAAATGCGATCCAACCATAGCTGAGACCACCAGGCATCCCTGCAAGAGGACAACTAAGCCATTCATGCAGTGCAAGCTTTGACTAGAAGGCACAAAAGCCCCAACCAAAGGCCCTCAGCCATCTCCTCTCAAAGCAACCTGAAGTGGGAACCCAAAATACTTTGAGCCTCCCCAGCACAGTGCCAGCCAAGCATCCCTGGTGTCTTCTGGAGCTCTCAGTGTCCTTTGGAGGGATCCATCACTGCCAGAAAGTCATGCCCTGCTGTGACTGCCTGCTTCTCCAGCAGCCCTTCCCCAGAGCTCAGCCATGAAGACACAGCCCTGGACAAGATATTTCATAACTGCTTCTCCTGGTTTTCTCAATGCTCAATCATTTTTGCAGACGTCTGCAAATGAGTCCAATCCTTTGCTATGAGGAAACAGAGGTATCTCCACCTCCCTTCCTGGTAAATCTGCTAGGGTAGGAAAAAATAAAAGTGCATGTGACTGAGTTGTTAATAAGACATTCCAAATACAAAAACAAGCTAATTAAAACCAGGCATGACCTATTCGTAAAACAAGTCCTTTCAACTGTAAAAGGAGAGCAGAAGCCTTTGAAGTCAGGCCTCGTAATCCAGTGAGATCCCTGCCTCCACCGGTGACCTCAGTTGGAAACTCGTTCTTACCCAACATCGTTAATGCCTGCCCAGTGAAAGCTGGCTTTAGAGACAGCTTGGATTCAACAACTGATGAAGCCAAAGCCTCGGTAGAACAAGTCACCCAGGGTACAGAGTAGTCTCCAAGGGTTCTTTGCTAAGGCTAGGATGCCTGTGCACCTCCTCATGTGTCCCTAGCCAGGGGGGGACACCATTTCTCAACAGGGCTTCAGGCTGTCCTGTTGCACCCTGCCACGGAACATGAAGGGTTGGGGTCCACCAAAGGGTAAATTCCAGGAAAGGAGGGACTGTCATCCCCCCCGTCCCAAAACAGGAGCCACGGGTGCAGCAGCTCAGGACAACGTGGAGTGAGATCCATGCATAAACCCAGTGTCTGCAGGGAGACGAAGCAGGAGAAGCCCAGCTCATCCCAGGCTTTGAGGCAGCTCCCGGTGAGGACCAAAGGAAATCCCCACCGCGCAACAGCACTGCCTGATCGCCCTGAGTTTCACACTCTCCTCCCACGCTCCCCGCTGCTGCGGTCACCACCAAGGACAGGACATGGGGCCAGTTCGGCAACACCCTGCGCGTCCGGACAATCATCCCAACCCACTGCTGGAAACAACCATTGTTTGAGAGATTTACCATGAATGGAGTCAGAGGCCAAGATAATCCCCTTATTAGGCTGATTCCTCTTCTGTTGCATCCTGCATGACTCAGAGATCAGAGAAAACTAAGCAGACCAAAGAAACTACAGCTCTGGCTGAGAAAAGACAGAGGAAGAGGCATTTGGGAGTGTCCACCAGGCTGCAAACACAAGGTTGTGTTGAGAAGGGCCAGGAGAACCGCAGAGGTTCCCGTCGGTCATCTACAGGTTCATCTGGTCTTCAGCATGGAGTGACACCACAGCGGTCTCCCAGCCTAAGAATGAACTTATAGGACATCCATCCCTTCTGGGCAAAGCCATGGAAATAAAGGAAACCAAAAGGCCCAAGCACATCCCCATGGCATGGTAGGACATTGTTTTGTAAGAGAAGAGGGGATGCCAGCAGGGACTCACACAGATCCCAGGGACCAACACCACAGACACAGATGTTCCAGCATCTCCCTCGAGCTCCTCCCAGCTCTTCATCAGGAGCAGGGGAGAGATGTCTCCTGAGCAGCACACAGGAGGGGAATAAGTGACAACAGTTTTCTAGACATTAGGGCAATCGGGGAATAAAGTGTCACTGCCCAAACTTGCAAACTGAACTGGTGCTCCAGGAGCCACCAGGCTGATTTCAGGAGAAATGCCATAGGATTTTCAATGCCATAAATAAGGATATAAAGAATCTCAGTTTTATGTGAAGAATGCCATCCAGCACAACAGGACATGGTTTGGAGGGGGGAAATGCAGGTGACAGGTTCACCAATAGAGCCATCAGCATCACCTCTGCCCCGCTGAACACCCTGTGACAGCAGGGACATGGGAAGTGCTGCCATCTCCTGCAACCTGCCTTTTAAGCCCAAAGCACAGTGCCCTGCCCAAGGTCAAAGAGCAGCTCACGGGAAGGAGACAGGGGTCTCCTGGAGCTGGGGACATCCCATAATGCAGTTCTGGGGTCTGTCAGCCTCTCCCTTTGCATTCAACACTGATGGATGTGCACAGCGAGCACTGTTTGCGGGCTGCTCCATCCTCCCCATCCCTCGCAGGGAGACCCAGAGGATCCCCCCACAGCTCAGCCCGGAGCCTGGGGCTGTGAAGCCGCCAGGGAGGAGGCAGAAGCGTTGCTCAGGGAGCAATGCTGCATCCAGCCAAGCTGGCGTTTGCAAAGCAAGGAGCTGGCAAGCGCAGAGGCAGACGCTGAGCGCCTCGCCGTGGGGAAACACGCTCCGGCACCCTCCTGCCCTGCAGACAGACACTTCTTGCAGCCAGTTGCACGCAAGAGCGTGTTTCTTGCAGCTGGCCACATGCAAGAGCACATTTCAGCAGACCCCGGGTCAGATCCACCTGCTCCAGCAATTGCTCCCTCCTGTGTGTTTTCTCCTCCGGATTGTTTCCGAGCTGTTTGCTCTTGATCTCCGTCTCACTGACTCCAGCCCTCCAGGGCTGTCTGTGCCTGGCTCTCTCTGCTTGCCCCAGGCCTGCTGTCACAGGCTCTTTCACTGTTTTACCTGGGATAAACTCCTCCCACGGTTACTGACCAGGCAGTGGGAACAGGGGCTGCACACAGGGAGCTGTGAATGAGGGGAAAACATCCCTGTGGAAGAATCCCTGATAATCAGGCACTTTCTGTACACGCTTGGGTATCTTATAGGTGCAGCAAGACTTTCTACCTACAAAAAAACCATGTGACCTAAAGCAACGACTGCATTCGTGACTCAGTTCCAGCTCTGCTGGGTCCCTCGGGGGTGCTGGAAAGCATCGCTGCCAGAGCACGGAGGAAAACCCAGACAACACAACCCATCCTCTGAGCACATTTCATCTGCAACCTCTGCTACAAGGCAAGTGCACCACGAGTTTGGGAATCCTGACACCCAGGCATGCATCTGCCGAGGCCATCCGGACGCGAGCATCGCTGCTGGATGAGGAACACACTTGGTGTCACAGATGGCATCTGCCCACGAGTTCCCATCTCCTGTCCTGCTCCCTCCTGCAGCATCCTGCAGCAGCTGCTCTCCCCCAACTTGGCTACACAAGGTTTGAGCCCCAAAATAACCTTTCACTTGCTGGAAAACAGTCGTGGATTTGTCACGGAGTCAAGCAGGAGCTACTTACAGAGATTTTGGTGAAGATGGAGAGCAGGAGGGACAGGACGGAGAGGTACATCCGGATCCTCTCCCCTCCAAACCTTCGCTGGAGATACTCGGGCATCGTGACAATCTGCCAGGGGGAAAGAGAGTGATTGCTGCCTCCGGGGATGGTCCCAGGGAAAGAAAGGGGACAGCTGTATTCTCAGAGAAGGCTGAAGAGTCTCAAAGGAGCAGCTCCCCACAGCAGGCTCAGGGCAGCTCTACGTACCCCAGATGAAATGTAGACGGGCACAAACACCCAGGCCAGTGCCAGGAGGGCGTAGGTCGCCTGTGGGGAAGAAGGAACATGGCACAGATGGAAAAAAACACTGATCCTACTGCAGCTCGACATTGACTGCAATGCCAGGCCCCATTCACCACCCTCAGCTCACCCTCAAATCCACATTTATATCCCCAAATGGCTTCAGACAGCAGGCAGAGGGGCACGAGGCCATGGTGGAGAACCCCCAGCACGAGCCCACTCCCCTCAGCTCCTGACCAGACATTTCCCACCAACTCCTTAAGCACCCAGCAAGCCAAACTCTGTATTTTTGCTGCTGAACCCAAGGACTCGGGAAGCGACGGGTGGGGAAGCAGGGAATGGGTGACCTATTCAGCTGGACAAGGACACTCTGCATTGACATGTCTTTTTCCCTGAGCACGTAGGCTTGAGTTGACTCCAACCTCACTGTACGTGCACTAGACACTGAGCCGGAGGAGCTGAATTAGCAGGGTTGTGTTAATTACCCCCTGCACAACTCCTCCCAAGCCTTTGGAGACGTTGCGTGAAGCTGCTGTGAAATGGGCCATCTGCTGTGACACTGGCTCCAGAAACTCATTTCCTTAATAACACGACCTGTTTCTTACATTCCACTCGAAGCCGGTGACAGCGATTCCCCCGGCAGCACCGGTCCCGGCCAGCCCGATGAAGAGCCCCGAGCCTTCGCTGCTGGCAAAGAGAGAGGCGCCGATCTGCGGAGGAGCAGAGGAGGTCCTGAGGCTCCACCTCCCCACCACTTGTAAAAACAAAGCGTGGCCAAACACACACCAGGTATGATGAGGGGTGTGTATGTGTTTTGCAGGAAAAAACCCTTAATGGCTTCCAATCCAGGTAGTTGTGAGCCCCAGCAGCCAGCACTCCCGTGCAGCCAGCACATCCAATGTCCCCGGTGGGGTTTGGATGGACTTTCTGGTCTTCAGGAGGATGAGGAGCTGCATTTTCCACAGTGGCCACACACCCTGCCCAGAGGTGGCCCTGTGCAAGCAGCTGGTGCCAGACACCAGAAGGACCTACACCCAGTTAGTCAAGATCATAGTGAAAAGGGAAAAAAAAGAAACTTGGGACACTCATGTTGGAGCCACCTGGAGCACATAGGGACAGTGGAGATGTGTGACTCCAACAACCCCTCCCCAAGTTTGGAGCAGCCTACAAGGAGACCCAACAAGCCACCAGAGGACAGGAATCCTGGCAGGAGGTGTACAGGGTGAGGAGTGTGGGCAGGTGGTGGAGAAAGCAGGGGTGCAGAAGAGGGAATTCAGTGGGAGGGGGAATGGTGCTGGATGTCCCTTCTACCCAGGTGACACTAGAGGGACAGAGGTCTCTACTTACTGGCCACCATGCCATGTCTCTGCCAGCAAGGAAATAGCCACTGACAGTGTTCCTGTTCACCCTGCATGAAGACTGGGAGGAGAAAAGATCAGCACAGAGCACCCTTCCCTCCAAACCCAGACAAGACACCGAGAAACCAAGACCCAAAGTCTCCCAGACGAGAAGCCAAGAGACAGGAGACTGGATAATTAATGGGAGCTCTGCAACTTGAACTTAATTACACGAAACAGTGGCTGCACCCCGAGTACCTGGAGCCATGAATAGCAAAGGAGACACCCCGAGAGGGGGAAACGTGGAGGATGCACCTGCCCTACCTCCATCCTGTGCAGACAGGGTGGCTAATAAGGCCCAGCTTTGGCTATGAATTTTCTGCAAGGCAGAATAAATGGCTTTGGAAAGCTTTTGTTTGAAACCGTGGGTAGCTGAGGGCTTTTTCTGTTAATCACAGCATTCCTCTCAACACCCTTTAATAGACGAGCAGATCATCTGCTTACACCCAGCAGACCGGAGGCCAGGGGCGAGGTTTGTGTCCTGGTTAATTCCTCCTCGTTTTCAGGCTATAGGGGGTGAAAGGGGTGGAGGGTTCGTACAACAGAGCAGAGGGAGTGCAGCACGACACACAAAACACCTAACAAGTGCAAACTACAAAAGACAATAATAAAGGCTTTCAAAATATTCCATGCAGAAAAGCCAGCCCTGAAAGAAAAAAAGACTATTCAAAAAGGAAAGCAGGAAAGGAACAGGATAAAAACCTCTTACCCATATCCCCACTGCAACGTTTAAGGAAAAATAAATCACTACGACAACAAGGTCAGCAACACCGAACTGCTGCGAGGGGGTGAAGGAGCCAGCAGTGGAATTGCCCTCCATCATCCATCCCTCTGCCTCCTTCCTCATCCTCCACAAATGCCTCACACAGTCCCTGAATCAGTAACTCGTTAGCGGCTTGAGAGCATTTATCATTAAACAAGCTGGTGGCAGCAGCTTGGCTTCCAAAGGCCTTTGGGTGGGCAGTGTCCCCAACGTCCTTCCTGAGGGACACATGGTCCCAGCGAGCACCTGATTTCGGTGTCTCACAAACGAGCTGCTAATTAATCCCCGTTTCCTTGGGGTCTTCTGTTTCCCCTGATCCTGAAGCAGCAGTGGCTCCAGTCCAAGCTGCTCCTGTAATTAACGCAGTTCTGTGACGCGGACTCCCAGGGTGCAGGCTCCCATCAGCCACTCACAGAGGTGCCTCACATTGAAATACTCCTGGACAAGATACCACCCAGGCTTTTGTCTTCTCCAAGCTGGAAACTAAACCCCACTATTTTTCCTGCAGATACTAAGTCTGGAGAGAATTTGTATGATCTTCTGCCTGGTTCATTACTGTAGAAATTGCTGAATAAAGCAGGGGTTTAAAAGTGTTCCTTACTTTGAAGGACCCCAGAAATACCTCTAATAGCTGGCATTTCTGGTGATGGGATGCTTTTTATTCCAGGAAAAGAGCATGGAGTTTAGGTAGCTCTGCTGTAATGAAAGGGGTAAGGAAAATGTCTGAGTGAAGTCACACGTGCTTTGCTCCCTTTCAGCCACTCCAGTGCTGTGCAAAGCCAAAGGACCCCCAGCCCGGTCTCAGGACCGTGACTGTTCCCCAGTTCTTGAGTCCTCATCAATACAATAATCACAGTGCTCAAAACCAGGCAAATTTGGGTTTTCTACGTGCTGAAGCAATGATCAAACACAGGAGTGGAGCCTCGGCATGCCAATGAGGGCTGACTGGCAGAAACACTGGCAGAAGAGGTGAAGATGTTCCTCCAAAGGCCAACAGGAAACAAGCAGCAGGGAACACCCTTTGAATCCAATATTTCTGGGCGTTCAGTAATCATAGTTTGCTGCACGAGGTGCTTGGCTGGCTCACTGTCAAGCAGCAGCACGCTTTCTAACCATGTATCACAAGCTCTCACTAATAACATAAATACACCACAACTAATAAACCCATCATGGAGAGAAGTCAGAGCATTCCTCCTCTCTCCAAAACACCTGACACAGCCAGGAGCGGCCCTGCACACTTGTGAGAGGAACTGAAGCTCCCCCTCACTGCTCAGCTGGAATTTAACCTGCATTAACACATTCAAAATATATCCCAGTGTTAATATGTCAGCTTGGTGTAGCTATTAACATGGCTGAAGTGTTTAATAACCTACTGTCATTAAAGTAAAACCAGGGACAGTGCAGTCAGAACGCTGCCCCCTGGATGGGACTGCAAAAATCAAATAGATTAATGTTATGAAAAATAAGATCACAGAATGAAGAGTAGCATTATCTGAACAGAAACAGGCAGTGGCTTAAATAAAATCACCATCTCCCTCGCTGCATGTACGAACAAGATCAGGTACTGTAGATCTTTCAGCAATGTCATCACAGGCCTCCACTGTGCCCAGTGCTGTGCCAAGAGAGAGGAGGAAAAGGAAAAACAACCTGGTTTTATCCTTAAAAGCAAACGAACCTTCCAAAGCTTGGAAGTTTTTCTCAAACAGAAAAATGGTGTCAACAAAGGCTGATTTTCACTTCTGGCTTTGGATGTGCCAAAAGTTTTATAATTATTTGTGGGATATTCTGATGGAGAGATTAGGTCAAACGACCCCTAAATGCTCATTAATTCCACCAGTGTTTTCCCTCCAGGTCTCAGACTGGGAGCTCAGTGGGGCAGCAAACCACCCACTCCACCCACATACACGTTGGGATGGTTGGGAAAACAAACCCAAGCAAGCTCTGCAGTATGACCATATCTTTTAGCTCATCTATACGTTCAGGCCAGGCTACAAACCTCTCAAAACACATTTACCCACGATGAGCTGATTTGGATTTTACCAGCTGGAACATCTGCCCCACACAATATTCCCAAGTCCCTGTTGTTCCTTGATATCCAGCCATGGATTTGGCTCCTTCCACATTCCCTGAAGCAAAGCAGCACACTGCAAGCCTGCCATAACTGCCAAATTGCAACCTAATATCACCTGCAACTGGATGGCAAAAGGTCGTATTTCGTGTTTTACACAACTGCTGAGCAGAAAACGGGTTGAAAAATGACAAGTATCAACACAAGGAAAAAGCAGCTTCCCCTCCTCATTCGCAGGTGTTTCACTACAACAAGAAACAAAATGCACATTATTCTCCTTGCTGCCAAAAAGCCTCAATCCTGGTCATATTCCAAAGTAACACATTAGCATAAAAGCCATCAATTTACCTCTCGATTTCTTTCAGTAATACCCACAAATCATTTCTGAGGGGACACACTTTAGAAGACAAGTGTCTAGTGACTAGTACACAAACCTTTTTAGAAAGCTCACACAAAACAAGTCTTTATTCTTCATCGCAGAAAATAAATACAGGTGCATATTTAATATGCTTTTCTATAAAAGCACTCCTACAAAAAAATCACTTAACTGCATACAACAGTACAACCTTTTTTTTTTTTGGCTTAAAATGCAAATATTATACAGTCACTTCATTTATTCTCTTTTAAAGCACTTGTAGCAAGCAGCTTTGGAAAAGGAATGCTTAATTTAGAAGCCCAATTCTTGCTTCAAGTGTTTTGTGGGGTTTTTTTTCCACCATGTATATAGTGCAACTAACCTAAAAGCAACTAGAACAGTTTTTTTGTAAAATGTTTATTCCCCACCCACCCCACCCCCCAAAAAATGCCCTGCAAAGAAAAACAAAACAACAAAAAGCTCTTAAAAACTGTTCTACCTTTATATTTAAACCAAGAGAAAACAAGAAGTGGCTCAATAGAAATATTAAGGTAAGTATGATGCTTCACAGCTCATTATCTGTTGGCTTCCAGTTTGGCCCAGGGTGTTACTTTCAAATAAGAAGCATTAATCATCCAGTCCAATATTTCTGAAAAGGTAGGACATGGACTCCCCGTTATGGATCCTGCGAATGGCTTCCGAGAGGATCATGCTGATATCCACAGTCTTGATTTTAGGGCACTGGAGTTTTTGGATTTCGTGTGGAATTGTGTTTGTAACAACCACCTACAGAGAGAAAAAAAATGCTCAGAAAGACAGAGCTCTGTTATGTTTCCCCCCTCCTGTATTACAGCTGTGAAAGGGAATGTCCACGTATCCTTGGATACTGATGGCACTATGCTTCCTCCCTTTCAGTCTGCCACACAAGTCCAAAGAAAGGTACAAAAATACCCCCCAAACTGAGGGGAAAAGTCTGCTAATACTGGCAGTCCATCATCTCACTACCTCCCTAGTTTCCCATTGCTATAGTTTAAGGATGGTAAGAAATCCTGAACCCAGGAACTTCCCAGCTCAATTCTTAATGCCAGTAGATTTTAATAAACAAGAGAAAAATGCTTGCTTAAAAAAACCCAAATTTGTATAATCAGAAATTCAGAATCCAGGCTTACTTCATCGATTGCAGATTCCTCTATCAGCCTGGGAGCATCTGAAGACAAGAGGCCATGGGTGGCCATTACAAAGATCTTGTAAGCACCCCTTTCCTTGAGGGTCTCAGCTGCAGCAAGAAAGCTGTCAACGTCATCTATGATATCATCCTGTCAAAATAAGATGGAGACAGTGAAGACTCACCATGGTCTCAGACAGATCCACACAGCACACCCAGGTTCAAAAGCCAAACTAAGAGGAAATTTCCCTTTTCCATGATGAGCCCAGAGATTACACTCTGAGAAACCATAAAACTTTATCATCTCTACTTCATTCTACTTCTACTGGCATTTCTAAACTCACAGAAGAGAAATGTGATGATTTTCCTCCCACCTAAAACTCCTCACCTTCAGAGGTAAGCACTTAAAACAGAATTTTATCTGGCCTAAACAAGGTCCAAATGCTGCTTTCCAGCATGGATCACTACACAGTTCACACAGCTTCCGTGTGCAGAATACTGCCTCGTGGTATAAAAAGTGCAGTAAACCACAATTTAGTTGCTGATACAGCAGAAAATCGACTTGATTTCTGCAACCTCAACATATTTAATATATCAAAAGCTATGGCATCATACTTACCACGATGATAGCTATTCTTCCTCCTACATCTCCAACAACTGTGATGGGTGGTTTTTCCTTGGGAATCAGCACTGATTAACAGCAAATTTTTTGAAAGTGGTGGAAAGGAGAAAGAAAAAGTTTATACAATTTACTTCAAGTGTGGAAATGTCTGCTTTGTATACGTCACCACTGTTATAGAGAGAAGTGAAGCAGTAACTATTTCAACCATCATAGCATTATTGGGAAAAAACAGCAGGATTTTATTACATAAATGATTTTATGCTCAGCCAAAGTATGAATTACAGTAATTTACACCCAAATTCTTAGCCAATTCAATTAATCCTTAATTTTGGTTATGCATAAAGGTTTATGCAATGAAGTTTTGCTGCTGCAGCTACAGATCACATCCACATTCAGCAAGGTTACCCTGTCAAGGCCCATGAGATTATACAGCTACACAGAAAACCAGGGTCAGCTCAGCTCTGAGTCCCTGAGAAATTCCAACAGGAAAAGTAAATGGCAAAAATTGGGATCTCTCTACCAAGGGCTCTTCTGACTAGCTGTTAATGACACAGCCCCTTCTACACAGGGCACACACCTCACATACAGCCCAGCATTAAAACCATAAAAAGCATCAAAAAGGAATCTTTTTTCCCCCCTTACTAAGAAAAAAAGTAATCATCTTTCCCCCTAAAGAACCACTCCTTTTTGATGGTCCCTCACTGCCAGACCCATCACCCAAACCTACAAAAAAACCAAGAAGTGCACACTTTGACACACACACAAACTTACTTACTGGGTATCTCCAAACTGGGATGAATAGCAGCGACATTTTTGGCTGTGGGTGGTGAGTGTCGACCATCCACCATGTCAGACTCGGCATCTTGGGCTTCCCCATGAATCACAGCAATTCCCAACCTTAAGCGCTCAGCAAATGATTGTGCCCTGTAGGGAGAGGGGTAAAAAAAAAAGAAATACATTAAATTTAAAGTAATTGACATACATAAAATCCTAATCTATTTCCTGGATGTCTGGATTGTCTACATTTAATAGGAAAAAAAATATTCACATGAAAACAAAAACCAAGTGTTCATCTATTTATTTTTAGCAAGATGTGCACTAAATAAAGACAATATTTCTGATGTTCTGACACATAACCTTAGATATCCTACAGAAAAGCAGATCTAGACAATCATTTTGCCTGACAAACCACACCTCAAAGTTAAACAGCCTCGATTTTTACCAGCTCACAAAAAGTTCCTTCACCGTGCACTATTCCTTCGATTAGAATGAGAAATTTACGTAAAGAAGTGTAAGGTCAGCTGGGGGAGTGGGGAAAGCAGAGAGTTGGGAAAGCAGGAATTTCACAGACAGTACTTGTATCCCAGATGCTCATCCTACCTTTCCTTCACAGTTTGGTATCTAGCCTAAGCCAGTGATCTAGTCTCCTCCTGGTCAAAGTGAGACTGGCACCTCCAGAGTGCATCACTTTGTTCTAACATCACCACCTAAGACCTGTGGCCTGAATCATCTCCTTTACGTTTAAGCCTTGCTTCACTATCCAAACACAAAGTCCAGAGAATAATTTCCCCATCAATTAAAAACGAAGAATCTTCTGTCCTGTGGCTATCATAGTTAGGACATTTTTTCAAGTAGTTAACTACAGATAAATGATGATTCCAAACATGAAGAGTTACGACTTAGAAGGCATAATCCTATCAACAAAACCATAATAATTACTTTAAATTGCAATATTAAAGTGAATGAAGTTCAAAGTAACAGTAAAATGATGTCATTATTTTCCAGTGAGCTCAGAAACCGCAGAAACATTCTGAATGTCATCAAGCAAAGGTTCTCTTCCACAAGTAGGCATTCATCTGAAAAGTGTTTTCCTTGATTAGGTTGAAACATTCAATCACCTTTTTCCAAACACCTCCTCAAATACTGCTCTTAAACGCTCACATGTACATGGGAAGAAGCTAGAAAACACAGCTCTGGGATCCTCTCCAACACAAATCAGTTACACATGCAACTCAGCTGTCTGATCAGTTAAAGGTACATGCAGACTTTTTTCTGGCACACAATTACTTAATGAGCATGAAAATGCTTCAACAAATGTCTGCCTACTCCCAAGAGGCAATACTGACACCAAGTAAAGAAACAAAGACAAGCAAACGTAACATAACTGACCAAAACAAAAGACACCACATTAAAAGTACTGCTGGAAAACAAAGATGGCAAAAGTTGTTCCCTACACTGTACTTGTACAAATTAAAGCATTTCTGGTTTGCTTTATAAAAATAACAAAAACCTTTCTTACAAAGACTATCATGAGTCCTCGGCATGAAAGTCTAGATAACTTTTCAACAAACTATTAGTTTATCACCACAGCAAATACACTCTCTCTTAAACCATCGTCCCACTCTGAACACCACCTGCTGCCAGCAGTGTAATTCCAACGAGTTTAGGAACAGCCAGCCAAAGAGATTCATGGATTAAGAAGTCATTCAAGCCAACAAGGACTTCACAATCAAAATCATCACCAACATCAAATCCTCTTTCACCATGCTAGATGGTAAGCATGGATCTGATCATCCATGTTCTAAGTTAGGACCATGCTTAGCAATTACTTTGCATTAACAGTGTTATAATTCCAGCCATTTTTTTTTATTTACAGCAGGAAATGTATAATGTAAATTCACACAAATACAATATGATTAAATACCTTCTTTATCCTAAGCACTGCACTGATTTATCTCATCCTTTTGTTTGTTTTTTTTCACTCCTTAGATTTATTATGATTATAGAGATGACGTAAAAACTACACATCTGAAAAGCAGAACTGGGAGGGATTTGAAGGCTTCTAATTATTGGATATCTGTCCTTCACTCGATCCCAAGAACAAAATCACGACAGAGATTTCCTGCTCTAACACAAGAGAGCAGATCTTACCCACCTCTTGGCAGACGCAGGTGATTTGGCCACAATTACAGCATTCCTGTAGTCTGGTATCTGTAGTAAATAACAGATAGCAATGTCTACTTCATATCTTTAGACAAATTTAAACTCAGTAAGTATCAGAGAACTTTATTTTGCCAGCAGAATTTTTAAGCATCAAACATTTTACCTAACGTAAGAAAGCAACCTCAAGAACCCACGGTATACGATCAGAGTTCACAGCTCAGCAAAACCAGGTATTTAGAAAATTCAGATATTAAAACTGTACACTGTGTTATATTACAGATGACACAGAAGGAACCGCTTTAGAAGAACATCAGGACCCCACAAACAAGTGTTGAATGAAACAGGAAACCATCAAAAGTTTCCTGTTCAACTGAAATTGTCTCGTGTGTGCACATGACAGTCTTTAATCACTTGAAAACAAAACTGTCTTCTACGCAGACCAGCACTAGAGGATGCTGCTGCAAACACCAACAGCAGCAGAGGGATAAGGGCAGGCAGTCTGGGTTTCACTTCACGGTCTGACGGGTACATCAGGCAGTCTTCACAGGCACAATCTGCTCCAACGTTTGCTGCCCCTGTCCTGCCCCGTTCTCATATTGGCTTTTGATCCCATACTCCCTCTCTCCATTCAGCCAGCATTTCAGTCCCCATTTCTCAAAATTTTCTTATCCTAGTCTCCATTTTTCCTGCAAACAGTGACTCCACATCAGACTCGTCTTCCCTTGTCCATAACTTTGAGCATTCCACCATTGGCACTCCCAGTTCTCCTTCCCAACAGCAATCTACGCTCCCTCCAATATCTCACCTTATCCCCTTCCTTTCAAACTCAGCGTTTCCCTTCCCAGTGCTGCCCTGGGATGATCTGTCTGCCACAGAGGGAAACTGTCTGTCCTTCTATCTGTTGCCATACCGATAGTCCACAGCCACTCTCAGCTGCAATAGCAAAGCCCCACAGAGCAGATCCAGCCATCAGAGTCCCAGTGTTAAGGGACAGAAGACTCCTTACTAAATCCCTGCAAATTGTTCTGTTACAGTAGTAATTTCACAAATTTGGGGGGACGGTACCCTGACATGGGATTCATCACCTTGCTTTCAGATGTTAAATACCAGTTCCAAAGCACAGAAGTACTTGGGATTTTTCAAACACAAGCAAGGTAAGTTCTTTCACAATCTTATCCTCAAACATACAAACCCCTCTGGTTATTTCCAAAAGCACGCTACCTGGAATAGGAAAATAAAAATTAAGTTCTGAATTCAGGCATGGGCTTAACCATCTGAAAACAAGAGCTTTTCTGAGGATGTGTCAGGCAGCATTAATAATCTGCAATGCTACTAACTCCACCTAGAATACTGGGAATTCAGCACACTCTGTCCTTTACAAACATTTAGTTATACAACAGGCTACAGAGATTAACATGATGGAAGGAACGGACAAGGCAGGGCCTGTCACTTGACAAAAGAAAGGCTTTGATCTTGTTCAGACATCATTGCCTCATTTTTCCCTTGCCAAATTATCATCAAGTTTGTTCTCAGCTCTTTAAAAGTGAAGTCAGAAAGCCAGAAATATCATCCAAAAGATAGTAAGGCATCAACAACTCCTTGTAACGAAGAGCTACGTCACTCTAAGATGACCACGTACTCATAGGAAAGAGAGGAGACACTAAGTATTGAACATTTCCTAAGCATACAAAGGAAAAATCACCAGATTCTTTTTATACCATATTAATTTCACCAACTGGACTGTCTTCATCCCAGAACACCAAGTAATTCCCTTCACACCTACGCATAAATTCCTGACAGGGAGCAACTGCAAGCCCTCAGGCTTTTAACTTTCAGCTAAATGCTCCTGAAGTGACCTCCAAGCCGGACTCTGTTTCATGCTGCTCAATACACCCCATCACAACTCCCATTTAAAACATTTTTCATGCTCTGGCATCCACAACGCAGGATGTACAGCAAGCTGCTGCCACCGTGAGCTTAACATGAATACTGATTTCTTCCTGAGCAGCACTGGATGAAACTCTTAAGAAAAGGTACTATAAATGATCTGGAAGACACTTGTCAATATAGATCCCATGTGATCAGATCCCTTCGGTCAACTCTAGTTTTAGCAAGTCATCTCATGGAGAAGCAGAGGAAGGAAGAAATTAAAAACTTTTAAGTATCTTTCTACGCATACTTCAGGAGACCTCTACAAATGTCCATTTGTTAGACTGCACACCAGTGCCATACTCAAAGCTGCAACGATTCTTCATAAACCGCTAAAAACTCATGCATCAAAACGTACTTCCAAGACTAAACCAGGATCAAGATCTTGTTATCAACCATAATCCATACACTCAAGCAACACATAAGGGCACAACTTGTCTTGTTTTCCACTTTTTTTTTCTTTTTTCAACTTATGAAGTGCTTACAACATGCAGTACACTTCTGGTGTACGAGATGAGTGACTGGCACAGCCACAGCCTGGAGTTCTGTTCTATCATCCTTTTTGACTCTAGTACCAAAAGAAATTATCAGAATCAAATGGTAACTGATTCCCCAAACAGATTTTAACACTGTCATAATAAAATCATGTTCTGTTTGCTTTTGAGGGGGAGTTTTGTGTGTTGTTTTTTTTGTAGGTTTGGTTGGTTTTTTTTTAAATTGGGGTGTTCACATCTCTATAAAAAGAAATAGCTTGGATTCAAAAGTAAGAGTGAGCTACACCTTACCTCTCACGAGGAAGAAAGCATTTGCTTTATTCCAAATTATCATTAGTCAGAGGCCTAATACGCATCTTACACCTACAATTATCATTTGCACAATTTGTATGTAGGAATCTACCAGTAGCACTTCTAAAAATAAGATGGAGACATGGATGCACAGGACATCAGAAGTTAAGCTCCTCAAGTCAAGACACGCTGAACAAACAGCAGGTGAAGATTTCCACACAGGAAGTCATCTCTTCTTACTTTCAGAGTATGAGCAATAAGCTCTCTCATAGTTTACAACTTAGCTTCCAACTGTTTTCAAAATGCGATATAAATTACACCTACACAAGGAGTCCATCCTATAAATGTCAGGGAAATTGGAAATAGGAAAGGAAGAGGATATCAAGCACAAGAAAATACTAGTTAGGGGAATATACCTAAGACAACAGAACTGCATCACTGCATGGACAAGGAAACACCAGCTCCTCACGAAAGGAAAACTTAAGCCTGTGTGGAAGAAAAGAACCAACTGCCCCAACACCATTCCTTGCCCCAACATGACTTCTCCCCCTTTAAAATTCTGTTTGAAGAGTCAGTCTTTTCACAGGAATTTGTTTCAGAAGCCTTGAGACATGACAAAAGAAAAAAGTATTTAAAAAAAAAAAACAACTGCAATAGCAGGCTTTCCTCACCTCTTCTTGGATGTACTGTAGTAAAAATGGAGATGCTCTCAAGTTATCAACTGGAATATTGAAGAAGCCCTGTATTTCCTTCTGATGTAAATCCATGGTAATAAGATGAGTTAGTCCTATTAAAAATAAAAGAAATAAAAACACATACAGAGAAGCACATGAAGCAAATTAAGAGAGAACGACACTCTTATTTCTCTAGCAAGTTTAAGTGAAGTTTGTCCAGAACAAAATCTCTTGAGCTGCATGAGAACAGGAATGTCATACTTAGAGAAACCACACAGCATATTAAATATGTCCCTTTTAACACCACCAGCATTATCATATTTTGAGATTTCCACAGTGCCCTTTTGAAAAGAACCTCAGAACACTCCACATAATTGACTCAGTAGTGCCACACTGAGGCAGGTTAACATCTTTCTCCATTCGACATGTGACAAAACAGAAGCACTAATAAGATAAATCGTTCTATGCCACATCACAACACCCCAGCATAGCTAACATTAGACTCCTGAACTGAAAAACAGGCCCAAATTCTAACCATTGAACACAGTGTGATCTGGTTTCATATTTTGAGAGAAGTGTCTTATTTTAACTGCCAGGTTTTTTTCCAGGGACAGGAGCAAAAGCAAAGGAGCAGAAAAAAAAACCCCAAACGTATTCAAGGCTACAAAAATGAATAATCTTTCTCCCACGTAATCTCAAATGTAATGGACAGATACAAAATGCATTCATCCAAGAGCTAAAAAACAGGCTAGAAATGACAAAGCACAACTGTTCGAGCGTGTCAGAAAGGCAAAGAAGAGAGATGGATACCATGGCCCAAAGCAGCACAGTCCAGCAGACTCATTTTGCCAGCTCAGTAGGACACAATGTAAAATGGCTGTCAGAAGTTTGGTTTTTCTATGAACTCATTTGGAAACATTTCTAATTACATTTTCCTTTCTATGTGGGTTTTAAACTCACAAAAACTTGGCAGTTATTTTTAAACAGAGTCCCAACTTGTGAACAGACCTTTCTAAACCTGAAAGCTGACAGCAGGAGCCCCCATTGCCCTGATTATTTCATAACAACCTGCATTCTTACCAGCTTTGCACATCATTGAAGCCAGTAATTTAGAGACAATGGAGCCCCTTTTCCTCATCTTGCACTGTTTGCTGTAGGGGAAGTAGGGAATCACTCCAATAATGCTTTTGGCACAGGAGGTTTTACAGGCGTACACCATGATCAGGAGTTCCATGATCGTAGTATTCACATCCCTGCAATGAGAAGCAGCTAGTTCTGTACCTTGTGCATAAAAACCCTCTTTTCCACACAATATCTATACCCACTCCAGGGTAGTATAGAGTACAGTGACTGAGTGATCTTCACTTAAGAAACCAGCTGTGCACCTCAGGATAGCAAGCACCCAACGTTTTAACCCTTCACTACAATTACATTTCATTATTTCTTCCACTTGGCTTTTTTTGCCAATTCAGAAGGTTTTGTTATATCATTTTCAGGTTTTTAGTGATACAGCATGTTGGTGTAACAAAGTAGTCCATAATATATTTCCAACATCCATTTCTATTATGCACAAACCAAAACAGATATATCTTCTGATATAGATATTTTTTTAAAGAATAAGTTTCAGACTTCATAATATATTCCACTACTGATCAAGCTAACAGCAGGGTAAATATTTAACCATCTATTTTCTGCCATAAACGAAAAGATTGAGAAGTTATTTTTTTTAGACAAGAACTGGTCATGAACTAAGAGACCCTCTATTTCTGTTGCCATTAGAAAAAAAACATCTTCACATTTGTAAAGTTCTTTCCACGTGAAAAATAATTGTCTTCTGAATCATGGGACACACTGCCTAGGAAAAGTTCCTCCTACATTTAAAACTTCGTAATGGAGATGGGGGAGCTGAAAAGGGAAGAATTTAAAGAGAATGACATAAGCAAAAGAATGCACTTAGCGAAAGAACGCAGAGACCCAGGGGAAAGTTTCATTGACATATTCACTGAAAATTAAAATACCAGAGGTTAGCTTATACTGAAGTCTTCTTTGTGCACATATCACAAAATCCCCCAAAACAATAACAACAAAAACCCCACAGAAAAGCCTCTATCTAGTTAATCTAAGCTTATTATACTGTATCATATACATAAAATGTGAAGCAAAATTAAAACAGAAGCATTCCTACAGACAGTCCATGTCAAATGCTAACACAGTGTCTTTAAACAGTTACTCACTTTGAAACTGTTTGGATGATAAATACGTCCTTTCCTCTCACAGACTCCTGAATCTGCACTCTTGTTTCTGTCAAGAAGAGAAATATGTAATATTTGCAATAGCAAAACTCAGTCTAAGAAAAGGGTAGCCAATACACGCACATCACAGTTAGCTACGTTTCCAGTTTTGCCAATTAAATGCTCACCTCTGTTTGGCTCTTGATAAACCTGAACCTTCCCCATTTCAACTCCTAAGCGCCTGCAGAAGAAAAGAAAAACAAAAGTCAATATGGGAAACTGAAGGTCAAAACAAACACAAAGCCCATACAATGTAATAGTTACTGAAAAAGCTGTATTCCACAGGAGAAAACCAAGAAAAGAAAACCTCAAAGCATAAAATCTGTAATTATAGTGCAAATCTCAAAGCATCTATGATTTCCAGGAGCTGCACTGCCGGTTAAGCTGAACTCATTTTCAATTCAAGCTCAGAAGAACAAACAGCAGGGAAAAAATAATGCTTGACTACTATATCATGTAACAATTTTTAATATATGTTTCTATATGCATTCTATATATGTTGCCATATACATGGAAGACTGATGTCTGTTATGTCAATTTCACTTCAGCATTAGCACAAATCCCTATCACTAAAAAGCAGGGTACTTAATGCCCAAGACCCTGCAGCATGTAACTTCAGTTCCTTTTCACTCTCCTTCCTCCTCCAATCTCTATCTATCTTTGGGTACATAAGCCTCAGGAAGAAACCCATCATGTGCAATACTCCTGGTAATGTCATGCATCCTACAGTACTTGCTATAGTAGCATGGTAAAAATTTTCTTAGGTCATAAAAGTTCTGCTGAAGCTATTCATGCATAGCAGCTGCCCTGGAGATTTTACTTACTCAGCAATCCTCTTCGATAGTTCCATACAGGACGAATTGGAATTAGCTGAAAACAGCACCAGTCCACCCTTGGTTATATTCATGATGGCCCCAACTTCAGTGGATGGCACACAAAACATCAAACCTAAGTTGTTTTTCCACTTCTAAAAGACTGCGAAAGATCAAAAAGGTCAGTTAAAAACACAAGGTTAAAAACAAAGTGAAGAGTTTCCCATAAGCCTGTATTTTCCAGCATCCTTAATCTTTGCTACCACCACTTTTTAACAGTACCAGGAATATATCCTTACAGCACACTGTGACCCACAAGCCATCCTGGTCACCGACCTAGCTCAGTGTACTGAATGAGATGGCACAAGGAAGGGCACTTCAGCCTGCATGGCCTTCCTCCTCCTGCTCCCAAGCTTTACATACCCTCCTCCAGCAGAACGCTCCCCTGGAAGCCTCCAAAGATCCCCCCAGACAACCTCCTCACTTCAACTGTTCTTTTCTTGGTTTTCTTCTTTTAAATGTTTTCCTCAGGCTATTATCTAATAACACTTTCATCTAGTAGATTCTCTTTTCTGTCAGCTTGTCCAGTTTATTTTCCACAACTGAGCAACGTTTATTGACTTTTTCCAAGATCACAGAGGTAGAATTGAGCTAAACAGAGCTCCTGGGTTTAGCTCTGCTAAATTGGCTACAAGAGTCTATTTCCATAGCTTCGTAAGTTTCTATCACTTTGCAATAAATTGTAAACTTACAAATAAGGATGAAATGCAAGGAAGGGTTCAATAAAGGTGGAGGCTGTAAATAATGACCTCTTGCACAATGCATCCACTTGGTGAAGCAGCTGTTGTCATTCTTTGATACTAATATTTCTCCTGTGAAAACAGGAGAAAAATATCAAGAAAGCTATACCTTTTTTTTTTTCTTTTCCCCAAATAAAGGCACAAACTACTAATCCCGCCAAGGATTTGATGGGATTCCAACTTCACACTTTTTCGTTCCTTCTTTGTAACAACACATTTTCATGACTTCTTCTAATATAACATTTTGTTCAAATAAAATAGGAAAAAAAAATAAATTACACTGACCAGTAAGCCACTGCTAAACCAAAGTAGCATTCAACTCATAAAGTCCTAGGCTACTGCACTTTGCTTCAGCTGTATAAATAGCCCAATCCTTCAGCATTATGTACAGGACTGAAAATATTAAATATGAGCAAGCCTAATTCAGAAAAAAAGTAAAGAGAAGTTATTGATTTATCCTAACTTATTTCCTGGCATATATCTCCCTGCCAAGAAACATAATCATCTAAGAGTTGCATGTAATCTGTTCAAAAAAACCTGATGGTATATCAAGTATTCCAGAACAGCATCTAAAATAAAACCCAACAGTTTTCATACTTACAGAACAGCTGGGTTGCTCCATAAAGAAACTCATTCAGCCCAGCTTTGCAACTAGACACACTCCTGCTCAGTTTGACTTTGTCACAGAAACTGTACCTGATTCATTCTCAATTAAGAGCCAGAGTCAAGTCAGGAACTTTCTAACAACAAATCTCTTCATGAAGAGGCTGTGCTACGCTGAGCTGCTGTGAATGAAAACCTGCCTGTCATCAAAACTTCCAAACTGTGCAGAAAGAGAGCACAAATAGCGACAACTTCAGCAACAGAATGTAAACACCTAGATGTTTGGACTCTCCTAGAACCTGGTGAGTCCCCATACCACCAAAGCAAGAACCCCCACTCCTTTCAGCCTTTGCTTTCAGAAGAGATTAAAACAAATAATAATCCTAGAAGGCAGTATGGTTACAGACATCCAGTCTAAAGCTCAACTATATCCCTCCCAAACTAAGTACTCAGCAATTTAAGGAGAATTAAAAACTTATTTCTTTGCTAGTTTCTTCCTTTGTTCCGCTGCACACTTACTCACTGTAACTCCCAGCTGTTAACAGCCATCACCATCAAATACTCATAACAGCATTAAAGATACATCTTAAATCCAAAGCAGCGAGTACATACTATAAAGGCTCAGACCACCTGAAAGCACCCTACTTGCGTGAGTAGGTAGGAACAACACAAAGGCAACTTTCAGTGTTACTAAAAGTATTCACACCTTCTTTGCTCCATGAATTATGGCATTATGGAACACAGTTCTTCACATAACCAGAGGTCAAGGACTTTCTTGAGGATGTACTTCAGCAGCAACAAGTGGGCTACAGCATGTGGGGAGAAGTTGCATCTGTAGAGTAGTATTGATGTATCAAGCTTGACACAGGTGTTGGGATGATAGCAAACTCACAAAACTTTATTAGATGTGTAAAGACATGACTTCACAGGGGTACACGGGACCATAAACCTCTGGCTTGAGGTGGACAAATCTTCCAAGCCTGCAGCAAGTTTGGGAGAACACGCACACCAGAGTGGGCTGCAGCCCACAAAGTCCTACCCTTTCTTTTGGTCTGCACACAGTTACACAGACACAGCATGACAAAGACAAGTCACTGGACTGGGCAGACATGACACCCTACTCCCACTGGCTTTACACCACGAACTGAGCATGTCCACACAGAAAGCAACGGAGGCAGGAATAACTGTCTGGGATAACCCCGGTACTGAAGAATTTATCCCCATGGGCTGGAGGAAAACTGAACCATCTCACCCATCTCCCCACGGGGAATTTCCCCACACCAGAAGGGCCCTCCACAGTAACCTATTCCCCTGGGCAGAGGGGCAACCCTGCCACCCCACACCTCCCTACGAGCCCTTCAGCTGCTCCAGGTGGGTTACACACGCCCTGGGAGGGGAAGCCCGCCCAGGCACCCCAGGGTACCTGAGGATGCCTTCCCCCCCTCTGAGGGGAGAGGCCTGGGCACGCCGCAGCCTCCGGCGTGGGAGGGAGCACGCCGCTCCCCTTCACCTGTAGGGCTGGCGGACAGCGAGGAGCCCCCGGCAGCCCAGGAAAAGGGGCTGCCTAGGCCTTACCTGCCGGCTCCGGCCCTCCGGCCCCGGGAGAAGGCAGCCCGGCCGGAGGGGAGGGGGAGAGGCAGAGGCAGCGGCGGAGCTCAGCCCCTCCGGTTGTCCGCTGGCAAGATGGCGGCGCCGCGCGAGGGAGGGAGGGGAGGGAGAGCGGCGCGAGGGGCGGGCGCGGGGCAACGCCCTCCCCCCCTCCCCTTCCCGCCACCGCCTCGCGCGCGGCTGAGGGGAGCCGCCGCCGGCGCCATCTTGCCCTATGGCCCCCGCGATGCTGGGGGCACACAGAGGAGGAGGGGATACTGTGGGGACCGCGGTACCAACGCCACATTTCAGCATCCCCCCCAAAAAAAGAAAGAGCGCGATGGGTGGATAATGGTCCCCAGCAGGGTTGTGAGAGCCCCGGTGTAAAGTCCATACGGCATCAGCGAGCATCCTGCATCCCTGTGAGGGGAATGGCCGACCGCCGCGCCGCACTGGGCACCGCCATCACAGCAGTGGGTTTTCACCATCCCAGCTGGGCACCAGGATACCCGCTGGCCTTCGCCATCAGACCCAGCGGTGTTTGTGGAGAAGGAAGGTTTTCTGGAAAGTAAATGAAGAGAAACGATCAGTGGTCTCTCAGTTCCCTTACACCATAAAGGGCATATGCTATGTGTCCAACATTATCAGGGCCCTCCTTGCGACGCAGGTTAAACTGGGTGATGCATTTGACAGCTACACTGATTTTAGTCATCCTCTTTAAATCCCAGCTTTATTGGAGAACAGTGCCCATGGCAAAATTTGTGTCCTTTCCCTGTTTTGGCAAAGTTACAGTCATCCTGCACAGATTCAATTGGATAAAGCTCTTGCCAGGAGTTCCAACTATATTAATTAAAACAAGCATTGTGTTTTCCCACTATCTGGGTAGTTAGAAGCTGTTTTAAATTACACTTTTCAGTATGCTCAAGATCAGCAGCATTTTATCAATCAGCATTTAGCATAAAAAGTACAAATCAGGTACTTTTGCTGCGGCTTTTCTCACAAAAAGCAATTAATTATTTCTGGACTGTGGGGTGCATTGGAGCAAGGCATTGAACACCCAAGAAAACATTGTCTGTGCTGGCCTTACCATGGAAGAGGAAGAAAAGCCACGGCTGCCAGGACTGCGCACCAAATGTGCCTGCAAAAAGGACCACATTGAGATTCATCAGTTTCTGCCATTCCAAGCTGTATTTTCCATTTTAAATAATCACGGGCCAGTGTTTCCCTCTATTTCGCAACATTTACTCATTGCTTCTTGCATTCCAACACTTCATCAGCTGTCTCCTTTCCCCCCCCCCTCTTTTGACAGAATCAGAGCTGGGGACTGAGAGCGATTTAACCTGGAACAGCTGAGCAGGTGCCAGATGCTGAGCACTCCACTTGTAGTGCTCGCACAAAGCAAAGACATCTGTTTGAAATACGTGAGCAGAGGGGCCATAAGGCTGTTTGTACCCTCACAGATGCAACAATAATCCTTTGCCTTTTCTACAGTCTCTTCTGAATTACACTGAAGTGTAAGAGAATAGATCTCTCCCAACACCTCACCACCCCCACTATTCTCAGTCTGTATTTTTCTGCTTACAGGCTCATGCTTCCACAGTTGATTCAGGGTCATTGACCCTTCTAGGGTCTTCCTTTTGTTCTGGGGCTTTTACGACAAAGGGGAAGGGAGTTTTGAGCCTTTTTTAGCCTCTTTGCAGAAGACTTCTCAGCATCAGTCCTCATTGCAGTATTTCACTACAGGCTGGTAAGGCAGAGCAGTTATAGGCAGAACAGCTAAAAACAACACATGGTGAAGCACTGGCCCATAATGCAATTAGCAGCCTTCCCCTGAAGCATTTCTCAATACCCCAGGGCACCCAGAATTTGCTGACTATCTGATTCTTGCTGCCCCGAATTCCTGAAATTGCTTAAGCAAACCACAGGACCAGGAACTAAAAGATTCTGTCTTCTGATCCTTTTTCTAAGGCTACTGCCTTTGTTTTCTTAGAGCAAATCAATTTCTTTTCCGTCTCTGTTTTCCTGGTCAGAGGAATGCGAGTTTAAATCTCAGCTCCCAAGGGAGAGGGATTTATTAATTTTACAATATGCTATCCAAATGCTAAGAGTTTAACAAATAGTTGCTCCAAAAGGAGCACATGGATTTTATTTCATTTACAATGAGACAATTAGCAATCATTTAAGGAATTCTGAAAAATTGCTGGGTGTGAATATACTGGCTCACAGAGATTTGTTGTTCTTAATCCAAATGCAATCCTGTCAAGCAGAGATGTGCAAAAAAAAAAACCCACACACTTAGTCCAGCCAAGGTGAAGGGCACTCATTGCTCATCCAGCACTTGGCTGGACGACAGCCTGCATCCATCACCTGAGAGAAGACAAATGCTACTGGCATCCAATCTCCTGAGCTCCATCCATCACTGCTCAGCCAGGTTGCCTTTTTTTGGTTGTTTTTTTTTTAAAAAATGTGGGTGTTAAAACTCACCTACCAAACCACCTGGCAGCGAGAATTATCAGATGTGGTACAACAAAGAAGCCTTTTGATTTGATCCTAACAAAGCCCTGTGAATAGGTTTGGTGTCTCCCAATGGCTGGTGCTATGAAGCATCCCATAAGCATCCTCTACCCTACACAGCCCCCTTGAGCCCACTGGGAGGTCCTGTGGCACACAGCCACCTCCACACCGAGCACAGCCTCAAGGCCACCGCCTCCCTCCTCCCCTACCTCCGACTTTACTGCCTTGGGAGAGACTGTGTCTGATTTCCAGAAGATGCTGGCTTGGATAGTACTCAGCTAGGGAGGTAAAACTCAAAGTGGCTATAAATGTAATTCTGAATCAAGGGAGGGAGGAGTACTTTTATCATTTCTTGGGAGTGATCTGGAAAATAGCATTCCCCACATCTGCAAACCAAAGTGCCTTAAGAAAGGCCCTGGAGCATAGAACACATTTATGTGAAGGGCTGTGTAAGTGGATAGCACTTTCTGTTTTATGAGATATCCCTGCCTAGCCATGGCTTGGCCATCTGCAGGAAATAAGCACCAACTCATTTTCTTACAGTCCTGTTCCTCCTGAGTCATGAGGCTTTGACAGAAAGACTCACCAAGTTCAGTTTGTTTTCCTGTTTCTAACCACGCTCTCAGTTCCAGGTCAGTCTGCAATGACTACCAGATCTGCTGCATCAGCTTCAGCACAGGCATGGGGTTATCTCCAACCAGCCTTCAAACAAAGAGACAAGAGGCTTGTCGGAATACCCAGAGTTTCACAGGTCACTGCACAGACAAACATCTCAAGCTGGCTGAGAGGGCGAAGGTTTGAGTAAACACTGCCCTGGAACAAGAACCGGCAGTAGCGCCTTTTGCTTTGTTGGCAGATTCTCTTTGCTGTGTTTGTGTGCAGTTCTGTCCTGCAAAGTCTGCGTAACAGCCAGTTAACATCCATCATCTTCTGTTTACAGATATGGTTTGCCCTTCGGTTTGCCTTTAGACAAAAGCGGTTGAACTGGACAGTGAAGTCATGTCACTTTAGGGAATTTGAACAGTTACATGGTGCCAAACACTCAGTTCCTCTCTGTCTTCCCTACTGGGTCCTAGTGTGACTCGCCATTTACTGCACTAAGCTACAGCTTCTCTGCAAACAGAGAGGGAGGGAGCATGCATCGGGCCCCATACAGGCATTTAGGGAACATACAGGAATGGCTTGAGTTAGCCACAGGTCACTATAGAGCAGGGTTACAAACTGAAGAAAAATTCAGTAGAGGAGAAAAGATAAAATCATAGAATGGTGTGAGTTGGAAGAGACTTCAAAGCTCATCTGGTTCCAAGCTCCCTGCCATGGGCAGGGACACCTCCCACCAGCCCAGGTTGCTCCAAGCCCCATCCAACCTGGCCTGAAACACTGCCAGGGAGGGGGCAGCCACAGCTTCTCTGGGCAACCTGGGCCAGTGTCTCACCACCCTCACAGCCAAGAATTTCTTCCCCATATCTAATCTAAATCTCCCCTCTTCCAGATTGAAACCATTACCCCTTGTGCTTTATGTGCACAGAGGTAGACTGGGGGTGTAAAGAAAGACTTAGTACCAGCTCTGCTCTGTACAGCTAAGCAGAAGCTGGGAAGGGTGCAGGGAAGGACCAAAGTGCAACCAGCAAAGAGCACCATTCCCTTCCCAGTTTGGTGCCAAGGACTGACCCCGGCTCAGCCACAGCCAGTTAACTCCTATACTGGTTGGGACCCTCACTCAGCTGCTACACCAAGAAAGGCTGAGGAGACCTATGTGAAGCTTCATCTGCATCACTTACTAACGCTATTACCAACATCTTCCCTTCACAGAGGAACTTTTTACCAATACCAGTACTCTAATTTGCAATATTGTTTCCTGCCTCATTTCAGCAAGCCCTGGAAGAAGTTCTGCTGTCAGACCACCATGTGCTGTCTTTTACTTGAACTTATCTACCAAGTCCATTCCCTAGGCTCAAGAGCAGGACATTTACTTAAAAATTTTACTCACCAGGGAAGTTTCACCAGAGGAAAGGCAGGGGAAGGGGACTGCTAGGTTTCAAAGAGGCTTTTATTGTCTCATTAAGTTCTTAATGAGAACTTCCTCACCTGCTGCAGTCCCGCCCATTCATTTGCACCCACCATCACACTGCTGGTACTTTCAAGGCTGTCTTAGCTCCCACTCCTTCCTCCCTCTTAATTATTTTGAGCCCGATTTCTGTTTTCATCCTCTTATCCAGGTCCCAAGGAGAAAATACCTTCTCCTCTTGAGCCATGGCTTGCCGTGTCCTCCTTGGCTGTTTCCTCCCTGATATCTCTGCAGCTTCTCCCAGCTCCAGAGTCACCTGCTGTACTCTCTCCTCCAAAGCAAGGCAGCGACAGCTCTTCTTCAGACCCCTGACTTATGTGCTTGCTAAAACAGTGTAGAACTGCCAGGCATAGCAATAATTCACGGCTGTCAAGGACCCACTGTGTGCTGCAATTCACCCCAGGCTTTACCTCCTTCAGATTCTTGATCTTCATCTGAGATCCTATCTTCATTACAGAAGCAGGTGTGTCACAAGACCCAGTTACACCATGGTTGTTCTTCAGCATGAATAAAACACCACAGTTGTTTTCTCTTGCAGTAAACATATAAGAACATCTTAACATCCTGCTAGACCCTAGTCTGACCAAAACTGTAATGCTGATCTGGAGCCATTTAGTCACGTGATGGAATCAGGACAGGACACAACCAGGCTGTAATTAGATTCTGCCAGTTCTCTTCTTAGCATACAGAGATCCATCATCCCTCGCCCAAACTGGCCCCATGACATAATTCTTCCCATCTACACTGACCAGTGAAGTATCACTGTCCTTTGCTGCCTTCCTTGGAGGGCAGCTCTGGACCACAGAGCTGGCCAGTGCAGTTTCTGCACTCCGAAGGCACAGCCTGTGACAAAACCTCTAGCCAAAAATCACCTGCCAAGTCTTTCCAAGCTCTTCACTGAGATGTTTTGGTGATTCTCTATCTACCTTGCCCAACACCAAAGTATTAATGACCTCATCAGACTGCTCACCCTGCTAATCCATGCCAAATGCTCTGACCATCAAAACTTGCTTATTCTTTCAGCTAAGGCTCCCTCATGCACAGTCTGAACCCCACACACCCCAATGGCTCTGCTGGAACCCCCCACATCCCAAAGGCTCTGCCAGAACTCCACATGTCCCAGTGGCTCTGCCCAAACCCCGCACACCCCAATGGCTCTGCCCATCCCAGCCTGCTGTTTGTATGAGTGGGGCCGTCGGATCGGCCCCTCGGTGGGACCAATGAGGGCCTCACACCAGCGGGGCAGCGGGTTCAGCACCTTTCTCAATGACTGCAAATACTGGGGAGGTCAGGCTGTTCCACCCATCTGATCTCATCCCAAAGAGCCTTGAGAGCAAAGCTGCGTCAGAGGGGGACACAGCTGCCAAAAGAGTCGTTCAACCTCTTTGGGTTGTTTGCGTGCCTTTGGAAAAATTTTTCACATTTTTTGTGGGTTTTTTTTTTCATTCAAGCTTTTCTAGATAAGCACATGACAAACCCAAATATCAGAGAGAATGAACAGCCTGACTCCTGGGAATGAGGGACTATCACAATTATCACTGTGATAATGAGATAATCTGAACATGAGGGAACGCGATACAACGGGAGATTTATCTTGGAACCGGTCCCTTGGCAGCCTGGCCCCGTACTGATGTCAGCACAGCTTCTCATTGCACAAAGGGTAAGGCTCAGACCCGGCATGACAGACCCATCTCTATCTCAAACACATCCTCTAATGCAGTGATGGCCAGTACCTGAAGGGGGCCTACAAGGAAGCTGGAGAGGGACTTTTGACAAGAGCATGTAGTGATAGGACGAGGGGTAATGGCTTTAAACTGGGAGAGGGGTGATTTAGACTAGATATTAGGAAGAAATTTTTTCCTGTGAGGGTGGTGAGACACTGGCCCAGGTTGCCCAGAGAAGCTGTGGCTGCCCCCTCCCTGGCAGCGTTCCAGGCCAGGTTGGATGGGGCTTGGAGCAACCTGGGCTGGTGGGAGGTGTCCCTGTCCATGGCAGGGGGCTTGGAACCAGATGAGCTTTGAGGTCCCTTCCAACCCAAACCATTCTGTGATTCTATGACAGGAGTCCAAGGCCTTGGTCCAATGCTCTTAGAGATTCCTGTCACAAGGAGTTATGTGGGCTCTGCAAACAGATAAGGAAAACCACAAAGAGCAAACGCTGGTCTACACAACCTTGACACTGCAATCGATGCTGTAGTTTACCACCAGGAGCAAGTAAATAGCCCTGGAGTTGAATGCTGCATAGCAAACATTGCAGTTTGATCTGGATGGCAGGCAGTAATTTGTGGCAAAGGGTAAATCTCTCTGTTCACTCATGCTTGACATATGGATGGTCTTGTTACATTCCCTGTTCTCAGCGGGTTTATGCATGAATTTAAGGTTAAGTACATGTATGCCTGTAGGATCACGAACTGCATTTAATATTGCATGGCCCAGCAGACCCATAATTAATCCCGAACATGTTTAAGTGACAGCTCTCACTCAGTAATGTCATCCATGCAGAACAGGAAGGTACATGTAAATTTGTACATTCAGGATGGGAGTCAGAGATTTTCCAGCCATGGGAGCAGTGAGGCTCCGAGGCAGATTTCTGGCAGGATGAACAAACGGCAGCCTGGGCCGTTCTACAGGCAGATTGGTCAGGCCAGGAGAGGGAGGTGTGATACAGTCCCCTGCTCTTTCAGCTGCCTGGGATGGGCTGGGAATGACAGCACCTCCACGCTGCTGTTCCCTTTTACGTGACCAACATTTTCTACTTAAGAAAATCAAAGCAGTTCCGAGGCTGATCAAGAAAACCTCCACCATCTTCATCCTGAGCAGTTTGCAAATGTGAAACTTGACCAGATCTGGTTCAGCCACACTTGCTCTTCCTTCTTCTCCAAACCACTGGATTTCAAATGTACCAAAAGGTCTGAAACCCACCAATCAGCCTGAACTGCAGGCTGGCAATCAGACCCACATGGACAGAATGTGTCAGGCAAGTCCTCACACCCAGGCTGAGTCCTGTCTACTTCAGTCATGAGAGTCACTGCTAATGTTTTCCAAATTCTGGATATTTAATCTCTTTATCTGGTTGTTCTGTTACCCAAGATGAGCATGCTCAGTCAGGTTGGGTCAACAAGTGTTTTATCACACAGGAAACACAACAGGCAGGGTCCATGTTACATCAGTCTAATGGGGTTTAATATTCATTCACCAACAGTACAAAATGTCAGCTCTCTGCTATTTAAGGGCCAGAAACATGTCAAACCACACACAGACAAGCATTGCTCAGAAATACTTATGCTGTACATCAAACCTGAGTAACTGGAGCACAACTAATAATTTGTCCTGCCACACACATGGGAAGAGGAAAGATGTATGTCTTACTAGCTATTCCAGACCCTACAGCCATTACATTTAACCCTCTTTCTTCAAAAGACACATTTGTGACAGTGCCTCTGATGGATCCCACTGCACACCTAAGTTGCTTTTTTAAAAATTATTTTCTCCTTAAGCTTTAGCAGAGCATGCACCAGACTGGAATGATAAATGAGAAGGGATCTTTGGGATTTTTTTACTGATTTAATTACCAGGGACTTATGGAATAGCTCTCCCCTCCCTCCTCTTCTTCTTTGGACAGGCAAAATGCTAGCACAGCCGTACATCTTTGGCACAACTGTACACCACTGGTGCAGCTACACAGGATTTTGCCCCCTGGTGGAACCCCAGCAAAGATGAGCTGCCAGGAAAGTCTGGCAAGGGTGGGGAACAAACTCTCCCCTCAGATCACCAAGTGCAAATGCTCTGCAGGCAGGTGAATTCAATGGAGATGTCCCCAGATGCCTCCCCCAGGTGCGTAAAGGGTGACCCTGGGCTGGGATGGGTGGCAGCATGAAGAGCACCTGAGAGCTCCCTCCGTGGTAGCCCCAGGAGGAGAGGAAAGCAAAGGCAGCTCTGCCAGCACAGTGAATTTTATAAAGGGTCCCCTGTTAAAAACTGGAAGCTGTAACAGATCAGCAGTGCCAAGGCAGAGAAGTCAGACAAGTGGTGGCCACGACCCAGGCTGTGGTTGCCCTCTCAGCATGTCCAGCCAGGGAGACATTTTGCCAGGACCATAGGGGATGGAAAAGGTAGAGGGAAACAAGGCAGCCAAGGAAGTGGCACAAGGAGCAAAATGCACTTTTGACTTTCCCACCCTGCTGCAGTTCTGGAGAGCTGTTTAATTTCCAGAGTATATTAAGTCATGGTAGGTTTGAGATACCTCTAAAACATCAGATCACACCTTGTCAGCATGCACAGCCCCCAGTCCCACGACTATAGCTCTGAAACGAGAAGACATTGCAGAGAAGAGCACTGTCCCCTCTGCACCAGCACTCGCTCAGGCCCTGGGGACCTCCGCTTCCGAAGCACACCTGGACTTTCGCCTGCTGGTCAGGCTGCCCAGGACTGACTCCTCGCTGAAGGCCCCTTCAAAGGTGGACAGGATGGACTGGCGAAACTTCTCCTTGAAATCCGGCCCCACAAATACGTACAGGATGGGGTTGATGCAGCTGTTGAAGAAAGCAAGGCTGGAAACCAAAGGGATCCCTATGTAAAGGGCTATTTTCATCTCATGACTGGAAGAGTTTTTGGATATTTCCAGCAAGGAGAAGACGTGATAGGGGAAATAACAGAGGAAAAACGAGACTGTGACAGCAATGATGATTCTGTATGGTTTTGCAGAGTTGGCTAACTGCCTTCTTTTCAGCTTGACAGCAATGATGCTGTAGCAGATGAGAATCACCGTGAAAGGGATGAGGAACCCGCATAAGAATCGCGTTATGATCATCGCTTTGTGCCGCATCCTCCACAGCCTCCGCGTTGCCTCGGACGTGTAGTCATCGGACAGTGCGAAATTATTATAGCAGCTGGTGATGTTCCTGGAACTGACCACAGTGTCCCGAAAGACGAGGTATGGGGAGCTGAGGAGGAGAGCCAGGATCCACGTCCCCAGTGCAATCCTGGCTGCCAGCTCTGGACTCCTGCGGTTGTGAGACCAGACGGGAAAGGCCACAGAAACGCAGCGGTCCATGCTGATGACCGTCAGGAGGAAGACGCTGGCGAACATGTTGAGGAATGCAATGGTGCTGTTCAGCTTGCACAGGAGCTTCCCAAACGGCCAGTGGAAGCCCAGGGCAGTGTAGGCAATGCTGAGGGGCAGGAAAAAGGTGAAGATGAAGTCAGCAATGGCCAGGTTGAGGAACCACACGGAATTCACCGTCTTCTTCATCTTGAAGCCTGCAATCCAGATGACGAGGCCGTTGCCTGTCACCCCCAGCAAACAGGCGATGCTGTACACCACCATGGAGAGGATGTGCATGCTCTTCTGGAGGCCGGAGTAGTAGTCATGGGCAGTGGCGTTCTCAGCCTGCACGGTGGGGGAACTCGTGGAGAAGAGTGGAGGGGAAGAAGAGACGCTCTCCATCACCAGCCAGCTGGAGTCCTGAAACAATCATAACAGCATCAGCACATCACAGAAACCACTGTGACCAGAGAAACCCACCCAGGTTTGGCTGCTGGAGTTGGCACTGTCAGAACAGCCTACAACAGCGATCCGACATGGGCCAGCAGCAGCACCATGGAAACCCACATCCCTCAGCTGTGACGAGTCCTCTTCTGATGGCCAACAACACATTAAGATAGTAAAAACCACCTAGGCTGATAAAGATGAAGTCAAAAGACCGTTCCTTCAACAAGTACCTTCCAGGGTGTGCACTCCAGCAGGTAGGACGGTACCAGAGGTGTGTTGTGGTGTACCTGCACCCACATTCCACCCTCCCAGCGAGCCCACAATTCCTGCTCCCCCAGCACCCACCCCAGCAGGACTCACCGCCACACCACGCTCCTTGGCTGCTCTGCCCGCAGCGGGTGGTCTCCTGCCTGACTCCCCTCTGAGACACTGCTCCTCTCCAGAGAGTGACTCAAGCTGCCTCATTCTATTTTCCCATGGCTGGGGATCACGAGGAATTTAGTAGGATCCCTTATTCCCTCATCTTGTTCCTCAATTTGTGGCGGGTTGATTTAACCCTTGACACCCCAGCGGCCACAGGCTCCCTCCGGTTGGCCAGGCCCAGGACTTGGATTCGGAGCACGAAGAAACCACAGCCCCTCTCCTGCCTGCATCACTCACCCCCACGAGGCAGCTTCCTTCCTCCCCAGCACCCAGACACCCCGCCAGGGCTGCCCTGCTGCAGGGGGGGACAGGGCAGGCTCTGCTCCCCATCGCATGGCACCATGCCGTGGCCAGGCATGCCTGCTTGCCTTGAGACATGGCCTGCACCGGCAGCCTGGATAGGTCCCTGCCCGATGCAGGGTGGCAGGGGGGCTCCCATCCTCCAGCTCATGGGGGAGGAGAGGGGCACCCCCGGGATAACAGGGTGCTGGGAACACCCCAGGGCTGGGGGAGAGACACCCCAGCGTGCACGGCAGGCGGGGCCTGGGCTGCGGGGTGACGGCAGTGGGGCCACGGCAGAGGAGGGGTGACGGCAGCGGGGTGACAGCAGCGGCGCCCTCACCCGCCCCGGCCAAGGTCACCCGCGCCCCGGCCGCCACGTGCTGGCAGCACCCTCCGACCCCGCCTCGGCGCGGACCAATAGGACGCGGGGAAGTGGAAGAGCGCGGCGCTGATTGGTCCATACTTCCGGAGCGTGTTCCCCGCCACCGGCCTACCGGGGCGGAGCGAGGCGCTGATTGGACGAGGCGCGGAGGGGCGTGTCTTAACGGTCTATGCTAGGCGCGCGGGCTTCCGCGCGGTGGCGGAGCGCGACCGGGACCGGGCTGCGGCGCGGCGGGCGGGTAGGGGCCGTGCGGGCCGGAACAGGGCGCGCGGGGCAGGGAAGGGCCGTGCGGGACCAGGGCACCCCGCTGCGGCAGTGCACTGCTGTTCCCCACCACCCGTGTCAGGGCAGGTAGAGGAGCCAGCGGGAGCCTCTGAGGGATGCGGGAGGTGATGGAGCCAGGATACAAAGGGCTGCAGAGCGGGGATGGAGCCTTCAGGGCTGAGGTTCATCCCTGCAGCAGGTGAACTGCCAGGGCTGGACTGGTATCCCGCCATGAGCGTGGAAATGAGGGTCTTGTCCTGGGTGGGGAATGGGGAGCTCTGTCCCCCCCGAGCCTTCTGTGGGTCTGATGAAAGCACTGGGTGCAGGTACCGCTGTCACCTGTGCTGGAGGGACACACTAGACCCAGACCTCAAAGCCCTGCCCTTTCCCCAGCCCAGCTTTTCTGACAGTGGGGATTCCCTCCCTGCCAGTGAGGCCCAGGGCTTGGGGAGGAGCAGCCAAGTGACCCTGCCCAGCAAAGGCAGCATGCAGCAGGCCCATGCTAAATGGACTTCAGCAGCTTGGCACAAGCAAACTTAAGTGGGATTGCTTAATAACCTGCTCACGGCCCTTTGCTGGCCTTGCAGGGTTAATGGGTAAAAAGATGCATTGTTTTCAGCCAAGGCAGAAGCTGGGCTGTCACGGCTGCCCGGGAGCTTGTGCTCTGCATTATAATGCAAGCAATGGTTGCAAGACAGTGATGGAGGGCTGCTGCCAGGCCTGGGCATCTCCATGCTGCAGAGTCAAGCTGAGGCAGAGCTGCTGCCTCTCTGGACCTGGCTCCACGAGCTGTGCTTGCTTCAGTTAGGGCCTGGGGCTGGACTCCAACCCATGGGGGGGTTTGTCCTCATGGCTGTACACAAGGGAAAGTAGCTGAGACATAACACACTTTAAATCAGGTCTGTGGGTATGAGCACTTCACTGCCCTTGAAATTAAACAGCAGTTTAAATAAGATGCCCTACTACCTGCCCTGCCACCACCCCACAATCTTACCTCTCCACTGGCAGGTCACCTTCAACACAGCAGGAGGATGGCAAACTCAACACGGGGTGATGGGGGCCTCCCCAGTGCAGAGCTCTGGGCCTCCCATAACAGGATGGTAATGGAGCCGCTCGACAGCAATGACCCGGAGGTGAGAGCCCCGTCGAGGCTGCTGCCCAGCAGCCGCTTTGTTCATCCCCTGGGCATCCATAAGGCTGCTGATCTCCTCCAGCCAGGGATGTAGCAGGGAGGTGGTCCAAAGCTGAGCTGGTGGAACCCATCTGTGCTCCGTGCCCTCTCTGCCTGCAGCAAGAGGTGGGGAAGGAGAGCATTCTCCAACCATGTGCCCATAACATTGTTGTAACTTTGCATCTATTGCTCATACCCCTCTGCTTGAAGCTCTACTGCCCACACCAGAGCAGTCAGCCCACCAGCCCACGTGGTGGTTGCCCTTGACTCTCTGGCCCAAATGACAGCTGAATTATCTGGCAGTTCCTGACAGGTAGAAACCCAAAACATGGCCTGTGACTGGACACAGGAACAGTTTGGGATCAGCTGTACTGAGAAGGGATCTCCTCTCCATGCCCTCTCCCCATCTCCTGTGGTGCAGCATCCACCCTTCCATGCAGAGCCAGCATGGGTGAAGCTGTTTCTCTCCCCTCCCAAAGGTGCACAGCATCATCAAGAAGGAGAAGCAGCGGCAGAGGCTGGGGCTGGAGTTAATCGCGTCAGAGAACTTTGCAAGCCGAGCGGTCCTGGAGGCCCTGGGATCCTGCTTGAACAACAAATACTCCGAGGGCTACCCAGGGCAGAGGTACAGGGCTGGGGCAGAGTCCCACCCAACCCAGACCCTCACAGGGAGGGAGAGGAACCACCCACGCAGCTGGACCTCACCTCTGGGAAGGAAGTGATGTCCTGGTGCTTGCAGCCAAGCTCTTCCAGGGCAGGATTCAACCCTCTCAGCTTCTGTCCTTGACCACGCATGGGACAATCACAGCAGAGTCACATCTTCCACAGCTGTTGTCCCGGTGGCTGCTGCAACTGCAGCATCACTGAGTTCTCCACAGCTCAGTCACAGGGTTTGGTTTAACTCCTGCCCCATCCTTTACCGGCAGGTATTACGGTGGGACAGAGTTCATAGATGAGCTGGAAAGGCTGTGCCAGAAGCGAGCCCTGCAGGCGTACCAGCTCAGCCCCCAGAAGTGGGGTGTCAATGTCCAGCCCTATTCAGGTAACAGGGTGCTCAGGAGAGCCAGGCCAGCTGCACTGGCACACCCTGGCACCCATAACCAGCCTGCTGTGCTCTTGCTGCAGGGTCACCCGCAAACTTCGCGGTGTACACAGCCCTGGTGGAGCCCCACGGCAGGATCATGGGGCTGGACCTGCCCGATGGGGGTCACCTCACCCACGGGTTCATGACGGACAAGAAGAAGATCTCTGCCACCTCTGTCTTCTTTGAGTCCATGCCCTACAAGGTATGGAGAACTGCTCCAGCCGGAGCCACAATGCTGTTGTCATAAGTATTGGTGTCTCTTACTGTTAGAAGTACCAGCATCAGGCTCGTGTAGGAGCTGATCTTCACCCATACCAAGGTGGCTGAAGCCTCCTCTTCCTCTCCCAGGTCAACCCCAAGACCGGTTACATTGACTACGACCGGCTGGAGGAGAATGCCCGCCTCTTCCACCCCAAGCTCATCATAGCAGGTAAGGATCAAACCCTTACCGACCTCCCTGGTGACACTCACAGCAGTGGGAGTGGCTCCCTGAAGACACCCTGGTAAGCCCATGGATGCTGCAGTGCCAGGAGGAGCCCTCCAACACATCCACACTGCCAGGAGTGTGTGTGCTGTCCCTGGGGCTGTCCCGAGGTCCTCAAGCATCTGCTCCTGTCCCTTCCATGTGCCATCTGCCTGCAGGTGTCAGCTGCTACTCACGCAACCTGGACTATGCCCGCATGCGGAAGATCGCCGATGCCAACGGTGCCTATCTCATGGCCGACATGGCCCACATCAGCGGGCTGGTGGCTGCCGGCGTGGTGCCCTCCCCCTTCGACCACTGCGACATCGTCTCCACCACCACCCACAAAACCTTGCGGGGCTGCAGGGCTGGCATGATCTTCTACCGCAAAGGTGCCTGACCTGGCTGGGGGGCTGGAAGAAACACTCCCCCCAGGCTGGGGGGGCTGCAAGTTAAAGCTCCTTCCTGCTCTAGCTGGGAAGGAGAAAGGGCAGGAAGGTCTGGGGACCCCTGGGAGCATCCGAGGAGCTTTCCAGGGCCAACCATGGCCCAGATTTGAAGAGGAACAACCACAGTCCCTGAGCAGCCAGGGGGCAAAAGCAGCTCATGGGAGGAGGGAGTGAGTGACCCTGCCCTCCCCTCCCACAGGCACCCGCAGTGTGGACCCCAAGACGGGCAAGGAAACACTCTACAACCTGGAGAGCCTCATCAACCAGGCAGTCTTCCCCGGGCTGCAGGGAGGCCCGCACAACCATGCCATCGCAGGTATGTACCTGGGCTGGCCACGAGCGATGGGGTGGCAGAGGGAGCCAGTGAAGGTGTCCTGGCTGGGCTCTGACCCCCAGGCTTGTCCCACCCTGCCTTTTGGTTCACAGCAATGTCACCAACCTGGTTAAGGGAAGAAGGGACTGCCCATCACTTTGCTCAGCTTCCAGGATGACTTCTGTTGGTGGTGCCACATGTCCCTGCCGGCTCTCCTGGTGGGACCCCCAAAGTCTCACCCTGGCTGCCTTCCTCCCCAGGGATCGCCGTGGCGCTGCAGCAGGCCATGACGCCCGAGTTCAGGGCCTACCAGCAGCAGGTGGTGGCAAACTGCAAGGCACTCTCGGCAGCGCTGATGGAGCTGGGCTACGACATCGTCACAGGTGAGGACAGGACCCCGGGGTTCCGAGCCAGGCCACAAAGGTGGCACATGCACAAACACAATGGGAAAGCTCTGCGGCTTTTTCAATGAAGTCTCATGCAGGAGCAGTGTTTACCCCAATCCCACGTCCCCACCAACCCCCCTCTCTTTTCAGGGGGCTCTGACAACCACCTGATTCTCCTGGACCTGCGCAGCAGAGGCACAGATGGCGGCCGGGCCGAGCGGGTGCTGGAAATCTGCTCCATCGCCTGCAACAAGAACACGTGCCCTGGTGAGGGACCCCACAAGCTCTGCTGCATCCTGCCCCTCATGCTGGGGACCTCCCGAGGCCCATGCAGGGCATCCTGAAGGGCTCCCAGCACCCAGTCCACCCCACGCACTGGGAACAAGGCTGAAATCCCGTGCGTGGTGGTTTCAGTACCAGGTTTAGTCACACAGGACTTGTTCTGGTGCAGGTGACGTCAGTGCCCTGCGCCCCAGTGGCCTGCGGTTCGGGACGCCGGCTCTCACCTCCCGTGGCTTCCGGCAGGACGATTTCCGCATGGTGGCTCAGTACATCCATAGAGGTGAGCCTGGGTTTCGGTTGTCCTCGGGGGTCCCACACTGGTTTCTCAGGGCAGAAGGTCCCTCGCAGCCCTGCTCCTGCCCTCCCTCATCTCGGGGAGCGGAGCTAAGCCCGCAGCCCAGCCTCGCAGGCTCCCGGTGGCAGCCGCCGGGGCTGAGTGACAGGTCTCCCGTCCTGGCAGGGATCGAGCTGACACTGCGTGTGCAGAAGGACATGAGCCCCAAGGCCACGCTGAAGGAATTCAAGGAGAAACTAGAGGAGGAAAAATACCAGGGGGAGCTGAAGGCACTGAAGGAAGAGGTGGAAGCTTTCGCAGCGACCTTCCCGCTCCCGGGGCTGCCTGTCCTGTAAGGGGAAGTACTGGGCACCACGGCACGCTCGCCGAGCCCAAGGCCCCAGTGCCTTCTCCCTGCTAGCACTGGCTGCAGTGCAGCAGTGGCTCCTTGTTTGGCTCTTACCTCTCCTGTCCTGTTCGGGGCACAGGACCCCCCTGAGCACATCCCCCTCAGGGGAAAACAGCCCTTTCACCACTCAGTGTTACACGTGGGACCGAGCACCGGGTAACCCCCAGCCTCACCGCTGGGTCCCATCCCACTCTCACAGGCTGTGGGAGCAGCAGAGGAGGTTCAGCAGGCTGTCTCCCTTCACCACATCAGCCAGGAGGGACGTGGGGGTGGCAGGCAGGCACACCAGAGATTTCACAGCCCCTAAAACCCTCCCTGGTTTCTGCCTGAGGATTTCCCCGTGTGCCTTCCAGCCTCTGCAGGGTCTGACAAGGCCGAGCCTCGTCCCAGCCCTGCAGAGAACAGCCCTGCCAGGACCTCCATCCCGTCCTCCAGTATTTTCTCAGACCTGTGAGCACAAAGCTTAGGTAGAACCATTTTTTAATAAGCACGATAAAATCAAGAATTTAACCACAACATATGACAAGAATTATGAGCTTTAAAAAATACAACTGATTTTTTTTTTTTTTTTTTTTTTGTATTTCAAAAATATCTGAACCCAAATAAATAATTTTGTTTTTTTTTAAAAGTACATTTCTCAGACTAATCATTTGGTGTTAACATCTCTTAAACTCTTGTGCAGTGACACTTACAGCACGACAATAAGACATGCTCCGTGGGATCTCTCCCGGTCACACTCGCTCTAACTAGGGACGCAAGCATTCGGCACGCACGGGCACACACACAGAACTCCACATGCAGTAATAGGATACAGTGCTTTAAAATAAGATGAGAATCCATCACAGCTCTCAGCCCAGCCCCATCCCTGTGCTGGCAGCAAGGCAGCCAGCAGGACTGGGTACCCTGTGTTTCTGCCTTCCAGTTAAAACACATCTCAGGGACCAGTGTGCAGTGGGTTTGTGACCCCTCCAATATTGGGGTACAGCTGACGTTGTGCTACTGGGGCACGCTCCTTCAGCCCAGGCAGCTCGCTGAATTTCCCATTGCACTTTATCACAGGAACCTTTCCAAAGTGCTGCTACAAGCCCCAGGGCCTGCCCAGCTCACCAAGACGCTGAATCCACGGTGTGGGGCTGTCACCCACCACCAGACAGGGGGGCTCAGGGACCCCCACACTCAATGAAAACCAAACAACAGGCCTGGGGGCACAGAGCCACCAACTCTCACCCCTCAAACAACTCTCCCACCCCTTTCCGAACGGTGAATATTGCTAGAGTATAGGCAGTACTTCCCTAGTCAAGGCAAAACAGCTTTGGAGCTGCTTAGAAGTGATTGCTACTGGATGAAAGTAAATCTGAGCACTGTTCTCTGAGAAATGAAACCTGTGTAGGGTTAAGATCGCCTACTCCTATGGCTGACCCTCCTCAGGGTGGGAGCTGAAAGCAGGGGCTAGCGTAACGTCGAGCAGGGGCTGAAGGTTTATCTCCCAACACAGAGGAGTAAGAAAAGGGAGCTCTGCCCTCCCAGGCAGGGGAAATCTTTCCTCTGATGAATTTCAGGAGCCTTTAAGCCTCCTCCCTCCAACAGCCAGCAGAGAGAGAGAGGAGGGAGCTGGAGCATGCCGTGCAGGAGGTGGGGACATGCTGGCAGCACTCACAGAAGCAGGAGAGGTCAGGGTGGGAGGGCTGGTGAGTATTGCAATGCGAGGAACCTGCCCTGCTGGCGGGGGAAGGATGGACGGACGGCAGCGCTCCAGCAGTGCGGTGCAAGCCGACGAACACACGTGCCAAGGTTCGTCACGAGAGCTGTTAGTGTGAAGATTGTAACTTGTGTAAGTCTGCTAATATCAGAAACCAGTGAGGTAACACAGTGAAGATGAGGAAAAAGTCTTAAAGTGCCGATACAGGGATCTTTACTGTAAAGGAGCAGAAGGTCAGACAGCGAAATCACTGAGCAAAGAGGAATTCAGCTCCTGAACCACCAGCTGCACTCAGTCTCCCCCCGATTTCTGCCACTGTGATGGGCACCCCAAGCAGTGTGTTTCCCCACAGCTCCTGCCTAGAACGGGCCACATCCCAGCAAAGCATCCTCCAAATCAGAGCTGCTTTGTGGTGGAGAGATGAAGCAGGTCAGACAGGTGGTAGTGCAAGTATTGCTCAACACAGCCTCGAATATCAGATACTACAGGTTTGATAGAGGGAGCAACGAGAAGGGAGTTATTTATCCATTTATGAGAGCAGCTGAACACCAGCAGTAGAGATACTGTGACTAAGAGATGGGTCAGCACTGAGCATCGATCCCGCTCCGCGCTGTCCGCCTGGAGGAAGACAGAAGTGAATCAGCAGGAAAAAAAAGTTCATCCCTCCCTCCCCAAACCCAAACAGCATCAGGTTGTTTTCCAGCAGGAAACAAGCTCCTGTGCCAAGCCCTTCTCCAGAGCTGCGGGCCAGGAAGGACGCAGGGTCTGCCCGGTGTCACCTGCATTACTCAGTCACCGAGACGCCTCAGCTCTAGTGTGGAAGCCTTTTGGATGCTGACAAAGGGACACCTCAAGTCACTTGAGAAAGCAGGAGCTTTCGATGGAGATGGAAGTCTTTCACCAGCAGATCCAGTGTTAGAAAAGGAAAAGGCCTTCAAACATGCTTTGAAGGCACGCAGCCCCGCACACAGACACACCACTGCCCTTCAGCCAAGGTGATGCCATACCACTTCCCAACTATGACGTAAAAACACCATCACAAGCAACCCCTGACTTTGGACATCCCTCTGGAGAGTACCACGAGCTCAGCTTGCCTGGCCTCACCAAAATCCACCACGGAAAACACTAACATCTAAACCAGCCTTCCTGCCCTGTTGGTTTACCTCCCACCCTACCCCAGAGAGCCCTTTCCATGGGAGAGAAAGAGGCAGCAGTGGTACTGAAGCGTGGATGCTGGTGCCAGACACCCCAAGGAACCTCCTTGCCTTTGGGACATAGGTTTTGGAGCAGTGCGATTCTCACAGCGAATACCCAGGCTGTACACAGAAACTTCCCTGGGCATGGAAGGAACATCACATCACGTTCATCTCTGGCACTGCCTTACGTCATCACAATAAACAGGTTTAAAAAAAAACAAACAACAAACAGCCCAAACAACACATCTTGTACAATCTCAGCTGTTCTCACCCCAGAATCTGAAGAGTACTAAAAAGAAATATACCCAAGGATATCTTTCCCAGCAAGGCTTCTCTTCCTTAGAAGTAACACAGGGGCTGCTACTGGGCAGAGCAGTCTGCAGCCCAGGACCGGTGGCTGAGGAGCAGCATCTCCTATGAGACCCCCAGAGGGAAGTGCTGTGCCCGGGTACAAAGCTTCGGGCACTGACAGGAACAATCTGGAAGCATCACCACACCAGTGACACAACCTTTATGGCACAGGCAGAAGCTTTGAAAGGAAAGTCCTCAGCATCCAGGCTCAGAGAGCAGCAGTTCTGCTCTGTCCAGAGCCACCCAGGAGCACCCCGGGAGAGGTAGAGACATGACAAAGGCTCGGCCAGAAGTGGTGTGCAGCGACACTGACCCTGCTTTACCTCAAAGCACAAAAGCCAACTCCCCCACAACAATAAAATAAAAAGAAGCAATTCCAGATACAACGTGGAATCCAGTACATTCATCTCCAGCCTCTCCTGAGCACTAGTTCCTCACCAGCCTGCTCTGACAGCCTGAGTTTCACACCGTAGCTTCAGCTGAATTGTGCTGTTCATTTCCCCAGCACAAAAAACATCTAAAAATGAGGGGCCCCCCAGCTCTGTTCAGTTCCCCTCTCTCCTTAAATGGCCACCCTCCACCTCACACGCTCTGAGGATTCCCAGTCTCCCTCCCATCTTTCTCAGAGGTCACCCAGCAAATAGGACGTGACAAATTAACAAGGCACAGTGCTCTACATTCACAGCAGCGGGCGCCTCGGTGCTCACCAGCGTTAAGGAGTCCTTCCTCATTCCTGATTTTAACAAAGCTGAGAGAAACTGGCAAACACTTTCTCGTCCCTCCACTGCTCTGCCACCTGCCTAGGGACAACCTGTCCTGGGAAACACCAGGAAACTCAGGAAAATGCCAGAAGGGACACACCACTTGCTGCTGCTGCACACAGACAGGTCACTGCAAGCTGCCACCCTGGGAGCTTCTGAGCTGCACTCACACAAGACACTGGTGGGTTAAAAAACTTCACACGGCCTTTACATCTCCCCTCTGGCCCCAGGGAAGGGACCAACAGTGTTTAGGGCTCTGGCAGAAGCATGCGGAGCACTGCGTTATTTTGGGGGCTGCACACTAGCAAGTATTGATCCCCAAGACAGCCCACCTTTCTCTCCACACCGTAATCCCCCTGGGATGCTGCCACGACTGGCTTTAAGAGCTCATAGTGCCCCTTGTAACATTTAAAAACGGAGTGCCTGGTGTTATATGTGATGGAACATCTACGTTCTTGGCTACAGGGAATCACAGAGAAATTCAGTCCCTCAGACACTGATTTCTCTGAAACAGAGATGCTTGCAAACACATCAGCTTCTTCGCCCTTTCCCGACATATGAGAGCTACTGCAGACAGCATCGATGTCAAGCAGGGATGATCTGTGTCAGACTGAGGACGCAGGCAGACAGCCCACACGCCAGGCTAGATTTTGTACAAAAAGCTGGGAACATAGTCAAATCTGAGCAAGGGGTTCACCCCCCGGCCAGGTTCCTGAATGTACTGCAGCTTCAGCAGCTCAGCTAAATACTGGACAATTTTGATATCTTCATTGGCAAGGCCCAGCTGAAGCTTCAGAAAGTTCATCCTGCGATTCACAACGGATTCCTCCGGTTCCCTTTCGCTGATGGGAAGGTGCAAATGATGGCAGAAGGTGAAGAGGAAGGCTTTTGAACACAGCTGGGTGAGGATACTTTGGACGTGCATATAATAGGTGCTTCCTCGTTTGATCTGCGTGCGGTGATCTGCCAGCCGTGACACCAAGGTGCCTTTGTAAAGCGGGCAGCGGAGAGTCTTACTGTCGGCATCCAGGATGCTGACGTACCGGCTGTATCGGCTCAGGGCGTGCAGCACGTTCACCCCGGCGGGCGACACCATCCTGAAACAGCAAGGAGAGAGGTCACGGCTGGAGGGGACCCGGTAAGCAGCAGACTGTGTCCGTGCCCCTGTATCACATGTATTTTTGTTGGTGCGAGAGCCTCTGTGGGCTAGCACGGAAGAGAATGGCCAAACAGACCCTCAGCCTGCCAGACCCCAAAGGCACCTCCATCCCCTGGATCCCCACACGCACTGATCCCCACCACGTGGGTGCTTCGGGGTGGCTTCCTCCCTCAGAGACACAGAGAGGGAGGGATAGGACATCTCTGGTGAACAGAAGCAAATCTGGCAGCAGTTGGTAGCTTCTGGATGTGACAACAAGGATGTAGAAACCCAAACCAGCACTGCTCTTGCCAAGAGCTCCATCTCCCCCCTGTATCGCTGTTTTGGAAGGGAGCTGCTCTGAGGTGCTCAAAGCCCTGAGCGGAGAGAAACCTTCTGCCCTTCCTTTAAACAAGGAACCATCCTTAAACCAGAATATTCCCTGTGCATTTTTCACTCGGGTGCAAACCCACATCACATTCACAACATGCAATTATCCCACAAGCCTAAATTAACGTTATTTAAATGCAAATTACAAGCCTACGCCAGCTATACCTTCTGCTCCTCAATTCTGCGTGGTTCAAGTGGCTCGGATGAGGTACAGCTCCCAGCCACGGGTGCAGGGACTGTCCCTGTGCCCAGGCAGCAGCCAGCATTACAAGATGCACCACCATCACCAGAATAATTAACTTAGCCTCTGAGTTCCTTCCCAAAGCACTTGTACAAATGGTTTGCTGAGAGCACCCACGTTAAACTCAACACTTAATTAACATTCCACGGAGAGTTTCAGTGACTGACACATGTACCAAGCAGTTCTTAAAAAAAATGGCTTTTGTTTATAAAAAAAAATGCATCTAACCACAAATGCTGAGCAATGAGTAAACAATCAGGGCTTTTAAAAACCTCACCGACAGACAGGGAGCAGCTGTGGGCAGTGCTGTCATCCTGCCTCGCGAGCTCAGAAATGAGGGTAAACTCATCTTGGGATACTTTCATCATCCACAGCCCCCAGCAATGCAATACCCAGCAACAAAGAAAACAGATTCCTGTATTTTAGTTTCCGTGCTGCTCAGAAACACTCTTTCAGGAGCTATTCCAACCCAGCTCTGAGCAATGGGCCACCACTCTGACTCATATTTTCCACCTCGGTGACAGCAATGACCATTCCCTGTCATACCCACACCCGAAGCACCAAACACATCCTGGTAACACACAAAGAAAATACTTTTCATGACAGCCACAAAGGCAGGGCCCAGCAGATGTTTTAAATATTAACTCTCAAGTAAAGCTGAATATAAAGAGCCAGACAAATCTACCCCCCTTCAAAATATGTCCTATAAACAGACTCATGGCAGTTGTGTAGGTAATTACACAGAGACCTCCCCTGCGCACCATTTTTCCTCTGGAATTCACAGAATTATAGAATATTTTGGGTTGGAAGGGACCTTTCAAGGTTGTCTAGTCCAAGCCCCCCTGCAGTGAGCAGGGACAGCTTCAACTACACCAGGAGAGAAAGATTTTATCATACACCTCAACACTGATCAACAAGCAGATCCTTAATTTACCTCTGGAGTCCGATCAGCTTCCACTTCTGGAAATCCACAACATGCAGAGGGGAAGTGACCCAGTGCTTCACGGGCTTGGTGTAAAGGCCGCAGTTGGGCACAAAGATGGAGAGCGCCGTCACAAGCTTCTTGACAATGGCTTCTTCTTCCCCCAGCACGATGAGGGTCCTGCCACTGAGCAGGGAGTAGATGGCGGGGTGAGCGAAGGGGTACTGCCTGATGAACCGCAGCGCGTTCTGGCCAGCCTTTTTTTTGTGCCTTTCGCTCGCGGAACAGGCGGGGTGAGCGGGAGAAGGGGTCCTGTCGGAGCACGTGGAGGCGGTGCTGCTGATGTAGCTCGTGGAGTCCGAGCACTCATCCAGGCTGTTCTTACTGACCTCCCTGCTGCCTGTCATGTAGCGCGAGTCAAGCTCATAGGGAAGGAGGCCCCCCGAAATGCCGTCGTGGGACGGGAAGCCCCCAAAGCTGCCATGCAGCCCCGGCTCAGCCTGCCGGTATGGCTGCGGGGGGATCCTGACCACCCCATCCTCATCGCAGGGCTTCTGTCCCAGGTCAGGCAGAGGCTCGAGGAAGTTGGGACTCTCCTTCCCGATACAACAGGCAGAATCAACCTGCACTAAGTTTTCCTGTTTTAAAAGATCTTCCTGCTCGTCAGCGTTGTCTGGGTTTAGTTTGGGGTTGAAATGAAGGCCTCCCTCTTCATCATCGGCGTAAGGTTCCTCGTTAATGGCACTTGGGTAGCTCGCTTTGAAATCTTCCGGGATGAGCGACTCAGAGGGGCAGGTGCTGAGAACCTCGATGCTGTCCTCGCTGACGGTTCGCCGGCTGCCCACCTTGCTCCTGCCCACCTGAGGGCTGGGGCTGATGGGGAGGCTGGCCTGGCTCTCTGATTTTGTCAAACCAGCTGCAGACTTCTCCGTTCCAAGAACCTCGATGCTCTCACCGCTGCTGATGCTGCCTTTAATATCTGCATCAAGATAGTCCAGGTTCTCCTGGTGTTCAAAGGTGATGGACTCGGTCATTTGGGGGTCTTGGGAATCCTCCATTTCCTGCTCCATCTTGATGGGCACAGACTCCACACTGGACTTGTAGGATCCCAGGCTGATGACTACTTTAGGAGCAGGGGGCTCTTCCAAACACTTTTTATCGATGGCATCTTGACCGAGCCTCTGGCAGCCTCTGTACTGCTTTTCAGGTGGTTTTTCATCCAGAAAAGACATATCCTCAAAGAGGAAGTTAGTTACACTTTGTTGCTTTAAGAGTGCCCTGCTGATCTGGTCAGTCAGGAGGTAGCACACGTCACCTCTGAAAGTCCTCTCAATCTGATGCAACTGCTCAAGGGTTTGGGTGAAAAAATAAATGTCGCAGAGTTCCTCCAGTGTCTTCAGCTTCTTGTCAAAGCATTTGGCAGACTTCGCTTTGATGAGCTTGGGGGTATAGGATGGCACGTGGGCATAAAGGTGCATTTCACCAGGCTCAGCGAGGTCAGAGGTAGTCAGGTCCTGATCGCAGCCTGCATTGGCCGGATCCAGCACACGCTCCGGCTCGTATGGGTGGAAGTCAGACTCCTTCAGCTTCCTGTAGGGATATGACCTGATCTGTTTCAGCAGGTCTTGGTGCTCGATGATAGACTTTTCCACGCTGGCCAGCTCGTTGGCCTTCTCAATGGCTTGGGTTGTGTAATACCCTTTGTCGTTGGCTTTCTTCTGTACCTCAGTTTCATTGTGCAGGACAGTCCTGGTGTAGTCAAGATCTTTCAGTTTCTTTTCCAGTTCGTTAGCAAAAGCTTTCCTGTTCCCCGTCTTCAGGCATTCAGAGGCTTTGGAGAACTCAGCAGAGAGTTCCTGGAACTGCTGCATGATTTTGTGCTCGTCAGCAGAAATGTAAGCCATGCAGAAGGGCCTGACAAAACCTCTGGCTTCGAGGTCATACAGAGTCAAGTGGTGGACATAGGCAAAGGCCCCTTCCTTCGAGTCCCCCAGCACCACTTTGGAATCCTCCACAAAGTTCAGCTTTGGGTAAGCAGAGCCGGGAGGGTGCCCCACAAAGGACGCCTGATAATCCACAGACATGATCCGAAGGGAAAAATAATTGAGATCAAAAGTACCCGACACTTTGGCGTCATCGGGGATGGTCAGGAGGGGCTGGGGACCCACTTGCTCCGAGAACTCAGAGATAAGGATGAAGTCCTGGGTGAACTTGGAGCTGGCGACCTTGGCCCAGGGGTTGGCACCGTGGCTGGCGAAGGGGAAGAGCGGCACCGAGTACTCCTCGGGCAGGGGTGGCTCGCTGCACAGCTCATCCTCCAGCTCCTCCTCTCTGGTAAAGGCCACCACGTCAGGGGCGCTGATCATATTTCCCGCAGGAGGGGACCGACATGGAGCGGCGAGGCCCCCCCGGTCCCCCCCGCCACCACCGGGCCCTGCGGGAGGCCCCGCTGCCGCCCCAGCCCCGGCCCGCCCGCAGCCGGGCCCCCGCCGCAGCCCCTTCTCCTGCCGCCGCCGCCTCACGCCTCCGCCATGGCCGGGAGCCGCCGGCCCCGCTGCCCCCCGGGCCGCGTTCCGCCGCCTCTCCTCACGGACGCCGCAGCCCCGCAGCCATCTTGGGGTCACATGACGCCGTGACTTTTCACCCCGCCGCCCGGAAGCGAAGAGGCCGCCACCCCTTCGCGTTTATGGTTGTCGGGATTTTTTAACCATCGCTGTCCCTTGACATCGTTTAACCCGGGACGGGGCTGGCGGCAGGAGGAAATAACAAACCGAGGCGGGACGGTGGGGGAGACTGCTGAGGGGCGCCGCGGGGCATCTTGGGAGCTGTAGTTCTCTCCCGCCGCGGTGGCGCTTTACGGCGGGACGTAACGCTGAGGGAAAGCGCGCCGCGTTCTGCCGCTCTTTGCGACAGAGCGAGCGCGGGAGTGAGGGCGGTGGGTGAGCAGAGCCCGGGCGGGGGGCACAGGGACGGGAGGAGGATGCCGTGGGTGAGGGAGAACCCGGACGGGGTCGGGGGGTGGGGGCCTGCCCTGCACCGGCTGCGGTGGGCAGGGGCAGTCCCGGCCTGAGGGAAGGCCTTGGCAGGGCAGAGGGGGCTGGGGGCCTCGCCAGGACCCGCCGGGTGGCTGTCTCGGACGCGGGTAGAAGCCTTCTCCAGCTCCTTGCAGCTCTGAGGGAGCTGCACCGCGAATGGCACTGAGGCAGCCGGGCAGGGGATGCCCCGAGCCCTCCCAGAAGTTAAAGGCTGTCTCGAGCTCTGCAGGAGACATTCAACCATCCTTCTCTGTCCCCAGCAGGATCCAGCCCTAAGGCACGGACACAGCAGCATGCCTTGGCCCTGCAGGAGCTGTCACCATCTCTTGTAATGAACTGTCAAGCGAGGCTCTTTGCTGTCTGCGGGGTGAGGATGCTGCCGCAGCCCTGGCGTCTCTTCTCCCGGGCTGCAGAGGATGTGGCATTGCAGAGAATCCGGAAGGTCCTGTGCGTGGCTGAGAAGAACGATGCTGCTCGAGGGATTTCAGATCTGCTCTCCAACAGCAGAATGCGACGGGTAGGAATACACCACATCTCCTTGCCGCTTCCTGACACATCTACAGGTCTGGCTGAGCTGGCTGGAGAGGGTCAACTCAGCAGGGCCACTGTGCAGCGCACTCCTGGACTCAGGTGCAGTCTGTGTCTTGTATGGTAGCTCTGCAGAGCTTGGCACAGGCAGTTCAGATCAGCAAGTGCAACATCTTGCACTGATTTTGTCTCTGGCTGCGCAAGGGTACACGAACCACTTTCTTTTGTGGACAAACACCCCATGTATTTAGGAGTCTTGGCCCCCTTTTCCTTGTGACTTAAGTTCTGTTGGAGTTCAGCTCCCCAGCTGCACTCCCTCTGCCTGGACTGCCTTCTCCAGGCACTGAGCTCTGCGGTGGGGGCTCCCTGTGTCGTTCCTGCCTTTGCAGTGTATGTGAAAGGCTCAGGAACTGAAACCATCTGTTGCTGGATATTTCCTAGTCAAAAAGCACCACTTCTGCAGTGTCAGCAAGTGTCAGGGATTTACTGAAGTTCACGTAGAAAAGCAAAGATAGTCTGTGGTTTGGAGGAGTTCAAAGATCTCTCTGCAGCTTTATTTTGTGACCTTTAACAGTTTGCATAATTACTTGGTGTTTCCATGTTAAGGAACTAGAGGGTGCTTCTAGACCAGAATTATATTTGAATGAAAGGTGTTATTGGGAACCTGAGCACTGACAGTCCCAATCAAGGAAGATCCCGTCCTGGTTCTGTGGAAAAAGCAGCAAATACCCAATCTAGGTACTTCCATGAGTCTCAGTTAAGTGGAGGGGGACCCAGAGCCAGCACACTAATTGTCATTTGGAGCTGGACAGTTGTTTGTCAGGAGTATAATTGGCCAGCCTATTAAACAAATCTGTCTGTCTGTCATCACTATCGATGGGGTGATAACCCTGGCATCCCCTTCAGGCATGATTTAAAACACTCTTACGTTGGAAAGCACCATTTCAGTGTCTCCATAAATGATACAATTTCCATTAGCTGCAGTACCTGGTTTTCACTTGCCCCGTGCTCCTCCCTGCTCTGCTGTAACAGCGTGGATGAAGCGAGGGGGAACGCGTTTGGGTTCTGTTAGGAACCAGAAACTCAGCAACTTTCCTTTTCCTTCTAGCGAGAAGGGTTTTCCAAGTTCAACAAGATCTACGAATACGACTACCAGATGTTTGGCCAGGTAGAGTTTTCTTTCCTTCTGCTGGATTAGAGAATTACTAATTATTAAAAGCCATTTGTCAGAAGTTACGAAACACAAATCCAGTGACAGGGACGTTTTGTCCAACAGTGAGGAAAAGTCAGATGTTTTTCTCTTGGCTCAACCACTGACCTGTTTTGTTGCTTAAAGTCTTTCAACTTTCTGGTTTTATATCAGTCAAAAGTATGATGCTATTTAGAATTGGGAGCTTCCTACAGAAACTGAGGCCATAGATTTAGCTGTCAGGAGAAAGAAGAGCTTGTTATAATATATTAACAGAAGGGAGGTGTTATTGTGTAAATTCAGAACTGCATCAAGAGCTTGGGGCTCTGAGTGGTTTTTTAGGAAATGATGGGCACTAATTACCTTGCTCTCTCTTGCAGAACGTTACTATGGTGATGACATCTGTGTCAGGACACTTACTGGCTCATGATTTTAAGATGCCATTTCGCAAATGGTTCGTACTTCCTACCCCCCAGCAGGAAGGGGGGGGCTGTCATCTACTGCTTTCACCCCCGAGCTGAGCAGGGCACTGTGTGCACTCAGACCAGGGAGCAGGGAGGGACTCTGACACCACATGCAGAGCAGGGTGATAAGTACTAAATTTTATACAGAATACCTTCGGAGCACTTAAAAACCCCAAAGTTGTAATACTGATTAAAATACATTCAGGCAGACCCAAGGAATTAAACTGATTCCAAAACTCGGTTGATGTTTTTGTGTTCAACTAGGAGTTGTCCTGGGAAGTGAGGCACTTTCTTCTCTCGAGGGAAGATAGAGAACCCTTTGTTTTTTGTACTTGAAATAAGAGAAGCTGCTTGTTTAGGGCTGCTTTCCTGTTTTCTCGGGTTGCTTTTTGATTCTATTGCATTTAAGTGTAACTCAGCATTTCATGTCAACTCTAAGTTGTCCAAGACGAGGCCTGTAATGAATATATTATTAATTCCAGTTCTTGAACAGCACTTCCTCACAAGACAGCACCAGTTAGTGTCCCAACATATGTTTTAGTTTTTGTTACTCACACTGTTTATCCTTTGTTTACCAGGCACAGCTGCAACCCTCTCGCTCTTTTTGATGCTGAAATTGAGAAGTATTGCCCTGAAAATTACATGGATATCAAGGTACATTGTTCTTAAGATTTTCCCTGACACACTGAGTTCAGAGGTTCTACAAATATTGTCTCAGACAGAAGGAGGAGTGTACCTTTGTCCTGAATGTCTAAGTTTCTAGAGTTTAGCAAATTCCTCCTGCTTTTCCTAGGCCTGTATATGCCGTTCATTTGCGACATTGAAAGTCTCCTGCTCGTGTACTATTAGAGCAGTAAAGGAACAACTGCTTTGCTAAAAGTAGAAATGTTTTTTTCCAACAAGGTGGGATTAGTAATTGCATCTCAATTTTACAAAAAAAAATGACATTTTCAGAAAACAGTCTGTGGTACGATCCAAGCCATGCTTTTTACCAGAGTTAAATGTAAATAAATGACTCAATTCTTTTGAAAGCTGCCTAATCTCATGAGAGACACAATTACAAAATGTTATTGCAACAATCTGTCTCTATGGATACACGTTGCACTTCCATGTTCAGTTAGTGAGTCATTCTGAAATTAAATGACAAAGCAAGCAGCCTGGTGTGCCTCATTCTGTGTTGTTTTCTCAGAGAACCCTTGAACGAGAAGTCCAGCAGTGCCAAGCTCTGGTGATCTGGACTGACTGCGATCGAGAAGGAGAGAACATTGGCTTTGAGATAATTCACGTTTGCAAAGCTGGTGCGTAGAGCATCTTCTGCATTAATCTGAGTTCCATTAAAGTGCTGAGTTAACAGGTATCGCTGCTCGGAGATCTCATAACAGAGGGGTATTCTCAGTCTTACTGTGTCCAGGTTAAATATGTTGACTGTAGTTCTGATAAATATGTGGCTCTCGTAGACCAGATATATATTTAGCTATTGGAAAGCTATAGAATAGGTTGACAGCAGATTTTTTTCCAAGACAGCTCCTTTCCAGTGGTGTTTGAGTCGCTCTTTGATTTCCTTTTTACTCTTCTGTCTGACAGTAAAGCCAAACCTCCGGGTTTTCCGAGCCCGTTTTTCGGAGATAACACTTCATGCTGTCAGAACAGCCTGCGAGAACCTCACCCAACCAGATCAAAAAACAAGCGATGCCGTTGACGTCAGGCAGGAGCTGGACCTCAGGATCGGTATGTAAACACAGAGTGGAGGTGAGAGCAGGCTGCCAGGCCCGAGCTGCTGCATGCACCTCTTCTCAAGGGAAGTGAGCAAGAGTGTGGTAGGGAGGCAGGGGACAGCATTGTTATCAGTGTATCACTTATTGTCTGTAAATACTTGAACTCCCTTAGAGTGCTGAACAAACGAGCCATCAGGCTCCTCCTTGCTTCTCATCTAACCACACTCAATGTATATTGGTAAAGCCCAGCAAGGGGCGTTTAGAAATCATCTGTTACTCTGTCCCCAACACAAGACAGAAATGCTGTCTCTAGTGTCATAGATCTGATTTTTAGGTCAGATACAACTAAAGCACATCTCATGTTTTACTGGAAACGTGCTCTTTGAAGCAAACGTTAGGTCTGTAGCTCACGTGGCAGTGACAGGCTTCTGCGACTGAGTATTAAAAACAGGAAACTTAATACTCAGAGCATTAAAAAAGAACCATCTGAAGTGTTGTGATTGTCCTCCAGTGTTGTATTACTCAGTTCTGCTGTCCGTTTTGTTTTCTCAGGTGCTGCCTTCACCAGATTCCAGACACTGAGGCTCCGAAAGATCTTCCCTGATATTTTAGCAGATCAGCTGATCAGCTACGGTAGCTGCCAGTTCCCAACGCTGGGGTTTGTAGTAGAACGCTTTAAAGCCATCCAGGCCTTTGTTCCTGAAGCCTTCTATAAAATCAAAGGTACACTTGGGGAAGGGGAATCCTGGGCTCCACCTTAAAGGGCTTGATGTGTTTAGAAAAGAAAAACATCAGTGCAACAGACAGACAATGCTGCTGAGGTGGTTTTCTCTTCCTTTGTCATGACCACTAAGCAGAACTGAAAGGTTTCCCAGTAGCATGGCCCCACTGCTTCTGCTGTATTTCCATTGTATTGCTACTATATCACTCAGCTCTGTTGTTCAACACAGTGACCCATGATCATGAAGATGGCAGCGTGGTCTTCAACTGGAAGAGGAACCGGCTCTTTAATCACACAGCGTGCCTGGTCCTTTACCAGATGTGCATGGAGGTAGGAAAGCTTGTAAATAATTGTATAATCCAACATTAGTCAAACATTTCCTGCATCTGTCTTTCTCAAGAAGTTTAAAGAACTGTTTGTGTAAACTCTTAAGACATTTTGCTTTTTGCTTATTCTGTGTTTAGGACCCGGCAGCAACTGTTGTTGAAGTTGGGAGCAAGCCAAAGACCAAATGGAGGCCCCTGCCCCTGGACACTGTGGTATGTTTGAACTGTGATGAAAGGATTTATCTGAAAGAAGCTTTGAAAAGATATTTTACTACTCACCACTCTGAATTATGCACAAATAGGGCTTTTTTCTGACTCTTCCCAACACAGGAACTTGAGAAGTTGGCTTCCCGCAAACTGAAAATAAATGCAAAGGAAACTATGAGAATAGCAGAAAAACTCTATACTCAAGGGTAAGAAAGCAAGACTTGGCTTGGTAAACTTTATTTCAAAAATAAATGGCTTTTAGTCCAAAATGGGAAGCATATTGCAGCACCTCTTCAAGTGCTCTCCTGTCTTTTTTCTTAAGGTTCATTAGCTACCCCCGAACTGAGACCAACATTTTCCCCAAGGAGCTGAACCTCTCTGCCTTAGTACAGCAGCAAACACAAGATCCCAACTGGGGAGCATTTGCACAGAGGATTTTGGATCAGGGTGGGCCAACCCCTCGGAGTGGAACCAAATCAGATCAGGCTCACCCTCCCATTCACCCCACAAAATACACTGCTAACCTGCAGGTGAGTTTAACAGAGTAACTGTATGGTTTGTATTGATAAATAAAGATGGTCATTAGCACAGTATCCTCACCTGAGATCTCACTAATATTTCTTGACATCTCATTAACACAGGAGGAGACTGATTCTCTTTTACTGTTTGATATTAGGGCAATGAGCAGAGACTGTATGAGTTCATCGTGCGCCATTTTTTGGCTTGCTGCTCTCAAGACGCCAAGGGACAGGAAACAACTGTGGAGATCGACATTGCCAATGAGCGATTCATTGCTCAAGGACTGATGATCCTGGCCCGAAATTATCTGGAAGTCTATCCTTATGAGAAGTGGAGTGATAAGGTAACACCCTTGAATAACATCGATGGGAGAGGGTAAAGTACGTGGAGTTTAAAACAGGACTTCACTGTCAGCTTCAGACCTGTCTACTTTGACAATTTCTGGCTGCTGAAAATCTATGCAGTTTTATTGTGCCAGCTTTGGATAGCTTCTTCCCCTTCTGACACCACAGCAGAGGCCATAGAGGGCTGGGGGGTTGACTTTACTCACCAAGAGGAGCTGCAATTGCTGTTCCATTGTCTCTGGCAGCTCATTACTGGCTGATCCCAAGGACCCTGAGACTGGATCTCCTCCAGAACAGGGTGCTGCTCTATGGCTGCGCTGGCCTGCTCTTAGTGTGACATTTTGTCTTCAGTGAACGGACCAGAGGGCAGTTTCAAAGAGATTCTCCTTCCCTTCAGGTTATCCCACTGTATCAGAAAGGGTCTCGCTTTCAGCCCACTACAGTGGAGATGGTGGATGGGGAAACCAGCCCTCCATTGCTCCTCACAGAAGCGGATCTCATTGCTCTCATGGAGAAACACGGCATTGGTCAGTATTGGCAGCGGGGCCTTTCGCTTTTGGGATAGCTTTGTTCATAAGCTTCTTCTCAACTTCTCTATCACCAGTTGTGTCCCACCCTCAGAGCAGGGAATTCTCTAAATGTCACTTGAAATAAGAAGTCACTTAAATGTACAGGACAAAGGCATAGTAGAAACCTGGGGGCAAAGTCCAAAGATGCTAAGGAGCCTGCAGAGTGCCTCCAGCACCTCGGGAGATGTGCAGTTTAGGGGCCAGGGTGTGCCTGCCAGCACGTTATTGGCCTCAGTGCCAGTGGGACATGAGGGCAGTGTTGCTCCTGACCAGAAGTTGTCTCCTTGTCCCTTTACCACCTTGCACTACGCACAGGAGAAATCACTTCTTGGTTCCTGCTTTGACTAACAACCTGTCTGCTTTCAGGGACTGATGCCACTCACGCTGAGCACATCGAGACGATTAAGATGCGGATGTACGTGGGCCTCACAGCAGATCAGCGCTTCCTCCCAGGCCACCTGGGCATGGGGCTGGTTGAAGGTAAAGGCAGTGCCCCTTAGGAAGATGGCAGGTTCCTTACTTGCTCCTTCCTTTCACTGAGCATGCGGTATGTTCCTCAGGCTATGATTCCATGGGCTATGAGATGTCCAAGCCTGACCTTCGAGCTGAGCTAGAGGCTGATCTGAAACTGATCTGTGAGGGGAAGAAAGACAAATCTGTGGTGTTGCAGCAGCAGGTCCAAAAGTACAAGCAAGTCTTCATTGAAGCTGTGGCCAGAGCCAACAAGTGAGTCTTGTCTTTGCTCTCTTCCGTTTGCTTTGCTGTTCTGGGAGGTGCTGGCTTCTCGTCTGGGGCTCAGCCTGGAGTGGGATTCTGTCACGCTGTTTGCCTGGAGCTCTGCCCAGTTTGTGTAGGCATTTGCATGGGAGGGGATGACTCGCAGCCTGGCACACTGTCATGAGTTGATGCCAACATAACTGCTCATCTTAGTTTAAACCCTCAGGATTAAATTCAGAGCTGGCCGAAGGAGGTGGCAGTGTGCAGTGACCTCTTTCATGTTGTACCTGCACCCAGCCTGTTCCAAAGGCGTGGCGCTGAATCAACGTACTCGTGGAGAAGCTCAGAGGGGCTGTGTGCAGGGCAGCAGACACTGATTCACTGCAGTGCCCAATTGCTCTTCGCAGAGGAAACACACAGGATACTCTGCTTGTTTCTCTGTAGGTTGGACCAGGCCTTAGCTCAGTATTTCGGAGAAGCCACAGAAATTGCAGAGCAGGAGGAGGTCTACCCAGCAATGCCCGTTTCCGTTCGGAAGTGTCCACAGTGCAACAACGACATGGTCCTGAAGACTAGGAAGAACGGCGGGTTAGTGATCTTCCCTCTTGTAGAAAGCAGCCTTCTGTGTTGCTTTGTGTTGTTCTTCTTTTGTGCTCTTGTGTTTTCATTTACCTTCCCCCTGCAGCAAGCATGAAAACTTGGGCTGCAGCTAGCTAACTCACCACCTATATAACTTGTGTGGACTCAGCTGAACCTGTCTCTCTCTCAAGTACATATTTGCCCTGAAAAATTGTTTTGACAACTTCTGATGGCTGAGAAGACGGGAGAGCAGATCACTGACTGTCTTGGCTTTGCCTCTTCCTCATCCAGTGCCTTTGTCCCACCGCAGGTTCTATCTCAGCTGCACGGGCTATCCAGCTTGTAAAAGTGCAGTCTGGTTTCCTGATTTTGTGCTGGATGTCGCCAGGGACGAGAGCGTCTGTGCTGTTTGTAAACCACATCCAGTTCACAGGTAGGTTGTACCAGTTATCCCTTGGGGAAACACAACCCCTCAGACATGATGTGTTAGCCATCAGGACCAGAGACTTCCGTGGGCTAGGCTGGGCAACCATTTTCCATTCCAGTCTTGGAAAGCTGGAGCAGCACTCTCATGGCTTGGGGACAGAAAGAAGAGGGGTTGGGGAGACTGGTGTAAGCATAACAGAATTTAAAAAATAAAATTAAAAAATCAAGTCCAAATCGAGGTCTGTTGATGAGGAGTTATATGAACTGGGAGACTTTTATTCTTCCTTTCCTTTCAGACTGAAGTTTAAATTCAAGAAAGGCAGTGTTCCACCTGTGATGCCCCTGGAGTTTGTTGGCTGCATCGGAGGCTGTGATGAGATGCTAAAAGAGCTCTTGGATCTGAAGTATTTACACAGGTCATCCCAACCCACGTCATCAGCCAGCCAGCAAGCTAATCACTTGCAGGTCAACAACTCCTTTAACAGAGCTAGTGGTGAAAACAGGCAGGTGAGGGGGACCACAAACCTGGCAGCAGGAGGACGTCTGCTCTCCTTGAGCTCAACAAGAACACCCAGGCCTGCTCCTTCCACTGCTCCAGACGACGGGAACAACACGGTGGTCTGCAACTGCGGGAACGAAGCCCTGCTGTTAACTGTGCGCAAAGAAGGGCCCAATCAAGGCAGGCAGTTTTACAAATGCAGCACCAGTACCTGCAACTTTTTTCTCTGGGCTGATCAGCAGTCGGAGGACAGAAGCAATGCGGCTCTGCGGGGCTCTGCACTGCCCCAGCCCTTTGCAGGCAGGGGTCCAGTAGGACTTCAGCGCCCAGGAGGAGGGAGAGGCCCAGATCTCTCTGGAAACAACAGCTCAGATTCAGGAGGCAGCACAGTCTGCAAGTGCAACCAGCCAACCATCACACGCACCGTCCAAAAGGATGGGCCCAACAAAGGGCGGCAGTTCCACACCTGCTCTAAACCCCGAGAGCAGCAGTGTGGCTTCTTCCAGTGGGCAGATGAAAACGGGGCACCAGGTAAGGCTGGGCTTGGGTGAAATGCAAGGGTTGGAGGCTGTTCTTGAAGCTAAACAGAACACGCTTCTCACACATGCATAATGCTACCACAGCACAAGAGTCTTGACAGACTTCAGGTTTGTCTTTAGAACAGCATTAAAGCACTTCAAACAGTGCTTGTAACAACTGAGGCTGGCTTACCTTTCCAAGTGCTAGCAGGGTATGTCCTCATAGCACACACCTGCTGAGCTTCCAGCAGGATGCTTTGCTTCTGCATACAGTAAGCTTGAGCCTCTGTCTGTCTGTGACTCGTCGGATAAAGCCCAGCACTCCTTCCAACAGTCTTGTTGGGAATTTGTCCTCCCAAATTGGGGCACTCAGCTTTGTGAGAGCTGTTACAGGCTGGGTACAGAGTGGAAGCAGTGGCCCTGCTTTTGGAGATCTTAAACCCCATTCTGTCATGCCAGGGAAACCATGCTACCCCCTCCACCTTAGTTTAGGAATGCAGTGAAAGGCCAAGTCTTCCTGAAGCTTTGATCAAAGCTGAGAGATGCTATAAACAAGTACCTGTAAAAAAAATCATCACAAAAGGATGCAAAAGAAGGAGCACTGACAAAGGGGGACAGTAAGGGAAGCACAGAGGTGGAGATCTGGTCTGAGAGAGATCTTCAACAACAGCCGCCTCCTCCTCCTCAGACATTCAGGCCTAAAGGGGTAGAATCAAGTTTTCAAAACTACTTAAAAACCAAATTTTCCTCTGGCATGTTTTGTTTCTGTTGCAGACCAGGGCACGCAACCAGGCAGATCAGTTTCCCTGGTTCTGTCCCCACATTTCTCTAATGCTGCAAGACAAATGGGTAACATTTAACTGTTCAGACATTATCTGAAGCAAGTGTAGTTTCAGGAATAACCTGAGTGGCTGGGACAGTAAAATCCTTCATCTGCCATTTTGAACTTATCTTCTGTTTCTCACCTATTTGTATTTTCAAAGGTACTTAAATGCAAGTTGTTTCTCTCTAGGGCCTTCTGGAGACATCTCTTCCAACCACTTTGGCAGCAGTGGATACTCCAGAGGGCTAGGAAGTAAAGCCAAGAGACCAAGCAGCCTCTCCTCAGGAGCCACTGCCAAGAAACTACGGACCTGTAGCATTTGCCACCAGCCTGGCCACACTAGGAAAAACTGCCCTCAAAACCACTGAGCCTGGATGGACACCTCCAGAGCCTGAAAGGTCCAGGGGTGGGAGCTGCTGCAGGAGCAACTACTGCTGAAAGGAACTGGGGTCTGGAAACCAGTCTGTGGAGTGCTTTCTGGAAGGGCTGGTTGTAGGCTGCTCCTGCCAAGGGCTGCCATCCTCACACATGCATTACGTGCTGAGGCAGTAAGGGCTCCACTACTGGTGTCAGCCTTTGTTTTCAGCTGCTCTTCTGCTGAGCAGATTGGGATAGTCTGAACATTTCAAGGCAGCATTTGGAAAATGAATCTGCAGAGAAAACAGCACTGGACCTCATCCACCTGCAGCTCCCACCGTGGTGGTGGCTGTATGCAGCGAAGAGCTGGATCGTCACCATGGGGACAGACACCAGGGCTGCTTACCTCTTCTCAGTCCCTGGCTTTCTACAGTGTGGGATTTTATTTGAAGTTCGCTTCTAAGTTGATGTTACCTGAGCTACATTCCTCTTTCTGTTTTCTCACAGCGCCATGCCCCTTACCTTGGTTGTCCCTGCCAGTGAAGGAGGGATGGGTGCAGAGAAGCTGGACCTGGTGCTTGCCCTGTAAGGGAAGCTCAGCTGCAGTGTGCAGTAAAAGCCTTTATTTTAGACAGTTCCTGAATTTCAAACAGAGTTCTTCCTCAAACCTTGAGCCATGCCTCTGTGATGCTGCTTACTAATGGAAGTTATTTTTGTCAAACTATTATGTTTCTTATTAAAAGATTATTTAATTTTTAAATTTGAGACAGTGACATCTTAACTCTGCCTTATTTCTTCCTACTTAAAATAGTTCAGCTATTACTGTAAAAGCATCCACCCAAATCTTGCTCTTTCCACTCCCTCAACTGGAACCACGTTGGCAGGGACACCTCGTGGTGTTATTTAGAGGTGAGCTGCTTTTATCTCACCAGCTGCATCAGCTGTGGTGTTGCTACCCAAGGACAGACAGACAGACAGCTGGCTGAAGGGAGGTTCTGTTTTCCTGCATTCCCTGGGAAGCCAGGCTGCCTCCTCCCTCGCTGTTGGGCCTTCCTCTACATCAAAGCAAGTAGCTCCACAAGACTCCTGTGTCCTCACAGTGTTCAGTTCTTCCCCCAGGGCCTGCAGTGCTGCTCAGGACCCTGCTTCTTTGGGACACAGCGTGGGTCCCTGGGGTGACATGCAGCCAGGGTGGGCAGGAGGCTGAAGTGCTTTCTGCAGGGTAGCTTGAAGCAGAGGAGGTTGCAGCAGCACAGGTTCACTTTAAGGTCTGCATGAGAGAGAAGAGAAGCTTTAACTCTGCAGCAGTCCATCACTATCAATCAGGCCTAAATCTGTAGAGTGAGGTCAGGAGAACTCAGCCTGCATTTCCCTGCACCCTTCACTCCCACGATTAACAGCTGTGGCCTAAAAATAACAGGATTACCAAGCTTTGTAACACAATCACTGAGCTGGCAGCAGCCCCTGAACGGCAACAGCAGGGAAAGCGTTCGTGTAGCACACAGGCAGCAGGTTAAGCATGGCTGATGGCATCACCCCTCACCAGCTTTGCTGGTCTAAGCCTGGTAAAATGGCACAAGTTCAATGTCCAGGTGGTTCATGTATGGCAGCCAGGCACTCTGCAGGCGTAGGGGTTTGGAAGAGGAGGAGAAAAGCCTTGTAGGACAGGGTCTGACCACCACCAAGCTCTCTGTGCAGGGGGGACATCCTGTGCAGTTCTTGGACATGCTACTGCAGCTGGAGGATCACTTCAGCCCTTATCACAGGAAAGGAGACAAAACAGAGCTGACACGAGAACCAGTATACACAGGGAGGGTTTATTCTCGTCGTTAACACCTGGGAAATGGTTTGGAGGAACAAACTAAGTAATCTTCAGACTGGGGGGAAAAGCACGGGTTTGTTTTTTCCCTCCCATAAACAAGACAATAGCTGTAAATAAAACTAACCCACAGCAGCTGCTCACACTGAAGCCCACAGGATATCTCTATCTCCACCAATGTGCAAAACCATCTCATTAAATATAAGAATATATTCCTTTGCCCTGGCACAACAGCCAGAACCAAAGCCTACCAGCAGCCACTCAAAGGAAAAAAAAACCAAACAAAACAAAACACCCAAACAAAACATACTTTCTTTAATAAAAAGCATCAATCACTTCAATTCTGCAAGTGCTCTGCTCAGAGCATCATTCCTGTGCTACCTTCCTGCCCCTTACCATAGGGGCTCCAGGGAAACAGGACCTCAAGACAGCAGCAATATACATGTGAAAAGGTCACTGGACAGACTGGGAGGGGACACCGTGGTTTGTCACAGAGCAGCGAGTACCCACAGACAGACTCTGGCAGCGACCCACACGCCAGAGAGGGGACGCACAGCCCTGCCACAGCCTCCACCAAGGGACCAGGACACCAGGAGCCTCCCAGAGACAGCAGCTCTCTTCCTGCCACTGCTGGTTTTGGGACATCTTCCAGCAAAACACTGCTGTGGGACAAGGACCACGAAGCCCTGGCGCAGCGCTGGAAAGAAACCCCTTCCTCAGGGCAGAGCTGATGCTGCAGAATGAAGGGGTAGGGCTGAGCTCATCCCTTTTGGCAGCTGAAAAGGTTTCCAAAGAATAAACCCACAGCCCTGTTTGCTATGGCTGTACCTCCAAGTGCCCAGACAATATCCCAGGCCATCGCTTGGGCAATACCCTGCAGACAGATGAGGCTCCCCCCCCCGTCCTAAAAGCTGGCTGAGAGCATGGCACAGTAAGTTCAGTGGGACACCGCACCCTGCGGGGTCTGCAGGACACAGCAGCAGCATGGAACTGCTCCCCTCCAGCTCCAGCTGCTCTCAGAGCACGAGGGAAGCCCAGGAGCTGGGACAGGCAGGACACTGGGAAGCAGCCACCAAACATGCTTCACATCAGCTCCCAACTCAGGGGACTCCTCTGGAGGTGCTCGAGGTGTGGGCTGGACTCGCCCCAGGTTCAGCAGAGCCTCCCAGCCAAAGGCTCCTTACGCCAACACCCACCTCTGCGCAGGCACATTTTATTCAAACAGAAAATAATGTTTTCTCATAAAGTGCAAGAACTTTTCCCCTTACTGACTAGTTAACTAGAAGCATCGCAGCCCTCACCCTACGTTTGGGAGCTCCCGACGCACCACTCAATTCTCCGTCAGCAGCAGCTCCGGCTCGGATATGGCCCTGTACAGCAGGAAGCCCATCTCATCGATTTCCTCTTCCAGCAGCCCACAGAAGAGGTTGATTTTGTGGTTGAAATAAGAAGGCAGGACCCCTTTCTCCAGGTAGCCTACCAGCTCCTCAAGCACCTCCTGGAACCTGTCGGCAAGGCTGTCTTCTGCCCAGTCCGAACTGGTGGCACTGAGGTGAAGGACGACGTGGGTCAAGGGGCTGCCACTCAGTTTGTGCAGGGTGGGATGGCTCTTGCAGACACCATTCAGGATGCGGAGGCAGTGCTGCCGAGCCCCAGAGTCACCGGCATCCAACTCCTTCACCTTTGAGACCTCTGCCCTGTAAAAGCTCTCAAGCCAGAGGTTTTCCACCAATCCTTCAGGAGGAGCAGCCAGAAGAACCTTGTCCTCCATTTCCACCACAGGGAAGAGGGTGATGCTCAGCTCGACCTGATCGTGTTTGACTTCCAGCTGCAGCTCCTGAGAGCCCACGACCGGGTGGATGACACTCCCCAGCAGGCTGCCTATGGCAGGCCAGTTGATGGAGGCCACCAGAATCTTGTGGAGGGTCTCGTTGAGCGCGTTGGAGGAGAGGTACCAGCCCACGATGAACCTGTCCCAGGGGCTGCACCCACGAGGGAAATACTCCAGGTCAGTCCTTTTAATCATCCAATACTGGGGGTTCCTCACCACGGTGTCCTCTCCTGGGATGAGGCTCCAGAGCGTGGTGTCGAGGACCACTGGCAGCATGAAGTGGATGTGGTCAGCTGTGAGAGCTCCGAGGCCATCGAGCAGGGGACCGCTGAGGAAGGGGCTGCCAAAGGGCAGCTCTGGGCACTTGCTCCACAGGAAGCTCTGCAGTTGGGCACAGATGCTCCTGGCCAGCTGCGAGGCGAGGGACACTTGCACCTCGGGCACGGCCAGCCGGCTGCTGTAGTGGGAGAGGAGCTTCTCTTGCAGTGTGAGGCAGCATGGAGGGCTGGGTTTGACCCGAGGAGTCTCCAGAGGGGCAGAGCAGACCCTGGGCTCTGTGAAAAGGGGATGGGGCAGAGGGAAGGGAGAAGTCATGGCTCTGAGCAGATCATCTGCGACCTACAGCAGCAGCTTCTCCTGCCACAGCTGAGGGGCAGCTGGGTGCCCAGCTCTCAGCCCACCTCTCTGGACATGAGGCTGACCTTGCCAAGAGGGCCACCATCGAGTCCTCCGATGCTCACAGCTCTTCTCAGCCAACACAGAGCCCAAACTAACCTCAAAACCTGACAGCACCCAGCCTCACCCCCAGCTAGAGATGGGTAAACCAGGTTAAGCACCAGCAGCGGACAGGTGGCTACCTGCCAGGGTCCCTACGAGTCTCAGCCCCACTGTTCCCCCCTGCCATGCTCAGGCAGATCCAGCTTGCCCTGATGTCTGCCTGATTGCTTAAGCCCTGTGAACGATCCCACTCTAGGTCTGGTATCTCAGGACCTGCCCTGCACCGAGCTGGGTGCTTTCCCACATGGAAAAATGCCATTTTTATAGGGAGCTGGACAAGGCAGCCTTTGTCTGCAGCAGCCCCTGAGTGCACCTTCCTTCAGACAGAGCTGACCCAGAAAACGAGCACAGCAGACACCACTCCAGAGGAAACAAAGCCCCGGCAGCCTCCACGCCACCGTGGTGGCCCAGGACAGTACTGGAGGTGCCGTTACCGCAGGCATTGCCTAAAAAGGGGCTGCGCTTGGGAGCCTCCCAGGAGGGAGGGGACAATCGGGTTGACTTTCGGACACCGAGCTAAAAATAACATGGAGCAGAGCAGCAGCACAGCAGCCCCGAGCACACCAAGGTGATTGTCCCAGCCACGGTGGCAGATGGCACAGGCACCACGAAGCTCACCTGGCACCGGTGGCTGAGCTGGAGAGAGCAGAGGCTCGCTGAGGTCTTCTCTTCTCTGCTTCTTGGGAGGTTTTGGTGTTGTTTTGATCAAGGCCAAGTCCTGCCAGCTCTCCTCCAGGGTTTTCTGCTCAGCTTTGGGATCGCCTTCGTCACGAGGGCTGGTGGCTCGGTCTATCAGCTGGAGGGAAAGGAAACCCACGTGGACAAGTGACTCAGTGCTGTAATACTCTGAGCTAAGGGGGACAACAGCCCCCCTGGGCCACACACGGGGAGACACAGCCCCATGCAGGGCTTCTACCAGCAAAAACACACTTTAGGTAACCACAAAGGCGCACGTTTTCTTTCTGCAGATTTTAAGTGGAAAACACCCCAGTTCCCAAATACGAATTAATCCCAAGGTGCCTTTGTGGATGGGATACCACATCCTGAACCCTCTCCCACCCTCTGAGCCCCGACAGCGGCCGCACCAGCCTTACCCGCTTGACGGCCAGCGTGGCGATGGCCAGCACAGCCGCGCCGCTGACGCCCAGCACCAGCCTGGCGTTGGCCAACAGCAGGTCGAGAACGCTGCCCAGCCCGCCGTCCTCCTGCCGCTTGCCCCGCTGCCGCGTGAACTCCGCCATGGCCCACCCTGCGGAGGGGGAAAGGAGCAGTGGGGTGTCACCCCGGGCGAGGGACCCACCGCCCCGGGGCGGCAGAGGCTGCAGGACGGGAGTTCCTTGGGGAACGGGGGGGTTCTGCGCTGTCCCCCCCCCCCCACCTCCGGGACAAAGGCTCCCGCTGCCGCCGCCACGACGCCTGGGTGCAGCGGAGGAGCAAGGGTCACCCCGGAGAAGGGTCACCCGCTCCTCGCCCAGCCCTCGTGCGACGGCCGCGAGGGGAACCGGCAGCGCGGGGGGGGCGGGAGAGGGGGGTGCAGTACCGCGGCCCGTACCGCCGGGGGGGGACCGGGACGGAGACCCCCGCTGCTGCCGAGGGGAGGCAGAGGGACAGCGGGGGCCGCCTCCGCGCCCCGACCTGCTCAAGGGCAGGAGCGGAGCAACGCGGACCCCGCCGCCCCCGCCCGCACTCACCTCCACCGCCCGCGCGTGCCCACGCGCCCCGCGGCCCCCGGCGCGGCCTCAGCCAATAGGGGCGCGGCGCGGCGCGGCCCCGCCCACCGGCGCGCGGAAGCAGCACGTGGCTCCGCCCTCACAGTGCGGAACGTAACCGCCGGGGCGTGGCCGAGCGGCGAAGGGGGCGTGGCCTGGAGGGGCGGGGCGGGGCTTGCGGCCGCAGGGTCCCTCCGCCCTTCCTCCTCCAGCGCCGCCATGGCGGCCACCGGGGTCCTGCCCTTCGTCCGTGGCGTCGACCTCAGCGGCAACGACTTCAAGGTGCGGGAGGGGAACGGGAGGCACTGGGAGCGGGGTGGACAGCCTGGCCCCAGGCCCCGAGCGCTGGGCGAGCCCGGGCCCGGCCCCCGCAGGGCTCTGTCAGGCCCGGCCCGACAAGCTCAGCTCAGTCCCACCCGGTCCCGGTCCCTCGGGGTGGGTGATCTGGGACCCCCGGCCCTGCTCCTGGCCCCAGACCGCGGGTGTTTGTCTAGGGGCAGCGCTGGCCCCTGACCCCACAGGCACTATAGGGCCTGGCCATCCCTGACCCCCCCCCAACCCGTGGGGCTCCAGAGAGCCCAGGGGGTGTGGCCCCCCACGTCCCAGCCCCATAGGACTGGGCAATCCCAGCTCCCAGTCCCATAGGACTGGGCAATCCTGACTCCCCAGCTCCCAGTCTCATGGGACTGGGCAATCCCAGCACCCCATCCCATAGGACTGGGCGATCCCGACCTCCCAGCTCCTAATCCCATAGGACTGGGTGATCCTGCCCTCCCAGCTCCCAATCCCATAGGACTGAGAAATCCCAGCTCCCAATCCCATAGGACTGGGCAATCCCGACCTCCCAGTCCCATAGGACTGGGCAATCCCAGCTCCCAATCCCATAGGACTGGGCAATCCCGACCTCCCAGTCCCATAGGACTGGGCAATCTCGACCTCCCAGCTCCCAGTCCCATAGGACTGGGTGATCCCAGCTCCCAGTCCCATAGGACTGGGCAATCCCGACCTCCCAGTCCCATAGGACTGGGCAATCCCAGCTCCCAATCCCATAGGACTGGGCAATCCCGATCTCCCAGTCCCATAGGACTGGGTGATCCCAGCTCCCAATCCCATAGGACTGGGCAATCCCGACCTCCCAGCTCCCAGTCCCGTAGGACTGGGTGATCCCAGGCAATCCCGACCTCCCAGCTCCCAGTCCCGTAGGACTGGGTGATCCCAGGCCTCCCCCTGGCCTCGCAGGGTTGTTCACACTGAGGTCCCCAGATCCTCACCCCATGGGGCAGGTGGTTTTCTCACCCTCCTCCTCCTCGCAGGGCGGTTACTTCCCGGAGCACGTGAAGGCGATGACCAGCCTGCGCTGGCTGAAGCTGAACCGCACGGGGCTCTGCTACCTGCCCGAGGAGCTCGCCGCCCTCCAGAAGCTGGTGAGCAGCACGGTTCGGGCAGAGGATGGGGCTGGGATGGCTCCCTCTGGGGCTGTGGGGACAGACAGGGCCCCGCATGGCGGTGCTGAGAGCCTGGTGCCTGCCAGCCTCGTGGCTCATCGGCGGATGCTCTGGTGTCTAATAATAGGGCTGAGCTACAACGTGTGGTTGAAATTGGATGCAGGAGCTGTTAGGAGTGGGGTTGAGAGAGACTTGTACTCGGTTTCACCTTGTTTTCCTAGAAAACCAAACTAAAACCCATGCTTAGATCCTATGCCCTTTAATAGAAGGGAAGGGTGAAGGGTTAGTATGGGGTTGATTAAGGATTTGGGGCATTTTTTCCCCTCCTCCTTTGCTAAAAGATATAAAGAGCAGTAGGTGGCAGCTGCCTGGCTTTGTTTTTTGGGTGGCTCAAGTTGTGTGCACGCCTAGGCCCTTGGTGGAGTCGGTGGCTAAGCTTTGCTTTGGCAGTGTCCTGCAGCCTGTTATGGACATCATTAAATCAGTGTCAGCCAAAAGGTCCTCGTCACCATGCTGGGTGTGCCCTGCTCAGGCACATCAAGCGGGGAAACCCTTTGTGCTGCTTGGAGCTGCACTCCTGCCAGTCCTGACAGATGCTCAGGAACTGTTGTAGTCCCCGAGCCACCAGCTGGGATGCCTGGGGGACCAGGGAGCCCAGCAGCTCGGTGGTGGGTGAATTCAGAGATCTGACACCCCCCCACAAGCCAGGAACCTCCTCACCTGGTCTTGTGACCTGTGTGAGGAGGGTCCCCCTGGTTGGCCAGCAGCCAGACAGTCACTCTAACCTTGGGTCACACTACATTGGCCCTCAGCTGTGGTCCCTCCCACCCTCTTGCTACCTGGCCTGGCATGGCAGCTGGTCAGAAATAAACATCGGACACCTAGCAGGGCCTCCTCTGGACTCTTTACTTCTGATATCACCAGAGCTAGCAAGCTCTGTGTGGGCTTGGCCATGTGCTCCCATCGCACGGGTGAGAGAAAGCTGTACGCGAGGTGCTGAGCACCGCCAGGAGTTCCTGAGCCTGGAACTCGTAGGGAAAAGCAACAGCTTTACCCCCAGCCAAGCATCACAGCGGCAGGAACCACAGCTGGGCTTAAAACCTGGCACCTCACCCACAATCTGCCAGTTCCTCATTTTCCTGAGTTGGACTGGTGATGCCCAGTGGCAAACAAAAAGGTCCCCTGGATCCTCCTCCCATTGTGCTGGTCCTCACGTGTCTGCCCATTTCCAGATCACCCAGAGAGGTGTTCCAAGGATGGGGTCTGTTTGCTCAGGGACTCTATGGGACTGCCACAAGCAGCCCAGAGCACCCCAAACCCTGCAGCAGGGCTGGGGTGTCTCAGCCAGCTCTGCCCCAAGGAGTGAGGGGTACAGAGGAAGCATGGGCCTGTTGACGCTGATCAACCAGTTTGAAACTGGGAGCATCCCAGCAGCCTCATGTGGGTCAGGACTGAGCTTACCCCGTGCCTCTATGAGCCCCCAACTCCCCTGGGGATTGAGGAGCCCTCACATCAGTGCTGACTGACTGCTACCCCAGCTTCTCTCCCTGCTCACTGGGACTTGTCTGGATCTTCCCTGCAGGAACACCTCTCCGTGAGTCACAACAGCCTCACCACACTCCACGGTGAGCTCTCCAGCCTGCCCTGCCTCCGGGTAAGTGCCCCCTCGTGTCCCACCTGCGTCAGGGCTGGTGTCCCCAGGCACCTCTCAGCCAGCCCCTGGCTCTGGGGATGTCCCTGGCCAACCCGAGGGGCTCAGCAGGCGTAGAGCTGGTGGGTGGCTGCAGTCGTGCCTCTCTTTTCCCTTTCAAGGCGATTGTGGCTCGTGCAAACAGCCTGAAGAACTCGGGAGTCCCTGATGATATCTTCCAGCTGGACGACCTCTCGGTGCTGGTAGGTTCAGAGTCTCCCTGGCTAATGCAAGAGCCAGCTCAGACTCCTGGGTCCCACTCCTGTGCCTTGGTGGCCCCTTGTCTTCCTGAGGGGCTGAGGAGCATCCAGGGGAAAGGTACAGGGGGTAAATCAGGGCTCAGTGCTGCCCAGCTCCCTTAGATTTTCAAGTGCCCAGGCCATAACCAGCTTCCCTGCAGCAAGAGCTCCTGTCCCCTTTCAGTGACAGTCCTGACCCCATGCCTGAGCACAGAGGAAGGTGGCTGTAGGCAGGAAAACCCTGTGGCAGCGCCTCCTTTAAAGGCTGATACCGTGGCTGGGTTCCCTGTGTGCTCATCCAGCTCCTGCTGCTGAGCACCGATCTGCGGGGCGAGGCTCAGCGTGGTTGTGCCCCCAGCGATGCCCCTCGGGTTTGGGTGGTGGTTGCTGGATGCAGGGCAGAGGGTGATGCCTGCTTTGCTCTCCCGTTTGCCCCAGGACCTGAGCTACAACCAGCTCACGGAGTGTCCCCGGGAACTGGAGAATGCCAAGAACATGCTGGTCCTCAACCTCGGCCACAACAGGTGGGGCTGGGCCAGGGCAGCCATCTCCCTCTAGCCATGGCCACCTCCATCCGTCACCCCCTTCGCTCTGGGTCCTGCTCTCTTTGAGGGACACCCGGGGCTGGTGCAGGTCCCAGGCAGTCCTGAAGATCCCCGTATCCCCACAGCATCGAGACCATCCCCAACCAGCTCTTCATCAACCTGACGGACCTGCTCTACCTTGACCTGAGCAACAACAAGCTGGAGAGCCTCCCACCACAGATGAGACGCCTGGTCCACCTCCAGACCCTCATCCTGAACAACAACCCCCTCCTGCACGCGCAGCTCCGGTAAGGCCCCATTTTCCGGGCTGGATCCCACGATGCCGGGGCTGGGTTGGGTACCTGCTCCAGCCCTGACCCTGGCTCTGCCCTGTGGTTCTCGGTGCTCTGCAGGCAGCTCCCAGCAATGACGGCCTTGCAGACCCTGCACCTCAGGAACACCCAGCGCACGCAGAGCAACCTCCCCACCAGCCTCGAGGGCCTGGTGAACCTGGCAGGTAGGGCTGGGGCATCCAGCCCCACGGGGCATGGGGTGCTCTCTCAGCCCTGGTGTGGGTCTGGCTGGTGGCATCACCCCATTGTCTTCCCCCAGATGTGGATCTGTCCTGCAACGACCTCTGTCGTGTCCCTGAGTGCCTCTACACCCTGGGCAGCCTGCGGCGCCTCAACCTCAGCAGCAACCAGATCACAGAGCTGTCCCTGTGCATCGACCAGTGGACCCAGCTGGAGACCCTCAACCTGTCCCGCAACCAGCTCACCTCCTTGCCTGTATGTCCCTGCCCGTACATACCATCCCTGCCTGTGCCTCCATGCCACTGGGTTCTCCCTCACCCAGCTGTCTCCTCCTTCCCCAGTCAGCCATCTGCAAGCTGACCAAGCTGAAGAAGATGTACTTGAACTCCAACAAGCTCGACTTTGATGGGATTCCTTCAGGCATCGGCAAGCTCGTCAACCTTGAGGAGTTCATGGCAGCCAACAACAACCTGGAACTCATCCCCGAGAGCCTGTGCAGGTAGGGGAAAGCCCCCAACTGTGTCTGCTCTGTCCCCAGGAGGGGACACGGAGGCTCTGTAGTGACAGGTTGTCACCCTAGCTTGGCCCTTCACCAGCATCTCCGTGTCCCACAGGTGCTCCAAGCTGAGGAAGCTGGTGCTGAACAAGAACCGCCTGGTGACACTGCCAGAGGCCATCCACTTCCTGACGGATGTGGAGGTGAGAGCCCAGCACCCTCTCCACCTTGGGCTGCGTCCTCCCCAGCCCCAGTCTGTCCCTGGGATCCCACCAGGGCTGTAGGGGCCAGTACAAGCCCCAAACAGGTGGTGGATTGAGGGCTCCCTCCACATCCCTTCACCAAAACCTGGAGTGCCCCAGAGGTCTCCCATCCCACCCCACATCCTCGTTGTCCCCATGAGCACATGCTTCAGAGCAACGAGGTCTCTCATCCCCTCCTTGGCAGATCCTGGATGTGCGCGAGAACCCCAACCTGGTGATGCCCCCGAAGCCGGTGGATCGGACCTCGGAGTGGTACAACATCGACTTCTCCCTGCAGAACCAGCTCCGCCTGGCTGGAGCCTCCCCGGCCACCGTCGCTGCCGCCGCAGCAGGTCAGCGTGCAGGGACGTGGGGGACAGCCTCTGCTGTGGGTGGCATGCTGGGAAACAAGCTGTGCCCCATGCGAGGGGTGGGGGACTGGGCTGCCTCTCACGCTGTCCCTCTGTCCCCAGGGAGCGGCACCAAGGACCCTCTGGCCCGCAAGATGCGGCTGCGGCGGCGCAAGGACTCGGCCCAGGATGACCAAGCCAAGCAGGTGCTGAAGGGGATGTCAGATGTGGCCCAGGAGAAGAACAAGAAGATAGAGGTAGGGTCTGGGGTGGGAGAGGGGCCCCAAGTGGCACCACAGTGCCCCTGGTGCACCCCGGGTGCCAGCAGGGACCCAGTTGTCCCCAGCTTAGTGACTCTGTCCCCGTCCCCACAGGAGAGTGGGGAGGCGAAGGCGCCGGACCTGAAGACACGCCGCTGGGACCAGGGGCTGGAGAAGCCACAGCTGGACTACTCGGAGTTCTTCAGCGAGGACGTGGGGCAGCTGCCCGGCCTCTGCGTCTGGCAGATTGAGAACTTCGTGCCCACGCTGGTGGACGAGGCTTTCCATGGCAAGTTCTACGAGGCCGACTGCTACATCGTGCTCAAGGTAACCGGGGAGGACCGAGGGTCCCCCACGTCACCAACTCGGGGTCACAGCCATGCCATCTCACACACCCTGTCCGTCCCCAGACCTTCCTGGATGAGAATGGCTCCCTCAACTGGGAGATCTACTACTGGATCGGGCAGGAGGCCACGCTGGACAAGAAGGCGTGCTCCGCCATCCACGCCGTCAACCTCCGCAACTACCTGGGGGCCGAGTGCCGCAGCATCCGGGAGGAGATGGGGGATGAGAGCGATGAGTTCCTCCAGGTGAGGTCAACCCCCAGCCCCCCCCACAGCCCCCAGCTCTGCCTCTCCCACCCTCACCCCCTCCCTGCCCCCAGGTCTTTGACAACGACATCTCCTACATCGAGGGTGGCACAGCCAGCGGCTTCTTCACCGTTGAGGACACACAATATGTCACCAGGTACCGCTGGGACCATGGGGTGTGGGGGCAGGCAGGGCCTGTGGATCCCACAGTGGCCGTCTCTCCCCCCAGGCTGTACCGTGTCTATGGGAAGAAGAACGTCAAGCTGGAGCCGGTGGCACTGAAAGGGACATCACTGGACCCCCGGTGAGCAAGGGGAGCAGCCAGGGGACACAGGGTCCCTGTGGAGGGACAGGATGCTGGCAGTGTCCACCCCAGACAGCGTAGCTGCAGCTCTGGGGTGAAAATTGGCCATGCCTTCCTACGAGGACGTGGGTCCAAACCCCACTCTGCAGCTGCAGTGCCCTGCTCCACAAGGACCCCCGGGGTGGGGGGGATGCTCGGTGCGCCCCGCTCTCTGCTGACTGTCCCCTCACCTCCGTATCCACCAGGTTTGTCTTCCTCCTGGACCACGGCCTCAACCTCTTTGTGTGGCGGGGGGGCCAGGCCACGCTGAGCAGCACCACCAAGGCCAGGTAGGGCTGGTTGGGGGGCTGGGGGTGCAGGGAGCCCCTCTCCCATCTCACCTGCTCCCTCCGCAGGCTCTTCGCCGAGAAGATCAACAAGAACGAGCGGAAGGGCAAAGCGGAGATCACGCTGTTCACCCAGGGCCAGGAGACCCCCGACTTCTGGGAGGTGCTGGGGGGGCAGCCCGAGGAGATCCGGCCCTGCGTCCCCGATGACTTCCAGCCCCACAAACCCAAGCTGTACAAGGTAGGGAGCTGCTGTCCCTGGGGCTTGTCAGTGCTGCTGGGGCCCTTCAGCGCCCCCCCTCACCCGTGTCCCTGTCCCCTGCACAGGTTGGCCTGGGTCTAGGCTACCTGGAGCTGCCCCAGATCAACTACAAGCTCTCGGTGGAGCACAAGAAGAGGCTGAAGGCTGATCTGATGCCAGAGATGCGCCTGGTAGGATGGGGCAGGGAGGTTCTCCCAGTCTGACCAGTGAGACTGGTTTCATGCCCCCTCTGCCTCCAGCTATGCCCTGGGAGAGGAGAATGCTGTGCTCTTCCCAGCTGTCTTCTGGGAGTGTTTTGCAGCCAGGACAGCCCACGGGTGCCTGACCCCCTTTTTCCCTGTGGTGCCCCCAGCTGCAGAGCCTGCTGGACACCAAGAGCGTGTACATCCTGGACTGCTGGTCCGACGTCTTCATCTGGATCGGGAGGAAGTCGCCGCGGCTGGTGCGGGCGGCGGCGCTGAAGCTGAGCCAGGAGCTGTGTGGGATGCTGCACCGGCCCAAGCACGCCATGGTCACCCGCAACCTGGAGGGCACCGAGTGCCAGGTGGGGCAGCCCACGTGCCCAGGAATGGACACAGACCCCCAGGGCAGCGCTGTCAGGGAGGGAGATGGGAGCACAGACCTCTCGGATGGGGTGCTGGGTGCCAGGGAGGGTGCTGGGGTGCATTACCTTCTCTCCCATTTAGGTGTTCAAGTCCAAGTTCAAGAACTGGGATGACGTCCTGCGCGTGGATTACACCCGCAACGCCGAGACGGTGCTGCAGGAGGGCGGCCTCGCCGGCAAGGTCCGCAAGGACGCCGAGAAGAAGGACCAGATGAAGGCCGACCTCACGGCGCTCTTCCTGCCCCGCCAGCCCCCCATGCCCCTGAGCGAGGTAGGGCTGGGGACCGTCCCCTGTGTCCCTGCCATGGCCGTGGGCCAGGTGCTGATGGAGGGGCTGGGTGGCTGACGGAGCACATGGGGCCACAGGCGGAGCAGCTGATGGAGGAGTGGAACGAGGACCTGGATGGCATGGAGGGCTTCGTGCTGGAGGGCAAGAAATTCGCTCGCCTGCCTGAGGAGGAGTTTGGCCACTTCCACACCCACGACTGCTACGTCTTCCTTTGCAGGTGACACCCCGCTCATCCCCCCATCTCCCTGCCCAGACCCCCACCCTGCCCCTTCCCTCACCTCACCCCCTCTTCCTGCCCTCAGGTACTGGGTGCCGGTGGAGTATGAGGAGGAGGAGGAGGAGAAGAAGAAGGGTGAAGGAAAAGGGGAGGAGGGTGAGGAAGAGGAGGAGGAGAAGCAGCCTGAGGAAGACTTCCAGTGCATCGTCTACTTCTGGCAGGGCCGGGAGGCCTCCAACATGGGCTGGCTCACCTTCACCTTCAGCCTCCAGAAGAAGTTCGAGAGTCTCTTCCCTGGCAAGCTGGAGGTGACCCCGCTCGCACACACATTGGGGGTGACACAGGGGTCCTCATTTCTCCCCCATCCTGTCTCTGCCCCTCAGACTAAGGGCAGGGGTTAGCAGCAGAGATGGGGGATGCAGCTGGGGCTTGAGGTGGTGTTTGGGGGGTCCCCATGGCCCTGCTGACACCCACCCCCTGGCCAGGTCGTGCGCATGACCCAGCAGCAGGAGAACCCCAAGTTCCTCTCGCACTTCAAGAGGAGGTTCGTCATCCACCGGGGCAAGCGGAAGGACAGGGCCAGCCCACCCCAGCCCAGCCTCTACCACATCCGCACCAACGGCGGCGCCCTCTGCACCAGGTCAGCCCACCGGGGGGTGCTCCGGGCCTGGCAGCACCCATGGGTGCTGGGTTCCTGGTGGGGTACGTGCCAGTGGGCACAACTGCCTGGTCTCTCACTGATTGTACCCCATGGGCTTCTTTTCTAGGTGCATCCAGATCAACACAGACGCTGGTCTGCTCAACTCGGAGTTCTGCTTCATCCTCAAGGTACTGCTCATGGCTCAGCATCCTTGGGGGTGCTGGCCTGCATGCCCTCCTCCCTGCTGGGGCAGCCCTGACTCTGTGCTCCCCCAGGTGCCCTTTGAGAGCACGGACAACCAGGGCATCGTCTACACCTGGGTGGGCCGGGCAGCTGACCCTGACGAGGCCAAACTGGCCGAGGACATCATGAACCACATGTTTGATGACTCCTACAGCAAGCAGGTGAGGGGGTGGGGGCACGGCGGGGCTTACCTGGGTGGCAGGGACCAGCCACACTCAGCCCTGTCCTTGTCCTCACAGGTGATCAACGAGGGAGAAGAGCCTGAAAACTTCTTCTGGGTGGGCATCGGGAGCCAGAAGCCCTACGATGAAGATGCCGACTACATGAAGCACTCCCGGCTCTTCAGGTGGGTCCTGGCACAGGAGGGGCTGCTCCGTGCTGGTCCTGTTCCTCCCGTAGTGCCCCGGGCTGTGCTGGCTTTCTCCAGGGGCTCACTCCTCCCAGGGCAGCCAGGGCACAGCTCCCTGTGACAGGCAAAGCTCTTCTAGCTCTGTCCCTTCCTGGGCATCAACCGCCTGAAACAGAGCTGCTCCATCCCATCCCTTCTTCCTTCTGCACGAGCAGAGTCCTCACAAACTCATGTCTCTGATGGCGTCCTCTCCCCGCAGGTGCTCCAACGAGAAGGGCTATTTCTCCGTGTCGGAGAAGTGCTCTGATTTCTGCCAGGATGACCTGGCTGATGATGACATCATGCTGCTGGACAACGGGCGGGAGGTGAGCCGGGGGGTGGGGGTGTCTGGGGGCAGCACGGCAGGAGCTGGATCCATCAGTGGCTCAGCCTGGCTGTACGTCTGTCCTTCCTGCAGGTCTACATGTGGGTGGGCACCCAGACCAGCCAGGTGGAGATAAAGCTCAGCCTCAAGGCGTGCCAGGTAGGGCCCTCTCCTGCTTCCTGGGAGGATTTGGGCATCTCCATCTCCCCCTGGAGCCCCCATCCTGCCCCATGTGTGTTGGTGCAGAGCTCCCAGCAGCTCCTGGGCTGGGGAGCTCCATCCCCAGAGGTGGGTGAGGGTCAGAGACCCCCATAGCTCTGCTCTGCCCCAGGTCTACATCCAGCACATGCGCTCCAAGGACCCCACGCGTCCCCGCAAGCTCCGGCTGGTGCGGAAAGGCAACGAGCCCTGGCCCTTCACCCGCTGCTTCCACGCCTGGAGCGTCTTCCGCAAGCCGCCTGCGTAAGGGCTGGGGGCGCCCCGCTCCAGCCAGGGCCCCCCGGCATGGCCGGACCCCAGCACCCTGCGCTGCCACACACGCCTGCTCCCAGGAGCCACTTCTCCCCATGCTGGGGCAAGGAGGGAGCACTGGGGCTGACCCTCTGTCCCCCCTTCTCCCAGCACAGGGCCGAGCAGTTCCCAGTTTGGATGGGAGGATGCTCTGCTAAGGAGCACTGTGGTGGTGGGGGAAACGAGGGGCTCTCAGCCCTAAGCCTTACAGTGCTGGGGGGGGTGGGGGAGACCCCCCAGGGGGTCAGCCCATCGGTATCATATCAATAAAGGCTGCACTTGTCACCCCAAGGCCGTGCCAGGCTCTGACTGTGCCCATCTCACTCCTAAGCGGGGTCCCTCCCACACCTTCACCCTCCACAGCTCGGGGGGGGGGGGGGGACACCCTGGCACCCACCCAGCTCCAACCCCACCCCCCCAAGGCTCCCTAAACACCCACAGCCTGGGCACTTGATATTAAATGCTTTATTTTCAATATTAAAAACCAGTATTTTTAATAACTAAACAATGCTAAATTCATCTTACCAAAAAAAAAGGATGAGATGGGGTGGGGGGTTTCTACCAGGGACGCTACAGCCCCGGAGCCCAGGGTCCCATCCCCCCCAGCCACACACGTACCGCAAGAGAGCTCGGGGGGTCCAAAATGGCCCCAGAGCCCCAAAAAGAGAGGGGCAGGTACCCAGCTGAGCCCCAGAGCCACATGGGGACAGCCACCATGGGCCAGGGGACACAGCCAGGGACACTGCAGCCCCCTACGAGGACAGGGCTGGGGAGCCCAGGGGGGATTTGGCACAGTGAGACCCCTGGCCTGGGGTGGGGGGGGGGGCCCTGCATCCATCCCCCACCCCCCCAAGCACCAGCAAGGACCAGGGCCGGGAGCTAGTGTGTCCCCCCCCACAGCGCCATCCCATCCCAAACCCACCCGTGGCAGGAATTAGTGTCAGAAAGGAGCAGCAGGCACAGAGCCCAACCTGGAGAATAGCCCTTGGAGAAGCCACTAAGAGAAAAAGGCCACCTGTGACCACCCCCCCGTGCCCCCCCATAGGCTGCTCAAGCCCTCCGGTGCCCACCTGGGTGCCAGGGGGTCCACACGGGGCACCCCTGGGAAGGGGACAGTCCCTGTGGGGCAGCCGGAGCCTCCTGGCAGCAGGGGACAGGGCTGTAAACTGCAGGGAGCCGGGCATGTAAACACAGACCAGGGACATGGGGGGGGGGGGACTGTGCCTGGGGGCTCCCGGCCCCCACCTCCCCGAGGGACCAAAACCAGGGGACGAGGGGGGGCCACGAGCCCCAGCCCTCCCCCGTGGAGCTGGGGAAGCAGCAGCATCCCCCGGGAAGGGGGCTCTGGAGGAGGGGACAGTGACACTCGACCGTGTACAACAGAGAAAATTATCTTCCCCGGGAAGAGTTTGTTTGTGCACCACGGCCCCCGGCTCGGGGACACTGGGGGGGACCGGGGCCAGCGGCCGGGCAGGGAGACGCGGGGGGAGTGCACCGGAGCCGGGGCGCTGATGTTAGAGAAGAGGCGAGTCTACGTTACGCAGGGAGGGGGCGCGGGGGGTCCAGTCGAGTCGCGCATCCCGGGAATCCGAGCACTGAGATGGGTCGGGGAGGCTGGCGATGCCTGTGGGGGGGGGACAGACCCCGAGAATGGCATCTGGGGGGGCCCCAGGACATGCTAGCCCCCCTGCTCTAAGAGCCCTGGGGACCACAGCCCTATCCCCCTCGTGGTGGATGGGGATGCTGGGGCACAGCCTTGAGGTCCCAGGTCTGACCCCCATGGCACCCTGCCGTGGTGTGGGGTCACCCCCCCATGTCCCCCCACGTACCTCACTTGATGAGGATCCCCGTGGGCCGGGTCTCATCCTCGCTGGCGTTCCTCAGGTTCCTCTCTGCTTCCTCTGAGGACCTGGGGCAGAGGGGGGGTGAGAGACGGCCGGGGGCACCACCACAGCCCCTCGGTGGCGGTTACACCGTGTCCCCCCTCGACTCACGCCAGGAAATCCTTCACTTCCTCCACGGTGATGTCCCCGGTGGTGTCCAGCGGGTTCTCCATGCTGCTGTTGGGGGAGTCGATGGGGCCAGGCGAGAAGGCGGCCGGGTGCTCCTCGGGGGACCCTGGGGAGTCACGGGGATGGGGAGGGCTCCAGGGGCACAGCCAGGCTGTGGGGTGGGTCCTGGAGCAGGGCCTGGGGGGGACACGGTGTGTGGCAGGGAAGGGGTGGTCACTCACGGTCACTGTCAGTGGGGGAGTGTCGGTCCTCGGGGCTGCGGGGGACGTGGGTGCCGTTCGCCTGCGGCAGCTTCGGCGTCGCCGTTAAGCTGTTGCTGGAAGGAAACGCGGGGAGAAGTTATTGCCAGCGCCACAGGCCGGAGCAAAGCCCCCGTGTCCCCGTGTCCCACCCCACCTGAGGCAGGAGGTGTCCTGGAGCCGGGCGACCTCCAGCCGGCACAGCGGCTCCGTCACGTTCCTGGCGCTCAGTGAGAAGCGCTCGAACTCGGACGGTGAAATTAGGTAGAAACCTGGAATGGGGGGGACAACAAAGAGCCTCAGGCCCCCCCCCGAGGGGCTGCAGCCAGAGATGATGTCCCATCCTCGAGGGACGTCACCCCCAACGCAGGGCTGGTGCCCTCACCCTGGCCGTGCTTGGTGAAGACGCAGGAGGCGATGCCACTGATGTCCTCCTTGCGGATGCAGCCGTAGTGGACCTGGGGCCGCAGGCCGGGGACGGTGAAGATGTGGATGTCCCCCAGGTTGGTGAGACAGGCCAGGCAGTTCTCCAGGCGCTCCTCGGAGCCGGCGCTGGCCAGGCTCACCAGGGCCACCTTCCGCACCCGGCAGCCCTCGTGTGCCGTCAGCTTGAACTTGGTCTTGGCGCTCACTTTGGGCAGCGTGAAGACCTGGGTGGGGGGGCAAGAGGAGCCAGATGCCAGGGGTGAACAGGAACCTGCGGGGTTCCGGGGGCACCCAGGAGCCTCCCACTATGGAAACCTTTGGCAAAAGGCAGCACCTTCCCCTCAGAGCCTGACCAGTCGCCTCCAGCCCCATCCCTGCTCCGGGAGTGATGGGGACACCCAGAGAGGACATGGGATGTGTTGTGGGTGGTGGGCCCCACCGAGCTCACCTTGAACTGCTCCTCGGAGGAGATGAGCATGGAGTGGCTGCCCTGCATGTCGGGGGCCTTGGCCAGGTCCCGTGAGACCTCATAGGGCTCGGGCAGGGGGTTCCCCCGCCCATCCAACACCGCGATGGCCACCACCGGCGCCCGATGCATCAGCTGGATCTCCTTCCCCAGCACCGCCTCCACCGCCCGCTCCGAAAACTTCTCCTGCGACGGCACCTCCAGGGCGTAGGCGAACACCGAGCCGGAGTTGGTCCCTGCCCACATCGTGGGGCCGTGGTGGGCGGCTGCAGGGACAGGGACCACGTCAGAGCCCCGTCCCCACAGCAGCCAGACCCAGCTCAGGGGCTCTTCCCAGGGAGTGTCGGGGGTCTCACCGTCTCGGAGGAAGGTGTCGGCGAAGTAGAGGCACCGCACGACCCCCGAGAGCGAATCATCGGCCGAGCGGGGCTCGATCCGCCGCTGCACGGGCGTCATCTCCACCTCGGGGGGTCCCGCCTGCTCAGCCAGCTGCGCGTTGGCCTCCTGCACCTGGGGAGGGGGACAGGGGGGTCAGCGCCTGCCCGGCGGGGGTGAGGAGCAGCCGTGGTGACCCTGTGCTGCCCACCTTGCTGGAGGGGCTGCTGGCGTTGAGCCTCTTCTTGCCGGACACGCGGCTCTTGCGGATGCGGCGGAAGGACTGCCGCAGGGACTTCTTGAGGGACTTCACGCGGGACAGGGGCCCCTCCATGGCCAGCGAGTCGTTGGGGTGCAGCGTACACCTGCGGGCACCGGTGGCACTCAGCGCCTGGACCCCCACTACATGGCTCCGGGGGTGTCCCCAGCTCAGCTCCCCCCATACCTGGCCAGCACAGGGTTGCGCCGGTAATAGTCGAAGAGCCCGAAGCCGTGGCTGGTGCCGAAGGCCACGAGGTTCCACTCAGAGTGGAGGGTGACGGCGGTGACGGCGGCGGGGGGCACGCACTGCACCAGCACGCTGGGCTGGAAGCCGGGGGCGAAGAGCAGGGGCCCGTTCCTGGGGGCCAGGCGGTCGTGGCCCTTCCAGGTGAAGCCCTCGCGGTCCTGCAGCAGATCCACCGTGGCCACGCTCACCGCGTGCTCCGACTTCTCATCGCTCAGCTCCATCACCAGCACCTGCAGGGGACAAGCACGGATGGTGGGGCACACATGGGGACAGCCACCCTGCTGCAAGCCAGGGGCTAAACCCTGCGGGTAGGAGCCCTTCACAGACAGGCACGGGGGTCTGCAGCATCTGTAGCACCCCCCCATGCCATGTCTCCCCAAGGGGGGAGCCAAGAGGTGCCCCACAGCCCCCACTTTTTCCCCCGCCACCCTACCTGCCCCGCCGTGCCAGCCACCACCATCTTGGCCGTGTACTTGCAGAGCGCGATCTTCTGCACGCCCAGGCGAGGGTCGTCGCTGTAGGGATCAAAGCAGCCCACCTGTGGGAGGGGGGAGGGTGGGGGCCATCAAACAGCTGCGGGGCAGCCCCCCCAGTGCACCCCCACGTCCCCCCACCAGCTGGCGGGTACCGGCTGCGGCACACGGGCTGCTCCGGGCATCACGCCCGGGAAAGGTCTGTCTGTCCCCATGCGCCCTCCCCCCGCCTTGGGGCAGACCCACGAGACGGGGCACACGGAACAAACGTCCCTTGTGTCCCCACGGGGCGTCACGCAGCAGCTGTGCCCCGAGCTGGGGGACACATCCCCGGGGCGCAGCCGGGACGGCTCCAGCGGGTGCATCCTCCGTGCCCATCTCTGGGCTTGCCTCCCCTCTGCAGGTGCCAGCAGAGGCAGGGGGTGCTGAGCAGTGTCCCCCCCCCACCCTTGGGACCTCACCTTGCGGAAAGGCGGCCACTCCTCCTCGCCCGCCTGGTTGAGGCTGTCGTTGTGCTCACAGTCCGTCTGGAAGATGCTGGCGGTGCCCAGCTTGTAGAGGGGCTTCAGTGAGACCCCCGAGGCGTCCCAGAACCGCACCGTGCCGTCCTCGTGCCTGGGGGGGGGGGGTCACAGGGAGGCCCTGTGAGCGCAGGACCCTGACATCTGCCCAGCTAACAACAGCCGCCTGTGTGCTGGCAGCCACGGTGCCAGAAGGGGGGGACAAGGGGGGACAATGCAGTGGGTGACACACTCCTTCCCAGCCATCAAGCTGAACAAGAGGGGGGCAGCCCACCCAACAAGAGCAGCTGGACCTCCCCACCACCCCATCCCCACTGCAGGAAGGGGCTGAGAACGTGTGTCCCTCCACATACCCCCATCACCCCCCCCCCACTGCCAGGCCACTCACCCGGTGAGGAGAAGCCCCCTCTGCGTGGGCTCCTGGGCCAGGTTCTTCCCCCCATCAATGGGCCAGGCCTGGAGGGAGGGATGGAGGGAGGGATTGAGCCCACCCACAGGGAGCAGGAGCATCACCCCTCCGCCAGGACTGAGGGGACCCCATCCCCACCATCCCCACCACTCACCGCAGAGGACTGCCGGGGGCTCTGCTGCTCACCCACGCTGACGATCCTCTCCCAGAGCTTGAGGGGCACGTTGGAGACGTGGCAGGAGCAGGTGATGGCGGAGGAGTGGAGCGGTGCCAGGTAGGGCGCGGGGATGGTGGGCCAGCCCGGCGTCTGCAGGTCGATGGCCACCAGCTCCTCCTCCACCAGCACCACGAGGGCACGAGGGTTCTCAAAGCCTGGGGAGGGGGGAGATGGCTGATGGTAGTGGATACCCCCTGCCACCACCCGCTCCCCGGGGCCGCCCCGGCGGGACGTACCTCCGTCAGCTGACTCAGCGCTCTGCACGGTGAAGAAGTCGATGACGCGGGACGTGAAGTCGAGGGTGGCCAAGGTCTGGCCCTGCAGCACGCTGACGCAGTGCCGGTCCCCGTAGCTGGCCCGTGGCATCCCCCCGCTGAAGATGATGAAGGGGTTCCTGGGGGGATGAAACAGCCTCCATGAGACCCTGCAGAGCATCTCCCCCACAGCCCAGGTCCCCCCCATGCCCATCACCAGCCCATCCTGGCTGCTGGGGGGGTGCACACTGGAGCACCCCCCCTCGTGCCACAGGTACGTACCCCGACTCACAGGTCCGCCAGAGGATCTTGCTGATGGCTTTGCAAGGGAACGGACCTGAAACAAAGATATCAACCCCACAGTTGCAACACCAGTGCTGGGATGGGGCGATTGGCCCCCAGTCCCATGACACCCCCCCTGCCCCCGTACCGTAGGGGATGGTGGACATGACGGGCTGCTGGGTCCTCTGGCTGGCGCTGCTCACCGCCCACACCATGTACCCACCGTCGCTGTGGGAGCTGACGATGCTCTTCCCACTCTGCTCCCAGGCCAGGCTCTCCAGCTGCTGTGGGAGCACACAGGGGGGCTCAACACCGGGGGTATGGGGGACACACACCTGAGGTTGTGGCCCCCCCAGCCCCAGTACCTGGTTCCCCAGGAAGAGGTGCTGGACGACACGCGTGCTCTGCTCCCAGAGGACCACCAGCCCTCGGCTGTACCCGATGAGCAGCCGGCTGCTGTCCCGTGGGTGCTCCTGGATGGACTCCACCGGCCCCAGAGCCTTCCCGCAGCGGTAGTCATCGGGGACACTGCGTGTGGGGGGGACATAGAGGGGTCAGGGGGGGCTGGAGGTGGTGGGGAGGGGGCGTGGGGCTGGTGGGGCTCACCTCTGCAGGATCTCATCTGGGAAGAGGGTTTTGTCCTCCAGCAGCACCATGGCGGGCAGGGCGAGGAAGTACACCGCGCCACCCTCGGTGCCCAGGCAGGCCACCGCGCCGGCGGACGTCGGCAGGACCACCGTCACCCGCGTGATGCCGGGGGAGCAGCTGGAGGGGGGAGCAGGGGGGGCTGCATCAGCCCCGTGTTGGGTCTGGGGGAGCAGCAGAGAGACCTCAAACCTCCCCAACACTGCATCCCCATCCCCACCGGCCCAGGAGGATGGGGACAGCCACAGCGCTCACGGCAATTAGAGCCATTCCTCACCCCCAGGCCCTGCCAGCACCTACAAAAATCCCAGGGTTGTGTTCCCATCCCCCTCCTGCAGCATCCCAATCTGGACTGGGGGAGCATCTCAGGAAGGAAAACACCGCCACTGAGGGGACCTTGGCCACCATCCCGCCCCAGCCAGGACGGCTGCTCCCACGCGCCGTTCCCAGCTGGCACCAGTATCACTCCCGGCCACAGCCCCACCGAGGGGGGGGACTGGGGACCCCCCCAGGCAAGTACTTAGTGCTGTCGGACCCTGGGCGTCCCGGGAGGCCGAAGCTGCGGGTCTCTTCCAGGTGGGAGCATCCCTCCTTCTGGCAGACCTCCCAGAGGTGCAGCGTGTTGTCATCCAGCAGGGAGAGAAGCCAGCCCTGGTGAGGGGGGACAGCAGGGTGGGTGGGGGGCCCGGGGGTGGGGGCACCGCCAGGCTCCCCAGGGACACCCACCTACCTGTCCAGGGAGGAAGTGCAGCTGGGTGACGGTGGCCGTCTCCTTGTGCAAGCCTGTCAGCTCCACGCCTGGCGCGCCATATCTGGGGGGGCCGTCAAAGAAGCAACGAGGGTAGAGCCCCCCCAACCCCAGCAACCCCTCGGACCCCCCAGATTCCACCCCCATCCCAGGTCACAGTTCTGCAAGCAGGAGCCAGTTTAGCCCCACAGTGGCCAAGGAGAGCCAGGGTTGAGCATCCCTGGCAGCACCTCACACTGGAGCCACCCTCAGTGCCACCGTCCCCGGTGCCGGCTGGGATGCACCGAGCGCTTCCAACCGGGATGTCCCGGTGAGGGTGCAGCCGGCGCGTGGCCGGGGACGGTGTGTGAGGGCCAGCCCGGCTCCTTGCCCTCTTCCACCCCCTTCTTCCTCAGCTGCAGGGCCGTGGCCGTGCAGAGGCGCCAGCAGCCCCAGCAGCAGGGTGGGGTTCGGCATGCACCGGCACAGCCTCACTCACCCAACTGGTCCCAGTTCCTCCACCGGCAACGCCGCTCAGCAGGAACCGGGGCAGGACCCGGGCGGCAGCTCCAGCACTGCACAGTGCGCCCCGACCCGGTGCCTCCCCGACACCCCCGGACCCAGCGAGTGGCTCCCCCAAGCCTGGCATCGCCAGGGCACAGCACGGCTACAGCTCAGTGCTGGGGGGTTCCATCCACTGGCCCCTGTGGTCCTCGCCCCCAGCTGCCCCCACGGTGCCCTCGGCACATGGAACTGGCCCAGCGGCTCTGCCCGGACCGACTGGCAGGAGCTGCCTGGCAGCACCGGGCACTGCCGAGATGGCAGAGCCATGGCAGAGCTGCTGAGGCTCTGGGGAGCCCAGACATGGGGTGTGTGTGGGGGAAGCACACAGGGGGCTCTGGGCACTGTGGGGATGGGGATGTCACGGGTCCTCGCTTGTCCTGGGGGCTTTCCACCCCCCCAGTGGTGCCACTGGACAAAACACAGACAGCCCTTGGGGCAAGCGGCGGGGAGCACCGGCGGCACTGCGACAGAGGTCTGAGCCCAGGGACCCCCCAGGCCACAGCAGCCCCTTGATGCCAGGCTGTCTGCAGCCAGAGCCACCCAGCCTGGCTGGGCAGCACCCATGGGTGCCCCCACTAACCAGTAGCACCAGTCAGGCCAGCTCTGGCTGCCGCCTCGCCCGGCCCCGGCTTCCTCGGCACCATCAACCTCCAGAAGCATCTCGGTGACAACCAGAGCGGGCCCGGGTGGCCACCAGCTGCAGGACCGGAGACGGGTACCACCCCGAAACCATCCCTGGAGAGGATGCACAGGGCACCGCAGCCCCCCGCAACGATGGCTGCGGGGCCCCCGGGGGGGTTTGATCCTGGGGTGACCAGAGCCAGCCCCCCATGGCAGGGCGGCCGAGCGGAGCGGCCGGCGACATCGCGGCCGGGCTGGCACCGAGGCAGAAAAAAAACGCCATCTTTGTGTTCGGAAGGCAGCGAGCTGCTGGCCTGGGGGAGGGGGAGCACAGCAGACCCCCCCCCCCCCTCCCTCATCCTGACCCTAACTCCGATGTGGGCGCAACCGCCTTTGCTGTCCCCCCCCCTCCACACTTCCCCGTACGCCCACCCCGCATTCCTGCGGCGCGGGGCCCCCCGAGCGCGGGACGCATCCAGCCCTGGCCGCCCGCCAGCAGCCCGCTGAAGTCTCCCTGCACGCCGCCGGCAACAAAGCCCAGCCGGGCCCCGCGTCGTCCTTGTCGTGTGTCCCCCCCCCCAACCCGGGACCGGGCTCAGCGCCCACCAGACCCCCACCCAGAGGCCCCGTTGCCCCTCGCAGGGTTGATGGGGCGGATGATGTGTCGTCCCCCCCCCCCCCGCCTCCAAAACCAGCAGGGCTGAGGATGGGGTGGGCAGGAGCCCCCCCCTGGGAGAAGGGGGGGTGACACTGGGACGCACCCCCCCGCCTGGGACAGCCGAGCACTGCTGCTCCCCCCCGGTGTTTTGGGCAAGGCGGGGGTTTCCTCTGGCCCCCCCGCCCCAGCCCAGCTGCAGCCCAGCTGGACGGAGGGACGGACGGACAGACATCAGCAGAGCGGGGGGATGAGGAGCTGGATGAGCTGACAGCACGGCCATGTCTCCTGGTGTCCCCTTAAAATGGGGGCATCCAGGGGGTGTGTGGGGGGGTCCTTACCTCCTGCCCTTGTGGGGGTGGGGAAAGGATACAGCTTGACGGCTCCCGCCTTGGTGCCGATGGCCATGACGCGCAGGGCAGGGTCGTAGGCGAGGGCGCTGGGCTGGCTGGGGAAGCCGTGCTCCACCGTCTGCCATGGGGACAGGCAGGTCAGAGCTGAGACCCCCCCCACACTCCTGGACCCCCCCAAACCCTCCCACAGCCCCCTCTCACCCCCACGGCTCCATCCCACACCAGCCTGAGTGTCATCCCCTCGATGGAGGAGCAGGAGGATGCTGCCTCATCCCTCACTGCCACCAAGGGGGGTGGTCCTTGGGGAGGGGGGCACCACTCCTCACCCAGTTTCCACCTGACACCCCCAAACAGCCCAAACCCAACAGCCACACCAAGGACGGGGGTAGGTCTGAGCGTGCACGAGCCCCCCTGGATGTCACCTCGGGGAAGGGACCCCCCACCCCAAACCCCTGCCCAAGGTGCAGACACCCCAGGAGGAGTGAGCAGGTCCAGCTCAGCCCCACAGCCAGGTGGGACCACCAGCACGATGTCCCCGTGGGTCCACGGGTGCCGGGTGGCAGAACCAGGTGAGCGGGACCCGCCAGCACTGGGGACGTCCCCGCCGGGGCCGCGTGCCGCCTGCGGGCATCTTCCCAAGGAAGTCCCGGCCGGTGACAGCGTGCCCGGGCTCGCTGGCTGGGGAGGGGCTGGCAGCGAGGGGACGCAGGGGGCACCCGCCGCCCCGGCCCGCGGCGAGGGGACCGCAGGGCTCCCGGGGGCAGCTGGGCTGAGCGGTGACGGGGCGATGAGCCGATACGGAGCCAGCCTGGCCGGATCCTGCCCCGCTCCCTTTGTCTGGGGTTGCCCAGAGCCACACCAGGGTGGCTTTCTGCACCCGCCGGCACAGCCGCTGTCACCCCCTGGCTCCTGCTCCCCTCCAAAGGGCCACCTTCAGGGCTGTGACAATGTCCCCAGCCCACCCAGGGCGTCGCATCAGTGGACACCCATGTGTCCCCGTCCCACAGAGGGTCACCCCAAATGCACGCCGCACCCAAGGATGGTGGCGGGCACTGGGATGGCAGCACATGGGGGACGCCCTGGTGATGCTTTAGGCTGGGGACCAGTGGGGTGCTGCTGGCAAAGACCCCCACAAATCACCCTCCCAGCTCCCCTGTACCCCCAGCCGGGGCTGGGGGACCCTGCTGGCAGCCCCCCCACACACAGCCCATCCTCCTGGCCGGCAGCAGGGCTGCATCCGGCGCACGGTGCCGGCCCGGCCAAGGAGCCTTCCCAGCCAAATTACAGCAAATCCCCGGCAGATCTGGAGCTCGGGAGGAAAAACAACCATTAATGGGAGGCAGGTGGGCAGCCGGCAGTCCCAGCGCCGCGCTGGCCGGAGCAGGGGTGCTCCCAGGACGTCCCCGCTGGGCACAGACCCCCCACTGCGCCTGCTGGGGTAGGAGCTGCCTGTGGGACCATCGCCCCCAAAAGTGGGGGGCTCCACCAAGGCTGAGCCTCACAGCCCAGGCAGACCCTCGCCCGGCAGCAGGGGGTCTGGGGGGGACGGGGTGGTGGGTACCAGCTGTGACTCCCCCACCACGGTGAACCCCAACGTCTCCAAGCCCTGCCCTGCTATGGGGGTGACCAGGGGGTCCCCACCATGAGTTTGGGTGAGCACCTGGCAAACAACCAACACCAGGATGCTGCCAAAGGACGGACGGACACGGTCTGGGCTCAGCCAGGGGACATTACCGCGTCCTCCTGTCCCCAGGGCTGGCGGGGTCCCCCCCTTGTTGTTTGATGAGCCTGGGAGAGGCTCTCCACACCACACAAGGGGACTGAGTGGGAAATCCCCCCAGTGCCAATGCGGGGGGCCAAGCTCTGGGCCCCTGGTACCCTGCAGCCCCCCCAAAGACACAGCTTTGGGGTGCCAAGGAACCCCTAGCCTTGGGGGTCCGGCTCCCCCATATCCCAGCCCTGGAGGGGTTCGGGGCTGAGCCCCCACACGGGGCACACAGCTTGGGATGCTTCAGGGTCAAATAGGGTGGGGGGGCTGCGGGACACCCCCGAAACACCGCTGGGCTGATGAAGCCACAGGGCAGTGCAGGAATTGGGGCGCTCGGGAGAGCCCCCCACCCGCGGGGGGGTGTTGCATCCTGCCCCAGGGTGTCCCCCGGGTGCGGGAGTGTCCGCTGCACCCCAGGGGATGGGACAGCCCCCCCAGCCGACCCCCCCCAAGGGCACATCTCGCACCCGGGGGTCCCGGTACCGACCGCCGGGGGTGCATCCCCCCCACCCCGGGGTAGCCCTCCCCGGGCGGACTGGTGTCCCGCTGCGTGCCTCCCCCCGGGGATGCACCCCGGTCCCCGGGGGGGCGGTGGCCTGGACGCTGCTCCCCTCTCCGGGGGCGGCATCCCGCTCAGGGGGTACCAGTCCCCGCACCACCGGGGGGCTCCCCGCACGCCGCTCCCGGGGCGCTACCCAACACCCCCGGTACCTCCCGGTGGTCTGCCCCACACACACACACACACCCCGGGGTCCGCCGCCGCGCCCCCCGCCCTGGGCACACCTTGCTGAAGGCGAAGAGGTCGTGGCGGAGGCGGTCGCGATGCGGGTCGGCGCCTTGCCGCCGGAACCGAAACTTCATCATGGTGGGGCCGGTGGCGGCGCGGTACCGGGAGGAGCGGGCGGGGCCGGCGATCCCGCGGGCCGGTACCGGGGCGGTGCTGGTGCCGGTGCCGTTGCCGGGGTGGGCGGGACCGGTGCCGGCGGGGGGAGGGTAGGGGTGGGGGGGCGGTCCCGGTGCGGGTCCCGGTCCCGGTGCGCGCGCCAAGCGCCGAGCGCCGCGCGCCGAGCCCGGGCAGGCACCGCCGCGGCGGGGCGGGGCGTAGCCCTGACGGACAGCCCTGACCACCAATCACGACAGGACCGCGCGCACCGCGCGGCGCAGCCCCGCCCACCCGCGCTGCGCATGCGCCACCGCGGGGGATGATGGGATTTGTAGTTCCTCAGCTCAGGCGCCCTCTATAGGCGTTGTATTTATTTATATTTTTTTTTTTTTTCCCCCCTTCTTTCTTTCTTTCTTCACTGAGGTGGTTGGGGAAGGGGTGGGGAGGGCATATCCAGGCCATGGCTTGGTCACAGCGAGGACCATGGGGTATCCTGGATTCAAGGTCTCATCCAGGCCTGTAGGCCCCACAACCATGGGGTGCCTCAACATGGTGGCCCTGTGGCCACTGGACCCTATGCTGGCAGGGTGCTGAACATGGCCACGATCGGCGCATCTGCGCCGATCGTGGCCATGCTCAGCACCCTGCCAGCGCCCACCATGAGTATTCAGGCCCTGTCCCCAACTGGCAACCACCACAGCCCAGTGTGGGGGGGGCACCCTGCCCTGCACCCAGGTTTGGGGTGAGTCACCCCAGGCAGGGCAGGGCTTTCCCCTCCCTGCTGACTAACCTCAGCCCCAGGGGGAGATGCCACATAGATGTGACATAGAATTTTAGGGTGGAAAATACCTTGGGGGTGAGCGGGGTCATCGTTCTGATGCCGCAGCCATGGGGTCAGGGATGGACAGGGACCCCACGGGTGGCGTGAGGGTGATGGAGATGTCACCAGACCATGAAGGAGCTCACAGTGGAGGAAGAGGACGAGGAAGACCACCATGAGAGGCCAACAGACCCCATCCAGCAGTGCTATCCCCTCTATGGTACCACACACATGTCCACCGCCATCTCCCTCCCGGAGGAGGAAGGCACAGGGCAGGAAGGGAGTGCTCCATGTGAGGCTAAACCATGGGGTACAGCCCCCCTCGGGGTGCTAAGGCTGAGATACCAGCTGCAGCAAGCCTCAACGGTGGGGCTGGGTGGGAGCTGGAGTGTGACAGCACCCACATTTGCTTCCACAGGGATGGAGAGTGGGAGGAGGAGGGCAGCAAGCCCCATCCCTGCTTTCTAGGGCAGCGCAGGAGGGACAGACACCGCCTTTGGCCGCCCCATCCCCAGGGAACTGGAGACTCCCTTTATATAGAAGCAGTTCCGTGCTCCCCGCAACCTTGTTTCTGCCAGGGGAAAAGCAAGACACACAACCCAGCCACTGGCACCACCACAGAGGCAGGCAGGGTGATGCTTTCTGCTTTTATTCAATTAATGCAGCAATCTATACAAGAAAAAAAAAATATAATAATAATGAAACCATGAAATTCCAAACCCTGACAGCGAAGAACCAAATTCTTCCTAAGAATCAACTAGAATTAAAAGATTCCCCCCGTGTCAGACTGTACATAAAATAATCTCTGCCCCATTTACAGCGTTTCACACAGTACTTCTCGTATCTCAAACTTCAGAACTGTACAACTTTGTTACAAACCACGCTTTTTCCTAGGAAAAGCTTCCGGAAAAAAATATTGCCACTTTCTTTTTTTTATTTATTTTTTTTTTTAATTTTTATTCATAAGAAAACAAAAAAAAAAATAATTTTTTTTTTAGAAAAACAAACAACAAAATTAAAGTCAGCCAGAACTTGTGTGGGCAGGGGTGCGGGAAGGAGCAGAGACACGCTTCTCAGCCAAACATTTCTCCTCCCGACTAGGAAAAGGAACGCTTTTGGCAGATAAAAGACTGTTTGCCGCTGGTGGGGGTCTGGACCCCGGCCCCCCCTGTGCCACCCTCAAAGCATGGCAGCTATTTCCACCTGTGGAGTTTGGACAGGTAGTGGCGAGTGCTAAGTACTAACAGCGCCGAAAGCTCGAGCTCTCACCCCAGCAGAGTTTGGCTCGTCCCGGAGAGCAGGCTGGCAGCCCCACACTCCCCCAAACTCCGGGATGAGACAAGCTGGGGATGGAGATCGCAGCTCCCCAGTGTCACAGCTCTCACCTAACAGCTGGATGAGAGTTCAGCAGGCGTGGAGCCAGATGTGGCAACTCGGGCTCCTTGCTCTCTTCCTACGGATGTACCGAGCCCACGCGACTGATGCAAGAGCCTTAGTTTGATCACCGAGTCGTCTCAAGATAGGGTAAGAGTAACAAACACCGATTCCTCCTGCTACTTGTGGAAAAGCAGGGACAAACCCCACCTTCCTCCCCCTTCCTTAGTAAAGACAGTTCTCATGGTCTGGGCTGTGGGATCACCACAATGGATGTAGCTGTATTCCCAGTTTTGGGCTGAGCAGGTTACAGGAATGACACGCTGTGGGTGGATGGAGAAGAGGTCAGATTGCACGACCACACCAGACAAACATGAGAACACCGACCTCGTCAGGTCTGTGCACGAGCCTGTCCTGCAGAGCAGATAGGGAGAAGTTTTGCCTCCACATTGGAGCTCTCCATCCTCCACAGCAGACCCACACCACTGACCTGAGCCAAAGCCCAACACCGCTGGCGACAGAGAATAGGTATGGGCATCATCAGCATTTTTGAGCCACAGTTTTACCAGACAGGTTACAGTAAGAGATCTAGACATCTGGATCCAGGTGAAAATGTGTCTTCTGGTTTCAAATCAAGGTTTCACTCCAATGTTGTTCAGTGCAAAAGAGTTAAAAAACCATGTTATCTACACATATACATCCGTGCGTATAGAAAATGTCTGTACAAGTGGGGAAGATGGCCTGCCTACACGCTGGGGACTCCTCGCCCAAGAGATGCTACTGGTCAGACTGGGTGCATCCCACTCTCTCTCTCCAAGGTGCCAAGCCCCAACCAGTCAGGTCGAAAGCCAAACGCATGAGAGAACAGATGGCAGCTGGAGAGCGGCTCCAATAAGGAGCTCCTCCTGTCCCCCTAGCCATGGCTGCCAGCTCAGACCCACTGCACAGATGTGGGGCAGGGAGGAAGGAAGGAGGGGAGAGTTTCCAACAATGGCATGCGGGAATAGTGGAACAAACTAGGAGAGGAAGGACACCTGCACAAGGATCAGGATAAGGTGATGGTTGACTAGAGGTAAGACCTCAGGATGCTTTGTTCAGCCTCATCCCACGGGAACCCTGCTCTGGGAAGCCGCCCAGGAAAGACAGGTTGCTTCCAGCTTCATTTTGAGTTGAAACACCAAGGTACAATATCTGTATTGCAGAGGTAGGAATAAAAATTGGGAGCCGGTGGGGGGAAAGGTGGAGAGCAGGCTGCAACAGAGCTGAGACTGCTGGCAGTGACCATAGCCACCGCCAGCAGCACCCACAGCAGAGCCAGACACCAGGCACATCCAGGATGAACACAGAAAGACAATTAGGAACAGCCATTGCTAGGGGCATCCTGCTAGCAGATCTCCAGCTTGCTGGAGATGTTTGCACCAGCCATAAACAAGAGAAGGGACGCTGCTCCCAGCATGCGGTTTTGCTATCAGGGGAATGCCAAGCTTTCCAAAACAGGGGGTTTATAGCCAAGAGCTGGCCCGGATTTGCTGTAGAAAGCTGAGAGGGCAAGGAACATCGCTTCGAGCGCTAAGCGTGGTCTGAAAATAGCTTTTTAGAGGTCTCAGAAGCAGCGAAAGCATGAACTTTCAGATCTCTGGGCAGAGAAGACAGGTTCCTTCAAAGGCTGGCTGCGAGGCTGTGCCCGTACTGCTGCACTGAGCCAGCGGGGGCTCTCACCAGGAAAGCATTTGGATAAAAAGAATCAGAGAGAGGCACAGGGGATCTCTCCTATGAACCCCTCGCAGACCAGCGGTGCTAAAGGTGATGATAATTTCCTTTGCACTAACGTGGTTGCTAGATCCAGCCTGGGCAGTGACACCCCCAGAATGGGCGAGTGGCAGGAGCTGCAGAAGTCAGCAGGGAAGGAAAAGGACACGGAGACCCAGATGTCAGCAAACGTGCTCGATGGCCAAGGAACGGCGCTCCGGGGAACAACGCCTGGGTTTGGTTTTGTTTTTCTTTTGATTGGGAGCCCCTCAAGACAGCAGCAAACGGGTTTCAAAATATATTACATCTTTTTATTGCCAAGCGTGCAGACCATGAAGAGTGTGGGGGAGAAGACACTAAGAAAAACTACAATTTGAAGGAGGGCAAAAGCAGTAAAAATTTAAAAATAAGACTACTCCTTACAACTGCCAACACTTGGGTTCAAAGAATCAATTGGAGGAAGTTTCTTAAAAGTACGGTTCTAAATATGGTGTTGGGCCCCAAACTTTGAGAACACCAAGGCTTCCGTCTGGGCTAATGCAAACCGGGTGGAGAAGAGGAGGAAGGCAGCAAACTTTCTAATGCTAACTCCGTGGGGCCAAATGCTCAATTCTTAGCATTTTCTGTAGCAACCAGAAAACTCCCTACCCCAGAAATACAGGCAGGAATAAGCCAGGAGGAGGTGGGCAGCACAAGGTGTTGAATGAACTGAACTGGGGCCAAACCAGACCCTTGCAGTGTCCTTGCTCCCAGAGCCAGCCTCGGAGGGGACAGACCACAGCCAAGCTGCCCGGCTCCCCCGAGCCCACGGCAGCGCCGGTTCCTGCTCTGACAGTGCACAACCAGTCCCTCAGGATGGGAATTTGCACCATCTCAACCCTCTCCACCTAAAAGGGGCAGGAGGACAAAAGCCAGTCCCCTAGGCAGCAGGGAACAGCTCTCCTCAGGGGGTCCCAAGGCAAGTGTCCTCACAAGCACAACGTCTCTTTGCTATCTCCAGCTCTGGGAAGCAGCACGTACTCAATGTGGTCACTCACTTGGCAGCCCTGGGGCTCCAATATGGACCTCGGGGTCCAGCCTCAGTGAATCCAGCCACATTTCCTTCCTCCTCAACCAAAACATACCCCTGGTCTCAGCACTGAGAAACCAGAGCTCAAGGACATTCATCTCTGAGAGGGCAGCACAGGGACACAAGGCTGTGAGCCCATGCTGGCTTGGGAAAAGGGACTGGAAAGGAAACCTATGGTATTTTAAACTGGTACTAAAGTGCAACAAAAACGTCCTAAACCCTTTGAAATCAATTGCAATACGAGGGGTCTGCAAAGCTTCAAACTTCCAGTTACTGCTTCAAACAAACCAACAACCACCAGTAAGAGCAGACCAAGGAGCCCTTTGGTGAAGCAAAGGAATACGATGCCACCAGAGCGAGTTTCAGCTCCTGGGGTCAAACATCATATTTAGAACATTTGGAAAGGAAGAAAGTTAAAGCAAAAAAAAAAAACAAAAAAAAAAACCCAACCAAAAAAAAAATACAATTCTTGAATCTTGCGCAATGAAACAGTTAAACTTTTTGGTGTTTTCAAAAGAAATCCCAACAGACAGCCTGGCATAACTTTATCTGCTTCCTAAGGGAGAGATGCCCGCTCGACCCATGACTCAGGACACCATGTGCACTGGACATGTTCCATCCTTACATATGTCTCAGCATTCCTCCATTCATAAAAAACAAATCGCTAGATCCTTCCTGTTTACTCTTCAGCCTGAAAGGAAAAACCAAAACTGAAGCTAGATGGAAGATAGCCAGAGGGAGGAGAAAGTTTTCACAGACTGGAGGCCAATCTCATCAGCTCCACGAGCCTGGAAAGTGCAATCCTCAGTGTCGCCTCATCTTAACTTTCCTGGCTGGGCTGCCGTCCTCCTCTTCCTCGTCACAGTCCTCCGTGTACTCGTACGACCTTCGCCAATAGTTCTCGGAGCTGAAGTTGCTCCGTCTCCTATGTTTTGGTAAGAGGACTGAGCGCCTGTTCTCCTCTTTATCCATTTCTAGAATCCGTGGCCTGTGGAGGGAGAGAAAGAGGGAGTGAGAGCACACCCACGGCAGGATTTCAGCATTCCTTGTGCAGACACTAGCTGCAGCTTTTCATGCTTTGAGCAGTATGACAGACTCTTTCCACGTTGCTTTCCCAGTACTGGGCACTCAGCAGAGCAGGAACAGATCACCAAGTTGCACTGCTCATGGAGAGGCTGAGAACTTGGCTTTTGATAGTGCAAGTCTTCCCCTTCCCAGGGCAAGTTTTGATCTTTATCTCCACCAGGAACACTTCTGAACAATCCAGTCACCTCTTTTTAAGTGCAGCTTGTGACCCCCAGAGGGGTTTGTCTCTCCTACAGCAGAATTCACAGCACAGAGCTGAGCTCATTTTTGAGCTGCTGGGGTGCTTGTGGTACAGGATCAAACCACAGCTCCAGACTCCTTTGTCCTCTCACTACTTCTCTCAAACATTAGCACAGTGCACTATTTCTGCAAAGCTGCCTCTGCTCTCAGCTGCGATCACTTTGTGGTAGGATTGGGCTGTACAGACCACTTACTCTGTCCTAGGTGGCCATGCTATTTACCTATGTCATACTGGAGTCTTTGAGGCCAAAGGAAGAGAAAAACATGTTCTTGACACCCACCCACTGCAGGAGTCTATGCAAGCTCCCCCCGCCCTGATAAGGTCACATCAGGCTGATAAACAGCTCTCACGGATCTGCAGATTTGTCCTGCATGATCACCCCTCTAATCATACACCGGCCCACTGCGTGCTCAGAGGTAAGCTCTCATTTGCAGGCTGCTCTTCATGATCTGCCTTCCCAGGCAGTCAGAGTCCAGGTGAATGAACACCACTCACAAACAAGCTGTCCTCCTCCCTCCAGGACAGGTTGAAACATGGCCTGGGACCACACAGCAGCCAAGCCCCAGGACCAAGCCAACTTTTGTTTTTTACACCATGCACAGACAATGCCATCTCGATTCTTGGGAAGTTTTGGAACTGGGAGAGTACCAGGAATACTGCATGACAGCTGGCAGACTGGCTATGGGCACGTTCACACAGAGCAAGGTGGTGCTTAAGGGAAGCCTCGCTGCAGAGCTCAAGCTGTCTGAAACCTCAGCAAGGAGCTCCCTTGAAGGTCAGGCTTACACATTCACACAATCTGTTTACACACACAAAAATATACACATCCAGCTCTGGAACCAAAACAGGTCTGAGAAGCTTCCTAAGAAGGCCTTCACCTTTCCCAGATAGCAAAATCTCACATTCTCTCCCAAGGCTGCTTTCATAATATAGTTTCATGCAGCTGCACAGGTTGCTTGGCAATAGAGGTCAAAAATAATTAGCTGCAGGGAAACTATTGTTCTGAATGACTGCATTATCAAGAGCCAGCCAAATCTATTGCTTCTTCATTATGCCACTCACAGGATAAACAATGTAAGCTGCTTACAGCCAGACCTCAGCCTCCGCAAGCTTAGGAGGAACGTATAAAGAACCTCGTTCTGATAAAACAGATCTGTACACCACAGAAAGCAGCCGGGAGGTGCAAACTAGGATGTTTTGAAGTGTGCTGTGCAGCCTCTCTTGTCAGATGCCAGGAACCTCAAGACATACCATCCAAAACATAGCTCTTAAGAGAGCTCATCCTACCTGTGAGCAGCATCAGGGTCTGCTTTGCGATGGGACCGCTTTGGTTTCAGGATCTGGTCCCGGTTGCTTCCCGATAGACGGTCAGAGTTATAACCTGGTGGCAACACAGAGCTACTCAGGGATTTTGTTTCCAATCGAGGTGCATCTAGTCTTGTTCTGCAAATATTTAAAGAGAAAAGAATTTGCAAGGAGTTTCTACAGAACCCCTAGCGTGCAGCAGCAGACGTTTGTCCTAGACGTGCTGAAGCAAAACCCTCGATCCCAGCCACAGGGCTCAGGACTATTATGGTCAACTGCTGAACAAGCTGGAGCTTTCTGGTACTTGAAACTTCAGCTTTAACCTCTGCTGCCTTGGTTAGAGGGAAGGGAAGGCTTGGGGACACGTGTAGTCACGAAGTGTGATTGGTGTTGGGCTCACTGCAATCCCAGTTATGGGACACCCAGTGGAGGCACTGGAGCCCCTGTGAAATCACAGTGACTCATCAGTAACTCACAGTTCCAGTTAAGTCACCTGGGAGATGCCCTGCAAAATTTATCATCATCTGTAACAGCAGTAACTGCTTCTATCTGGAAACTCCCTACTGTCTTGAGATCTCGTGGGGTCAGGCGTTTCTCAGCCTGACTAAGAGGTTTAAGGAGTTGAAGTACGAGTCAGGAGAAGGTCTAGCAAACACAAGCTGCACCACATCTCTTCCAGCAATGCAGCACCACCTTGTTCGTGCTGGGATAGAAACACACTCAAGCTACACCAGAAAGCAAGCACAGCAGAATGGGTGAAAGAAAGGGGAGAATCACTACTTGCTCTCTAGTGCTGAATTTTAGTTCCTGAGAGATGTTTCCACAGGAGAACCCCAACCTAAACTCCCAGTCACCAAGCTTCCTCTCCACCACTGGGGAGAGCCTCCAGTTAACCAGGGCGATGCCAGACTGGCACACACAAAGCTGGGCACGGCAGCCCAAATCCACCCAGCATGCCAGAAACAAGGAACACTTCCGCAGGCAGCTGCCAGGCTGGAGCCTGCGCTCGTCCACAACATCATCATCCTGAGCTGTTCTCAGCTCCAGGACTGGACCTAATCCAGCTAGAACACCAAAGGCATCGTGGATCCGGCCCCAGACAAGTGAGGTGGTTTAAATACCTCTCAAATACAACAATAACTATAGGCCTGCAATTAAAACAAACCACTAAATATACTGCAAGGGCAAGGGAACACAACATCAGCCACGTTCTTTCTGTCCACAGAGCAATGCAGGTATGAGCTACAGGAGCAGGTATGAGAGGCTCTCCTAAAATGGAGAGCAAATTCCCTACCAAAGTCCAAGTTAAATAGAGTACCTCCCCAATGTAACTGCTTACAAATGGCAGCATAAGTCCTCTAAAATCACTTTCCAGACCCGCTTCAATAATTCCCATTTCTATCCCCTCCCTCTTTCAGCATCTCACGAAACCGAGAGCATCGTTCCTCCCCCCAGCCTCTTGCTCAAAGCCTTCCAAACCTTGCTGCACTCTGATATGCAGGAAACACTGTAAATATCATCCCGCTACGGCACCAAAGTGTTTACGACCTACTTGGTAACCACACTGCTCACAAGCATCCTTCACAAGCATCACAAGAACCCAGCCGCTTCCCCAGCTCCCGCAGCTTTGTTCTCCTGCTGCTGCCAGCAAAAACCATCTCTAGAACCACGCAAGGCAAGAGCAGATCCAGACTCAAAACGTCTGGGGCCCAGCAGGCTCTGGCAGCTTATTTGGAGCTGACTATCCCAGCTCCAAGCTGCAGGAAAGTTTATGCTGCTCTATGATCCAACTGATGTGATGCTGCTGGAAAGCTCGAGGCTGATTCTCACCACAATGATGAGGAAGAGGAGTTTTTACGAGGCCGCTGGCTGCTCCCAAGCAGGCTACCAGCGGAAGTAGCTGTTTTCCTGGTTGCATAATACTCTATTTCAGACTGCACAAAGTCCCGTGATCCAGGCCCAGGGAACACCATTTGCTGCAGCAATCCGTGCCGTGGGGACACAAGCACAGGCAAAGGTCACCGCAGCCCCGCCGTGCGTGCGTGCACAGGGGACCCGGCGAGGAGACGGCCGCCGTCACAAGGGAGAAGCAGCAATTAATGAGCTCTATTTGGCAGCAATCAGAGAGCACCCTTTGGCAAACAAGGCGACTGCCATGTATTCACCAGGGTTGCTAAGCTCTATGGAGATTACACAAAAAATAATTACCAGGGGGTTTCCACTTTGCTCAAGAGAAAAAAGTCCTGTTGCAGTTTCATTCAGCCTGTCAGTCAAGCCAGCCCAGCGCTGTCTGACTGGGCACAGACACTGCTGCCCTAACACTAAGCAAATCAGGCCCCTAAAATCAAGTGAAGACAGAAGGACACACTGCTATGGAAGGATGGCAAAGCAAACGTGGCCAACACGGCTCTGCTAGAGGCTGATGGGCCTCATCTGCTCAGGGTACATCTCAGCAGCCGGGTGCTTGCCCAGTGGCACCGTGAGGGCAGGCAGGCTAGGCTGACATAACACCCTCAGCATACAGAGGCTGGAAAAAGCAAGGGGTAGAGCCAGTTTAAACATGCACATTAGATATCTGCACCAGTTTGGGCACTTTTAGCTTATTTAGCTGAGTCTGTCTCTTCTAGGGAACTGCTCCAAGCCCAGGACAGGCAGCTTCTCTATCCCAAAGCCCAACTAAAGCAGCTACAGCATTTGGAGATGCCTTCCACTGGCACTCATCAGCACTCACGCTGCTTTTCCTTGGCTGCAGTAACCAACAGTGTGAACACAACAGCCCTCTAGTTCTTATCGCAACCGTCTCGCCTTAAACCTCACGTGGCAATAACCAGCTATCAGGTGGTTTGGTTCTATCTTCCTTTGATCCCACTCTATCACCTGCCAGATCTCATCTTGCCTCCTTGGGTCTGTGCTGATTTTGCCTGGCTTAACGCCTCAGGGCTGGTGTTTTTCCTGCCTTCGTTTCATGGGTCTCTCAAACCAGATGTCCAACTCCACTCCGCTGGCTTTGTGCCGTATCTCCACAACGCTGTCAGACTTGTTTTGAAACCAACTAAGCTACCAAAAGCTCAGCAAAACTGAAGCTAGACCTCTTGCCTGCTAGCTTTATGCCAGCCTGGGCCACAACTCCAGCCCTACCCTCGTGCCCATGCTTTTGCCTGGGTTTACAGTACTCAAGTCATGTGTGCTTTCACTTGCAAAAGGATTTCTTGACAGCAGAATTACTGCTAACACCTTCTAAGGTAAAATCAACACGGGCCAGTGTGTGGCAGTCACATTTTTTTGTCTCCTAACTGAAGGAACTGATGAAAGAGGACATTTCTGGGCACAAAAAAAGGTCATACTGAGGAGTTTGGAGTGGGGTTGGTTTGTTGTTTAGTTTTTTTTTTCTTCCTTTTTCTTTCCTGAAGAGCTTAGGAATAGACACTGGCTGATGAAATGCCATCAGCTCACCAGGACAGTGTGTCTTCTAAAGCAGATACAGCTTACAGAGCTTGGCTTCCCAACACCAACTTGAAGGACAAGCTCTGTAAAGCAATCACTAAATTTACTGCATCCATTTCCTTTTGAAGCCAGCATCTTCTTCCTCTCCCCAGGAAATGACAGAATGGTTTGGGTTGGAAGGGACCTCAAAGCTCATCTGGTTCCAACCCCCCTGCCATGGGCAGGCACACCTCCCACCAGCCCAGGTTGCTCCAAGCCCCATCCAACCTGGCCTGGAACACTGCCAGGGAGGGGGCAGCCACAGCTTCTCTGGGCACCCTGGGCCAGTGTCTCACCACCCTCACAGGAAAGAATTTCTTCCTAATATCTAATCTAAATCTCCCCTCTTCCAGTTTAAAGCCATTCAAAGCCATGCTACCAAGAAAACTTTATCTGCTTTATAGGTGATTTTTCATCGTAAGCATCAGCTTCAAAGGACCATCCAGGTAAGGCACGCATGTGGGTATCATATGATCAGACACCTGAATACACAGCCCAAAACAAGAGAGTTTGAAACCCTAGCTGTTTGGAGTCAGACAGCCGATGAAAGCCAGGTGTTTGGACACGAACAGTGCTTGCAAACCCAGACATTACAATAAAGTGCTGCTGCACAGAGCCAAGAAGTGATTAACTCTGCAATAACAAGTTCCATCTACTTCCACCGGCCAAGCAATAGGTATGGCAAGATCCAAGTGCGTGTCAGAGTGATATCTCATCAAGGTGTGAGATCAAGCCAGCAAATTAACAAGCAAGGCAGTTTTAAAACATTTCTTTAAAAGCACCTTAGGAAACATCACACGCAAGTTTATCTTACTGTCCGGAGGGCTTCAACACTTACTTTCGAAGGATGATGACAGCTCTTCTCTCCTTGATGTCCTGTGGTCGAATACAGTGTGTGATTTCATCAGCTGCATACCCACTGACAACAAAAAACAAAAAGCTGCTGTGAGAAAGATGACAGACAGGAGCAGAAAGTGGTTGCCAGCCTCGACAACTCAGTTTGGCCAGTCATTTATTAACTCCCACCAGGAATTCCTTCTCCAAACACTATTGCCCAGGCACACAGGAGCTAGACTTATAGGAAGGAAGAAACTTCAGGAAAGAAAGAGGGCAGTCAGGGCTTTTGTGGGGGGTGGGGTTTGACTCTATATTTTAGCAGGAAACTGCCACCTGCCACAGCACTGTAGCTGTTCTCAGCAGCAGTGTTTCGCTCTATGAGATGACTTCACCTACTCCACGTTTCTAGCAGGCAGGAGGAAAGCCACGGCCAACAAAGGCCCCAGCAACCTGCAACACACAGGAGTGTTTTTCTTGTGGCTGCTGCAGTTGTTCAATGCAGCTCCTGGGGTCCAGTGCAGCACATGAGATGGTGGCGGGTCCGTGGAGAGCTCAGACACACAATCCACTCTGCCAGGAATACACCTCGTCACTCACATGGGTGCTAAAAAGCGAGTCCCAGAGGTAGGCCTGCCCTCTACCTGCCATTTGGAGAGCATCTGCTCACAAGTTCTAGAGCCCAATACTATTGGAGACTCCTGACGTGGCTGACCAGGACAAAAGGCCTTTGAAGGGATCTGGGTGTAGGCTGCTCATGCCACACAAAGCAAGCACACCCCCACACGACTTTAACCTGAGCAGAAATCACCAAGCCCACTCTCCCCACCGGGCTTTAGCATGAAGGTGCTGCCAAGTCGGCTGCCAGCCAGCCCTCCAGGAGCAGAGTCTGGGGCATCAGCTCAGAGGTTACTCAGGACGCTCAGAGCAGAGAACAGACCACGCATACGTAGGTCCTCTGTGGGGAGGGGACCGGGTTTCCTCTCTCTGGTTAGATAACCCACCCACTCACTGAGAAACACACACCTCTCAAAGACAGATTTACTGCTTTGAGGACAGAGATGAGTCTAAGACCCGATCAGTTAAAGCAGGGGGTGATGTCCATCCCCCCGTCCTCCAGGGCATTGCAGAAGACGACAGCGTGATGCCAAAGGGCTTATAATGATGCTCATTTATGTTCTAGGCATCTCTGCGTCAAGCTCCAGCAAATTCATTAACATCACCCACGTTAACATTCAACTCGGCGCATCCTCAGCGACACCCTGAACATCAGTAAAAGGTCTGTTTCCAGAGCTCTCCATCATGAGGTGTCAGCCCGACCACTCGTTCTCACTCCCCAGGCAGAGCTTGTGGTCCCAGATGCACGTGGGCAGCACCAAAGGAACAGCCCCACTACTCCCATCCGAGTCTGCACCAGTGCTGCACTGGTGTGGGAAAACCCAGTTTGCACGGTACCAAATATTAGCGGTGGCATCTCTGCATGGCCCTGCGGCAAGGGGGTTTGTACAGACACAAAAATGGAACAAGAAGATTATTTGGGTGTCTCACATTTGTTCTGCTTTGTGCTGGCATGAACTTGTCACCTACTGCCTGGCCTTGCCACATCCTGATGATGGGTGAAGGGGCAGATGCTGGAACAAAACATCCATAACAATATCAAGGGTCTGCCCAGAGATTTCTTGCCCAGAGAACAAACCCAAAGCACAAGTTAAGAGATAATTTGGCAAGGAAAACCCTAAATTACTGCCCATGAGAACACCTGAGCATGATCTGCAGCCTAGAGCATCTTCCAGATGAATGTGGGGAGGTGCAGATATCATCCACACACTGCCCTAACACCCCAATCCTACCTAACCCCTCAGATCTCATACCCCAACCCCTCCCCAAGTCTCTTTTTCAGTCCTGAAGAGCTTCTTCCAAGCCACAACATAACTGATGCACGTGGAGGTGAAAGCAGGGGTTCTTTTGTACAAACATCACCAGAAAGGAGGCCCTGAAGTTCTACAGAGTCTCTACCAAGTACTATTTCCAAGGGCTGGTATCAGCCAAGCCAGCTCAGAGGCAGAGGGACCACACACACTAGCCCCTCGCAGGGTTTGAGCAGCTCAAGGCTTTACTTGTGGTTCAGGAAAGCTGCTGCCACAAACCACGGATGTGACACTGAGCACTTCAAGCAGAGCTTGAACAAATCTATTTGTCTCATCACCACTGGCACACACAGAACTTCCTCTGCACCAACGGCCTGTTCGGAGGAGCAGACTTTTCTGGAAAAGCATCTAATTCAGGCAGTTGTGGAGAGATTCCTCCAGCTGGGCAGAAAGCAGGTTCATCCTCCTGAGACTCCAACCAGCTCCAATTATGCACAGGGGTCTGGCTGGAAACACGCATCCTGCCCAGCTCTGCACCCCCCCTCCAGCTCCCACCCTTTTTTCCAGGCTAAGCATTTGTCCAAGCACGTGTTGCCCAGATGAATGTGCAAATTCCTCCCTCTCCTCCCCACTGCTTCTATCAATTGATGCTCATCAAATATTGTTCAAAAAAAAGGAAGAAAACCCACAGATGTCCAGCCAGCAGCACCCACCTCCCACCCCCCCCCAGACAGATGATGGTCCAGAGGACTGAAATCCAACTTAAATCCCACTGTGTGAGAAGAGCAGCACAGACAGAGGTGCTGCTGATGCCTTCTCTTGGCCTGGAGGGCAGCTGGAGAAACCCACAGCAGTGCCTGCTCCCTGGGGCTGTGGGAAAAGAGGGGACTGGAGGAGGTCTTCTAGATGTCAAAATCTACAAGTGAAAATCTTCACCCCAGATGGGAAAGGGGAGGAAGAAGTGCCTTGCAGGAAGAGGAAAGGGCTCGTTAGTGGGTCATGGGGTGGCTTAGCCTTCGTCCTGCTAGCAGAGGTGCTCAGCCCAGACAGGAGAATCTCCAGTTCACCTTTTAAATACTAACCTGTCCTTTGAGGTGTGAATACTTCCCAGTGAGTTTGAGGCAGGTTCGGTGTTTGCAGTCACCACTGCCTGCTCCATGGTAGGCAAATAAAGTCAAAGGAGGGACATGGGGAAAGCCCCTCTGCAAAATCCCTACTGGGCAGGCGGCTACAGAATCAGGAGGACAACTTGGAACAAGCTGCTGAGAGCAGGAACAGGACAGGAGTGATGGGGGACGAGTCCGAGAATGATGTGAGGGCAAAGAATGAGATCTAGCAGCTTTCTTTAGATCCTCAGGATTTCCACACGGTAACCAAACGCATGCGGCTACCCTGGCTTCCCCAGGAAGGCTGCGTGCCAGCAGCAGCCACTGACCCAGCAGTATTTGAATCAGAGACATTACAGGCATGCCGTTTCTATCTGCGCCGTTTCCCTATCTCCAGGGCAACTGCCTTCAGCAACTGTTTACCGGGAGGAGAAAAAGCCAAGTTTGGGAGTTGATTTAAACATGACCAAAGGCTGGATTTCAGAGATCCACCCCGGGAGTCTGCACCTCTCCCTGCTCCTCCCAAATTGCTGGGGTTAGAGGGGAGACAAGGAGATCTGCACCGATCCAGGAACTTGCCTCCAGCCAGGATCATATCGTCACAGAACAATCGCTTTGGCAGAATCTCCCTTAAGTGAGTGCTAAGTATCTGCTAACTGCTGTACCAAAATTGAAATAATCCTCCTTTATAAAGTCTATTATTTGCTGGAAAGCAGAACATCCAACACCAGCGGTGGGTGAATCAGAAACAAACCCTTCTAGTCAGAGTTACACGATATCTTTGATTGCTTCAGCCACCTTAATAAACTGATTATGGCACCCAGGTGACGTTGGCCACCCACCCAAACATACAGGCCTGGCAGAGATCTCACTCCAGTTCCAGGAGCCCTGACACAGCTGCCTCTTCCCAGCAGTTTTAGGAGAAGAGTGAGAGTCTGGGACAAGAAAACATGATTTATTTTCTTGTGCTGGAGCAGAAAAAAGCACCTCTCCCACCACCCCCCACCACGAAGTCCTGATCTCCCTTCAGATCCCACAAGAGTTTTCCTGGTGGCCTCAACTGCACAGCTACAGACAGACCAGCACGCTTCAAAGTGAGCAAATACTCCCACTGTCCTTAAAAAATACCTCTGGCTACAAAAGGAAGGACAACTCTATACCAGGCCCCCCTGGGGAAAGGCAGCACGGGGGTCCACATCACCAGTAGGAAAATTAGGGTTGAAGGTTTCCCTCCTCCTGGCCAAGAGGAGAAGGCAGAGAGTAGAATGACTGCCAGGCACCAGGGAGTCTCCATCTCCAGGGATGGAGCTTGCTCTGCGGTAAAAGAACATGCAGCATGACAGGTGCCCAACCTCAGGTCCCATTTCACAAAATCACTGACCTCTGCACCCCCCCCTGCACTCTCCATGCCCCGACCAACCCACCAGAGAACAAGGGAACATCCTCAGCGCCGCTTCCCTCCACGGCCGCCCCCATCCCTCGCTAATCCACAAGAGTTACCCAAGGCCAGGGGTACGGTGAGGATTAGTTAATGTTTGTGCAGTTTTTCCCAGATAAAAGCTACATGAGATCTCAGCATTTATTATTGATGCACTGGTCAACGGTGCGAGGCCGTGCGTATGTGGGGGGGGAGGAAAGAATTCCTTCCCGAACCCTGCGGCGATCACTTTACAAGCCAAAGCAGGGGATTGTGTTACAGCCTGAAAGCCCTGAAAACCAGCCTGGACCTTCACCCATCCAAATAAAAATACAACCTCAAGTGAGGATAGAGTTGGTAGCACTGCTGGCAGAGCCTGGGTGATCCCTGCTCCTGGCCCGGAGCACTCTGACCTTCAGGATAGGAGGGATCAGTGCTCACTGCATCGGGCAGCTCTAGCCCTAGGCTTCCAGCTGCCCTCCCCAACACGCAGTGGGTCCGCAGGCACCCTCCTGCGGGCACCCTACCTGTCCCTTTCCCCACCAGCGTGTACTGGAGGCAGCGGGGATTAGGAAGCGTTTCCCAGTGCCAATCCCAGCTTTACTACCGACCGGCTGCGTGACCTTGGGCAGGTCATTTCACCTTCACGGCTCTTCCCCCGCTGGCACGAACGCACGTAAAGTCCTTTCCTGTGCCTGCGACCCACCACACCATGGCCCCATGGGGCTCTGCATTCCGGGCTCCCCATCGGCATCGGGGAGGGTTCAGCATTCCCAGTTCACAGACTGGGAAGACGAAGCCGTTCACACCTCTCCATGCTTAAGGTCAGGTTGGGGAGACACCGGCCAAGCTAAGAATAGACCCAGGAGCCCCGTCCCAACCAGCTGCTCTTGGGCAGAGGATCCATTTTGTGTCTCGATGTGTTATTTTAACCATTTCCAGGAACTACGGCAAAGCTCGGCTCCGCAAGTGGCCACACTCCCACCAGGACTCACCTCGAGCCCCAGAGAGGACACCCCCCCAAAATCAACCCCACAAATCCCCATCCACCACGATAGCAGGAACCCCCCCAGGTCCTTCCTTCACCCCTTCCACCACAGCCAGACCCTGCACGCCTACAGGCGGGTGAGATCAAGCCCGAGCCACCATCGGGGTGTGCATCCACGCGCCTCGTGATTAGCGTTACACAACCCAGCCTCGTTAGCGGAGGCCCGGGCAACGCGGGCGAGTTACCTGAGCACCGTGACGCTTCCCCTCTTCACGGGCAGGAAAAGAACGGGCTCCGAGACCCTGATGGGTTTGAACTGGAATTTACACCCGAAGCAGAGCGCCGAGTCGCTGAAGAAGGAGACGGAGACGATGGGCCTCTCGAAGATATGGATGGGGTCCACGTGGGAGACAATGCAGCCCCCAGGCTGGTAGTCGTTGATGACGGCACTGTTCACAAAGCCCTCGGGAATCACCCGGTGTTCCACCAGCTTCCTGATCACCAGGTCGTGCACCCACTCAGGGATGGCATCCACCTCCCCCCGTGGGTACAGGCGCTCCTGGCCGGGGCCTCGTCTCTGTAGCTGAGACCCGTAGGTGTAGCCCTCCCCAAAAAAATACTTGTTCCGCAGTGGCGCCCGATCAACCGTGTGCTCCTTATAGAGCCCCTTCTCCGCCCGGGACACCACGTCCTCGATCCGAGCCTCGATCTTGGCGCACTCCTCGGCGCTGAAGAGGCGAAGCTGACGGATACCGCTCTTGACTTTGCGAGCTTCTTCCTCCTCTTTCTGCTCCTCGTAGTCGCTGGGCTCGGAGCCGGAGTCCTCCTGGTGCCGCCGCTTGCGATCGTAGGGGGGTTCGGGGGGTTCCCGTGGGAGGCTACCGCCGCCACCGCCTTTGTGGCCATCCCGGTAGGGCATCATGGACTTGAGCTTCTCCCGCAGGTCCGTGTAGCCGCTGCCGGCCATAGTGCGTCCGCAGCCCCCCGCGCCTCTATCGATCCCGGTGCTGCAGGCGGCGGCGGGCGGCGGCGGCGGGGGACGCGCAGCTGCTATTCATGGCACCCGCCGCCCTGCTGGAAGAGTCCCGGAGGAACGGCGAGGTGAGGACGGGACACCCACCCACCCACCGCGAGCGACCGGGCCGTGCCCAGCCTCCCACTACCCCCGGGGAGATGGGACCACCCTCCCGGTGGGCACCCGCCCCCTCCCTCGGGCAAGGGCTGGCCCAGAGGACGCCACACTCACGGTTTGGCCCGGGGCGGGCGCGGACAATGCTGCCGGTGCCGGCGGCGGCGCTCACGCGGCGGCCGGGCCTGGCACATGCCCAGCGGCGGCCCCGGCACGGCGCGGCGCCCTGCCCGCTCCCACCGCCGTCACGCTGCCCATGGCGGGGGGGGGGAGAGGCGCGGAGGGGGGAAGCCGGGCTGGACCGGAGTGGGGGGCGGCAGCGGTGACCGGGGGGGTCTGGCGAGGCCCTTCCCGCGGCGCGCTACGTCACCAGGAGCCAGCCCGACATCCCGGATCGCCGCGGGGCCGTCCGCCGCACCCGCCCCGCCCCACCGCGCACGCGCCCCTCCACCACCCCCCCCTCCCGGTCCCGCCCCTCGTACGCACTTACGGCGACGCGGCAGCCCCGCCCCGCCCGGCCGCCGCCACCTCCGCCCTCGCCTCACGCCGTAACGGGTACCGGCAGCACCGCGACGCCCCGCCCCGCCTCCCGGCTCGGCGCTGATTGGCTAGGGGGCGGGCGCGAGCGGCGCGAGCCGGCGGCTGATTGGGCGGCGCGAGGGGGCCTAACGGTGCCGTGAGGCGTTGGGGTGTCCGCAGAGGTGCCTGCGGGCGCGCGGGGGCGGCGCGCTACCGCCCCCTGGCGGGCGGGAGGAGCGGCACAGACGGCCGGAGGTCACCCGGGGTCCCGCACCCCAGCAGCGGGCACCTCCCGAGGCTGCCGGCGGGGAGGCGGGGGGGAAAGGGACGCACAGGGCTGGGGGAAGCTGAGGCATGGGGACGTGGGGAAACTGAGGCACGGGGATGGGGGAAACTGAGGCACGGGGGGCAGGAGCCCCTCCACAGCGGCGAGCACAGCACAAAACCATTGACACGGAGTCGGGCTGGGCGCACGGGCGTGTATAAACCCTGGAGTGACAGTGAGGTGTGAGGAGCGCAGAGGGGACAGGGGACAGCAGCCAGCGGCTGGGCTGGGGACACCCCAGGGTTGATGCATCCCCTGTCCCCCGTGGCGGGGGGGTCCATGGCGGGCTCAGAGCAGGGTGATCTCGCTGGGCGGCAGCGTCAGCCTCTTCTCCCGGGCTCCCAGCAGCCTCTCCATGTGCGCCGCCACCACACGGCACAGCTCCAGGCCCTGCCGAGGGGGACACACCGTGGGTGGCCATGCCACCGTCGCCATGACAACCCTATCATAGCCCCCCCCCCGGATCCCCCTCTACCTGCTCCAGCTGCAGCTGGGTGATGCCCTGCGCCAGGAGGTCCCCCAGCGTGATCTCCACGTAGGGGTAGCTGGATCCCGCTGTCGGCCGCTGCGTCCGTGTCGACTGGATCTCCTTCAGTGAGAACTTGGCGATGGGCTCCTGTGGGGGACACGGGGTGGCCCATGTGCTCCAGGGACCCTACTGACGGGACCAAGGACTGGAGCGGGTATGGATGGAAGCAGGATGGAGGGTACCAGGGATGCAGCCCCCCTGCACAGGGTGGGCATGGGCAGGTAGACTTGTCCCCTGCACAGAGGGACATCACCCCCCACCTGCCACCACATCTTGCAGTGCCACCTGGCTCTGTCCCTGGCCACATGGTGCCCATGGGACCTCCGTGCCCCCCCCACCTACGTGTGTCTCCTTGCTGAGGAAGTTGAGGCCGTTCTGGTTGACAGCCAGGATGCAGGGTGAGACGATGGCATTGTTGCTGCAGCTCTGGATGTAGAAGAAGGACGAGCCGAACATGGGGTAGGCGCTCAGCAGCCCTGTGGGGCGGAGGTTGGGGTCTCAGTGCCCTCCTGCCTGGGCCCTGAGGTGGCTTGCACCCGCGGGGGCTCTGCCAAGGTTCCCAGCCAGCCCCATAGCTGGGTCAGCTCCCAGAGCCTTGCATCACTTCAGGCTCTGGACCAGGAGCAGGATAGGACCCAGAAGCAGCCAAGGGGACCCACTGCAGCCTGCTGGGAGAGCAGGTGGCTGAGTGTGGGGACTGGGAGCACCCTGCCCTGTCCTGCCCTGCCCTGCCACCATCCTGTCCCCTATGTGCAGCATCCTGCTGGCCGTGCAGCACCCCAGTCTCCATTCAAGGCCAAGGTCAGCCTGTCCCAGACTGCCCATGGAGGAGCCATCCAGCAGCATCACATCCTGGGCAGCATCTCATCTTCATTAGCATCTCATCTTCGTTAGCATCGCACCCCCAGCAGCATCACATCCTCATTAGCATTGCATCCTCATTAGGAGGACACAATCAGCACTGCATCCCCATTACCGTCACCTCCTGGTCCCCATTCTGTGCCCGCTCACCCAGGAACTGTGCCCTGGCCTGGTGGGCGCTGAGTGCCTGGGCTTGCTGCACGTGCTGGGTCACCATTTGGAGCCAGGATTGAGCCTTCAGCAGGCAGAAGAGCTGCGGGGGGACGTAGTCCTGCACCTCCCTCCTGCAGGGAGCTGGAGGTCAGGGCCAGCGCCGCCCAGCGGGTCCCACACCCATCCCACGTGTCCCCCATCCCACGCCGTACGCGGTGGGGAGGCGGTGGCGGTCCTTGGCTCGGTGCTGGAGGGCGGCCAGCTTGGCCATGTGTGGGAAGTGCTGCTCTCCCGGCCTGGCGGGCGGCAGGACGGTGAACAGCCCCTTGAGGTAGTCGGGGAGCACCTGGGAGGGGGACACAGAGCTCAGGGACACAGCTCAGAGACGAGGGATGCTCAGGGAGGGGTCAGAGAGGTGTCCCTGGGGGAGCCTTGTGGGGTGGTCCAACCTGGTTGTAGTGGACAGTGACGTAGAGCTCGTTGTCGAACTTGAGGGGCTGGCTCCAGACCACGCGGCGGCACCAGAAGGTGTAGCCCGTGTCCTGGCGCTCCGTCTCGGTGGCCACATCCAGGACGTACTCCCGGCGGGTCAGCGGCCGCACGCTCTGCCCTGTGCCACCCCAGGAGCCTGAGCGTGGCCACAGCACATGGCACCCACTGGCCAACGCTGTCCCATCCCCACCAGCCCCTCACCTCTGTCGGTCACCACAAAGAGGATGTACTCATCGAAAGCCTCCGCCTGCTGCAGCCCCATCTCACAGCAAAGCTCCTCGATCACATCCAGAGCCACCTGGGCACAGGGACAGGCAGCTGGGACACTGCCACATCCCCCTGCCACGCTCAGAGCTACCAACAGGTCCTGCTCTGGGGCTCATCCCATGCAGCTCCCCAGGGAAGGGATCTCTCTTTCCCAGAGTCCCCAAGCTTGGGGACAGCGAGGGGTGCAGACCCTGCTGCATCCACACCCTCAGGGTGCCCGCAGCTGGGGTGTCACCGCCATCCTGGGGTACACCGAGCCTCTTGTCCCTCCCAACTCACCGAGCACGTCTTGATCTTGAGGTGCCTCTCGATGCCACCGGGCAGGAGGAAGAGCTGGCGCTTGGCGCTGCGTCCAGCCTGCGTGAGGGGGGACACATTGGGGCGCAGGGGGGACCCTTTGCACAGCAAGACCCCAAAGGACACCCCAGATCCCCAGGCTACCCCACAGGGACCATCCCACAGGGATCAGGATGATGTATCTTGCACATCCTGCCCCGGTGAGCCATCGTGCCCCTTGCCCCATGTGCACAGAGCTGTGTCCCCACTGGGGACCCCTGAAAACTCATGGGGCCCCCAAAAAGGACCACGTCCCCCATGCCAGCAAGGGGCCACCAGCTCAGCTGCAGGGCAGGGTCCAGGGGGGATCCCAAGCCCATGGGGAGGATCCTGAACATCCAAGGGGGAACTCAAGCTGGCATCAGCCCTGCCCTGCACCCCACGAGCGCCCACGGGCGCCCGTCCTCACCACCATGGCCTTGAGCTCCATGCTGCTGGGGAAGAGGCTGCGGCCACCGAACTGCAGGGTTTTCCGCAGGTTTTGCTCGCAGGCTTTGGCGATGCCTGGCGGGGACAGGGACCAGGGTGAAGGACGGGGCTGAGCCGCATCTCCGGAGCCACGTGACACCCTTGGGTGTCCTTCGCCGCCATGCACACAGCCCTTACCCTGGAAAGGCAGCTCCGGGTGGCTGCTGGCATCCTGCAGGAAGGCCAGGAGGAAGGGTCTGAGCACCTCGGAGCACTTGTAGTAGGCGGCGAGGATGTAGAGCAGCCTCCAGCCCTTCTGGCAGCTGTCCCTGCCAGCAAGAGCCAGGGCTGAGCTCCCAGGGAGGGGGAGGGTGCCCAGGGAAGGGACACAAGTGTCCCCAGTGCCAGTCTCTGCTGTCCCAGCCAGGATGGACGGCACGGGGTGCAGGGACTCACGGCTTGGCGCTGGTGTTGTTGGTGACCTGCTTGATGATCTGGCAGTACACCTCGTCCTGCAGGACCTCATGCTCCGCGCACAGCTGGGGGACAGGCACAGCTTGCCCTGTGCCTGGGGATGTCCCCAGCAGCCACTCTCCTGCCCAGTCACCCCCAGGACTCACTGCCCTGGTGGGGGATTTACCTTGAGGATGGTGCAGATGGTGTCCAGCTCTGTCTGTCCCCTCAGAGGGTGGTCACCCATGAACTTCATCACAGCTGGGAATGACAAAGCCACACAGTGATGCAGCTCACCCTGTCTTTTTCTTGGGGACACACTCCCCTGGGTGTGGGCAGCAGCCCAGACACACAGGACAGTGGAACCAGAGGAGATAACGCCCCCCCTGGGCCACTCCATCTGCCCACCCCAGTCCTTCCCACCCCCACTCCACAGATGGGGCTGCAGATGGCCGTGGGGCAGGGGGACAGGGTGCTTGTGCCCCCCCACCTACCTTGGAAAGCCTCGGTGGCCAGTTTGCTGATGCCACCATCTATGAATTCGATGAGCGACTCCTGGATGGGGGTCTGGAGGGGAAGAGGGTCAGCTCCCAGGAGCAGCCAGAGGGATGGGGTGGGTGTTGGGGTGGCATTCAGGGAGCTCCGATGTCATCCTGAGGTACCTTGGAGAACGTCAGCATCTCCAGCACATCGGGCACGTCCCTCTTCGCCTTCATGCCACAGGAGTCCCTGGGAGAGGGATGAGGGAATGTGTAGGCATGGGTGTCCCTCCTGCAGGGTGTCCCCATCCCACCGCCAGGCACTCACGTGGTCCCGTGCCGCGCCGCACGGAAATATTTCCGGGCAAAGGTCAGCATGGGGCAGGTCCCTGTGCTGGCCCTGAGCTGCTCGCTGCCATCTCCCTCCGGACCCTCCGCAAAGGCGGTGCTGGCAGGGGACACCTGTGGAGTGGGACGGTGGGCAAAGGGCACTGCTGGCACTGCACCGGTGACAGCCCCGGACCAGCACCCACCTCAGTTTTCCGGTCCAGCTCTTGTGCCACGGTGGTAGAGGCCACGGCCACGGCCACGGCCGCCGACGCTGCCACCTTGCCCTGCTTGTCCCTGGGCTCCTCTTTCCTCTCCGCCGGCAAATGGACGAAGTCGGGGGCCGCGACGGGCTGGACGTACTCGGCGGGGAAGAGCCCTGACCTGCCGTGGACGGCCCCGAACTTCCACCCTGCGCCGGGCAGATGGTGGGGATGGTCCTGGGCTGGTGGCAGCTCCAGGGGTCACCCCCAGAAAAGCGTCCTGCCCCCTGCACTTTCAGGTGGTCTGTCTGCGGGGTTTGGCTGGAAATGGCTGCAGTTTGGCACTGCTCGAGCAGAAGCCACCAAGCCCATCGCCTGCAGGGACATGGGGCAGCACCCAGTGCCACCCAGAGTGGGATCTGCAGGGGAGCATCCCCCTGCGTGGGGTCCATGCCAAAAAGAGCCCAAACCATGCAGCTGTGGGGTGACAGAGGCAGGATCCTGCCCCGTGCCCCAGCCCCAGGAGGGGACATGGCTCAGGGCAGTGTACACACACCAGGGACACGCACGGGGACAGCATGGCACCCACCAAAATCCTGGGTGCCCGTCTTCAGCTCCTCCAGGTACATCACCTTCTTGCGGACCACACAGCCATAGTAGTGGTCTGCAGGGACATCATGGGGACACGGAGTGTCACAGGATGTGAGGCCAGGGCATGGCCACCACCAGGGATGGTGAAGCCATCAGTCCTGCTGCCTGCATGTCCCCCGTTTCGGCACGAGGGGGTCACTCACCTCTCTCGGGGTGCTCCAGCGGCTGGAGGTGGATGATGTCCCCTTTGTGGAAGCTGAGCTGGCTCCCGATCTCTGGGCTGTAGTTCCTCACGGCCACCACGTACTGGGAGTCCTGGGCACAGGGGGGGCTGGCACAGCCCATGCACACAGGCACACCCACACACCCCCACATCCCACCCAGCACAGGGGCTTCAAGCACCCATAGTCACAGGACCACCTCAGGGTGCCCCTGCAAGCCCCCCCCAGGCATGGTCCCATTTGCAGGGTGCCCTCCACTGCCCACCCCAGCCCCAAAACCAGGCACACAGGCAGGGTCCAGCCCCCAGGACATGCCCTCAGCTGCCCCCCTGGGCATCCCCCCACCTTCCTGAGCTCCGTGATGAAGTGGTCAACCATGGCCTTGACCTGGGGGGCTTTGGGGGAGAAGAGGATGAGCTTCTCGCTGCGCAGGTTGAACTCCAGCATGTTCCTGGACGGGGTGGTGACGAAGAGCACGTCGGCGTAGCTGGGGCAGGGCAAGGGGAGGCTGAAACACCCAGCACCCACAGCACCCATCCCACCCCGACCACCCAGGCTCCTTGCCCCTACCTGTACGTCCGCAGCACCCGCAGCTGCTCCCCGGGGACATTGGTGCCCTTCACCAGCCGCAGGAGCTTGACACTGGTGTGGGACACGGCCAGGATCTGCACGCCTGTCCCCACGCTGCCCTGTAGGCCAGGAGACCACCTCAGTCAGGGGTGTGGGGCTGCAGTGTCCCCTGCCACCCACCCCATGGCAGGAACCTCACCGTGGCGGGGAAGAGACGTGAGAAATACACCTCACAGCCATCCCGGGCTGCAGCGATGATCTCCCTCTTGACGCTCTCGGTGGCCACAGGGCTGAAGGAGTCCAGTTTGTTTTCAGCTGCGGGGAGAAATACCCCGGGGTGAGCATCCCCCCCTCCCTGGGGAGGATCCAGACACAGGGCTCACAGCCAGAGCAGGGATGCTCATCCCCTTCCCAAGCCTGGCAGAGATAAGTGTCCCCCCCTGAGCACCCCTTAATGCAGCAAGCCTGGCTGAGACCTGACACAACTCATGACTTTGTAGAGCACAGGGGGCTCGTTGCATTTGGAGGTAAAAACACCCCGGCTTTAAGCAGAGCTGGTTGTGGCTTGGAGATGCCCGGGAAATGAGGGTGGGCACCGGAGTAGCTGGGTGTGAGCCCCCCAGGTTTGAGCCCCCCAGGGATGAGCCCCCCAGGTTTGAGCCCCCCCAGCCCAGCAGCAGGAGGACATGGGGGTGGGGTGACATTACCAAAGAGGGATTTCAAGCGGAGCCGCTCCTCCTGGCTGATCCGGATGCAGGTGTCGGAGAGTGTGTCGTTGAAGATCTGGGGAAGGGGGTGAGGAGCAGTGTGCACCCCAGCCCCTCTGCCCTTTGCAGCCCCCCCCAGCTCAGGGCAGCAAGGGGATACCCCATCTCCCAGGGGACTGCTGGGGGGCTTTGGGGACAGCTCAGTGCCTCACCTGCCGGAAGATGAGGTCGAGCAGCAGCGGGTTGTTGATGCTGTCCTTGGGGTAGAAAACCTGCGGGGAGGGAGACCAGCACAGAGCCTGGGGCTCAGTGAAAAGCCCCCCTTACCCCCGCAGAGCTTTGACACCAGCCTGTCCCCATCGTGTGTCCCCCCTCACACCTCCTTGCGGATGTATATTTTCCAGGGCACGTTGTGGTAGGTGTAGAAGTCCTCGCTGCAGCTCCGGTGCAGTTGGGTCTGGACCTGCTGCCCCTCGGATGGGAGCTCCCGTGAGATGGAGACTGAGAAGGGATGGAAAGCCCTGCACATCCCTGGGGGGCACCACCAGCAGCCCCTCTCTGCCCGGGGAAACTGAGGCATGGGGGCCAGCTGTGGGGCAGGGAGGGTTTAGCGGGGCACAGAGGTTATCCTGTGAGGAAGCTGCAGAGCTGGATCCATGCCCGGCATCACCCAGTGCCACTGGGGAGGACGAGGTGCCCCATTCCGCCCTGGCCCCCCCAGTGCCATGGTTCTGCGCTGCACTACCTGGGGGCTGGGTGGCCACCAGTCGCCCCGTCGGTGCTCGCAGCTGGTACCTGCCACTGGTGACCGGCTTCACCGTGGCCACAGCCCCCTTGGGCCCCTATGAGGCAGAGAGCGGGCTGCGGTTGGGGTGGTGGCTCCCCCAGCCTGGCACGGGGGACACTGGGGGGGCTGCATCCCTACCACAGCCTCCGGCACCCGGGCTGCCGAGAGCTGCTCCTTCAGGATCTGCATGGCTTCCTCATGGGGGTCCAGCTTCTTCCCAAAGAGCTTGCTGCAGAGACAGCACCCCACATCCCCTGCACCCCAGCATCACCTGCACCCCAGCATCGCCTGCATCCCAGCATCACCTGCACCCCCACATCTCCTGCACCCCAGCATCGCCTGCATCCCAGCATCACCTGCATCCCAGCATCAGGGCTGGCACGTGCATCCACAGGCAAGAGAAGCCCACAGCTCATCTGGGGGTCGGGGTGGGTACCTGGGGGGCTGGGAGCCACGCGGGGCCGGCTGGCACTGCCGGATGATGTTCCGGATGTCGTGCGTGGGCCGTGGGAAGTGCTCCGAGTTGAGCCGGGAATGCTGCACTGGCTCGCCCGGCCACCGCTGACCCATGGGTGCTGTGGGACCAAGCACATGGCTTGTGGGGGGGCCTGGCTCAGTGGCACAAGCCCCCAATTGCCACCCCATTGCACTGGGACCCCTTACTGGCTTTCTGCAAGTAGGGCCGGGGCTGGGGGGCATGGGCTGGCATCCCCTCCACTGCTCTGCCCTGCAAGGGACACCACAATGTGAGCGTCCAGCACCCCCCAGGTGCCCCCATCCCCAGGGTGAGCTGCCCAGCAGCAGCCCCCCAAGCCCCACCCCACTGACCGGGGGTCCAGGCAGCTGGTTGGCATCTGCCTGGCGCTGTGGGGACAGGGCTGGCTCCGTGCCTGTGATGGCAAAGGGGGAGAGCTCAGTTGGTCTGTCCTGCAGCCCCATACCAGGGATGTCCCCACACCAGGGACCAGGGACCAGGTGGGGAAATTGAGGCAGGGAGCTGGGTCGGGATGCAGGAGCAATCGGGGCACTCACCCCTCAGTTGACGTGTCTCCATGGGCATGGGGGGTCCGGTCTGCTCATCACTGCCACCACTGTCCCCCCCTCCCACGCCACCTCCTCCCTTCATCCTCTGCAAGATGGCAGCCGGCTTCTCCAGCTCCTGGGGTGCAGGTGTGAGGGGACAGAGGCTGATTTACCTGCACCCCCAAAATGCTGTACTCCCTCTGCCTCAGGCAGGGGGACGCCCCTCACCCCATTGCCGTAGGAGAGCACAGGGTCGAAGAGGCTGTCCAGGTACCGGTCCAGACCCTTCTGGTTGCGTGGCTCCCCAAATTCCCCGTCTGCTGGGGATGAGGAGGGATGAGCCACTGGTGGCAGGGCTTCACCAGCAGGGAGGGGTTCACCAGCACAGCCCCCCAAGGGGCTGGGGGGTGATGATGCCCTACCATGGGGGTGGTACGCCTCTGTGGATGGCAGCGTGGGGGCTTTCACAGCTGGGGGAGGAGGCACTTCATCCAAATCCAAGCCATGTCCCAGCACCCTGTGGAGAGGGAGGATGCACCCACTGGGTGCCAGTTCTGCCCCCCAGGACCATGTCCCACCCCTCTGCCGGCGCCCATCCAGCCTGGTGCTGGTGTTTATCCCCCAGTGGGGAACCCATCCCTGCCCGGGTACCTACGCCCGGGTGTCCCCGCCGTGGCTCTCAGCCCCCTCCCATGCGATGAGGAAGCAGGACTTCTGTCTGGGGAAACCCCGGAGCAGCTCAAGGTCGGAGACGAGGTCCAGGACATAATCATGGCCAGCCAGCTCGGCCCACTGGGCACCCGCCTTCATGGCCACGGACCAGCCACGCCAGCCCTCTGCCAGCCCCCTGCCAACAGCAGGATGCTGGGTACGGGCACAAACTGCCAGCAGTGCCCTGGTTCCATGGGGACACCGTGCCCACCAGCTGGGCATCCTGGCTGCCAGAACCTGGGGTCACCCAAAATGGCCCCAGGGTGATGCTGTGCCCCATGCTCGCCCTGCTGGGAGGGGGGGGTGCCAAGCTGGTGTGTACCTGTGCTTCAGGACGTCCCCTGCCAGGTCCTCGCCCGTGCTCCAGGAGTGGACAGGGCAGGAGAACTGGTCGCCTGGGGAGGGATGGGCGGTGAGCAGGTCCCGCTGGTCCCCTCCTGCCCGTGACGGTGGCAGGGTGGTCAAGCTGGGACCAACCCTCACTGCCACCATGTCCCCAGCCCCGCACCACCCCGCACCGTTGAAGCAGTGGAGGTCGAGCGCCATGCTGGCTTGCTGCCGGTTCGCCGTCCACTCCAGCAGCGAGGGCGGGTAGGCACGGGCTACCGTGGCGCCCAGCTGTGACCGTGCCATGGCATGCATCAGCTTGCGCTGGCACACTGGCTTGTAGCCAGCAAAGGCGTAGTCAGAGACAAACCTGTGGGGAAAGGAGGATGCTGCAGGAGGGAGCTGGGCAGCATCTCCAGGTACATGTGCCAGGCTGGCCCAGGGCACCACAGAGGGACTAAGAGCATCCCTGGAGGGATCTGGGCAGCATCCTGGGCACATGGGCCAGGTTGGTGCAAGGGGTTCTGAAGGAACCTGAGCATAATCCCTGGCCACGTGTGCCAGGCTGGCCCTGGAGACCATGGAGAGACCTCAGAGCATCCCCAGCAGGACCTGGGTAGCTTCCCTGGGCACAAGTGCCAGGCTGACTCAAAGGATCCAGCACCAGGACTGGCCAGGACAGTTCCAGGGGAGACCCAGCAGTGTACCCAGGCATATGTGCCAGGCTGTCCCCAAGGGTCCCAGCCAGCCCCCATTCCTGTCCCTGTCCCCAGCCCCGGCTCACTTGAGTAGGTACTTGTCAAAGGCGGTGGAGGGGGGGAAGGCGCTGAGGCAGGCGGCCAGCAGCAGCCAGCCCCGCTCCTCGTTGTTGACGTTGGTGTTACGCCAGACCTGGTTGGCGGCTTGTGCCAGGAGCTCATCCCGCAGCCCTGGCACCGACAGCCCCTTCTGCACGATGTAGTTGCCGAAGAGGGTCTCCTGAGAGCCACCCAGCCCCGGGTCCCCCATGAACCGCAGGATCTGCCATGGAGACAGCGATGTCCTCCCTCTGGCCCCGGACAGGGAGCAGGCAGGGGACCGTGGTGCTGGATCCCACACCATCCCACCTACCAGCTGGAAGAGGCTGAGCGCCTCATGGCACAGCTCCTCGTCCAGCCGGGTGAGGGGGGCTGCCAGGGGGGCCGTCAGCATCCCGAACGCCGGTTCCTGCGGTGACACCCGCACCCATGGCTACCCAGGCCCCAAGGACAGCCCCAGGCCATGGGGGTCCAGCCCCACGGTGCTGAGTATGGCGTTGATGCTGGATGGGGGCTATGGGGCTGCAAAGGGGCTGGGGTGTAGGAAGGGGCCAGCAGCCTCCCAGGTCCCGGGTTGTGCTGGCAGCACCAGAGATGCCAGCACTTCGGTGAGGCTGAGAGCAGGATCCGGCCCCGGCGCTGTCATTTGGGATGCCAGGGGCTGGGAAAAATGGGGGCAAGGAGGAGGAAGGGGACAAAGCAACCGGGGATGGGGCCGGGGTCCCGGGAGCAAAGCGACCTGGTCTCCCGCCCCAGCGTTTCCAGATCCGCCCCGCGTCGGGCGTCCAGGAGGGCTCGGCGGGTCTCTCTCCGATAACCTCAGCGGGGTCCCCCTGGCCTCTGAGGACGACAGGAACCCAGGAGAACGGCAGGATCCGGCCTCTCCCGCACCCCGCGGCATCCCCGGCGCTGAAGCCGAGGCAGAGCCCGGTGGGATGGTGCGGGGAGCCACCGGGCAGAGCCTCCGCGGGGACCCTGAACCTAACCCCTCAGCCACGACCGGGGCGCTGAGGACTCCCCGAAAGCCCACCGGGACAGGCTCCCCGCCACCGGGCCACGGCACCCACCTTACCTGGAAGTGGCCCCGCACGTACTTGGCCATGGGGTAGTCATTGATGTCGAGTGGGAGGGTGAGCTGGGAGTCGGGCTGCAGCGCTGGTGGCGGCACCAGGACCACACAGCCGGCATTCACCTCCCGAGCGGCTACGGCACAGCAGGCAGCTATGGCACGGCCGTGGGGATGGGGACGAGGGGCTGGGAGCGATGCCAGTGGCAGTGAGGGACCCGCTCACCTGCGGCAGCCTCCAGCAGCCCCATCAGCTCAGCTGGGATCTCCAGGTGGGTGACATCCACCACCTCCCTCCTCGTCAGCTCCTGCCAGCGCAGCACAGGGATGCACCCACTTGCCACGCTGCTCCCTGCCCCAGCACCCATGGGTGCCCCATGCATGGGGACGAGGGAGCACATAGCAGGGACAAGAGCACAGCAACACAAGTTGCACGTGCATCACACGTGCTTCCCTCAGTGCTGCACATCCACACTCCGTTACCTGCTTCATCCTCTCCTTCTCATCCTCTGCCCGCCGGCGGGCGTCCTCCTTCTTCTGCAAGCAGAGCAGCCATGCTGAGCCCCCACCAGCATGGAGGGTGACCCAGAGGCAGAGGGACCCCGCTGGGGTGCCATCACCCCCCCCCCCCGCATCCCCAGGCTTTTACCCCAGAGGCACTGCCCATGCCTCACAGGGCATAGAGGAGGTGGTGGGGATGGAGTCTGGGGGGGCTCAGGGTCTGGGAGTGCCACTGTGCCCTCTCCAGACCCACCACTGAACATACAGCAAGGTGGGAGTGGGTGCCTGGGACCCCCCCAGGATGTGCCAGCCCCCACCTCACCTTGAGGTATCGCCGGCGGTTCACGTAGATGTGCACCAGTGATCTGAACTTGATGAGCGTGTGCCGCATGCGCCGGTACCGCTGCCTGGGGGGGGGCATCTGTCACCCTCTGCCACCCACCAGTGCCCACCCACTGCCCCCCCTGAGCCCCCACCTGGCCAGGTATCCCCGTGCCCGGCTCTGCAGGAGGACGATCTTTCGGCGGAGGGAGCGGAAGCGCTTTTTGATGAAGAAGGTGCGAGCGTAGCGCTGGAGCGTGAGCGCGGCCAGGTGATGGGCACGGGCTCGCTTGCTCTCCAGAGCCTGGTACAGCTGCTCCTTCAGGAAGAGCTGGGATGGGGGAGATACCATGAGCCCCCCACCTTGGCCACCCTCCTGGAGGGTGTCACCGGAGCCCAGCCCCCTGCCCAGGGTGGTACCTTGCTGACACCAACGTAGTACATGCTGGGGCTGACGGTGCAGAGGTTCCTCAGCATCTCCACGCAGTTGGCCCCATTGGGAATGACGTTGGACCACATGTCGACGAGGCAGCGGTACCTGGGTGAGCCCACCACACCATCACTGTGTGGGACCCCACTGGGACACTGGCACAGACCCTCCTCATAGTGATGGAGCACCATGCCTGGGAAAGCAGCTTCTCCCAGTGCCATGCACCGCAGCAGGGGCTCCCAGCTCCCGTGGTGGAGGACCCCCAGGCCAAACACTGCCCCCCAAAAACACCCACAAACTTTGTGGTCTCCCCTCACCAGGACAGTGGTACCCAACTGACAGCCCCCAGGCACCTGTCGATGAAGACAAGGAAGGGGATGCGGATGGGGAAGCCTTCCTTGCGGATGCGGATGGTCTCCAGGATCCCCGAGTACCGCAGCTGGCTGCTGACCACGTCAGCCTCAAAGAGCCCCGGCTCCTGGGAGGGGACATGGGGACAACCCTTTGTGGCTGTGGGGGCAGACCCCTGCCCACCATGCACCCCCATGCTGGCCAGGACAAGCAGCATCGGTATCATCGTGGGTGGAAAAGCCCCAGGCTGGCTCTCACCTTCTTGTTGTTGGGTTTGAGGCAGCGCACGAAGAAGGGGTTGCACCTGCATTGGAGAAACCCCATCAGCCATGGGGGACAGGGGACAAAGCCAGTCCAGCCACCTCAGGCTCAGGTCCAGCTGTCACCCTGCTCCTGCCAGCCTGGAGCATGGCCTGGCTGCCCACCCTGCCTGCCCTCACCTTTCCATCTTCTCCACCAGATCCAGCAGCGACTGCTGGAACTGGGCGGCCACGGTGGGGGCTTTGTACCGCCGTGTCCTGGTGCTGCTCCTCCTGACCAGGCTCCTCTGCCGGGCCATCACCTGGGCATGGCCGAAGAAGAGGTTGGCCACCACCTTGGGGAGATGGGAAGGGTGAGGGAGGTGGCTGGGATGGTGCAGCTCTCCTGGCTCCTCTTCCCAGCCCTGCCACTGCCATTTAGCTCAGCCCTGAGCGAGTCACATCCCCTGTTTGTGGTTGGATTCCTGGGATGGGGATGGGGATGGAGATAGGGATGGGGAAGCACAAGAGCAGCCCCCATGCCCGTTTGTGCCAATGCTGGAGGGGTCAAAGCCCAGAGGATCCCATGGGAAGAGGGCACCAGGTAGAGCTGGAGGCATCCTCTACTCCTGGTCCCCCTGGGCTTCACCGCCCATGGGACATGAAAAGGAGGGTGTATGGAAGGGGGATATCCATGCTGGTGTCCCCTCAGCACCACAGAGCCAGCGCCAGGCAGGGCCCTACCTTGGTCCTGCTGCCGATGAAGAGGTCCAGCACATCCTGACGGACCTGGTCATAGTTTTTATCCAAAAACTTGTGAACCTGGCAAAGAGCAAAACCTCACAGTGAGGAGCCCAGTGGCACAGTGAGGGGAGGTGAGGAGCTCCAGGCCAAGGCCATCATGGGTGGGGGGCTGCTCCCAGCCCCCAGCCAGACCTCTTGAGCTGTCCCTCACCCCCTGGTGCAGGATCAACCCCGTAAACCTCCTCTTTAACCCCCCTCAAAACCCCAGCTGGGTGTCCCACTGCCACGCACCTGGTAGGTCACCTTCCCTGCATAGTGTTTGATGGTGAACTCAGGCAGCGGCATCTTCGGCTTCGTGTACAGTGGGTTCATCCCATGGTGGTAGTGACACTTCTGGAGGAACGTGTGGTCGGTGGCCTGGGGACAGACACAGGGGTCAGACATGGCTGGGGTGGTTTGGCAGCCCCAGAGATGCAGGCACAGGGATGGGGATGCCTGGAACACTGGTATGACCCCAGTCCCAGCCCTGCTACTGAGCAGCTGCTGCTCTGTGCCTCAGTTTCCCCATTGGCAGAGAGGGTGCAACCACCCTTTTCTCTTTTATAGGGCAGCTGGGAGGGGTTTTTCAGCAATCCCTACAAAAGCAAGTCCTCCAGGAGAAGTTGCTCTTGTGGCACCAACCTGGGACCTCTCGGTGTCTCCCAGATCATCCAGGACAGCCCAGGAGCAGAGCAGCCCCAGGCCACAGTGATTCCCCAACCCCAGTGACCACCTGGTGCTGCCATCCTCACCACCTCGACACTGGGCAGCCCCTCACCTGTGGGAAGCAGCTCTGGTCATCAAGGATGCGCAGGATGCCGTAGGGCTTCTGGGAGATGAGGTCGATGCAGGGCTGGTTATCGGTGAAGGGGATCTCCTTCCACTCGATCTGCTCCCGGAGGTATTCCTCCTGTGGGACCGGTACTCGGTCAGCCCCACACCCCCAGCCCCACGGCGATGCTCGGCATGGGGCAGAGCCCAGCACCGCTCACTGACCCACCTGCTCCTCCTGGAAGATGATCTTGTTGAAGAAGAACTGCAGGTACTCGTTGGCGTAGTTGATGCACAGTTGCTCGAAGCTGTTGAAGTTGAGGTCCTGCAAGAAGGAAGATCCTGAGCGGTGCCTGAGCCCCCACAGCCCCGGGGGGATGGAGATGGGATGGATCCTGCTCACCTCGAAGCCGTAGATGTCGAGGATGGCGATGGAGAGGGCCTCCTGCCGTGGGTACACCAGCTTGTTGATGCGGTCGGTGAGCCAGCCGAAGAGCAGGGAGTAGAGGGTCTTGGCAATGGCATCCCTGGGGAGGGGGCAGACGGGCAGAGCGCTGGAGCTCTGGCATGGCACAGCATGGCACCACTGTGGCTGGCACCCATTGCAGCCCCACTGCATGGGGCAACCCTTGGGGCTGCAGTTTTAATCACCACAGAGCCTAATCCACACAGGGGGACCCAACCGTCCCCTTTCCCAGCCTGGCATTTCACCTCCCTCCCCATCCCCAGGCACCATACACCCCGTGTGCCCCCACACAGCACAGCCCCCCCTTCCCTCTACCTGGCATCCACAGCGCTTTCAACAGTCAACGGGGTAAAAATCTTTTCCCGCAGCGTTTCCTGGTTGGGACACACAAAACCAATGGTGTGATGGAGCTTTAGCAACACCAGCTGTGGTCCCTGGGGAGCAGGGACACCCCCCTCCCTGCCTGTGACCCCCCCTGCACTCACCGTCACCTTGAAGGTGATGGCTTTCTGCAGGCCCTCGGGGGACACCTGCAGCAGCTCAGCCACCGTCCGGATCTCTGTGGCGCTCACCACCGTGGCGATCTCCTGGCAGTCGGTCTGCGGGACACGGTGAGGCGGTGGGGACACGGTGACCCCCCCACTCTGCCGCATCCTGAGCGGCTTGGCTCCCCCTGGGGTACCTCATATTTTTCGAAGTAGACATTGCCCAGGTGGAGGACGGAGGAGAGGATGCGGAAGATGCTGTTCTGCTCCTCCACGCTGAAGCTCAGCACCTCCATGGTGTTGAGCAGCCGACGGAAATCCTCCGCGTCGTCCTTGCCGGGAATCTCGCAGTTCCCACCCTGGCACGGCCCCCTCAGTGCCATCAGTGGGTCCTGGGGGGCTCTCTGGGGTCCCCAACCCTGCACTGAGCACCCTCCCCATCTGCACACTGAATCCAAGAGGACTCAGGAACCCACCAGCACCCCGGGCTTGGCCAGCCCCCCAAAAAGCGGGCAGCGTGGGGGGTCAGGCAGGGGGCACGCTACCTGGTTCAGGTAGTAGTAGGTCTCGGCGCCCTGCAGGCAGTACCGCTGCCGCTGCTGGGCGGGCAGCCCTGCCAGCATCTCGTAGAAGATGTGGTAATTGCGCTCGCTCTTGGCCTGTGGAGCAGAGGACTGAGCTGGGGAGGGGGCTGATGGGGGGTGGGCAGAGCCCAGGACCCCCTCACCACCCACCTGGAAGACCACACGGGACTTCTCCAGCAGGTACTGCGAGGTTATGGCACCGCAGATCAAGCCACTGCAGGGACAAGAGTGGGCACCCAGTTGGCAAACGGCATGGGCGGGGGCTTTGCTGCCCCCACGGCGCCCACCGCTGTCCTGATGCTGCCCCTGGCACACAGGGGGTCAGTGATGGTCCCCAGGTGCCCTCCACCAGGGATGGGTGGGCAGGGAGAGGTGCCAGCACCCGGGTCCTGAGTGAGGGCTGGAGCTGCTGCACCCAGGGTGATGTTGGGCACCCCCTGTCATGGGGATCAGTGGGGCTGAGCGAGGGTGGGACAGGCTACAGGGACAGGGATGGGGACCAGGAGTGGGGACAGCAGCCCAAATGCTGCCTGTCTTCAGGGGACATCACGTTTCCTGTGCCAAGGCTTGTCCCCAAAAGTGTCCCCATGTGCATCCCACCCCAGAGCTGAGGGGCAGCCCGGCAGCGGGGCTGGGGTTGAGGTTGGGCACCCCTGGGGCAGGGGGGGACACACAGAGAGGGGGGACACACAGAGGGTGGGGGCCAGCTGCACGCGGGCGTTGCTCAGTGTTACTTACTCCTCCAGAAAGATTTCCACAAATTTCCCAAACCTGCTGGAATTATCGTTCCTCACAGTTTTGGCGTTGCCGAAGGATTCCAGCAAGGGGGTCGCCTCCAGTATCTGTTACGGCCATGGGGAGAGCCACAAGGTCAACCCAGTCACCTCAACACACCACGGGTTGTCCCCATGGCTAGGGGACCCCTCTTGTCACCCATGCGACCCCATGCAGACACCCATGGATGCCAACACTCGAGGTGTGCACGGTGAGCGGGTTGCGTGAGGCTGCGGGAGAGCACAAGGACCCCACGCACGTGCATGCACCGCGCTCCAGCTTTCCATCCCCACTGTCCCCCCGCAGCTGGAGTGACGTGGCAGAGATGCCACCATGATGCTCAGTCCCCTTAAACCGTCCCAAGCCCATGTGTGTCCCCCCCGGTACCTCTATCTGCCGCGATCCAGGTGGAAGCGTGAGGATGAGGAGAGAGCAGTGAGGAGGAGGTGGAGGGGAACACAGGGAGGTGGGACAAGGGGACAGGGATGTCCCCAGGGCAGGGCCCTACCTGCGGGGCAGTGCTGCGTTTCTGGCTGATGGCTGCCAGGTAGCGCAGGATCAGCTTGGTGGCTTCGGTCTTCCCTGAGCCGCTCTCCCCACTGAAACACAGAGCGGGGGACAGAGCCAGGGCTGTCACCAGCAGAGCAGGGGGCCAAGGGGATGTCCCCACCCCAAACACACCCAGCACCCCATCCCTGATGGCACCCATTGGCCCTGGGGCAGGCTGGTGGCAGCATCCTGCACCCAGTAATTAGAGCAATGCTGCTTAGGGGACATCTTGGGGACCGCCTGCCAGGGGACAGCTGTATCCCACCTGATGATGATACACTGGTTGTGTTTGGCATCCATCACTTTGGAGTAGGCGACGTTCGCGATGGCAAAGAGGTGCCTGAGGAGGGGGGGAGCAGACGTGGGGGGGGTTGGTGTCACAGGGACCCCCCGCTGCACCCCGAGCATCCCCATGCACGGACACAGCCACTGCAGCACCCTGAGACCAAGGGTCCTCAGAGCCCTGGGACCACCCAGGGGCTGCTGTAGGGTGGGTGACAGCGGGTAGGGGTGGTCCTGTCCCCTCAGGGTGTTTGGGGGCGCCGTGGTACTCACGGCGGGTTCTCGCCCAGCGCTCTGCCTTCGTACTGCAGCACCTGCTCCGTGCCGTAGATGTTGTAGAGCCGGTATGGGTTCACCGACACCAGGATGCTGCCGATGTAGGTCTGCGGGAGAGCGAGGTCTGGGGCTACGAGCGCTCGCAGAGCGATGACACCCCAAAGTCCCCACGCCCAGGGTGTCTGGGGGATGCCACGCACCCCTGAGCTTACATAGATAAGCTGGCGCTCGAACCGCGTCCGGATGTTGCTCAGCACCGCGTTCTCCTGGAGGTCCCTGGCACGGAGCAGATGCTGTGTAAGGGGGTGCCAGGGGGACACAAGATGTCCCTGAGTGTGTCCCCGGCATCCCCAGCCCCAGGAGGCTGGAGCAGACCCCGTGTTGAGATGGGATGGGGAGCAGCAGGGGGTGTGGGGTGCATGGGATGGGGCTGGGTCACGGTGGGTGATGAAGGGGATGGTGACACTCACTCCAGCTGGGTCATGTCCTCCAGCCCGTCCTCCTCCTGCGGCTCCTGGTACCGCACGATGGGCAGGCTGCACAGCGACTGCATCTGCACGAGCAACCCAGCCCGGCTCCGTCACGGCAGGGCTGTGCCAACCCCCTCTGGTCACTGCCACCACCCCAAAAACACCATCTGTGACCCCCAAAACAGGGAACCCACAGCCAGCGATGGCAGAGACCCCAAGCAATCATCCCACAGCCCCGGAGCGGGTCCCCCAGCGCGTGTTGTGTGTCCGGGGAGAGCAGCAGCAATGGAAACGAGGACATGGGGACACCAAGGTGTCCTTGGGGACCATCCCAGGAAAGGCTGTTCCAGGGGAGCCCCAATCCCACTTGCTGTGGGGAGACAGGAGCAGGTGGAGGCAGCTGTGCCACCCCCACCACAACACCCCACGGTTCACCCAAACCCCACGGGGGCTGCAAGGGGTGGGTGATGGAGACCCCGAGGCAGGGTGGCACCACCAGAGGGAAGGGGGCTGTGGTGGGGGCTGAGCTGTGGGGCTGGGGGCTGCTCCCCATGGCCACACACAGAGGTGACAGCAGGCGGGTGACAGGAGGCGGGTGGCACGCAGGAGCCCACGCTGGCCGCCGGCCAGGAAAGCGAACACCCGTCGGGTCAGCGTGCCACAGATCAGGTCTCAGCATTTCCATACGCCAGAGTCAAGTGTCCCCAAGGGGGCCGCGCACGGGGGGGGGACACACGCAATGGGTGATGATCATCCCCCTCCAGCCTGCTCCCTGCAGCAGGACCCCTGCCAGCACCCAGTGCCCCCATAGCCACTTGCCCCCCACCCTGGGTGTGCAAACCCCCCGGCTCTGGTGGCCTCGTGCCCCGGTGAGCCGGCAGCCACCTCAACACACCGCCCCACCCCGAGCCCCTCGGTCTGCTGGCTCGCCCCCCCAGCTCCATCCCACCGCTGGCACCCCCAGGGCTCCCTGCTGCCTTTACCTTGCTGCGCCAGGGCTGCTTGGTGCCCAGGTACCCGTCTGCCCAGGGGTGCCTGTCCCGCCAGCCGCCCACCGGCGAGCGCTGGCTCAGGTATCGGGCGATGTCGGTTCCCCGCTGGCTCGCCCACCGCTGGCCGCGCTGGCTGGGCTGCCGGGGGAGCCCCTGCTCGGCCGTCCAGGCGTCGGGCATCTCCCGCACCCGCACGACGTGCTGCGTGGACCAGTGCTGCTTGTACATGCGGGACGCCCGCCGGAAGGAGCCCAACCTCTGCACCTGCGGCGTCACCACCGCGTAGCGTCCCGCGCCCTCCTCCCCGGCTGCCCCATCGCCCTCGACGGCCTCTGCCAGCCCTGGGGCAGGAGCGCCATGGCGGGGGGTGCCCGGTGAGCCAGGGGCTCGGCCACGGGGGGCCGGGAAAGCGGCGCGACGCTGCGGTGAGGGGCTGCAGTCCCGGCGTGGGGTGGAGGGGAGGGTGGGGTGCCCGGTGTCGGTCCAGCCCCGGCGCCCCGGCGGGGGGCTCGGTGATCTGCGGGTGCTCCCATCCCGCCGGGAGGGGCGTCGGGGTGAGGAGGGCGAGCGGGCAGGCGGTGGGGATGGGGGGGCTTTGGCAGAGGCCATGCTCCCCACAAGCAGTGATGCCAGGGACTGCCCCACGGAGGGGCTGCGGCCCCCCACTTCAGTGGGAGAGGGTCTCGCTGGGGGGGAACGGGCAGCCATCCCAGCAAGGGGCTGCCCAATGCGCTGGATGAAGGTTTTGGGGGGTTCAGGAGCTGGGCTGGGTGGGGGGGGCACCCCAGCGAGACCCCTTGTGGGACCCTGCCAGGGGCGCAGCTCCTCATTCCAGGATGGGCTGGGGGGGCCAAGACGGCGGCTGCCGGGACGGGGGGTGGCTGCGAGGAAAGGGGTCCTCTGCAGTGGCTTCACCGCCTTGGTGGGGGGCTCAGGAAGCCGTGGCCAGGCCTGGGGGAGCGGCAGCCCAGGGGGGTTGCTCCGCCGTGATGGCCTCGGGGAGAGGGGTCTCCCTGATCCCGCCATGGGTACCCCCAAGCGCCTCCCCCCCGGCCCTGGAGAGCGGGGGGCAGGCAGTGGCACGGTGGGGGGCTCAGGGCTGAACCGCTGGATGCCAGACCCAATGGAGGGGGATCGCCGGGGCCCCTCGCCCCGCACACTGCCGGGGCGCTGCCGGGACGGCGGCGGCGGCGATGGGGAGCGTCTGGGTTTGGCGAAGGGGTTACGGAGTGACAGCCACCGCGCAGCCCCCGCCGGCGGGGAGGGGTCCCTGGCCGGAGATGCTCGTGACGGGGGGTCCTGGCCCCCCGAGTGGGCACTGTCTGGCCCTGCCAGCCTGCGGCTGGAGCGTCTGTAGGAGGGTTGGGGCGTGCGGGGGTCCCGAAATCCCCCCGCACCCCGCGGTGGGGGGCTGGGGGGCTGCGAGAGGGAGCGCTGGAGGAACTGCCCCAGTGGGCTCCCGCACGCCCGCGCTGCTGAAACCCGGCGCCCCGGGGATGCCGCGGGGCTGGGGGGTGGCGGCGGTGGCTCGTACTCGTCGTAGTCATCCTCGTCGCGGGAGGTGGGCAGGTGGGGGGACGGCGGGAGGGGAACATCCAGGCGGTCCCTGCCAAAAAGCTTGACCTGGGGCCGGGGGAAGAGCCTGAATTTCCTGTTGAGGGAGAGCTTGGAGGAGAGCGTCTCTCGCATGCCCCGGAGCGAGGAGGCGCTGAGGATGGAGAAGGGATACTCCCCTTCCTCCTCCTCCTCTTCCTCCCACTCCTCTGGCTCCTCAGCCTCGGCGATCTCCTCCAGCCCCAGGGCATAGGGGTTGCAGGAGGACTGGGCGTGCGGTGCCCACCCTGCCTCGCTGTACTGGATGTGATGCTCAGGGTATTCACCTCCTGGGTACCCCCCAGAGAGGGGCTCCCCAAAGTCCTCATAAGGGTCCCCCCCATAGCCAAAGGGCCCTGCCACCTCCTCGCTGTACTCCGGGTCACTGCCATAAGGGTCATAGAGGGCGAGAGGGGACCCACCACCGAACGGCCCCTCATCCTCAAGCTCCGTGTAGCCATAAGGGTGCCCGGGTGGGTCACCCTCTTCCCAACCCCCCCCGTAGAAGCCGTACTCCTCCTCTGCCTCGTAGCCGGGATAGTCACCGTAGGGGGTCGGCACCGCATCCTCAAAGCCGTATCCTGCTGAGTAGGCTGGGGTTTGGATGTAGCCTTCCTCCTCCTCTGCGTAGCCACGCCCGGGGCCGTAAGCTTCATCCTCCTCCTCGGTGTAGCCACGCCGGGAGCCGTAGGCTCCATCCTGCTCCTTGGCATAGCCACGCCGGGAGCCATAAGCTCTGTTCTCCTCCTTGCTGTAGCCACGGCGGGGGCTGTAGCCTCCATCTTCCTTCTTGGCATAGCCACGCCGGGAGCCATAAGCTGCATCCTCCTCTTTGGTGTAGCCGCGGCGAGAGCCATAGGCTCCATCCTCCACCTTGGCGTACCCATGCTGGCGGCCATAAGCTCCATCCTCCTCCTTAGCCCACCCGTAGCGTGGCACCGGCAGCTCCGGAGGCGCGCGCTGGGAGCGCCGCCGCGACGGGTGCCGCACCATGCTGCCGTGCCTCTCCTGGCCGAGCCACGCGGCGCTGGGGACCGACAGCCCGCTGCTGCCAGGAATCCGCTTCATGTTGGCCCGATGCCTGAGGATCTCGTCTTCCGCGGGGAACGGCAGCTTCTTGGCACCGATACGGGAGAGCCAAGCCACGTCGGCTGTCCGGCCACCCCCCGTCAGCCGCCCGCGCCGGGACAGCACCTTCTTGGCCAGCCAGCCTGTGGCAGCGGCCGCCTTGCCCAGCACCTGCGCCCGCGGCTTGAATTTCCTTTCCGGGCGCCGGCGGAAGAGGGATGCGCCATCCTCGGCCGCCTGCCCGCCCCGCCGCAGCAGCAGGAAGGATGGCTTCACCGGCGGGGAGCTGCTGGCCTTCTCCTTCCTCTTCTTGCCCACCTGCTTGAAGCGAACCATCAGGTTGGAGGTGGACTTGAGCACTGCCTTGTTCTTCTTCTTCTTCCTCTTCTTGGTGCCGTGCTTCTGCAGCCCCCAGAAGAAGCGGGACGTGTTCTTGAACTGCCCCTTCTTGGGCCGATGCAGCCCCAGCTTCTTGAAGCCCATAAAGAGCTTCGAGGTGCTGCGGAGGCTCCGCTTCACCCGGGCCTTCGGCGCCACTGCCTCCTCCTCCTCGGCCGGGCTGGGCTCCGACGATGCTTTGGGCTGGCCCTTGGTCCCTGCACCCTTGATCCCCATGCCCTTGGCTCCTTTCTTCTTCTTGGCGTTGTCGGCCGCCAGCCCCATCACCAGTTTGGAGGTGCCCTTCAGGTTCTTCTTGGTTGGTGCAGCATCGCTCTCGCCCTCCTCCTCCGCCGGCTCCAGCTGCACCTTCTTGCCCCGGCCCGGCTTCTTGGCCATCCCCTTGAGCATCCCCTTCTTCTCCTTCTCCTTCCCCTTCTTGGGCTCCTCCACAGCTGACTCCTCTTCCTCCTCCTCCACCACCTCCGTCTCCTCTTTCTCCTCTGCCTTCAGCAACTCCGTGTCCGAGGTTTCCTCCGACTCGCTGGGCGCCTCTTTCTTGCCCTTCTTGCCATCCTTCTCTTTCCCTTTGCCCCCCTTCCCTTTGGCCGCCGCATCCTTTTTGGGGTCCCCCTTCTTGCCACCCATCCCGGCAGTGGCAGTCGCTCATGCTCCAGCCCCGGCGGGGCCCTGCGAGATGATGCCCCGCGCCAGCACGAGGCAGCTCCCAGCACACTGCCTGGCTCCCGACCCCACAGCCTGCCCCAGGGGGGTATTTACCTGCACCCAGTTTCGGTGAGGCACGTGCCTGTGCGTGGCTCCCTTGGGCGCCGGTGGCCCCCCGCTTGGCATGGCGCTGGGGCAGTGGGACGGCGGCCCCGGCACAGCCCGGCGGGAGCTGCCTCCTGCCTCCCGGGCACACGGCGAGTTCGGCAGCGCGGTGCTGGCGGCTGGGTTCCGGCTGTAACCCAACCGCCGGGGCTCGTGGCCGCATGAATAATGTAGGGGATGCGCCGCTCCGGCCCCGAGACTTTTCCGAAGGAGCAGGAAAGGTCCCCATGGTGGGGAGCAACACCCAGGGGGAGGGCACAGAGCACCATCACCACCCCAAAACCAGACCCTGCCACTTCCTCGTGTGTTGGAGCTCCCTGTGGTCTCCCCAGGGAACCAGCCTCTTCCTCCAGCCAGGATGGAGGAGGATGAAGGAGGGATGAGGATGAAGCCCAGGGCCCCGTTTGACACTGAAGCCAAACCACAGCACCAAGAGAGAGGAGACAAGATGGCAGAGCCAAAGGAACCGGGGGCACGGCCAAGGGGAACGCCGCAGCGGAGGAACCCAACAGCACACCAAATCCCACAGCCCCACTGGGAAGCAGAGAGGAGCCAGCAGCCCATGCCATGCCACGCACGTTATGTGTGTGTGCAGGCTGCCACACACAACCGGCGAGGGGGTTTGCGTGTGCCACACGAGTGCCCCATGGCACTGGTGGCAGCGTGTTTGCACACACTGTGTGCAGCACACGCTGTGCTGGCAGCGTGTCTGCCCAGGCGTGGGGTGACCACATCAAATGTTAATGCCAGGGCTGGATTCCTGTGGCTGCAGGTTCATGAAAGTTTAAGCAGCTACGATGGGGACTCGCTGTCCCGCACGGATCACCTGCGGGCAGTGCAGGCAGGACCCCCGTGAGCACCCACTGCACCCCCTCACAGGGGGGGATTTGGGAGAGTCACCTCACAGGAGCCCCACCATAGCCCTGGCATGGTCCACCCATGGTCTGCCATCGCCACCATGCCATGTGGGGACGATGCAGCCTGCCCTGCCCATGGCACTGGCACCTGGCCCGCACCACAGCACCATCCCTCGTCCTGGCACGGAGCAACGCCTGGGCACCACGATGCAGCAGGGAATCACCATGGACATGGACACAGCCCCTTCCTCAGCTGCTGGCAGCAAGTAAAGAGGAAACCAGCTGGTGAGAAGCTGCTGCAGGTCCCCACCTCTGTCCTGCCACGCTCTGTGGTCCCCATTTCCATCCCACAGCCCTTCAGTGGTCCCTACCTCTGTCCCTGCCACCCTTTGCAGAGCCAGGCAGGGCAGAGGAGGGACCCTGGGTGCAAAACCTGGCAGCAAGGGTTTCCCTGGGGTGGCAACAGGGAGCGGGACTCTGTGAGAAGATGTCCAGAGCATCCTCTGACCCCATCACCCCTGAACGGCTCCAGCCAGGGAAAGCCACCTCACCCCAGGGACATAGCCCCTGTCCCACCACCGCAGCCCAGGGCTGGGTACAGAGAGGAGAGGGAGACTTTGGCCACTGGGGTTCTGCTTCGCCCGCCCCACGCGGCTGCCTGGGACTGTACCTTTGGAGCAGAGGCATCAGCGGGGCAGAGCTACCAGGGCAGCAGCTCCGGCGGCTCCAGGCAGGTCTGCGGTCACCGGCCGGCCCCGGGTCCGCTTACAGCCTGTTTCCAGTTACAGCTGGAGTGTGGCCCTGTGCCCTGCTGGCCCCACAGCTGCCATGCCTCATGGGAGCTCTGCATCCCGACCCCACAGAGCCAGCCCAGCTGGCCACACACCTCCTGGCTGCAGCATCTCTCACCAGGTGCCATCCCCTTCCCTACCACCCCATTCTGCACCCACTTGGAAACACCCACGTGCAGGTGGGGCAGCCCCACCACAGCTCTTGCTGCTCCAGCCACAAGCCCCAGGGATGCCGGGAGCACCAGGACAGGCTGGACCCTTCCAGCAATAGGCAGTGTGACAGCAGCGTGGTCCTCCAAGCTCCCAAAGCACCAGGGGGTCTCTCCTCACCCCCCTCAAGCACCCATCACACCTCTGAAGTGACTGCTGATCTCCACCCCTTTCAGTTCCCCTCCTAGGACTGAGGATGGGCACTCAGCATCTCCAGAGTGATGGACACCATGCCCCTGCCTCCCAGCTGGTGCCTGACACCGAGCGCAGCCCCGAGGGAGGCATTACAGGGAGGAGAGAGGCTGGAAGCAGAAACCAGCTGGGCATGAGGTGCCCTGGGCTTAGTGCTGGCGTGCACGTAGGAACGCTGGCTGGGGGCCCCAGAGCCAGGTCACAGCCCCACGTCATCACCTCCTCGAAGCCCAGGAACCCCACAGAGCCTGGCTGTGGGACCAGGCAGCTTTCCCAGGACAAAACATCCCCAAGGAAAAAGGAATGTGGGGAAGGAGGGGTGGTAGGAGCCACGGGGCAGAGGCTCCTGGGGAAGAAGAGGGTGATCAGGGGAGGAAGCTCTGGAGGGCAGTGGGAATGCTGGGGCTGCAGGGAAGGTGTGAGTTGGAAGGTGAGTTGAGGGGTCTAAAGGCAACAAGCAAACAGGCAGGGACAACCAGAGACCAGAGGACACGGTACGCCCCGACCCGAGGAGCCGAGCGCCACGCCGCAGCGCGTGCGTAAGGACCAACACCACACGCAAAGGTCCCTCCCTGGTTGTGACCTCCAAGGGACGTGCCACCCGGCTGGGGGACTCACAGCCACTCACCTGGGGTAGCCTAGCTCGCCCACATGGCACCAGGCTGGCTCGGTGCTGCCCAAAGCCCCCAGCTCTGCTGGTGTCGTGCTCTTGGCCTCGCTCTCTGGTGGGGACCGTCACTCCCCCGGCAGCCACAGGACCATATTTGCTGCGTGGCAGCTGCAGGTTGCTGCTGCCCAATGCATATTTGATGACTGCTATTATTCTCATCTCCACTCATGAGCGGAGGGATGGGAGCTAATCTTCCCTCTGCAGAGAGGGAGCGGCTGGAGGGGCGAGGGGCACCCAGCTCTGGTCCCCATCCTTTCCTTCTCTGGTGACACGGCGGGACAGTCCCACAGCCCCTTCCCTGCCAGGACATAGATCTGTGCCGCTGATCCCAGATGTGAACATGGAATCACAGGGATGTGGAGGTGGATACACACACCCCCCACCTCCTGACACCCCTCTCCAAGGTAAGGCTGGGACTGGGCACAGAGAAGGGCTCTTGACACCCATCATCCTGACACCACCGAACAGCTCTCCTCAGATGAGCAAGGCATCTCCATCTGCCTTCACAAAGAGCCCCAAAGCTCCATCCTCCTCCTCTAGCACTGGACTCCTGCATCACACCAAACTGGGGACCCATTTTCCTGCAGCGATGGAGCCCACGGCACCCCCAAACCCAGGGGCAGTGAGAGCATCCTGCCGCAAGCACTGCAGGAGCCGGGAAAACCTCCTCCTCTTCCCTCCCCTCCCCGTCCCTGCCGTCACGCGGTGGGTATTTATTATGCTGATTCCTCAGAAAGCGAAGGGCTTAACTGCAAATTACAATCAATAGCCCCAATCCCCAAGGGGCAGGTTCATCATTTAGCAGGAGCAACCAGAGGAATTCAAAACTATTTGCCAGCCATAAATCCTCCTCCCCGCAGCCCCCCCAGCCAGCCCCTGCACAATGCACGATGGTTGGCTGGGGTGACCCTTGTCAGGATTTGAAACAATTAAGCTGTCACTGTGGATCGTGACTCTTATATACAGCCCTGAGCAGCGCTTTAAGATGTCAGCGTGATGGGGTGAGGGAAGCTGGCTGAGGCGAGCCCGCTGCAGTAACTGTCTCTCATTGAATTAAATGAATGTATTTGGAGTCAGAGTCTCTTTTTATTACCTCGCAAACGATTCCTGACTAAATTAAATTATAAAAGGAGTGTTCAGCCAATCAAACCTGCTCGATTGCCTGGAACAGGCATTTTACACCCAACACGCCTCGGGCCGTCGCTGTTTCCAGGGCTAGATGGAGGGTGGGTGATGGACTGGAGAGAAGCCGACCCACCCCGCTTCACACGTGGGACGCCGCTGGGCAGCGACGCACGGCCACACTCAGCCAGCAAGGCAGGGACAGGGCAGGACCAGTGCAGCCCTCTGGGATGGGGGTATGATCTTAGAGGTCCCTTCTAGATGATCTTTTGAGGTCCCTTCCAATCCCTAACATTCTGTGATTCTGTGATTCTGTATGGAGCTAACGCAAGCAGAGCTGGCTGAAAGAGCAGAGGAATGGCAGGGGGATGCCTGGGGGGGCAAACCCACAGCTCCTGCCTGCAGCCACATCCCATCCTCTTGGAGAGAAGAAAGCCTTTCTCCAAAAACACCAAGAGCTCAGCACATCTCCCTTTGTCAGCTCCCCCACGGAGCTAACGAGGGGTCTGGCTAATTCCACAAACCTCAGGAGGCTCCGGTGCAATCCTAACACTGCAGTAGATTTCTCCCCTGCCCTTAGGATCTTGATTTCTCAGGATGCAGAGAAACCTTCAGGCAAACCTGCTCCTGCACCGAACTGCAATGGTTGCAGCTTTTCACGTTAGCACAGAACAATTAGGGAAGCTGCCTGGAAGAACCAACGCTGCAATTAAACACCCGCATTTTCAAACACAGCTATAAACTCCCTTGGCAAAAAAAGCCACGCTCGCTAAAAAAAGAAGTTAGCTGCTTCTGGCTTAACTATTTTTACTTCATCCCCATTCCAAATTTAATCAGGTATCAGATCGTTTTAAACAGGATAAAACACCCAATTTCCTAAGTGAAGAGTAAGGCTAATTAGAGGGGGTTTTAACTATGGCATGCTAAACTAGTCAATTTGAAACCTGAACACAGTGAGGGGCAGGCAGTGACTAACCAGGTAACACTGTGCAATTCAGCCCCACGCAAGCATCATCCCTTTCCCCAGCCCCACACACGACCTGGGGCCCAAGGACAAAGCCCAGTCAGCAGCTCTGGCTGCCTGTTTCCGAGTTTGGAGCGAAAAAGCCCAAAGCTAAGGGACGAAATGAAACCAAAAGAACTCTTTTGTGTGGGCAACTCTGCCCCATGCAACCTTCAGAGGAAATTTAAAGGGTGAGTTAATGTGCTGGAACGGCTTCCCACCCAATCCACAGCCAGCTCGGGCGTGATGCGGCTGATGGGGAGCTCGTTCTCTGGTGGCAGTCGGGATCTGCTCTGCACTCCAGCTGTGAACAAAGCCAGGAAGAGGGAAGGGAACTTACAGAGTTCAAAGTCACCTTCTTAGCTTGGGTATTGTGTATAATAGCTATTTATTCCCCATCACACCTCATCAAGCTCCCTTCAGCCTCAGAGCCCTCTTGCAGCCGCTTCACCATCTATTCCCTCCTGCAACAGCATCAAGGATTCCTCAGGCAGGTGAAGGTAAAAAAAGAGAGTTAAAAACCACACCAAACCTTCTACCCACTGCAGGAAGACACCTCCAGTTCACATGAAATAGCAACTTTTATTTTCTCAAATAAAATAATCCTTCCATTTCTGCTTGATCAGTTTGTGAGGGACGGGGAGGAACGCGAAGGAGGGGGACGGAGCCCTGCTCAGACAAGTTTGGGATCAGACCTGTCCTCACAGGTAAGGATCCACATCAGACCAAATCCTTTTTCAATGGAAGAAAATAAAAGCTATTGGCAACTCTTGATCCCAGAAGGAAAGAGCTGTCCTCTATCAGGCACTCTGAATCGTTTAGCATCAGTATTCGATGAAAAAGCACGACTAGAAAAAAATTCTCAGATTTCTGATGAAAAATATCCAGACAAGCGACGTTTAACAGCGCTGGGGTCAACCCCGTGGCATGGGATGGTACTTTGGGTTCAAAAAGCTGTTATTGGAATTTATGGGCATGACTGAAAAAGCATCAGATCCCCAGTAATACTCTTGGGGACTCCCAGGCAGGACAAGAGCAAAGGAGCAAACTCCCAAGACAGCTCCTCGGATGAGGGATATGCCAGAAGTGAATCCTCACTGCAGAGCATGGCTCTTTGATCATACCCTGCTGCAGTTTGGTCAGGTTAATCATTCGTTAACAAGGTTTCATTTCTCACCTCTTGGTACTGGTTGGACCAGGGTGTCCTACAAACCCCACCGCAGAGCTAAGGAGAGGCACAGAACGCCATGTTTTAGTGTTAATTGAAGTGGGACCATTACAAATTCACCAGGGATTGACTCAGATGCAGAGACTGAAGTCTCCAACAACGTGTCCAATGAGCAGGGGAGGGAGAACGTTGTTTCTGTTTCACATCAATGCTTAAATTAAGGGAATGGATATGCAGCAAAGCATCAGCAATGTTCTCTCAGCTCTGGCTTCCCTGTCCCAAAGCACAGGGCCAGATTTGTTCACACAAACCCATCAACTTCCCACTGGTTAAGCAAGCCACTGGTAGGTTAACACATGGACCCACGTGCAAACCCTACGATGGGCAGGGTTGGGGAACTGTCCCCTAGAAGAAATGGCTCCTTTTTTATTTTTAAGAAGTATTAATTTGCCTGAAACGCTGCGAGATGGAAACCCATCTTCCCCATCCTCACCTGCACGTACAGTAGCCTCATTTTCTGCCTTTCCCCAAGAGAAGGAGCTTCACAGAAGCTTTCTCACTTTCTTGGCTGTGGAACACGTCTCCCTTTTTATTTTATTTTTTTAATTATTTTTTTGTTGTTGTTTGTTTTGCTTTTCTGTGGTCAGTTCCAATTCTAGTGATTAAAGACAAATCCAGGCACCAGCAAAGAGGGTTACTTCTTCACAATCTGAATGACATCTTCATGCTCCATCATATGGGTTAAGCCCACTCTTTGAGGGCTGTACTTTGTGCTTGTCCCCTTTAAAGCAAAAGGGGGAGAAGGGTTAGGAGAAAACCATTCAGAGACACCCGAGGACAGGGATGTCATTTGCTGTTAAACACTCACCCACACCAAGGCGTACTTGAACTGGCTGGCTAATGATCTGTGAATCCGATGGCACTGCAAGACAGACAGACAGCACGTGAGGCAGCTCAATGACACCACTTTGCAAACAACTTGCTCAGGAACTAGAAGCAATTCAGGTCTATGTCAGAAATTACACTAGTGACTTTAGGAGCCAGTTAACAGCACTTGAAAGAATACAGAACAGACACACCAGTCCACATAAAATTCCATTTCACTGCTTCCATGTGCTCTTTCACTGGCTGCATTAAGTAATATTTTTTAACCTTTCATAGCAGCTAGGAAAGAAAGCCAAGGCAGATGGAATCAGTGAAGGTAACAAAAAGAGAGGCCTAACTAAACACTGACATATCCTGAGCTTTACAAAGCACAAATCATAGCAGCCTCCAAGAAGAACCTGCCTTCTACAGACAAGGAAACATAAAATATGCAGAGAAATTACCACATGCTCCACAGAAGCCCCTTTGCGTAGAATAATGGCATCTGTAAAGTCTGGTCTCTCTGTGGAGAAGCAAAAGAGGGCGGGAGGGGGGGGGGGGGGGAAAGTATTAGATTTCCATCAAGTGTGTTCCAACATGCTGATAGCATCTCACATTGCCTTGTGCTTACTGCTCCCAAATTCCTCCTCCCGTTACACTCACCAGCTCCCAGACAGAACAGGTATCTGGGTAGGTAAAAGCACCAAACCAGTTCTGTAGACACTCCAGTACCCACAAGTACCATTACCCACGTCACACAGTCAACAGCTTTCTCACAATTCACCTGCTCCATCTCCATTCCAAATACTTGACTTGGGACAAACAGACCCACTCAAGTCAAAACACTCCTGCTCGAGCAAAACCAAACCACTCTGCAGCTTTCTGTAAAATCTCCAAGATTCCACAGCTTAACAAGCTCATGGGAAGCTCTTGAATCTCCTCACATCCACCCAAGTTCAGAGTCACAGCTGTTCACAACCAAACAGCAACAAGTTACAGACGTGCTGCAAGTGAATTGTAAAGCAAAAGGAGGATCAAAGGCACTCCTGAGCCTCAGGAGCACAGGAATCCCCAAACCTCTGACAGCAGGAACAGATCTCTTCTGGGTAGCGATGGGCTGAACAGCTCAGCACAGAGTGGGCATAATAAGGAAGAAAGCTGTGAACTTGCAAACTTTATTTCCTTATATCATCATGCAAAGTCTTAAGGAAATTGAGCTCTTGTAGCACAGAGAGAATAGGATTGTAGCATTATTTGCAGCATTTCCAAGAGACAAAAGACCACTGACAGACAGGTGTCCAAGCCCTGCTGGCAGCCTGTGTGTGTTCAATGAGCAGCAGCCTTTTGTGCCTTTCAAACCAGTTCAGCTAACGGTCACTTACGTCCTCGTTTCTTGGTGTAGATGCAGGTAAGTGCCAGGTATTCCCAGAGCTTCTCCAGCAAGTAGTCCAGGTTCAGCTTCATGCCACAGCTGCAAAACACCAGGAACATCTCCTTGTTTACTGCTGTTGTGATTTAGACATCCAGAAGAACAAGGTGAAACATCTTATTAAAGAGCTAGTGAACAAGGGGAAAAGTCTTTAATGAGGCCAGGAAAGGCAAAACAAAAGGTGAAATAAATAGGGCTTTCAGAAGGGCAAGCAGCTTTGAAGCAGCAAAGCACCAGTCAGATGTATCAGCACTTCTAAGGAAACAAGCTGGACTGGCTTACTCTGGCCTGCAGATAGCGTGGAGAAGCCAAGCAGCCTGTCTGTAAAGGGGAAGGAAGCCTGGGAAAAGCCACACAGCTGCTCTGCTTCTCAGCCCAGCAGCTGCAGGCAGCCCTGGGAGAAGCCCCTTCTTGGGATACAGTGGAAAAAGGGGGATGAAATGGACCACCAGACCACCCAGGCTGGCACATCAGGCTCCTACCTGATTACAACACTGTGGGGTCTCCGAGCAAGGCGATCCACTTCCTCCATAGATATCTGGTCAATCTTGTTATAAACCTAAGTCAAAGGGAAAACAACACACCCTTTAGGTCAATTCAGTAACACTGCAAGGAAATAAACCACGTACACGTAGGTATTACATGGTAACTCCCCTTATAGTGAAATAGTGACCCAGTTGCCATTAAACAGAGCCATTAAGTGACCTCTAGCACAAGGGACCAGCAGTGAAAACCCAAGTGCAGAGCTGGCAGCACAGGAACCCGTGCTGCTCCACGGCTGCCAGCCACAAGAGGGCACAGGAAACACACACAGCACAGCCACAGCCATCAGGCTTACGAAAAGCTCCCTGTTGAGCTGTGCTTTCCACCTCTTAAATCCCAAATCCTTACTGCTTTAGGAACCAGGAAGACCCAGTGTTTCCTTCAGCACAGAGCTGAGCTGCTCCATGCAGCAGAAGGCAGGCTGCTTCCGAGATACTCACGTAAAGGCACGGCATGTAGACCCTGTTGCCTACAATCACGTCGATGAACTCATCAGGGGAACAGTCCTCTCTGAAGAGGACCTCAGCATTGAAGATTTCTGAGGTGAACACTGTCAAGGCCCAAATCCCAACACACCACTGTGAGCCAAGGGCTGAGCTTGCTTGTGAAAGCCTGTTCTCTACCGAGCACACGCCACAGACACAAGGCTGTCCTGCAGCAGGCACCACTTGACTCATGAGCTGCTGATGGCTCCCCTTTTAGGAAAGGATACTATATTCATGCAGGATGAGCTGCACCAGCTTCTCAGAGCACTGAGTCAATGTGACAGTTGAGTTGAAGGAGATACCTCCACCCTTCTTCGGCTGCAGGGATAATAAAACAACTTGAACAGTCTGTAAAATCCACAACCCCTTTCAGTCTGTCCAACAAGAGGGGCAGCACGCAGTGACCTGGGCTTGAGAGGGCAGCCAGACACAAGCTGTGTTTACAGCAGCCCAGGAAACCTCACCTTGAAGTAGATATTTGGTTTGCTTTTGTTGAGCCGGATTCCTACAGATTCCAGTTCTTTCTCCAGCAGGGCCCTGCAGGGACACTGCACATTAGTACCTGGGAGTCTGGGTGACACCCATACCTTTTCTTTTTGACTATCATATTGATGCAGCCTTGCCATAAGCTTTCACCACAACCCAAAAATCACAGCTAATGCAGGACAGAGTCTCTGGTGGATATCTAGGTGGACATTCCCACTTCTGAACAGCCATCCTGTGGGAATGATCCCTCAGCTGAGAAGCCCAAGCTGAGATCTGTAGAGAGCTCTGTTTAGCCAGCATGTTTCAAGTGGAGCACAACCTCCATCTTGCATTCAATAGCTTAAATACCCCAACATGCACAGCACACAGAGGGAGCTGACACGTTTTCTGGGCATGTGGGAATCCCTGAACCTGTCCCACCACCCCCCAGCCCCACGTGCCCAGCAGTCCACACTCACCTCTGTACTTCACCCTTTGTGGCATCCAGCATCATAATAACGACATCTGCTGTCCTGGCCACAGCTATTACCTGCCGACCTCTGCCCTTCCCTGAGAAGAGAGGAGATGGCCACACATCAGGGGCAGAAGCCAGCTACAAGTTCAGTGACAGACTGGGACAGATTGCACAGCTGCTTAAAAGCAAGGAAAAAGATCCTGCAGTGCCATGCTGGCTGTATCCAGCTGCTGGGGGACACTGAGCCAGTGTATCTGGTCCATCCACACTGTCTTTTGTCCAGCACAAGCCCTAACAAATACTCTTTGCTGCTGCTCCAGCACCACAGGTTATAGGAACTAGTGTGTGTAAAGCTGTCTGAGTACAGCTGCATGAGTGGAAATGACATCTCTGCTGGCAGGACAGACATCCCCAGACACATGCCATGGCAGCAGCTCCAGGCAGCAGAGACGGCTTACTCAGAAGAGCTATGTGGGTCTATAGCTCCTCTGCAGAGAGGTTACATACACTTTCTGGTCAAAAAGGAGAGATATCTTATTAATCAGGCCATGATTATCCTCCTCCTCCCAAAAAAAAAAAAAAAGACCATCAGGAGATTTTCTAAAGTTTCCTAAAGCATCTTCTGACACAACCAGCGTATCAGGACAATGACAAAGCAGAGGAACGAAGCCAACACCTCTTCCCAGAATCAGGAGTCATGGGAGGACTGCCACGAACTCGGGAAATTAGTCAAAAGAGGTTACTGTTTAGCTGTAATTTCCCCCTCCGCCTCTCTAGCATCTTTCTTTAGATTTCCTCTGTACCAGAAAACAGATGAGCAAGATAACACTCAGGCAAGAAAGTGAGAAGTGACTGGCTTGCTTTGGCTCCCACCTCCAGAAAAGCATCTTTCTGCTACATATAGAACCTTACGTGGGCTCAGGGAGGAGAATCGTGCCTCACATAAGATCAAGGACTCTAAAATTTGGAAAGCCAATGTGGGAACTATTGGCCCAGGAAACCTGGTAACGTGTGAGACACCCAGGTATGCTACTTGGCAAATCCATTCTACACGAACACAGAGATCATCCAACCTTGTGCTGCTCCCTCGATGATTCCAGGCAGATCCAGCAGCTGAATATTGGCTCCTTTGTACTGAAAGGAAAACAGAAGGACGGAAAGCTGAAAGCTCTGTGCAGGGCACTGGAGCTGCCTCGAAAGCCCCAGGCTTCCCTGTAACAGGGAAGTGCCACCATCTCTCACTGAGATGGATGGGAACTGTTCAGGTGTTGCAGGTCTTACAGTACCAGGAAACAACGGCAGCCTTTAATTCAATGGATCTGCAGGGGCATGAGCTTCCAGGCTGCTGTTGCAGTGAAGTCCTCAGTAAGGGCTTTAACCACTGACTGCAGCTCATGGCTGCGTTACAATATTTGCCTTCGCTTTAACACCAATACGGTTACTTTCATTATTTAACTCCACTTCCAATCCTGACCCAGATTTTCTCATTACTCTTGGACACTTTTCAGTTTCATGCCCTTTATCACTTCCCCTACTGATGGATGCTTAGGCCACCGCTAATAAAACTCCTCGAGGACAGGAGTAGTTGTATTTTCCTTTCCAAATTGATCGCAGTACAGATTGCCTCTTTTAAAGCTTCATTAAAAACAAATCTGTCAAGGTTTCCAGCCATCTGGTCAATGGCGCCAATAGCGGTTATAAAAAATGCAGTTGAGAATTGTCGTGTTGCTCTGGTCAGCGTATGGAACCCTGATCAGGCAGTCAATGCTGAGGAGTTATGAAGCCCAGGGAAGTGCTCAGTCAGCGCTGCAGACCTGATACCGCGAGCACCCAAGACTTCAAGTTTAAAGCAGAAGCCAGCAGGGACCTTTGGATATCACTGCTTCTTAGTGGTAGCACGAGTGGAACTGGTGTGAACAGACATATTTACACGTCTGGGTTTCTTACCACTACTCTACCAAAGGGAGGAGAATCCTACTTACTTCTATGACTCCTGGGATACACGTCAGGGTGGTGAACTCGTAAGACGCAGCTTCACTGGCAGTTGAGGTCATTAAACTCAAAAACGTGGACTGAAATGCAAGAGATCAGCGTCACTAGAGAGATTTAAATGGAAGCACCGGTAAATGTTCAGCAAAACATGTGACACCAAAGTGTTACTCAGCTTTTAGAAGTCGTGTTGTGGCTGTTCCAGGCACAGGGACTGCAGCAGTGATGGGACAGCCAGTGCTTTCGCTGAGTAAAGGTAAATCCTGTACTCTCACCTATTTTCCCAGCAGTGCTGTGGCTGGGCAAGACCGAATTTCAGGCTGTCACCACAGCGAGATGACACAGAGTGTTCTCTAGCCTTAAATTTCAGCTCCCAGCATATAATAACCTTCTGCTAACTCACAGCAAGAAGGCGAAAGACAAAGAGAAGATGGATTCTGCTTTACAGCCACAAACTGGAAACACACACGCCACGTGGTTAACACAGACACTCACTGACCTTACCCACAGAAGGAAAACCGATCAGTGCCACCCGGGCATCTCCAGATTTCATCACATCAAAGCCTTCTCCTTTAGCGGCCGAGGATTTGGAGGGTTCTAGCAACTGAGCTCTGTATTTTGCAAGCTTTGCTTTCAGCAGGCCGAGGTGGTACTCAGTGGCTGGAATAACACAAATGCAATAAATGGTTGGCAGAAAGTTGCTCATAATTCACTTCTAGAAATAAGAACCTTCCTAAAAAGAACCACTGTGGATCTCGGTCAATATTTGAATCACTGCCACACACAGGAGGTACCCCCAGATGTTCTGTAAGCTGTTGAAATATTGGCCATTGAGAGGAAACCTTCCAGTAACCTGCACAGAAAGTCAGGCTCGAGGGAAATAAGCAGCCAAAAAAATTCCTGGGTAAAAGGAGCAAAGCCAGAGGGAGAGCAGGTACAGGAATGAATGGGTGAATGGATCCAGTTAAGGAGGGGGAGATCACAGGGGAAGCAGCTGCTCCCAGGCAAGGGCCCTCCTTACACCCCGCCACAGTCAGCACTGCAGAACTGCACGGTTTTTATTCCCCTGCTCTTGTCACATTTTAAAGACATGTTCAACTTGTGGCTGACGTGTGAAAATACTTTATTGACTTATTCTTAGCAAAACACTTGAATTGTCACTGATACAGAAAAAAAGAAGGTGGCTGTTACCTTCTGGAACAGGGAAGGGCAAGAAACCCAGGAGATTACAGGAGTTCGTTTCTCCCTTTTTCCAGAGCGAGGTGCTGCGGGCCTGCTCCGGCAGAACCCCAGGGAGCTCTGCTCACCAGCACCCTCTTTAAGGCATCGAAACACCAGCTTGGGGACCCCACAGCAGACAGCCCCGGGCCCCCTGCACCAGCAGCACTTGGGGCCCTCGGCCCAGCTCTGAGGAGAGCCGGGGTACAACCAGGGCCCCGGCCCACACCTCCTCCGGGCGTGCAGCCCGGGGGTCGCACCCGCACAGGCCAGGAGGAAACAGGGGGGCTGCCCCTCACACACACACCCACCCCCAGCCTCAGGGCTCATCCTCTCCCTATGCCCCAGCCCCCCCCACTCCAAACCCCTCCGTCACCCCGATACAGCCACCTGTACCCCCATACCCCGTCCAGCTTCACAAACCACTCCACATTCCACCTCCCCATGGCCGAGACCATCACCTCTTCTCCCATACTCCCTCCCAGCCCCCCCCGAACCCCTCACACCCCCATAACCCGGCAGCCCCTGTGTCCCTCCAGCCCTTCTCACCCCCCACTCACTTTATTCCCCGTACCGCCCCCCCCCCCCCGGTACCCTCCGGTAACTCAGCCCCCGCTCGCTCCCGGACCCCCCCGCACCGCTCCGAACCTTTGTTCTTCTGCGTGCGGGCGATCTCCTTCTCGATCTCGGAGATCTTCTCCAAGATTCCCATGGCGGGGCCGGCCCGGCCCGGCCCGCTGCCCAGGCCCCGCACGCCGCCCGCCGGAAGTGCCGCGGGTCCGTCCCCGTTCGCGGTCCGGGCCGTGCTGGGGGCAGCGCTGTGCACCCGCCGCGCCGCTCCGGCCGCCCCCCGCGCCCCGCACTCCGCGTTCCGGCCCCGCCACCCTCCGGGCACGGGGTGGGTAACCCAGGGGCTCACCGGGGAAGGCGGCTGGCAGTGCCCGGGAAATGAGGCTAAGGAGGGGGGGTAACACGATGTGCTTACAGGGAAAGGGCTCAGGAAGCAGGGGGGTTTCACAGGGAGCCCCCCACAGCATCCCTTGCCCACTCCTCTAATTAAGGCTGGATCCTTCCTTTGAGGCAATCAGCAGCTTGTTGGGATTCCTGGAGAAACCCTCAAGGCAGGAGATGAAGCACAGCTCCAGCCGGAACGGAGAAACGCTTTGCTGGACAAACAGACACAGACACGGACCCCTTAAATACATTTCAGCTTTAATTTGGAGTCGATGGCCCCGCAGAACCCCTCCTGATCCCCTGCTCTGTGCACCCCTTCAGCAGCCAGCACAGCTAAAAAGAGACATGGCAACGTCCTCCAACACCAAGCACCCCGTTTCTTACCTCCGCACCCCGGTCAGCTCGCTCTCACCGCACCACGACATACAGAACACTTCTCCTTAACTCAGAGAAAATCAAAGTGAAATCTTTAGAGGAGGGAAGCCCTGAAACCTGACAGCCCCCCCAAACCCCTCAGCTCCAGGACCTGCTCTGCACCCGCCACACACGTCCCACGGGGTGCCACCACTCCGGTGGTTTTGGATTCCAGCTGAAATTTGCTTCAGGACGGTGGGAAGGAGACAGGCAGAGAGCAGGACGCTCCTTCCCCACCCTTCTCACAACATACCAAGCCTCAAAAAAACCCTTCAAGAGCGGTTTTGGGGTAGTTACACATATTAAACAACCCCAGCATCCTTCCTAACCCTGACCACTGTGTTAATTCAACTGAACCCTGCCAGAAACCCAAGCGCCACGCTGGCCCTGACAGCCCTGGGGAGCACAGGGAGACCGGCATCACTGCCAACATTGCACAGAGACAGCGAGTGGGGTTCCGTGTGCCCACACAGCACCTGGGAGGAGGCTTTGCCCCCATGCTTGGTCACAGCAGAGCAGTGCCGCTGGCTTTTGCCTCAGGGAAACCCCTCTCCCCACCACCAAAAGGGATGTGCTTCTCCAAGAGGAGCAGAATAAAATGGGAATCCACTTCCCAACTGCTCCACTCGCAGCCGCTCTCCCTCCACACCTCGAATCGCTCTCCCTGTGCCTTCATGCTACCCTGCAAATCTACCCACAACGGCTAAGACAACAGCATGCACTTCCTCCATCACGGTAGGGGTCCTGCCAGGTCTCCCCCCTTCTCCCCTAAGCAGGTCTCTCTCTGTCTGTGCTGGGGAAAAGGATTTGTCCGCGGCGAACAGCACGCACAAGGCGGGCACTTTCCGCATCATCCCTCGAGACCAGCCTGGCCCCTTCTCCGATCACACAAAATCCTGACTTGGAATACAGAAAACAGGCTCACCAAGACCTGAATACTTTCTTGTTAAGGCTTAAACTAGTAATTCAGCTGCTGTGATAAACCAGACACGTTGCTGAAAGGAAGATAATTAAAAAGAAAAGCCAAACCACCCTGGCACTGGGTGGGTGGAGGTTCGCTTCCCTCTCCCAGGCAGCAAACCCATCCTCAACGCCCACCCGGTGAACGCACGACACAAACCTGCTCTAGGGGGTTTAAGAACAGCCAGAAAGACGCAAGCTCAACTCTCACAAAAGCCCCACGGCGGGGGGGACAGTGACATAAAATATACAACCCAAGCCAACTTTTAAAACGCCTTTTAAAATAAAAAACAAAACAAAACAAAACAACAAACCACGCACGCATACACACACGCTTTGGCACGCAAGCCTTAAGTTAGATCACTTGAAACAGTTCCAAGGCAGAGGAGAGCTACGGGGGGGTTTTCTTGTTGGTTTCTGCCTTGTAAAAAGGTATCGAGCGGTGGTGTTGAAGCATGAAGAGCAGAGTACAAAGGCTGAGCAGTCCCAGAGCTGTTCCTGCGACGCTGCTCAACACTCCCGCTCCTGTCCCGAAGCAGTCAGCTGATTACACACACGGATAGAAAAACTAACGCGGACATTCCCGGTTTTCAATGTGAAAACGGTAAAATGTAATTGAGTACTTGTGCATTTGCCAGAGGGTCCTTGGGAAAAGGAACCATAAAAATAATTTTTTTTAATAAAAGTGGTTTTTTTTCTTTTTCCTTTTTTTTTTTTTTTTCCTCCTCCTTTTTTTTACCCTTAACTTAAGTAAAGAGCAAATATACATCTGTAAGCAGAGTTCAGATCCACTTTACTGAGAGCCTGGAAGTCCATACATCAAATTAATTCCCAGTGGCGTATCCAGACACTGGAACAGCTCCCAGCTAGAAAAGGGCTGGCGTTCCTGAAAGATCTGCAGCTCCGGCTAACCTCGTTAGCCAGCACCAAGCAAAGACTCGTTCAAGCCTCATCTGTCTCAGCCAACACTCCCCCAACAGACTCTGCAGCCGAGCAGAGCCTCACACACAGGACCCGGCTCCGGGAGCATCAGAGCTGGCAATCTGGGCAACAAACCTGAGTCCTGGCGATTTCAACCCATATCAGGCTGTAACAAGGAAAATATAAGCACTGAGCTTATATTTTCTTATTACATAGAAGACAGAGCACTGATTCCAGCTACTGAGAAACAGCTTCCAGAGGAGAGCCGGGAAGAACTTCAGTGACAGAGAAACTAGCTGTGCAATAAGAAAGTGCATTTAAAAGTAGCTTAAAACCAGATTAAAGATCAAATCGCCACTCAACAGGAGGGAGAAACAAGCTCCAGCAGCCACGCTCCTTGGGCTGGGTGGGTTAACATTCAGGCTCTCTCTCGCGAGTCCGAGGGGCAGGAGAGAAGCGTGCATTCCCGTGCTCCGACAGGGACACAGTTCTCCTGGCAGGCCATGCTCTCCTGCCCGGTTTGCTTCTGTGCGGTATCAGTTCTGGGCAGCTGTCATCGGAATTCGTAGATAGGAGCGCTGTGCTCAGGAACGTGAGTTAAATTCAATGACTGATACCTGGGAGAGAGGGAAAAGACAGAGAAGGATTACACAGAGCAACAGAACTCCCCTAGCACTAACAGACATCCCGGTGGCTGGGTTCTCTCTTCCTCTTTAGGGTCTCAGAGCCAGGTCTCAGAAGTGTTCAGGCACCCAACACCCACTTACCCCTGGTGCCAGACCCCCTCGAGGACTCAGGCATTGTTCTTCATTTCCATTCCCGTGCCTCTGAGCTACCTGCAGCCAGGCTGTGTTCGGGTGGGCTGGCTGTGGGTTTTGGACACCTTTTGAAGTTCAACAACTTTCATGTTCAAACGGTGTTTGCTACAACTGCAAATTACACTCAGGTCTTTCAAAGCTTAGCTCGAGGGGATGTGTCTGAAAGCCTCCCAGGTACCTTCCCTCCCCCTGAGAGCTTCCAGCCACCCTACAGATTCACTTGCTGTGCGTGACAAGTACCCAAGGCTGCCAGAGGGAAAAAAGAGCTCTGCACAGCTACCTGTCACATTGGCTTTAACAAGAAACCAACCAATTAACTTTGACTGTTCCCAGCAACACCCCAAGGATTGTGGACTACAAAGCACCTGCCTAACAATTTCTGTCTGAAGAAAGCAACAGCCAAGCTGTTGTATGTGAGAAAGCACCAAACTCCCTCTTCAAAGGCCCCTCCAACAACTTCCAAAGGGCCAAGGCATGAAGCCCAAAGCTTGTATCACTGAGAAAAGCACAAATGGAGGGATCAGAACCCTGCACACAAGGCCATGCTATCTCAAACTTGATGGTCCCCATGGGAGGAGAGGAGCAGAAAAGCCCTGCTAGTATTTGGACCAGAGACCAGACACTCCCAAGGCTGAAGAGGAGCAGAAGAGGAGTCACTGCTTGGTTTGAAGAGCCACCCTTCAGTCCACAGGAGGAAGGAATCTTCCTTACCATTCTGAACTCCTATGGTAGTAATAGCCCTCTATAGATGCTGCTGACTTCTGGAAGCAGATGTAATAGAAACCAGCAAAGGAAGCACCACTGATGTCTTTGATAGTGTGATCTGGGACTAGAAACTGTTCCTGCACACAGAACACAGACTGTATTTTAAAATGCTGGTCAAATACCATCCCCCCCCACCCCAATCTGCCCTCCCAAAGTGAATATTGGCACCCATTAACACAAAGGCATTCCTAACTGAGCATTCCCTGTACTTGCAGCAGCCCAGACCAGAGACCAGCATGTTCCTTCACCACCTGCCACTGTGAGCATCTTACAGGGAAGCAGACAACTGAGGACAGAACTGGTTTTAAAGAGTGCACAAGATCAGTTTCAGTTCCACACCTGCCCCCTGCAAACCAGAGGCCAATTGCAAAAATCAGGACTCGGAGCTGCTTGGTTGATGAAGAGAAGGCTCCAGGGAGACCTTACTGCAGCCTTATATATATAAAATATACTTTATATACACACACTTACAGGGTGCTTATGAGAAAGATGGAGAGAGACTTTTTACCAGGGCCTGTAGTGACAGGACAAGGGGTAATAGTTTTAAACAAAAAGGGGGTAGATTTAGATTACATATTAGGAAGGAATTCTTTCCTGTGAGGTGGTGAGACGCTGGCCCAGGTTGCCCAGAGAAGCTCTGGCTGCCCCCTCCCTGGCAGTGTTCAAGGCCAGGTTGGATGGAGCTTGGAGCAACCTGGTCTGGTGGACAATGTCCCTGCCAAGTCTGCACAGGCACCGGAGACACCAATTGTCTCATCCTCCGGAGCATCACCAAGCAAGATTTTCCTGTTGTGTTTTCAGCCATGACTGCAGGCCTTAAGGACACAATCAGCTGGCTAGGCAGGAGTCACACTGGAATTTGCAAGTACGGTGGGTTATGACGTTGGCAGGGTGAGATCTTTCATTAAACCAGCGTGACTGAAAAAAACAACTTTCAAGCACCACAAGCCTCTGTCAGTCACTTGTAAGCAGCTCCTCAGGGAAGGAGACATGCAGAGTTTACCTTCCATCTCATGAAGACATAGTCCCCGTTTTTCAGATCCTCATAATCGAAGTCATCAGAGTTAAATGTTTTTGCATACTGGTAAAAAGCCTGGAACTTCCCCTGAAACAAGAAAAGAAATAGAATGCTTATTCCACGAGCAGAGCTCAGTTGTACCAGTTGCTATTTAGGAGGGAAGAACTGCTACGGAGCAGGATCTCCCCCCACTGTTCTTCCCTCAGAGCAGTGCTAAGCACACACCCCAGGACTAGCACAGGGAAACACCAAGGACTGCCAGACACCCACAACCATATCCAGCCTGGCTGGAGAAACTCCTGCACTTCCAGAGGAAGATATTTTGGTGGAAGCACAATAAATATCAAAGTCTGGCAAATAACAGCAAAGGTCAAGGTACGGAGGCAATGAGCTGGCTGCTGTGGCCCTGATCCAGGGCACGATGGCAGATGTGGACCCCGAGCAGAGGGTACCCAAAAAGGAGAGCTTTCCAGGCCCTTCCGACAGCTTTTGCATGGGCACACGCCGCACCTCACCTCTAAATCAGCTGCTCAGGACTGCATCAGACCCACATCTGCCCCCCAGATTTATTTACCCAGTGTTTACGATCCACATCTTCGTCAGCATCCCACTTGCGCGTTAAGAACGGATGCTTTTTACTGATTATTTCCCCTTCAAAGAAAGTGGTGAGGGTTGGGTACTCCTAGGAGAGACGAACGAGAGGTCAGATTTGTCACCTTGAGACAGAAACTAAAACGCAGAACAAGATGCACACGCTCAGCCACTGTCTGCCATCATGAGGATGGACAGGGAGGGAAGCAGGTAAAGATCTGACTGTCCAGGTCCTGGTTTATTTTCTTTCAGCCACACACCACCACTGGTAGAGTGCCTAAAGCTGACTGCAGGGTCAGATTTGGTTCTGCTCAGACCTTAAGGCACGCCAGATAAGCTTTCCTCATTCCAGACTCCCATTAAGGCCCATCATATTTGCTTGACATGCCAATAACAGCAGACTGAAGCTATTAAACTACTTTGTGTTCAAATTTACTGTACACTCAGTCCCTCCACTTCCTATTTCTGGTGGCAGCTTCTCCCATCCCACCAGGAAAGAGAAAAGCCTTTACACAGCATTGTTTCTTGTTGTTTTGCAGTTACCACTCACCTCTGTAAGGCCTTTAATCTTCAAGTATCCACAGAGATAGGAGTTTTCCATATCCACATGCTAGAAAAGAGTGCAAAGTCCAACCATAAGCATATGTATGAAGGCATCCAACTGATCCAAAGCAGTTTCTAACTTCTTCAAGGCTAATTTCAACTAGTACAGACTGTGCAGGTCACTGCCCAACCTCACACTGGCAGCCCTTCCCCAGGGCTGGGAACCACAGGGAAAAGACCATTTGCAGGTGCCCAGCTCACCTCTGACAGCCCCAACACCCTGCCTGCTTCCAGCTCCATCACACTGCGGCATCACCCTCTGCCCAGAGGTCTCCCATGGGGAGCAAACTCCCTCTTCTCCACCCAGAAGGAAGCAGACTCACAGTTTTCTCCAAGTGAGAGCACCAGCAGCAGAATCACCCACACCCCCAGCCCCCATATTTCCCAGTGAACTGGCGTTCAGGTGAGAGAAGAGTAAAAAGCATCTATTTAACAGAAATAATTCAGGCTAGAGGGAGAAAGCATGGCCCTGAGCTTCACTGTCTCCTTATTTAACAGGCCTGACCCCTGCCTCTCTAACAAGCTACCTGTACTCTTTGCCTCACACACAGCACACCTCAAAGCCTGCTCAGAATCCAGACAATGCCTCACGCATTTTGGAAGAGGCCTTTCTCCCAGATCTAATGCTTTTATGTCACCCCTTTTGAGTTACGAGGTTGCATCTCACTGCTTCTGCTGTGCAGGAACCAGGCAGGGGGCTGTGCCTGTTCCAAGTACCTTTGAAACCAGGGGATTTTCCAAGCTTTTCCCCCACCCTGACATCTCCAGATCAGTTTTCAAAGCAAGCAGTGAGTTATTTGTGGAAGTGCAAACATCAGCTGTGAGGAGATGGATCTTCCCCACCTGTGATCAAAGAAAAGCAACGTTTCTCTGCGCTGAGCACGGGGAGAGCAGGCAGCCACCTCTTCTCAGCTGACAGGCACAAAACAGCAGCGTTTTTAGGACAAAGCCACTGCCAGCCCCTGCAAGAAGGCAGCGTGCAGTGGAGCTGATCAGCCATAGGATGTCCCCACCACAGCAAACTGTACCCTCCTGACAAGGGGAGGACCGTAGGTCAAAACAGATGGTCTGGTTCAAACACTACCCTATCTGCTGACCCTGGAGCTCTGACACTACTCCACAACGCTGGCACGTGTGTCAAGCTTCATCACTGCCCTTGCTACGTGCTCAACCATGGTCCCCCAGAGCCCGTGCCACCAAACTGGGAACAAAGCTGTGACTCGTAGGGTGCTCTATAGGAAAGGGTGTATCAGATGTCTGCCTTGCCTGTGTGTGCTAATGACTCCACACCTCAGCAGCCCTGCTCAAAGTGATCATGCCAATGCCTAGAATTAAAAATACAGGACACAGGGTGACAATGACTGCATGGAGCAACAGGAAAGCCACACGAGCCAGTGGCCCAATTTCCCAGCACAGCTGGGCACTACAGCTGTCTGGCTGCATTCCTGCCACAGACAAACCACTGCACTTCACCCCAGGCTTCCCGCTCAGCCTGGGGGAGCCTCTGAAACCCCAGGGATGGGGAACCCTGGGTCCCAGGTCCAGCCAGGCCATGGTCTGCCAGCCAGGGACTGGGACCTGAATCCCTGCTGATTTCCAGCCTGGCCTGAAATACAGGCTGTCCTGCTGGTAGGGACTTTCCAGGACAACACCCACTCTAAACTGGGCTCTTACCCTTCTGCCCCATGGCATGGAGGTGCACGGCCACCCCAGAGCCTGAAGGGAATGGGGGAGGGATCCTGGGTCAGGAATCTTGCCAGGTCTGAGAGGAATGGGGCACTGAGGGGGAGAAACGGCTTGAGTGCAGTGGGCCCCTCTCGGGGTTTGAGGGGAGCACGGAGGTGGCTTTGGGTCTCAGAGGGCCTGAGGGAAAGAGGTCTCTCCTGGGGCCTGACAGGAACAGGACAGGGTTTTCTCCTCTGATCGTGAAAAGAAGGGAGAACACAGGCAGATGGGGATCTCTGCAGAGCCTGAGGACTCACAGCCATTACTAGGCTTGATGGAACCAGGGGAATCACAGCCAGGTCAGGGGGGAGCAGGGGCTGCAAGGACCATGGGCTTTTCTAGGCCTGAGTGGAAGGGTCCCCCTGAGGCCTCCGCCATCCTGGCCCCACCTCACTGGGGACGCTGGGACTGAGGCAGAGGCATGTCCCCACATCAGCCACAGACCTCAGGGGGTAGGGACTGAGGGGGACACAACAATAACTGGTTTCTGAGGGAACTGGGGGAGGGCAGACACCGACCCGAGCCGGGGGGGCCGGTAACCATTGCCTGAGGGGAACGGGGACGAGCAGGAAGGCGGCAACCGGGGGAGGAGAAAAGGCGAATGAGCCTGAGGGGACGGGGAAGCGGACGACCACGGCCCTGAGAGGCCGGGAGAGCAAAACCGCGGCCTGAAGGGACCGACGGGGCGACAACGGCGACCGCGGCCTGAGGAGAGCGAGGCCGCGCCGGGCCGGGCCCAGGGGAGGCGGTTGCCGGCGGGTCCCTCACCTGCATGACGACCTCCACCTCGTAGGCATTGCCCTTGCTGCGCTGCTGCCCGCGGAACTTGGCGCCGCTGTAGAGCAGCGAGGTGGCCACGCCGGGCTGCGCCGTGTTGATGGGAGGCGGCGGTACCAGGCTGCTGGCGGCCGCTCCGGAGGGCGGAGAAGAGGCCGAGCCCGCCGCCCCACCCGCGCGGCACCGCTCGCTCCGCACCGGCATCTCAGGAGGGTCCCCGGGCGCCAGCGTGGCCGGGGCCGAGCGCGGCCAGGGGTGCCGCCCGCTCCGCTCCGCTCCCCGCACGCCGAGGCCGCCGCCGCCGCCGCCTGGCTCTGGGCCTCCCGGCAGCGCCTCCGCGCGCTCCCATTGGCCCTCGCGGGCGCTGCGGGAGGGGCGGTGCCGGGCGCTGATTGGCCGCGGGAGAAGGGCACGCGCTTCCTCCCGGCAGGCGCGGCCGCGAAGGCCTCTGGGAAATGTAGTTTTCCCGCCCTTCATGGGACGGGGCGGCCGAAGGGGCAAAACGCGTTCGCGGCGCGGATTGGCTGCGGCCGCGGCAGCATGGCGGCACCCGCGGAGCCGCGCTGAGGCGGGAGGACGGCGGCGGCTCCTCCTCATCACTCGCTGCGATGTGGAGTGGCTGCTCCCGGCTGCTATGGGGCCGCTCCCCACCTGCCTGGCTCCCCCGACTGCCTCCTGCCGCTGCTGGGAGCGGCCCGGTGGGGCCGGGCGGGGGCCGGGCCTATGCCCCGCCCGCAGGTGAGGCAGCGCTGGGCCGCCCGGGGCCTCTCCAGCCCCCTTAGGGTGGGGGACCCTTCCCTGCCCCGGTGGGGCTGATCCCGCTGGGACCCCTCCCTACCCCAGTGGGACCCCTGAGGGTCACCCGGGCCAGGGGAGGGCTGGGCTCGGTGCCCTGGGGCGGTGGGTGGTGGGGTTCGGAGTGGGCTTCGCAGCAGCACGGCCAAGTCCCCAGTGCACGGGACTGCTTTTGTGTTTGGGTGGGTTTTAGGAACTTTTAAGGGGATGGGACTCACCCGGGGTGGCTCAGATACATTCTGGGCAATGTATCCCCTCCACAGATTTTACTGGAAACGTGTGGGTTTGAGGACAGTGAAATTAGTCTCGTTCTGTCCGAGGTGACAGAGTGACAGTGACTCGTCATGAGGTGTCGGGAACCCACTGACACGGGGTACGCACACATTTAATCTGTTCAGAACTGCGCCTCAACAGCGTGGTGATTTCTGAGACCCCAGTGCTTGCAGGTCGCTGAGCCTGAGCAAATCCTCTTCTGTTTCTCCAGTGGGAATGGTGTGTGCGACATGTCCCCGACACCATCCAGTGCTTAGTGCGTGTGCCTGCAATAAACCTGCCCCCGTGGGCTGTCACGATGGAGGGAACAGCGTCCTGTCCCTGCATGCTCTGAGCCTGCAGGCAGCTGTGGCTCCTGCAGCGGTGCATCGGCTGCAGGTTAACGCAGAGCATGAGCTAGAGGCACCAAGGGAGAGCGTGTGGGCTGGCACAGTGTGGGTTGGTCATCAGTGGGGGTGGACAAGGAGGTTGCTGTGCCCTGCCCTGCCTCTAACCCAGCGCTGCTGGGTTTCTAGTCGATCTGAGATAGAACACGCAAGGAGAGAGTCTTAACCAAGGGTGTTCAGAGATTAATTTATCAAATGTGATTGTAGTGGGAGAATCTTGAAAGATTGAGTCCAGAGTGAAACTCCAGGAGGGCTGGGACAGGTCTGCTTCAGAAACTGCCCCACCAGGCTCTGTAGAAACTCAGTGCAGGCCAGTTCGAAGGGAGCTGAGAGCTCACCCTGGCAGGAGGGAGCTGGTCCCATTCACTTGCTGGTTATGCACAGCAACCCTGTGATTTTCATCATTGCCACCGTGCTTCCCCAGTTGAGTGGTGCTCGCTGAAACAGTGTAGTGCTTGAAAGCTGTGGATGAACAGGCTGGATTTTTGTGTCCAGGCCACCTCAACAGCACCAAGAGCTCTGTCTGTTCTGAGCTCTGATGGGGAGCAGGGGAAGGGACTGAACCTCCTCTAACTGCCCTCTGAATGGCTCTGGTTTTGCCCGCAGAGAGGAAGCGGTTTTACCAGAATGTGAGCATCTCTCAAGGAGAAGGTGAGTATTGCTACTGGGATGGGACAGAGGGGCTGGTCCCCCAGAGGGGTGTTGTCACCCCACACTTCTTCAGAGTGAGCATGGCACACCTGCAGCCCAGGCTGTGCGAGTGGGGTGTTTGTCACCAGCCTGCTGTGCCCTTTCCTCATCTGCAGCAAAGCTGTGGAAACAGCTCCCAAGACCAAGTATGTCCAAGTGATGGTGGGAAACTCGAGTATCCCTGGTCCCATGGTCCTGTCAGCTCCAGCTCTGAATCTGCTCCTGCTGTGGGGTTGTCTGTTGTTCTTTAGTGCCTGCTCCTCTTTGATTCCCCAGGATTTCTACTCTGATTCCCCAGGAGGCTTTGAAATAAACCTGGACCAACGAAAGCTGAAAACACCCCAGGCCAAGCTCTTCACTGTCCCCAGTGAGGCCTTGGCCATCGCAGTGGCAACAGAGTGGGACTCCCAGAAAGACACCATCAAATTCTACACAATGCATCTGGTGAGCATGGCAGGTTGGGGCACCCAGATCTCAGTGGGGCAGAAAGTGGTGTGCTGGGAACAGTCAAGTCAAGGAAGTTGGGATTAAAGACAGGGATATGAAATGCCAGGGGCTAAAAATGGGTTTGCCAGGCCACTGCCACTTGGTGAGGGCTTTGCCTGTTGGCAGAGTGGATTCCAGAGCAAGGGCTGAGAACTGCTTTGGGGCCTTGCACCAGTGTGCATGAGACAGGGGCATCTTCTGAGAATACTTCCTGCCACCCCCAGCTCTCTTGAGTACTTGCAGCAGAATTGGCATGGCTTGGTCTATAATGGAGGTGACCATGTAGACATGAGAACAGTCTCCAACTGCAGAACATGGAGAGAGCAGGTTGTCCTGATGCCCATGAAAATGGGGACAAGAGGTTGGGATTTTGGGCACTGGGAGAACCTTGCAGTTGTGAGGGTGGTTAGATACTGGCTGGATGGCTGTCTAGGGGGGAATCTGTGTCGCTGGGGTACTTGAGAAGGAGCTGGACAGTGTTATTGGGGATAGCGAGGGGCAGGAGGAAACTGAGCTCTGGAGCAGTTTGTGAGCCCTCTTCCCTGGGCCTCCTCTAAAGCCAGTGAGAAGATTCTTAATATGTGAGCCATGTTCTGGCCCTGCAACCCCATTTAGCTGCACCCCTCCATTCTCTCTCTACCATGAATTCTTCTGCTTCTTCTTGGCCTTGTATAATGGAAGTTGCTGCTTCCCCAAGCCTTGAATAACAGCGGTCTAAACTGCCTTTATCCCGCAGACCACACTGTGCAACACAGCGCTGGACAATCCCACGCAGCGAAACAAAACGCAGCTGATCCATGCAGCTGTGAAGTTCCTGGAGACTGACACTGTCTGGTACGAGATGGGGGCCTCGCTGGCACAGGGGCGAGGTTGTCTTGTCACAGTGTGGGTTTTGGAAGGGTGGCTGGGGGAAGTCTACCATAACCCAGTCATGGCAGGGCTCTGATCTGTCCTGGTGTTGGCCCGAGGGTTTGAATTTGTTTAGGCCAGTCCTACATCTGCAAACCTAGTGGAAGTCCATGTACCCAAAGGGTATAGGTATGAGGGAGAGTGGGGATCTGGTCCTCTGTTGAACTCTGTTCTGAGTAAGGGCAGGGGCAGCAGGAAATGGATCTGTCAGCCCAGTCCCTGGTACTCCTGTGCCAGTACAGGCAGCTCAGATTACTCGTACCAGTAGCAAAATGTTCTTCGTTCCTTAAGTTGCTGTGGGCTGCAGGGTCAAGCCTGTTCATGCCCATGCTCCCATCTCACAGTCCCAGCCTCTGAGGTGTCCACTGGCAGCTCCTCAGCTCCTCTGGGGAGAGGGGAAGAGGACTCCCCCATCTGCCTCTGTGGCTTTGGTCAGGCTGGTCAGCGCCACGCTGAGCTGCTGGGCAACGTGAGCCAGGGGGAGAGGCCCCATATAAAGAGTTCCAGTGGGATATGTTCCCTGCTCTAACCACTAAACCTGGCTGCATCCCATGGCTGGGAGTGAACATCCTGTGTGGTTTTGTTCTGCAATGTCCCAGCTATCGTGTGGAGGAGCCACCTGCCTTGGCAGAGCTGCAGAAGAATGAATGGGATCCCATTGTCACCTGGGCTGAGAAAAGGTAAGAGGTCATAGATATTTCTGTCTGCTTATGCCCTGCCCTGCCAAGGCCAGGAGCTCTAGCACTTGCGACTGTCAGAGCTGCAAGGTTCACGAGCCCTGTGCTTTTCTAAGGGGCTGGGTGATCATTCCAGGTACAACGTGAAAATCGGCTCCTCCACCAGCATCCTAGGGCCAAACATCCCAGCCAGCACCAAGGAGACCTTCATCAGCCATCTGGCATCCTACAACATGTGGGCCCTGCAAGGTGAGAGGGGTTGGGCCGGGGAGCCCTCTGCTCGGGCTGTGCCAGTGGAGGAGGTGGTTCCTCTCCACAGGGGAGAAGAGTGACTATAATGTTTTTCCTCTCCTCTGAGATAATGAGAGTGTAGAGGTTTATGTTTTACATCTCCAGGTCAGTCCCTTAGCTGTATTTAAAGGTAAGGACTCTCCCTTTAGTGCCACTGGTATTCAGGGTCTGACTGTGCTGGCCTGCAAGCTGTCTGCTCTACCCTAGCACAAATAACTTCTTTAATGCCAAACTCTCTAGTGACTTACTCCCCAGCTTTGTTACCAGGAAAAGAAATGGGGTTTTGTGCTCCAAGTGCCCATGGTTCTGTGCATTGTCCTCATTCTTTTACCCTTATAGTCCACTTGATCTTACCTGATACAGCTAATTGACTTTTAGACCTGAAACTCAAGGTCTGGCCTAGACTGGTAGTGCAGGATGAGTCTGACTCCAGTTCCTTCCTTGGACCCTGTCCATGCATTGGCACCTCCATTTCCTACCAGCTTGAGCTGAACTGTGAGTGCTCAGCTCACAGTTGAGGGCCCTTCTTTCCACCTCCTGGCTGTGCATGTCTGTGGGATTTGCTCCAGTCCCTTGGCTGTCAGGCACTCTCCCCCCCTGAAGAGGGGTGTCTTGTGAGCCAGTAGCTGCTGTGTGGCAGGAAAGAGCTCTGCTGCTTTATCAGCAGCTGCATCCTTTGCTGACATGGTTCTCCCAGGGCACAGCACACCACACACATTTGCACAGTGTTTTTCAAGGAGTGGTCATAGTGGTTATAGGCATGGACAGCTCTTTTGGCACCAAACAGTATATGAGTCCCTCTCACCCTGGACTTCCAGCTGAGCTCCAGAATACTCAGGCCTGGGTGGGTATTTCTTCCCCTTGCACCTTTGAAGGTGCTGCTGTAATGCTGCAGAAAACAACCATCAATCTTGTTTGTTTTGGGTTATTCCCTTCCAGGTATAGAATATGTAATCACCCAGCTGAAATCTCTGATTCTGTCCATGGGTCTGATTGACAGGCACATTACAGTAGAGAAAGCCGTGCTTCTGTCTCGCCTGGAGGAAGAATACCAGGTAAATGATGTTATAGAACAGCCCTATCGTTTGAATAGCAATAATCTCAGCATGACAAATGCATCTCCCACCACAAATAACTGGCAAGAAAAGTGCCTGCTATTGCAGGAGAGGTTCCACTCTGCCAGTCTTCCCATTTGAGAGAGTCTGGAGTATGCTGCTGTAGAGCAACATGATGGGCACAACAGCCCAGAGTGCTCCTGGGGCTGCCAGTTTCTCTTTGCAGAAGTGGCTGATTTTCTTCCTCTCTAAAACTGAAGTGCAAGGTCGTGGGTGGCTTTTCTTGCTAAGGGTTATCCAGTCTGGAGGCCTTGATAAGCACCAAGCTATTAACTTGCTGGAGACTGGCTTGGTGTGAAGCTCTCTCTGACCCAAAAGTGGCTGAAGTTGATGGGAATCTTTTCATCCTCCCTCTAAGGGGCTTTGCTTCAGACCCCAGTAGAGATGAAGCATGTTCTTCCACCACACTCATCTGGAGATCTCCCTACCCCTGTAGCCAGTGATCAGCACAGCTCCTGGGGGGTTACCCGTGTTTCACAAACATGAAAAGGGAGGCTGAGAGTTGCTGAGCAGATCTACATAAAATCCAGTTCTGAACTGACTCGTGTTCCTCCTCTCCTTCAGATTCAGCGGTGGGGCAACGTGGAGTGGGCCCACGACTATGAGCTGTGCGAGCTGCGTGCCCGCGCGGCAGCTGGGACTCTCTTTGTTCACCTCTGTTCGGAGAGCTCGACTGTAAAACACAAGCTGTTGCAGGACTGAGGCTGCTGGGCTGGGTACAGGAGGAAAATGCCTGGCTGTGAATTGCTGGCATCACCCAGGGGACGGTAACCACCCTCCTGCCACCACGTCTTTCCTGGGATCAGCCTTGTGCTGAGGAGCTGTGACTCTGTGGGCAACTCCTCGCTTGGGCTGTCTGCCACAGTGCAGTGCCAGCAGTTTTGAGCCCAAAAGGAGGAAAGGTCAAGGTGAGCTTCCTCTGCATCCCCAAGACAGCAGCTCTGTCCATTACCCATGTCTGTAACTCATCCGAGGAGCTCCCACGAAAGAAGCAGCTTCCTGGGCAGGGCACGGCACAGACATATCCAGCATATGCCACATGTCTGCATAGCTGCCAGCTCCTGACACACACTTGTTATGGAAATCTGAAAACAGACTCCACTGCATCTGTTCTTCATCCCTCAGCGTGCCTGTATGGAACACCAGGGTCTTTCTGTTTGATTAAAGGCACGCCCCTGCTAGATACTAAAAGCCAATGCTGTTGAGTATTGCTTTGTTTTAATTACCAAACCATGGTGTAGGTCCTGAGCTGCCAGGCTGCAGGCAGGTGCTGGGATGGCTGCAGGCAGAAAAAAACACGGAGCAGAGCTGAGCAGACACTAACTACCCAACAGATCTGCTCCCACTGCATCTCTGTGTGAGCCTCTCCATGCTAGGTACCCTGTCCTAGCCAAGGAGCAGCAGGGAAACAGCTGTGCAGTCCTGAAGCAAGAGGCAGCAGGGGGAACCTGGGCTCCTGCCATCTTCAGAAGCACAGGGCACTATGAGCTAAATCTGTATATGATAGGCAGCACCAGCCACGGGGCTTTTGGAGAGACCTGGTCTCCCCCCAGAGCACGTATGCAGCCACCCTCTCATTTAACCTTCCCACCTTTCTCCTTGCTGCTTGCCTCCAGCAGTGCCGCCCCGGCCAGCATCATTCCTCAGAAGCTGCCCACGAGTGAGCGCAGCAGCTGCTGTCACCGAGCAAGGAGGGGAATTAATGACTCCTCGCTTGGCTGTTGCGAGCGGCGGTGTGTGAGCTCCCATGGAACCATTGATTTCCCTTCCTGCTAGCTGGGGGCTGCTCTGCTCACGCTGCAGAAAGCTGCTTTTGCAAGAGGCGGTGAGAAGATGAGGCTCCCAGGCACGCGGAGCCCCTGCCAGCCTTGTGCTTGCTGAGCTGGAAACCCGCTGTTATCTGGGGGGTGGTTTGATGGAGAGCACTCCTCTCCCAGGCTGTTGCCACCTGCCAGTGGCTCACAGGTTCCTGCCACCGTGCTTGCAGGAATTAAAGCTTTCAGGCATGATCTGCTACGATGATTTGGTTCTATCAGCTCACAGCTGATCCATAAGCCCTTGTGACAAGGTCTGAGCTCTGTCTGCGTGGCCTTCATGGCATGATGGAAGAGATAAGAGCTTCATATGCTTTTCCAGAGTCAATAAGTAGCTTTTATTTGCAGTTTATGGTGGGATGGAAGAAGAATGCCTTTGGCCTGAAATGTCCCAGCGGCTCAGGTGTAGAGAGGCAGCTGTCCCTGCTGAGTGTGCTGTCACTGGGGGCTGTCCTGTGTGCCCTCAGCTAAGGCAGCTGCCCAGCCTGTGGCTTACCTACCCCGTCGGCTCCTCGATCTTTATGTTATCCAGCTCCTCCTGGAGACTGTTAATGTACTGAATGATCTCTTTGGTACGGTCACGGTTTCTGTTGATCTCGCTTTGGAAAGCCTGAACAGATTGAAACCAAGCAGTGAATCCACAGGCTTGTCAGAGTCCCTTGCCAGGGTCCCCAGAGCACAGAGGGCTCCAGCAAAGGTTAGGAAGCATCTTTCCTAGCAGTGTCCCCACTGCTTAGGGACAGCCCTGTCTGTGCCCCATCCCCCTGAGCGTGAGGGTCTCTTACCTTCTCTGTCACGGAGGCCTGCCAGCGGTAGGTGTTGCTGAGGATGTCGCTCTCTCGCTTATTAATCTTCAGCAGGCGGATGCCATGGGACGTGTTGACTGCATTGACAATGGTGTTTTTGTCCACAAGAAGCTAGGAGGTAACGTGACCGGATGAGAGGAGGGGGGCGGGCACGCAGCAAAAGCAACAGAGCTGGGAATTAGCAGTACAGTAACTGCAGTGCTCAGGGGAAGAAAATCAGCCCTCTGTTTCAGATACAAAGCCCTAGTCATCAGGGTGAATCCAGCACTTCACCCTTCTCAAGGCTCCAGGCCTCGTTGTGGTGTAATGGAGAATTATCTAGGGGTGGGGTGGGGAAACTGAGGCAGCCCCCTCGGCCTCACCTGCTGGAGCAGGGAGCAAATGCCAACTGCTGAGTGCTTTGCTGCGGGCAGGGCTGCACCATGGCACATGGCAGGTGCCTGTGGGCAGCTGGTGGTGAAGCAAGGCCATGTATGCTCCAGTGCTCCTGGCCCAGCCGGTGCGGGAAGGGGAAATCGCACTTGGAAAGGTCTCTTGCATTAGTGGCACTGGTTGTAAATCTTCATTTTTGGAGAGTCCCAGCTTCTAATCGAAGCAGTGACTTCCTCCGTGGCTCTAAATAGAGGGTGGCATCGCTAAACCGTAATGACTCTCCTCCCGCAGCCAAGTGCAGCTGTTGAACAAATGAAGATTGCTTCTCCGTGGAAATGGATGGCGGCAAGGCAAAATGGGTGCACAGCAACGGTGCGTAACTGCAGCCATCTGCACAGGCCATAAAGCAAGGAGCTCCCCGGGGGGGCTGAGGGGTCTGCTTTGTGTCTGTCAGCTCTTGATTACCTGGAGTAATGGGGGGGCTGGGATAATCTGGACAGAGCAAAACCACAGTGAATGCAAAACTCAAATAATTTAGCCAATAAATGAAGGAATAACGGAGGCAAAAAGGTCATCAGCATCACTGTCTGGAGCACTGCAATGATCTTTGTGCTTTCTGAAAGGCTCCTGGGATCTCTGATATCACAGCAAGACTGAAGGCAGGGTGGAAGTGCCCATTTGAAATGTCATGTCCTGCCTCCAGATCAGCTCCTGGGCTAGGGGGCTCTAGGAACAGCTTTTGAAATCACTGAGGCAAACAGAGCCCTGGCGTAAGACAGAGCAGTGTTGGGATTCTCCTGGGGGAGCAGGGAGAATGTGAACAAAACCAGCTGCCAGTGCAGCAAAGATGCTGCCGAAGCGCCTGCTGGGCTGGGGCTGTCTGGAAATCAGCCAGAGAAGTGAGTTGTGCTGGAGGCAGGAGAGAGACTTGCTCAGCACCTCTCCTGGGCTGCTGCCACCAGCTCTGGCAGTGCCCAGGGAAACCTGCAGTGCAGATATCCTCTGTCCTACCAGGCAGAGATGTCTGGCTGGGACCGCTTGGGAGGAGGTTATGCTCTGCTTTAGGCATGGCTCTAGCAGTACTGAGCCTCCTGAAAAGAGGCTGTGGCCTCCTCTTCCTGCTGACTCCCTAGCAGAGATGAATATTTTTATGCCCTCACCACTTGAACATCAGCTGGCAAATCCTCATCGAGCTCGTTCTTGACTGATTTCTCCAGTGTGGCGACAGAGATCTCTAGCAGCTCTTCATGGTGACGGTTTTCCAGGTCCCGGCACTGAGTCATTGTATGGAAGATGGTTAAGGAAAAAGCTGACTGCGCCACTCTCAGAGATTAAACGACCTCCTGTAACTAAAGACTGAGTGTCCGCGCAGTGGGCTGCCGCGGGAAAGAGCCTGGCTGCTGCCAGAAGCTGCTGCGGTGTCAGGATATACACTTTCTGCTCTTAGTCACAGCTCACACACATCAGGTCTCATCCTCCCTGCCATATATTATGCAGGGGTCTAGGAGTGGGTCTAGGCTCGCAAAGGAAATAGTGGGAGGCTTCCCAGGACATAAGCTGAGCTCTGAATACTCCAATTATTTGCACCAGGCCAAGAGATGTATATATTTAAAGTAGTGTAACCTCTCACTGAAGCATTTTGGTATTCTCATCTCACTTTGTTCCAGAAGACATCAACAACACAAAAATGAAGGCTATTTAAAGAAACTTCAACAAGAACTGTAGGTATTTTGTTGGCTGCTATAGCAAGAATGTACATAGAAAACAGTCCAACCAGATCTTCCCAGGGTTGTGTCATGGCTGTGTGGAGAAGGAAGATTCCCAAGGGGGAGAGAGCTGCCTAAGTCCTACAGACTTTCAGTACAGGAGAACTTAGATCTTTTTGTGCTCTCCCAAGTCTCCACAGTAAGAAGCTGGGCACCTTAAATGACCACTCCTGCAAAGCTGGGAAAAGACCTTTTCTGTTGTTTAAAAAAACCCAATAAATTAAATTCTATACTGATGGCTCATTTCTGGATGTAGAGATACACGTTACATCACTGGAGGTCCACGCCAGCACATTGTCAAAAGGATATATCCCTCTAACGTTTTCAATGAATGTTGATGCTGTGACAGCAATGTTTCTTTTAAAATCCTTTATGAGTTCCTTAACAGAGGGAAAAAGAGGAAATATTAAAATGAAAACTTGCATAAACATAAAAGGGAGTCATGGAGTCTAGGAAGAATCTACAATTGATTATAATTTGGACTTGCTGCTGTTATTACCACAGAAACTGAACTGCCTCAAGCATTGAAAATGTTTTGAAAGTGCTGCAAGATTTTCTTTCCTCATTCAGGGACAGAAAATCAGAATCAGTTTATTGGAGGGAAGCTGACTGACTGATTCCTTTACCTGTTGTCTGGAGCAAGCTGGCTGATCCTTTTTACCCTCACCTATGCAATGCAGGGAGAGTGCTGTAATCCCATATACTGCCATGCTGCAGCCTCCTTGTGTGTCTGAAGAGCCTCTTGTTGGAAGCACAACCAGTGCCCGGCTTTACTGCAGCTTTTGTTTTAGTCCTCAGAAACCAAAATTACTGCTGCCTATTACCTCTTTCAAAAATGGCTGATGGAGAATCTGTAAAGTGTTGCACTTCAATGTCTCCATACAACAGTTCAAATACAGCCCCCCGAATCCTGCAGACCCAGCAGGGTGTGCAGGGAGGAACATTTCTGCTCCTTCCATCAGTGACTGCAGATACATGAGGACCAATTCAGAAAACACTAAAAGGCACAATCCTGATGCAGTCAGGAATCCATTTTGAGCTGCTGCTCTCTGTCACGCACATTCACAGAAGTAAACTGCTGCATTTGCTTGCACACAGACCCCAGCTCTTGCCTGCTAATTTTTAAACAGCTTATTTATTTATTTATTTAAATGAAGATGCACATTAGCAGCCCTGCCCTAGTTTTTAAGGGAAAGTCTTGGGGAGAAAAAAGGCAGCTATATGCAAGTAAAGGCAGTAAGCTGAGCAGGAATGTGTGTAATCTTATTCATAGCAAAGATCAGCTTCAAAGAATTACTCCTCTAGAATCCCAAATGCATACCCCATGCTATGCAGCCACTTCTGTAGGCAGACCTATAAAATGACAGAATGACCTCAAGCCCCTCTCTCTAAAGTTTAGGAAATCAGCCTGGATAGATGTGAAGTACATACTGTGCTCTACTCTGCAAACCAGAAATCTGCTGCAATGGATCAATGTCCAAAGCTTGATCTCACCCAGATCAACTCTGAGCAGAGAAAGAATAAGATGGAGACAAAACGTTAGCCTGACTGGAAGACCTATGCTCCCCTCTTTGTGCAACAGGCTACTAAATAGAGGGGTGCAGCAACAGAAAAATGATCCCCCTTGTGTTCTGGATGTGAGGTCTCACAGGTATGTGCTTGACCCTTACCTCCAGCTGCTCAGATATCAGGATTTCCAAGGTCATGAGTGCGTCTGCGAGCTGAAGTATGTCCTCCTTGTACTCGGCTCGTTTAGACTCAGCAATATCATAACTACTGGCATTACACATCTCATCCAGCTTCTAAACACAGAGATACATAAATTACTTGTAGTTTGTGTTCAGCACTCCATTGCAATTTAATTAACTTGTTACATATGTGAGAAAAAGTTCCTGCTGCTGATCAGCTGAAATGAAATGTGATGATTCAGGAAGTCTCCAGATTTACATACTGGGGTAGTCAACAGTGCTGAGGTATGCTGCTGCGCTAACGATCCAGGGGCTACGCAGGAAAACGCTGCCTCATCCTCCAGTCAGCAGAAGACTACGCCCCCTTCTCTGCTTCCAACTTTGGTTCCCCTTCTGACACATTTAAAGTAAAAAAAAATATTTGATTCTTGACGCTGCTGGCCATGAAGATGAGATTAACAATTACTTCATAGAAAGAAATGCAAACCTAAATCCTGATCCCCTTCATGTCAAGGAGAAGCTTGGCTGACTTCCATAGGGTCAGGATTTAGTATCCTGAATATGGAATACCTACCATTGCCTGCCTTCCTCTTACAACAAGGATTTATTCCCCTTCAGAATTAAATATTGGCGTCAGTTTTGTATGGGACAAGATTTATGATTTCCTGGATTCCCCCCCCCCAAAAAAAAATCCTCTTGTGCTGAGCAATGTATTATTTTCAAGTCGGTTCAAAATAAGTTAATAATCAAACCTTAATAGGAAGAAAAAAAATATATGTGTTTTAAGATGTCTAATCCATTTCTCCTGAGAGGGAATGGAACAGGCTAAAACAGAGAATTTGGATGAAAATCATTGCCAGGACTTGTGTCTGAAAATGGCCTGGATTATCCAAACTTTGCAGTGTTTGAGGGGAAGGGGAGAGCAAGGTATCTTCTTTTCTAATGTAAACAAGTTAAGAGGCTCAAAAACCTCCCCGGCCATTCAAGCCGCACCTCTGGGAGCAATAACTTCAGAGTTCAAGGCCTTTAATGCTTCTTTGTTCCTTAATCAACTTCAGAGAGCAGAGTTATTTTACAGGTTACCCAAGCTTACATGAAAGGATCAGAGCGAGACAAACAGCCCCTAAGAATGGCTTCCAGACTGCAGGCTGCTGGGACCTCTGCACCGTTTGGACTCCTCCCAAAATTTAAAAAGAACGGGGAAATACTGTGAAAATAGAGAGTGTGGTTTTGACACCGACTCCTCCAGTGTTTATATGGAAACTGTCATGCTGACCACTGTGTCTTGTTCCTGCAGCTCAATCCACAGCTGAGCCTACAGGTCATCGGGCAAAGATGAAGGGCCAAAGTCTGGCCTCATCCATGTGTCTTTGGGTTTGATTTTGGGTGGGGGGGTTGTTGCTTGTTTGGTTTTGTGGCTTTTTTTTCCTAAGTGGAGGATATATTAGAAGTTCAAGTTAACTGAATACCCATATCCATCTTTACATGTTGCCTTCCAATAGGGCTGCAAACTCCCCACTAGAGCTGATGTTTGCCAGCATGAGTCAGCAAGGTTCAAGGACCTGGGCGCAGTGACTCAGCAAGCTGCCAGCGTGTGACACAGCACCTAAATAAAAGTGACCTGGTTTTCAAAGGGAGCCAGTGCTCGTGACTCTGCCCAGTGTCAGTTGTCAGGGACTTGCTCTGCTCAGCTGACAGCGTTACCAGGCTTTAGGCCCCCCCCCGGATTTTTTTCTGTGGAAACAAAATAATGATCCATCTATTATGCATGGTCAGAAAGGGATCCAGCTAGAAGCTACACCCTTGGCAGCCACAATGTGTGGCTGTAGTTGAGCAGAATGAATAAAAGATAATTTCTGCTTTAAAAAGACTAGCAATACATTACAGTAACTTTATCTAATTTTTTGTTAACGTTCTTTGAGTTGTTGTTGACAAAATGAGCTGAAGCAGAAAATGACTTGAAAACAAACTGAATACCCTGCAATCTCCTTTTTCTTCCCCATTTTTCAGTGAAGGAAGAGTTATTGGAGGCCTCAAAGAGAAGGGAAGAAGGGGAGTGGCATGAAATCTCATAAGTCTAGATATATATTTTATATCAATTTCATGAAAAATATTTAAACTAAAAGAAAGGCTGAGAATTTCCATTTTTAAAAGACTGGTAACTTTTCCAGATGGCAAAAAAACAGAAAGGCAAAAAAAGCCCATCATGTTTAACCACTTTTTTCTGTAAAGCCTTGAAGGACCTCTACCTTTGGAGACAATAAGATAACACTATGACATGTTAATTTTCTTCCAGGATAAAGGCTGTCAGTGTTAGCTGGCTGTGGTTTGCCCAAAGGATTGAAAATTCAATCCCCAAACTCTTTTCCTACATAAAGTACTAAAATATGTTTAACATTATGTTAGTTGATGACATTATATTAGCTAACATAACAATTTTTCTTGGTGTAGGTTTATTTATACTGTAAGAAGCATGTAAAGAAAGATCAGTGAGTGAGCACTGGAAGAGGTTGTCCAGAGAGGCTGTGGAGTCTCCATCCTTGGAGATGTCCAAAGGCCATCTGGACATGGTCCTGGGCAGCTCTGCTTGAGCAGGGGGGTTGGATCAGATGACTTCCAGAGGTCCCTCCCAACCTCAACCACTCTGTGATTCTGCCATTAGGGATCAGGTACTGATTCCTATTAGAGGAGTGTAAATCCAGAATAATTTTCCTAATTTTAATGGAGTTACCCTTGTTCTCAATGAAATTAAAAGCTGGCATATGATGGAGAGAAATCATGTATCAAACAAAAAAAAAAAAGCATAACAACATTACCCTTTTGTTCTGATTTTCAAAGTCTAGGATTATTTTCCTGCCTTCTTCCTCGTTGGCTGTTAATGCTTCATGAAGGCTTTTGTAGAAATCAGAGACTTCAGCTTCTCGGTTTTCATGCTCTTCCAGGCCATAGTTAAATAGGTTCTCACAAACGGAGACAAACTCATTCCTGTATGTGACACCAGAGTCAAGGTATTTTGCTTGTTCAGTGGAGCAATGTGCTATGTTCCTTCTACCTCTGCAAATTTGAGCAACGAGAGTTAGAAGCTACAGTGATGTCAACTCCGTGGTCCTTGCTGGGGGCAGGCTGCCAAGTATTCTGTCTGTGGCAGGATCTGGGTCACCCATTCACATTTTATGCCTAAGATTTTGCTACCTTAAGGGTATGGAGAAAGCTGTGGCAACCTGAGGGGGGAAAAGGCCTTGAGGAAAAAAAAAACGGAATACATATAATTCTCTGACTCTTTTCTGACATAGCAGCGAAATGAAGCATACATCCCTATCTGTCTTCCCAAGTGTGAATACAATGCCCACGTAGTTAATAAATACAGCTCTGGAGCCTATAGTCAGAGCACAAAATAAACTACTGACTTGGTAGCATCACAAAAATAATGTCAATTTTTCTTCTGCTATTATCTTGGCAATGGAATTGTTTCTAGAGTCTATTGTAGTTAAGCTGTGATGCATTTTTCCCCACCAGTGTAATGCAAATCTAAGGAAGGTCAAGTTACTGGCCTTGACAATGCTCTATTAATCTGAATGAGAAAAGAAAAGAGGAAAAAAAAAGTGTCTGCTTTCTGATCCCTCATGTAGGAGCAATGATCAGAAAAAAAAGTGCTGGCCTGAAAACTTCCCATTGCCAGCTCTGGCAGGTTGTGAGATATGCGACTCATATCATTCTGATTAGTCTGTTCCTATCTGCTACTACTTCAATTTCAACATGATTTTAGCGACTGCGCTCCTACAATCTAACTGACAGAGATTTATCTTGTGGCTCATTTTAAACTTTAAGTGGATTCCAGACTTAAAGAAAAGTACAAAACCTTGATTCTTGAAGGGTCAGAAAAGAAAGCTACCAAAATTGTGTTCGATTCAAGTGAAAGGAATATGGTAATTACAGTGGTGAGAATTTAAAACGCTGGAATCTCATGACCTTTTGGTGATAGAAATGAGTAGTTTTACAAACGGGATGTTTCCAGCTGGGATGGCCAGCTTGCCAGTAATATAAACCATTTGTTTGCAGCCCTCATATTTCATGAGATATCAAGCCTTAAAGCTGACAGTGGCCTCACGGTCTTGCAGTGGCTTTTTTTGGTACTGTTCCAAAACTGAACAGAGACCATCTCAGATCTTAGATCAATGTAGCTTTCAGCCCTGGACAAAAGCATCGGATGAAGAGTCCCTGTGGATGCACCTCCTTCTTAACTCAAGGCATTACCTTTTAGCTATAGGTATTCTAAACCCAGGAAGGATATGTCTGCAGCAGGTCACTCACTCCAGGGAGGCAAGCCAGTCTGGCAGCTTCTGTATCGTCTGCATACATACTGTCAAACAGGAATGATCCATTCAGGTTCTCAACAAAGGCTGTCTTTGAAGAGAATCAGAGCAATATAAGTAAAATAAAGAGTGCCAACCTGCTGCCAGTCCTCAGTATGTGTCTCTCCTACAAGCACTTTACCAGCAGAGGAACACTGGTGTAGACACAGTGATACCAATGCAACAGATATACCTACCAAGGCATGAAAGCACCCTGCAACTGGAGTGAAAACCATCCTGGTTCACATGTGGCTTTGCTGCTATAACTCTAGCTCAAGGATAGAAAACACTGTTTAATCTAATATAAAACATCACATACAACCACATACTGCAAGGTTATTAAACCTTGCGGATAAAGAGTCAGTGGACTTTGGGGAGGGACAGAGGGAAGAGCTGCAGTTGTCCTCCCTGTCACTTAACCACGTCCTGCTCTTCAGCCAGTGTGTTCTTCTCAAGAGCTGAAACAAGAAGCCAGACCACAACTGAAAACACCATTCTGCCTGGTCTTGTTTTCAGCCTGTTCACAGGACAATGATCTCGGAAAGCCCTGAAGAGTTTAACTATAAAACTAATGAAAAGCATTAACTCAGTGTGAAGGAGAAAAAAAAGTCACTGCACCATGAAAACGCTAACAATTCCCTCGGACCTGTAATTTTCTTAATCTCACGTCAGGCTGATAAGATCATTGGGTATGATTTACTATTTAGCTTTGCAGGGTCTGTATCTGTAGTTTCATTGTTCAGCCAGAAGAATTATGTTCCCCCACGTCACATGTATTCCACAGCAGTTCCTGTTTTCATTGCAAAAATGAGATTCAGAGATCACAGAGATTAATCCTAGCCTTAGTTTTAGCACAGTTGATGTTAACCTCTCATGAAATCTTCAAGCAGGTAAAAGAGAAGTCACTATCTGTTGTGTTTCTTTCTCCTTAGACAATATATAACCAGCCAAAGAAAACATACCTTGTGGTACTCCAGCTCTTTCTGCTTTGCCTGTTTTTCCTCCAGCTGAGCCCGGGCCTGAGCCTCCTCCTGTTTCAACAGCTCTGTATGATCCTGATACATTAAAGCTGCAGCTTCTCGCTGAGGAATACAGAGTAATAAAATATTTTTATTAGATTATCCAGCATTGCTCCGCAAATCTGGGCATGCACATTCAGTCTTTCTAGAACATGCACCTGAGTGACATCTGCATTTCCATTTATTTGTTATTTTTTATTAAACTACTTACGAAGTTTCCAATCCATTCTCCACCCCATTTTTTGTTGGCATATGACTCTGACTCTGTATTCAATGCGTCTGAGCTGATTCAGACCCAGGAAACTTTTTTCTCCCCATTTCCTCATCTTTAGGGCTGTTTTTTCCTTTTTAGCAGGAGGCCCTGTTTTGACTTCCAGAATTTGAGCTCTGACTTGATGAGCTAGCAATTTTAATACATTTACTAGGGAGGAGAAGGCTCTTCTGAGGAGTGGATGGCAAGATAGTAGCAGAGGTAAGAACCTAATTAGTTTGAAACTGAAGCTTGACAAATTTAAGTATGTGATTCTATGACGTACTGTCTGTACAAGCAGGAACTGGAGTCAATGACCTGGAAAGCCCTTCCACTTCTATGGGAAGAGTAATGTATATTCCAAGTACAGCTCCTGCTCCATGCCAAGCAAATTTACAATTACTCCTGTTCTCTGGTTACTAAAAAAAAAAAAAAGCCCTAATAAAAAAACCTTCTTTGTTCCTTTGAGCCCTGGGATCAAAAAGCAGTCCCCCAGGTTACCAGTGTGGATGCACTGTCCTGTTCTCAGAAATCAAGGGCAGGAGGTGCATTTGATGGCACTTGCTTGCCTGGATAATCCTTCAGTCCACTAGAAACAAACTGCTCAGTGAGCAGCAGGACCACCAAGCCTCCTTTCCCCTGAATCCATGTCTCAAAATTGATATCCTCGGAGATTCTCTGATCTCTAAGGCTTGCACTCACACTGCAGCCTCTCTGTGACAACACTATCCAGGCCCCTCTCCCACACACAGCTGCTGATTTTCACAAAATCTGTGAAGACATCATGCCTCTGACACCTCTACCCCTCTGTCAGATTTGATAGGATTTAGCCTACAGGTTCACAGCTGTTAGGTGGAAGCAGAATAAACACTGCGTGTTTCTGTAAGCCTAATTTCTGCACAGAGCCTGCCCTGAATGCTTGAATATTGCTGGCATACCAACAAAGCAAATGATCTTTAAGAGGCTGTTACCCAATTTCACAAGCAGGGAATGCAGAAATCCTTACCGTGGTGTCTCCCACGAGTTTGAAGTCCAAGTATACCAGGTCTGGAAGATAAGCAACAACAATCAGCGTATACTGCTCGTCGTCGCAGAGAGGGTTCCCTGTGAGATTCAGCGTGCGTAAGTTTTTAAACCTCCTGAGATAGATCACCTATACCGAGGGGAAAGACATGCTGTACTTCCCAGCCCTGGGGAAACACACAGCCTTGAAATTCGCTGCTCTTGTCACAATTAGGTTGCTATACATATCCTGCTCTGCTGCCAAACAGAAGCAATATTAAATTATGAGTTTCTAATGCTTTTAGGAAAGGAAATGCTTAAATTCACGTTGTGAGTATATAAACAATGGGTGTAGACAGAAGACCTTTAGCTCATGTGAATAAATCACAGGTCTTAGATTGGTAAACTGCCCTCAAAAGAACCCCAAAGAAATCCAAGTCTCCACTCCTTCCTCTTCTCATACATAGTTGCTTATTCCTTTTCCATTTTTCATGGAAACCAACAGGAATTTTGTCATGGCTGACAGCAGTAACAGAGACAGGCCCCCAGGAGTCAATAATCTAAAAGACAAATACCTGTAGTAAGCACTTAACACTGGGACAGCTCATCAAAACCATAACTTAGACTACAGAGGCGGTGAAATCCTAAAGAGAATAATTTCCTCCTCTAAAGGAGGGTCTCAGACATGGTGGCAAATGTCATTTTTAGAATATCTGCTCCTTTGATAGAGAACATGTGCAAGGACAGGGAGCACTTACATCTTCCACATTGGTCAGGTTATTCTTTCCAATGGAGAAAATCTGCAGCTCTTGCAATGTGTCCATGTGCTCAATTTTAGATATTCTGTTATAGTAGAGACTGAGGTCCTGCAGTTTGACGAGGGTATCCAGGCCCTCAATTACTTCAATGTTGTTGAAGGACAAATCTGGGGAAGAGTTTAGAAATCAAAAGTTTTACAAGGAAAAATTAAATTCTTTCTAGCAGAACACCCTGATTCATACCTTGCATTTAGCCTGGTTCTTGATTTAGGAGTTTATGACAGTATTTTCCTCAGGGGTGTTCAGTGTCCCACAGGAAAGGCTCAGCATTAAATTCTCATTCTCTGCATCAGGAAGTGATGTACAAATCTCCTCCCTGCAACTGTCCACACAACTTTTAAATGAGAGGAGCAGCTGAAGGTGTTCCATGCAGAGTCCACGTACACAACCTGAAAGTGATTCCTACCTTATTGGGAAACCCAAAATACAAGAAAAGAGGTGAGGAAATGCCCTAAAAGGGGGGTATTTCTGTGACAAATTTGATGCCCCCTGCCTTGTTTTTTGCAGACTCTTGCTGCCACACCAGTGCTCACTGTCATGGTCATTCCTACAGGACCAACATACGCCAGTCCCATGCTCACCATCGCCCTGTAGTCAACGGAGGCATGCAAAGGCATATACTCACTTTAGCTATTTCACTCATTAAAATTTCCTCTTATCCTGTCAGAACATCTATTCTAACACCTACATTCATCATGACTAAAGGCAGTATTTGCCCTCAGGCCATTAGTGACTGATTCTGGAGCCCAAAGATGGTTGATGAGGTTACCAGCTGCCTGCGTCACCCCAGCCCTTGGACAGCTAAGATACTCACGCAGCAGCTGCTGAACCACTGCAGCTTTTGGGCAAATGAAACCCATGAGTGTGCTTCAAAACACTCTGCTTACATTGTGGTGATCAGCTGTTGATTCACAAGTGCATTAGTCATCTGTGCAGCAGAACAGTGCAGACAACTGGGCAGAAGAACTCATTAGACGTTTCAAGATGTGCTTATGAACCGAAGCCCTGCTTGCTGTTTTCAAAGATGACTGAGGATATATTTACACTGCCAACCAGCAACGTAGCTGCAGTTCCCAGAGAATGCTCTAAGCTATGAATCTATAGCAGCAAGCTCACCGATCTGCCCAGCATCAAAACCTGCACCCCTGTGTGATCCTGCTACCAGCATCCCGAGTTTTTAGTTGAAAGTAAGACTATAGGGATGGGCACTTCTTGGGACAACAACAACAACAAGGTCTTAAGCATATAGGGGTAAAGATTGTGGGTTCTAAGCTGTGAAATGAGCTTTGAAAACAGAATACAGGCTTCTCAATCACAGCAGCGTTTCCATAAAAATTTCTGAAAGTCACCTCCAAGTACAAACCCTGGAAACAACTTTGAAATCTCAGCTTCCTGTTCCTGCCACTCCAAATCTATTACAACCAGGTTTTAAACATTCGAAGGATTGTTTTGCAGCTCTGATATTCAGGCATTTTGACATTTGACAGTTAAATGAGGAAAGACACAGACAGCTGACAGCCTTCCCTGGGAATCACAGAATCACAGAATGGTAGGGGCTGACCTCTGAAGATTATCTAGTCCACCCCCCCTGCTAGAGCAGGATAGGAAAGCTCGTGTCAGAAGGAATGCAACATCCTGGCCTTATCACAGATTATTTTATGCCTGCGAAGGCATCCAGCCTTATGTGCCTGTATCTTACCCAGCCATACCAGGTGAACCAGACTCTCCAGAGCTTCTATCTTCTCAATGATGTTGTTGTCCAGCTGCAGTTTAGTCAGATTCTCAAACTGCCACAGATTATTAATCTGCAGGATATCTAAAACCACAGAAAATTGCTTTTCATGTGAGACAGCTTTCAGTTTAGCGGACACGCTGTCTTGCACAAGCAAAACACATCCAGTCTTACCTCCAAAATGATTTTCAGCAGATTACAATAGCATGTGGTGACTGCCCTAGAGAGCTGAGAGGTCCACTGGCTGGACAAGATTTCAATGAAACAGCCCAGTTAACCTCAGCATCCTGCACCAGCGCACACAGCTCATCAGCGATGCCAATGAGTCACTGAGGGGATGCTGACTGCAGCCCTGCAGTCAAGAGTGGCTTTATGAATCCACTACTAGGAGGCCTTGACCTTCATTTTCCTTTCCAGCTCCAGGAGGGAGGTTTGGGATGAGACTCTGCTTTTCTCTGCCTTTGCAGTAGCGGTGGCCAGCTACTGCTTTTGTAAATTGCTCTCCTGTTCCTGGGATTCTCATCACAGGAGAGTGAGGTGGGCTCTATTCTTTCTGTGAAGGCTGCAGTTTAGAACTAATCAATATCCCTGCATTTAGCTTTCTCCAAAAAGAGAATCAGAAAGGCAGGTTGTTAGGCACTACAGCAAAACATTAGGACTGAGGTGACTGAAAATGCAGAACATTCTGACTCTCCATTCCCTTAAGATTTCGGTAGCTGCTCTGCTGCTATCGTTGTTTAATGAGCGCAGAGTAAAGCCAGGAACTGATGCACTAAATATCCACACCATTCTATATTTTGTATCTGCAAACAAATACATGCAGGATCAGTTACATGGAGCTTGTTCTAAGGAACTCGGCCAATACACGCATTATTTTACCGGAGCATGCAACAAATAATCAAAAGTAGATTTTTGCCCATGAAATTACATACCCCCAAAATACTCAAATATTGAGCCAAACGTTCTTCCTTTTTATTTTTTTTTTTCAATGCAAGTTTATGACCAGTTTGAGAGTAAAGAGGCAAGCTGCGATAATGCTATGGGTGACCGGAGGAAGCCACCAAATTGAGCTGTAATCACCATAATCTACCAAATAGCTCTCACATAATGGCCAGCGATGGCAGAGCCTGCCCAGGGTTTGATTTGTCCACGTACAGAAGGGCCTGATAGGCCTGTGGCCTGTAGGTGTCACCACAATATAAATGTTAAATAAGAATAGCAGTGACAATAATAAGCGGCTTAAAACGTTACCCATCAGCAAAAGCACCCAGCTCTCTCTAATGAAAGGATTTCATACAGGTATGACTAAAAATGTAAGTGAGGATGTTACTTTTCACATAACAAACCCAATTGTTGAATTGCTTAATTGCCAGTTAGCCACTTCATCCTTAATTCTATTACCCTCTAATACAAGAAGAAGAAATTAAAGTATATATTCTGATACTCACTTCTAAAACTAAGCTGTAGCTTCATCACATCCTTAAAGTTAATGCTTTCCTTTTCGAGATTTTCTGTTTCCTTTAGACACTGTTCTTCAAGGGCTTTCTGAATCATTGCATCATCAATAATGTTTGGCTCAATGTTATTGGAGAACTGACTCATTTTTAGAAGGTAGCCTTAAAGGATAGAAAAGAAAAATAAAATCACTGCTTGGCTATTTCTAACGTTCATTGACCGGGCATGACAATTCCCGGGAATTTAGAGGAGAGCTGGTGGGCTGCCGCCTTTCCCCTGAGACCCACCCAGGCCCAGATCCCGGCACCCGCGAGAGGCCGGACTCTCATCCCCAAGGTCCCTAAGGCTCCAGGCCTTATCCGCGCCCCCGGTACCCGGCCCGGCCCCCACCTGCGCCTCGGCCTCGGAACCCGGCCCGGTTGCTAAAGCGCGTTGCTACGGAAGCCCAGGTGCGTTGCTAAAGGAGGTCACGTGACAGTCTCAGCCGCCAATGGGCAGGGAGAAGGTGGGAAAGCTGGCTGCTAATCAGAGCGCGAGAAATCCGTGTCAACCAATCAGCGCCTGCACCAAGCCCTCAGGGCGGGATGAGGCTGGTGTGATTGACGTTTCTCTTGCCCAATAATATTAGGGAATGGTTTGGCCGTTGCCCAATGGCGAACGGCTGTGGCGGTGTCCGTGCTGTCCATCAACCGGAGGGCGGGGAGAGGGCGGGGACTACTGCGAGGGCGGGCCCCTCTCTTGACAGTGATGGACACACTGTTTAGCCTATGACTCTACGAGCCGTTTAGCCGCTGTCCAATCGAATGCAAGGAGGCGGGCCACGCTTGGCAAAACGAGCTGCGGTTGGTGTGTGCGGCTGCCAGTCAGGGTGGGGTGGGGGAGGGGGCCGCCGGGCCGCTGTTTGTTGTCATCCCAAGATGGAGTTTCTACTGGGGAACCCGTTCAGCACCCCGGTGGGACAAAGCCTCGGTAAGGTGGCCCGAGGGGTGCAGGTGGCTCCAGGGGGGCCTGGAGGGTCAGCGGGGCTTCTGAAGGGGGTGAGGGCTCCACGTAACGGGGGGCTCTGGAGGCAGCGGGGAGCTCTGGGGGTCGGTGAGGTGCTGTGGAGGCGGTGAGGGGGTCTGTGAGGGCCCATGGGGTGCTCTGGAGCCAGCGGGGGGGTGGGGCTGTGGGGGTTAGTGGAAACCTTTGGGGGTTGTGGGGATGTCTGAGGGTTAATGGGGGGCTCTGGAGGCCGTGAGGCATCTGTGAGGGCTCTTGGGGGCCCCTGAAGGTACGGGAGGCCCTTTTGGGGGCGGGAAGCAGGGATTTCAGGGTTGTTGGGGACTCTGGAGGTGGTGGAGGCCTTTCCCAGTTGGTGTGTGCTGTAGGCCGTGGCAGAGGTCTCTGAGGTTTAGTGTGGGTTGTGGAGGGCTCTGTGGGCAGCAGAGGGCTGTGGGGGTAGTGGTGGCTTTGGGCAGGCTGTTTGCCATGAGGAGGGAGTGACTCCGCTTCAAGATGGTTGATGGATGAAGGAAAGTTGTTGCATCCCCCAGCTCCTTCTCCTTCATCTGAATGCCTTGTTATGCAGGAGCACTATCATTCACCCACCTTTCTCTCAAAGTGTTGAAACCTCCCTGGACCTGTGCATCTGCAGGGAGAGTGGCGTGGTTTAGAGGTACACATACGTGCTCTGTTTTCAGCCCAGAGCTTGAATTGTGGTTTTGCTAATGCCTTGGTGACATTAGGTGGTTTATTTTGAGTGTGCTTTCACTGTGCTGCTAGCCAAGGCCTTCCTGTGTTGCTGTGTTCCTCCCTCCTACTGTGTTTGCTCTCAACTGTGGCAAACCTGGTTTCAGTCTGGGTTGCCACGGCCCCAGGAGAAAGCCTGGGCGCCACTTCTGCAGAGTTTGGTAACTTGCCCATGGTTGGGTAGGCTGTCATTGGCTTCTTTTTTCTTCTCTGAGGCCCTGAAGATATATGAGATCTCCCACATTGTGGGAAAGAACAACAGACTGGCTCAGGTTCCTGCAGTGCAGGGACGGTGGCATATGGTCCCAGAAGCCATGGTGATGTTCATTTGAATGCACTCGTGCTAACATCCCTTTCCAGTGAAACCATGCTCTTGGTTTCCTTGATTTGTTTCATAAGCAGCAGTAATTTTAATGCCTTATTTAGGTGTTACATACAGTATAACATATAGCTATGCATAGTTTAGTCTGCAGCTATTCTATGTTAATTTATGAAATGATGAGACTTGTGTCTTTGGAAATTAAAGTGGAAAAATTTTGCAGAGGACCTGGTCATGGCCTCAAACCCCAGAAGTCCTTTTGCAGTAGTCTTCTCACCCACATGTATAGACATACCCCCTTGTAGAGCCCTTAAATGTCTGAGTCTCACACTGTGCTTCAAAGATGGCTGGACTCTTGCTTTTTCAGAGCATATGTATAGCTTGCTGTTTTTCTTTAGCCATCTGGGGTGTTTATTTCTGCTGCTTAGGGAGAGGAGTGCCGGGAGTTGGAGAATAATAACGGAACAGTGAAAGTTCAACATGCTTTTAAAGTGAATTTGCTTTGTTGTGTTTGGCTATCTGACCACATCTGCTGGGACAGCTGGATGCTTCGTGGCTTGGACAGACCTTCTATAAGGAGCCTTCTTAAGGGAAGGCAATAATTGCTCAACTATTTATTGTCAGATTCTTCTAGCATCAGTAAGTGGTTTAAAGGGGCTTCATTAAGGCTCAAGATATTTTTTTTTTGGGGGAGGGGGGGTTGGTAGTAAAATCTGCTTTTTTAGCCTGCCTTTTGAGCTCTGGAGCTCTTGCATCCCCTTGCTCTCTCTGAATGAGCAGTCGCTGCCAACTTCGAGGCTTCAAACACAAAGCTCTGAGGGAGCTGCTTTCATCAGATAAGGTTAGGGGGGCGTGAGGGGTTTATAAGGCAATTTCCCTTAATGCAAAGTTCAGCTGCACTTTAAGAATGTTTTTTTCATCCCTGGGGGGGAAGAGAGAACTGCAGATTTTATTTTGGAAGAAACATTTTTCTGCTTCTCTTATCACTGCCAGTTATCCCTTTCTGAGACACCAGTAAAACAAAAGCATGCCTTGTTCTCAGACAGTGCTATTTGCCCAGTCTTTCCATAGGTTTGTTTTTTTTCAGTAAGCTTGTGGAGTAGAATTTTCACTTCTGTTTCTCTTCATTCTTCAAAAGAAACAGAATAATTTTGTATTTCTGTTTAAACATATTGTGTTGAACACAGTTGTGATGTTTTCAAGCAAGGCCCTAACACTCACCATAAGGGAGAAGTTAAGAAAATTATGTAGGTCCATCAGCACACCAAGAATGCACGTTCTCTGCCAGGAAGCATCAGTGGTTCACAAGATTTAATTAGGGCTGGACAATGTCTTCAGATAAATGCCAGGTCTGAAAGAAGAAAGGTGTCAGAGAAGGTCTGGGGAGAGCTGAGAGGGGGTAATACAAGGGATTTTCTCCTTTCTCCTTTTCTTTATCTGGATAATGTCTGAAGCTAGACAGGCTTTTTATGTTAACTCTTTTGCTTAATGTGGGAAAGTAATGCTAGGATGAGCTCTGAGGATTTGCAATGGAGATGGATAGAGTCTCCAGCATCTCAAGTGCCAGTTTCAATGGCAGCCAAGTTCCTCATCTCTGAAAGCTACCTGATATTTGGACTGGCTTATATGGTAACATTTACTTAGTTTCCAGCGGTCACATAACAGCAACTATGTAAAACACCACCGTGGCTACTAATTATAAACCTCACTTAATTTTTCTTTAACACTTTGATTAACCTGTGGCCTCTTAGCTGTCCTTATGTCTCTGGCAAGGTCCTCTTCTGAGCAGAGGAGGTGGGTTTTGACAGGACTATTGTGTGGAAGGTAGCCAGATGCTGTGGTGTGCCTAGGAGATTCCTGAAATTAAAAAACGTGTTGCTCATTCCACGTTGCTTTTTACCTGGAGGTTGCAGTGAGTTTTACATATAAACTAAAAGTCTCACCCAGGATTATGTGGCACAGTCTGTTACTTCCCAAAGGCTTTGTGAGCAAATGGTGCTTTTCAGCATCCTGTGGGACTTAGATAGAAGTCTTCATGGTCCCTTCACTATGTGGCTTTTATTGGTGGTCAGTGCTCCTCAGGCCTCCTCGGGAAGATTCCTGGGCAGGGGCTGTGTGAGGAGGCTGATGTGCCTCTGGTGCTTTTAACCAATGTCAGGTACTCAGTGCCTGGTGAATCCAGGAGCCCCAGGGTGACACTGGAGCTTTCACTGGCAGCTTCTGCTGCATGGCACAGGCCAGCTGGAGAAGGTCCTCTGTGAAAGCTGGCAAGAGTCTAGAGGATGGAATTGGGTGCTGTGGGTTTTGTAGGCTGACGAGTATGTTGGGGCTGGCAAGATCCTATGGGGTGTTGGCCTGGTTCTTATGACTGAGCTGTTTATTTTTCCAGCTAATACTGTAACCACAAAAGGCTAGATCCTTAGAGGAGGGCTATTTTGAAGAATACTCCCAACTGGTGAGGAGTACAGGAAGATGTGTAGTAAAGTGGAGAAGACAGACTGCTTGCTCTTGGGAGAGGGGCTGGCCTGGGGAGAAAGCTGTAATTTACAGTAGTGGGAATTTGCCTTGAGAGTCAAGATCCTGCCATAAATTGTGTTTTTTATCTTTCTTTGTTCAAGGGAGCCATCTTTAAAGTGTCACCACTCTATTCAAGGTTATTAGAACAAATACCCTTACCGTAGGCTAGTGAAAACATCTTGGGTGATTAAAAGCTATTGAATTACAAGAGTGCTGAGGACTGGTGACTTGTTTTTCCTCATTCTGCCTATTTGCTATAGGCCACATGACATGAGGGCACAGTAAAACCAGTTACGTTTTCTAGTGTTTGTTTTTCACTCTGGAGAATTTGCACAGGCTTCAGGAGAGTGTTTATTTGTTTAAATCCAAACCAAGCCTTGTTGCTGGACCACCCCCCCCTCAGCTCCCTCAGGTGTGAAGGGCTGAGTTGGGGCAGTGATGTGTGAAATGGGGTCCTCACGGGGTGATGGATGGGAGTGTTGAGGTCTGTCTTGGTCAGGGCTGTGGTGTGAGCTGCTGAAGTCAGCTGTTCCTGACACGGAGCCAAAGACCTCCAGGGAGAGAGATCCAGCACCTGAGTTAAGCACAGAGAGACCTGAAAGTTAATTTATAACAATCTAGTAGAAATTAAGGTGTCCTGCATAATTGGGGGTGGGGGTGGTGGTCAGATGATGCTGGTTTACATCCCTGCTCGCTGTTGATGAAGGGAGGTTTGAATGAGGGGTGCGTTCTGGGCACTTGCCTTGGAGTCTGTTTTCGGAGGAGGCACAGTGTGGTGATTTAATACAGAGTGGTGTTTAAGGAGGCTACAAAAACAAGGTTTCAGCAAAAGATACTGAGGCACTTTATTGAAGCAACAATGAGGCAGACAGCTTTTCAATTTATTTTTATCAAAGTGCTTGCAGTTTCCATTCAAGGCTGTTAAATTGATAATAAATATGGTGGACAGAATCTGTTTCCAAAGCTGCTGTTTTGTTCTCCCCTCATTTTCCCCTCTAATGAGAAAATGCCTCAGCCTGGGAGGTGTATAAACACCTTCTTATTTTTCTTTCTGTAAGAAGCAATTAAGCCCTTTCTTTAGGTTTTTTATATTTTAAGATTTTTTTTAATGTGTCTTAGGATAAAAATGGTTCCTAAATAAATGAGTTGATGGCTACATGCAGGAGTAGAGAAATGTATGAGAGTGAGAAGACCATCGTAATCCTGTAGGAGGAATTAACCCAGGTTTTCTTGTCCGCATACACAATTTAAACTGGAAGAGGGTAAATTTAAATTAGATGTTAGGAAGAAATTCTTTCCTGTGAGGGTGGTGAGACACTGGCCCAGGCTGCCCAGAGAAGCTGTGGCTGCCCCCTCCCTGGCAGTGTTCCAGGCCAGGTTGGATGGGGCTTGGAGCAACCTGGGCTGGTGGGAGGTGTCCCTGCCCACAGCAGGGGGGCTGGAACCAGATGAGCTTTGAGGTCCCTTCCAACCTAAACCATTCTATGATTCTATAACCCTTTGCCCAATGCCAGAAAACAGTGTTGAAGTGCACGCCGTAACCTGAGGATCTGGTACCAGTAAAATTATGTGTTTGCAGCATGCTGCTGGGGTCTGAATCATCTCTCTCTTTGTTCATTGCATTATAATAAAATAAAAAGTCCTTTGCATTTACCTGTAACTGCTGAAGTATTCTGCTCTGTTCTAAGGGAACCTTTTTTCAGTACAGGGTAGCAGTAACTTTTCTTGCTATCAGATGCCCAGATGTGTTTTGTCTTTGCCTGCAGTGAAGAGGGCACAAGAAGTACTCTCCTCAGAGTTCAAGTACTTTTATAGGCACTCCTGTAGCTGGTCAGTTGTTAAGAATTCAGCCCCCCACTGTTCATCTAGAATTGTGCTAGTCATGCAAAAAGAGAGTCTGATAAAGTGCTTTTAGTTTTAAAAGATTATTTGGATCTGCTTTCACTTCATGACAATGGATTATGTTGTAAGGAAAATCTCCATGAAATATGAAAATGGATATCTTTGCTTTTAAAGGAGCAAATAAATACTGAGTCATGAATCTGGCAACTTGAAGAAACTACATACATGTGTGAAGCTGGATAATTAGTATAATACCATTTAATACTAGGTTTCTAAGACTGGATTTATTTTATAGGCACAAAAGCAGTTTGTAGTTCATGAAGGTATTACAGCATGTATCTTTGAGTAATGCAGTTTTATCTCTTCTAGCACAGTACACTAAAATGTATATTCCATATGCTTTTAATATAAATCTATGTGTGAGAGGCTGCAGTGTGAGGACGGCTCGTTCCCAGTTTGATACTGCTCTGTTCACGTACTCGGCAGATTTTTTTTAAACTGCATATTTACAATATACTTGTCGAAAAACACAGTTAGAAGATCCCCACAGACCCTTCCAACTGATTTTGTATTTCATCCAAAACAATTTTCTCAAAAAAAAAAAAAAAAAGTATTATGTGTTTTCCTGAGTTGAATTAAGAACAGTTTTGAATTAGTCAGACTTCCCTTTGATTTTGTAAATTATATTGAGTTTTTAATTAAGCATTCATTGAAGGTGATCAAGGCATTTGGTGGTATCCTTGGTGATAGTGGTCGGTGGAGGAACAGCAGCAGTTTTTGCAGAAAATTCTCTCAGGTAACAGTGATAAGACGAGGGGTGATGGCCTCAAGTTGTGCTAGGGGAGGTTTAGATTGGATATCAGGAACCATTTCTTCACTGGAAGGGTTCCCCAGCACTGGCCCAGGCTGCCCAGGGCAGTGGTGGAGTCCCCAACCCTGGAGGGATTTCGGAGCCATGGAGATGTGGTGCTGAGGGACATGGGGTAGTGGTCAATTAGCAGTGCTGGGTTAATGGTTGGACTGGATGATCTTAAAGGTCTTTTCCAACCAAGGCTGTTCTGCGATTCTATGATAAAATTCAGTGAGATAATCCTTCATGGGGAAGGATGCTGCAGGGCTGGTGTTCCTCAGGGTTGGTGTGGCAATCTCCTTCCTCATCTGGTATTTTGTATTTGACTTTGGATAAATCATTTCACGCTTTGTGTTTTGATTTCAGAATCTATGCAATGACACCAGTTCCCCTGTATGATCAGTCTACACACATCATCCAGAACTTGTTTTCCATTTTCTCATTTGCATCCACTTGGGGAATTACTAGTTTTCTACATAAAAGAAACCTGTTGCTAAGTATAAAAACCCTATCTAGGATGGACAGGTCTTACCTTCTGTATTTGCTTAGTCATCCTGCTGATGATTCTCCTCGATTGTTTTGCTCATTTGTTTCAGTTACCATCAATGGGAAAGGCCTCTCTTAAAACGAATGATTCTTAAGCACAAAGGCACTGGTCTAAAGGCTTTGCTGGAGCTTGGTCTCTCTTCCCTTGGTCCTTTGCTACAGGCAAACACGTCTTTACATAACTCATGGAGCCTGATCTTCCAATCTGTAGGTACTCTTCCCATTGCTCAAGAAGGGGAGATGCAAATAAACTCAGCCAGTCTTTTATTGTCTGTGTTTGGGTAATTCCTGGCACAACTATGTATAGACCATCTACTCGTGCTTCTGTATCTCTCAGTTCACAGAAAGCCTTTGGCAGCTCAGTGTTTGCAACGTAGGCTTTGATATCATCAAGAGACTCAAAAATGAGAAGGTATTCAGGAGAAACCTGTTGAATAGTTTGGTTAGTTGGTAAGCTTGCTTATTCTTTGAAAGCCAGTCTGTTCCCCAGCTGGTCCTCAGAAGCCTTCTGGGTTAGATTACTTTGGGAAGAAATTCTTTGTTCGAATTCAGATCAAAGAAAACTGTACACAAAGTGAAGCCACAGATTGGTGTTATAAACTGTATTTGAACCCCCAGAACTTTGCAGAGCATTGGTTTCTTATTCTTAAGGTAAAAAAAGACTTTGTCACATCCCAAATGTGGTGAGGAATGTTGAGGATATTGTTAACTTGGACCTGTTGCATCCTCTGTATTTTTGTGGGCTACATCTACTGCTTTGGGTTTGACCTAAATAACAAAGAATTCACACTTCTTGCCTAGCTGAGTAAATGCATAAAAAAAGGTCTTTTTTTTAAAATCTGGTATTTCCTGAGTTGTTTTTTTTTTTTACTTTAGTTTTGTCTCAGTTATAGCTTTCTGCATTTATTTTCCTTTTGGAAGGAAAAGGGCATCCTTCCTTACCTATACACACAAAAAGCTACCTTGAGCAGATTAAATAAATTGCAAGCTTCAGCAGCTTTGTCAGCAAATTTTGGATGGTCTGGATGCTGTACTAGACCTACAGGCTGGTGGTATTTGATAGCTCCCCATCGCTTTGTCTTCAGACTAACAAATATGTCTGTATGTTTTAATAGAGGCATTTTATTTCAACCGTAATGACCAAATACTTACTGAAATACAGATATTTTTCTTTCAGACATCTGTAAGGCTTTAATTAGTAATCTTGTCCAAAAACATCAAGCCTGAAGTAAGTTTTTGACTGAGGTGATCCAGAGGTGAGATACTATATTATAATTCTTCTTTCCAAAACATCTTTCATTGAAATTGGTCCAATAAACGTCTGTTGGGCTCAATCCAAATGCTTTTCCCTCTTTTTTCATGATGCTGTTGAGAATCTGAACTCCTCAGTGTTCATCAAAAACATTCCTATTGGTTAAAAGAGTGTTAAGGAATTTAAACAGTTAATTGGATCCTAATTTAAGATTAGGAGAGAAAAATATGCAAACTTTGCTGGAATATTTTGTCTGGAGTGAATCTTGAAATTGGTCTCTGCGTCGTGACCAGGTACTATCTGAACGCTGTCTGGTATTTTTCTGAGCAGTTGTTATGGGATATAAGCATGATAATAAGATCATTGATAGTGAAAGGCAGGGGTTAAGCAGGATCCAGCATATATTTGGGTTTGGGGTACCCTTATCTCATGTTTAAGCTGTTGTAGTAAATAGCTTGTTTTTTCATTATCTTTGAGCTGCCCTTTCTCTCCTGATTTTCGGTTCTTCTAATTAGAAGGGTATTTTAGTGAAAAGAGCGATCTCAGACCTTTGTGGAATTTTCTTCTTGTACAAATAATGGTAAATCTGAAATCACTTTATTAGACAAGAAGTTGTTATGGCAACTATAAGATGGTTGGCTAATCGGAGAGTGAGATCAGTTTTTATTTACAAGCGTAATGAGCAATTAAGTTTGAGCAGCTGTCAGACTTGGAAAGTGATTAAAGTTCAGCCAACAACCCCAATGGGTCAGTATGCAATTCTGGTGGTTTTCTGACACTGCTGCTTGATCATGTGTGGGTTTTACCTGCTATAATTAAAACTGCCTATAAAATCCTCATCTATGCCAATGACTTGGCGTAGCCAGTGAGTAACGAAAAATCCCTTTTCCAACCAGGTTCCTTACAGGGTATTGGCCTTGAGTCTTGCTGCAGCTAATGAGGTATTTCATGTGTAGCATCCCTTAAAGCAAACCTTGGTTTGCATGCTGGCTTGCAGAGTCATCTCCAGGCTGTTGATCACCAGGAGAGAGCTGAAATGGTGTAGTCTCACTCAGGCAAGCTTTACACCTCTAAAGGTCACCCCCTCATCGAAGGCATCGTTGCATACTGTTATATATACTGTTGTTGGTTGCTTAGGAAGCTGCTGCTGGGCTCAGAAGAAGGGTGCGCACAGGGTACGTGAACATAAAACCCAAAAGAAGTTGAGAATGTCTTGATTCACCCAGAAACACAAGGGATTACCCAGGAGAGGCTAACCTTAGCCAGAGCTGGGGAAGCTCAGTCACTCAGCTGGCCACCAGTGAATGGGGCCAGGCTAGTGCCATTGCTGGTACTCCTTGCTCTCCCAAGCAGGAGCAGTGACACTAACATATGTCAGGGTCACACTGCCGAAAAGGCTTCTGTAGGTTTCATATTTGTTGTTTGGTATCCTGTGACATCTCCTGTGTTGTCGATTAACAAGCTGTAAGCAGGAAAGACTGGAGAGCTGGTTCTCTGTAGATTCCTGAAGACCATTTATGTTCACGTGGAGAAGTTGCCTTCCCCTTGGTACTCTGCAGCTTTCAGAATGCACGAGATAGAATCATAGAATAGCCTTGGTCGGAAGAGACCTCTAAGATCATCAAGTCCAACCACTGATGCTGCCCTTCAGGGGAGGCACATGATTACCTGAGCTCAGTCCTTTTCATTTGCTAGGGTTTGCTTCCCTGCTGCATAAGGTAAATAAGCCAAATTATTTGTAAACCGTGCTCAAATTCTGTGTTCTAGTTAGAATTTTAACTGTCCAGGGACTAATATAGTTATCTTCCTAAAGTGTACTGCAGTCCCCTGATAACATTTACAGTGTTTTTAATTTTACCACACTAATAGTATCATGTAATACAGGCAATTGCAGTGGAACATGAAATGCATTGGGACAGTTCCTGACCCAAGGAGTTTACAAAGTAATGTGACTAGATAACACAAGTTGGTGAGTGGGGACTTATGGGAAAATTAAAATGATGTTCTCAAAAATAGGCATTAACATACTTGATCTAAACTTCTGGTATTTATGTTTTCTATTTATCAGTCTTTTTCAAGCTTATCTGCGGCAGCGGCACGTGAGAAACAGGGCTGTAGAAATGGAGCAGAATTTTTCGTAGGGTTATTAGAGACCAAGAAATCTGCATTTCTTGGCCCGTACAAGATGAAATTGCACACATGTATCTTGTTATTATTGTGCCTGATTTGTACTTGGGTTTCCCAAGAAGATCATTTGGAAGTGTTTAGCTGCCAAGCTTTTGCAGGCATAGCAAGCTTGGCTTGTTGGAACAGGCGGCTGGCAATGGAGCCTTTCAATGACAGCAGCGTTGGCAAAAGGGGTTCCTGTTACCTAGTGGAACAGGAGCCAGCTCTCCCCACTTCCCGTAGTGAAAACGCTTAGTGTATTCCAGACACTGATCTTCAAGCCATGGAGATATTGGAGAATTGGAATGGGATTGGAACTTGCTGCCTCTTGCACAGGCCTGCTGTCATCTTGTAGAGCAGTGTGAGGGAAGGCTGCAAAATAGAAAAGCAAACTGAAGCGTTTCACACTAGAAAACATGAGCTGTAAGCCCTCTGAAGCTGTGTTCTCGCTGTCCAGTTCACTTCTCCACGTGGGATAATCACGGTTTTCCAGAGGACACCGCTTTCACTTTCATAGTTGCAGATATATAGGAGAGCTGGGTGTGGGAACATGCATGTGAAATAGTCTACTGCAAGAGTTCATTTTACTTGTAGCTCATTTTAATTATTGTGCGTGAATATTGGAGAGGGACTTTTTACAAGGGCATGTAGTGATAGGATGAGGGGTAATTACTTTAAACTGGAAGAGGGGAGATCTGGATTAGATATTAGGAAGGAATTCTTGGCTGTGAGGGTGGTGAGACACTGGCCCAGGGTGCCCAGGGAAGCTGTGGCTGCCCCCTCCCTGGCAGTGTTCCAGGCCAGGTTGGATGGGGCTTGGAGCAACCTGGGCTGGTGGGAGGTGTCCCTGCCCACAGCAGGGGGTTGGGTTGAGATGAGCTTTGAGGTCCCTTCACACCCAACCCATTCTATGATTTACTTTACTCCTTAGCTGCAGCAGATTTAACTTATCCTGGTAACTGCGTTCTTTGAAGGAATGAAAGATTCTGCTTTTTTTTTCCTTCCCCTCACTAAATGTAGTAAGTGTTTTCAGTTTATTTTAAGCATGTGAGAATGTGGGTAATTGACTTTAGGAGTAACCTGTAGGAAAAAATAAAAGATATACATAACACTGATGTAAGAGCCTGATGAATTATCTTTGCCTTCGAGTTTGTTTGCAGCAAACAACATGTTACAAGTGAGTGGATGGGAGGGGGAGTTTTAAATATATGGGGATGAATTTTTAGAGTTTGCAGCTGACGTGGATTAAAAATTCTTAGAACATTTCATCCATGAAAGGCAATTAGTTTTGTTTTATGAATATGGAAAGCACGTAGCTTGTAAGTACTGGAGTGAAGTCCCAAGTGAGTTATTAGAACTTGCTTTACTCGTGTAGTACAAAATTAGCCATCAAGAGCTGATAGATTTCAAATATAGCTCACTGACACACTGATCATCCATAACTTTTCATAAAGACATTTTTTCAGGCTCACCTGTAATTACTGGATGCTGTTGAAGTCCTGAACAGGGCAGCCAGGCACAGATCAGGACACCTTCTTGCTCTTGATGGTGCTTCCAACACTTTGTGCAGCTGGGATGTCAAACTGTAATAGCGCTCTGCCTGCAGTTCTGGGTGGTAAAACTGCATCTGGATGCATGCTATATTCCCTTCTCTCTCTCTCTTACCTCCTGGTAGTATCTAACTGCTCAAATACATCCTTCTGCTTTGTATTGTGGTATTGTTTATTTAAGGAACTGTCATCCTGGTGTTCTGTGTGACTTATAAATACAGACCTGCTGTAACAGAGCCTTTAGGCATGCTTATTAACAAAGAAGTTTAGAAATATTTCACTACTTTCAGCTGCCCCTTCTCTCAGATTTATAAATTAATACTGATAAAATGAATGGAGTCTGCTCTTTTTTATTGCTATTTATTATTAATTGTTTTTTGGCATGAGGACAGATTCATGTGTATGTATTAGTTGTTTAAGAGCTTTTTTGGAATATTGGGGTTGTCTGTTGCGAGTTGTCTTTCTGGTGAGAAAAGCTTCTCAGCTACTAAGGGGTGTTTGAGAAGTATTTTTTCAGGTTCTTTTGGCTAGTTTCTTTGTCTGGGTTGTTTTTTGGGGGTGAGGGAGAGCCAAAGACTTGGCTATTAAGAAAATTTGTATTCTAATATTGGTGAAGAGGCGTTATTCATCTACTATGTTGGTGTTTTACACGGAGTCATATGGACAAGCCATAGCAGTTACAGTCTAATTCAGAAAAGGCAAAACTGAGGGAGAACGTTTTGTCACTCGGAAGGTTTTAATTTATTCTTTCATGCCTCTCATCTAGAGAAGAAGGATGGACACTCAGAGCATGATAATATCAGACCACTGGAAGTGTTGCCTAATAGATCACAGATGTTTGCGAAGTGGCGAGCCATCATCTCCACTGATACAACGGCACGGGGGGGGACAGTCTGTCAGGAGATGTGACATGTCATAAAGGAACATTGATTTGTCAGTCCCCTACAGTAAATCACCTGGTAAACATCTCCATTCGAATCCATTAAAATCTGTGAATACAGGACGTAGATTTTAAAACTGCTTTGACATTTCTGATTGAAGGCTTGAGTGTATTGATCTCTGACGTGAGCAGGTCCTTTTTGTCCGTCGTGAAGTACCACTGTACTTCACATATCGTGGGTTTGCAGTGAGATGGGAATCTGGCCAAGGTCACTGCTGAAAGAGGTGAAGAAACATGTGGTGCAGGCTGAGTTTTAGGGGAAAAGTGCCTCCTATTGCCATGCAAATAGCTTGGTGAGCTGGGAGCTGCTGCTGCATGACCTAGCTCTGAAGGACAGCTATTTACAGTGCATGGGTCAACACGCTGGCGTTAATGAGTGTACAGGACATAGGAGAATGTTTTGATTTTTAATTATTTTTTTTAAAGCTGCATAGAATGAATAAGTCAGAGGGATTTCACTTTGGTTTAAAGAAGCAGTAGTCCCTGCCATCTGTTTTGAAAGAGAGCAACGTAGACACACATGTCATTCAGCAGAGCATGCTGTCAGCAGCAACAATTTCTGCTGATGGGGGAACTTCAGTGAGAAGATTCATAACAAAAGTCTTTATTGTATAAAAACACACCGTTGCTTGGGATCCACATTCCAAATGCTTTTAAGGACTATGACTAAACCATCATTTGTGCCTGAGATGAAGACCTGTCAGGCCAATTCTGCACAAAACAATAGTGTAGTGCTGGGAAATCCATCTGGTTTTACAACCTGGAAATGTATTGAGACCGATGGGATGTGATAAACTGAGTCAGGCTGTTATCCTCCCTTGCCTACTCTGATATTATTATAAAGAGTTCTGTTTTGTTTTTCTTTTTGTTGGGGTGAAGCTCTGATCTAAATATGAAAAAATCTTCTTTGTAGTACAGCATTAATATTAATTTAGTATGTATTCATCCATTCCCTGTGCTCTGCTTCTGCAACTTGCTGTGCAGCTATCTCAGTTATCAGCTGTATTTCCTGCTCCTGAGAGGCTGAGTTTTTGGGGGATGTTGGGTGATGTCTTCTCTGTAGCCTTTCTAAACATCAGGAATGTTGTAGCATTGACTGTGAATACCATGTGGCCTTTAAAAAGGCACCATAATTGCATATTCCATATTCATGATTGCAGGTAAGTGTGATCTGGAAGGCATGTTTGAAGAAGTTTGGCATTTGGGCGGCAGCTTCAAAAAGAAAACCTGAAAGTTAATTGGGGAAAATGACAGTTCCCAGTTTACTGCTGTGCCTTCAAACAGCATTCGAGCTAAATGCTCATTATGGTTGCACATATGCATGTCCACAGCTTCTCATTATTTTATTTTAATGTAGACTCTGCAGTCATTGCTAATGATGATTATTCATTTATTCAGCGCCAGAAACTTCGGTAAAGTGGAGAATAGATGACTTCATCTTAAAGAGTTTCGATGTAAGCATAGCTAAAATCAATTGAAAAATCACAACGGTCAAAGTGGATGACCAGTGCTGCTGCAGTACAACCCAAATCACGTTTTCCTGTAATGCCTTGCGGTTCAGATTGAGCCCGTTTGTTCTAGCTGACTGGCTTTTTCTTTGGAAGTGTGAAGCTCAGCGTTTTCAGAGCAGTGTGAAATAAGGAATGTAGAAAAAGGACTTGGAGCAGTGAGGTGGCTAATTGAAAAATGCCATTGGAGCTGTGCTTTCTAACAAAGAAACTGGCAGGTTTTTAGGAGTAAGTCACTTCAGAGTTGAGTTTTGATCTTGAATTCTGAATGAGTCACGTTTATTTTTTTAATAGCAGCGTTTTGATAAAAAGGAAAAAAATCTTCTGTTGGTTACCATAATGTCTAAGTGTCCGTGACTGTCTTTCTAAAAGCAAATACAGAGAAAACAAGAACAGACTGTCAGGTCCAGGAGTATCCAAGTGTGTTATTCTACTGTATCTCTGTCTTCCAAGTGAGAAGACAGCTCTGCAAATGCTGAGGATCTTTAATCTTATCTTCATTTTGCCCGGGCAGCTGAAATATGTTTCCATGGCCTCCGTGTGGTCTTTCCCCAGGTCTTATTGACGATGCCACACAGGTCATTGATGATTTGTTGAATCCAAGAGAGACAACTGCAGTCACAAAACGTAATGATGCTTTAAAGCAAAGCAATTCTATAAGGTACAGCTCAGAGGAGAGATGTTATCGTCTCATTCAATAGCTTATCTTCCCATGTGAGCTATCTTGTGTGTTTTGCATTGCCTTGCAAAACTCTTCTTTTTTCCCTGAAAGACCTTTGTCCATTCTATAAAAGCATTCTGCATTTGACCTCAGCTGATAGCCCTTGTTCCACTGCCCCGAAGGGAGTGGGATCAGGAGGATGGAAGTAAAAGCCTGCTAAGACTGTGGCTGCTTCTGTTCCCTGTCACATATTATGCAGAGTGAAATATAACCCATCTGACTGTTTGATTTGCTGATTTCAGTCTGGGAGCACAGCTGGTGGACTGCTAAGAGACAAGACAAAGATCTAAGATCTGCAATCTTCTGATCTTCCAAGCAAAAAAACCCAAAAAAATGTTTTATGCAGTTTGAACCTCAAACACTGTTGGAGGGGAGGAGAGAAACTTAGAATTGGAACTTTATTGTGTTTGGATCTCTCTAATACGGTGCATTGGTGTGCGTGGTCCTTGCATAAACAGAAGGTGATTTTCTTTGTGTGTGTAATTCTTCCCAAACGTATGAATTGAGAGTCTCTGAAGCAACATCTGGAGAAGTCCCAAGAGAAAACTCTGATTTCTCTGAACACAAAGATCTGTTCATTCACAAGATTCTGGTATTCAGACAGAAAACGGTGCTGTTCTCCCACTTTCATTTAACGTGATTTCTAGCTAGCACATCATTAATGCCTTTTCTTCCAAGAACATCCTGCAGCACCACAGTCATTTATTGGTACTTACAGATAGACCTTTTGGGGAGATTTTTGCCCTGGTTGTGCCTGCTAGAGTAGCTGTTCTCGGTGCTTCCAGCAGTCAGTTCTTCAGTCTTGGCTGCATAAACATGTATATGGTGTGTGAATTAAATAGCTTACAGACTTCAACTTGTGCCATCGTCATCCTAGTGAAGATCTTCAGGCTGTCTCCATGGGCAGGTTCAGTATGGTTGGAGATGAACATTGGAAGGGGGAAGCAGGGAAGACTGAGGAGTTCTGCTTTCTCATCTGTATGTGAACAAAGTCAAATTTGAAGAGTGTCATCAACACTGAAGTGGAACTTTGAAGGAAAAGGAGTGTGGACTGAAAAGGGCTGTGAGTAGCTTCTGTAGTAGCATTTCTTTGTTAGGTGACTTTTGAGCTGGGTTCAAGGTGGGTGGTAAAAATTCATCTGTTTTTTCCCCCCTGCGTTTAAAAGAGCATTTCTGCACAGCCTGTTTATTACATGGTGGTTACATGAGCATTTCTAACTCAATTTCCTTGTGGTGACCTCTCCCGGTCGGAGCAGGTTGCTTGGGGAGAGGTTTGGCTGAGAGGGGGGTGTGGACCAAGACTGTTTACACTGAAACCTTTATGCTACTGAACAGCGCCTTCTGAATGCCATAAAATGTACCCGATTCCCACGTGAGCAGGGAAATACTGATCTTGCCATTTGGCAGAGTGTGGAAATGCGGCCCCAAGAGTTTGCTCTCAGGGGGAAGGTGTGAATGAAAAAATAGCACGATTTTTTTTTCGCCTTTTCTTTGCAGACTAGAGATAAGCTAATGCTTGCGTGTGCATATGCAGTGCCCAAGGTCTGCAGCGTGTCAGGCGTGGAGTGCCAGATTGTCTTTCTTTCTACCAGAACATTTATGCTTTAATTTGGGAAACGTGGTGGGAACCGATAGCATCTTGTTCCTGAGAGAGACTCTGATAATCTCGCTGGTGGTGTCACGTCTCCGTGCGAGACACTGACTCCTGGTCCCTGCTGCGGTGACAAAGTCAGGGATAACGCAGCACTCTGAGTTCTCTCGGGTCAGAAGCTGTGCAAGGTGTCCTCAGCACCCAGGCTGGGAGTTGCCAGCCCTTTTGTTACGCAATTAAACTACACCATAAACTCTTCAGTTCAGTGAGGGGAGAGGCAGGAGGGATTCCTCCTCATTGCCTTTTTCCTTGTCTGATTTAACATTTCTTCTGCCACCCGGGAATCCTTTGGTCATGTTCCAGAGTCCTACTGTGAACTAGTGCCATTTAGATGCCTTTTAATGAGGTTGAAAGAGAATAAGGAACTGGTGACTTTTTCAAAGGGTATTTGCATGATTTGCATGCCATTCCTTCCCAGTTCTGTGATAGTTTCCAAAATCTGTTTCATCTTGTCAGTGGTATCTATATGCTCTTTGAGGAAGAGCCTCAGATTGATGCATAGCTTCCAAAAATGTCCAATAAATACTGGACAGGTTACTGAGTGTTTTTAATTTGCTGTGTTTTCTGTATGTTGGGCAGGGTTTTCTCTGATGGGTGAGTGCAGGCAGAGCTGTTTCACCAGAAATCCAGAACTACAACCTGCTGTGTTTTGGTTCTGGAAGAGCTCTACAGGCTTTCATTGCAGCATAATACTGTTCTTCAAACAAATCACACACCAGCCCGTGTGCCTTCTCTGCAGTCAGTTAACTCCTTTGCAACAGTTGAGAGAGCACTGCAACGGCAAATCTGGGTCACAAACCCTACAAAGGACAAACGACTACAGGTACCAGAGCCTGTGTGCTCTCTGCTGCTGAAGAAGACACTAAAATTAGCTTCTGACTCTTATTCAAATTAAAAATTACCCAAGGGGAAAAGAACTAATTCTCAAAAAGACAACTGTTACGTCTTAAACCCACGCAGTCTCAACCACCTATTACTCCAACTAAAGAATAGAAGTGCAAAAATAAAAAGGGGGTAACCAAACCTTCTGGGAGAAGAGGGATTTAGTTTTCCCTAGTGTATCTCAGAATGAGATTACTGGGGATGCCAGACAAGTGTTCCTACCCTCCATACAGTGCTGCAGCACCATCTCTTCACTCTGCCATCTCCAAAATATCACAGATTTTAGCTGTGGAGTACTGCCATATACGCATTTTGTCAAAATAAACCTTAACTAAATGGATCTTACAAGACCAATGAATGAATTGGCTGCTAGCACGACTCTGTGCAGGCTCAGCATTTTCCACAAGCATTTATAAAAAGTGATAGCAGAAGCAGAGAGTACAAATATTGCTAAGTCTCTGCCTGATTCCAAATGCTGTCAAGAACACACAAATTTGTTAATATAGTTTTAGATTAAGGAAACAAATCATATGCCCATCTTAAGGAATACACTGTATTTAAGGCATAATCTCTCATTTTGCAGTGATGTGCTTATAAATCCTTTGCAGCTTTGGAGATCACCTTCTCCAGCAGAGCAGATGCAATGGGGTTTTTTTTTAATATCTCTGAATATTAAGGGTTTTTTCCCTAATGTTAAATAAAATGTTTTCCTAAGGAGAAAGGACTATATGAAGGTGAAGGCAGATCACATTCTATAGCAATAAAGCCTTATCTAAGTACAAAACCAAAATGCAACTAAAAAATTGTTACAAGTAGCTTTGAACGAAGATGAATTCCTGTATCCCAGAAAACATTAAAGAGCTCTGCTTCTACTCTTCCTTAGGAGAATCCCTGCCTAAATGGAGTAAATTAAAAGTACTCAATAACTCATCCAGTATTTACTGGATGTTTTGGAGGCCATGCATCTCTCTGAGGCTCCTCCTCACACAGAAAGAGTTTTTGTTGCCAATGTGAACTCTACCATGAGGTTTTGATAGCTGAAAAAGACCTGGAGCTGCCTGGTTTGTCTCAAACTTCTCTAATTGCTGTCCTTGAGGGAGCTGCTTTAGCCACCGTTCTGGTGCAGACAATTCACTGAAACTTGAATTACCCAGACATATAATTATGGCCTGTGGGCATCTGTATCCTCAGTCACAGCGATAGAAATGTTAATGGGAAAAACATCATTGGTAAACAGAGAGATGTGTGAAGTCCTTGGAGCATGGTGTTCTCAAACAATATCTGCCTTGTTTTGGGGGACAGGTTGGGGTCCACAGACAGAAGGATAGTTGGAGAAGACAGTACCTGTGTTTTTGTTTTATGCTTTAAAATGTTTAAACCTTTGGGGGTTTTTCTTGACTTATTTTACAATTTTTTAAATGCTTTTGTTTACCCTCTTTGCCTTCCAATATTGGATGCCAGGGATCTGTAGAAAAACCTAGACTAATTTAGAGGAGAAGGTTGTGTTCAGCTCAGAGGTCTTCTTTATAGGTCTCTCTGGCAACAGGCTTTACATTCGACTCAATAGCATTTCTGAATGTGGGTAGTGTAACTCAGATAAGGTTTGAATGCTGCAAAAGTGAGAAGTGTGAAAAATTCAGGGGATGTTCTAGGCACCACTAGGCAGAACTATATTGATTTAGGAGGAAATCCCAAGGAGGAAATAGTTCTTGTCAACTGATTACTTGAAGTTATGGTTATGCTACTCTTGCAGACATCTATAAATTAAATTGCCAACAGTTGGCATCTGCCACTGTCACAGTGCTATAGGTCATCCTTCCCATAGAATTTAGCATGGTGCCAGAGTGACTTACCTGCCACACAAATGGTGAGGGAGCATTTGGGAGTCAGATTGTGCTTGGGAGATGTGCACGTATCCCCTGCACGGAGAGGAGACTGGGGAAATAGTGTGGGACAGAGGGAAGCAGTGCCCAGCCCCCAGCAATACGAGGGACCACGGTACAGTAGTAAAAGGGTCTTGGGCAAAAAGGGGTATTGTGACCTGGACTGTCATGTGCTAGATGTTTTCACATGCTGGTGGTTCTTTTCGTGCTGCAATTCTGTCTCCAAGTTGCTATCTTTCCTCCCTCAATTCGTGTGGAGATATTATCTACTAAAACAGGGAGAAGGTGATGTTGATTTGAGGGAGATGTTCCTACCTCATAACTTGCCAACAATGCAGCGTCTGAGGAGTTTAAATTGGAATTAGCTGACCTTTTCCTACTCTCCCAGGAGTTCAGGAGTCTTTGAAGAACAGCCCATCTATGTGGGCTGAAGGTAGTGAGCTTGAGGGATAATTGATTCTGTCTGGAAACCTCTATGCTGATCCCTAAAGCCAGGAGGGAAGGTCTGACATTGCCTACAGGCAGTGGGGACTTCTTTTTTTCCTCTCTTTTAATGGATAGTTTCAGCTCAGAGTAACTGAAGATGAAGTACCTAATTAGGAAGATGTGAAAAAGACTTACTTTTCTTTACTTTACAGAAAAGGCCACAGATGGCTCTCTGCAGAGTGAAGACTGGACACTTAACATGGAGATCTGTGACATTATCAACGAGACAGAAGAAGGGTATGTGCTATTTCAGCAGACTTTGAAAGGTTCATGGAGACAGTCTCAATGAAGTTGTACTCAACGTGTGAGGAGGTAGAGTGAGTCTGGGGGCAGATCCTCATAGTTTAAGTGCAGTTTGTGGATGAGTTGGTTAGTTTTCCTGCTCCTCAGGCATTTCAGAAAACCACTGGATGATGCAGCACTTTGTGGTTGGTCTCTGGGAGGGCTGGCATGAAAAACATATTGGTGGAGAGGGCACCGAGTGTGTACTTCTGGGGTTCTCACTTTCAGCAGGTGTATCTCTTTGCAGTGCTATTAATTTCAGCCATTTGAATAGAGAGCTTCTCTGGTACATCTCCTTGAGGAATGGAAAAGCTGTGCTGCTTGCAGTTTGAAGGAGAACCGATTGCTGGTCTTACGCTCTGGGCCTTTTTCTGAGTGGCTGTCAATCTTTCCTGCTCGATCAACATCTTGCATTTTTGGAGGCCTCAGGCATTGCTCTAGTCTTGACTTCTGTGATATTTTGTCTCCTTGTATAATTCTACATGACCCTAGTTTGGTTGTAGTCAAGTAGTCTGAAGTTAACACACATGCTTCTGTCTGCCTGGAAATGGTAAAGGATTCCTTCTCCCACAGTATATGCCACATGAAAAGTATGTATGAGCTGTCTTTTTAAAATGGTGTGTTTCTCCTTCAGTCCAAAGGATGCCATTCGAGCACTGAAGAAGAGGCTGAATGGAAACAAAAATTACAGAGAAGTCATGCTGGCGCTGACGGTGAGTGGGGCAGGCTGGAATGCCCCTAAAGGGCAGAACCCTTTTTTTTTTGTCATTTTCCTTTTCCTGGCACTCTTGAATGTACACACTGTTTGCTTTAGCAGCCACTGCTCTGCCCTTTTCTCTCCAATTGTCTCCTCATTTCCTTGGGGAGAGTTGCTGGAAGCTTTGCATAGTGTTTTTCTGACTCAATTGATTTCTGCTTTTTTTTGAGGCTCTTATTAATCCCAAGTCCTGACTTGAGGAGAGTTAAAGTAGTCCAAATGAGTCTGTGTACCCTTTGGGGCTTTCCCTTCTATTCTCCTCTCCCTGTATCCAACCATTTTGCCACTGCAAGACAACAGCTGTGGACATATCTGCAAGTGAGGATGATGAGCCTGCCATGTTTTCAGTTTCATAAGTAGCTGATGCACAATTTCCCTTGTGAATGGATCACTGTAGGAGACTCGCATTAATTGATGCTGATCTAATTTCACTCAATAGTGTAAATTATATTCTGTGCATTAAGCAGTGCTGCTAAGGTGTGAGATAATTTGCCAGCAACCTGATGACTTTAGCTGGGGGTTTCCTGGGTAATGCAACACTCCTGAACGTGTGGCGCTGGGCAGGCTCTGTGCTGCAGCAGTAACTGGATCGAGTTATACTGCTGTGGGTAGGTGATCTGCAGGATTCTTTCACAGAGCTCTTATTGCATCTCCCTGACAAAGCGTGACTGTACTTTCTGTCTTCTTGCCATTTTCCTATCCTGGTTTGTCATGTTGACAGATTACTGAAGACCAAACCATGAGATTATCCATTGTGCAGGAAAGAGTGAAATTCATCAGGAATGAGTCCGTGTCATCAGGGCTGATGAAAGTAGCTGAAGTAGGAGAGTAATGACAGACTCCTCGGATACAGAGTCGCAGTGGTTATTAGGCATGGCTGTAAGGAGAAGTGACGCACTGGATTTATCTCCATGCTAATCATGTTCTTCAGAGAAAAATCAACAGCTGTTCTTCCATGGCAGTTGAATGGCAAGTGGAAGGTGCCTCTAGCTAGGTTGCAGGGGGAAAATGTGTCAAAGTCTAACCTGTCAGAGCATGCACAAGGGAGTGTTTTGAATGAGTAAAGATCATTCACCTGAATTCCCAACTCTAAAACATGGCTTATATCTCAGAGCAAGCAGGTCCAGCTGTGTTTCAGGTACATAGAAAATGGAGTGCCACAGCATGGTAATATTTCACTGTGACAGGATGTCCTCTGTCTTACCTGCTCTGGATGTGATGCTGTGTTCAGCTGCACAGGTTGGCTATTTCTGCTTTGAAGAGGAAGAAACTTAATATTTCTTTACCTTGAAGACAGGCAAAGGTACATCACAAAAGTGCCCAATATGTTAATGGTGGGTGAGGTACATCTAAATGTATGTGTAGAAAAGGAAGCTTTTTGGTAAAATTGGGGAAGAAAAGAAGAATTAAGAGTGTAAGTTAATTTCTCCTCTGTCTTCTTTCCTTCCCGTCAGAAGTTTTAAAATGAATAAAAAATCAGAAACCAGCTACATAGATGCTGTGTGCATGATCAGGCTTTGTTCCAACAATGAATGTTTTTTTTTTGTGTGTACGTAGGTGTTGGAGACCTGTGTGAAGAACTGTGGCCATCGCTTTCATGTCTTAGTGGCAAACCGTGACTTCATAGATGGTGTTCTGGTGAAAATCATCTCGCCCAAGAATAATCCCCCCACTATTGTACAGGATAAAGTACTAGCACTGATTCAGGTACACAGCTTGTCTCTGCTTCCATATGTTGCTGCCTGAATTAAGGACTGTCTGCTTCAGTGCTACGCATCGCTGAACGTGCTGTCATTAAAATATGTGGCAAGTTTTTTATATGTAAAAACAAACAGTATATCCAGATTGGCAGGGAAGAGCAGACATGCACACACAGAGATATTTTATCCAGGGAGAAATGTCTGGATTCCAGTTAGAGAGATACCACTTACTCTAAAACAAGAGGACTTGTTAAATTGCAAAGCCATCCGTTTATTATTCAAATCTAGAAGCTGGAGACCTGCTTTTGTGGTGGGGATGTCATCTGAAGCCAGGAAGTTTTAGAGGATTGTGCTTTTGCTGTCGGTTGCAGAACACTTACTTTTATCTGTCTTGTTTCCCTGACCATGAAATGGAGCTGTTTCCTTCCATTAGAAAGCATTCTGAATTCCTTTTAAAGACTGTTATAGAAAAGTAAATGACCATATAGGAATTAAAATGGTTTTGGTGTCTTTCTCTGGTTATTGTGCAGTAAGTGCACTGTCAGATCCTTGCCTGCAGTGGGGAAGCTCAGACATAGGCCTGTCTGCTGCTTCTCCTTCTGTAGCAGCGTAACAATAAACAGCCATGTTAATTCCACAAACCATTAGCAACACATGAGGAAACATTGGTGCCTGCCTGGAGGAAATCTGACAATTATAGGAAGCTTTATCACTAAGCTCCTACAGGCTATTGGATGCACCAGAGACTAAGAGACACTGCGTATTTAAAATGATATAAACCTGCTGCAGTGTTTCTTGTGGGAAGGTAATTACAAATGCACAGCATAGTTTTCCAGAGATACTTTTGATTTTTGTGGCAAAGCATGCAGTTGAATTTTTGCTGGTTTATTTGTTATTTGGGTATGCAGGTAGGACATCGTTAGAGCATGACAATGTCAAGAGGTGATTTCTAAACAGGAAATAGGCTGGGTGGGGGAATTAGGTGGGCATTGCATTGGGGTCTGTGGGGTACCTTTATTTCTGGTCTGTGATCTCAAAGCTTTCTAAAAAAATTAAGCAAAATTAATGAAATTATTAAAAGCAATTCTTGTACATCTCTCTGGGCCCTCGAGTGTCTGCCTGCTTCGGTAGGAGAGCTGATGCATGCGGTGACCAGGAGATGAGGTTAAATATTGTCCCAAAAAGAGAAACTCTGCATGTTTCCATACTCTTTGCTCTGCTACAGTGGTTTTGAGGATGTTTGTTACGCTGGATCCTGGATTTAAGTGGATTCCCAGTCATCAATGCAGCTAAGATGGCAGCGTTTGTAACATAACCAAAAAGCTGCAGTCATTGCCTCAGTGTATTAAACAGAGCTTCATCTGAGCAGACTTGGTGCAGTAGAGCCAAAAGGCTTGCTCTGGGTACTAAATGCCTTTTGGTATAAAAAGCCTGAGAATTCTGGAAGTTGCCTGTGTGTGGGTTCTGTTAATGTCTCTAGCTGGGGGTGGTAAGGGACTTTGTTTTCCAGATTGCCTGACAAGTTTGGAAAAGTGATTGCAGTCACTCATCTCAGCTGCCCTATGGACGTGCACACCCAAAATATCCCCTACGTCATGACCGCTTTGCTCAGCTTAGACTTTGCTCCTTGGAGCTCCCTGCAGTTGGAGTTAACTGCATTCCAGGGGGCTGATCTCTTCTCAGCTCTGCTCCACTAACATTACATTTATCCCCTTCTGTAGGCTTTTTACAATTTGATATCAGGGAATTAATTAGAACAGAAATGAGAGGATTAATAGCACTTGGAAGCATGGAAAAAAGCTGTACAAAGAGCATGTGTCTCCAACCATACAGCTCTTGTACTTCTGGGCTTTTCTGTAGCAAGGGGAGATGAAGCTGCCATCCAGTTTCTTATCTAGACACTTGACTGTTTTGAGATGCTGGACATCTTGTCTCACTTTCTCAACCTCTTTCCCGGCATACATGAATTAGCATGTATTACATGTTGCTTATTCTCCTTCACCTTGCTAAAAGGCCTTGGAAATATTCCTCACTGCTGTGCCTCTGTTAAGAGCTCGCATATCACCTGGGAGTTCATACCACCTTGCTGCCCAGTAGCTGAGCACTGTCATCAAACATGAAGCGTGGGGAAACCGTTAGTGGCACAGCAAATTCTTTTGAGGGTACATGTATTAAAAAGTGTCTGACACTGGAAAAATGGTCTTGTGATGGTCACTGATTGAGGGGCCAGATTTACAATGGTATTTAATGAACCTGTTTGGGCACACTGAGGTACCAAGTGGGATTTATACAGCAGCATCCTTAAGTATCTACCTTTTGACAGTCTGGCCCAAAGTCTTAGAATCTTCCATCTCACCTCTGTCATACACTTGTTTGGACAACAGGCAACTCTCCTAAGCTCTGTGTGTAGCTCCTTATCTGTAAAGTAGGGCTAATATTACTATTGTCTACTTGAACTGTAAGCTGTCTAGGACAGGGATTGTCTTACAATGCGTGTAGGCAGCACTTAAAACAATAGTGCCCAGTCCTGCTTGTGACCTCTGAGAGGCACACTAATGTAGATAATGCTCCCAGCTCAGGGGAAGAAGAATACAAATGAAAGTGTCTCCTTTCTCCAGGGAAGAGAGTTGCAGAAGAGAGAATATATTAGAAAGGTAGAGTGCAAATGAAGTGAGTTCACTACAACAAAATCTATAGGAAGCCAGTGAAAGAGAGGATGCATTAGTACATCCTTCTGGAAAAAAAAGAAGCCTCATTAAAAGTTGGGGGCAGCAACACAGCATTTTGCCTCTTAAGCTTCTTTTGAGTGATTATTAAATAGAGCGTCCCTTGCTTAACATTTTTCATTCTTACTTGCAAGTAGAGTTGAAGTGGGGAATACCATTATGTGGAAGCATCATTCAGATGACTTCTTATGTAAATTGAAAATGCAGAGAAGGTGGAAGGGTAGAGTTACTGGTACAGTCAATATCTCCATCAGAATTAGGGATGGGTTTGGAAGGTCAGTTCCAAGGAAACAGAATGGTTCTTTGCAAGCAGAGCTGTTTTCTCTGGCTCAAATAGGGCTGTTTGGACTTGCACTGCATCAGAACAGTTGATGCAGTTAATTTACTCTTAACAAAGCTAAGAAGCAAACCCAGAATTATCAGCTTGCAACTGATAATGAATTGTGTCCTGGGCACGTAGGGTAGGTAATACTCTTTCTTAGCATTGAACACAATAGGAATGTAATTAATATTATTTCTTATCTTGTTTTGCTGTCTTTGATTTCTCTCCTCTCAAATATAAAAAGTCATTAAAAACAGCTTTTAAAGTAAAAATAGTCAAAGAACTAGTGTAAAAGTGATGACTAAATGAATTAAGTTCAGAGCCCACGCACACGTCTCGCAGTAGTTCTGGATCCAACACGCTGATACTCTACCTCCCATATGTGGGGGTTTGGGGAATGCTTCGTTTTTAATTGAGTCATAATATTTCCAATTTTTCCTTCCCCTAAATTTTTAATACTTGGCTAATTTCCAGCAAAAGAGAAAGGGGGTAGAGGCTTTCAAGATATTATGTTCCTGGCAGCTTCATGAGTACAGGAGGCTGGCTAGCGCAGAGAAACACTTAGTACTCCCACTGAAGGAGAAGCTCAAATGTGAATTGAAGTCTTTTTAGCCATCAGGGAATTCATGCAGGAGAGATATTATGAGCGTTCTGGCTGTGGGAAATTCTCCCTTTAAACTTGTTCTTTCTGGCACACCGGGGTGTCTGTGTGTTGGATATGCTCTGTAAGAACCCAGGCTTCATTAGTTCTGCTGCTCAGGGGACTGCACGTTTCTCAATATAAGAACCTCCAAAACTACCTTTTTATTTATTGATGTTCGCTCCAAATAAAATACTGAAGAAAACTTGACAGCTCTGTTTTCTCATTGGCAACAAATGAGGGTGTTTCACAAAGTGAATTGAGATTACCCAAGATTATTGTATGACTTTATGAATTGTGCTTAGAACAATTTAATCTTTCAGACCAGCTTTTTTTCGTGGGTCATTGGCCATAGAATATGCAAGAAAAGATCAGCACATAACCAGTGCTAAGTAGAGGAGATTGGAAGAGGCCTTCATTTACGTTTACAGATTTTGATCATGTCAGGGCTAGACATAGCTACTGTGCACTGGGTTCTTGTCTACTTCATATTTGAATAAAATGTGTATGTGACTGTCTTAATAACAGGATCTTTTTGAGCAGGTCAAATGACTACAGCTTCCCTTTGAAGCTGAAATACATGAAAGGTTTTGTCATCAGTATCTGATGTCAGGGTGGAGCTAGAACTTCACTTGGAAGGTTTATGGATAATCCCTCATGTTTTCCAGGCTTGGGCTGATGCCTTTCGAAGTAGCCCTGATTTAACTGGAGTAGTGCATATTTATGAAGAACTCAAGAGGAAAGGCATAGAATTTCCCATGGCAGATCTTGATGCTCTGTCTCCAATACACACACCACAGAGGGTAAGCTGCAGTGTTACAATTCCAAGGATATTTTCCTGAGATCTCTAAATAGTTGGGTAACTACTTTTCATTCCCCTCCTCTTTATCTGAATTTGGCTCATTTTCTTACTCCTGGAAGGACTTTTTAAAGGGCGTGTAAGAGGAGCATAATGCAGCTGCATTTGGCAATTGATAAACTAATGGTATTTCCTCCTTTGAGTCAGTCATCAATCTAAGATGAGTAGAGAGTTTGGAGGAGGTTTTTTTACACTTTTACCCCAGAACCAGCAGACAAGTGCAACTAATTGGTTCAGAGAGAGTCCAGCAGGAGATATGATTGAGATTTACTTCTTTTTTTCAAAAGTGTGGTTATTTCTGTTGGTGGTAACCCTGAACCAAGGCCTGCCTTTCTTTCAAAGGTGTTCAGAGTCTGAATTTCTCACCAATTCCATGGTAACATGAGATCTTTACACCTTTGAGAAGTTAGGTCTGGAAAGTTGACAGAAGTGCTGCTAGAAAGTAACTGAATGATCCCAGATGTTCTGATTATTCACTCTGAAAATGTAATGAAGTTAATGAATCTTTGAAGTGGCAAATGTAAGTGATCAAGGACTGAAAGATTACAATTCTTGTGTCAAGATTAATTAAATTCAGTATCTATGTATCGCATCCTTTTTTGTAAGCCTGCAACTTAATTCCTAGTTTAAAATAATCTATAATTATTTATCTTTGGCACTTGTTTTTATTTTGCTTTTCACTTCTCTTGTAAAGGTAAATTAACTTAAATGCATGTGGGTTGGGCCACAAGATACGGGCATGCATTTTTGTTTATGGGCTGGCCTGCCTGTCTGTTCTCGTAACTACACTGACCTTTTCCACAAGCTGCAATTATGTTCTATATTTGAACGTATTTGGCCTGAGGTTGCTGACAAAGCAAGTGCTGTCACAGTTCAGCTTTTGAATTTGTGTCTTTCTGATGTGGCAGAGTGTTCCTGAAGTTGATCCTGCAGCAAATATGCACAATTCACAGTCTCAGCAAAGGATGAGCACCAGTTCTTATTCTTCATCTTCTCCAACGGCGTATTCTGCTCCTCAGGCCCCAGCCCTGAACGTGACTGGTCCCATCACTGCTAATTCTGAACAGGTATTGGGAATGATGATTCTTTTGAGTGAGACTCTTTTAGCAGATCAAATTAGAAACCAATTTGCAGAGGAACTTTCATTTAACTCTTTTGATTTTTATTGCCTCCTAGGTCTGATTCTACTTAGTAATTCTCCCTCCTTTAAAGGGCCAGAATGTCTTGCAGATGCAGGAAGTCTAACAGGGAGTTAAGTCTGCATCCATAAGAACCTTGCAAATGCCCTAATACAGGATCTTCTTTTCTCCCTGCAAAAGTAACAATTTCAGAGCCAAAGATCCTGCTCAAAAGTTGTGCATCTTTCCCCACACTTGAGCGAGGCACACAGGGTATACTGTGACTGCGATCTAGTTTCAGCTGCTGTTTGCAATTACTTTCCTTCCATGTAAGCATAGCACATCTGGGTTTGTGATGATAGTGAGTGATTCTACCAAGTTCTTTCCTTTTTCTGTTGCTTTTCTAAAATTCTCTCCTGGGTAAACTTTTATCTTCACTCTTTTTTTCTTCCCCTGCTAGAATGTCTGGAGCCTCAGATATCAAGTCAGACAGAACCAGAGGTATCACAAAGTCAGTTCTCCAAAATTATCTGCTTAAACCAAAAGATTATGCAGTATTTTGCTGTCTCTTTTACCCCAATTTAGATTGCCCGGCTGCGCAGTGAACTGGATATTGTTCGTGGGAATACAAAAGTGATGTCTGAAATGCTGACAGAAATGGTACCTGGACAAGAGGATTCCTCAGACCTTGAGTTACTCCAGGTAATGTTTTCCCAGCAAATACAATTCTGATCCTGGGAAATCAGTACAAACTGAGCTCATGTCTCAGGCTTCATACCTATTTTCCTAGGCCAGTGGTAGCGGGGTGGCCTTTTGGCTGAGGAAAGTAATACAGTACCACATGCAACACAGATGAGGAATACTGTGATCTAGCATTCCAGCTGCTGCCCTTAACGTGGTATTTGCCTTTCCATAGCTTCAGAAATAGGCTTCTGTTTTGATCCTCCAGCAGGGAGGATGGGCTCCCACACAGCAATACATTTGGAGGAAGGCAGGGAATTGGTCTCTGTGATACATCAGAGTTTGAAATCCATCCAGAAACTGGTCTCTCCCATGCAGTGGTATTGTGTATTTGTCTCGGAGCCATCATGGCAGCTGATGAGAGGCTTTGCAATAAAGAGCCTTTCAGTTACTGCCCATTTGGGTCAGACTGCTCAAAACAAAAGAAGCTTCCAGGAAACCACGACAGACCAGAACAGTGTAGAACGCTTTTTTTTACATTCTACTAACATCTTGACAGTGTAACCTTACAGCATAGCTTTAAGGTGAAAGAACTTGATCATAAAATGGAGTGACAGCAACGTTTCTTTATTCCAGCTGGTTCCCTTCTTTGACTGATGCATCCTAAAGCTGAATCACAGAGCTAGGGAGAACCTGGTTTTGATCACAAAGGATGGTTGGTCTTTTGAAGGCTATGAGCTGGGTGCTGCATGCAAGGACTCCTTGCTTTGAGGTTGATATAGCCTTCCTCCTTAAATAATTCCTGACATTTTCTCCAACAGTCAAATGTAAACAGCTTGCTAGAGAGCCAGCTCTGAGCAGAATAGATAGGTACTGTCAGCCCTCTCGGAAAGGCAGCAAACAAACCTCTGAAATGTCACAATCTGCTTCTAAAGTGATGGGATCAAAACTGACATTGGAGAACACATTCCTCAAGCTGTTAAGGCAGCTGGATTGCACTAGGTGAAATTTATCCAGAGCTTAGGATGTCAGACCAAGCAAGGAAAACAAACACATTTTTGCTTTCATCCCGAAGGTTGTGTACCAACAAGTCATCCTTGTTTAGTGCTGAATTTTTCCTGTGAAGTGGAGCTGGAGGGGGGCAGATGATGACAGAGGGACATGCTTTAGTTGAAATGTCAGTGCTTATTGAAGTAAAACCATGGCCGAATCAGTGGCGCCATGCCATATGTCACGTTTCTTCTTGTAGTTCTTCCTCAACAGACTGGTTTTGACCTTTGGTCTTGAGGCCTTTCAGGAGTAAAGAATTCTGCTAAGTAATTGGTGATGGAAGAGATGTCTTAGAAGCATGAGAACTGGTTTAGGCAAACTCAAATTCAGTTTTCTTGGCATGAGAGACTTCTAAAATAAATGCCCTTACTCTGTGTTCTTTAAAATTTTCTTCTGAAATGCCCCACTGCCTTTTTGCAGTCTCTTGCCTGTGGACTCGCTCAGTTAAAGGGAATGTTTCTGTGTATAGTTTAGTACTGTGGAGTGCTCATCTTTTCATGCTCCTGCTCCTTGTTTTGTGTTCACCCTCACGTTCTCTGTAATTGATAAGTTCTGTGTCCCCAACACTTCTCTTCCTAGCACACACTGAGCTACTTGTGGTAGCCCTGATGCACATGGTGGAACAAGTGGGGGAAAAAAGTTCATCTTTTAGTTTTTAAGGATGATACTGCCAAAAAAGAGCAGATTGAATTTTCCTTGAAAGCTCTCTTTTGGAAAGCTGTTGTATTAACATGTTTTATTCTTAAAACGGATCGCTAAAATACAGATATTTATTTTCTGAAGTGCTCAGAGTTAAAGAAGAATGAGGATGTTGAATTGTAAATAGGCTCTCAAGGTTTTATGCCATCGTCTCTTGAAGGGCATGTTTGATTAGATGTGCTTTTGGGTGACATTTAATCATGCAAAGATAGACTTGTCTCAGTGTTTCTCAGCTGGGGGATACGTTTGGCTGTGAAGAGAGCTCAACTAAATCTACTTATTGCTAGCTGCTTATCAGAATGTGTGTGCACAATGCATTCCTCCTAGGAACTGAACCGAACCTGTAGAGCTATGCAGCAGAGAATTGTGGAGCTTATCTCACGAGTGTCCAATGAAGAAGTCACAGAGGAGCTGCTGCATGTGAATGACGACTTAAATAACGTCTTCCTCCGATATGAAAGGTGGGGCACTATTTACATTTGTTCTTGGTTATCGCTTAAAATGTATCAGTTGATAAGAGTTGGCCATTGGGCCAACAGTCCAACATAACAAAATGCAGAGAACTAAACCACAAAAAGTATTTACAAAGTCTTTTTATGCTCTTTTATGGTAACAGGCCTGTTTCAGTTATTTCCTTTAATACTATGATTTTTTTTTTAATTGTTGTGTGTCATAGCATTGCATTTTTGTGGGGCATATCTGTGAAACACAGGACAACCTTGTGCAAAACTCTCTGAACTAGCAGAGACTTGAGTCTGCAAGTCCCTGTTGTGTGGTGCTATACAGATGTAAGGATGTGGGACCGAAAATGACACAGCCACAGTTGCTAGTTCTGCTTGCCAGCTTGGGCTGTGCACAAATGCTTGTGCTGCATCCTGGCTTAGGGAGGCTCCTGTGAGCTCTGCTGATCTCTGAGCTTTCCCATTCCAGCACTGGTGCTATAGGTGGGTGTGACCTTCATGCATGTAAGGGGTTTGTTTATAAGTAACACTTAAAATCTTGAAAAAAGCCTGTCTTGCTCAGAGCTGAGGTTTTTGAAGAGTTGGTCTGTGGGAGTCATCCCCAGGGGCAGGACTTGGGTCATAGGACTTTGGACATGTTAGACAAAGGCACTGTCAGCCACATCTGCTGCAGTAGGTGACACGTGATCCAGCAGTCTTGGGAAAGTTTAATCTTCCCCTTAATGACAGGCCTGGGGAGTGAGGCACCAAAGAGTACCCTTTGTTCCTTGCTCTTAGCACAGGGCTTTGTTTTCAAACCTTTAAAAATAAATTAGTCTCTAGATCTGTGAATCTGTGCTGTCACAGCAAAGGCTGGAAAGAAGGCTCAGTGGCCTCGATTTTTGTCTTTGATTTAGTTGTTCAGAGGAGATTGGGGCAAACTTTGAAACAAATGCTGGCTTTTTATGTGAAATGGTATGTGTTTCATGCACGAGCATGCTTCTACAAGTGGCAGAGTGTAACTGTCACTAAGGCTTAGTCTAGTCACCCTTAATATTTTTCCTATTTTCCTCCATCTGTGACTTTGCTGGCTGGGGCTAATGTATTTGTAGTCATTATACACTGAAAGGTGAGCTGAGTGATGTTAGCAAGCTATTTGTGGTAGAATAGCTGCGCTGGTCCGAGCATTTCAATAAATTCCAGTTCCTCCTTTGCTGTTCCAAAAGCTCCACATTCATCACGCTGATTTCTCGTATGGGCACCGAGCTCTGTCAGTGACTCAGGCAGGAGCTCTGGCCTTCACTGTGAAGCTTTGGATGTAAACGAACGTGTGGTTCATAAGCCTTTTGGTGAGAAACAGGAGGTGGGAGGTGTCTTAAGTTTCCAGCTAAGGGAGCTGGATTTCCAGTAATAGTAGACACCCACAGGTTCCTAAAATTGAAATTTGAGCCTGAATTTGGTTTTGCTGCCTTGTAAGTCTGCATTTTCCTCTGTTACATTAAGGAAACATTTTAATTTGCTTGAGATTCCCTGTTGTATTTTGTCCATCTGGGAGAAAACCCACAGGATTATATGAATATTATGGGGTTTGTTGTACTGAAAAGAGAGGTTATATGTGAAACTACTTTTAAATGAGGAAAAACTCACCTCAGAGAAATCTTTTGTGCTTTTCCTGGTGAAGAAAGAGATTGAACTGACCTCAAACGAGCTGTGGGAGGAGGTAGTTCCCTCTGCTTTTTTGAGTTCGTGAAAGCTGGGGTTAGGTTTGCAGCCCCAGATGCACAGCTGCCTGGGGAAGTAGAGAAGAGACCAGATCTTCACTAGCAAGACTTCTTTCCCTAAGAAGTATGAGGCTTTTTATCTGACATCATTACTTTTCATTCTGGGGAAGCACCAGCCTATCTGAACATAGACTCTGACGATCTTTGAGCTGACCCAGAATATTTTAAGAAATGAATCTGCTAATCATTGTTTCTCTTGCCATGTGCTGCCTGGGTAGGGCTGTGCTGGCGTGCATATGGCTTCTAATTTACATGGATTGCAGCAAGAGGGAGCTGTTAAGTGGGAGTAAGACTTGCTGCGGTGCTCAGCTTATTTAGCTGGGAGCATCAATCTTGCTGCAGTTCCTCCTCTCCCTTGGCTAACAGAATAGTCTATCATGGAGCACTTAATGCAAAACAAAAAAAACAAACCACAAAGACAAATCCTGCAGTGTTTTTTCAGGCATGCCTGTGCTGCAAGATCAGATGAGTCAACTTAATGTCTATGTTTGCCAAGAAGACAACTTCTGTAACTATCCTCCTTTTGTCTTAGCTTGGAGTTAAAGCTTTCAGCATTCCCTCTTGAACCAACGAAAGCTAAATTCAGTGGCAACCATGTAATGACTTTGTTATAAACTTGTGTTTTTCATTGTTTATTGATGGCTTTGATAGGCCATGTTGGGTTTTTGGTTTTTTCTAAACAGATTTGAAAGATACAGATCGGGGCGTTCAACACAAAATGCCAGCAACGGAGTAAGTACTTAACTTCATTTATTATAGCAGCAACTACACCATACCAGCCATACTCATATCACTAGTATCAGACTTCTTATCTGTCCTGCCTGTTGTGGCATACCAAGAAAAGAGCATAAGAATGTGGTAAACCTCAAGGGACAACTTTTAGCTCAGGAAGACATTACACTAAAACAGGTCTGTGTTTACAACCCCTGATGGAGTTTCTTTCCTCTATTAACTTTTCTGATAGCTTTTAAGACTATGCAGACTTTAGGCATTCACAATGTTCTTAAGCAGTGAGTTCCACAGTTCCACTACATATTTTTACATTTTTATGTCAGCATATATATATAAAAAATATTTTATTTACGTTTGATCAAGTCACTTAATGGTTTTTATTTGCTCTGCCTAATACTTCTTCACTGTGTCTTATGATGCAGCTGTTAAGGTTAACTTTCTTCATGCCACTCATAACTTTAGGAACCTCTCTCATCTCTTTTTTCAGCAGCCTCTTTCCAAGCTGAAGAGTTACAGTTCTAATTATTCTTTCAAAGAAAACTATTTTATAGTTGGTTTATAGTGTTCAGGATCTGAGTTCATGATGAATTCATATGTGGCACTACTACATTTTCTATTCTGCATCCTTCTCTGTTTACTTTGCCTGTTTGATTGCCACTTCGACTGCACTTATCCAAACTTCAGCACAGGCTTTGCATTGTAACTAATCACAGCAAAAAGGGTTTTTTTTTCTGAACACAGTTTATACCTAATGTGGGAGATGGTAGCAAATTCAGTTTGATTTAGATCTGATGTTGTTCTGGTGCTCAAAGAGGTGGAGAACACAGACACATTAGCTAAATCTGAAGAGATGTAGATAACTCCCAGGAGAGTTTCCTGCTGTGCTGAGTAGTCAAACTGAGTTGTTTTGGTGGCTGACCCATTTATTCTGAACTCATCACCATAGTATTCAGGAGACTGGTCCATTTGGCAGTATGCAAGAGATGATTTTAGGAAGTGCCCATGATCTTTTGGTGTTTAGTACTGCACTGCAAGAAGATATCTCTGGCATATGTGACTTGCTGTGTTTCTTGTGTCCCGACAGGTACTGAATGAGGTGACAGAAGATAACTTAATAGATTTGGGCCCTGGCTCTCCAGCTGTAGTGAGCCCAATGGTTGGAAACTCAGCACCCCCGTCCTCACTTTCTTCACAGCTTGCAGGGCTTGGTGAGTACCTGATCTAAATAGTGCTGATGAATGAGCCTGCAGTGCGTGGACTTTTTCAAGCCTAACCAGTCTGTGGGTCTTGAACAGCAAGCAGGAGCTGGCAGGCAGTCCAGTATGTGATTGTGGGAGCAAGTCTGAGTGGTTGCTGAGATCCCTGTGACCAACTTGAACACCCGGTCCAAGCCCTTATCACAGCTTCCAGCCTCTTCTGGACAGAACTGTGCTTAGTGCTGCAACTGTTAACTAGATGATATCTATAGCTGTCCTGCCTTGTTAATGACTTCCTCTGTAACGTACGTAGTCATGGCAGTGGTGCTTGCGTATGGTTTGCTGGTTCATTGATTCGCTTTTCTTTGCCTCTGGTTGCAGACTTGGGTACAAACAGCGTCAGTGGCACACTCAGCTCTCTACAGCACTGTAACCCTCGGGATGACTTCGACATGTTTGCGCAGACAAGAGGCAGTTCCTTGGCTGAGCAGCGAAAGAAGTATGTTGGAGTTCGTCTTTAATGCTGTTTGAGTCACGGCGTTGCTGTTTCCTAAGAGCATAAATCTGAAACTTCTTGATTTCATTCCAGATTAAAAAAGTAGTTTTGGTGTATGTTTTTGTGCTTTTAATCCAATCCCTATCCTGTTGGTCATTATTAGTATGAGCAAGTGGAGGAGTTCCTGCTGCTGGGCAGAGCAGACTGACTGAATACTATTATTTGACTGTCTTAGTTAATGAGCTCATTGGAAACTTGGAAACAAACTTGCCTTTACTTCTGCAGATGCTTCCTCTCATAAAGGCTTGTCATCCCATCCACCCAGCCAGTACTTGAGATACAGGAGCATAAGGGTCCTTCACCTGAAGGTCACGCATATACTTTGGTGACTGAATTTCTGTCATCAAGGGCTTGGAAACAGAATTAACATCCAGTTAAACTCTCCCTTTGGCCCAGCAGTCAGACTCTCACAGGCTGTCAAGGCAGTGTAGCTTGCCCGGCTGCCACGCTATCCCTAATTTGTTTATATGCATAGGGGTTGCATCTCTAGAGCTGCAAACCTGGCACTTTCAAGGGCATTTAACAGGTCAAATTATTTTAATGTGAAATAAATCTATGCATTTATTAAGAAATCCTTTGATCCCTGTCAAGTGAGATGCAGTAAAAGACACACTCAGGTATTTTTCTTTCATATATTATTCCTTGCCTCCTTCTGGTTTCAGATTCTAGAGGATGTAGTGGCTACCAGCAGTCAGAACATCATCAATGTCTTGTCTCAAACTACGAAATACTGTTTAATAGTTTAGCTCAGACCTTAGAAGATTATCCAAAACTTACCAGCTCTGGAAAACTTGAGCCAGCAAATTTATTAGGATCTTTTATTTGCAGTTATCAATACTACAGCTGAGGCAGTACTGATAGCTGTATCAGTGTTGAAAAGATGTGCTCTGCTGTAGAAGTGTACATTACCACTGGAGATTTCAGGCTGAGAGCCCTAATGTATAGTCAGAAAGGAGATGTGTTGCAGAGAGATCTAATGGAGGTCCCTCTGTCTCTTGTGCTAAATGAAGCACGAAACTAGTCTTCCCACACTGCACCTCTATCTCCTCCTGCGAGCTAATGGAACAAGGAGCACGTATCAGCCCATGATTTCACAAGGGAGGATTGCTCTGTCTTCCTTGGACTGTATGCTGTATAAGCGGAGCGGCAGCGAGGCAGTAAAGCTGTGAGTGTGACTGGCTGTGGTGCATAGGTGAGAGCCTCTGGGTGCCACGCTCAGAGCCTGGGAGAAGCCAAGAGAAAGTGCTCCTCCTGCACAGACATGCAGCTCCTCCCAGGGGCTGATTTATGGGCATATGTTGGCATCTGCTTCAGCTCACGATTTACCACTGTGCTCTGAGAAATGATGCTATTGCCTCTGTCACCTGACTGCTACACATCCCTTTTGGATAGCCATTTAAGAAGCTTTTTAAAAACCCAACCTCTGTGAACAGTGCATTTCTCTGTATGCCTCACTGTCGTTGCCTAGTTATGTTTCATCTGGATTTGAGTCTCCTTCTGTCTTCCCCTGTGCACGCATCAAGGTCAAGCTTCCAAATGTCATCGTCAGAGCTTTGCAAAATGTAATCTGTAATCAGGCCTCTTTTCCTATTCCCCTGCTGGCTCTTGGACATGCTTATGGTGCCTCGTAACCTATTTGCCTACCTTTCATAATGCCAGTCTTGCTCTTTTTGCGTCAGCATGCTTACTGAAACTGATGGATGGTCTTTATACCGAGCACACTCCTCTTCTTGGAATACACTTAGTACACTTGAAGTCTTGTTAAGAAAAAGAATGTGCTTTCTGATTTCCAGGGGAGTAAATCAAAGTAGCGAGTGCGTTCTGCATGGGTGACTGCTGGACTTCCTTCTAGTTCTGTGGTTTGTTCCTTTCTTTCAGCGTGACGTATGAGGACCCACAGGCTGTCAAAGGGCTAGCGTCTGCCCTGGACGTTCGAAAACAGAACACAGGAGGGGTAGGTCCTTGCTCTGCATTTTGTTATCCAAAGCTCTGTGTGGAATCCAAGCTGTAGGCAGCTGCTTTGACGGAGACTTCTCA